>JAPDVU010000004.1:4971160-6408660 GCA_026230045.1 Corynorhinus townsendii | reverse complement strand
AATTAATTAAATGTGAGGTGGAAGGAACAGTGAAATTGAGATAATACCATAGTTTTGGTTGCTGGGAAGACAGTGTTACTATTGAAGAGTAAGTAAAAGAGGAGGAAGAGTGGGGAAGAAGAGAATGGATTTGAACATATTGTACCTGTGAACAGCCTGGTGTAAATGCCCAAGTGGCCGTTGGACATACCTGTCTGAAGCTCTGGGGCGGCATTGTGGTTGGGAATAGAGATTAAGGGGTCAGCAGCTTATACAGGTGAAATATAAAGCCATGACCCTAGGGCAGTGGTCGGCAAACTGCAGCTCGCGAGCCACATGTGGCTCACAAGCCATGGTTTGCAGCTCTGTTGACTAATGAGTTTGCCGACCACTGCACTAGGATATGTGAGAAGAGAGAACAGATAGAGATGAAGGACAGAATTCTGAAGTGTGGAAATCTGAAGAGCAGTTCTTGAAGGCAGCCAATCATGAGTGGTCAGTGGGTTGTCTCGGAAGCAAACGTTTAAAATCTATGACTGACCCAAGGACAGCAATGGGATTTGTCACAGTGGCCCCATGTGGTGGTGAGGATGGAAGCCAAACTGTGGTTGAAGAGTAAAGGGGGAAGAAGTAGAAAGAGAGGAAGAAAGCTCTCTGGAGCAGATTGTGAGCTGGGTAGGAAGGCTTTTTCATTTGCCTTTTTCTTTGTGGGAGCTATTTTGTGATGCTGATAGAGGCAAAAGAATCCAAGAGAACAAACAATACAAAGGAGAAGGCTGTGAGGCTGCCTGGCAGAGGAGATCAAGGTAGCTGAGCTGAGGAGATCAGAGATTGCAGGCTAAGGCGTGGAGTCATCCCTGTGCCCATAGACATCACAGGGGAGGCAGTGATACTGTTAGTTAGATGAAAAAAGTAATTTCTGTACACTCATAGCATCTAAAACAGTGCCTTGCACTCGATAGATACTGCATTAGTTATTTGGCCATCCATTGATTATTGCTTCTGTGTTACTTACCAGGTTTGCCACTCTACTACAGAAGAAATGTTGGCTTCCTCCAAGCTTCGTGCAGTTTGTCACTTGGGGCAAGTTCTCCCATGATTTCCCTGCTTAATTCCCAATGTACTTCCATTCCACAACTCCACATCTTCGTAATTGAAATGATTATCTTGGGACACAGCCAGTTCAGCTCTTCTAAGGAAAATCATTTCTAGACCTTCATTAGTAGGTTTAGATAAAAAAGAAAAATTAAGGTAAATGTCCTGTCTGAAGGGAGGCTGACAAGGGAAGTACAGGACTATTTGGGGGGTTGATGGTGAGGTGAGGCTCATGGGCTGGAACACTAGACTCATCTCCTTTCTAAATCAAATGGAACCTTTGGTATTTTCCTATTGCGTTCGTCAAGTACACTCAAGATAACCTCTCTACAAAGGGCTGCCTTAGTCTCCAATTAGATCTTTTTTGATGAGCTTTCTCTTCCTGTCCACAGTGACTAAGCAACAGCAATTTGGGGATAGCGTCCTGATTATGCCATTGTTACTGAAGCAGCAAGTGGCTTTCAGACAGAATCTTGTCCTCCTTGTCCAATCAAAACCCAGACTTTGCTGCGTTGACAGAAAACAGTGAACTGGTTTTTCATAGTTCTGGGGAGATCAATCAATGAAGACTGTGATTATTCTAAAAATTGAAGTTTCTGATTGAACCAGTTTTTTTTGTTTGTTTGTTTGTTTTATGTGATGGGAAAATATTATTTTTTAAGAAATAAATAATAACCACACTGGCCCCAAGTCAAAAAGAATTTCATGCAAATTAGTCCAAACTTAGTGTGAACAATTAATTCTGAACTACAACTAAGAAACTCTATTTTTCAATTCTCAAACGGTTTTATTGAGAGAAACCTGAAAATCTGTGAAAATGCATATACTTATTCAGCGTGAAAGAACATTTCAGCAATAAAGATTTTTAACAGTTTAGCTGAGCAAAGAGCTGCTATTACCTTTTCAAACCCAAATAGATCTGTCAATTTTTTTGCTTTGTTTTTGCTTATAGCTCAGAAAGTTCACTGAAATTTCTCAGAAATTACATTCTCTCTATTTTTGGAAATCTTGTTGATTTAGAAGTAAACAATCCAGGTCCTCCACCAGGAGATTAAATATTCAGATTTTAAACTATTGTTCCTTAAACTTCACCATCAAGACCTCTGCAAATGGGTATAAACAGATGACCATGTATTGTAAATATAGAAGTACTTAACACTGCCAAAATATTAAAAAAAACTTTTGTTTGGTGATACCAGGTATTTTTCTTCTTTTATTTCCTACATATTTGTGTGCTTGTAGATAGAATCAAGAGATTTACAGAATGGGAAATCTAGACTTCTATGCTTCCTAGGTGTGAGTACCCCACGTTGGGCTGCCAATTGCAAGTGTCCCCCCCCACGTCCCGCGTGGTTCAGGGTTCAGGTTCAGGGTTCGGGCTCTGGAGGAGGCCGCACACAAATGAAAGAGACTAGACAAAAAAAAGTATAAATTTGGGAATATTGGGGGCCAGGCGGGAGCCCAACTCAAGGGGAAGGACTTCACCCTGCTCTGGCCTTGCTATCCCTTTTATTAAGACCATGGGATACACCCATAGCCTTTAGGCAGGCAATTCCAATAATAGCCAATCAGCAAGGATTTACATAAAACTAAAAGGTGGAAGTTGCTTTAGCTACCATTGTCTCAACTAAACAGTGGGTGGTTGGCTCTGACCTTTCAGAACTTTCAAGGTTGACCAGCCTTCCGGGTTCCATGTCCACACCTCTCTGCTAGTGAAGGCAATGGGCGACCTCCAACACCTAGGTACCAGAAGTGAGGTGTAAAGTCTTTAACACAAGGGGTCTTATCTTGCCCCTCCTTATCCCCACAGCATCTAGAACCATTGCTTAACTGCTGGTTTAACTTGCTGTATAAAGAAAATGCTAGAAGTAACAGCATGGTGGCTCCACTAACAACTCATGTGAACTAAGGTTCTAGGATTTAAGAAACTCAGCACTTCATTAGATACCCTTTGATACCGTATTTTTTTTTATCTCTTTGCTTTTCCTTTTGTATGTTAACTTACATCTTGTTTTCCTAAACAAGTATTTAGCACATAGTAAAAATTCTATTAAAGTAAATCAATGCATAAGTACCTCTTACATTAAGATGCAAATTTTCTGTATGATAATGCACATTCTAAATACCTTCATTACATCTTACTTGTTGGGCAGTAATTTGGGGCGGTGGGCGGGGGGAGCTAGTTCCTTGTGTGATGTAAGCATCATTTTTGCCTTTGTAACTTTTATACCTAGGTATCACATTTAGCAGGAGAAAATAAATTAAGACATTTCAGCAATGAGGAAATGTAAAGATTTAAAAAGATATGGATCTTCATAAGTATAATTTTAAGAATAGCATTCCTAACAAACGCCAGGTCTCATTTTACTATCATTATTAAAAAGAGAGAGGAAGGATACTAGCTCACTTTATTTGAATGTGATGGAAAAACATAATTCCTAATATTGTGAGTCATATTGTTAACATTTCAATAAAATTTATGGTCTTTCATTTAACTATATTATTATTATAAATCTGTTTCATTTTTAACATATCCAGGAATCAATATTATAAAATGTCCTTTTTCCCTGATTTCATAATGAAGGTAAATTAGAAGACAGGGTTTCCCTGGCATAAATTTGCTTTACTGTAAGCTATTGGGATGCCTCTGGGCTAATGGCAAGGCCTGTTGAATGTGTACTGTTACTATAATTGCCATTATGTGACTTACATTTGAAAGGAATAGAAGGAGATAAGGTTTTCTATGTCTCTTTCACAACAGTTCATTGATTGGTTGATTCTCTCACTTGTTCATTCATTCCTATGTTCATTCAAGGAGTATTTATTGAGTATTTAATATGTGTAGATATTTCTGGCCACCTAACATCCATTCTCCCTTCTAAGAATCTTCTGGTTTGCTTTTGGGACATTAACTTCCCTCCACTGATCGAAACCTTGGTTGGGTGGTCAATTATACAAGTGCTGTCCTATTTCCGAAGCCCAATGGCTTCATGGAGGCTCTTCCCACTAGATTTCCTTTTACCATCCTGACACCCAACTGGCCAGTTAAACACTTTTTCCTAGAAAGATAGACTTGAGGAGAGTAACAGACACACTGGCAGGAAATTGGTTAGAACTGTCCCTTCATTCCAGTGTTGATGGCCTGGAGGAAAGAGGGCATAGTCTTTTAGTCATTCCTATCTCTGAACCTTCTAGTGTTTCTTGAACCTACTGCAAACCTGCTCTTGCCACAATCTCTTTGTCCTTTCTGTGAGTACTTTCCGTTCTCCCAATAACTTCCCTTTACTCTTCAGCTGGGACTCATTTCTGATTCCTGCAGTCAAAGAATCTAAGCTCATAAAGACATAAACCTGACTTTGAGGAGTTTACAGTCTAGTAAGCATAAAATAAGTCTTTAGCTCATGATACTTAATGACAATGGATTCCATGTCTCCTCCCTCGCTCTTGTCAAGCCACTAGTATCCCAGACTTGTCAAATACCAGGACACCCAGTCCCTATTTATTCACTGCACAGGTGGGCCCAGCAGTATGATTCTGAGTTGCTCTGTTGCTTTAGGAGAGTGGATGCATAACAGATAAAACATGAAGCCCAGATGGTCAGGGCTAATATTAAAATAGCATTAGATCTCCTCCATTTCTAAGGAATTGGTGGCAGATATATTCTGCTACCACAAAACCAAACCTAACCACTCAACCAGTTAATGTGCTGATTGGTTTCATTTTCTTACCAGAAAAGCCTACTTGGCATTATTTTTGGCATTTGATTACATTAAAAAGAGCAAAATCAAAGGAATCAAAGCATCCAATACAATTTCATGACAAATCGATTGCAGTATATAGTTTCATGGCATTGAGGAGATCGGAAGAGTAAGTTTAACATTGTCTAAGTGGGTATTACTGGGCCACTTTCGCATGCAGCCTCTGCACTAGAGTTGCGAGAGATTTTTGCACAAATGCCAATAATGATTTCAAACAGTATGAATGCTTGCTTGAAGATGAATACTAATTCCCCCTTGGAACCGTTGTGGTCTCTCAGGTCAATAACATTCATTTAAAAAACTTTGCAAAAGCGTTTTCATACAATAGCCCCTGAAGATAATGAAAGGGCCATTATGGTCTCGTGAGTCAATAGCCTATGTTTTTAGTACATACGCCAAAGTTCACTTCCTTTTCTACGGCAATGTTTGAACTCCTTCAATTAACTATTGTTAAGAGAAAGAGTTATAATCGGTTTGAACTTGATGTTTGACTGTTATTCATCAGACCATTCTCATAAGAGGAGACTTCTGATATATTAAGCTAGATCATTATCCATAGTTCAGAGCAATGGATGATGGCAAAAATCATCTGTTGGAGTGAATCAAGAGTAAACATTTGTAAAAAAAAAAAAAAAAAGAAGAAGAAAAAGGACCTTCTATAACAACAATTTGAAATAAATGTACACAAGCAAGTTTGTTTGCTCAGTTGGGCCAGGTTGTGCAGGTAATTTCAAGTTTTCTGGATTTTTAGAAAAAACTTAGTTTTATAAAGTGGTTACAGCAGAGATGTTGAGTCTGGCCACACAACACAGGCATGACCAACAGGCTCAACATAGCCTGTTTTGAGCTATAATTTTACATTTATTTGATTTGTGAGCAGAAGAAACAGTTTAATGTTTAAAATATAGACATTTTAAAATAGTTTATATATTTAGCATCTGACAATTGAGAAGAAAATTGCTTATTTTTTTTTCTAGAAACACTGCCAAGGTTTTAAGGACGAAATTGTTAAATTTATTCTGGAGGGAAGCACTGACGATGTGAAATAAGGTTACATTTACTTTTTAAACATCTTGTTTGTATGTATGTATGCATGAGTGAAAGCGTTGGTATTCTGTAATTTAACTGTATGATTTTATGCCTGCTGCACCTTGGATGGTCATGAAAATGAGACGCCTGTTCCCCTTGCCTTTCTGTTGAACAATATTTCAATAAGTATTTTCTTTCCCTTTCTCTCTGTTGTGGTTAAAACACACACACACACACACACACATACACACACACACACACACACACACACACACATCAGTTAGCTTAATTTTTTAACCTTGGTTTATTTTGCTGGGAAGGAGGCTAAGATTTCTGCCTGGCCCTATTATTTGAATCTGACAAAGTTCAGGGTTTCAGTTCAGGAGGATTTTCTCATCTCTTGGTCTTCCCCTGCTGGCCGCAGTTAGGTCCTAAAAGCAGGGTGGCTCAGGAGCTGTGGGAGGTCACAAAGCTGTGGAGGGAGAAGGGGTAGGTGGATCCTGGAGTGACCTGAATGCTTAGTGTGAGGAAGTGACCACGGTGGTGGTCTGGGACTGGGGGGGTGAAAGTACCTGAGCAGAAGTGAAATGAGACCACCTATGGGGGATGTGCGGACTTTGGAAGGGAGGTGAGTCCTGCCCTCTTAGGATTACTTATTGTCTTTGAACTTGGCACAGAAACCAATAAGTTGTGGCTAGTTCAGGGCCTACTGTGTAAAAAGATAAACCACGTTAGGAAAAGAAAGAGGAGTGCAACTTTCAAGCGTAAGAGAAATTCTGACTGCATAACTCCATACCCTGGTAGAGGCCACCCCTCTTATCCTACAAGATCTCTGTTTGAATTGCAGGATTGATCACTGAAATTAAAGCCTTTGATTCAATTCATGTATTGAAATTTATTGATATCATGTACTATGCCTTAAGAGTTTGCGAAAAAATGGTGAGCAAAGATCATCCCTAGTCCTCTGCCTTCATGAAGCTTCAGAGGAGAAAAATTGATCAAAATATCATAGACAGAAATGTAAACTTACAACCAGGATGAGAAGAGGTAGTCGATAGAAAGAGCTGGTCAGCAAAGGTTGTCATGGGAAATAAGGGCTTGGGTGACAGTTGAATGATTATTAAAAGTTAAAAATAATGATAGTGCTAATGTTAATATTTCTAGTGATAAGAGATAACTGTTACCCAACTTTCATTATGTATATTGGGCATTTTTTAAATGTAATAATTCATTTAATCTTCATAGCAATTCTGCCGGGAGTGGGCCTAAGCCGTCAGTCGGACATACTTAGTGCTGCCAAGGGTGTGGGCGGGCTCCCAGCACCCGCTGCTGAGCTCGCAGCTGTCAGCCCACCTTGTGGCTGAGTGGAGATCCCCCTGTGGGAGTGCAGTGATCAGCAGGGGGCAGCTGCTGTACACAATTTCACAAAAGGCAACCAGAGACAATACACATAATACTGTTTTCTTCTAATAGTAGATTCATATACTTTATTAAAAAGTTTAATATTAAATTGAAAAATCATAAGTCAAACCATTGTAAATTGGAGACCAGCTGTGTATATAAGTATTGTATATACTTATATATGTGTTATATATTTTATATACATATGAAATATCATCATGGAAATAATAACTAATGATAAAGGAGAGGCTATGGAACATAGCCATAAATTAAAAATGTGACTCTATAGGCCAGCCTGTTGAATAGATCCATAAGGAGTAAGCTAATATACAAAGTAAACCAAAGGGGAACCACTTACTCTAGTAGCTTAATATCTCTGAGTCTGGACAAAATAATTTGAAATAATTCTCTGAAAAATCAAATGCTTTTTCAAACTATTTAAATATTTTAAATATTTGACTTTTTGTACATCTCAAGACATTAACAGACAAATTTAGCTTACAGGTATTGCAGTTCCATAGTAACCAAAAGCACGATTTGGCAGGCATGATGGCCATTTGGTTTCCTATAGAATGAGAGCTGTGTTATTTGCAATTTTAGAATGTAAGACTGGAATTGTTTTATGGGTTGCTATTTGTGTTTGTAATTTCACATTGCTGTACACAATTTCACAAAAGGCAACCAGAGACAATACACATAATACTGTTTTCTTCTAATATTAGATTCATATACTCTATTAAAAAGTTTAATATTAAAAGCAGAGATTAGCTAAATAACTTATATGCATATATGCATAACCCTTGGACACAGACAATGGGATGGTGAAGGCCTGAGAACCAGGTAGAGGGGAGCAAAAGAGGGTAGGGAATAGAAAACATCTGTAATACTCTCAACAACAAATATAAATTAAAAAAAAAAGAAAACACTACTGTCATGTTAAAGGTTGGTTCGTTATTTTTTAATTGATATTCAGAGTATATGATAGTTATGAAAGGTCACTCTATGACATCAGTGGCGTCAGCATAAGTGAGAAAAATTGAATATTACCAAGAAATTAATGGAATACAAATTTTGTCCTTTTTTAAATACATCTTATTGGTTTCAGAGAGGAAGGGCGAGGGAGAGGAAGATAGAAACGTCAATTTGAGAGAGAATCGTTGATCTACCTCCTGCATGCCTTCTACTGGGGATCGAGCTTGCAACCCGGGCCTTTGCCCTGACCAGGAATCAAACTGTGACCTCCTGATTCATAGGTTGACACTCAACCACTGAACCACACCGGCCGGGCTCTTTTTTTAAATCAGTCCTGACAAAAGGCTGTAAATGTTCACAGAGCTGGCCTTTCCGAAGGACTATTTCTTCTTCCAAGCACTGAGTACAGCCCATCTATATTTTGGTTATTTTTCTTCAATGGAATTTCCCCTTCCATCAAGAGAAGAAAAATATAGCTCCTTCCATTCCCACTCAAATTTTAATACAGAATGACTTCAGCATAGATCTATTGATAGGAATGTGAATTCACAGGAAGCCACACAGTTGCCAAAATAACTCGGAATTTACTGAGTCAGTAATTCCTGTTTTACTCAATATTCTGAAAAGCAAAGAGTGGAAGCAGAGCATTAAACTTTGTTTTATAATAATGATATTGGGGTTGTTTATGAGGTTCATGCTTGAATTACTTCTTTTTCAGGCTCATAAATCAGAGGGGAATAGTTGCTACTGTTGACTCATCAAATTTCTTTAATTCTGTGAAGCAGATCTCTGGAAAAAGGAACATTAATAATTAGACAATATCCAATTAGGGGCCATAGGCCAGTGCTAATCCCTCAACTCAAAAAGCCACAAAGCACATGTAATAGTAGGGACTTAAATTAACAAACCCTATTCACATAAAATTAATGATAATAGTGTCATATGAGGGATTTCAGACCCTACAACTAAGAGCTTCTTGACATAGTTTTGTCTTTTTTTCAGGAGTTCATTCTCAGCAGAAGATTTTAAAATGGCTCTTTGAAACAAACATAATCTTTTTACATCAGCTGAAGAATCTGTACTCTCATCAATTCTTAAATAGGAACACTTCTTCCTCTCAAACTGAGAACACATTTGTCTATATTGTTTTATTTGAACAGAGAAATCATTGTGCTTCCAATTAACAAAATGAGGAATTACTCCATTCCTGAGACAGAGGGGCCAGACAGATTTCTCATAATAATTTAGAGTTTACTAGTATCTCAATTTTACTAAAGACTTCTATATCTATTACACACCAATCTTTCAATGAAACTCCATTTAATGGAGAAGGCAATGGTGACTGTAACTAGTTAAGTGAGGTGCACCAGGTCAGCAGTAGGTATCAGTTGAATGAATTGTATGTGGCAGAGTGACATGCCCATGAGCCGACATAGTCACCCCACTGCTCATCTCTTCCAAAACTTTATCTTCCGCCTGTTACCCAAGGATCTTAGGAGACTCCCATGGCTTTGGTTCCTCATCCTGATCCTTGGCTCAGCCAAATGGAAAGAAAATAAAAGAGGTAGAAGAAATAATAAAAATAGTCAGTTTCCTCCAATCCACGCAACGTTTCCTTTGGATATAGTCTAAAGAGTTTCTTGACTTTTCCAGTAAAATAATATGTTTTCATATCATTGTCCTTTCTCTTGCCTGATGCAGAATATCAGGGACAGCTATGAAAAATGCGTGCGTGTCTCTCTTATAGACACGAAACTGGAAACTAACCCTCCATATTTTAGTTTTCACATATAAATAAAATCAAGCAAAAGCTACTGGCAAGCAGGTACTCATTCAGCTTCTGAACAATAAAATGAAAAGGGATCCAAACATATTAAGGCCTAAGTTATACAGTACACACAAGTAGACACAGGCAAGAAAATCTACAAACTGTTCCCTTTATGTATAATTCAGTACACAGATGCTTTTCATCTCACTGAATCAGAATTCAATAAGTCCTCAAGTTTCATTATTAACCAATCCCTCCCTCCCCAATAACATGCTGATATTACTTTTCCATTTCACAATTTGGAAGCTATTTTAGTGGATGCATTTTCAGTTTGCTTGTTTCCTTTTCATAAAATGTTCCTGAAAACACATTGCAATGGGATGCAAGTGCCATCCTTTTAGCCTGGTCCTTTCTTTTTGAAATGAGGTCGTCAGTTCATTTTGGTTGTGCAAGGTCCTCAGCTATTCCCTAGAGAGGGAATCATTCACTTTATCTTTTCTATCCTCTCCAATCATATCCCCAGGAAGCCGTTATAAAATGTTCATTTTAGCTAACACAAAATTTTAAACTCAGTAGCTTCAAAAATGCAGATGTGAAGCAACAGAGAAGCACCAGTGTGTTAGCCCATCAAATTGGCAAAGCTTAAGAAGAGTTGTAAAGCCCCGTGGTGGCTAGCGTGTGGGGAAATGGGCATCATTACACACAGCTGGCAAGATTTTGAATTGGTACAGTATGTGTGCAGAGCAATTCAGCAACATCTGTCAAAGTATATTAGAATGCACCTAGCTTTTAACCCCGAACCTCCACTTCTAGGAATTCCGAAGGAAAGTATCAGAGATGTGTATGACAGTGCTTGTCCAGAGATTCTTTCTTGTACAGTTATCTAGAATAAGAAAATTTACAGACATACCCAATAATAGTGGATTAGTTAAGCAAATTGTGATATATCTATCTTGTGTAACAATAATAGTGGATTAGTTAGGCAAATTGTGATATATCTATATTGTGTAACAATTCATGTTATACAAGTGTGTTGGACATGAGAAAATATTCACTATTCTTATGTAGTATATTTAAGTGAAAAAAAGTAGCTCGTAGGTCAGGACACACAATGTTATGCTATACAACTCTAAGATCTATTTTGGGTGGGAAATACAGCCAAATGTTATCAGTGGTTTTATCTGTATCGTAGATTTCAGATGCAATTTTCTTCTTTACTTTCTCTTTGTTTCACTCTTTCTTCCTCCCACCCCCCTTTTCTGTTTTTTAACCTTTATTCCTAATCTTCTTTATTGAGAGGAAATGTGGACTCCGCAAAAAGGATTATTGGGTTTCTCCATCAGAAAGAATGCATTTAGAGCATACTTTCCTGTGTTATCAGATTTTAGTCTTTCATTGCCTGGGAGTTATTTTATAACTCTGGAATTTGTAGATAACTAAGAGAAATGCAAAACATTTTTCCTCAGACATGCAAATTAATTCTGTCTAGTGGAGGTTCAATTGTTAGCACTTCTTTCTGTTGGCAAAACTAGTTTGGTGTCCATATGTAAATGAATTTCCACATCCCTTTACTTCATATTAATTTGTGGTGCTTTGACTTCTTTGAATTGGATATAATATCTTTTTTGGTTCTCTCATTTAATTAATAGGTTAAATAGAATTTCTGACAAGTGTTCATTTTACATTATGAGAGTCATGATTTTATCGTTTTGGAAACTTATCCTTTAATATAGGTTTCTCACTTTTATAAATTGAGCATGCAATACTTGTTTATTAGAAAAAACGAAATAACGGTAAATGTGATTTAAAAGAATGGATTGTGCTACAGTCCAGTATTACATCAACTTTTTAAAAAATATATTTTCATTTATTTCAGAGAGGAAGGGAGAGAGAGAGAGATAGAAACATCAATGATGAGAGAGAATCATTGACCACCTGCCTCCTGCACGCCCCCTACTGCAACCCGGGCATGTACCCTTGACCAGAATCAAACCCGGGACCCTTCAGGCTACAGGCCGACACTCTATCCACTATGCCAAACTGGCTAGAGCACAACTAACATCACATTATCTTAACGCCTCTACAAATAAATTTAATAGACACTTGGAGGCCAAGTATTTTCAGGCCAATATGCTAAATGAGAGTGTTTAAATAATGAATAAGGCTATGGCCATAATGTTAAATGTCTCATAATATTAACTCTTTTTATGCTAAATATCCAAGTATCTACCATTTCACTTATTAAGTACCTGCAAATATCAACATTTCAACCTGTACTTACTCAAAGTGGCGCAGGCCACTTGGGGCTTCGCCTCTGCAGGACAGAAACAAGGCTGAGGAGCTCGCGGCTGCTTAGCTGAAGCAGTGGTTCATTCCCAGAGCGAGCAGCAGCAGGTTTCCACGCTACTACATATTCACGAAGTGCCGTTTGCCTTCAGAACCCGGCCATTAGCATACAGTCTGTAATAGAGCAAAGAGTTAGCAAGAGTGGTAATAAAAGAGAATAAGCACATGACTTTGGCCAGGGGAGGCAATTCAACTGTGATTATGCATAAAATACAATGCACTCTGTACATTAGGTTGGAGGGAATACTGGCTCTTGGTCATTCCAGCATTTGTTTCAATAATAAACGATCTTGTATGTGTACAAAGCAATCTTTTTTTTTCTTGATCCACGTCTGTAGTATAGCATGAGAATATGGAGGGACATTTTCCTTTCGTGTTTGGGGGACTTCCTCCTTCCCATTCCCTTGGTTTTCATGAGGAGTTTGCCCTACATTCTTCTCACTTTGTGCTCTTCCGTTACTCTTTCCCTTGGAGATGGGAGAGCACAGGGCAGGGGTTGGCCAGGTCATAAAGCGGATGGCTTTTCCTGCACATGAAGCACACATCAGGAAAAGAGTGAAGAGTGCTTTTTCTTTGTCAGGATAACTGATGGACTCACAGCAGTGGCTCGGGGGAGCTCTTTGGTCTGGAAACTGCTTTGTGGGGAAAATGCTGCTTCTCTTCGTCATAGCTGGTCGAGTCAGACGGCTGCCATCTTCACGGGGCATCCCATCTTCTAAGAGCAAAAGCAAGAACCATGCCCTGATGGGTTTGGCTCAGTGGATAGAGCGTCGGCCTGTGGACTGAAGGGTCCCAGGTTTGATTCCGGTTAAGGGCATGTATCTTGGTTGTGGGCACATCCCCAGTAGGGGGTGTGCAGGAGGCAGCTGATTGATGTTTCTCTCTCATTGATGTTTCTAACTCTATCCCTTTCCCTTCCTCTCTGTAAAAAAAATCAATAAAATATATTAAAAAAAATCAAGCAAGACATCGCCATGTACTCATAGTCACATCATCCCAGAACTCTCATGGGTCCTAGGATGGGAACCAGGAGTAAGCAAAGTGGGGTCTTAATATTTGTACATTATTAGGCTAGTTAATATCAATGGCTCCACTCTTTCTAAAGCTCCTAAGTTAACGTTCTCTGATTTACTCCATAGGATCTAGAATAAACATTGATACTCCTGTGGTCACTGCACTGCATTAGGTGTCCCAGATCATTGCAGTTCCTGATGCAACTGGTTTGAGGCATAAACTCTATGAAGAAGCTGGTATTGGGAATACCTTGATTTTTGTTGTTTTAAAATACATTTTTATTGATTTTAGAGAAAGAGAGAGAGAGAGAGAGAGAGAGATCAGTGATGAGAGGGAATCATTGTTCAGCTGCCTCCTGCATGCCCCACACTGGGGACAGAACCCCCAACCCGGGCATGTGCCCTGACTGGGAATGGAACCATGACTTTCTGGTTCATAGGTCGACTCGAACTACTGAGCCACACCAGCCAAGCAAACGTACCTGTGTTGATAGTGAATCATATTATACGTCTTTTTTGTTCCATAAGCTAGAAACAATTCACTCTCAATTTTCCCAGCACCAGCAGTAAGTACTTAACCACTTGAAGGCTCCAAAATAAATATAGCATGTAATCCACAGCAGGCTGAAAACCATCATCAAGATTTTCCAAATGTGGACGACATAAAGTCCTCTGCCATGATACATGGAAGCACATTTGTTAACTAACCTTCAATTAAAAGTTTAGTCAGCGCCTTCTACTCTTTATCCTTTGTAGACTAATTGGACTCTCTACTTAGCATTTCCTCTCAAATCTGAAATGTCCCATTTTGGTTACTTCTCATTTTTTCTATGTTTGTTTTTAACAAAAATTTTTTAGAATTTTCAAATTAATATCCCATTTCATAACTATAGCATTTATGTAATTGTTTTTTCAAAGTTTATAGATTTTTGTATGAAAAAGTAATATTCTTTTTTTTTTTAATAATAGTTAAACGCAACAACTTTTATTCCTTACTAGAGGCCCAGTGCATGAAATTCATGCATGGGGGGAAGGGGGATGTTCCTCAGCCCAGCCTGCACCCTTTCCAATATGGGACCCCTTGAGTGATGTCCAACTGCCCGTTTAGGCCTGATCCCACTGGAATCTAGGACTGCTGGCTCCCAACCACTCACCTGCCTGCCTGCCTGATTGCACCTAACCACTTCTGCCTGCCAGCCTATCACCCCTAACCAATCCCCTGCCAGCCTGATCAATGCCTAACTGCTCCCCTGCCAGCCCAATTGCCCCTAACTGACCTCCCCTGCTGGCATGGTCGCCCCCAACTGCCTACCCCTGCAGGCCTGGTCCCCCCTCAACTGCCATCCCTTGCAGGCCTGGTCCCCCCCCAACTGCCCTCCCCTGCAGGCCTTGTTCCTTCCAACTGCCCTCCCCTGCAGGCCTGGTCACTCCCAAATGCCTTCCCTAGCAGGCCTGGTTGCCCCTAACTGCCCTCACCTGCTAGCCTTATCATCCCTAACTGCTCTTCCCTGCTGGCCTGGTCACCCCCAACTGCCCTCCCCTGCAGGCCTGGTTGACCCCAACTGCCCTTCCCTGCAGGCCTGGGTCCCTCCCCCTCCCCAACTGTCTTCCCCTGCAGGCCTGGGTCCCCCCCGACTGTCCTCCCCTGCAGGCCAGGTCCCTCCCGACTGCCCTTCCCTGCTGGCCTGATTGCCCACAACTGCCCTCCCCTACCAGCCATCTTGTGGTGGCCATCTTGTGTCCACATGGGGGCAGCCATCTTTGAGCACATGGAGGCAGTTATCTTGTGTGTTGGAGCCATGGTCAATTTGCATATTACCTCTTTGTTATATAGGATATGCCAAAATCGTTAATTTTTGAAGAATCTAGAATGGAGTATATGTTAATTACATAGTGTTATTCTAATCTTACTTTTCTGATTACTTGAAATTAAATATAAAAAATAATCTTTCCCTTGTACAGAGACATTAAATCATAACTAATAACAAAATACTTTTATAAACTGAGAAACCATGAAATGGAAAATGGACTCTTTCTATGTGTACTTATACTGGTTCAGAAGAAAAGTACTAAATTAAAGTATCACAATTATACCTGGAAATTTAGTAATAACTTTAGCCTAATTGTAGGTTAATTCTGTTTGTTTTTTGTAAAAGAAAGTAAGTTCTTTTTCTTTTTCAATATAAAATGACATACCTATATGACGTGGCTATTTTTTCATCAGAATTTCTCTACATCTTAAATGTCTTTCCCACCTCTCTCACTGAGCTTTGGAAAAACATCCACCACGGCCTTTACATTAACTCCTTCTATATCTACTACTATATGTAATACTTTAAACAATAAAATAAAATTTAAAAAGAAAATGAAATGCCTTACAAATGTAATATACTAGATGAAATCTCGCCTGTCACTTAACAGTATTATATTTTAATGTTGTAGAGTATTAGTATACTTATATTTTTTAATTATCTTAAAATTATAGATTACTATCCTGATATGCTTTAAAATCTTTGAAAAATAAGCTACCATAGTTTTTTATTTGAGCAATACATTTAATGAATGAATAAATAAATAAAGTAATATTTTTAAAGTATAAAAGACTTGGAAAATACTAAAAAATATTGAGAGGGTCAGAGGGCAGGTCTCATCTGTATTTCTTAACTGCTATTAACATTTTCGTTTTTCTTATGAACTTGCCCCTTACACCTATTTAAAAATATTTTCTCTAAAATTTTGTGTATAGATTTGTTAAAAACCAGAACTAAAATGGTTAAATTTGCTGCTTCTTAGCTGGCCCTCCAGTTCTGTATTTACTCCATCCTCTCCTGCATTTCTACTTTCCACCCATCAGAGACACACGAGAGAAAAGGAACACTGAAAAAATAGCAAGTCACTTTTTTAGAGTTTGTGCACAGCTTATATCTTTTACAATTCATACATGTGCTTTTTTTGTTTTGTTTTTTCTGGCCTGGGGGTGGGGGGTGGGGGTGGAGGGAGGGGGGTTGTTGTGAATTTCCAGAACTTAGCAGCTCTAAAGTCACCTTCTTGGCACAGTGAAAGGAAGAATTTCTGAAATTCTAATGATCTAAATTTTTTATTAAAATATTTCTTTTTTCTTATTTAAAAAAGAAATACATGCACATTACAGAAAAATAAAAAACAACAAAAACTCCACAAAAAACATTTTTTAAACACACAAGGTAAAACAAACAAGTAAACACCAAACAGAATATCACCTGTCACCCGTTTACTCAGAAACAATGTCACTCCTTCAAATACACTTACGTGTTCCATCCATAAATGCTCATTAAAATACATGTTTTATGCCAGTCTATCCCTGCTCCCAAGGAGCTTACATTTGGGTGGAGAGAAATAGACTTGAAACAGAAGGCAAATTGTAAACAAAATAATGTTAACTTATCATTAGATAATTATGAAGAAAATAACTGTGGTATGTGTAACAGTAGGATCTATCCATGTCTGTCTGTCTGTCTATCTATCATCGACCATCTCATCTATCTGTCTGTGTGTCTGTCTAGCTAGCTAGCTGGGAACATATATTTTCTGATTTGTATCTTCTTTGAAATTCTCCTCCCATTGATGGAAGTGAAAATCTATTTCCTTTTAAGGCGAGAAGTAGGCTCAACTTCAGACATATCTAAAAACCATAAAAACATGGGTGGATGATGTCAATCAAATCAGTTTTTAGCTTAGTTCTCTGTCTGTACAGATATGACACTAGTTCAGTTTCTCTTCATCTGTGACCCATGGAAAGATTTGAAGAGTCTGTGCACCTCCTAAAATGGAGTGCAAACTTTTACATTTTCAGTGTCTAAGGGGATTCCATTAAAATCTCAAAGAAAATTCATAAACTCAAGAACTCCTGGATTGACTATATAATGCCCACTTTTACTCCAGCGTTCTCTGACATCTTTGCTGCAGCAACAGCCTACAATAGCAGGATGCATCAATCTCTACGCTAACATCACATCTGGTACATGTGGATCAGTTTGGGGCTAGAGCAGCATTTCAGTGTTTCAAGTAAACGTTTCCCGTTTTCTCTTAAAAATGTGCATCTCTTCTCTGTTTGGGGGACCTCTACTCTCTTCAGATGTTTATTTCTGCTCCTGCGTGGCTTTCCTTGTTCAGTTGCCATGCAAATGGGTAAAGAAGCGCATATGCGCATAATCTTTTTGAATGCAAGAAGCAGACCTAGCAATGATTGCACAATCATATGCTATGGTCTGGAATATAATAATTTTAATTACTCATCTCAAAACAAATAAAGTTTGTGTATGTTGAAAGCTATGAAAATGAGAGGCAGCTGCTTTAAATGCTCACTAGAACAGTCAGAGTATGTGTAAACAAACAAACAAACAAACAAACCATCACAAAAGTAGCCCGCCATCAGGGTAGTGCACAGGCATTTTTTGATTCCGTTATGTGTACATTCTTTATTGTAAAATAATAAACCATCTCCTTGTAACCCCTTCTTCCCAATGGAAATGTAATCAGTGGTAACTGTAGTTCCTTATGCAGACTTTTTTCCTTTTTGACATTCTCCAGATGAGATCTCCAATATCCAGAAGGAAAAGCCCTCCAATACATGTCAAGAAATTTCAAGTACCTCCCTACTGACATGTGTTATACACTGAAACCAACATTGAGTCCCAAGAAAAACATTTGTGTTCCTTCACTGACATGTTATTTGTCTAATATTTGGTTTAACATCAATTCCCATCTTCTCAAATTAAAAAAGAGAGTTCCTGGTTTTAGATTAAGAGAAGAAAACCTATGGATTTCAGTAACAAGAAAGAAAAAGCCTTAATAACTCATGCTGGAAGCCTGATGACTGATTATTTGCTCTACCCCGTTATATTAGGAACTACCCTTCCTTGCATGGACAGGTACAACTCATCCTATAATCGATGTGTATGTCAAATTTCTCTACATTCATTCATATTTAAAACCCACTTTAAGTGTTCTCTTGCTCAAACTCTATGAAGGCAGGTGTTTGGTCTACTCTATTCACTGTTGAGTTCCAAGTGTTAGCATAGTACCTGGCATCTATGGAGACCTCAGTAGTAATTATTTGAGTGAATAAATAAATGAATGAATAAATGAGTTAATTAATGAAGAAACTAGGAGATATTTCCAGTTAAGACTTCCAATGACTTCTTTAATTTCTATGCTGTCTAAATATATGTTTTTATAATACTAAGTTTTCAAAACTCATATGTACTCTAATGATGCTTTTATTAGAGATGCTTTTTTTTTCTCAGATCAATTTTGTTGGTAGCTGAAATCATTTAAGGCTTTTGTGCAATTGCTCTATAAAAATTCATTTTTAAAAAAATTAGACATGGAATGACTGGGAAATGTTACAATCTTCTAACTGCTGAATGTGCCTGACAAAGGAGGATTTGGTAAGCAGTGAGTAGTCTGTCCAATTTTTCTGGAATTTTTTAAAACATGATTTAAGGGTGGCTGAGGAAGCCAGAACCGGGAAGGAACAAGGTTCTGGAGAAACTTACCTGGTTTCAGAGCTAGATATCTGAAGGCAGTGGATTTGTCCAAAGTCGCTCAGAGAACTCAGGCTTGGTTTGGACAGAGACGAAAACCAATGATATGAACTGGGTGGTGGCCGCAGGAATGCTGTAACCAAGATGCTCAAAATTAAGCAGGTGATGGTGATGTGATTTCAGAGCAAAGCTCTAGGTAAGGTCCTATGAGATGAAGTATGACCTCCTAACAAGACACAAACCTTGGAGCCTATGTTTTAATCTGGATCAATATGACATGGTCAAAGGAGCAGGCCACAATTGGGAAGAGGGTCATGTAAGCATCAAGGGGAAATTTAAGGTCTGCCCTATACCAGCCCCATAATGCAAAGCCTAACGCCAGATAGCAAGGCTAATTTCATACTTCCAGTGGAGGGGCTGGGATTCTCAATCTGCCCCCTGCTCAATTCTAGAATGGCTCAGGGACTAGGAAGGGCTCACCTGCAGACACGGGGCACCAGGCACTACAGCTGACATGTGAGAAAGGCAAGAACCAACGAAGTCAATATGACAAGAAGTTAATACCAAGTCTTAGTTCTGAGAACTCCCATCCATTGTTAAAGAAGCTCTAAATATGTGTAAATGTGTCAATTTGCAGTCCAATGCTATCCCTCTCACAAAAACAAACACAAACAAGCCATATTTATCTTCAGGTTCCTCTTCATTTTATTCTTCATGTAGGAACTTGTCAAAGAAAAACAAATCTGGACTAAGTGAAGAGAGACTTTTATTCCAACGGACTATTGCAAGAGGAGGGAAAGGATTATTGCAATAGAGAGAAGGGGACGATTGCAATAGGGTGAATGCCATGACCTACTGCAAGCATCTCATGAGTTAGGAAAAAGGGCTTTCTCTTGTAGAGAGGAGTAGAGAAAACTAGAAAAACCTGAGTGTGAGGAGTGGGGTGAGTGAAAGGTGGCATGACTGGGTAGTAGATCAGAGAATATTTCACTCCGAGGCCTACTGCCTTCGTGAGGGCTTGTCTGCTGGATCAAGCTGAGATTGGACTAATGTTGAGGAATCTGGGGGAAGGAGATATCTTTACCTGAAGTTTGGCCAATGAATATTTTGTTTGGAATGATGATCAGTTTAGCTAATCATTTATGAGGTAAAGAAGGGGAATTTGGAGTGTCTGGGTCTAGCCTCATCGTAGGTAAACTAGGGGGCAGGCATCTGTGAGTCTTATCTCAGTCGTATGGAGAAGGTACTTGTTTGCAGTGGCTGTTTTCCAGAACACAAAAGGGTGGAGGGATCCCTTTAACCTTCACTGTCCACAGGACTCAGGTAAGAGTCAGCACTGTCAAGCTCATTCATGTCTGGGGCAGGCTTTCCTTTTGAGAACGTCACTCTATTCCAAAAGGGGCTTGGAGCTGTGACAAACTGTGGCCTCTGTTTCAAGTGGCTCCCTTCATCTCAGGTCTACAGGGTTCTAGTTGCCCAGTGAAAACGGAAGAGGGGGTGATGCCAGTGAGGGAATGAAACTGTGGAAAGGTCTTTTTTATTGGCCCACTCCATGGGCACCAACATGGCTAAATCTCAAGTCGTACTGCAGGCAAACTGCCAAACTGAGATGAACTTGTGAAATTCCTTCCCTGCTGCACACATCTAGTAGCAAAATCCACGTATTCAGCTAAATACATTGAGAGAATTCAGAATTTTGATAGCATGAACACTAAATTCTGGATGACTGACTGAAATTTTTCTCTTTATCATCTATATATATCTAAAACCCTACTAGGCAAATAGACAGAATGGCTGAACAACCAGTTGCCATGACATGCGCTGACCACCAGGAGGCATGCGCAGAACATGGAGGGCATCGGCAGCAGGCGGCAGAGCATGGAATATGGCGGGCATCAGCCGCACTGGGATGGTGGACAGGTGGGCGGGGGTGCCAGACCAAGGCAGGGTCTCGCTGGTTGCTGTCATGGGGTGAGCCTCTGGTGGTTACTGAAAATTCTTTGCTCCCACGTGTCATGGTCCTGCCTGGCACTCGCACCTGCTGCCGGCCCTGGAGCTGCCACTTGCACCCACTTCCGGTGCTTGGTGCCGGTCCTGATTGCTTGGCACCATCAGCAGGTGCGAGCGGGGTCGGCTGCATCAGCGGGTGGCAGTGGCAGCGGGAGTGGGGCTGCTGGCAGACAGGGGACCGGGGCCGTGGTGGGAGGGGCCAGGTGGGGGTGCAGAGGATGGGCCGAGACCTGCCCCTGTGCCCACCGCAGCCTCACAGCCCACAGTTCCTTTCAAGGTGCACGAATTCGTGCACTGGTCCCCTCGTGTTAGTATAAGAGAGCAATTTGGCCAAAGTCATAAACAGTTATCCTTCTCATGATCTAATGATGGATAAGAGAAAGGATGTGATATTTGCGTGCAAATGAAACCATCGGGAAATGCAGTCGTTTTTGTTTTGTTTTTATTTCTTTTCTTGAATGCTTTTTAAAAAACGAAGAGCCACCTGGTGCACAGCCAGTGGCTTAGGAGTCAAGGGAGGCGATCTCAGATACAAATACACTGTTTCTGATTAAGAAAACACTTTTTTATTCATATATAAAGTATTTATTAGGTATTGGGTTTTATAAACCATTTGGTCCTGCCGTCTTTATTTTAAAAAGGTTATTCTGAATGCATTACCAAGTATCCTGTGGAATAGTTCACGTAAAAGGCAAGCGGAAAATGTGTAAATGTAAACAGGCTAATTGTATGCAGATATAAATTATGGATGCTGGTCTTATGAAAAAGTATTGCTGATTTGCAGGGGTCTTACTCAGCAATCCTGCATCTTGTCTAGGGGGATATTTAGTATGGCTGTGATGTGCAGAATTTAAAACAAAACTTCACATTCCGGTGGATAAAATACAGCTCAATTGTGCTAAGACCACACTGTGGGGAGAAGGAGGTTTTTAGTTTATTTTATTGCTGTTGATGTTGACGCTCATTAGCGCTGTTATCCTCTGTATTTCTCTACATGCTGTGCGGAAGCAGGAGAAGAGTGGTTTGAGAAGGGTGGTTTATGGCTATGTGATGCGTCGCAATCATCGCTGCAGATGACACTGTCCCCAGTACTCTACGTGGTTTTCATTGCTCAAGAGGTCATGTCCTCCTCAGAAGTAGAGACGGGAAAGGGGGAAGCCTGGAGTCTGCGATGACAAAGACAACTCAAGCTTCTTTTTACCCCTTTCACAATACAGCTATGAAACCCGTAAAGGTTGTCGAAGACAAAAGACAGTCCGGTTGAATGGTGCAAATGGAAAGAACTGTGATATGATTACCCCTTTTGATGGATATTTCTGCCATGCCACCACCGGTTTTTATCATGTTATACCAGCAAGTTTCACCTTGAGTTAAAGATACTGCCTGTCCCTCCCAAAGCTCTGAAGAAATAGGGAATATGTTCAATTTCATAAGTGTTCAATAATTGGCCTAATATTTTATGATACAAGACATAAAATGTTAGGGAGATTTATAAGGACAGCATAAACCTTTAGCTGACATGGGATGTAAATAATTGACTAGCACCGGCTTACTTTCCCCATCACCTGCCTGTCAGTACAGTGAAGAAGGAGAGACCTGAAAGGGGAGCAAGGGCATGTGTTTTAATTCTACATCCTAAGTGGTAAACATAGTCCTTCAAAACAGCAGGAGGTTTCAGGATACACAACAAAAAAAATGCATTTTGAAATCATTTTAATTCAGTCTAACTGAAGAAGGGGCCTAGATATTAATTCTCTGAAAGGAACGCATGATAGAATACAAGAGCACACAATCTACAGTTGTGCTTGGAGTCAGCTTTTCCCCTTGGACGGTCATGTTTGGGACTGGGGCAGTCATCATAAGGATGCCTTGTGTGATCACATTATCGACCAGGTCATCTGGAAGGAGGCTGGCCTCAGTCTGCCAGTTCTTTGTAGCCTGGCTCCCTCTCCATATTGCTTCTCTGCCCCAGTCAAGGGGGCTCCTCATTGTGAATTTCTCTTTTCAGCAACTTCCAAGTTTGGTAGCCAGGACATGATATCCAGGGCACGCCCCGACAATTTGATGGCTTACCTAATTTGAACAAACTAGTTTGTGTCCAAGTGTTTATACATCAGCCTCCCTGAGCCAGTGTACTTAGCTTTCCATTGGGAGCTTGGAAGATGTACTTACCTAGCACTTTGAAGTCATCTACCGTATTTGGCAAATAACCATGGAGCGCTTACTGCAAGCCCAAAACGATGCAAAAATGTTCTCTTAATAACCCTGCAAGGTAGGCATCAGCCCGGTTTTAAGATGATAGACATTAGAGTCAGAGATTCAGGGTTGGTTGATGCATTCTGTGGCCCTTTATTATTGTTCGGAGATGTTGCGTTTATAAAGCACTCAGCCAAGTAGCATCTAGCAAGTGATTTGGTTTAATTTAAGATGAGTAGACAGTCAAATCACCTCCCAAGTTGTGGGTCCTGGTAGTCCTTGCAGTACATGGCAATCTGTACTGTCTAATTTGTCTAGATGCTAACCAAAGAGACCCTTCATTTAGTGCTCAGCTTTGTTACTGGGAACTGGATGTATCTCTACTTGTACAGAAAATTTAACACATCCTCAAAAATGTGTTATATATTAGGTCCACATATTTAAAATCGTGTGTCGTATGTATTTATTTAATACTCACCAGTTGAGTTCTGAAAGTGTAGGATGCTATGGTTTTGGTTTAGTTGCACTGGCTTGTTCCACACCACCACTCCGATCCAAGGCCCAGTTAGAGTTTTCCTGAGTCAAGCACTCACTCTTTGGGATAATAAGGCTGATGAGTAAATAAAGACGTAGGATAAAACTAAACACCTATTTGGTTAGATAAATTGTTGCAGCTCAAAAAACTGGATTCATTTACTGAAATCTGAAGTTTAAAATATATTTTATTACCACTGAGGTAGTTCTGAAAATATAACAAAAAAACTTAATAAAATGTATTGTATCTGAAAGTTATTGCTGTAATAACTAGAACTTTCAATAAAATGTCCAAGAAACTTAGTGGTGGCTTATTCTACCTTGATAAAAATGATACTTGTATATAAAAACTTTTTAATGCTGTAAAAATTCTGTAATAAGTTTCTGGCAAGCACTTCCTTGTGAAGCACATAAGAGCTGAATTATCAAAGGAAACCCCAGAAAAGTGAGCAGAATTCATCTGAACTTGAAAAGACTTAATGAGTTCATCTCTGACCTTTCATCTACCTGTAGCCTGCAAATGAGCCGAGAGCTCTAGTCATTTCAGGCAGAAGCCTGGACTTTGGGGGGCAGCCACAAAAGAGGAGGTGACCTTTGATTCAGGAAAAGATGAAGAGCTATTTCTGGCTTTTGGAGATGCTTAAGTACCATAGACATCTCCCCAGGCAAGCAATAGCCCTAAACTCAAGGTTACCCAAGCATCTGCCAGAATAGGCCTAGATTTTGGTTTAAGCTAGTAAGTGGCAAAGAAAGTTTTGTCAAAGCAGCGATAACACTGTTCTTATTCCTCATGTGACTTAATTTTCAAGTTGAGTTTGGACCACAAGTTGAGACTCTACTTTATCATCAAATAAATTAAACATCGTAATTTGGGGATGAACTCCATTCCACTTTTTTTTGGGTCCCATTCAGAAAATGAAGAAGTTAATTACTCATACTTAAATGTACTTAAATATCAAAAACACTTATCTGGTTCTACCATCCTTAGTTCCAAAGTCAGGTTGACTTAAAATTTCAGATCCTAAATTATGACCAATACACACACACACACACACACACACACACACACACACACACACACAAATGCTATAGCACGTAAAATCAAAGTAAGGAATACACTTAACAATAAGGTCAATGAAAAGAAGGCATTTTATTTAAAAAAATCAAGTACTCCTGTGCTTGGCCAAGAACCTAATAGAGATAGTTATAAAATGAAGATCAGAAGCCAATTGTCTAAAAAATGCAACATCTGTTTGTGTATGAAAATGGCGTAAAAATAATACCTTGCTCGTCTCTGGAGAGTACCTGTTTGTGCTTTATGGCCGGGAGAAACTATTCAGGATCATTTATTCCACTCCACAAACAACAAAGCTTACAGAGAGTTTGTAAACTCATGATTTCTGTTGATTTATGTGATTTGTGTTTAATTTATTCATCAGTGAGAACTGAATAAATACATATAAACAGGACTTTTTAAAATACATGGACCTAATACTAAAAATATATATATTTGATTACTCATCCAAACATTCATAAGCTCAAAATGTAGCATGTGCCATTCAGAATCCAGGAAGATTTCCACCCTTCTGTCTTTGGGCCACCAAGCTGGACATAGAGTAGATACAAAAGAGTACTTGAGAACTGATGGACTTATTTCAGGAGTAGAGTTCAATCTACTCTTAATAACTAAACACAAATGGCACCAATGACGTTTTACAGGACAACACTTTCAAATCTCATTGCTCCACTCTCCGCCACCCCTTCTTGGAAATGATAACACAGGAGTGTTAAAACAATAAGCTCTTGTTAGATAGAATATTCTTCCTTCCAGATTATAGCCATTTTTAGATAATGATAGCCTACAATCTTATTACTAGTAAACACATAAAAAAATCATTTTGATTTGGCTGCAATTAGAGCAAATATATATTTCTGAAGGTTTTTGCTGTATAATAACCAGCATTTGGGTTGACTTATCTGTCATTTTCTTTTTCCCACTAATCTTGGGGCACGATTGATTCTTCTTCCTTCTGATACCACATTCTCTCACTCAAAGAATGACTGGTTTGTCCACCCTGAACTTTCTTTACCCTCTGTAATGGGTTCCTTTCCACGGTAGCAGGTAGAGATCTACGTCATTCTTCAAGGCTACACAGCATTTCATAACCACTCTTTTGTTGGTAGTTTCCCATTATTTGAAATTATAGTGTCACTAGGCAATTTTGTACCCATATTTTGGTATTTTCTGTAGAATAGCTTATAAATGGATTTTCATAGTGAAAGGTATGCACATTTTAAATTTTGATGCACTGTCAAATTACTCTCCACCAAAATACTATTCTAATTGACATTCCAACTAACAGTTTATGAATGTCCATTTTTCTATACCTTTGCCAACAATGGATACTATCAGATTTAAATTTTTGCCAGTGTGATAGGAAAAATGGTATTTTGCTATTTTTAAAAAAGCTGTCTGCATTATATAACTAATGAAATTGAATATATTTTCAACTGTAGAAAGAATATTCTATTATCAAAGCTTAATATTTAAGTAAAGCCCTTTGGTTTTGGTAGAAAACAATTGATTAGGGTTAATAGTGCTTAAAAATATTTTTTCAAAGTCTGGAAGGATGGTGTAAAATGTGCCATAGTTTCCCAGCTGCTCTGTATGCAACTTGGTCTTCTGATTATAGTCCTTGGAGAACAGATTATTCCTTCTTGGTTTCCTTTCTCAGGAGTATTCCAGGTAGCAAATGAACTATTTTGGTTTGAGAAGCTCTCATCTTCTTTGAGAATAGTCAAGGAAAACAATATAAACAAAATAGCAAGTCATTTTTTAAAACATTTACCTCATTTGTAAATATGAAAGTGAGTCATTCTTTACAATGCTTTCTCAATGTGTCTCCAGGTGAGTACATTATCAGAGCTGTAGTTTGTGCTAAAAGAAAGGTTTGAATGAATGAGTAAATGAATTTCACTCGTTCTTACCATTAAGGATCTTGATTTTAAAATAGAGAAAATGGAAAGATTTTTGTGTTCCAAAAAAATGAAAGAATTCAAAAACATTACATGGGATATGAACTTTTGTTTCTAATTTTATTTTTGAATGCTTTTCATTTTTCTGGTACAAATTTTGAACTTGACAATTTTCAAAGCCAAACACTTCTATACAAGCATAGTCATAAATCTCCATTTAAATTTTATCTTTGTGAAGAGCTTACCTTCCCCTTTTCTACCATTGAAGTTTTAAATATACAAAGGAAAACTAGTTAGTTTTTCTGAGCTAAAAAAAAAAAAATCTGAAAAGTTAAAAAAAAAGACTTCACCTTTATTTTCCTAAAACTTGTGAAATTCAATCCCAATTGCAAATGAAAAGCTTTTCACACTTCATACTGTCCAGACATCTAGGTGTAATCTTTTAATAAAATAAACAGAGAACTAATTCTCCTGATTGCTGTGTAAACATTAGGCTCCTTTTTTTTTTTTTTTTTTTTCCCATGCAGCAGGAGATATTCCAGGCTATTTGTCTTTTTTAAGCTTTGCAAATATAAAATATATTAATGTAGGTTACCTTAGTCTATTACAAATTCACCTCACTATTAACATATCTCAACTCTAACTTAATGGCACTTCTACCTGTATTATTTATTTTTCATTATCCCATAATCCAGAGCTCTCTGCTGAACTCTATAAAGCACAACTATTAGGTCCAAATTTAGGGATATGTCGTCTGGGACATGGATTTAGATCATCAAGTTATTTCAATGGCTAAAGCAACTGCCACTCAGTGGTAGTGTGAGTCTCCCTCCACTGCCTATTGTGTGTAGCCACAATCCGTGGTTAAACATTTCCGAATTCATTTAAGATTGCCTCCAGCACCAACTCAAATTAACTAGCCATGGTACCATGTATTCTCAGTTACTCAGCCAATCAACTGGCAGCCTAGGTTTCCTCCTGTACATTTTTGTTAAAATAAGGCTTCTCAAACCTCAATTTCCCCAAAGAGAGTTCCCACTAAGCTGAAGACAAAAATTTCACGTTTTATCCATCTCAGGTCAGGACATCATCTGTCAAAATCCGTTATTTTTCTTCTCAGCATTCTCCTTGTTAAGAATTTCAGCAAAATATGTATGAGGTGAAGCCATGGAGCAAACATGGGAGCCTAGGCAGCTTTAGAGTTGTATAGTCAGCTTAGTGTCAAGACTAAAAAGTGGACATTAGGTTTGGGTTACTGGGTTTTATCAGAGAACTTTAAATGTCAATACTTTGGAGAAACCTAACTGTCCAGCAATAGGCGATGAGCTAAGTCGTAATTCATTCACTTACTAGAATGCGATGTGATCATTAAAACTGATGATGAAAACCTACCTTTGTTGACTTGCACATAATTATGTTTGTATTATCGATTTTTGTGTTTTCTTTAAAATGAACACATAGCCCTAACCGGTTTGTCTCAGTGGATATAGCATCGGCCATTGGACTGAAAAGTCCTGGGTTTGATTCTGGTCAAGGGCATGTACCTCGGTTGCAGGCTACAGCCCTGGTTGGGGAGGCAACCAATGGATGTGTCTCTCTCACATCGATGTTTCTCTCTCTGTCTCTCCCCCTCCCTTCCACTGTCTCTAAAAATCAATGGAAAAATACCCTCTGGTGAGGATTAACAACAACAAGAACACATAGATTCATCATCGAGCCATGATGTAGATACCAGAGCCAGATTTACCCCCTATTTTAAATGACAGAAAAACTAGACAGAATACACAAAACACTGATTTCAGACATTGGACAATATTCACTGCAGGACAGTCATCCTTGAGAGAAGGAAAGCAAGAGGTGAGGTTGAATAAGTCTCAGCTGCTTAGACTGAGCTTCGAGGCTGCAGAACAGGGGAGGGGAACCCAAACGGAGCCTGGCAGTATCCCCGAGTTGATGAGATAGAGTTGAGAATTTGGGCAGTACAAGGTGGTGAGAACTAGCAAGGCAGAGGACTGGAGACCAGAGTGAGCGCTAACGGGGATGGGGTTCCTCTGGAGGGCTCAGCTCAGTGCTAGGAAATGACCTGGCATCAGGAAGAGAACCATGAGCAAGGAGGAGAGTCACATCAAGATGGAACAGAAAAAAAGGTATGTACAGGTATTGGTTTTAGTACTTAGAAAGATATTGTTCAGTAGTGTGACCAAATTAATCCTAGATTAAAGACGGCTCTTGTCCTGCCTATCAAAGCTTAAAAGCAAGATTCAGAAGGACCAAACTCTTTCTAAGAACCTGAACTATATCCCAAAACAAAGCTCAAAATTATATTAAAGAATTCAGTATCCAAAAGAGTAAATTCATAATGTCTATTCAGAAATTATGAGGCAAGCAAAGAAGCAGGAAGAAAAAAGAACTATGATGAGGGTAAAACAGAATCATTAGAAAAGACAAGAAAGTGAAAATGTGATAGAATTAGTAGACAAAGACATTTTTAAAAACTGTAAATATACTTCTTATGTTCCCAAAGGTAGAGGAAAGCATAGGCATGTTCCAGAGACATACAAAGATAAAAAGAAAAACAAATTGAATTTATAGAGTTGCAAATACAATGTCTGAGATAAAAAATACATTGGATGGCATTAAGAGCTAATAAAGATAATAAATTAAATCATTAAAAATACTCAGTGGAAGAAGTCAGAAAAAAGAAAAAGGGAACAAAGAATAGATAGAATAAATACAAACTATAGCAGAATATTAGATTAATACTCACACAAATCAGTACACTTCAAATACCTCAATTAAAGGGTAGAAATGATCAGATTGCTTTTAAAAACTTGCCTATAAGATACCTGTTTTAATTATAAAAACATAGTTTAAAATTAAGGGAAAGAAATTGATATATACCATGCTCACATTAACCGAAAGAAAGCTGAAGTAGCTACATTAATATTAGGCAAAGTAAATTTCAGAGTAGAGAATACTACCAAAGATAAGATCATTTTAGGACTACAAAGGGGTTTATTCAATAAGAGGCAGATATTTATTCACCTAATAACATAGCTTCCAAATATATAAAACAAAATGGATAGGACTGAAAAGAGAAGTAGATGAATCAGCAATAATAGTCAAATATTTCAGCATCTTTTTCCCAATAATTGACTGGTCACATACACAGAAAAAACAAGGCTATAAAGGATTTCAACAATATTAGCAAACAACTTGACTTCATTGATATTTATAGAACTCTGTAACCACCAAGAGCAGGATACACATTATTATTAAGTACACAGGGAACACTTACAAGATAGGCCATATTCTGAGGCATACAAAACTCCTCCTGAATTGGACGGCACTGAAAACCATAAAAGTATCTTTTCTGACCAAATTAGAATTAAATTAGAAGTCTGCAACAGAAGTATATCTGGAAATTTCTCAAATATTTGCAAAGTAAATAAACCACTCCTAAGTAAGCCATGAGTCAAAGGAAATTATAAAGTATTTTGAATGGAGTGGAAGTTGAAACATTACATTAAAAATTGTAGGGGATGCAGTTATTCAGTGCTTAAAGGAATTTTATAGCATTAAATACTTCTATTAGAAATGAAGACACAATTTAAGTCAATGGACTCTATATCCAATAGGAAAATAGACATCTATAATAACAAAAGCATAATATGCAAATTGACCGAACACCTGAACAGTGAACTGTCCAGACAACTGGCCGGATGACCTTCCGGACGAAACCGGGGCTGCAAGGGCCAAGGGGCTGGGGCTGCCAAAGCCTACTCTTGCACGAATTTCATGCATCAGGCCTCTGGTATTTCAATAAATAAATTACAACAATATATAAAGTATATAACAATATACAAAAGGATAGCATATCATGACCAACTAGAGCTTATTTCAGAAATGAAAGGTTGATTTACTATGTAATTCATCACATTAACAGGCTAACACAATATAATTCACCATATCAAGGGCTGAAGGAAGAAAAATCATATGATCACAATAGGTGTAGAAAAAGCATTTGAAAATATGATTAAAAGAAAAAAAAGCATTTGAAAATAACTTATGATTAAAAGAAAAAACAACCTCTCAGCAAACAAGCAAGAGAAAGGAATTTTATTGAGCTGATAAAAGGCAGCTAGGAAAAATCTGCAGCTGTATTACATTTAATGATGAAAGCCTGGATCCTTCCCCTAAGACCTGGAATTAGTTACTTACTGTGTGTTCTTACCATTTCCATTCTACAGTGTACTGCTCACCCGAACTAGTGCAATAGGCAAGAAAAAGATATTAAAAGTATTTATAATGGGAACTAAAAAATGAGTTGAATTTTCACTTACTACCCACAAACAAAAATTGAAATTAAAGAAAAAAATGACATCAAGATTAGAAAATACTTTGGGATAAATTGACAAGAGTTTTGCAAAACATGTACACTCAAAACCTCAAAACTTCATGGCGAAAAAGCAAAGACCAGAAAAAACAGAAAAGCGTAGCATGTTCATTGGTCAGAAGACTCAATAGTCTTAGGATATCAGTTTTACCCAAATTGACCCCTAGAGATACATAACTCAATTTCAGTCAAGATCCAAGCATGCTTTTCACAGAAATTCACACGCTGACTCTGAAATTTACCCGTAAAGACAAACTGATTAGAAAAGCCAAAAACAGTCTGAAAAAGAGCCTGTGAATATGATGAAATATTCTAGTGGCAAAAGGACTTCTGTGGAGGTGATTAAACTCCCAGGTCAGTTGAAGGTATGATAGGGAAATTATCTGGATTGGCCTGATCCAATCACCCGGAGGTCATGGGGGGAGTCCGAGCGATCAGAAGCAAGAGAGGTATTCTGTGCACCAGCGCCAGCTTTGAAGGCCCAGTGCAGCCACATGCCAAGGAATGCAGGCAGCCTCCAGGAGCTCAGAGCAGTGGCCCAGGACCCACAGCCAGCAAGGAAATGGGGACCTCACTCCGGCAACATCCAGGCACTGAATTCTGCCACACCTGGTGAGCTTAGAAGAGGAACTTGAGCTCCAGACCAGAATGCAGGCTAGGTGGTGTCTGAATTTTAGCCTCATGAGAATCAGAGAAGCTAATCCAGCCACACTGGGCCTGGACTCCTGACCTGCAGGACTGCGAGGTAATCAGTCTATGTTATCCGAAGCCACTAAGTGTGTGGAAATGTGTTCCTCTGCAATAGAAAATCATTACTGCACACGTCTGCCGCCATGTGAAAGAACTGGGACTCCCAGACGCTGCGGGCGGGAACATGGAAAGCACAGCCACTTAGGAAAAGAGTTTGGCAGTGTCTTCAAAAGCTGAACATTCTCCTACCAGAAGACAGCTAATCTATGCCTGGTATTTACCCAAGAGAAATAAAAACATGTGTCCCACAAAGACGTGTACACAAATGTGCGCAGCAGATTTATTTGTAATAGCCCCAAAGTGGAAATGCCTGGAATGTCTATTAGCAGGTTCATGGATGAGCAACTTGTGGTATGGCATATCTTCAGGAACAAAACCTCCTGAAGTACTGTTAAATGCAAAGTCTCAAACAATATTTCTGAGTAAAAGTAACCAGATTAAAAAAAAAGTATAGTGTACTATACATGTTTGTACTATTTGATTCAATTTATGTAAAATTCCAGAAAATAAAAACAATCTATAATGACAGATGGTGTGGGTCAGTTGTTGTCCAGAGCAGTTGAGGAAGATAGAAATAGATTACATAGGAAAAGCAAGAAAGTTTGGAAAGTTAGGTTCTACTCATTATCTTTTTAAAAATATTTTTTTATTGATTTCTAAGAGGAAGGGAGAGGGAGAGGGAGAGAGAAACATCAATGATGAGAATCATTTTGCTCGGCTGCCTCCTGCATGCACCACATTGGGGATCAAGCCCACAACACAACCCGGGCATGTGCCCTGACTGAAACTCAAACAGTGACCTCCTGGTTCATAGGATGATGCTTAACCACTGAGCCATGCTGGCCAGGCATCATTATCTTGATTGTCGTGGTTGTTTCATTGGCATGTACATATGCCAAAACTCATCAAATTTTACCCCTTAGGTAATTATGAGTTATTATATGACAACTAGAGGCCTGGTACATGAAATTCGTGTACTCAAGGGGTGGTTCCCTCAGCCCAGCCTGTGCCCTCTCACATTCTGGAAACTCTCGGGGGATGTCCAACTGATAGCTTAGGCCTGCTCCCTGTCAGGGAGCTGCCACAGAGGCAAGAGAGGTTCCCGCCGCCACCACCGCTGCGCTCGCCAGCAGTGAGCCCGGCTTCTGGCTGAGTGGCGCTCCCCCTGTGGGAGTGCACTGACCACCAGGGGGCAGCTCCTGCGTTGAGCATGTTATAGTGAGCATCTTATAGTTGAGCATCTTACAGTGGTCAGTGCATGTTATAGGGACTGGTTGTTCCGCCGTTTGGTAGATTTGCATATTAGCCTTTTATTATATAGGATTCTACTTCAGTAAAAGTGTAATAAAGAGCAAGACAGATATTATCTATCAAATAATATTTTAAAAAAAAGGGGGGAATAGGTCATGGTTTCCTGTTCCAGTCCCAGCCCTTATTCCTAACTAGTTGTTTGAGCTTAATCAAGTAACATTATGTCTCCAGTCTCACTATTCCACTCTGTAAAATGGGTTGGTAGGATGCAATGATACTTACAAATCTTTTCTATGAATCTGTAATGATAGCAGCTACCTTCTACTGTATGTATAATGAGTACCAAGCACTAGACTCACTTTATGTCATGAGCTGTGACTTAGCAAAACCAATGCCTTTTCCAAGATTTCAAAGTGAGTCAAAGGAGGATTCAGGGTCAAACAGTTCTGCCCGAGTCTCAAGCCTGTGGGCTCAGTTCTACATCTATAATGCAACTTCTTGACCACTACTCACCTCCTGGCAGCCTTCCTAGCCCTTGAACTTTGCCATGCTCTGTTACCTTTCATTTGACCTACCCAGTTCCCTCCTAGTCACTCTCTTTGCCCAGGGTTTAACACTCAGTGTAGACCAAATGCCATGTGATTTGTGTGATTAAACAGCGCAGTTCTTAATAATGTTCATGTGAGCCACGGAGCATAACTGGATCCATTGTGCTGAGAACTTACACTAGATACAATTTCATTGTTAACTTAACAGTTCACAAATTACAAGTGTTTAATATAACTCAGAACCTTACTTTATAGTTTCTGTCATTGCCTTTTCACTCGAGAAGAAAAAGGAAACAAAAAAATACCCATTGTGTGTAGGAAAAGGCACAATTTCTCTTCTTAGGAAATTTAACTTCCCCTGAAAGAAGAGATGATAACAATCCCTAGAAAACCTCCCACGGGAGAATCAGTTATAAGCATTCTCTGTCTTTTGCTTGCATATATTTTGGAGAGTGCATATATGTATTACATATAATCAAATGAAAAGTATGATGCTCCTTAATCAATTAATTAGGTTGGCTCATGAAACAGAAGAAGACAGGCTCATCAGATAATCTCACCGCCACGCACCAGCCCTGGGCCCGCTTCCTGGCTTAAGTGGGCGCATCACAGCTGAATGTGTAAGAGCCTGGAGATGAAGTGATTAAGAGCAATCTTCTCGGCTTCAGAGCAGTACTCGCTCTTTATTCACATCATGGCTTATACTCGTTACGATGGGCCCAGAATAAGGGTTTCCGGAGGCCTGTGGAAGGACCTACTGCCAAGCACACCCCATAGAAGCAGCACAGAGTGAGAACTGCAACCAGACTGGACTGCACTCCATTCCTGCACCCCCTCTGGGCACCCCTACCCACGTTTTGTCTTTCTTTTCCTACCTTATGGAATTCTCTTAGTTCTTAGTTTATAATAAATAAGAGACTAAAAAACCCAGAGACTGAGGGCCAGGCCTCCTATCTTTTGCCCTCTTCATTCTTTTCATTCCAAGCTGCTCCCGGGATGAGCTGCTCACTCCCAGGTGACTGCGGGTGAGAAGCGCCAGTCCATCACCTTTGTTGCCTGGCCTGGAGCCACCTTAAATCGGGCACACAGGACAAGGGACGCTGGGGAGACTTTGTTACTAGGAAACGTATTTATGTGAACTTTATTTTATTGATGCTGGAAGGCATACCTCTTTTTCTCAACTTAAAAAAGTAGCCTTATCCAGGTACAGTTGACATACGATAAAGTATATATTTCAAGTACATATTTCAAGTGTCCAGTAAGTTTTGATGGATGTATAGGTGGTGAAACCATCACCACAATCAAGAGAGTAAACACCTCTATCACCAACAAAAGCAAAATACGTTTATGACTTTATTTTTCCCTTTTCAACCTCTGCCCTGCCCACCTTCTCCGCCTGCCATCTGTGTGAGGGCTCTGACCCTGGCCAGCTGCAGGTCGCACTTAGCTCACATTTTCCTTGACTAGAAATAGTATTAAGAAGTCTACATTCAGTTTTCAAAACTAAAAATTGGTGTGTTTTTATAGAACATCTACACTAATAAAAAGAGTAAGATGCAAATTGATTGTACCTTTGCAATGCCCACCAGCCAATCAGGAGTGAGTATGCAAATCAACCCAACAAAGATGGCGGGTTAATTTGCATACACAAGGTGCCAAGAGGCTGGGGGCGGGGTGGGATGCTTGCATTGTCGCTATGGCGATGACACAGGCATTCCGCTCCAGCTGCTTCGGGCCTCTGGGCAGCGTGGGAAGGCGAAAAGGCGGCTCCGGGCAGGAGCGAAGGTGGTGCCAGCAGCCAGGGTAAGGAAGGCCCATTCTCGCACGAATCTTCATGCATGGGGCCTCTAGTTTTATATATCTGTTCTTTTATAAAAATCCCAAGCTCTGTCAAGTCTGGCTGGCCCTTCCGCTGGCAGCTGTGTGTTTGTGGGAGGCTGTGTCCTGCTGGCCTCTCCAGATAAGTCGCTTCCTCTCCCATCGGCTGCAGGCCCCACAAGGCTAGCTGTACTTTCTGATGCTTTGGTTTTACCACCCCTGTCACTCAGTTCTCCCTCTCTCCCAACGCGAGCAGCATCAGCGTTGCGTTTCTGTGCTCTGTTTCTTGCAAAGAGCTCCACTGTCCTCCACCCAGCCAGCCCAGCAGTCTGCCTGCAGCTCCCTGGTCTCAGTTCCCATGTCTTCAGGAAGGAGGCCCAGCGCCTGCTCTGGCTCCCGCAGCACTTGTTTCTCCGTCCTCCTGCAGCCCATCACGTTGTGAGTTGCTTGCACATCGGGCCCTCCTGGGAGAGAGGGGGCTGCTCCGATCCAGGGCAGGCCTGTGCTCTGTCCTCAGGTCGTTAGCACCCAGCTGGTGCCCCGCATCAGGAGAGACCTGCAGGGTACGCTCTCAGATGTCAAATGAAATTGATTCTTAAGAACATGATACATTAGTTTTTCTATGCAGGAGAATCATAATCCCATAAACTTAACCTCAAATTTTAAAAAAATTAAACCTCTTATCTGAAATTCGAACGAAAAGAGACATGTTTTTCTATCAGAGATGTGTGTAGGTATATATCAGCTACATGGCTTGCTGCCTGTTCACTGGGTTAAATGTGTTAACTACTGAGACTCTCGTGTGGGACTATTGAAACAGATCATTTAGCTCTTGGAGGGAAGCTTTACTCTAATTTCCCACATTTTTGGAAAATGCAAGCTCCTACTCCTACATGTGTGGCTAGTGCTTCTATCTAGGAACACAAAAAAGCATAATATGTGTAAATTGCATAGATCTTTTCCAACCAGGAGATTCTTACCCAGGAAGTTTTCTAAACATAGGCAAATTATTTGATAAAAAAAAAATCTTAGCTAGTTTTCCTACATATTTTGTGATTCTCTGAATAGAATCCATTCTATTTCTGACCAGAAGCCATTATATTTCTATTGAGTCACATAAAAAAAAAAAATCTGTATGCTGCAAATCTTTCCTTACTTAGCTGTGTTGGAGTCCGATGCCATTCCTCCGCTGCAGGCATGAAAAACATATAAACAAAAACCTGACTTGCTTTTCTTCAATCCAATTATTGTTAAAAACCCATTTTGTGACTTCCTGGCATTTTCAAAAAGCTCTATAAACACCGTGGGAATGAAGAAGTGAATAATACCCAGTCCATGTTCTCCAGGCCCTCACAGCGGACGGGAGCCATGGAGAAATATATGAACATTTTGGGTAATGGAAACAGATCAAATAAAAACCAGAGATGGGATCGCCGGCCCATGTATTTATAGAAGAGTCGGATATACCTGCCGGAAACGGGTGGGAGGGAATGCATGAAGTCACATAAGATATTGCAAAGGGTAAATATCACACGAGGAAGTGGAATTTAATTGCATATAGGTAATAGGGAAGCATTAAATATTGGAGAATGAGGGTCCTCCTCTCCCCACCCCCTCAGCCAACCTAGGGGAGTATGTCTCCTGGTTCAAGCTATTTCATTTTTTTAAAAATATTTTTTATTTTTTATTTATTTTATTTTTATTTTCCTTTATTGATTAAGGTATTACACATATGTCCTTTATCCCCCTTGCCCATCACCGCCCCCCCTCCACACTCATGCCCTCACCCCCTGGTGTCTGTGTCCACTGGTTAGGCTTATATGCATGCATACAAGTCCTTTGGTTGATCTCACCCCCTTCCCCCCACCCTCCCCTGTCTTCCCTCTGAAGTTTGATGTTCTGATTGATGCTTCTCTGTCTCTGGATCTGTTTTTGTTCATCAGTTTATGTTGTTCATTATATTCCACAAATGAGTGAGATCATGTGATATTTATCTTTCTCCGACTGACTTATTTTGCTTAGCATAATTATTTATTTACTTATTTATTTTTTAAACAATATTTTATTGATTTTTTACAGAGAGGAAGGGAGAGGGATAGAGAGCTAGAAACATTGGTGAGAGAGAAACATCAATCAGCTGCCTCCTGCACACCTCCCACTGGGATGTGCCCGCAACCAAGGTACATGCCCTTGATCGGAATCGAACCTAGGACCCTTTAGTCCGCAGGCGGACGCTCTATCCACTGAGCCAAACCGGTTAGGGCTTAGCATAATTTTTAATTGCTTTTCAGAGAGAGAGGAAGGGAGAGAGAGACAGAGAGAGAGAGAGAGAAATCAATGAGACAGGAACATCATCGATCGGCTGCCTCCGGCACACCCCACACTGGGGATTGAACCTGCAACCCAGGCATGTGTCCTGACTGGGAATTGAACCAGCAACCTCTTGGTTCCTGGGTCGATGCTCAATGGCTGAATCACACCAGCCAGGCAAGCTCTTTCATTTGGAATCAAAAGGCATTTTGTGACATAGTCTTAAATGGATACATATGAAGTGTGGGATGTGTTTTGGGACTTTAACCATATCATGAACCTGGGTGATCTGCAGCGGGAGGGGAGGACCAGGGACAACAGATGTAGAGTAGGAATTAAGATATTTTTGGTCTCCACAACTACAGGTGGAATATCATGAACCAATGGAAGTGGAGAGATTCCTGCCTGAATACTCTGGCACTCTCACGCTGCATGAAAGAACTTTCCAGAAAATAAGCATTAGTGAGAACTCCTGGTTGGAAACGTTAAAATGCTTATCAAAACAATTTTATAACTGAAGAAACCAGGAGCTGAACCTGCTCACAATGATAATTTGAGGCTTAATTAATTAATGATTAAAGAACTTTGGGAACACAAAGGACTCTATAAATGCTAAATATTATTAAGTGGTAATAGCCATGTTCTCAAATAATGCCCATATTAATTTAAATTCCTAAATCTTATTATCAGAATGAAATGCATGCAAATGAGGCTTTCCTAATAAATATTTTGTTTATAATAAATTTGGAGTGGTATTATTTATCTTGCTGGAGCAAGTATAAATTATAGCGTGTGGCAAAGGGGTTGCTACCTTTTCTATCCTGATAATTAAAATGGAAATGTAGAGAAATACAATGAATATATTAGGCAAAAAAATTGGTGTTAGAACCACTGAGGTTCACTCTATGACCAGCCAGTGATTGCATTTCCTTTTCAAGTAGTGGATTCAGTATTTTGTTTGTCCATTTTCTGCCTTCTTCGGCTCTCTTTACAATACTACATAAAACTGATTTAAATTTTATACAAACGGATTAAAATGAAAGTTTTCAAAGAATTTTCTGAAAATCTCATGTCATCCTTTGAGGACATCAGACATATCCTGGGCTGCTTTCAGTCAAGTTTGGGGGTCCCTTCTGCTATTGCTTCTTGCAGGAACAGCTGACAAGCCACCACCCTGGCCACACAGACAGGAGGTGGGCCTGCCTTGCTTCTCATTTTGTGTCTTGACTGAGTCGGAAAAGCAGAGCTTGCTTCTTTGCTTCTTGGGGCATTGAATCATTTGTGTTTACATTAGAGATGATCTGCGTGAACTCCTTGGATAGGATGTTCATGCCTTTATTTACGCACGGTTTCTACAAAGTGCTGCGTGGCTCCTGTTTAGAATCCGGTCGGCTTAGTCCAGACCCCTTTCCAGTGTAGAAGGCTAGGATTATACGTGCTCTGGAATCACAGGAAACAGAAAACTCTTCTTTCCATCCCCTTCTTACTAGTAGGCTGCTATCGTATACTTCGCATGCATTAGTTAATTCAGTCCTCGTGAAAGGTCTATGGAGCAGGTAAGATATCAGTAACCGACTGAAGCGGAGAGATTCCTGCCTGGATACACTGGCACGCTCATGCTGCATGAAAGAACTTTCCAGAAAATAAGCATTATCTCAGTTTTTAAAAAGGCCAGATGTACACATTTATTTAGTAGGATGGCTCTCTGAGGCATTTGAACAGCCTGATTTTCAAAATAAATAGTATTTACTGGCACATTCTTTAGCTTTGGTTTACAGTGGTCGGCAAACTCATTAGTCCACAGAGCCAAATGTCAACAGTACAACGTTTGAAATTTCTTTTGAGAGCCACATGTTTTAAACTTAAACTTCTTCTAACGCCACTTCAAAATAGACTCGCCCAGGCAGTGGTATTTTGTGGATGAGCCACACTCAAGGGGCCAAAGAGCCGCATGTGGCTCGCGAGCCGCAGTTTGCCAACCACGGGTTTAGTACAATCCATTTATAAGTGGGAATAAAATAATTTTATAAAAGTTTGTAAAGACACTTTATAAATTAAGAATAATTAACTTCGCTGTTATTTTTGGGCCAATGCTTTTCTTCTAATTGTAAAACTTTTCAAAGTCAAGTTAAAAAAAAAAGCATATTATAGTTACATCAGACCGTTTTTCTTTGGGATCTCTTTTATTGTTTCGGAATTAAGAAAGCCTTTTTCCATCCGAAAGGTCAGAGCACTATTTGAATGTAATTCTTTTCTAGCTCTTTAATTACTTAAAATTGTTCAAAGCTATATATTTTTTTTTTGTTCACATTTGACTCATTAATCTACCTGGAACTTACTATAATATATAGTGTATGGCCAAGCTCCAAATGGACCTTTCTCTTTCAAAGGATTAACCATTATTTCTAGGATTTAAATCAAGCATGATTAGGGCTTGGAAGGAAATCGGGTTTATCTCCCTACCAATAACTGTGTAAAGTATCCCTGTGCATTTGACCAGAGAGGTTTGCAGCCCAGACCATGTTACACTGAATCAAATTAATGCACGAAGTGGCTATCCAGGCCTCGGGAGCTTGGCTGAATCCTCAGGAGAAGCACAGTCTGCTCTCAAGTCATTAGCTCCAATGTGTGAGTCCCGCGGGTGTGAAGAGCAGACAGGGCTGCCCTGGAAGACCAAGAACCTTGGCTTTGTAGATGCTCCTATCGTGCTTTTCAGAGGCCAAGACTTAGGCCGCATACTGATGTAGGCAGCTGAGCAAAGCCTCCAGACAGTACGCCAGCAATACATCAGCCGAGGGTGGGGCTGCAGGATAGGGGGTCTTTGTATCCATGCCACTCACTGTAGCCAGGATACTGGCTATGAGCGAGTCATTTGGAAATGGACTCGTATTGCCTAACTGATTCCCCGCACCCCCCCCCCCCCCAAACTGGAGCAATTGGAAGGCCTCCTCTAGGTGGTAGCTTTGCTGTTGAGCTTAAACAGAAAGATAATGCTGACTTGTGGAATAGCTCCTCCAAGGAGAAGAGAAAATCATGTGCATCACACCCAGCAGCCAGCAACGTTGATGGCTAAGATATTCTGAGAACTCACTCTGTGTTTGCACTGCACATTTTACATGTCTTTTCCATTCAGCCTTCATAGCAATCCTATCAAGCGGTGACTGTGATAACTCAGAACAATTTATTCTCATTGCAGAGACACCTACCTAGGTGCAAGTGGAAACCTGCGTATTTAGACTTGATGCCAGCGTCTATGCACTTAAGCCTTTTATTGCCTAATTGAATTAGGTACAGTACATACTTAATAATATTTTGAATAAATAAGTGAATAAGTTAATTATTGGGGAAGCCTGCAAAGAACATTATTTATAAATACTTAAGAACAACAAAGCTATAATTACCATAGATTTACTCACTTAACACAACATATAAACCTTATTTCAACAATTTAAAAAATACTTTAGTGTTGAATAAAAATACATCTTTAGCTGATAAAATAATTAAATACAAAGAAATATATCCAGAAAATACCATATACTATCATAGCTTAAAAGCATCAATTATAAATAATATACTTTAATCTAATCTGCCCATTTATAGTTTTTAATATAGATTGTGAAAAACTACATGTTAGTGAAGGGACTGATACTAACCTTAGAAATGGCCAGTGAAATTTAGCTCCTCAAAAACAGTTGATGATTTTTATTGTGTTTTCTCTTAGTACATTTATGTATACATTCAAAGAAGTAAAGGATGCCTAAGAGAAATACAACCCAAAAAGTTTTCCTAGAAACGGATTTTCTATAACCATTCAGATATAAGTGGGAACACTAATCAAAAAGTAAAAGATTGACAATCTTAAAGAAGTATGTATGATTCTACAGAATACATATTATTAAAGAAAATTTATAATAATAAAAGTGTAATATGCTGATTAGACCAGACGACCTTCCGGGCAACCTTCTGGACGAAGCCGGGGCTGTGAGGCAAGACTGGGTCCAGGTTGCCTGCTGGCGGCTGGAGGGAAGCCCGGGTCCCGGGTGCCAGAGGGAAGCCGGTGTCAGCAGCTGGGGGAAGGAAGGCCTACTCTTGCACGAATTTTGTGCCTCAGGCCTCTAGTAAAGAAATCACAAAGTTTTGTTGGAACTCAGCCATGTCCATTCATTTACATATTGCCTATGTCTGCGTTCAGGCTACAAGGACGGATTTGAGTAGTCTTGCAGTTGCGATGGAAATTGTGGGGCCTATGTAGCCCACAGTGTGTATAGCCCTTTACAGAAAGCTCTCTGACTCCTACTTTAGACCACAGAGGTGTGACATAGCCACCATTTTTCTTAAATCTCATCTATAGAAAGAGTGAAGCGGTCTTTAAGACCTCATGTGTCTCTTGCTCTTTGAAACGTAGGAGACGGGAACCCTGATAGCTCTTAAATAAGTTCCTCAGTTCCAAAAACGGGGGGATACACAAGGCATTTTGTCACACAAATGGTGTCTTCACTAATCAATCCCATTACAGGGAGAAGTAAACAGAATCTAATCTTTGGTTTGGGGGCATTCATTTAATTTTGGACAAGGGCACTTAGAGATGCTAACCCAACCGGGGGTGGCATCGGGATTATTTTGAGCTGGTGGCAAATAAAAATCAATAAATGCAGAAATACGCCCTCCTGGAGCTTCCCCCTATCTGACGAAAAGCCAAAACTTCTGAAAACTGGAGCCTGCCATAAAACTCCTCCCCCGGGAAGTTCACAGCCATGGGGAGGGAAAAGGCAGGTTGACGTGGAGACGGACTTGCAGAAACAAACCTTGTTCCATTCATTCCTCACGGAGCTCCTTTTGTGCGGTTCGCCACTGACGCCTGAACCCTTCCCTCTGCCTTGTCACCTTTCTAAAGGTTTACTGTCTAAGATGCTCTATAATCCCAAGTTCTAGCCACCACTTGGACTTGGTCATCATGAGGTTTCTCCCGTGAGATATGCACTGTCCACATTAATAAGCTGTTTTCATTTATTAATCTGCCGTTGTCAGTTTAATTTTACAGGGCTCCAGCCAGAGGAGCCAGGAAGGGAGAAGGAAAAAGAATGTCTTCCTTCACTACACCATCTCCCAAGTTCCCTCCCAAGTGCCTGTCAGGTCTCCCGTGTGCAAGGATGTGCCATTGCCAGGACACCAAATGCGCAAGACAAGGTCTCCCCTTTGAAATGTGCATTGAATTATCAAATGCCTGTCAAGTGATTATAAATCCATCCTCTTTGACTCTCCTACCTTAGGCCTCACACGATGTTCATCTCCTCTGTGGACCATGCATTTCCTCTTGAAGATCCTCTCATGATGGGAGAAGTCTGAGGACAAGGTGGGAAGCAGCTGCCTGGTGCAATTGCTTGAAGTCTCAAGTTTTAAGGTGCAAATTCATGTGAATGTTTCCACTCTATCCATAAAGAATCCAAATCTGCTTTAATATAGATCTGCTTTCATCAACAGGCTGCTATGTTACTTGACTTTCAAACTTTTCAGGAAAGTTGACCTTAAGAAAGACCTTTCTCCTGTGGCCGTATATAACACTGACACTCAATTTGTGAAGTCACTAGATATTAACTAGCCCTGACTATGAGAGGCAGCATGCTAAGAGTGCTGGGGTCTTGGGGTAAGCAAATGCAGACCCTGTTCCTAGATTCCCAAAGCTTATACATGGCCTAGCATCAGCCAGGATGAGGGATTGAGGTAAGACTAGTGCTGTTTCACTGGAATCATGAAATACAGCGCCATTTTGTATTTTCAATAGCTGAAGCTCATAGAGGTCAAGAACTTAAGTTTTCTAAAAGCACTTGTTCAGTGGTCTTTCTAATTCTTAACACCGACTCAGTCTTACAAAAATAAAATGTTCACATGGCTTGGCTGAGATGTGTGAAAAGTAGGGTTGAGGAAAAAAAGAAAAAGAAAAGGAAGTTCACTGCTGTAGCCAGAGTTTCAATGTGGACTCATTAGTGCAAATGAACTACCTCCCTGGTCAACGGAACCGGGTTTAATGGCTATGAAATAATTCAGAGCTGACAGACAGGCTGAGCCAAGCGACCTTGCTCCTGGGATTCCATTTCTGGGTTTTCATGAGACTTTTCCACCTCACTGGAAAGTCGTCTTAGTCAATCAATTTTACGTATTTGGTTTGGATCGCTTTCCTTAGGTAGGTTAAGATCCAAGGGTGCTTTTGTGTTTTTAACTATATTAATTGCTTGATCAACTCCTGTTTCTGAGAGGCTGGGTGAAATGCTTCCTGCTTGCATCTGCTGCTACCAGAGCTGCTTCCCTGCTTTTCCCTTTGTTTATTAACCCTGCGCTCACCATGCAAATTACACAAATCTTGCACTTCTGGCACGAGTAAATTGCATTTGTATTTGAATTCCATTAGAAGCTTTCAAGCGTGATTGAACTTGTTTATGTTCTTCTTTTCTGATCAAACAACTTAGATCTAAAATCTGCCCCTGACGCCATGGTATGGCAAACACGTTTTATCCTCACAAAATAATTTCCAAGTAATTCAAAACGGGAAAAGCGGAAGGCACAAGTGTCCAAAAAATGCAGACTTTTTTCTCTCTCCCCATTTTAGGGACAAATGAATTCCTAGAATTGATGAAGGTTTAATTAAGCATTTTTAGATAATCACCAATAATGAAGTGAGAAAATAATATATACAAAACCGTTTGTATATTTGCCATTCCTGTACTGAGGGTAACAATGTTGACTTTAAAAAAAACCCCATATTTTATAAGGGCAAAACAAAACAATCAAATAGTTCCAAATGGTTTTGAATATTCAAGAGGTCTATGCAATCAATAAGAATTGACTTCAGTCTTGCCATGAATAAAATACTATCCCCTAGGATTTATGTAAACCTTTTAAAGCAGAAAACAAAGCATGGAATTAAGTGAAAATGAACAAATTCTTTCTGGAGAATTATAAATAATGAGATTGTGAGAAAAAATGATCTCTCTTTCATTTTAATACAATATTTCTAGGTATGTTAAATATATTTTTAATATTCTGAAATAGCATACAATTAAGAATTAATTGATTTACTAAAGCATTTTAAAATTGTATATTCTCTTCCCAAAGAATACAAATTACTTCGGAGATCTCCCCTTACAGTAATGACTGTTCACTTGAGAAGAAAAACAAAGAACATTAAAAACATAATTGGCCTCAGATGATAATTGGAGATTTCTCTAAACCCCAGTTATGTAGGGCTACATTTTTATTAATTATTTCTCATGTCCTAGCTCTCATTTTGTAAATTCCTAATAAGTGAATACGCAGCACATACTAGAAATGACCCATTGTGTCTCCTTGTCTCGGTGTTCCAGTAACCTGCACTCGATCCAAACTGGTCCAGCTGTTAGTCCCATCTCTCTCGCTCTAACCTCGTGCCTGCCCTTCATTTCTCGACACAAATTCCAGCTTCTCTGTGAAGCTGTCCCTGAAAGCGATGTCTCTCCTGTACGAAAGACCACATTCACAAAACTCTGAAATGCAGCCTTAACAGAACTGATAGCAACGCGGGCTGTGAAGTCAGACCTGGCTTTAAAGGGTGGCCCAGCACCGGCTGTAGATCCTTGGGCAAACTACCTGCCCTCTGGGACTGTGTTGTCGTTTGTATGATGGGAATAGTAATGTCCTTATGGCTGTGGTAACCTCACATGGTAGAACTTACGTGAACCTCGCGGTCCAGTGTGTCAGCCCAGTAGGAAGGGCTGAAGATGAGAAGCCATTACATAATTATCACTCCTCACATTTCGTCCATGACAAATTGTTTTGGTTGGGAGAGGACAAGTCTATTTTCCTAACTGGATGGTTATGGTAAGCACACATCTCATGTATCTTTGTTTTTATCCGCCACAATGTATAATACTATATTATGGTAGTTAATATTTATTAATTGTTAGTTTCCTTTGTGAGTACCTAAAATGACTATTTATTTTTAGGAGGAGGAGGAGGAGGAGGGGGAGGAAGGAAGGAAGGAAGGAAGGAAAGAAGGAAGGAAGAGAAAAGAAATCCAACCATCCTCCTTTCTTCCAGAAGTGTGTGTCTGTGTTGGTGTGTGTGTGTGTGTGTGTGTGTGTGTGTGTGTGTGTGTGTCTCGGGCAACTTCTGGAAAGTTGCAAGCCCAAAGCAAAAGTGGAAAAATATGAATCTTCTGAAGACTGGTCATTCTTACCAATAAACAAAATATAATGAAATGTGTCAGTATTTTAGAGCATTATCAGCTGAAAAATAAAACAAGTTTTCCTAATAATAAATTCTTAACAAATTTAATCTAGTCAATGATATTTAGCTCAGTATCAAGTTTTTAAGCTTTTCTTTTTTGTTTTTAGCTTGGAAAGTTATAATTTCTGAGTAGTTAACTAAAACCTGAGAAATAAGACATCTTGCTAGCATAATTTGTAAAGCATTCAGTGTTTAAACTTTAAAAAAAAATTAGCCTTTGAGTGAAACCTAAAAAACGTTTGTCAAAAGCTAGCAGCCAAAACACAGGAAAGCAATTTATCCAAAATTAGATTGCTTTGAAATCCTAAAGTTAATGGAATCACGGGAGGGGGAAAGTGGTGAGATAATTTGGCGTCATTAAAACCTTCAACTTAGATGGGAGGTAATCTAAGCTAACTGAACATTACCTCATAACTTGAAATGCTCCAAACAACTGGGAGCCCTTAGGAAAATATTCCAAGGAAAAGAAGAGCACGGACTGGTTTTCCCACCTGTCTTTAGAAAGGTAATTAAGAAGCCCACTGAACTCCTCCTCTGGTGAATCTACCTTTAACTTACAAATAATTTGACTGAAAAGCCAAGTCCACAGAGAGGAAACAAGTTAATACTAATATGAGGGCAAGCCCAATTTGTAGAATAACTTGATTTTTTAAATTTGAGTCATTGAACTATATCTCTGGGCATCATTTAGGGCTATGGGAATGAGAGACAGAAATGGTTCAGAAATAAAATTATGGGGTTAGACCATAAGGTTGCCTCATAGAACCTGTATCCTTTACTTATATTAAGTTCATTCATAATTTTATTCATGCTTCATTCATTCAACGCATTAAAATGTTTAAATGCCCTAAGAAGAATGACCATTACAACAGGGACATAACAATAATGGAACAAAATAGTGAATTCTGCTTTCTTTAAATAGAAATGAATGATAACCATGTTTATTATAATAGGTCCCTGGGGGTTGTACTTAATATTTAATGTTTTTTAAGTAAAATAATTATGTTAGAGTGATTTGTTCTCCCTTGGAGACCCTGAGAAACCAGAAAAGTGTAAATTAAATGTACCGGTCTCCAAAGAGATAGCATCTATATTTTTTGAAAAGAATAATATTATTTGTTAGATATCTTGTTCAGTCATTTATAAATAGTCACCTTTGTAAAGCAAGAAATAACCTTGCTTAAAAACCACTGACATTGTTGTTCTATTGTCACCTGCTGGTAATTGGAAATGCATTTCTGTCATTTCTACCTAAGATGGAATGTAATTCCTTCTAAGATCTTGATCTTAAATTGGTAGCAAGAAAGCCAAAGAGGGAACGCAAGAAGGCTTACTTGTTCTTTGCACGAGTCATTTTGTTCTGCCCTTTCTGATAACGTGAGTTATTATTCTCACTGGTTCTTGGAAGGCAGCAATAGGCTTCTATTTTTTTTTTAATTTTTTTTTTACACCTCTCAGCTCGCTTTTACACAATTGATATGGAAGTGGGCCTCTGCCTGGCTTTGGGAACACACATTGGTAATGTTTATTTTAAAACAGAATCCAGATTGCTTTGTTAGAACAGCATCTACACACAGTAAATAGCGAAATCCCCGTCACAGTCTCCTCTGCTTCCTTTTTTTTCTGCGAGGTCACGATTTTGTTCTAGAGCCTGTGTAACCTTCTAGCCCGAAGTTTACAGTGATCACTGGAAATTAGTCTGGGTCTCAAAATCAGGGACCCAAGCCAACTCAGACCATGCCCAGCCTGGGTTGGATAACCATCCAATGTGCTGTTTCAGAGCTCACACTCTGAGATGCTTATCTGTATTTCAGGGAATGCAAACAGAATTTTAATTACATGGGTAACACTGCCCGAGGCCATCGTATCACAGAAAATCCTGAAGAGCTCTTCTGAAATTCATTTTTGTTTTTCTATTTGGGGGAATAGAGAGGGCAGCTGGAAAGAAGAGTAAAATTCTTTCTTAACCATGGGAGAATTTGAAAAGTAAACAAGCTGATTTAAAAGAGATTATACCTTCTCATCAACCAAGTCAAGGAGTCACTTAATCTTGGAATTGGAATGCATTTATGAGGCCGGAGAAGCAGATCTTTGCATTAGAGTAGCAATTCTATTTATATTATTCTGGAGAGGGGTCGCCACCACTCCGCTTAAACACGTCGAGAAGCCGGGAGCGTCCTTCTTAGCCAAACAGCGCAGCCCAAACGTTTTTCTATATAAGGAGTCCTAACTGTTCAAGACTTCTCGGTATCGAGGCAAAAATCGCCTCCCCTAGAACTCCTCTTTCTTGTTCTTCGTGCTGCCGTGTGGAGTAAACAGAGTAAACCTAATTAACTCCTGTTTCCCATGACAGTCTCAAATATTCGGAGGCAGCTCCGTGGCCAGGGTTTGTGGTGCCGTGGTTCAGGGGCGCTCCTTTTCTCTCTTCTGACTTCCTGCCACGGCAGGGGGCCGGCAATGGGGTGAGCGCCGCCTCCACATTTCTCCTTCACCGTCATAAAGGTGTTTTCTCGAAAGACCGCCCTCCCGTCGTTTCTCTGAAAGCCCCTTGCTAAATTAAAGAGCATGACAGCTGTGGCTCTTCAATATACACGCTATTTTGTATCTAGGCATATCTGCACGTTTATGTTTAAACTTCGTAATCATTGGGCATATCAGCACGTGGGCTTCTGAACAAAAGACCGTCTTGGTGAGGCCGTGTATAAAATAAGCACACTTACAGCGTTGGTTCAACCCTGGCATCGTCTCTGCCACCGCTAGTGGACATTAGGAACCGGTTCCTGTGGCATATGGGTGTGGGGAACATAAATCTGAAGCTGAATCATCATCACAGCTCAACTACTGCAAAGTAATACGATAAATAAGCAGCAGCACTGATCTGCATACTCATTTATCTAGCTGTTACTAGAAGGAAGTCGGGCAGACATACGTGTGGGTGGGTGTCAGGCCTGTGGTGGTAGGTCATCCTCAAAAATGCAAAGCGACTTTCAGTGCGTGGTTGGAAGTTTTCTTGGTAATTGTATTTGCTGAGGCATTCTGACATCAGCATGTTGTGGCAGGTGGATCTATGAGTTCACTGTGGCTGCAGATCCCCATCTGAGACCGAACCCCTTTAGAACTACGTACTTAGGAGACATGGGTGTGTGGGGGCGGAACACGGTGGTGGTAGGAACTGGGAAAGGCCAAAAGGAAACTAAGTTCTAGATGGTGATAGGTGGGCGGGCATTCATCAAACTAACTGAACAAAGCATTTCATTGTGTGTAAACCAGGCTTCGAGTAGAAAAAGGACAACAATCAAATGAATTTTAAAGGAAATTGTCTGAGACGATATTACAGCATCCGGACACAGCTTCGTTTCTTTGCAAGGGCATCTTCACAACGCGGTTTTCCAAGTGTTACTGTCTGAAGGCTGAAATCCTCAAGTCTGTAGGAGCAGGGGAAGGAGGAAACTTTAATTTATTAGGGACCTTCCACACATTCAGGGGATGGAACTTGATTTTGTGGCTGCAGTGGTGCATAAATCCCATAAAGCTAGTCGGCCATTGGCTAATGGTCTAAAATCCCTAAAGCATCAGCTAGAGCCAGAGAAAGGAGTCCCATTTAACTGGGCATCTAAGATGCTTTACTGGTAAAGCAGGACCAACGGCTCTGTCTGAGGCATTGCAGCATGGAGTTCTCCTGAAACTAATGGGATCACCATACTTTTATTAGCCTTTCTTACAAAGAGTCCGTTTAATGAAGCTTTGGGTGGAAATTAACTTTTTCCCCCCTTCGGTGCCCAGAGAACTTCTATCTCGTTAAGGTCACTCCACTGAAAAGCCTTTCCCTCACTACCCTTCAAGGCATCCACAAGACGGAGGTCTCAATTTCTTGCCTCAGTAGAATGGTGCCATCCCAAATGGAGAGCCTGATAAACAATGCATGAAGAGCACAGGAAACATGCAGGACCTAGTCTTTCTTGGACCAACTGTAAATACAACTCGTAAAGATTAATGGTTATGAAAAATGTTCAGTCAGACAAAGCAGAAAGCGCAAGGACAACAGTTCTCTTCTATATAAAACTGCAAAAAAAAAATCCTGGATGGTACATATACCTGTAATTGTCTCTTTCTTAAGTGTTATTTAAAATATGGGGTTCAAAAACATACTAACATTAGTATTTTCATTGGGTTACTTCAATTCATTTTGGAGACCGGAATGTTGATATTAATCTAGCATCATTACAAGAACATGGCTTGCAGTTCAAGGCTTTACTTTTTATGGTATTCACCTACGTTTTAAAGCCAAAGGTTGGGAAATTAAGGGATATCAATTATCAATCATCAAAGTATATATTTAAATGTGCAATATTGAAAAGAAATATATGTCAAAATCCTTTCTTCAAAGGTATTACAATCTGGTTAGGATAATAAAATTAACTCTCAAAGCCAACATTTGAATGATAATGAGATAGGTGTAAGCGCAAGTGCTAAATAGTTGGTATGAGATGTAAATGCTAAGGGGACATAAATCCTAAAAAAAAGAGAAGTGTCAGCATGGCCTATCGTTGTCACAGAGGGTGTCACAGAGAACTGAGGAGCCAAAGGGCCAGGAAGGATGGCAAGATTGGAACTAGAAAGGACTAGGAAAAGCATTTGCCTGGATAGCTTTTGGAGGTGGTATTGAAGGCATGAGGCTTGCGGATGCTGCAGAACTGTGGGAAAAGTGTATATTCTGAAGAACAAATGGATGCTAACTGTTAGGAGGGCCTTGAAGGCCAAGGATCCTATTTGATGTGAGAAGTGATAGAGAACTTGGGAAGATTTTTGAGTACAATAGAAACAGGATGGCAGTGGGTGAAGGAGGCAAAGCTGAGTAGTGGGACCAATCCCAGACTTAAATCCCGAGAAAAGAGCTACCTAACACCTTGGCATTGAGCAATGTGAATGAAGGATGTAGAAGTGTTATAGACTACAAATCATTATTAACACACTGGGTTGTGATGCTTTAACATTACTCTTAGAGTAGTGTTGAGGGGAATAAAGAGCATTGAGAGGCAGTCATTAAGAGCATTCATGTGTGAGGGGACAAAGACCAGGACTACACTTATTAATGACTTGAGTCGAACTCAAACTTACATATAGGAACTGAAATTATTGAATCGTGCTGTATTCTAACTTCTGGATTCCAGCTATTACAGTAAATATCTTTTCTCATTTATTAGTCTCAAAAGATACTTCAGGTCATGCACTTGTGATCCTGCATTAGCTGGCGTTTTATGTAAAAATACCATTTGTCATAATTGGTTCAATTACTGCCTAACAAAATACCACCCAACTAACATTCAATAAAATGTCCATTGCTGACAACTGTGATTATGTCTAACAAAAATACTTATTCTAAAAAAGTTCTATTAAAATTCACTTAAATGTGCATCAAATAATAATAAGTTAATAATATCTAGCTTCTTTATTTTCACTTTATTTTCACTTCTTTATTCTCACTGAATTTGCAGAATATCCAAATTCAGATTGCTCATCAGACATGGCCTGGGAAGAGATGGAGCATTTTTCATGATTCTTCCACCTGACCAGGTAAGAGCGTGGAGATGATTCCGATAAGACCTTATACGAATTAAGTGAACAGTTTATCCCTAACAGCAAACCAGCAAAGCCTATTTAAAAAGTCCCATTAGGAAAGGGAGCTAACAAAGTCTTGTTTCAAATGCATAGAAACTGCAGTGAGGCTGATGGTTGGGAATATTACTTGCTGGTCTCTGTATATTTGTGGACATACTGTTAGCAGCAAAAAAATCAGGTGTGTACATTTCTCTTTACTTCAGAAAACCTATGAATTTAAGGCTGACAGACTCTATCACACAAGCTTGTGATAGCAATAAGAGATAAGAACACGAGTAAAGGAAGGCCTTCCTGTAAAAAGTGCCTTAGAAATTTCTCATCACACAGCTGATAAAAACTCCGCATGCGGAGCGCACCAAGAATGCTGAGGGCTGAAATGAGATTGCTCGCCAAACAGTGATATTCGGGAGAGTCAGTGTGTGACAGAGGATGGGCTAAGGTGAGTGAGCAAGGTAACAAGAACAGCTCCGTGGTGGAAAAATTACACACAGACCAACATCTCAGAGTTTCCATCAACAGGGTCAGCTCCTGAAGCAGTACCAAGATGCAAAGCTGTTAGCAGGGTTCCTCCAGAAGGCGCAGCTTATCTCTTTGAGAACCTTTCCAATTTCACACTTCTGGGTACTCATTCCCATGCCAGCCGTGTGGGTGGAATTGTGCTGAAGTTCTAACCCCTGGAACCCAAGGATGTGCTCTTATTTGGAAACAGTCTTAGCCGATGTAATGAACACTTTAGTGTTAGTGGGCCCTTCCTCCACTATGACTGGTGTCCTTATGAGAAGAGAAGGGACACAGAGGCAGACCCATGGAGAGACAAAGGGAGAGAACTCTCTGTGAGATGGAGGAGAGATTGTGGTGATGAGTCACTGAACCAAGGAGCACCCCGGAGGATTGCTGGAAACGCCACCAGCCAAGAGGAAAATATGGAACAGCCTCTTCCTTAGGCCCTCCAGCTGGAGCAGGGCCCCATGGGCACCTTGACTTTGGACTCTGGCCTCCAGATCTGTGAGAGAAGGCATTCCTATTGTTTTAAGCCACCAAGTTTGTCGCTTTGTAACGACAGTCCTAGGAAACTAATACACCAACCACGAGTCCTTATTCATAGTTTTGTGTGCGTGTCCTGTTTTCCTCAATGCCATACTAACCTCCAAGGTTCTTACACTCTGTTCTTCCTGTCTGTCCCCAGACCCCAAGCACCTCGCTCGCTGTTACAGTAGAAACCGAGCCCTTCAGTGTAACATGCAGCGTTCAGGGGTACAAAGTGAAGACTGCGGAACAGGTGGCGAATGGGTGCGGAAAAACCTGCTGGATGCTAATTGCCAAATGGATGGAGCCTCTGGAGTGTATTTGTCCTAAGGCAAATTGCTGGATATTTCACTTTATAATTGTTTTCTAATGATTTCTATGTTGCTTGCTTCCATAAAATATTTCACTTGAGTGACACAACTAACAAGCCTAAAACAGAACAAAACAAAATGGGAAATGCTGGAGGGAGAAAGAAGGGTCAGGAAAGTCTACTTTCGGCAGAAGAGTGAATTATGACCACTGAGTGCTAAAGTGCCTCTGAGCAAACCGGCAGCCAGCGAGAAAAGATGTCATGGTTGGTGCTGAAGAAATGGGGAACCCTTTAATGTCACCCGGAGAGTAGAATTTTCTCTTAAATTAAAACCTGTAACAATTTTGATGTGAATTCGTAATGTGACCTCTTATGTAAACTTATTATATATTTAAGAAATGAAATAGTTAGTCTCTTTAGTAACCATTTTGCAAAAGACACTGACATGTTTTGCCAAGGGGCACTCCTGAGAGGACATCAAGGGTATGGTGGATTTGGTCGTTCATTCATCCCACGGACTTTTAAAAATACCTAATGTCAGGGCCTGTGCGAGGTGCTGAGGTCTAGCTGTAGTCTCTCTCCTTAAAGAACTCTGTGATTAGTGGGAAGACAACGCACAAGATGCATCCTATATAATAAAAGCATAGTATGCAAACTGTCCCCTCCACCGGGGAGTTCGACCAGGGCGCGGGGCCGGCCGGGGGAAGGGAGGGAATACCCGGCTGACAGCCGGCAGCCGCTAAGGACCCTACTAGTGCACAAAATTCGTATTATAATAAGATGTGATAGCCACAATAATGTTTTAAAAGGATAGAGCACTGGGAAACGCATACTGTAACCCGTTTTCAAGTGATTCAGAAAGATAGAAAGAGGTTTGACACCTGTTCAAATAAGTTGTATACTATAACATGTAAATGATTGCTAAGTCTTCGTTGTAATATTCTCTCAATTTTACTATACGTTTGAAAACTTGCTTAGTAAAAGATCAAAGTAAAAACACCCTTTTGGCATTTGCCCACCCAACAGCTATCAGACTTCTGAGTAAGAATGGATCCCCACACAGTTTTTTTTGCTGATCTGCTTCCTATCAAGACTTTGTCATTTTCTTTCCCTTTGGAAAGAATTCAAGACAATTTTTATGCTAATATTTGCCTGTATCTCTCATATATGCCTGGGAATTTTTTCTTTATTTAGATACAACATCAGACAGAGAGAAAAACATGAGACAACAGGGGAGAAGTTTCCATTTTCTCCGGAGCCTTCCATTACAGTGGATGACGAAGAACTGGCTTCATCTCTCAGGTCTCTATGTAAACATCCACTCTGGCTGCCTGCAGCATCCTTGACCCGGTAATACTCCGCGCATGCCTACGCTGACCCCGGAATGTGACGGCATTGTTCCAACTCAGCAGTGTGAAGAGAGCGCCTTCGAAGGTATTCCATTAGTGACTGCACCTTTCCACTGCCCAGGAAGGCCCTGCCGCTCCACCCCCACCCCTTCATTCCTGAAATACAAGCGGTTGAAGAGTTCAATCAGCTTCATTAGGTGGCTGGTGGCAAGTGCTATTATAATTTCTGCTATGATTTGATGATATCCCATCACTTTTGTCATTTTCCAGCTCCTAATTGCACCCTGTACTCTTGACATCTCTATTGGACTGATGTTAATGTCAAGTTGTCCCAATTCATGTGCCCTGTTGAAATCTGGTAATGAGGCAGCCCAAGTATGAATCGGTGGAGGGCTTTTTGAAGTGCTCTGCCTACAAGCCTTTCTTTTTGACTTCAGTAGCACCAAGGAATGACTTTATTTTTGAGAAAAGAATAAAGGCTTATGAGTTTGAAATTTTACATGATGGTAAAAGTGCATCAACTAATGTTCAAATTAGAAAGGGAAAGGGCACGATAGGTTGCACAATAACATTGAATAGTAAGTTTTGGGGAAAATTATAATAACTTACAATTTTTATACTCAACACATCCTGAAAATGTGAAGAGGTTCAAAGAAGAAAATCAAAAATTGACCATAAACTCCCATTTGTTATTTTTTATTGTACAGTTTTAAAGGTTTTTTTTTTTTGCATAAAAATATCCACTTTTTGTTTTTTAATAAAGAAAAGGCAATGAGACAATAGGCATTTATTTTTCAGTCTGATTTATATAGATCATGTGCCTTTGACTTCTTTTCATGCCCTTAAATATAGATGTTTATAATGTTTAGTTTTATTGTATCCCATTATGTAATAATTTAAACAATTCCCTACTTATGAGCATTTATATTATTTAAAAATGTTTCCTTATTCGCATCATGTGTCTAGAAACCACTGTTCCCACTTGAGCAACCACTGACAGTTATAGCTCCAGTCCTACTTTGGAAACTTCCACCCTATTGCCTCCCAAGATGACAAACAAATCCTTCAACATGTAAATTTGGCACACATGAATGACGAAGTAGGCAGTCTTTATTACTCATGGACTCTTGGAGATATATATATATATAAAAGCCTAAGCAATCATTCCACTGTCTGACTGGTAGCTATGACACACAATGACCACCAGGGGGCAGGTGCTCAATGCAGGAGCTGCAGAGCTACAGTGACTTGGCAGCTGCTGCGGTTCTCAGGTGATGCAACAGGAACCAGAGAGGAGGGATCCTGATTCTGGGGTGTGTCACCCGAGAACTGCCCTCTTGCAATTCAGGACCTCTCAGGGGATGTCAGAGAGCCAGTTTCAGCCCGATCCCCAAAGGCCAGGCTGAGGGAGCCCACACACCGGGCCTCTAGTATGATTATAATTCTTTTTATTCTATCAGAGAAGGATATGGCAATCACCCTCTCCCAATCTCATTTCCTCACAGATTACATTGTTCCATGGAAAACACTTTAAGAAACAGTGTTCAGATCCCATGCAATCACCGTCTTCCATTAATTTCTATTTGGGTGTTCTGCTACCTAGGTTAAGGTCAAATTCTTTTTCCTCATCCAACTAGTGTAGCTCTGTGGTTGAGTGTGGTTCCATGCACCAAGCGGTCTGTGGTTATGGGACTCCTGGCAGCCATTTTTATCACAACTCAAAGTCTGAAGATCAAGTCCAATGGATAAATGCTGAGCTAAAAGACAGAGGGTACGTCTCGATGATCTGGGTGTTCTTGATCCATCTGGTGTTTAGTTACACAAGCCAGTTTGGGTTTTCTGTGACTTATATCCAAAAGGGTCCTCGCTAATATAACATTGTGTTTCTTCCCTTGTGGAAAAACATTCAAAATATGTTAAGAAACTTTGTTGGCTAAGGATGAAAATGAATTCTTTCTTGATGATTTAGAAACAGAGTGAATTTTAAAAGTTGTTTTTTTAACTAAATCTTTGACCTCAGCTTGTTTTCATACGATTGACCTATTTTTCACAAAAGTGGAAGCACAATGAATGATGATTAATTGAAGGTTTCATTTAGGTTTGATTTTATTTGCTAAATCCCTTAATATATAATAACCATCCCAGCAAATGACCATATAAGTTAGATAGGTTGAGGCAATACTTATTTGTTTCTCTGAAATTGAGGAGATTATAGTTATAGTAGTAGCCCGGTGCATAAAAATTTGTGCACTTGGTCGGAGGAGGGGCGTGCGGGGGGGGGGGGGGGGTCCCTCAGCCCGGCCTGCACCGGGAGCCCTCAGGGAATGTTCAACTGATGGCTTACGGGAGAGGGCCTAAGCTGCAGTCTGGCCTCCCTCTGTGGGAGGCGACGGGCAGGCCAATCGGGGACAGCCCTGGCCGGTGAGCAGCCAGCTCCACCCCCCATTGCCCCCACCACACACTGCACCCACCCCCTCTTGCCGTCCCCTCCCTCTGCCCGCTCGCACCTGCCTTGGCTGGCCTGATGCCACCCACTCCATGCCCTTCCCTCCCACAGACCAGTGGTTCTGCTGTTCAGTCGATTTGCATATTAGGCTTTTATTATATAGGATGATCCTATATGAGGTATGTCTGTTTCACTGAAGCCTGAAGGGATCTGCTTGAAAAACAGGTTACACCAGAGAAGTCTCCGATTGGAGCCTAGATTAAACTAGAGTCTGCCCAATAATGCTACACAAAACATTTTTATTGGTTACTTATTCCACTCCTTTCATCCTGAGGATCCTGCTGAGTGAGAATTCTTTCTCCCTGGGGTCATCTGGCAACTCTCCATCTCAGTACTGGATAGTATTTCTAATCCCTTTTATAGAGTGAGGTTTTCTAAATCTCGCTGTGCAAATCTTAGATCCTTGGGCTTTTCCTCTCCAAAGTTCAAACCCACTATCTCTAGCAACAGTACACCATTTGTCCGTTGAGGCTTAGACTGGCCTTTTGCAGACAGATTGGTCCAGAAAGTTTACAATAATAAAAAAAGGTCAGTTGTGATACATACATGTCAGCTCCTCTGACGTGCGCCTACAAGTTTTAATGGTATTATTCAAACAGCTGTAGTAAGTACATAGTTACTTTATGTAAGTCTACAGTGCTCTCTGGGTAGGTCAAATTATGGCATCCTTCCAGAAGTGACGGACCAGCTGGAATACGCCTCCCGCTGTCAGGATTGCTCTCCTGGAATGCGCCGGCAGAAGGCTCAGGAAGCCAAGTATCCTTTCCACTAATTTCATGTAGGCGGAAGATTTGCCTGCAAGAGATAGAGATCAAAGCAAAACAAACAAAATCCTCCCCACCCCATGTCCTTTTATCCTTTGCCTGTCCTGACTCCCGAGGAAAACCTGCTGAACTTCCACATGAGGACCAACTCTCTCTGAGCCTTTACATTCATAAAGCCAGCTTGAGTTGATTTCTCAGGAAAAAAAAAAGAAAAGCTTTAATCTTTTTGTCCCATTCACCACATTGCAGAAAAGACTGTAGGTTTCTGGCCTGAATTCGACTCTCTTCAGAACTCCATATACTTCGTTCAAGTGCTCACTGGCTCTCTGAATTCCGGGTACCAGAATCTGGGCCATTGGTCTCCCTGGAACCATATGGCATAAAACAATGGGTTTTTGATGAGCTATTTCTCTAAGACAGAATTTTCTGAAGTGTACTCTGTGGAATGTCAGCTTTTGGTTTGATCAGGAGTCAGAGGCAACAGCAATACCTGCAGGACAGAGGACAAATATAACTTGCAATAAAAGCATGACAACATAGCAATGGAACACAGAAATACAGAGGGGTGCTAGGAGCCACTTACGAAATGTTAGCACTATCTTATTTTAGAAACTTGAGTCTGGTGAGAAGCCATGGCCTATTGTTTCATTAAAATTATATTCAAGGATAGAGTTTACCATGGTAGGATTTCACAAGGTTGTAGAAACATGGTTCTCATCAACATTGGGAGGCTAATTTTCCCAAAAATGCTGTACCGACTTGCATTTTATTAACATGAAAGTTGTGCCTTGTATTGGCAGGGTGAAAGTCTTTTTAAAAATGGGAGTATGAATACGTTTATAAATGGAATATTGCTTCTTTGCTTAAAGCAATTACTAAATAACATTACACATTTATATCATTACCAGTTAAATACTTTAATGTGCTCATTTGCAATGTCTGACACTATTTACTGAAATTAACAGTCTGACAAAGAGCAAGAACTAATATATAAAATAGGTCCAACCAGACAATCTGAGTTAATACTGATCAAATCAATCAATCAACACATATGAACTTGAAATTAAGTTGAATTAGTAAATGCCTACTTGGATTGGTTTATATAAGAGGGTAGTTTTATTGGGAACTCATCAATATCCTGTCTTCATGCGTATCATCAGCTTATGTCCAGGGTCTTTAGACCATGTAGGAGACGGAAGTGGCCAGGTAGGCCAGGAAGCACACATTGAGTGCATGCATGGGCGAGCAGTTGGGAGGCACTGGTTCCTCGTTTCAGAAGAGAAACCCTTCAAGTGTTCACCATGCTTCACAAGCCATTGCCCCTGGCATGGGGGAAGGCACTGGTATCAGAGTTTTACTGGAATAATCTCAGGTACATGCTTGATTGGCTGCAATTCAACTTGTTTGCTTTGTTCTAGACAGATGAATTACAGCACATGAGGGAGGTACGGACGGGAATCACTGCATGGAAGCCTTTCTTGAACTTTCATGCTGCTTCCATCCTAAGCATTAACCGGATACCTTTGCACTGAAAACACCCTTCTGGGTATGGATAAGATTAATCCGCAGAGGGTGGCCGCTAGCTTTTGGTTAGTTACTGAGAAAACCAGTGTTTTAGTAGAAAAAGCACAGGGTTTGTCCTCGTAAGAACGGAATGTACAAACTTTTCAACTTGCACAAGTCATTTAAGTCGAGCTCCAGACTTCTTGTCAGCATTTGAAGGCTAATAGCTACATATTTCCAGGTTTTGTACAGGTCAAATTAAGTCACACATTTGATATGTCTATGTAAATGGGAAGTAAGCCAGGGGTGTTTGTTCCTGTTAACTTGCTTATCACTCATGGGCATTTACATGTGGCATATTTCAATATAAAGTAAGTAATAATAAGTTGCCGAAAATCAACTAATGTAATTCTGAAATTCTATTTAAGTTTAATCTACACAGCCTCAAATATGAGGACTACATTATTGATTATGTGCTGTAAAAGCAAGACAAAGAAGGAGCACATCAGTCACATGTGAGATGCAGGGCCAGAATTCCTCTCTACATCTTAATCATAAAATTGTTGCAAAATCCAGCAAGGCCAAATAACAGGAGGTTTCTGACTGCTAACTTTTCCTTTCTTTGGAAATTGGACAAAGTCCTCCATGTTATCATGTTTATAATGTTATAAAAGTATAATTGTTTAAAACTTTGCCATAGTTGAAAAACTGCCATATTTATAGCCTACTCCTCTGGCATTAAACCTACTTCCTTTTTCCTCTCCCTGCAAAGAAAGATATTTAGTGGTTTTTAAGAGGTTTCCCCTGGTTGAAAGCTTCTGTACAATACTTGCTTAATGAGCTGATTAACAACTGTTACTGAGAATTAATGAATCAAATCACAGTGGTAATCACCATATTGCAAATCTCTGTGTTGTATTAGGTTTTGATGGAGCCATCCATTTTGCGGTGACGACTCTTTTGTATAATGAAAGTACCTGAACAGATTGCATCCCAGGTCTCATCCAAGGATCTCCAATGGTGTTTCGGATATAGGAGAGGCTTTTGGAATTCCCTCAACAGTAAGCAACCAAAGATTCTATTAGTAGAATATTATTATTCCATTAAGCACCAAAAGCATTTTGATTTTAAGTAATTATTCAGAGTACTTTGGAAACCTGTTTTAGCCTTCATACACATAGAAGCCAAACACACAGAAACCTGGCCATCTGACTAGGCATCTGCTTTACCATAATTGGCAGTGGAACAGCAAATAAAACATAAATGGCCACAGCAAGGGGATTTCAGTTTTGACAGTTTGCTGCTTTGCCAGATAGGTTTCTGTTCAGAATATTTAATAAAATTATTTTTCTGCATTATCTTAAATAAACTATTTAAGATAGTTCTTGAAATTGCATAGTCTTGAGTTTTGGATTCCATTAGAGAATGCTTCAATAATGAATATTTATCTTAATAAACTGTTATGAAAGTAATGAATAGACAACTAGACTCTGTTATATAAGCAGTAAATAATGTGTCGTTATGTGCTAATACTGAAATGAGAGGTATAGCTAATTGATTTGTGTGGCTGATTTTCTAAATAGTCAGTTAAAAAGCTAAGTTGCTCATTATCCTTACATAAGTTATATCATTTCCCCCTTGCAGGATCGCCTCATGGTTCAAGCATTATTAAGTAATTCTTATCACTGTCATATTGGGAAAAGTGGGCAAATGAATTAAAATATCTTTCCTTAACTAATGTATTCAAACCAGGTATGCTGGTTAAATAGAGTTATATAAAGGAAGTTAATCACATTTAGATTTATTTTAGGCAAATTCAACATTTAGAATTTATTCTAATAAACATAGATTGTATAACATACATTGCACAAAAGTCTGGATCCCAAATTGGATTTACTGGACACTCAATACTGAGTAAGCATTATCTATAACAAAGGGAATAAGAAGTTAGAATATGACAGTTATAAGCTTATTATATTACTAGAGACCCAGTGCACAAAATTTGTGCATGGGGTGGGTGTCCCTCAGCCCAGCCTGCACCCTCTCCAATCTGGGACCCCTCAAGGGATGTCCGACTGCCCGTTTAGGCCTGATCCCTCTCACAATCCAGGACTGCTGGCTCCCAACTGCTTGCCTGCTTGCCTTCCTGATTGCCCCTAACTGCTTCTGCCTGTCAGCCTGATCACCCCCTAACCACTCTCCTGCCAGCCTGATTGATACCTAACTGCTCCCCTGCCAACCTGATTGCCCCTAATTGCCCTTCCCTGAAGGCCTGGGTCCCCCCCAACTGCCCTTCCCTGCAGGCCCGGTCGCCCCCAACTTCCCTCCTCTGCCAGCCTGGTCACCTCTAACTGTCCTCCCCTGCTGGCCTCATCGCCCACAACTGCCCTCCCTTGCAGACCTGGTCCCTCCCAACTGCCCTCCCCTGCTGGCCATCTTGTCATGGCCATCTTGTGTCCACATGGGGGCAGCTTCTTGTGTATTGGAGTGATGGTCAATTTGCATATTACTCTTTTATTAGGATAGAGGCCTGGTGCACAGGTGGGAGCCAGGTGGTTTGCCTTGAAGGGTGTCCCAGATCAGGGTGGGGGTTCCCTTGGGGCATGGGGCAGCCTGGGCGAGGGGCCTGTGGTGGTTTGCAGGCCGGCCATGCCCCCCAGCGACCCAAGTAAAGGCCCTAGTATCTGGTATTTATTTATCTTCTATAATTGAAACTTTGTAGCCTTGAGTGGAGGCCTGGGCTGGCCAGGGCAGCAGGGAAGCTTGGCTTCCTCCATTGCCAGGGAAACCCAAGCCTCCTGCTCTCTCCAGCCCTGTGGCTGCAGCCATCTTGTTTGGGTTAATTTGCATACTCGCTCCTGATTGGCTGGTGGGTGTGGCTGTAAAGGAGGTACGGTCAATTTGCATATTACTCGTTTACTAGATAGGATTCTAATTTTCACAAAAAGCCTATAATCTAAAAAGTTTCCCATTTTACAGATACAGAAACAGTTTTGCTAAAAATTCTTAAAAAATATAATTGATATGCTTAGGAGGAAATAAAACAAAATAATGTAAAATGTTCAATTAAAATCAGAGAAGAGAGAGGAAGAGAGCAACAAAAAGAAACAAATAACAAATAAATGAATAAAAAGTTACAAGCATGATAGATACTAATAAGTATATATCAATAATCATTTTAAATGTGAATGCTTTAAATATTAAAAGAGAGAGATCCTTCGGGTGAATTAAAGAACCAGATCCAACTATATGTTATCAACAAGAAGCCAGTTTCTCAGACTCTCCTAGCTTTGGGTAACCTTGACAGTTTTGAGAAGTACGGTGGCATTTTCATCACAGTGTATCAAAGTTACCTTCTGTCTGCATGACTATCATTGCTGATGCCAGCCTTCACCACCCGGCTGATTGTACCGATCCCAGTAGGCAGCCACAGTTGAAAATCCTGGTCTATGTGTTTTGCCTTGTCTATCCTATGTCCCAAACAGTGCTGACCACTTTCCCTGTTGCTCTTTCTACCAGTCCAATCCTTCTTTCAAAGATGAGTTTGACCTCTTCAAATTCTCAGAGATATTTGTCACCTGCAGCCTGGGCCAGTTTCATGGGTGTGTGACCCATGCCGTCACACGGGGCTCCTCCCTGAGAAGGGTGCATGCTTGATTGACTATGTTGCTGTCCTTGTCTGGGAATTCTTAATTTTTGAAAAGGGACCCTGCAGTTGTTGAGGCGATCCTGACTACCAGCACCCACTAATGTGGTGTTTCCCATCTCTGAACTCCTAGTCCATTCACTTGCTGTGATCACATGCTTCCTTGTACCCTTTTCTTATCTTCTAAGGTCTCTCTATTCTCTCTCTTAAGTGAATTACAAAATCCTTAATATCTGTGTTCTTATTCATTGTTGTATTCATCAGCATTCAGTCCTGAGCTTGAATATAATAGGTGCTCAATAACTGGGTGTTGACTATCACACTGTTGTGCTAATGTTTAACTCGGTGGAAATGGTGCCATGATGTCATTCTGAATAAAAGGTTCTACACATGACAATGCAAAAATAGGCAATCCATATGAAAAAAAACCCCTGGGGATTCTACAGGGAATGATTAGCCCAGAAAGATGATCATTGCAAAATACAATCAGGGAACACACACATAAATTGCAGGAAAGAACATGAAAAATGTTCATTGTGTAAAGGACTGAATAAGCCATCCCTTCTCTCTGACACTTTCAACTTGTCACTGCAGAGGAGGAATAGAGCTGGTCACACCCCATCCACACACACTCCCTGGCCCCTCCAGTGTCTGCGCTGCTATTCTTTGCTTTTCCCAAAGCTGTACGTGGGAATCACATGGACAGGCCTCACCCGTACTTTATGTGACCAGGCTGGGTATCAGTATTTCGGGTGATACCTGGGCCCCAACTTGTAGTTCTCGTGTTTGGAGATTCTGATTTAGTAAGTCTCATAGGAAGACTTGCTGATCTGCATTTTGGCAAGTGGTTCCTGATTCTTATGATTGGGAAAATTTGGGCTTGGAGAGAACGTTTCTTGCTTTCTAAGGGGTCACCTCCTAGGGGTGTGCTTCTTGGACCACCAATCCCATCTACACTGCACCATTTTTCCTCTGCCCTAATGTTTCACTTAGCAGGCATGTAATTGGCCTGATGTCACCTATGTTATTGTCATGTTGTCATCTTTGGTGCATCCACAGTGATTCATGTTGGATCGTAGAGCTGTTTCATTTCCTTTAGATATGGTAAAATATCGCATTCTCTCCATCTCACTAGACATTCTTTCTTTCTTTGTTTATTTTCTAAAGTTTTACATATGTCTCCTTTTTCCCCAATTGACCCCCTCCCCCATCCCTTCCCAGCCCGGGGAAGCCCCCACCATCCCAGTGTCTGTGTCCATTGTTTATCCCAATATGCATGCATACAAATCCTTTGGTTGCTCTCTAACCCTACCATTTGTCTCTAGATCAATCTATTCTTATTCATCAAATTATCTTGATCATTATATCCCACATATGAGTGAGATCATGTGATATTTACCTTTCTCTGAATGGCTTATTTCGCTTAGCATAATACTCTCCAGTTCCATCCCTGCTGTTGCAAATGGTAAAAGTTCCTTCTTTTTTATAGCAGCGTAGTATTCCATTGTGTAGATGTACCTCAGTTTTTTAATCCACTCATCTGCTGATGGGCACTTAGGCTGTTTCCAAATCTTAGCTATGGTGAATTGTGCTGCTGTGAACATAGGGGTGCATATGTCCTTTTTGATTGGTGTTTCTAGTTTCTTGGGATATAGTCTTAGAAGTGGGATCACTGGGTCAAATGGGAGTTTCATTTTTAGTTTTTGGAGGAAACTCCATACTGTTCTCCACAGTGGCTGCACCAGTGTGCATTCCCACCAGCAGTGCACGAGGGTTCCTTTTTCTCCGCATCCTCGCCAGCACTTGTTGTTTGTTGATTTGTTGATGATAGCCATTCTGACAGGTGTTCACTAGACTTTATCTGTGAGCCTGTGATTTGAAAGTTTTTCCCTGGCCCCTCCTAGCTCTCATCTGGCTGTTGTTAGTGGGATGGTCTGGGACTCTGCATTGATCACATGTAGCTCAAAATATAATATGTATGTATCCATATTAGTACCGTTTTTTCACTGCAGGTCTCTGTTATTTCAGTTCTACCACCTGGCCTTTGTATAGGCTGAACTGAGGGCGTAACCAACGTTTCTTACCTTGTTCTAGAGGAAAAGTTTATGGATGCTCCAACAGATTTTCAAAGGAACTTTGAAACACAGCCCTGTCATAAACTAGGAAGCCTGCATTTACTAACTCAAAACTGTACAGAGAAGAAAGAGCGTGAGACACAGACGTGGCCCTGCAGCCATTAGCGAAGAAGCATGCGATTGGTGGGTTCACTGGGTGCCTCCGGAGCCCACACACAGGAGCACCGAGGCTGGGCGGGGAGCAGGAGAGAGCCCCTCAAGGACACAGAGACTGTCTGGAGAAGTGTGGCACAGCTGTCGTTAACTGGGAGGCCGCGGAGCTGAAAGGAGGTGCTGGTGCCCAGCAATCAGCCAGGGGGCGGCTTGATTTCCACAAAAACCTCACGCTGATCATGCAACAAGAATGAGGAACCACCAGGGGCTGGGAGGGGCAACAGCCCTTCACCAACGGGCTGGTAATGCCCGAAGCAGCATGAGGGCCATCAGGTCACTGAGCAATCTTTCCGGGACCCATTCCTTACGGGGGAAGAAACAACACGAGCCACTCCCTGTCACCTTGGTGTCAGCAATGACTTTATGCACTGAGATTAAAAAAAAAAAAAAAAAAAAAGAATAATTTAGGTGCCCCTTCCCCTTCTGTAGCCATGCACGTTATAAATTTTATTGTTTCAGAATGCAGTCGTTTTAGTTCCCAGTGGGTCTGGTTCCTTGTGTGTATACTTATCCAATTGTCCGATTCACTTAAGTTTTAACTGCAGGGTCTTGCTCTGGGTTGCAGACACAAATAGCTCTAAAGAGTCAAAGCAACAGTCAAGTCTGTGAAACGCAGATTTGCCCCGCTTGAAGTCCCGTGCGGACAGCTGCACGGTTATCCAAAACAGCACCGACCCCAGACAAAAGGCGGCGGTGGCTTCCTGTGGCACCAGGCAGGGGAGTTCTCTCTCTGCTCGGTGTGGGCTCAGCGGGTGAAGACCAACGCCAGGTGGCATCGATCTCCCGGGCCTTGTTCAAAAGCGAGACGGGCTGGGCTCTATTTTGGATGATAAGTAGAGAAGGACTGTGAATTCGCCTTGAGAGTAAATAAAAAGAGCTCACCTAAGCTCTTATTTCTCTCCCAATAAGAGGAGGTTAACCCGCTCACTGTGAAGGTATCGTCTTTCCTGCTCAGGCATGATCATGGCTCACAAACCTCAAAGCCTGCATCTACCCGAGTTTAATCATCTTGAAGCCGCTGAGAGAATCACAGGCCTTCCTTTCCTCCCAGCGTCTGCCTCCCTCTGTGCTGGGAAGATCACACATGCTTTGGAGCCAGGACTTGACTTGATATGCACAGTAGAGCCCCCCGACACCCCCCAAACTCCTAAATACCCACCGTGTCTCTTCCTTGGTGAATTTCAAGCTACGAACATACATTCACTCCAACTGTTACTGACTGTATGGGAAGAATGCCTGCAAATCTGGGCTGCACTAAAACAAGAATGGTGACGAGCAGTGTGGTTTTGACCATCACCTGGCCTCTCAAAACAGCCAGCTAGATGGGTGACCTGCTTGTTGGTGTCTGCACATTGAGCACCTGGTATGGGCCGGGCATTTAGCAGAGTCTTGAAACTGTCTGAGAAAGGAGCAGGGCAGACACACCCCTTCCCCCCTGACAGGCAATATATCGGTGACGGAGGCAAGCAAGCCAGCCAGTGTGGTGCAGCCATTTGTATGCTTTGATAAAGTGAGATCAGAACGTTCTAGAAGCACAAAGAAGGGGCACCGCTGTGTGCTGGTCAGGGAAAGCCTCCTGAGCCAGGTGTGTTGTGGGACTAAAAATGAGTTCACCAAATTTCAAGTGGCCTGCACTCAACAGCAAGGAGAATCATTCCCTTAGCTACTGACTTGTAAAAATATCCTATTAAGAACCAAATAAAGTGAAGATTACAGGGAGACCTCTCTGTCCTATTTTGGCAAGTTCTTATGAATCTAGAATTATTTAAAAATAAAAAAGAAACACACACACACACACACACACACACACAGCACACAAAAAGGTAACGCTTTAGGGAAATGACTTGAAACGGCCTGTTGTCAAGGTTTGACTTTGTGGGTGTGTGACCTTGGGAGCCAATAGGATCCCCAGTGAGAAGAGCCCTGTACCCAAGACAGAACCCAGAAAGGTGACAGTAGGTACAAAAGGTACATATTGGTCTCTGCTGGCCAGAGTCGTGTGCTCTTTTAATACAGAAAGGCTTTTAAAAGAGACTAGGATAAACTTTAATTATTTCTTGTGATGATACCAGTGGCTTGTTTTTGTAATATATATTTCACTTTTATAAGTGCATGAAATGTTATACGATAATTGAATTGTCAATTAGCCAGTAATAACTACCTTCTATTGTCCTGGTCATGGCCATATAATTTTGGTGTACTGTGAAATGCTTACTGAAAACTGAGATGAAAGTGCCATTGTATGAAGAGGGGATGCATGGCGTGTTGGAATGATGATAGGGAAAGAGGAGAAGAGGGGAAAGAGATAAGGAGATACAGAAAGGGAGACCAAGTGGGAGACAAGGTGGTTAGAGATGGATATTTTCAGTGAAGGTGACATTTGAGTAGAGATCTGAAGGAGACGAGGAAGCAAGTTCTAAGTCCTTGCAGATCAGACAGCAGAGAAGCTGGAGTGCTTGGAGCACAGTGGACAGGTGGGAAGGTGGTGGGGAATGAAGTCAGAAGTGTCCCAAGACACCTGGTAGACTACGGCTTATTCTGATTTGAGGGTTGAGATTATGCTTTGGAAGGATCCTCTAGTAAGCCGCAAAATGCTGCCAAGGGTGTTGGGTCCTAATCCCTGAAACCACTAAACGCCACCTTTTAAGGAAAAGGGACTTTTTCAGATGCTGTTAAGGAGCTTGAGATGGAGACATTATTGTGGGTTATCTAGTCCACCCTAAATGTCATCACAATTGTTCTTATAAGAGAGGCAGAGGGAGATTTCCCACATATACGATATTTGAATTGTCAATTAGCCAGGAAAGCAGAGATCGGAGTGAGGTGGCCTCAGGAAAAGGAATGCCGGCTGCCCCAGAAGCTGGAAGAGGTACGGCATGGAATCTCCCCTATAGCCTCCAGAGGAAGCCATAACTTGGTTTCAGCCCAGCAATACTCATTTTTATTTCTGGCCTCCAGAACTGTGAGAAAAAGGAATGTATGTTGTTTTAAGCCACTAAGTTTATGGTATTTTTTTAAAATTTAATAAATCTTTATTGTTCAGATTATTACAATTGTTCCTCTTTATTCCCCCATAGCTCCCCTCCACCCGGTTCCCACCCCACCCTCTGCCCTTACCCCCCAACCCCACTGTCCTCATCCATAGGTGTACGATTTTTGTTCAGTCTCTTCCCGCACCCCCCACACCACTTTCCCCCTGAGAATTGTCAGTCCACTCCCTTTCTATGCCCCTGATTCTATTATATTCACCAGTTTATTCAGTTCATCAGATTTTTTTGTTCACTTGATTTTTAGATTCACTTGTTGATAGACATGTATTTGTTGTTCATAATTTTTATCTTTACCTTTTTCTTCTTCTTCCTCTTCTTAAAGAATACCTTTCAGCATTTCATATAATCCTGGTTTGGTGGTGATGAACACCTTTAGCTTTTTCTTGTCTGTGAAGCTCTTTATCTGACCTTCAACTCTGAATGATAGCTTTGCTGGGTAAAGTAATCTTGGTTGTAGGTTCTTGCTATTCATCACTTTGAATATTTCTTGCCACTCTGGTCTGTCCTGCATAGTTTCTGTTGAGAAATCAGCTGACAATCGTATGGGTGCTTCCTTGTAGGTAACTAACTGTTTTTCTCTTGCTGCTTTTAATATTCTCTCTTTGTCTTTTGCTCTTGGCATTTTAATTATGATGTGTCTTGGTGTGGTCTCTTTGGATTCCTTTTGTTTGGGGGTCTGTGCGCTTCCTGGACTTGTAAGTCTATTTCTTTCACCAGGTGGGGGAAGTTTTCTGTCATTATTTCTTCAAATAGGTTTTCAGTATCTTGCTCTCTCTCTTCTTCTGGCACCCCCATAATTTGGATGTTGGTATGCTTGAAGTTACCCCAGAGGCTCCTTACACTATATTCATATTTTTGGATTCTTTTTTCCTTTTGCTTTTTCGGTTGAGTGTTTTTTGCTTCTTTGTATTTCAAATCTTTGACTTGATTCTTGTGATTCTCTATTCTATTGTTAGATCTCTGTATAATATTTTTTATTTCAGTCAGTGTATGCTTAATTTCTAGTTGGTCCTTTTTCATATCCTTGAGGGTCTCGCTAAATTTATCGGCCTTTTCTAGAAAATTCTTGAAAAACCTTATAACTGTGGTTTTGAACTCTATATCCAGTCGTTTGCTTTCCTCCATTTCTTTCATTTGGGAATGTTTCTTTGTCTCTGCATTTTGGCTGCTTCCCTGAGTTGATAGAGTGGCTTTGTGTGCTAGGTGTCCTTTAGGGCCCAGTGGCTCAGCCTCCCCAGTTACCTGAGGTGGACACTCTTGGTGCACCCCTTTGTGGGCCGTGTGCAGTCTTGTTGTAGTTAAGCCTTGATTGTTGTTGGTATCACTGGGAGGAATTGACCTCCAGGCCAATTGGCTGTGAGGATCAGCTGTGTCTATGCTGGGAGAACTTCTATGCTGGAGACAACCTTATGAAACAAGACTTGTAAAAGCCTCTGTGCTCAGCTTGGATGGGGCAGAGTCTCAGGGCGGAGCAGACAGCATTGGTTTCCCATCAACCCTGCCCTAATAGGCCCCTGTGTCTCAGTGTCCCATGGTAATCACTGCAAGCATCTCTGAGAGAAAGCCGCCCTTGAGTTTTGCCCACTGCCAGATAGTCCAGTTTATCCCCAAATGAGTCTGGGTCCCCAGAGTCTCGCCCGGAATTGGAGTTCAGCGCAGTCCAGAACTTTTGTCTCCCTCCCGCTTGAGAAAGCCAGCCACTCACTCAGTTGCCAGTCCTCTCCGCAGGCGTGTCTCAGTACCTCTGCCTCCTGCAGCTCCTCTGAGTCTCAGTGTGCTTTCCTCTTTCTTTCTAGTTGTAGAATCTCCACTCAGCCAGCCTTCCTGTGGTTCTGGATGATGTCTGTTTTATCTTTTAGTTGTAGTTTTGAAATTGTTGTGCAAGGCAGCAGTTTAGGTGGTTACCTGTGCCGCCATCTTGGTTTCTAGTTTGCGGTAATTTGCTACAGCAGTCATAGGGTACTAATACATCAGTATATGGATAATACTTAAGGACATGTACTAGATGAGATTGCCAAGGAATGAGTGTAGATGGAGAAGAGAAAATATCAGAGAGTGAGCTCTGGGCATCGAAAATTTATTTTATCTTGTTTTATTATTTTTAAAGTATTTTTATTGATTTCAGAGAGGAAGGGAGAGAGAGAGAGAGAGAGAGAGAGAGAGAGAGAGAGAGAGAGAAACAGCAATGATGAAAGAGAATCATTAATTGGCTGCCTCCTGACGCCCCCTACTGGGCATCGAGCCTGCAACCTGGGCATGTGCCCTTGACTGGAATCGAACCTAGGACCCTTCAGTCTGCAGGCCGACACTCTATCCACTGAGCCAAACCAGTCAGGGCATGGGCATCGAACTTTGAGAAACAGAAAGGAGGACTGAGATGAGTTCATAAATGGCTCTCATATGTGTGTGACAACATACATGTGGAATGGGAAAATGGAACTTACTCATTTGGTACTAAATCACTGAAACAGAGGTGATTGTAAAATCCTAACTTTTCTGGGAATGCACAGACTTTGCCAAAATTATGTAAGAAAACATTTGATCAATATCATGTGTATCCTAAAGGGTGGGTCATTCTAGCTAACATCTCAGTGACCCATGTGGCATTATTTGTTTTCTTTTTGTAATGTGTATGTGTGCATCTATTTAATACAAAACACTTACATCAAGTTTGATTAAAAAGCATAAGTAAAATGATCCATGATGGTTGATTTGATTCTATTTCAGGAATTAATTAGAGCCTATAGAATATGTTTGAAGATATTGGGCTTAAGTCATAGCTTGAAATGGGAGTTAGCATGATGTTATCGATCTGACAGCCTTGTGCATGTCACCATCTGATTTATGATTGAACAGACAGTAATCTTTGACAAATTTAATCTTCACCACAAAAATATGGGTCTTTCTGCCTGAGTCAACAGAGACTTCCTTAATCTTGGATAATGCATCATGTCATTTTCAGTAATTTGGGTTGATATTTTCTTTGTGCAAAGCAAAATTAAATGATGAAATATGCAGTTATTATAAAAGAATGTGCTTAGGAACAAAATGCCACGAATAAAAAAATTGAATGGTTAGAAATCTAAATACGAGTCAAATTACTTCAACTGAGGTAGACAAGATGACGTGATTGGGGCACTGGGTGTGTCCACATGAGCAAAACTGAGTATTTTCTTTAAGGTAATCAGTAACGTATGGTGTAGGAGACCCACACAGCATCATGGTACCGAATCGTTGAATTGAAACAGACACACTAATAGGAACGACCTGCTGGATCTGGGCCACTATTTCAAATGATTATTTTTTTCCTTTTGCTTCCCTTTCTCCACCCCCTGTCCTTCCCTCTGTTTCCTTCTGCAACAAGATCATGTTAGCACAGACAAATGAGGCAAGTCAATGACCTCCACCCCAGCAGACAGGCTCCATGGAGCCAGTTCCAAGCAGGTCCACGGCAGCTGCGGGCTTGCCTGTGAAATGAGTGCAGCCGTGGCTTCTCACAGGGAGGCATCAGCTCTCATTCCCCTGCACGTCCCTACAAACGAGGAACAATGTGGACTCGGGGAAAATCCCGCTTGCTGAGATGTTAGCTTCTAAGGCTGTGTGTATATGTGTGGAGGAGAGAGGAAGAGGAGGAGAAAGGGAGAGAGAAGATACTGCTCGGTGTAGCCTAAGGATTTCTAAAGGAGGCAGCAATGGAACAGGCTGACCTTTTATTGCTTCTGAACTGAGGACAGCTTCCTGCCTTGAAAGCTTCAATTCTATTGCAGGTTTTTATGATTTTTGAAAGATACCCTGGGAACTTAGGCAATGAACCCAAACCAAGCTGTTTGATGTGCTGAGCTGTGTCCCATAAACCTCTGCAGCTTTACCAACCTGGTGGCAGAAATGACCCAACTACAATGGTGTTAGCTTAATTTTCCAAATGCAATTAGAACACAGCTTATAGGAAATACTAGATCAGATGAAAAGGAAAAAGCAAACAGGTGTATGTAAACTTCACCTACTTGAAATTATGTTTTTTAAGTTTTGAAGGACAAGATCAGAGTTTTATCAACTATTCAACCATTTATGACCCTATTGGTGGCATATGCATTTCAGGAAGGATTTAGTAATCTAAAATTATGCTGGTTATTGACAGTGGAAAATTATTTTATGACATGAAAAAGTCTTCATAATAAAGTTGGAGTGGAAAAAAGGTCATAAAACAATAGGTATTATATGATTCCAATTTTATTGATATACTAGAGACCCGGTGCATGAAATTTGTGCATGGGGGGGGGTGTCCCTCAGCCCAGCCTGCACCCTCTCCTATCTGGGACCCCTCTAGGGATGTTCAACTGCCTGTTTAGGCCAGATCCTAGTGGGATTGGGCCTAAATGGGCAGTCAGACATCACTCTCACAATCCAGGACTGCTGGCTCCCAAATGCTCACCTGTCTGCTTGCCTGATTGTCCCTAACTGCTTCTGCCTTCCACCCTGATCACCCCCTAACCACTCTCCTCCAAGCCTGATTGACACCAAACTGCTCCCCTGCTGGCCCAATTGCCCCCAACTGCCCTCTCCTGCTGGCCCAGTCACCCCTAACTGCCCTCCCTTGACAGCTTGGTCACCCCCAACTGCCCTCCCCTACAGGCCTGGTCACCCCTAAGTGTACTCCCCTGCAGGCCTGGTTGCCCCAACTGTACTCCCCTGCAGGCCTGGTCCCCCCCAACTGTCCTCCCCTGCAGGCCCGGTCCCCCCCAACTGTCCTTCCCTGCAGGCCTGGTCCCCCTCAACTGCCCTCCCCTTTCCTCCCCTGCTGACCTGGTCCCCCAACTGCCCTCCCCTGCAGGCCTGATAGCCCCCTACTGCCCTCCCCTGCAGGCCTGATAGCCCCCAACTGCCTTCCCCTGCAGGCCTGATAGCCCCCAACTGCCTTCCCCTGCTGGCCTGATCGCCCACAACTGCCCTCCCCTGCTCGCCATCTTGTGGTGGCCATCTTGTGTCCAAATGGGGGCGGCCATCTTTGACCACATGGGGGCAGTGATCTTGTGTGTTTGGAGTGATGGTCAATTTGCATATTACCCTTTTATTAGATAGAATACTTATGTGTGTACATACATATACATGCATACATATATATATTAAAAAGATAGAAATATAAAAGGGTTATAGTGGTTATTTCTGAAAGTTGGAATTACCAGTGATTTTCTTTTCTATGCTTTCTGTTCATTTTTCTATTTTCTATAAAATGCAAATGTCATCTGACTATATCAAATCTAAAGCACACACATACCAACTCATTTTAAAAGAAAATAACTTCAAGCTATATTAGGAAAATGATTGTAGAACTTACCATTAAAAATCTATAAAACGGAACAATAAAAATTGAATAATTGTTTTCCGGGAAACCAGGGATATGATCCTTGAAGGAATGGAAATACACAGGTGAGCTCAGCACTATGCAGCTCTCTCCCTAGGCGGCTTTTGGAGGCCCAGCACTGTGACTTGAAGCCCAAAGAGAGAGCAATGGTTGCTGTGGGTGGAGGAAACAAGACTGGTCCTGAGGCAGATGAGGCAGCAATCAAGGGGCAGGTTCCAAGAAAGAAGGAAACTGTAGAGAGAAGGAACCTGAGGATACTGCATGGGGTCCTTTAAATCTTTTGCCAAATGCTAAGCTGAGCATGCATGGAATGAGATCTAGTAAAAAAAAAAATAGCTATCTGGAAACTACGAACAGGAATAAAAAATAGACATTTGAACAGAGCTGAGATATATAAGCTTCCAAGAAGCCTGAGTGGAGACAAGTCTCAATAAAAAGGCTGTCCCTTTTGAGTAGGGCTGTAATAACCCAAGACACAACATAGCAAAGCCCAAACCAAATCTCAACAGGATAAAGCTGCCAGGAAAACAGAACGATGCATCTGCCTCTTCACTAGACCCCAACTGATGCACCGGGTTTCAAATCCATTGATCTTTGTTCACTGGGGTTTGTTTGCAAGCTAGAGGTAGGCAATAAATTCACAGAGAGAACAGGAAATGTGACTCACAAGATGATAAATTAGAGTTCTTTACAACTGAAAACTTGGCTTGTCACAAGTATTTGACTGTGACTAAATTTGCAAAGTATGTATTTTTAAAAGAATACAGAAAATATTTTGAAAACATTAATAACTCAATATTAAAAAGACAAGAAGGTCATGAAAATGGGCGAAAGATTTAAACAGGCACTTCAAGGAGGAAGGTACACAAATGGTCAGTAAACACATAAATATGCGATCAATGTTATCAACTAGGGGTAGGCTCCTGCTGCACTTGGGATTCATCTACAGATACTTGTCAACAGAGATTTGAAAGCTGTGGGGCTGGGGCTGAGGAATAAAAAAGGCCAAACTAGCCAAGCTGACTCCTTCAATGAAGGGGTCTATTAACCTGTTTATTAACAAGACAGAAGACAGTTGTCTTTCAAATTATGTCACCACAGTAGATATTTCTCTGTGTGTGTATGTGTATCATGTTATAGCTTAGTTTTGCTTTGTAAATTATCTCGCTTATCCTTGGTTTCTACCAAAAGTTTGTCATAAATTCAAATAGTCTATTAACCCATATGTAAAATTTGGGGGGAGGATTATATGAATTATATAAGTTGCTTATTTAACTACTTTCATTTGAATGAGTAAATTAATATATGTAAAGTGTAAATGAGTATAAAATGTTGTTATTATTATTATTATTATTACAAAAAAATACTAATTTAAATAGTTTAGAGCCTCTTCAAGAAAAAGAAATGCTCCATGAAAAAATTGTTTTATTTCTTGTGATTGTTAAAATGTCCGCCTGGTTCTGAGTTGGGGGTGGGAAGGACAACAACTATGAATTTTAAAAAAGGCTTAGAAAAGATGCTAAAATATGTGCAAAGAACCCTTGGAGGAGGCAAGAGGCAGGTGGTAGGAAGACAATGGATAAAATCGTTTCCTGTACCAGCCTTTAGGTGGCGCTATAATCCCTTCAGAACTAAGTTCCTATCTAGCCGGTAGTAGCTCTGAGCAGGGGAGTGGGAGAGGAAGAAAGGAAAAGGTATGGTGAGAAGAGGGGAAAAGTCAGGAGTGTTCATCTGATAGGAAGTAGTAGCAAATTGTATGTCAGAAACTTGGAGGAGTGTCTGTAAACACGGAGACGAACATGTACATCCAAGGAGAAGAAGGGTTCTATAAATTATATTACTAAAATTGTCTTTTTCTGATGAAAGCACAACTGGTTGTTTTTTGGAAAGAAGATTTTGGTGTTCTTTTCCTGACATCTCACATGCTTGATCTGGCAGGTAGAGCTCTGTGAGCAAAACAATGCACCACTGAATTTATATGCTGACCCGCCTAAGTAACACTGGTCCGCATATCTCTTTCTAACCCCTGTGCAAACCAGTGCTACAAACTAATTAGTATGGAACTGCATTTCTCTATTGTCTTGATGCCCATTTGCCTGTCCTGAAAGGAGGCATGGATCAGCCATTTTTTTAAAACCCATTTCAAGAGAGATTAGAACAATTACCTATTCAGTCGGTCTATGTCATTAAGTATAAATGAGTCTGTGATGAGAAAAGTCAAAGCTCCTTTTTATTAGTCTTAATTTTAATTTTTATTTTTAGAGACCTAATTTGCTTTCACTTTTGATACCTTAGACAAAAGCAAAGTCAACTGCTGATAGCTTGGTTTTCCCTGCAGTGAGTATAATTGGACACTCTTTAGCAGTGGTGCAACTTTTGAATAGATGCCACAGAGCAACGAAGACTGTGAGATTTAAAAAAAAAAAAAAACCACAAAAACTCTTTCAATATATTTGTGATTAACTGGCAACTATGGTAAGAAATTACAGGGAAATGGAATAAACAGAAAATGTTAACAAGGTAGGACACAGGGATGGTGTTTTTTTTTTGCACGAGAGGAAGAAAGGCAGAACAATACCCGAGCTTTCTATCTGCTAGCCACCTGTTTGATAAATAAGTAATGGGGGGAAAGAGTTTCTGCCCTCAGATTTACACATTTTGTACGCTTCTAGCCTGACCTTGTGCACGGCCACAAATCTGATGCTGAAGAGCAAGTCTATGAATTATGGAGAACGAGAGATGATTCGGAGGATTTGGTTGGAAGTAGATAGCTCCGCGCTCTTCACCTCCATCGAGGCTGCGGCGTTCTTCTGCGGTATCTTTTCTTCCACAGAGTTTTGCGAATATATATTTTAGCATTCTTGACAACTTTTTTGCTTGCTTATCCAAAAGGAAGGAAGTTACTCTGCCTGGAGGAGAGCAGAGCTAATTGTTTGAATAAAAAATTATAGTCATTGCTACCTACTTTGGGTAACAACATAAACTGACCTTTAGGTTTGTGTCTGTGAGGCAGGTGCTGGGTAAATGATAGTCTGAAACAACAGTATGTTGGCTCATTTCCAAAGGGGCCTGTGAAGAAAGTGGGCACGGGGGAGAGACTACTCCCAGATACGTGTTTCATCGGGAACTGATAAGATATTGATGACAACTGTAGAATCTGTGCGACAGTCACAACATGATTTCTATGTGATTTCAATTATGTTCAGAAGGAAAGCAAATGTAGCCAAACTTGCTAAAGGGGGAATAAAAGACACTGATAATAAGAAAATTAGTAAAGACTAACTAAATAGATATTAATTCCGTGAGAAGCAAGGTCTCAAAACAATTACACAATCTGTCTAAAAAATGTCAGTTACTTCTACCTGAGTCTTCTTATCAATGTGATGAAGCCCCCCATGGAGTTAAGTAACATATTTATCATCTCACATATTTACTGCATTTGACTTTTTAAAAATTCTACTTCTAAGTGATACTATATAGTATTGTCTTTCTGTGTCTGGCTTATTTCACTTAGCGTAATGCTCTCCAGGTTCAGCCATGTTATTGCAAATGACAGGATTTCCTTCTTCTTAAAGGCTGAGTAATAGTCCACTGACATATAGCACATCTTTTTTACCCATTCATCCATCAACAGAAACTTAGGTTGTTTTGTACCTTGGTATTGTGAATAATGCAGCTATTAACATGGGAGTACAGATAGCATGTGGAGATAATGATTTCATTTTCTTTGGATATATACCCAGAGGTGGATTGCTAGATTCACTTTTAATTTCTTGAGGAACCTCTGTACTATTTTCCATAGTGGCTGCACCAGTTACATTCCCACAAACAGTGAGTGAGGGTTCCCTTTTCTCCACATCCTCACTAGCAATCTTGTCTTTTTGATGATAGACATCCTAACAGGTGTGAGGTGATGCCTCATTGTGGTAGACACATGATCTTATACACTAGGAACCCTGTGAGATACTTACAGATGAGGGGACTGAACCACAAAGAAATAAAGTTCCTCAAAGTCAATTTGATGGAATTAAAATTCACACCCTGGCCAAACCCAAACTCTTAACCAATGTTCTCTGTTGCCTTCAAGCCTTGTGTCCCCAGAGAGCTGGGACCCAAATACCTGCTTTCTATCATGCAGTCGGCCATGTTGAAAGTTAGAAGACCAGCTTTTTAGGGTCCCAGGACTGCTTTACCCTCAGAATAATCCCAGCAACTGTTTCCTCTGTTCAGTGCAAGGTGATTACTGTTTATGCTCTCTTTTTTTTTTTTATTTCTCTACCTGAGCCTTTTGCTATGGATATAGTTACATGAGACTAGCTGGTGTTCCAAACCTCTCTGCATCAGACTTTTATTATGTCTGTGATGCCTCCTTGCTTCCAGCTCTCGCTGGGTAGAAAATGCCCGCTGGCCTGCAAAGACATATGCATTTATCCTTGTTAACCCCATGGCATTTTTAATGGCCTGTCCATTTCCGCAGCCTTTAAACATGGCTCCATTAGATTTCTTTAAGGGCCAGGCTGTGATTACGACCTAGAAAAAGTCAAAATCTACAATTAGACTAAAATAAAACCTGGGGGTTTCCAAAGTCTCTATGGAGAAAACCACAAGTCTGTTCATTTCTTCCGCTTAGTTTTGACTCAGCTGGTAATATTTATAGAGAGGTCTTTATGCTCACAAAACTGTCTACCAGGAGCCTGAGTCATGATTCCTAATAAAAATGGGTTTCAGACTATCTGAGACCTATGGGAACAATCAGGTGATTTCAAAATATTAAGAACCAGCCCCAGGTGGTTTGGCTTGGTGGATAGAGTGTCGGCCTGCGGACTGAAGGGTCCCAGGTTCGATTCTGGTCAAGGGCACATGCCTGGATTGTGAGTCGATCCCCAGTGGGGGACTTGCAGGAGGCAGCTGATCCATGATTCTCTCTCATCATGGATGTTTCTCACTCTCTCTCCCTCTTCCTTCCTCTCTGGAATCGATAGAAATATATTAAACACACACACACACACACACACACAAATGTATAAAAAAATTAAGAACCATTTATTAGTAATATTAAGAATGTCTATCCTGTAGATTAACACCAAGCTCTTAGAGCATAGCCAACAAATCAATGCAAATCATCTTATATTGACTTTTTTGTTTGCTTGTGTAATTATGAATTACCTGACAGCACTTAAATCATAAATACTCCCCATTTGGACACTGGCTGTGAAACTCCAGGACTGACAGACTCAGCAAGGGTCCCCAAGCCTTGGTTCCAAAGTTGTGACCAGGTGGTCTTTTGCTCCTGCGTGTCAGTGTCTCTAGCATAACCCTGAGTGGAGTTCTTTCACGTAGGGCCCCGGAAGCGAGAGACTGAGAACGAAGCTAATGCTGCAGGAAGAACATGTTGGCATGTCCCACGCAGGAGATGCCTTCACGTCTATCACTACATCATGTCTACGTAGGTGGGACCAGTTTCGTCACTGACAACACTTCACCAGAGGACTGGCCAGTGCACACAATCACAATGTCCAGAGGTCAGTGCGCAGTTCTGTTCCACGTCTTCTTCATCCTCTCCTTGGACGCTATATCCAAATGGCCATCTTCTGATTTATGCTAATGATTCCATAATGAGCAACGTAACTTATTAATGAGCGTCAACTACTAAATTGGGTTAATAACTATCATTGAAACTGTTGTTTTGTTTTTGTTTTCTAATTGATTTTAGAGAGAGAAAGGGAGAGAGAGAGAGAGACTGACCTTGGTTTACTTAAGTATTCCAAGCCTCAGTTTGCCCACCTGTTTCATAGATGATTCTTGGGACCTGTCTTACAGGACGTAGTAAATAATTTATGCATATAAAGTGCTTAGCACAATGCTTGGCACATAGAAAGGCCCCAATAGCTGTGAGTTGTTAGTTGTAGAGACAAAGATAGTGAACTAACGAGGATTTTGTTTTCAGTTATCTGGACCAGATCTGGCCCCGGTATCAGGATTTCTCTTGGATACTAGTTTATTGTCAGTCTGGATGAGTCTTTTTCTCTCTGTGGTTCTACTCTGGTTCCTAATGTATAAAAGAGAGGAATTTACTATACGGGTGTAACCCATCTCTAATATTCTACCCACTCTGGCCCCAATTATTTCTCTCTTCTAAATATAAACATGAGCTGCCAGACGATGAGCTGGGGCTGAAACTAAGTTGTACAATATGATAAAATTGTCAATGTTCTTTCCAGGTGAAGCCTATTAGAACATAGACTCACGCTAGAATGTACACTCTTGACTTATTCACTAACATATCCCGGCACCTAGAATACTTTGTGGCACATAATAGATGCTCAGAAAGTATTTGCTGAATGAAAAATATTAATATCCTATATGAAAATAGACATTTCAGTAAGAAGGAAAGTGACTAACGATCATTTTCAAAGACTTTTTGCAGTTTAGTAAATAAAGAAATCCTGTTAAAACAATGCATATAATTTGTGAACTGTGAAACTGGCAGATGCTAAAAAAATAATAATACATCATTGGTAAGTGACATAGGAATGATCAGCATAAACTTGTTAGACTACAATATTTTTAGAATTCAGGAGCTTAAAAATGTGCATATGCTTTGACCTAGCACTTCTACACCCAGAAATGTGTCTGAAGGAAAGGAAATAAGTATGTAAATATTTAGCCACAAAAATGATGTTTACATTATCAAAATTTGGAAGCAACCAAAACATCAAACTATAGGCAATTTGTTAAATGAAAGATGGTACAGTCTTATTCTTAAAAACTAGAGGTCTGGTACATGAAAATTTATGCACTGGGGGAGGGGTCCCTCAGCCCGGCCTGCCCCCTCTCACAGCCGGGAGCCCTCAGGGGTGGGTGGTGACCAGGGATCAGGGGAAGTCAATGCCCCATCACACCTCTGCTACTGCCACTGCCAGCAGTGCAAGCCTCTGCCGGCCCTGGTTACCTGAGCCTCAAGTGGCCCTGGGTGGCTGGGGGGCTGAGGGGACTGGGGGACTCTGGAGGCAAGCGCCCCAGCAGGGCTGAGGGGACTGGGCACTGCCATCTTGTGGCTGTGGGCACTGCCATCTTTGAGGTTGTGGCAGTCAATTAGCATATTCCCTCCTTATTGGCTGTGGACGCCACCATCTTTGCAACGGTGTGAGGATCAATTAGCATATTCTCTCTTTATTAGATAGGATATGTCTATTTGTTTGGTTTTTGAAGAGAGAGAGGAAGTGAGAAGGGAGAGAGAGAAACATAAATGAGAGTTTTAGATCAGCTGCCTTCTCCTGCATGCCCATACTGGGAATTGAACCCGGAAACCCAATCATGTGCCCTGACCTAGAATCGAACCTGTGACCTCTCAGTGCATGGGATGACACTCAAGCAACTGAGCCACAGGTGCCAGGGGAGATGATAGAGTATTTTAATGAAATAATAATTAGCCATTGAACACAGTACAAATTAATATTTATTAGCAAAAATTCTGATAATAAATTTAGAGAAAGGCAATTTATGAGATAGCATGCACAGTATAATTCCATATAAAAATCTATGGCTCGACTATGGTGGTTCAATGGATTGAGTGTCCTCCATGGACCAGGAGGTCCCAGGTTCGATTCTAAGTAGGGGGCATGCAGGAGGCAGCCAACCAAGGAGTCTCTCTCATCATTGATGTTTCTGTCTCTCTCTCCCTCTCCCTTCCTCTCCAAAATCAATAAAAATATATTTTTTAAAAAATCTTTGTATGTACATCTATAGAAAAGATGTCTTTGGCTTAAATCTACAAAATTAAATTTAGTTATATTTGGTAGCGTAGGTTTACATACTCATAGTTTTCTTTTTGCTAATTTTTTCAACATTTTTTACTAGGACTATAAATTGGTTTTATAATAAAATAATATATCAATTTAATTTAAAATTTACCTTTTAGCTTTCATAAATGTAGACTTTCAGGAAAGATTTGTGTGTGTGTGTGTGTGTGTGTGTGTGTGTATCTGAACTGTGTTCTTTGCTCATCCAGACTTTCTTACACTCTCAATAGCTTGGCTAAATTAATCAGATTTAAGCTCCTTAAGGGCAGGGTTTGCATCTTTTCTTTATTCTTTAACGTCTCATGCGCCCCTTCTGGCTGCTTAATAAAACTTCCGGGCTCTGAATTGAGTGGCGAGCAATTTGAATCCCTACTCCCATTAAATGCCGCTCTACGTCAATGTAAACAGTGCCAGTAATAAGAGCATCCCCCAAGGTTTCCTTGTTATTGGAGCCCAGTTCCCAGGATCACTGACACTCGGGGACAGAGCCTCGCGCACCCGGGCAGGCGACGAGGCAGGGAGATGGTTATTGTGCGTTGCTGCAGGGTGGCTGAACATGTGAAAAGGACTTTCTGATAACTACAGGAGGACATCAGTAGGAGATGGCTGCGTAATAAGTTCATAAACTCCCTTTCCCTAGAAATATGCAAGCTGAGGAGTAGAAGCAGCGCTGGCACAGGGCCTGGCAGCAAGTGAGACATCGCCTTGCGTGCCCTTGGACAGTTGTTCTAAGCTGAAGGACCCTCACCTCTCAGGCCTCAGCAAGACCCGCAGTATTCACTTGATGGGACAGGCAGGTGGGAATAGAATTCTGTTTCGGTCCCAGCTACACACGTTTTCATCATGCCTTACTTCCTCTCACTTTCCCACTGCATGCTGCCTTGCTGGCTGGAAGCTCTCTCAGGTTTCTGCCATGTGTGTGCTTTGTGCCCATCTGATCACGTTCTCTTAGGTGGGACCACCGGGCTGTCTTCCGTGTGAACTCCAGCCCTTCCTTTTACTCTATCCACAGTTCCAGAATCCTTGGGTCGTGTTCCTTAGGTTAGGGGGTAGGTTCATGGGTGTGTATTTTAATAGCATACTTTCTGCCTCATATATTCACTAATGAGATGAAAATTCTGACCTATTTCAGATACAACAAAAGCACTTATTAAATCTCATTTCACTTTTAAAAATATATTTTTATTGATTACAAAGAGGAAGGGAGAGGGAGAGAGAGATAGAAACATCAATGATGAGAGAGACTCATTGATTGGCTGCCTCCTGCAACACCCCTAACCAAGCCCACAATCTGGGCACGTGCCCTGACCAGGAATCGAACTGTGACCTCCTGGTTCATAGGTCAACCCTCAACCACTGAGCAACACCAGCTGGTTTCATGTAAAAGGTATGTGATACAATAAGCTAAAACACATCAATCAGCTAGGCCCTAGCTGCTAGGGGATGTGATTATTATACCCAAAATGTTTACATATGGCTTCTTCCGTTCATGTCTTAATTCTGCAAAATCTGTAACATGTATGAAGAGTCTTTCATAAGGAAAATCTACTTTAAACATTCCTACTCTTTTCCTAAGTTTCGAGTAGAATTTCAAAATAAGTTAAACTTCCCAGCTTGATAGCTGACGTTAGCCCATAGATATTCTAATAAGTGATAATATGTCTAGATTAGTTAGAATACATTTTGATTTCTTATACTTCTTAGTCCCATATAATCCCAGCTTGCTTTGCTATGCTTGGAATCTGTGTGACATTACCCTTTAAGAGTGTTATTAAAATCATGCCTATCAAGATAACTTACACATGAAAAATGAACCTTGGCACTATTTTTTTTTTAACTGAAAAGTATATGGTGATAGACTCAGTATTTATATGCCTTATATAGAAAAAAAAATCTCTATCCTTTCATCATGGCTATAAGTTACTGAGCCAAATTTGATGAAAAATCATCTGGTCTAACTTTCTAAATTTATGTCAACTTTAAAATTTTGCAATTTTACATGATGAGAATGAAGTGCAACGCTGAACCCACAAGCAAGTGGCTGAAATTACAAGGGAATAAATATGCGGCAAAACCAGATCTGATGTCAAGGAAAGACTGCATTGCGTATATTCTTCTGAAGTATTGTCACCATTCATAAAAAGACACTGAGCAAGCCAATTAATAAATGATAAATTAAAGTATTTGTTTTGAAACTATGTATCCTACAAATGCTATGATTAAAAGTGCATAAAGTAAAATGAGATATATTTTCCTGGAAAATCTACTTAGTAATTTCCTTGTTTTTGTAACTGGATGTACAAATAATTGACATAAAATAATTCAGCCATGGATTCATAAGGGTTATGAATCCTGGATTTGTGATTTAACAGGGATGCTAGAGCCCAGAAAATAGCTTAGGAAGCACACATACTCACAATAATGGTATACAAGGCGATCAGTGTAAACCTGTCCTGTCTGATTCCTGTAAGGATGGAAGATGAAAACATGACCGATATTTGCAAACCCAGAGATGCATATCGACTTCGGAAGTGCACACCTGGGGCTAGGGGTTCCACTGGCGGATAAAAAGACCTTTTTAATTCTTTCGTTTGTATTTCAGATGCATGCATCTTGATTCTTGTCTCAGAAATAAAAGGTTTAGATTTGGTATTCTTTTTCTACCATATTTATGACCCTTCAAAAGGGTATTTTTGATGTTACATAAGAAAGACAAAACAAAGAAAGAAAAAATGCTTTGATATAGAAAACTCTCTTGTTCAGCATGCCATCTCTGTGCTAATATGTGCCAAAAAGTTGGGGAAATGGTGAGAAAAGTGTCATTTCTTGTGTACTTATATTATGCCAGGAATGTGCAACAATAACTAAATTTCTTTTTCCCTTTATCAAGCTCTTTTGTAAAAATCTGAATCCCAAAGCAACACAATATTAATAAAAGTGTCTTGCATTCACATGAAGCTTTTATAATTCATTAAAGCCATCCTCCTCTCTTAGGGGGGAGGAAACCAACGTTTATCCGATGCTGACTATGTGCAGCTCAGGAGCGAGGAGATTGTATGCATGAAAATTTTACTCCTCATGATATATTTAAGAGACGGGTATTATTTCTCCCATATTTCAGATGAGAAAACAGAGATATTAGAAAACGTGAGGGGATTACCTACAGGCACATACAGAAAGTGCTGCGACTGAATTCCTAATTCAGAGCTCATTCTGCTGGTAGCCTCTGTTCTGCGTGGGCTGTCTCTAAGTCATGAGGTAGCTATTAAGATACCCAACATCTGCAACTTATAAAAAGGCAACACTGCAGGGTTTTATTGTCCAAGTCTTTGTGTTTAGCATCAAACGTACCCAAGAACCTTGACCCACTCCATTCTAGATGTTCCTACGGCAAAGAAGTTCATAAAAATCACGGTTGTGACTTTTAAGAAGTTTTCAATTATTTTACAGATGAGGTTCCTGTGTGTTTGGATAAAGACACTGACTCATAATAATGTTATTCCAACCAGTGAAAATCCCACAGCGGTGGAAACAATTAGAGACTTGGCCCCAACGAGGAACACCAATACTAAGGAGAAATACACAGCCGTATCGAAGAATTTGAGGGAAGGGAAATCCACAGAGTTAGTTTTAAAATACCAACTGCAAACGAATGAGCCTAGAAAAATAAAGGACAAGGCTTTGATATTTCAGGATTGTGTTCCCATCTTGGTGGCGAATTCTTTTACAGTGCAGTTCACAGACCCTCACATATTAATTAGAATGAGCTTCAGAAGGACCCCACCCACTTGCTCAACCACTATCCATACTCTGATTAATTGGCAAAATTAAAAGACCATTTCCTGTACAAAAGAAAAACGGGAAAACACTTCTTTTCATAGGAGTTTACTAAACTAATATTAAGAAATCCCACAACAATGTCCATTTGTTTCTGGAATGTACTTAGTTTTCCAATTCATAATATTGATTCCTTTCTCTTTATCCATTTGTTTTTCCCCCCTAATGTGGACGTTTCTAAAAACACTCCCTTAGATATTTCCCTGCATTTAACTTCAGGGTTCACAGGACTGCACCATAAAACTCAAGTCTGCACAAGTACTTAAAGGTGATCTGCTCTGCCAAGTACCACGTTTTGAAAGAAACAGCTCGTACATTTTAGCATTGCTCATACGTTTGATGAACTTCAACGGAGGAAGAGGCCATAAGATGAAATGATGAAAGACAGGAACCAGAGGCTGAAAACTGACCTAGAAATCTTAATTTTAGCAATCAAAGCTGTGGCTGAATTCAAGTAAACAGCAGCAGGGGTGAAATTATAGTACAAATTACCATGCGAGGCCAGAGAAATTATTCTCTGCTGCATGGTTATTAAGTGATAGATAAATAAATAACACTGTTGGACTGATTGACAAAATATAAGTGACCTAAAAGCTAAAAGGGTCATCCTGAAAATAGTACTGTGTAATCACCAGGCATTCTAAAGCTGAAATGAGATTTGTCACAGCAGAGAAATCTTAAAATGGTATCTGCCTGAGCCATTGCTAAAAGTCATTCATGAGTCCTTAATCCCAAGGAGCTTGCAACTCAGATGGCCATGTAGTGGTCTTTATTTTCATTTCTGAAGACCAATGATGACCCATGGTGAGTAGAGATCCGTGTGCCAGAACTGTTTTTCACATCCTGTAGTTCAACACTTTAACAGGCTTCCCTGCCCGCACCCCAAAACACATTTTAACATCTCTGATTTCCAACCGTTTCCTCGATTTGATGAAATATGGTGGTAATGACAATCAATGTACATGGGTTCTTCCATCTCTTCTCTCTTGCTGGTGAAAGCGTGGGCAAACTAGTTAGCATTAAAGTTCCAATTTACTGCCAACAAGACAGGGTGTCCACGTGTTACACATGGCATTCAGCCCCATGGGCTTTGTTAGCTGACAGAGCCCCCTGGCCTCAGACAACCTTGGAATACAATGACATGATGAACTGTGGTAGCAAATGGAACTGATGTTCACTTTTTAAAATGACACTCACTGGGTTGTGGGGACAACCATTTGAAAAAGCACCTAGTTCCTGTTGTTGAACAAGTTATCTGAGTCTTTTTTAAAAACTAATTGGGCTAACACTGGTTAACAAAATTATTCATGTTTGTTAAGTCTCAATACTGTTCAATAATGCTCAACTGTCTTCATAGATTATATAGCCTCTGATTTTAACCAATGTACCTTTATTTTAGCTTATCAATAACAAGGGTTTAAATACTTAGAATATATAATTATCTCTTACTGTCTCTGTTTCCCCAAGCTAAAGTCAGATAGGGACAAAAGACAAACCCATATAGATTCAAAATTGTATAGCATTTACAAAAGTACAGTAAGAAGTAATGGATCAAAGATTAGTCCTCTGGGCTACTGAATGGGTACTTAATGAAGCAAAGCTCTGTAATGGCTTTCTCTGGGAGCTAAAACAGTCACTTCTGGTAGGAGTGTTGAGGCTTAGTCTTATGGCTTTGCCATTCCAGAATTAATTAGGAGCAGTAGGAAATAGTTCACTACTATGAGGTTCCAAAAGCTCAAAATTACCAAGCTGGGCCTAAACCGGCAGTTTCTCTCACAATCCAGGACTGCTGGCTCCTAACCACTCACCTGCCTGCCTGCCTGATTGCCCCTAACCCGTTTCTGCCTGCCAGCCTGATCACCCCCTAAACACTCCCCTGACAGCCTGATTGACACCTAACTGCTCCCCTGCCAGCCCAATTGCCCCCAACTCACATCCCCTGCCAACCTGGTCGCCCCCAACTGCCCTCCCCTGCCAGCCATCTTGTGACAACATGAGGGCGGCCATCTTGTGACAATATGGGAGTGGCCATCTTGTGAGGATGTGAGGGTCAATTTGCATATTACCTCTTTATTATATAGGATTATTTACCTAGAGATTGTCTTCTTAACAAAATGTTAAATGCCTTTACTTGAGAAATTATAGCTCGTTGTTGTCAACTTCTCCCCTTCTCCAGGAAAACGTTCAGTTTGCTACAGAGAATGGCACAATTCACTGCAAGTCCAGAAAACCCACAGTGATGGATAATGCTTAGAGGACAGCCCTGGCGCAGCTCTTGCCCCTCTGGTGTGTGTATCTGTTATTTGACACACAGGGTTGGCTGGGCACATTTCTGGGATTGGAATAGTATACTTGACTTACTATTTAGTGTGGAAATCTAGACATAAAATAATGTGTTTTGAATCAGCTATTGAGAGCAAGTCTTAGTAGAAACTAGAAACTAGTTGAAGATTGCCTTGGGTTCTACCTGCTTCTACTTCTGTTTTGAGTTCCTTTCTTCTTTGCTTCTCAGTAACTCCATTCCTTTCAGATGCCCAAATGCTTTCATTCTTTCTGTGAGTAGTCCAGTCCCCTACTGAACTAGCTGGGATCTCTGCCCATATCAATGTTTAGAAATACTGTGCCTTATTGTCTTAGAGTTCCGATTTCCTTCCAGCTAATTGGGCAGATTTATCAGTTATAATAAGGTAACAACAAATAACACATGCTCTTTTGTATGACAGCTAGCCAGGGTCTTCCTGTCACATTTGATGTCTGAGACCACAGAGTCAATGTTTAGAGGACTGTTGATTCACCTCAAGTGCAAACTGTTCCCCTGCAGATGACACACTGGGACCATTTGCCTTAACATGTGGCTTTCATGTAGAATCTTTATGGAATGCTGTAAGTTTGTAAGCATGACAGTGGGCCATGAAACATTTTAGCATCTTCCATTCCACCACGTAAGCAGCTGAATGACCACCTGGCTGGCAAGTGAGAGAGAGGAAGGATGTTGTTACGGGAGAACCACACAGGTTCTGATTGTACCAGGTGCAGTTCACAGGCTTCAGGAACTCTGCTTTCTATACTTCCCAAACCTTTTCTTTCCAAATGTTTTGTTTCACAGTCTCTACGAGAACATAAATGTCTCCCAAAATAGAACATTGTAAGCATCCAAACTGCCCCCACATCTGGAAGTTTGTTTATGGGTCTATCAGAGTACATAGTTTAAAAAGGAAACAGAAAGAACACAAATATCACTCAAATCTTATGACAAATGTTGAGCAAGCTCTGCATCAGCCTTCCCCAATCTCAAATACAATTCCCTAGAAGCATGTTTTGAATATTGTTTCTATTTTATAATCTGTTTATTTTAGACATTACTATTGACTTGTTTTACAAGAAAGGAGAAAAATAATCTCTTTCCAATTACCTGCTTTTTTTATCTAAAAAGTTATATCACTATTTTTGGTTGAAACATGGTTAAAAATTTAATTTATTTTGGACTGAAACCCTTGTTTCCCACTGAGCCAAGTGGTGCACTACTTTCCATTCTTGTGTGAATATTACTACTTGTTCTCTTTCCCCTGGTCCTTTTGGTTCCCTTTTTTGCTATATTTCCTTCTCACTTTCCTTTTCCTCTTACTTCTGTGGGGCCAATCTCACCTTCACTTTGTGAAGTCAATTAGAATCTCATAGAAATATATGTAAGTTATTGTCACTCCACTATAAACACATGCACTATAGAACAACAACCAAAAATAACCAAGCCCCGTGTCAAAAGACTGCAAACCCTGCTCTCCAGTTTGGAGGGAGCTTGTCCTTGTGGTGCGTGCATTATTGGACTGGGTGCAGAAATTAAGGAAAAATCGGAGTAACATTATACCTAGATCTGTTGCCTGCCTAATACCTTTGTGCTCTTCCTTGTCTCCCTGGATGTTGAAGTGTGTTGATCTGTGATGTCTAATGACAGACAGATTGGATTTTTCCTTAATTGCTGGTGACGTGGCAGGTATGAGAAATGAGTAAGCACTCTGCACTGAACTGCAGTCCTTAGGAGCTCGTAAAACTATGTTTATAATTGAAATATATAAAATGAACACAGTAACTGGAATTGGCTGTTAAAAAAGACAATGGCATGTTTTACTTCGGTGAACTGCCTTCTTTTTGAAAAATAGATAGAAGAAATGCCTGCACTAGTGACAGGTGTCACTGAACTAGAATAGCGTACTCCATGCGTAGCCCCTCTGTGTCTGCTTTACACTGCATGTATGCATCAATTTCAGAAGCCCAGAATTACATTTTAAATACATTACTGAAAAGCTTTATATTATTGAGCCCAGAATAAAAAAGAGGAGATTCTGATGAGCGGTTTGATATTTAGAAACGACACCTGCTCTTTATACACAAAACCAGATAATCCACAACCATGAAGAGGCTTTATCTCTGACATGTAGTTCTATAACCACTTCTTTTTTTAAAACACAGTAGCTGAGGAAGGGCACTCAGGTCAATATCAATTTACTATATCACTAATGTTAATTAAGTAGATGATTACAAGGTACTTGAGACTACACTAGATATTTGATGTAGGGTTTTGGTTTTTGTGATTCCAAAGGTATATTGGGTTCTTTTAGTGCTTATTATGGCATCATTATTACATACAGAAGTGTGTGAAGGCACCCCTCATTGGAATGAGATAAACCTAATTTTAGAAAGTTAAATAACACATGTATAGTATTTCTCACTATAGGAAACCATTGGGGTTCATGTAACATATTTTAAGCTCCTTGAAAGAGCCTCCCTCTGCCTTCATTGATGGACAAATGGACACATATTTTCCACCCAAAAGTTGAACCTCATTTAAAATTCATATGAAAATTGGCCACATAATCTCTCTTGTCATGATGGATGCTCCATTAACTCACAACACACTGCTTTCTAATTTGGGTAACTAATTATTCAAAATATACTCTTACGATTTAAAGTCTCTCTTACAAGCTTATGAATATATCTCCTCCCTTTCTTCCTCTCTTCTTTCTGTCCTAACCATCTTTATCCGACTATAAGTTAAAGTGGTTTTTAAAAATAACAACTACTTAACTTAAGTGACAAAATAGGAGTGAGAAAAAAAATGGCACAAGGGAAAATAAAATGAATCCTGTGGCTGAATTGGTGAGAAAAATACCAGGCCCCAGGTCTTTCACACATTGGCTCTGAGCTATGCATTTCTGAAAATAACAGGAAAATATGATCAAATAATTCATACATCACATTGTATAAATAAAACATTTGCTCCGAAAAAGTGTAAATATTTAGGTACTAGGGCCATACACATCGCTTTAAAGCATGTTGTATAATAAGCTTAAATAAGATGGGAAGGGGCCAAAACGTGTTGCCTCAGCATCATGAATGCCACCAACCGTGACTCTAAATTTTAATGACTGTCTTTTTCCTTCTATTTTTATTTGCAGTCCCAGCAGAATGGGCTGAACTCAACCAATGCCTCTGAGTGCCTGGTGAGTTTCCAGGTTCCATTTCGACCCTGAATTCCCACTCAGTGCAATTGGTGACGAGGAGGGTCAGTCAAGCAACACTTGGGTTTTATGCCTACCAAAAAAGCCATTGATAAGCAGTCAGCAAGTAGATCCCAAACTTCATTAGGAAACCAAAACAAAAAATATGAGTGATTTCTAGAACAATAGATTTGTGAGGCTTGCTGGTAGATTTGAAGAAGTAAAGTAGCATCTCAATTACTTTATGGTTAGAAGCGTTGATCAAATGGCTATTTGTCTTGGTTTTTACAGTCATGAAAATCTTCAGATTTAAAATTGTCAAGGTATCTTCAAAGGAGATGATAAATATAATGATTGTGTGTGTGTATTTGTTTAAAGCATTAACTATTTAAATATAGACATTTATAATACACGGCCATTTTTGTGAATCTATTGGCTCTTTTTCATTTATTACTATTTTTTAAGTTTCAAAGAAATAGGTTGGGCTTTTCTGGACAAGTGAGAACCCTTATAGATAACTGTAAAGGTTTAGAACTACTGTAAACATCACCATTAGGCAATGGAATCTAATTGACATTTTTAGAATATTCCACCAACAATATCAGATTTTTCTTTAGTGCACTTGGAATATTCACCAAGGTAGGACATATCCTAGGAGGAAAAAGCTTTGAACATGTGAAATAATTAAAATTATAAAAGTAGGTTATTTCACCTTTAAAAAAGTAAACTAGAAATCAAATTTTAAAAATACCAAGAAAACCTTTAAACACTTATAAATAATCCATAGGTCAAGTAGGAAGTCTTAGTAGAAATTATAAAATACCTTGAATTAAAATAAAATGAAAATAAAAAATTATGTGATGTGGCAGAATCAATGCTTAGATAGAAATTTATAATCTTAAATGCTTATATTAGAAAATAAAAAGTCTTAAATCAATAATTTAAATTTTTATCTTAAGAAAGTAAAAAAATAAAAATTAAAAAGAAATAAAAAGAGCAAAGCAACTAGGAGAAAATAAACAATAAAGATATGAAAGCACAAAGCTAATTGGGCAATCAATGGAGAAAAATAGCTCTTTGGAAAGATCAATGAAATTGACAAAATCTAACAATAATGACAAAGCATAAAAAAGAGAAGACACAAATTACCAATATCAGGAATGAAAGAAAGGTATTACTAAACTTGGCAGCCATTGGAATAATAATAAGAAAATACCACAAACAATTCTGTGGACAGAAAGTCACAAGTTTAGTGAAATTTTGAAAACCACTATAAAAACTCATCTAAACTGAAAGAGATAACTTGAATAGTGTTATAACTATTAGAGAAATTGAGTTCATAGTTGAAAAAATGTCCAAAAAAGGAATTTTCAGATCTATATGGTTTTACTGATCAACTCTACTAAGCATTTAACAAAGGAATAAAACCAATTCTGCACAATTTTTTAAAGAAGCTGAAAGAGAAGGAAATATTTAACAATTCATTTCATGAAGACAGCATTACCCTAATAACAGATTAGGCAGACATTACAAGGAAAAAAATTACAGATCAATATTCTCCTGGGTACAGATGCAAACATCATTAATAAGATTTTACTTGTGTTCAACATTATATGAAAAAATATATATGTCAAAAATAAAACCTACACCATACACAAAAATAAACTCAAAATGGATAAAGGACTTAAATGTAAGATGGTAAACCATAAAAATCTTAGAAGAAGCCATAGGCAACAAAATAGCAGACATTTGTTGTAGCAATATCTTTACCGATACAGCTCCTAGGGCAATGGAAATTAAAGAGAAAATAAACGAATGGGACTTAATCAAAATAAAAAGCTTCTGCACAGCAAAACAAACCATCAACAAAACAACAAGAAAGCCCACTGCATGGGAGAACATATTTGCCAATGTTATCTCCGATAAGGGTTTAATCTCCAACATTTACAGGGAACTCATACAACTTAACAAAAAGAAGATAAATAATCCAATCAAAAAAATGGCCAAAGGACCTAAATATACACTTTTTGAAAGAGGACATACAAAAAACCAAGAAACATATGAAAACATGCTCAAAGTCACTAATCATCCGAGAGATGTAAATCAAAACAACAATGAGGTACCATCTCACACCTGTCAGAATGGCTATCATCAACAAATCAACAAATGACAAGTGCTGGCGAGGATGCAGGGAAAAAAGGAGCCCTTCTTCACTGCTGGTGGGAATGCAGACTGGTGCAGCCACTGTGAAAACAGTATGGAGTTTCCTCAAAAAATTAAAAATGGAACTGCCATTTGACCCAGTAATACCACTTCTAGGAATATATCTCAAGGACAGACTGTCAAACTACAGCAGGAAAGTAGGGGATGGCTGGGGGGCGTTAAGAGATCAACTGAAGGACTTGTATGCATGCATATAAGCACAACCAACAGGCTCAAGACACTGGGGGCAGGGGGATGAGGGCAAGTGCCTAGGGGTAGGGGAGGCCAGGGGGAGGTCACTGGGGAGAGGGAGAAAGAGACATATGTACTACTATTGTAATACCTTAAACAATAAAATTTTAAAAAAAGAGGAAAAAAATAAAGTGTATAAATAAAAAAAATAATTGGGGTTCATCACAGGAATGGTTCAATATTTTTAAAAAGTTAATCTATTATTCACCATATTAACAATCTAATGAAGCAAAACCTCATGAGCAAATTAATTGATGTGGAAAAAACATTTGACAAATCTCAATGTCCATTCATGTGTGTTTTTTTTTAAATAAGCAAACCAAGAATAGGAGGGAAATTTCTCAACTTGATAATGGGCATTTACTGAAACCCACAGCTTACCTCATATTTCCACATGAAAGACTGAATATGTATCTCCTTACTTTAAGAGTAAGGTAAGAATGCGCATTCTCACAACTTTTGGTAAACAAAAGTTAAAGCCCAAGCGAATACAATAGGGGAGGGACAAGAAATAAATGGCATCCAGACTGAAGAGCAGTAAATAAAATGTCTCTATTCTCAGACAACATGATTTTCTTCACAGAAACTCCTAGAACTACGTTAAAGAAGGGCACAGGCTACATACAAGCCCAACACACAAAATCAAAGGTCTTTCTGTATAGTAGCAATGAGCAATTGGAAACCAATATTTTAAAATGCATTTACCATAAATAAATGAAAGATTTGGTTGTATATATCTAAGAAAATTTGTACAGAATCTGTATGCTACAAACATTATGAAAGCAATCAGAAAAACCTACATAAAAGAAGAGACATTCCTTTTTCATGGATTGGAAGACTCAACATAGTGAAGACATTTGTTCTTCCCAAATTGATCTACACATTGGATGTAATTCCCAGTAGGATTTTTTTGTAATATAGAAATGTTGATGCTAAAATACATGTGTTAAATGAAGGACCTAAAATAGCAAAAGCAATTTTGAAAGAGGGAAATGAAGTTGGAAGAATCAGATTACTCTTTAAGACTAACTATAAAGCTAAGTAAATAAGACAGTGGGATATTGGCAAAGGGATAGACCCATAGATCAATGGAACAGAATGTATAGTCTAGATTTAGACCCACAGCAATATGGCCAATTGATTTTTGACAAAAGTGCAAATTTCATTCGATGGAGAAGGATAGTCTTTTCAACAAATTAAATTGGAAATCAAAATTGATATGTAAACTAGTATGCAAAAAAAAAAAATGAACCTCCATTTAAACTTCACACTTTATGCAAAATTTAACTTAAAATGGGTCAGAGATGAACATACAAAGTCTGATTACTATAAAATGTTTAGAGGAAAACATAGGAGAAAATCTTGGTCATATAGAGTTAGGTAAAGAGTTCTTATATGTAAATCAAAAACTCAAACCATAATATAATGGATAAATTGGACTTCAAACTTAAACATTTTGCTGTGTGGAAACAATCTACAAACTGGGAGAAAATATTTGAAAGTCATTTATCTTACAAGGAACTTGTATCCAGAATATATAATGAATTCTCAAAACTCAAGAGGAAACAGTCAAGCAATCCAATTAAAAAATGGGCAAACGTCTCGAACACATCACGCCAAGAAGATACAAGAAAGATACCAGCGGTGGGTGTCAGTAAGTGCCACTATTAGGCCTATAAAAAGATGGCCAGCATCATTTGATATTAGGTAAATGCAAAGTAAAATCATGATAAAATACCACTTACTCACCTGTGAGAATGGCTAAAATAAAATAAAAAATAATGATACCAAGCGCTGACAATGAAGCTGGACAACTGGAACGCTCAGATATTACTGGTGGGATGCAAACCAGCACGCCGAAATGGGAAAATTTTGGCAGTTTTTCATAAAGTTAAACTTATGTTTACTATAGGAGTAAAGAATGCTATTTCTGGGCATTTACCTTTAAGGCGTGAAAATAATGTTTATGCAAACACCTATATGTGAATGCTATGGTAGCCCCCTTTGTAACTTCTCAGACTGAAAAAAGAGTCCTTCAGTAGGTGAAGGGATATACAAATTGTGGTCCACCAGTACAGTGGAATATTACTAAGCCATAAAAAACAACACACGAATGTTACCAAAAAATCTTGAATTTCTATCAACAGCATTATGGAGATAGGAGCATCTCAGCTTTGCTGGAGGCAGAGCTGATCAAAGTCAACAGGCTTGTGCTCATTCACTTTAAAAGTAGGAAGCACCTGTAGAAATTGTCTCATTTACCTAATCTACGTCTGGGGAAGGGGTGGAATGTAGTCTCAGGACAGCCTAAACCTTTAATGTGCGACCTATGCATTTTTCAAATAGCTAGTGAAGTGAGAGCATGTCTAGACTAAATTAAGTGAAAAAATATTCCAAGTGGCAGCATGGTGAGCATGATCTCATTTAGTAGAAAACAAACAAAAATAACATATTTTTATGTAAAGTATATAACTTGGAGGCAGAGTATATGAAATATGTATTATGTATTATGCAGTCATTAAAACAAGTGAGACAGCTCTTTGGATACTGGCATGATTTTACCTAGTAGGTTTATAGTATCTGAAGAACAGTGTGTTCTGAACGAATGACTTTCTGTTAAAAAATAATGTTGTGTGAATCTATATATATGTAATGGCATAGAAATATAGATTATGTAGAAACAGGTGTGTGTGTGTGTTAAAACATAGGAAAAACAGGAACTGTAAATAGGGTTATCTCAAAGGTGGCTTACTTGCAGGGGACATATAAAGAAGAAAAGAGATATGTATTATGTATTATGCTACATAATTTTTCATAATTTAAGAAAATGCTTCCCATCTCAAATCTGAACATGCACATTTATCATTTCTTTTAACATGAAAGAAGAGGCAAAAAGTCTGATAAAATGAGATTAAATATTGTTTTCCTTGTGATACCAACATTTCTACAATAAACAATTGTAACTTTGGAAAACATGATTAAATTTATTATTAAATGGAACAAATTTATATTTATGCCAGTATACCTTTATTATAAAACACCTCCACTATTATTAAGAATTAAGTTTATTATACATGTTCCCATCCCAAACTTTTTAAACTTAGATAAACCTAATCTTCTAAGATATCAGAAAGGCTTACAGAAATATTAGAGATATGTTTCAAACTTATGAGCAGAGTAGAAACATCTCCCTACCTCTAAAAATAACTTTCACCTTCCCGTTATTTAACTGATACATGTGAGCCCACCTTCCTCAATATCCGTGGTATTTGTGGTTCACCATTACACAGTTCAGTGATGTGGTCACATGGTCAGGACATGCTGAGCTAGGGTTTCATAATGAGCAGCTCCAGTCTCTGAGGCTGGCTGGAAAGGACACAGGTGGGCATCTTGCTCATGCTACACTGTTATGCTACTTGCCCATCAATGGTTTCCTGGAATTCTTCCCCAACTCTTCTTCACTCAGGAACCCAGTTGCTGAAGGCTCCACCTCTCTGCTTCTACATTTGCTGGGGAAAAGGAGGGGGCTGAGTCACACATTATTGGGTTTTAAATACTTCTACCAGGGTGACCCGAGTCACTTCCTCCCACTTTCCATGTGCTAAGGGAAGTCAGATGACCATACCTAACCATCAAGGGGTGGAATGATCAAATCCTACTATTAACTTTGAAGGAGAAATGTCAAGAATGTTTGAGGAACAGAACTAATGTCAAACATAGTCAGAATCATAGGCTAAGCAACAGCTGCCATAGATTCAGCCCACTAAAGTTACATTTTCTATGTAACAGATTTAAGTTGCGTGGTAGAAAAATTTACACTTGTTATAGTGTTCCAAAACTGTTCTTAATAAAAAGGAACTTGACAGATATTAGTTCATTTTTCTCTAAAAAGAAAGAAACTTTAAGGCGATTGGCTGTTTTCAGATGTCAGCCACTACCGAGTAAAGGTAGAAAAGTATTAGAGAAGAAAAAATGTTCATTAGGCTTAACCAGAGTACTGCCATTAGCAGGAATTTTTTGATTTATCTGGTTTACTTATCTAGCTATATTTATTGATTTTAGCAGAGTACTTTTGAATGCCTACTAAGAGCTGTGGATTTCGCCAGGCACAGACTGCTCAATGTCAACACTTTGAACTCTTGTCATCAATTTAAGCATCATCAGTAAATAAGGTACAATCAAAATCTCCCTGGAAATGGGCACAAGGTAGCTTTATTTTGCTATTTGAAAACTGGGTTACTTTAGCATAGATCCCAGGCCTGGGGTATATGGTATATGCCTGGAGCATAGCTCACTGAGGTTATTATTGGCACTGCATCAGAAACTTAAAATTCAGAACCAATATTTATGAAAATGTGTGTGCTCACAGTAGTTAAGAAGTGATGGTTTTTGACCTTGAAAATAAGTTCTATCGTTTCATAAAATATTGATGCTAAGTCATTATGCATTCCCTTCCGTCCTGCCCACCTCACTACTCATCCCCACTTTAGAATCTTCGTTTCTATCCACGGTCAACGTGGCCACACCTGACTGTCTCTGGAGAAAAGGCCTCTGGTTTCAGATGTGCAGAAACTGTGTTTCCTGATCGCACAAGGACTTATCAAAGATCAGAGCTCTTTACATACATCTAAGAAAAAGGCATGCTGCATATTCGCAAACATCAGAACCACCCGTTGCTCAAGAGGTTCATGCTTTTGACAGCAGACACCAGTGTGTTTTAGGTTTAATGAGACTACTTTGTAGAATGTTCCATGGTCCAGTTTTGAAGTCAATCGTTAATACAATAGTTAAATCCTGGCATTTGGGGGATAATTTTTCTATATAAAAAAGATCATCCATTGAATTAAAAAAAGACATAATGGGGAGTAATGTGTATCTAATTATTAATATACTATAGAAATTAGCTTTTATATTGCAATTTATATTGCAATTACCTCCTTGGTGCTATAAAGCAGAACAATACAGAAGAACTTCTTTATTAATGCCTAATAGCATGGTAATTTAAAATATTCAAGTTTCTTTAATAAGGTAGTGTATGAAATGTTACTTAATTTGACAAGATTAATTATACAATTAATTTGAGACTGCTCTCAATTAAATTAGTAAAAATTCTTAAGCTTGTTGCTTTTGAAAGAAGTGCTGGAACCTAGCATGAAGTGAAATGCCAATTAAGCATAATATTAATTATACTAAGATGGAATAATGTATGTTTTGTTAATATAAAGGGCATTGTCAGAGAGTTGGTAAAGAGGCATTATTTTATTACTTTAATAATAATGATACCCCAGCCCTCTAAACAATTTAAAGGATCTTCAATAGTGCTGGAAAATACACTGGCTGGGGACAGTGCTTAGAAGCACCCAAGGCACCAAGAACAATACAGCTCCTGCCTTGGTGGTCCTGACTCTCCATATTTTGGGGTTCTGTTCACGTAAAAATATTGCCAAGAGAAGCTGACTGTCAAAATGCCTCCACTGTGACATTATCAGGGTGAATTCACCATGGTCCAGGGGCTAAGCCTCAGCTTTTCTGGTCCAAAGACTTAAGCTTGTCAGAGCCTCAGGCTTACTTAGATCCAAGTCAACTGAGAGATGCTAATTAAATTCATAATTCACTGACGTATAATCACAAAACCCTCATTTATATATTTACAGTGAAGAACTCTACCTTTTGGGGGACCAGAGGGCCCAATTCCTGTATTTACAGTGAGCTCCTTTATCATGTCAGAGTTCCTGGGAAATGGTTTCATTGATGTAAAAGCAGTTTGGTGTACAAGAAAGTGTTGAGTGTACATCATTCAGGCAATGCTGATGTCAAAGCTTCACTCCTATTCCATCACACAAAACACCGCTCTAGTAACTAGAATATTTCTTCTCTCAGATGTTCTACACATGTCTCTCTGCATCCACAAAAGCCCAGCTCTCTGCACGGGGCTGCTGGACTCTGTGCTAATTCGATAGCTGAAGGGCAAAAGGATGAGGGTTAAGGTTATAGTGTTTGGTTGGCCACACTATGCAAGCCAAGTAGAAAAGGGAGGCTAAGAGACTGGGAGACAACCCATTGATCTGGATATAATTAAGTCTTTCTGGGCTGAGAATCATTCTGAATATTTCATGCAATTTTGCATGCCTTATACGAAGTGTTGAATTTATTAATTCAAGTCTGATACTTCTGGGGAAACCAGGAGCAGCTAGCATATTGAAACTAATGGTTCTCTGAGTTGGGGTTGGTGTTGGGCGAAAAACAGGGTTTCTATGAACTTACATGGTGGAAGGAGGAATTCTGTCCTTTGGGGTGATGTCAAAGTGCATTGGGGCTAGGGCCTGGGAGCAGAGGACAGGCTGGATGCAGCCCCTATTCCAGCTGAGTGTCAGCTCTCTTTTGGCCCCAGGTAGGGGAGCCATTGAACAGTATACAAAATGCAACATGATACAGGAAGACTCACTGGAAAAGGGTTTGAGGAGGTAGGTTGCACCTGTATTACAAAGGATTTTTCCCCCCGAGGACCACTCATAAGAATGAGGGTAAGATTTGTGGTTAAAACAAGAGTGTTTGAATGAATCATGTAGTAGTCTTGGTTTCCAAATGCAGACTGACTCCAATTTACAAATAATCAGAATTTCAGGTGAAAACAACCATAGCGATCATTTCTCCTAAACTTGTCATTTTCAGATGAGAAAATAAAGTGCCATGAAACTCAGCCTCGCACAATTAGTGGTAGAGTTGGAACTCAAGCCTAGCTTTTATGATACCCAATCTAGTGTATTTTATGTGATACCTTGTCATTGGACAAATCTTATAAAGTGCATGCAATATAAATTACTATAAGTTAACAATTTCCCAAATTCCAAAACCACTGAAAAATATTCTTTGAGTTCCTCTCATGCATATTCAATGTGTAGTTGTCCCAAGGTGATGGTTATTATAGAAATGATATTTCGCACTTTTCAAGTGTTTACTGTGTGCCTGCCATCATTTTAAAGATAGCTCACTTTCCTATTGACTTCAACTAGAAACTGAGGCTTCAGTTCCTCCAAAACAAGTGATGTCTCTAAGACACCGAAATTAAGATTCTTAACATGTAGTAGAAAGAGCATTGTGTTAGTATTCACAGTCTGCATGCACTTAACTCTTCTATCCAGCCTTCATTTAAATACTTCACAGGTATTTAAAAGTGAGCTGATTAAAATGCACCACACATGTATTAAAATTTGCAACTCACAGAGAGTCCTTGCTGACTCCGCCTGAGTGGAATGCTTAAGTAAAAATAATATAACCATCTTTGATTAGAATTTAATAAAAAATAAAGAGGTGCTTTAAATGGAATTATCTATCTATCTATCTATCTATCTATCTATCTATCTATCTATCTATGTCTGTTGACCCTAATCAGTATTTTACATGCACATATACATATACACTCACACATACTTCTGATCAAACTAGCCATGATCTTCTCAAGTCTCCTGTGGGCAGTCCTTTCTGAGAATAATGGGTTACCTACAAGGACATTAAGTATTTAGCAGCAACCCACCAAGATACTGCTGCCTAGGGATGTTTAATGGGGTTGAACAGGAAGTGCCATGGTGTCACACAGTGCAGAATCTGTTTTCAGAAAAGACTAAGCAGGAATGTACTCTTTCTATCGAAGGCCATGTAAAGAGTCTTCACATTGCTACATGGTAGAGAAGGGCCCCATTTACACAGCCCCCAAGGGAAGGGGAAAGTGATAACTCAATATCAGATTCAGTATATAGTCTTCATAATTTAATGTTTATATTTAGAGTGTGTATGATAGGGCTCTTTCATTTATAGTGGATGCCTCTTCACAAGCTTAGAAAATTCCCTAAATTTCAAACACACCTAAAAAATGTTCTTTGGATTCTTATCTATACTAATAATAGAGGAATATGCATATTGTCCAGGATGCCGTCAGAACAGCAGGATGGCAGGCTGTGTGGGGCAACCAGGCCGGGGGGGGGGGGGGAGGGGGAGTAAGCAGCAACTAAGCTGGCAGGGGGGAGGTAAGGGGGGGCGGTTGGGGGCAACCAGGCCAGCAGGCAGGTGAGCAGTTAAGAGCCAGTGGTCCTGGATTGTGAGAGAGATGTCCAACTGCCGGTTTAGGCCCAATCCCCCCGGGGTCCCAGATTGGAGAGGGTGCAGGCTTGGTTGAGGGGACCCTCCCCCCATGCATGAATTTTGTGCACCAGGCCTCTAGTAATACATAATCAGTGAATAGTTGTCCAAGGTTATGGTCATTATGAAAATAGCAGTATGGGTTTAGTGAATGTTTACCATGTGCCTGGCATTAATTATTCTAAGTACTTTTTGTATATTTTATTTAATTCACACAACTATTGTGTGGTAGGTGCTATGATTCCTTCCATTTTATAAAAGATAAAATTCTCCCTAAATTAAGTAATGTGCCCAAGATCATATAACTAGAAAGACATGGAGCCAGTTTCAAATTCAGACAGACTACCTAACCTCTTGCCACTATACAATGCCAGCAGAAAGCCAACCACAGACTCTTAAAAATGACACAATTTTTATAAATATAGAAAAAGGAGATAATACATTTGGGCACAAATAGCTACGGAGAGCAAGGCATCCAGAGGATACTCCCAGGTTCTGGGGCAAGTTTCTTTCAACTTTAAGTTCCCTAGAGTGTGAGTGAATACAAGATTTCATTCTTTGATGTTTTCATATAACTAGTTGGAATCATGAAATTCCTCAGGAAATGGCTGTGATGCATGATAATTATCATTGGTCATAATGGTGATCTTAACAGAGGGCTTGGATAGTTATGAGCAAGACATTATCAAATAGGAATGGTAACATGTAGATTGAAGGGCAGGAAACCACATTAGTCCAGATAAAAAGAGATGGCAGGTTACTTAGATAAGCAGTCTATTTTCTCTATGGTCCTAAAAACTTGCCATCAAAGAACTCTAAGGATTAGTGAAAGTCATCCTAAACATAATAGCTGCCATTTTAAGAATTCCTAGTGCAATGTCCTACACCAAGAAGGAGTTACTATAATCTATAACACTTCTTAAAAAAAAAAAAGCGAGTGACAGAGACCCCAAAGAATTATTAGCTGCTAATTTCTAGACTGAAAGTACAGCATAATGAATCATCCAAAAATCAATTTGCAAACATCTGCAGAAGAACAGGTCACTGGCATTGTTATGAACTGGTCTGGACTGATCTAATCTTCTTCTGTGACAGAATGGCAGGGCCAACTTGATGGAGGAGAAATAATGGACATAATCTATCTTGACTTCAGCAGTGTAGACCCTGGCTTATGTGACATACTCATTAATGATCTCAGTGGGATATTCTGCATTAGTATTCTCCTCACTGTGCTCTGACACAGGTTTCCATTGGTCCCTGAGGCTCTGGGTGGTTTATTCCTATACTAGAGGCCTGATGCACGAAATTCATGCAAGGGGCTGAGCCCTCGCAGCCCCAGCTTCATCTGGAAGGTCATCCGGAAGGTCGTTCGGCTGTTTGGTCTAATTAGCATATTACGCTTTTATTATTATAGATTCATGAGAGAAGACATTGAGTCCAAAGAGTATCTTACATTTGATCAAGCTGTCCCCTCTGCAGGAGGGTCTTACTCTACCTCAGAAACAGACTCATGGATACAGAGAACAGACTGATGGTTGCCAGAGGGGAGGGAGGTTGGGAGACTGGGTGAAAAAGGTGAAGGGATGAAGAAGTACAGATTGGTAGTTACCAAACAGTCATGGGATGCAAAGTACAACATAGGCAATGTAGTCCATAGTATTGTAATAACTATGTATGGTGCTAGGTGAGTGCTGGAAACATTAGGGGGAACACTGTAAAGTACATGATTGTCTAACCTGAAAGTAATATAAAATAATATTGAAGTTAAACTATAATTGGAAAAAAAAGCAATTAAAATTTCACTGAGTAGCCTGTCCTAGTTATGCCTATTTTTAAGCCTCTATTTTTTTTTCTGGTAGACAGTAGGTGCTGCTTAATAACTGTGAACCAAGATGGACTCTTTTAGGTTTGAAATTTAAAAGCCGCCAGTGAATTAAAGAATCTTTATGATTATTATCATCTTTGCAAGTTGAAAACTTGGTAAGAGGCTTTGACTTTGGACATCCTGCTGCTGTACCCCAATGGGAAGAACCTTCTCCATATAAGTCCCTCTTACACAGTGGGGCGTGCCTCCAGCTACTTAGCCTGTGCTCCCAGGCGTGGGAACACCCGATGGTAGGGAAGCTCAAAGAGCACAAGCAGAGGTTGCCTTGCTTGGGTTTGGTTCTCCCTTCCCTTCCTCTCCCACAGGATTTCCCTGTGCTTCTTTCCCATGGATTTGCCTGGGGCTGGAGATGGACATTCCCAGGAAAACCCAAGCATTTTTGGTACTCCTGTGCTTCCAGAGAATGAGCTGCAGAGAGTCCTAGAAGTGTCGTGGAGAAGTCAGTCCTTGGGATTCTCAAGCAACTATTTTAAGAATCAAAACTAGGGCATACTGGAATCAGCATCTGGAATACAAGGTTCTTTTTTCTTACTCTAACTTAACTCTCTTCTTATTTAGCATTCTTTCAGGCATGGAGGAGGGAGTCTATGCCTCTCATGAGGAGGTCACTGTGGTGAGGATGAACACTGCATTCAACCAAGAAGACCTACAGTTACAGGAGTGGGTGTTGGGGGCTTTTGAGTTACCTAGATTGATCGGAAGGCCAGTGGTGAGGTCCTGGCCCAAAGCAGAGGCAGCAGCAGAAGCAAGGCTGGGACAGAGTGGATTCAGTTAGAATTGCTAAGCCAAGGGTCAGGAAGGTCAGAAACAGAGGAAGGGAGAGCATTCTGAAATGCACTTCAAGGGCTGGAGGGTGAGAGAGGCTGCACTTGGCAGGAGGCTGACTCTGAGATCTTAAATATTGATGTGCCTCCCCCTCTGCCACCCCCCCCCCACCCGCCAGCCTGTACTGACTACAGGGCTTTCAAAGCACATTCATTTTGAGTTTTGAGAACTAATACACAAGACTGAGAAAAACTAATAGGTTTCAAATACTTTAGCAGGAAGTGGATGATATGAAATTCTGATGAATCTGGTCTTTCAACTACAAATCCACACAGTAATGAGAAGGCCAAAAGTACAAATGTACCCTGTGGTGTGCTTTTATTGGTCAGCTACGAATTCAGCTCCCAGCTCCCCATTCTGCTAGATAGCTTGAACCCAGAGCAGATCGGCTCCTGTTTGACATGGGGATGCACACACCAGGTCTGAAGCCTTGCAGATGAGCTGGGGAAGAATTTCAGACTAAACCTCCACATCCCTTTAGTGCTGCCAACCTGCTCCCCTGACGACAGGGAAACTCACTAGGAGACCAGGGGGAAAATAATGTCATAACTTTTTAAAACTTAGAATAAATTTTATTTATTATTTTTATTACTAGAGGCCCAGTGCATGAAATTCGTACACCCTGGGTGGTGGTGGGGGGGTGCGGGGGGCCTCAGCCCAGCCTGCACCCTCTCCCGGTCTGGGAGCCCTCAGGAATGTCTGACTGCCGTGGAGGTGGGAGAGGCTCCCACCACCACAGGTGCACTCGCCAGCTGTGAGCTGGGCTTCTGGCTGAGCGGCCCTCCCCTGTGGGAGAGCACTGACCACCAGGGGGAATCTCCTGTGTTGAGCATCTGCCTCCTGGTAATCAGTGCACATCATAGCAACCGGTCATTCTGCCGTTCAGTCAATTTACATATTAGCCTTTTATTATATAGGATTTTTAATCCTCACCCAAGGACATGCTCAGAGAGAGCAAGAGCGAGAGCGAGAGAGAGAGAGAGAGAGAGAATGAAAAAAAGTGAGAGATGAGTCAGTTGCCTTCATGCCCTAACTAGGGATCGAACCCACAACCTAGCTGTGTGTCCTATCTGGGAATTGAACTGGCACCACCAGCAACTTTTTGGTGCACAGGACAACAATCAACCAACTAAGCCATTCCAACCAGACAAAACTTACAATAACTTTTGAAGTCATCACCTAAGAGTAGGGAGCAGCTAATAATGGTTACACGGAAAGGCTCCTCTCCTGACTGGCTCTGTGGCCTTGGGAAGATACCTAACTTCACAACACCTGAGCTACAACAATGTCCAATGGGAATAAGACAGCACCGTCCTCAGCGTGTGGCTGTGAAGGTTAAAGGAGACAAGCCTTGTTAAGTGCTTGGCACAATGCTTGGTGCTTAGTAAGTTCTCAATAAACATTACTGTTACTAACAGTTGAGGATCACTGGAGGGTTGAATACTTGTATAGCTTTCAAAATAGCATATAATATAATAGAGGAAAAGGGAGCAGGAGAAATAAATGTTTTGCCTGAGAATCTGATACCTGTACCATCCAAATGAGGGAAATTGAGGACAGTGACTTTTGGTCCTAATCAGTATTCAAACATACTGAGGTTTATGGAAATAAAAATGTATACGCCTTTTGAAAGAAGTGAACTCTCACTTCAGCTTTCAGGAGATTTCTGTGAGACGTGTTGAAGTGAAGAGGAATGCAGATTTTCTAAGTAACCTCGCTAGTGAAGGTTGCATAAGTCCCTCACACTCTGAAAAAGAAAATTGAGTATCACGGAAGCTCTCCATCGAGATCAAGAGCTATTTTCTTCAGAAAAAGCGAGTAGGCAAGATGACATTTTTACATTAGTCAATTAAAGTGGAAAACATTGGTTGACATGCCCCGCCGTTGTCTTTGAAGCCTTTTATATTTTCAGCCTAAACTCTGAAGGTTGGCATGTGTCTCTGCTTGTGGCAGGGGCTCCTACTGCAGCAGGTCACCGCAGACCAGTCTCTCCTCTTGAGAGCACTTACTTTTCTTCCAGGGCTGCTTTGTAGTTGAATGCGCAAGTGTTTAAAAAGTTTTCATTTATGTAGTTATTTTTAACTTTTTGTTTTGAAATAATTGCAGATTCACATAAAGTTGCAAAGGTAGTAGTAAGAGGGAGGTTCCGTTTCCCACTCTCTCCCACTGATTATACTGGATGTATCTTACTATAATAACAAAACTATAGTCTTACTGTAATGATAATTTCTCGAAGAAAGCTCAGAATACTTTCCATCTACACACGAGTGCACACACATGCACTGACACACACGCACACACGTGCACACACACACACACACATGCACATCAGCTATTTCATCTACCAGCTTCAGCCTGGAGGCAATTCCAATCAATAGCAGCCTACTCGCTGGAAGGGAAGGAGGCTGGGATGCCTGTAATAGCGACAGCTGTCTTGCCTGAAACCAGGTCAAACCCAGGAGGTTGAGACAAATGGAAGAATAATCTGGGGTCCCAAACTAGACCCGTGTTTCAAAGCCTCCACTGTCCATGACCAGATAAAACAACCTGACAGATTGGGAGGACATTTATATGATACATAGATTATTGTCCATTATCTTTTTCCATTCTCACAGAGAAAAGGGCATAATACTAAGCACTCTAGCACTTAAGAAGTTTGGGTTCTTAAATTTCATCAGAAAATAAAGTACAAACACAGTATTTCTCAGTCTACTTGTATTAAGTCTGTATTATCTTTAATATGGGTACAGTGCTCTGGGAGGAGGAAATATTTTTAGGTCATGCTTTGAAAGCATAATCATGAATAAAAGTAATCTGGGGCTACGGTTGGCTGGAGGCAATGGGATGACAGGCAGCACAGATAGTAACGTTGCTGACGCTCTCCCTCCACAGGTCTTGGCAGGCATCACTAATCAAGTATGGCATCATTTCCCATTGAGCCAAGATACCATTTTCACATACATTTTCAGGCAGCCACTACTAGCTGACTATACTCAACATTAGAAATGGAACCTAATAAGGGGTTATTGGTGGTAAAGGAAGATTTCCCCCCAAAATCTGTCTTAAAACAATTTGATGAAAGTGAAGGATGAAGATTGAACAAAAGACAATAGTCAAATATTTCATGAATAGATGACAGCTTTATTAGTAATCTTAGAATGATGTTAATAAATACATCCCTAGGACCTAATAGTATATGTCGCAGAATTAGTGCTCAATGAATTTTTTTTGCTGAATGAATGAATGGTTTGTTTTGGTTTTTCTTTTTTAGCCATCAAAGGCTAACACAGAGGAAAGCCAGTTGGCTCTTTGCAGCAGATTTTCACAGGAAAGTAGGTCCTGAAGGGTAAGGTAGAGTGTGGTATTGTTTCTTAGCTCTGTATGTCCACAAATATAATTCTATTGTTGGTAGTTTCTAGTACCATTGTTCTCCCAGTTATAAAACTTTGGAATCTTTTGGTTGGTCTTTCTCCTCCACATAGTCAATTGGAGTCTAGGTCTTCCTTCACAATAAATCTTATTTCCATCCTTTCAAATTGAGTACCTTTACCTGCACTGAAATTGTACCACATGATTACTTAATTGTTACATTCTCTTCTAAACATTTCAATGAGCTTGACCTTCTATTTGCTCAAAATTCTTCTGTGTCCTATCAAAACATAAATACCATAAAATAAATTTGTTTTCTTTTATTATTATAAAGGAATTTAAAGCATTGTATAAAATTTTAATGAATAATTATGAAAAAAGACAATATAAATTATTATTTTTCCCATCAACCAGAAATGATCAATGTTAGCATGATGATTTATATTCTGAGAATTTTTTATTTGCTAATATTTTCCTTTTACAAAACCATGCTTGTATTATGCATATTCCTCTTAATATGCTTTACCTTACTTAAAATATATTAAATCTTTTCATAATATTTTGTTCAGTAACATTATCGTCTAAATGGTATTTCATGTTATGGACAGTGAATAGCTTATTACCCATTCCCTGATAGACAGTTTCCATCTTACATGGTTAGAAACACTAAAATAAATGCTGCTGTGATAATATTACAATGAGTAACTTGTTCAATGAGTACCTTAGAAAAACTTCTAAAATATTATTTGCATGATTTAAACATTATAGACAAAAACATTACAAATATATAATGTTTTTGTCTATAATTTTGTAATGTTTTGTCACATTGCCTGGCAGAGAACTCATATCAATTTAAACTCCCACCAGCAAATATAAACAATTGGCATTTCAGTCACTAAAAAACAGATTAGATACAATTAAACAAAGAATTGCTAATCTGGAAGATAAATTTGAGGTAATTACTTAAAATACAGATGCAAGAAAAAATATAGACACTATTCAAGAGGGGGATAAAGGATATGAAAAATAGAATCAAAAGTTCATAATCTAATGAGAGTTTATAACAATCCAACAATGAAAATTGGGGTAGGTAATATCCAAAGATGCAGTGCTGAACATTTTTCAGAATCAATGAAAAATATGAATCATCAGAATGAAAAATCAAAATGAGTTCTGAATAGGATAAATAAAATTAAATCTCAAAACAGTGAAATAAAAAAAAGTTAAAAATAACCAGAGATAGGACAATTTACCTTCAATGGAATAGAAAGTAGAATAACTGTGGACATGCCAACAGACAAAACATAGATTTAAAAAATGGAATTATACATTCAAAGCTTTGAGGGAAATTAGATTCTATACTTAGCATAACTATTATTCAAATGTGAGGTTACAATTTTTTTCAGACAAAAATTGTGAGACTATTGTCTAAAGTTCTTTACCAAAAGTAAAGAAAAGAAATGAGGAGTAAAAGTAGTATTTCAGAAAAAAATATTGAACTTAGAAATTTGGTAAATATACCTAAATGTTGGTAAATATACCTAAATATTGGGTGGTTGAAACAATAATGATAATGATTACCTTTGGGAGTTAATAAGCAGAATGAACTAAAATACCCAACATCAACATTTTAAAAGAGAGAAGAGCAGTTTGAATTAAAAATGTCTGAAGACTTTGTATTGTTCAGATTAGTCAACATATTGCTTAAATTAAACTTTTAAATTCAAGTTAGTAAATTTAAAATTTCAGTATAACTCCTAGAGTAAGTGAAATAGAAGGTAACTTAGAAAGTATAGGAAAAAAGAATATAAATAAAACAATATGAATCTTCTAAAGTTAAATATATCATATTTTAGGACCAAGTAATTCTACCTTAGAAAATGTGGATGCTAACATAATTGAATAATTAAATAAATAAGCAAGCTATGCAAGATTTTTCATGACAACATTGCAGTAGTGAAAAAAAAATCTCAAAATTAAGTCAACAGTCTTTGGTTTATTCATAAAATGAAATACTATACACAAATAAAATAAGTGAACTATATATCTACATATGTTAACATGGCTAAGTAGCTGGAATATTGAGTAAAAAGGTAAGCTGTAAAGAAAATGTAGGGTATGATCCTATTTTTTGTATAATTTTCCAGCAGAACAGTGCTGTGTCCTACATATGGCATACAAAAACTGAAGTACAAAATATGAAAGAGAATGTATTTCATAGCTTCAGAATGTAAGCTCCCACTGAGAATAGAGCGAAATAATTGGATAGAGCTTTAGCTATATAAAATTCTTTACTTAAGAAAAAATACCAATTTGAAGAAAGTATGGTAATATTTATTAAATCTGGTTTGGGAGATCTCTGGATATCTTACATATTATTTTTCTTTGCTGTATATTTTAATCAATTCTGTTTTTAAAATGACATTTAAAAGAAAGTCTTTTTTTCATATCCAAAGCAAATAAGGTAAATGTTTTTAATCAGGTTGCTTGAAATAGTCTGCTACTCAAAAACAACTTAGCCAAAACTTACACACTAAAAGCAAATTATATCCTTTTTAAACTATTTTGGCTAAAGACTAAACACATTTTCTAATGATATTCCAATTGTTCAAAAACAATCTTAGAAGCTATCTTTTTAAATTTCCCAAAGCACGTTGGTATGATGAGTTACCATGAGAACAATATTGTTTTATATTCAAACTGCATACTTCATGAGCACTTCCTCGTCCAATCACTGTTTCTGAGTTGTGGTCAGGCAGTGCACAGACACTTAGCACCCAGTGGTGAGCATGCCAGTCCTACCCTCACGGGGCTTACTGTCCAGGAGTCTCCACATAACTTCATTCTGGACATGAAGTTCACCGTAAAAAGTGAACTACAAGCCATGGGGAGAGGGTAATAGTATACTAGTAGTGTCATGTATGAGAAAATAATAGAAAAGAAGTGTATAGACATGAAATAGTCCAAAAACCCAAAGAATAATAGGAAAGAAATCTCAAGGTATATGAAGATTTCAATAGTAGAATTAAACAAAGCAAAAATAAACAAAATATTACGGTGTGAAGGGCTTATAGTTCAGAAAGAGGCTGTAGAGAGACAGACAGACCAAGAGAAAGACACGCAGAAAGACTGTCCTACAGAGAGACGCTAAGTGGTAGCAGTAACTAGGGCGCAGTGCAGAACAACACAAAATATGCGTGCCATTAAAGGGCGTCTGGGAGAAACACGGCAGGAAGACTGAGAATGACCAAACAGAAAGATGATCTGCCATGATCGCTTTCCAATTCCCCACCTCGATGAAATGGCAGGTATGTGACCCAGCAGTTGCAAATGCCATTTACTTTGTACCAATCCAGCCATCTAATTCCAGTGATGTATGCTGAATTCTTTGCCGTATGCAGAGCTCAAGAGGACAGATTCCCCACACTCTCTTCACAGGACGCATCAGCACAGCATCCTTCAGATCTGGCTGCAGGAAACCTTGGCCGCCCAGCACATGATGGAGTGTCCTTCCTATGACAGAAAGAAAACGATTGCAAACTCGGGAATCTGGGAATTTATTCCAAAACAAGATGGAAATGGCTTCTGTTAAAGCAGTCTAATGACTGTCACAGCAGATCTCAAATAGTACAACTTGTCACTTGTTTGTCCCCCAAAGGAATCTGCAATGAAATCGTAGGGTGTTGGGGATAAACGCCCCGGAGTGCACAGGGCAGTGATGAAGAGCGTGGGCCCTGACTCAGACACAGCTGGGCTTGAATCCTGCCTGGGCAGCTTGGCAAGGGTGCAGCCCTGAGATCGCTCTCCACTCTGAGCCTCAGTGTCCCCGTCTGTTAAATATGGCAACCATGTCTCCTTGTACCCATCAGTGTTAGCGAAGTGGATTGGGTAAGTCAACGACTTAGCACTACTCAGCCAGAGCTGGTGCTCAATCTCTGCTCGCAGGGTCTTCACTGAAGGCAGGCCGTCATGGCTTATGGAACTATGCTATGGAGGTTAACAGCGATCACTGTCACACCGTCCTACACGCCTCGCTTCGCTGCGACAGTCTGGCTCCGGGCAGCTCCAGAGGCTTCCCTGACCTTCATTGTACATCTGGTCCCTCGGCCTCGAGCTCAAGGTTAAGCTTTATTTTATATTTGTATTTGGCTCATGCTGCCTTCTCATCGCCATGGCCCTTGCACTTAGCACCTAGGGCTGAAGCTGACAAAATGATCATTCGACAGGAGCAGTCTTCAGAATGGTAATGGATCATAGATCACTGAATGATAAATGAACAATAATTACTAATGATTAAACTTATAATTGGCTCCCAAAACTACCCCGTGCTTCTATCTCTGCAATAGACACCTGTCCCACAGTGGAAAAAAGGGCACCCACCCCCTCCCCTGGGCAGTATTGGAATGGAGTTATAGCCAAGTCCCTCATTCCACTCTATAAGGTGAACACCTCTGATTTCATCCAGTACGAGTTTATCTCACAGAAAGCAGTCTCCTTTCCCCAACAAAAAAGAGAATTGTTGGGGGAAGAACGTGTGGCAAATACAGTTTCAGAAAGACAGCAAGAGAACTGGAACTTCCCATTCGCCCAGATGCCAGCCATCCGCACACCTACAGCTGAACCTCATTTCTCATGTCACAACTGTTTTCCTTAAAATAAGGTGGCAGATTACTGTTACTGCAGCAGCTCTGAGAAAGAACAGGGTATAGGCTTTACCATGAAGGCAAACATATCCAATTGGGACTATAGATTGGACAGGCAGCCAATAATGGCAATGGGTCATCTACACAGAAGAAGCTGCTGCCCTCTTGGCCACCCACCCTCCACATTCTCTTTCCGGAATGGAACACAGCGGAGGGAGCATGTTGATAAAGTGGCATGCCACGATAAGAAGAAATCACTCAGTGTTAAATGAAAACGCAGAAAGCCAGCCTTACGTGGCTGAATCTCAGCCCTGGTGGCAATTAGCACAAGCCGAGAGTCATTTCTGAAAAACGTCCTGTATTCGAGGTTCACTCCAAAAGTTTCTGATCCCGAGTAATTTTAGAGGGAAGTGAGGACTGAGAACCAGTCTTAATTCCTCTTAGAATACACCTTTCATTAGTATTAATGGACTGATTCATGAGGAAATATGTACTTTTTTTCAATAGGTTATAAAAAGGGATGTTCCTTTTTGAATATAAAGAAAAACATCTTATGCACTCTACAATCAAGAGGGACAAAGAGCTTTGAAGGATAAATTTTTACCCCAAATAAGTCTTATTTTTGTGGACAGGAGTGTAGAGATGTGGGGGAGAAGGTTAGCCTTAATCATATTAAAACCTACAGAGGTTTTTTTAAAGTGCAGGTTTGTGGCAGTGTCTCTCCCCACCCCCAATGGCCATATTAAATCTCCTGCGGTCCCAGCATGGGTATGATTGTGAACCCCAGACAGCTCCCTCGCTCTCTATTCACCTATGTTCCTGGCACCGGACCCGAGTCCTGCATAGATCTTCCCTAGGATTCTAAAATCCTGGTGTCCGGTGACAGAAGCCAGGAGGTTGCTGTTCCCCCAAGGGACAGCTGGCACCCCACCCCATTTGTTCTTAAGTTCCACTCACATCACATGTCACCGGGTCTCCAAGTGCCTGGAGTCGCATGGCCTGCTCCCGTTGGACTTTTGGCTGATGTCAAGAGGGCCGAGAGTCTCTGACATTTCCAAAGTGTGTGGTCTAAGCAAAGTCTATATGAATTCATCTTTGACCAATGGTCCCTGGGCTCCAGGTCAATGTTGATGTGTGCCCCCCAATATTTTATTAACTTCTTCAATGGATTATGAGACAATCTGATGAGTCACAGATTGAACTTTGTCCTGTCCACTGAATGGAGTTTAAGAGAACTCTCAATCATTTTTGGTGTAGGGTTAACTGCTGCAGGAGATAAAGCCTGTTGTTTCCGAACGCACCGCAGACTCCTGAGATCTGATTTTCTAACTCTCTATCAGGCTCTTCACCCTCTCTCTTGAAGGGTGTGGGGTGTCTTTCCTGCGCTCACAGTTAGCTGTCAGCTGACTGGCCATTTGCCTCTCAAGATGAGACTCTGTTGTCCTTATCATGAATACCACTGTGCTTTTCTCATCCCTTTAACATCGTCTCACAAATGCTCTGCTGACCTAGGCCTTATGTAATTGACTAGGGAAGTACAATGCCTATGTCGGGTCTTTAATCTACCAACATGCTGTAGCTTTATTTAATGAAAGACTGTTCCATGCTGGGTTACCAATAAAATATGAATTATAGGTAAACATCTCATCAGAGTTAAATTCTTTATGTTTTAAAAATGTGAATCCTACCTTCAGGATAGCTTCTATTTTCAAAGAGGAGTCTTTTCTGATTACTCTTTAGGCTGCAGTTATTCTCAAATGCCCAGAGGAAGCGAATAGCTGTTGCATCCTATGCAGAACTATGGGTTCAAAAATCAGTGCTGAGACTTTCCATTTCAGCCCAGCAGGGCCACCCAAGTGACATTTCCCTGGAATAGAATCAACGTACAGTAAATTAGCAAACTTATGCCACAGATGGAAATATTCCATTGAATATTTATAAGGAATAAAAAATTAAAGGTATATTGAAAAGGGAATGGCTTTTTATTGTTGAAATGTGTAACGCTTCAAGCTAATAGTTTAACACTCAGGCTGATGTTGAAGGGGAGAGTAGTTAACATTTTATGAGTAACTGTGCGATACTGTTTGTTATCATTAAAGGAAAAAAGAAAAGGAAACGCCCCCAAGTGCCCTTGGTCCATTTTGATTTCCAGTGACAGAGATATCCGTGGTGTCAGGAGTTGAATGGAAAGAGCACTGAACTAGGAGTCCGGGAACCTGGGTTTGACCAGTGCCACTGGGCCTTGATGTCCCTCTCTGTTAAGTACGAGGAGAACTGTGCTAGAAGGTTCTCTCCTGTGTCTTGGACACACACCAATCCTCTTCCTCAAAGATTCTGATTCAGTAGGTCTGGGAGATCCACTTTGGGGTTAGATCTCACAGGGCAGCATTCAGCTGAGGTTAAACTAAAATATGGGTCCACAGTGCAAGGACCCGCGGGGCTTAGTACAGGAGAGAAAAGGAGAGGTGCTGGAAATCATGAAAATGGAGACGCCATATTCAAAGAGGCAGCAGGGAGCACACCTGAGCCCACCTCACCGAATACGCAGGGGTCTTTATTGTGCATTTCTGAAAATGAGATACACTGTGATTGGAAGGTTTCTGATGTGATTCGAGGGCACCTACAAACAGTTTGGCTCCTACTTCCCTTTGCAACAAGGGCATCTCTGCTCAATGTTAAATGTCACAATTCCCAGGGTAAATCACTTTTGAAAGGTATTTTAATTACCTATCTCACACTGTGTATTAGAAGCTGCTGACTCTGCATTTTCTCCCTATATCTATATCCGCTCAGGCCACTGTCATCCTCCCTGTCGCCCAGTTTCAAAAGCCCATGTCCAATCATGACCTCGCTTGTCAATTCCTTTACATTTCACGTCGTATTTATCATAGTGTTCATCTCCCACTCCCAGGTTCCAATCTCAGCCATCTGATGATTGCCCGGGCCTTGCCTCCAGCTTCCCAGCCTCCAGCTTCTTTCTCCTTCAATCCATTCTACAGTGCTGGCCGCCTTAACTTTTCTGCTTTACCGTTCTCATCCCGTTGTTTGCTTTCACAAAATGATACTTTTGATTATTTCTATGTAATGACATCAACATTTCTTAAGCCAGAGTCGGAAGGCTCTTGGTAATTTGAATTCAATACAACGTTATAAGTTATCCTATTCTATTTGTCTGTTCATATCCTGTGACTGAGCCAAGCTGCTTGTGCCTATGTCATGTTCATGAACCCATACTTCTCTTATCTGATTTGGTGTGCGCATTCACATAAGTTGTTGAAACTCTATCCATGTTCATTTATTGAAACAAAAATACTAGAATAAAATGACGTCATCCTATTTTCTAGTATAATTATTTCCATTTTATATAGTCTTTTCTCTTTTACTGTTGTATATATGAATGTATTTTCATAAAAAGTCTTTATATATATATTTTTTTGCATTCTAACTATAATCCCTTTCCATTTGGCCACATAATCTTCGTAGTTTTCATTTTAATAGTTGCAGAATTTCCCATCCAGCAGATGTGCCATAATTCAGTTAACCATTCTTTGATCTATAGGTAGACATTTTGGTTGTTGCTAATCTCCATCTATTTTAAATAATGATGCAATTAATAGTTCCATGTATAACTTCCTCCTTTGGTCTTATTACCTTTGGAGAACTTTCTAAAAGTGAATTAAGCCAAAGATATAAAATGTCTATGGTTTTTTGATGTACATTGTCAAATCGTTTTTCAAAAAGGTTATACCAATTTTCACGGACACCAATAATAATGAGTATACTATTTTTTCTACAAATCGTTGGTTCACAAAAACTATACCTTTTTACTACATGCGTATTTATATTTTTAGTATTAGGACATACACACTTTTAATATTTTGTTCATTAAATTTCTTCTTATGTAAACTGTCTGTTTGTGTAATTTTCTGGTTAAAGTTATACATTTCAAAAGGTCATGTGCCCTGTCAGTCTTTCTTTCCACTCTGTAGTTGAGCTCAGCACTGTTCCCAGGCAGAGATAGCACTCAGCGTATATTTGTGCTGCTACTGGACAATTATTTTTCAAGGCCTTGTATGTTTTTACCAATTCATTTGCACTCTCTATAGACTATGAGCATTAACCCTTTTTCATAAAATAAATACTTTTCCTTCCTTCGTTTAACATTATTCTAGAAGGCAAACAATTGTGGTAGAAACAAATGCTACTGTCTTTTTGCATCCTTATACTGCCTTAAGACCTAAAAAATTGTACTCTGGGGAGAAAAGAACACATACATTGAAATTTATGTTTATTTTTCTGTGTTCTCTCAAAGCTTCCTTTGGGGATAAATGCTTGCTATTTTTCAAGTCCCATTCTAAAGGCACCCTTCCCAGGGTTTGGCCTTGGTGTTAGGCCATGTACCCCCAACCACCGTCCCCAATGGCTGATACCTGGGGCTTTGGGTTCGGAACCCACAGGGAACCTCAGCTCTGCTCCTGGGTGTGGGGCCATTTTCACCCAGGCAAAAGGGACTTAAATGAATCCAGCTAACACTTTGAGATTGCAGATTGTGTCAACATTGCTATTTCCACCGTATATCTTCGTTTCAGCTATAATAACAGAGCTTTTGCCACAGTCCCATGCTGGGGAACCTGATGTTTTAATATGATTATTTTGATAGAAGGATGTTTTAATAGGGATATTTTGATAAGCCTGAGAAAAACAAATCATTAAAGTTTAGGTTTATGTCAACTACCAGGAGAAACCATGCAACCGATACTCTCAACACATCCATAAGCCCCACGCTACCTGTCTGTCACCTCACTAAGCTCATGTTTCCCATCTCTGGGCATCAGAGAAAACGAAAAATAATAATTAGATTAAAAACCCAGCTTTGTCATTGTCTATTCTAGACTTAGGAATTGGATTTATGTTTTCATCTTTCTTTGAAGTTTATATTTTTTATTGATTTCAGAGGGGAAAGAAGAGAGAGAAATAGAAACATTAATGATAAGAGAGAATCTTTGACTGGCTGCTCCTGCACATCCCACGTTGGGGATCAAGCCCACAACCAGGCATGTGCCCTGACCGGGAACCGAACCTGTTAACCTCCTAGTTCCTAAGTTGATGCTCAACCACTGAGCCACGCCGGCCAGGCCATGTTTTCATATTTTAAGTCCTTTCAGTATCATAACCCACCTGGGTCTAAAAAGGCTCTTCTTGTATTCATCAGTGTCCTCTCCATCCGGCTTACCTGGTGCTGGTTACCTGCCTATGCATTCAATCAGTACCCACTCCTGAATTCCTGTCATAGGGACATTTCCACCTGACATTTTCAGCTTCTCTGTTGCTACCTTCCCTGATACTTCTTCCATTGTATATGTTCATTGTCATTTCTCACTTTTTCCTGACGCACCGGGATAGCTGTGTTTTAGCCAACCCCAACCTGAGACATGGGCCCCTCTTTCTGGAAGCTCTCCTTGTAATTGCTCCAAAATTTCACCCCTATCCGGCCTCCAGGGAGCCCCATCACATCATCTAATTCTTATTCTTCTCAACCTCCATGGCACTGGCCCAATTTATGTTATATCAATGTTATTTTTATTATGGCCTAGCTCATCTCTAGTAGACTGCAAAGTCTTAGAAAGCAAAGCCATGCTACTGTGTATTTATATTTTCCTCAATCCCCTTGACTCCCATATGCTTTCACACACAAAAACATTTTTTGAAATAATACACTAAATGTGTCCCACTATCCTTCTCTTGACTTCCTCTTTGTACCTTCAGCCCCTCGGCTTCAGTCAAATGTAGCTATTAAGTACCACTGAATCTTCATTTAGATTGTGTCTTCAACAGGGAAAGAAAAAACTAAACAGCCTCCTTTCTAGTTCTGTACATCTTACGGTTTTCCCAGGCATCTTACATCTCGCTTCTCCATTAGGCATTCTCCCCCCTAACCTTAGAGCCGCCTTCCCACTTGACATTTCTTCCTCTGCTCACACTGTTAGGCTTCATGTATCAGCCCAGGCCCACTTATTCCTTAGCTCCCTGAACTGAGTAAGTGTAGGTAGATGCAAAACAAAGCAAACTTCAGGAGGATAGTGCTGGTGGGTAAGGTTTTTGGTTATTTCTGGTTGGTTTTTTTGAATTTTTAAATTTTGTTTTGTTTTCAGTGGTGGCTATAAATTTGCACTGATCTGTTCACACTGCCTCATCCTGTTACTCTAATTGGGGAATTTACAAAATAGCTGTAAATTCTTATCCATTAATATAACATCTGTTTTATGTATTTCAAAGAAGCAAACAATGGACAACCTAGCATGTTTATCTCTGTTATATATTTATCAGGGATTCAGATATATAATAATCCTGTATTTGCTGTGCTCACATAATGTGCACATAAGCATTAGATTTATTATTTATCGTCTGTAAATGTTGGTGCTACTTATTTGGTTGCTATCAGTGATATCACCAAAGCTATATAGATCAAAACAAACATTGTCATTGTTTTCTTTATGCCATGCACACAGCCCACACAGGCAAGGAAATGGGGAGACCTTACAAAATATAGGCATATTGTTCCATAACCTCTACCCACGCTGGACAAATGTTCATTAAAATCTCTTAAAAGTGACAGACTTATATTACCAATGTTATCAAAATGAGGCAACTCCTTCATAGTGAAACGAATATTTAGATAAGTGAGAAAAACAAAAACTGAGCTGCAGAGTTGACATAGAGATTTAGTTTGACAAGAATATTCACCCTTGGTCTCCAGGGACATGTTTCAAGGGAAACAATAATTCTGTACTGTCTTCCTACTCACAAATGCCCGTGTGGTCTTGAACTCTTTATTGTGTCTTGCTGAGAAGGAAGGTTTAATGTCAATAGGAAGGCTAGCACTAACCCCGGGGAGTGAGTTCCAATTGCAAAGGCAAACCTGAATAGAAAAAACTCAGGGCCAACACTTTGTACACATCAAATTCATCCATAGACATAAAACCTTCATCCACTCCGCATTGGGCTCTTAAATCCTCTTAAGTTGTGTACTACTTATTATGGCCTATTATTCCAGGTGGCTCAAAAGAAAGTTTACAGTTGTAAGTACACTAAACAGAGCTTATTCTTACATTATTATTTATTAACTAGAGGCCTGATGCACAAAATTCGTGCAAGGGCCTCAGCCCTCGCAGCCCTGGCTTCGTCCAGAAGGTCATCCAGAAGAACGTCCAAAAGGTTGTTCAGCTGTCCGGTCTAATTAGCATATTACACTTTAATTATTATAGATTACTGTATTATTTTCCATAGGAACAACTATACACTTACTTTTGCCTTACCCTGTATATTTGTTGAGCAGCTCATAGTGTATTATAAAGCCTTTTAAAGTATTTTTATCTCCTCTGACTTCCCAAATGCACTATAAGATAAGCTGGTAGAATCATCAGCCTACTGACGAGAGGGGAAGCTGAGAATATGAGTGTTGGAGCAACAATTACGAGGACAGATCAGTGGACAATGGCAGAGCTGAAGTGCAGGCCACATCTCTGCCTCCTGACTCCTGCCCACTCTTTCAGATCTGATTGCACTGCTTCATGCTAGATAAATGCATAATGAGTTTGACCCCATCTGCCTCAAAAAACTGAACTCAACATGGAGATTGTGACATTCTCCCCACCATAGAGCAATGGTTTCTTCTTTTGCTGAATGAGTTTCCTTAGGAATTAACATTTATATCCTCCTGATAAGACTCTCCAGGGTGCATATTACGGGCGAGCAATGATATGCCTTTGCAGTTAATGGCACTCAGTGAAAACTACCAGGGCATGTCATTATTAGGTCATAATACCCACCCTGGAGTGTCTTACAGCTTAATTGTTCCCTCTTCCATTCCAGAAACCAGCCAAAGACATATTTTACTAATGTTTCTGCTTTGTTAATGAGTTCAGAATGGATGAGCACATGTGTTCTGCCTGTCTGTCTATCAAGCATGTATCCAGAAATACATTCTGGTCACATCATTCACCATTCCAGCTTGCATATTTTGCTGCAAAAAGAAGTTTGCCATGGCTCTGATACTTCTGAAAGTGAAGATTTAGTATACAACGTCTGTCTAAATATTCAGACAATGAAAACTCATCATACTTCCCCTTCTGCCAATGTCCTTAGCATTTATAGCCTGATTATCATCTGTTTTTCTGCTGAAAATCTGCATCATGAGAGCTATATTTTAATCTGGACAAGAATCCACAATAGACCATTTCCAGTCTTTAGAACATACAGCTAGTTATCTTTTAATGAGTATTTAAACTTAGGTTCTTTCTTATCCACATTCACCAAACCTCTTCAATCAGAATAGGAAAGTCATTATGCACTTTCACGTTCTAATTCTTCTCCCATACAGTCATACTTCCCTTATGACAACATCTATAATAATAAAAGCATAATATGCTAATTAGACCAGACGTCCTTCCAGATGACCTTCCGGATGAAGCCAGGGCTGCGAGGGAGGTCCGGGTCCCGGGTGCCAGAGGGAAGCCAGTGCCCAGCAGCCAGGGGAAGGGAAGGCCTACTCTTGCACGAATTTTATGCATTGGGCCTCTAGTTTTAAACAGCAAGCAAAGACTGAGGAGACACAGGAAGAAATAGCTGACCCAGGTGTGTGTGTGTATGGTTCTAAAATATGGCTGCCTAGCAATAGCAGGCATTGGCTATTCAATTAAGCATGACATCTCAACTCATTACAAGGTGAGGGTCTTCAGCTTCCTTCACAGTTGTATGTAGTAATGTAGTGTAGGAGGAGTGTAGGAGGCAGTCCCTACCACCTACCTGGGAAGTGCTTGGTGAAGGTAGGAGACATTGGAAGCTCCATTTCAATGAAATAAATGTAGCTTGGGAGCTGTCTAGGGGAAACATCTCTAGAAAAGTTTGTGGTGAAAAGAAATTGACCTTGAATGGACTTACTATGTAATCATATAACAAGTAAAGAGATTGACTTAATAATTTTAAGACTTCCCACAAAGCCCAGTTTCTAGATGGCCTCACAGGTTAATTCTAACAAATGTTTAAAGAAGAATTAATACCAATTATTTACCAGCTCTTCCAAAATATAGAAATGGAGGGAATATTTCTCAACTCATTCTATGAGACATTATGACCCTGATGCTGAAAACAGACAGACCTCACAAGAAAACTACAGACCAATATCCCTTATCAATATAGAAACAAAAATCCTCATGAAAGTACTACCAAACCAAATCCAGCAACATGTAAAAAACATTATACACCATGACCAAGTGGGATATATCTAAAACACATTGCAAAATTGGATTATTATCTGGAAAACAATGGTGTAATATAGCATAATAACAAACTAAAGGACAAAATAATCCTCATGATCATCTTGATAGACATAGAAAAGTGTGACAAAATTCAACACCCCAAAAATAATAAAACCACTCAAGGAACTAGAAACTACAGGGGATTTGCTCAATCTGATGAAGACTATTTACAAAAACAAAACAAAGCAAAAAACCCTACAGCTAATATAATATTCAGTGACAAAAGATTGAATGCTTAAGTGAATAAGATACTTATTCACTTTTGTATTCAACATCTCAATATAAGTTATAGGCAGGGCAATTAGACAAGAAAAGAAAGGAAGGATATCTAGATTGGAAAGAAGAAGTAAAACTATCTCCATCCATAGGTGCTTGTTCATTTATATAGAATATCCTAAGGAATACTTTAAAAGCATACTAGTAGTAATAAACAAGTATAGAAAGGTTAAGGATGCAAGATCAATATACAAAATAATTGTACTTTTATATGTTGGCAATAAATAATTCAAAAATAAAATTAAGGAAATAATACCATTTACAATAGTACCAAAATAATAAGATATTTAAGAATAAATTTAACAAAAAAGTGAAATATTTATAGTTTTATAAAGTACAGAACATTGTTGAAAGGAATTAAAGAAAATCTAGATAAAAGCCATTTATGGAATGTAAGACTTAATATTAAATTAATCTATAGTTTTAACACAATTTATATCAAAATACCAGCTGACTTTTTTTTGCAAAAGTTGACAAGCTAATTATGAAATGCAAATGGAAATGCAAGAAAGTCAAAATATCCAAAACAATTTTGAAAAAAAGAACAAAGTTGAAGCCTCATATTTTCCAATTTCAAAACTTACTAGAAAGTTGTTGGAATCAGGATACTGTAGAACTGGTACAAAAATAGACATATGGTAAATTATGAAACAACATTGGAAAGCCAGAAATAAGTGAATGTCCATACAATGGAATATTATTGTATTACTAGAGGCCCAGTGCACAAAATTTGTGCACGGGGGTGGGGGGAGGGGGAGGGGATCCCCTCAGCCCAGCCTGCACCCTCTCCAATCTGGGACCCCTTGGGGGATGTCCAACAGCCGGTTTCAGCCCAATTGGGCCGAAATCAGCAGTTGGACATCCCTCTCACAATCTGGGACCACTGGCTCCTAACTGCCCCCCCACCCCCGCCAGCCTGACCACCCCTAACCATCTCTGCCTGCCAGCCTGATCGTCCCTAATCCCCCCCCCCTCCTTCCTGGCCTGGTTGCCCCTCACTGCCCCCCTCTGCCAGCCTTGTAACCCCACACAGCCTGCTGTTTGGTTGTTACTGTGAGGGTGTCGTGACTAATTTGCATACTACTCTTTTATTAGTATAGATCGGCACTTCAATAAAAAAATGAAGTACTGATACCAATTGCAACACGGATAAACCTTAAAAACATGCTATGTGACAGAAGTCAGTCACAAAATATCACATATATTATGATTGGATTTGTATGAAATGCCCAGAATTGGCAAACTTACAGAAACAAAAACTAGATTAGAGACTGCCTAGGGCTAGAGAAAATACATTCTGGGAGTGTCTGCTAATGGGCACTTTACCACGCTTCTTTGGGGGGTGATTAAAAGATTCGACCATTAGATTCTGGTGATGGTGTGATGATGATGGTACACATCTCTGAACATATTTAAAACTACTGAATTGTACACTTTAAATGGGTGAATATTATGGCATATGAATTATATTTCAATAAAGTTGTTTTAAAAACAGTAAAACTGAAGAGTTTAATAAAATGAAAGCACAGACTATCAGAAGTATAGAGGCCTAGAAATAATTAGGTCACGTGAGAACAGAAAGTAGGAATTTATATTAAGAAGAATGGTAAGAATTGTTTCCAAAAGAGTCAAATCTGAAATATATTTGTGGTTTGGCAAGATGCCATATCTTTCTTTTGTAAACTGAACAAAATAAAAGACAATCAAAAAGCCTTGAGAAACAAATAGTTGTAAATAAAAGATAATGATCAGAATATGTAGAAAACTAAAAAGTGCCATAATGTTAAGTACCTTGATATTTGGAATACCTTTATTCAAAAGGCTAAGCCTAGTGACCTAAGATTTTAGTTTCCTATAATTGATTATAGGAATAATTATGTTATCAAAACTTTGTTCATTATATCAGTTTTCAGTTCATAGGATAAATCCATAGACAAGGCACAGAAGACTTATATGTGCAGACTAAATGTGACTATAAAATTTGATGCTATGGGCTTCAATCTCTTTTTGCCTTAAATGGTAGAGAATCAGGTGACTCCATTAAGTTTATAGATGAGGAATCAGGAGAAAAATTATAATATTTTAAAATCTACAAGTAAGCAAAAGAAGAACTGATACTAATTTTTTTTTAACTACAAAAGTTAAGAAGGGAGTTTGAAAATGAGAAGCTTATTTGTTGCCTAGAGTTTATAAAACAAAAAATATAAGGTTAAAATATATTATTTAGCATTATAAAGTTTAAAGAATATGAACAAAATCTTTAAAATAATTGCATCTAAAAACTGTGACTGGTGAAAGTTGAGTGTTCATTTATTGAGTGGATATCACAGAGATTCTAATGTGTTACTTTCTGGAAAGTAAAAGTATTAGCAACAATATATTTTAAAAAACCACCTAGAAAACCATGAGGATTTATTTTTAAAGAAACAAAAGCACTTCATTAGAAACCTATGGGTGATGCAATCTGTCTTCTACACTTCTCTTTTGTAATTTGAGTTCTAAAGATCACATGTTCCTCTTAGTAGGAACATGAAAAAGGTACACCTCAGTTGGTCTGGGGTCTTATTTGAGCATTTCCTCAGGACTGTGCCACACAGTAGTGAGGTCCCAATGCCCAGGGCTTCAGGGCATCCTGGCAGCATGTTCAGGAGCAAGCAATATGAAGCCAGGCATGGAGGGCTCCAGGCTGTCTCCAAAGCAGCCCATAGAGAATTCCTCTTTCATTGAGATTCTCCTCTCTTCAAGGTTATCAGTCCAGCCACCAATTGCACTGAACCCTTTTATCTCCCCACTTCGTAGTTATAAAATATTTGCAATTATACAATATGCTAATTATGAGATGTCTACAAACAGCTTAATCAATTGAATGCGTTTTATTATTCCTACCCTAAACATTATGGATTCACATGAAGTCTCAGAGATCGGTAAATTATTCTAGACTGTAAAACTGCTTCCATACCAGTCAGAAGTTTTATTTGGATTTATGAGGCTTTCTACATTACTTGGCGAGCAAGGTTTGGGAAAAACAACAGAAACAAAGAGGCATCCTGGAGTCACCTTGTGAAGCTTGATGGGTTCCCATGAATTGCAGAGTGGGGACACCATCTAAGTCCAAGGAGGAGCCTGATCACCTGAACCTTCACTGTCAAGTTGCTATTAATGTTAAGTCAAGTTCTTGAGGCACCTGGACTTCTTAGAAGCAGTATTTCCCATCACAAGGTGCTTGTGTGTGTGTGTGTGTGTGTGTGTGTGTGTGTGTGTGTGTGTGTGTGTGTTTGAAACTAGACATCTATGTTGTATAGGTATGTATAAGCTAGAGGCCCGGTGCATGAAAATTCATGCACTGGAGGGGGGGATCCCTCAGTCCGGCCTGCCCCCTCTCACAACCAGGAGCCCTCAGGAGTGGGAGGTGACCCCAGGATCAGGGGAAGGCGATGCCCCATCACACCTCTGCTGCTGCCACTGCCATCAGCTCAAACCTTGGCCGGCCCTGGGGGGCTGGGGGGCTGAGGGCAAGTCTGGCCACACCGTGCGCCTGCTTCCCCCACCTCCCCCCGCCAGCTGGCTGGGCTAAAAGAACTGTGGGACTCTGGCAGCAGGCGCAAGGAATGGCCAGACCCGCCTGAGGGCAGGTCTGGCTGCACTGCATGCCTACCACCACCACCCCTGCAGGACTGAAAGGACTGAGGGACTCCAGTGGGGCTGAGGGGACTGGGCATCACCATCTTGTGGCTATGGCCATCTTTGTGATGGTGTGACAGTCAATTTGCATATCCCCTCTTTATTAGATAGGATGGTGTATATGTCTCCAGCTACTCTGTTGAGAAACAAAGAAAGAATATTTTTTTCATTTCCATCAGGACCTTCAGGGGTGTACCACATTTGACCATCCAAAAATAGAGCAAGAGAGGAAGTGCTCTGCTGTATTTATACTTCAATGTGTTCAGTAAGAACATACATTTCCAAACATACCCACCCCAGAATTATTTATTCTTATATCCAAATTTTTACAAAGTCTTTTAAATCACTGGGTATTAACCCCCACCCCCACCCCCATGCCACCCCTAGCCTCATGACTTAATTTAACAACTGAGTAGTCTTTGGAAAAAAATATTCCCTCAAAACCTCTTCCTACAAGGCTGGTTTGAGATTCTTCTAATGACCATCTCAATAAAATGTTCATGTAGTTCAGTTGTCTGGAATTTTGTGTGTGGTACAGCCAGACTATGATTCATGGTCACAAGTATGGCATTTCTCCCTGAAATTTCTTGCTCTAATTAAGAGATCTAAGAGACATGGCCAAGTTAGAATGTGGTTGAAGATCAACATATTCCAACACATGGAATAAAATGGGAATGTTTAGATTTATTCTGGGTAGTGATTAAGTAGGAAATTTTTCTAAATTAATTCATTTCTGCCACATAGTGAAAGTAGCATAAATTTAAAAAATTAAGAAGCCTATGTAATATGTAGTAGGCCAGACTTTGAATTGGACATGATAGAAGAGGAGAAAGAAATAACTCCTGTTGCTATGTTGTGGAAACCTAGGACCAGAATTCAAATAGGAGAAGGGTCCATGCCTCAGAAAAGACAATCATAGCGAAGGCATTTTTTAAAGAAGTTAATAAAAATGAAAATAGTAGATCATCGAATGCTCAATAAAAAGAGGACCTTTCGAACATACTTTTAGTAAGCTTCTAAATGTATTTAGAAACAAATTTCAATTGTATTCTTGAGAAACACAAAGTTAGGCTAACTTTGGCAGTTCCTTTCTACACTGGGTCTGCATTTTGTTGGAAGAAGGTGTTTTCAGGAACAATTTCTTGCCATATTTTCTGAAAATTTGCATATGGTGGAATAGAGCCACGGCTATAATAACTACCCTGGAATTTAACTCTGCATTTACATGCATAAAATAAGGAAGATGTGTGAATGTGATTATTTAAAATTATCTTTGTCTCAGGTGGAACTGGGTTAATAGGCCTGGTTAGAAAAAATGAAAATATCAATGCAGCTTTGCAATATCATATTTTGTTTCAGCAATGAAACCATTTTTCTGTTGCAGAAAGAGTCGAAGACCTCATGATTGAGTTTTGTATTTTTATTAACACTGGAAAATATTTTTAGAAATATTTTAAGTTTTTAGAATGCTATATTGGAATAGAAGAAAAGAGAGTTGCCTAAAAAATATATAATTATAATACCTGAAAGAAAAGTAGAATGACAACAAACCAATTAAATGTGGAAAAGGGGGTGAGGCAATAAATGTTAATGTCGTAAAAATTGTCTTTAAAAATAGTGTTGTAAGATGGTGTTGTAAGAGGTCCTTAGTTATAGTCACTTGTTTGTGTGTTTTTAAAATTGTATATATATACTAGAGGTGCAGTGCACAAAATTCGTGCAGAGTGTGTGTCCCTCAGCCCAGCCTGCACCCTCTCCAATCTAGGACCCCTAGAGGGATGTCCGACTGCCCGTTTAGGCCCAATCCTGGTGGGATCGGGCCTAAACGGGCAGTCGGACATCCTTCTCAAAATCCAGGACTGCTGGCTCCCAACTGCTCGCCTGCCTGCCTTCCTGATTGCCCCTAACCGCTTCTGCCTGCCAGCCTGATCACCCCCTAACCACTCCCCTGCCAGGCTGATTGATGCCTAACTGCTCCCCAGCCAGCCTGTTTGCTCCTAACTGCCCTCCCCTGCAGGCCTGGTCACCCCTAAATGCCCTCTCCTGCAGGCCCGGTACCCCCCAACTGCTCTCCTCTGCAGGCCTGGGTCCCCCCAAAACTGCCTTTCCCTGCAGGCCCAGTCACCCCCAACTGCCCTCCCTTGCAGGCCTGGTCCCTCCCAACTGTCCTCCCCTGCTGGCCATCTTGTGGTGGCCATCTTGTGTCCACATGGGGGCAGGATCTTGGACCACATGGGAGCAGCCATCTTGTGTGTTGGAGTGATGGTCAATCTGCATATTACTCTTTAATTAGATAGGAGATATATATATCGCTTTTGAGAGAGAGAGTAAAGAAAAGGGAAAGAGAGAAACATTGATCAGCTGCCTTTTGCATGCCTCCTATTGGGGATTGAGCCCACAACCCGGGCTTGTGCCCTGAGCTACAACCCAACCGAGCCACACCAGCCAGGGCCATAATCACTCCATTTTTGTTCTTAATGCAATTCCAAAAGAAATGTGTTAATTCTAGAGGTGTAATCAGGTGAACTTAAAAAGCTGTGCTAATGTAGCCCACAAATCAATGAGCCTGAAATGGTTAAACAACAAAACACGAGGCAGCAATGTTCAGATTTTAGGCGCATCCTGCCACACTCATATTATTCGTGATTAATTGTCTATAGAGAAGTACTTATGTATATAGTTTTCTTTTTATAGTGTAGGATGAGATTTCAATCTTCCTGTTGTCATTATAAAATCCTAAATTTAAATGCTTATTAATGCACATGGGCTCAATTGATTCCAAGGGATAATTATTCTTAACAAGCTAGTGTCCAAAACGATATAAAACAGATCATTATTAGAAGAGAAAAACAGAGAACTAATAAATCTGAAAACATTCATCTTCACTATTAATGAAGAGTCATATGAAAACAAAAATGAATTTTGTGCACTGGGCCACTAGTAATATATATAAAAGCTAATGTAAGCTCATCATTTTTTCCTTTTTTCCTTCTATTTTGTAATTTGCCAGTTCCCCTTCCAACACCATTTAAAAGATATAGTACTTTTAGAGTCAGAAGAATCCAACAACAAAACTTAAGTGTATATTATTGTTTCCAAAAAAGGCAAAAAAATTAAGATACACCCATTATAGGATGAGTCTTAAATTCTACCAGTTTTCCAGTGCCCCACAATAAGTTAGTGCACTAACATGTTTCAATAATAAGGCTTTTTACTGGGCCTTCTTTTCGGTAACTTTCACAACCTCATTCTCAATTTTTTTTTTTTCAGCTTTTCAATAGCAGGCACTGAATTCATAAATGAAGCACTTATACTTCTTTGCCGACAATATGACAATCACTGGTCGGCCATGGAGGAGGGCCCGATAAGAACAAATTTGGTGTGCGCATTTCTCCTTCCATTTTTCCATCCTGGATTTCACAGCGCTCCAGTAATGCTGCCCATGAGTCACTACCTCCAGGTCTGGCTCTGCTGCTGATTGCTTGCAAAAGTCCTGCAGCGAAGAAGAGACCCCAGAGGAACATTCCAGTCATGTAGGCACCATAACTTAAAACCACTGTTAAGGACTTGGCTGGAAATCTAACTTCCTGGTTTGGCTTTTAACAAGATGCTTGCAATGTAATGCCACTGCTTTCATGAAAGATGGCTAAAGAACTATTAATGACACTAATTAAGATGTGTGACTATCATTTAGATACTCCTCCTTGTTGCTTTCCAAGTACAAGCTATGTTACCTAACACATTAATTGGTAATGATACAAATGCACGTCTTTCAACTACAAGGTCAGTTTTTAAAGCAGGGCTTTTATTATTAATGAGTTTTAAGTTCCTACGCAGTCCACGTAGAGATTCCATTAACAAACCTTATCATGCTCCTCTTTAACCCCAGTGTAGCCATAACCCCCTCACCCACCCTGAATAGCATGGTACTATGGGTTAGCATTTCAAACCTTCACCTGGCCTTAAAGACACTTTCCAAAGTATTCTATATACACCCAGAACCTGCTGATTTAATTGTTTGTATTTTCAAGTAAGCCAATTTTCTGGTCTTTTTGACCAGACAGACAACATCAAAATGCTATTTATTTGAAACCCACTACTCACCTATCCGGCATGTCTGCCTAAGGTAAATTTTGTGCCTCTAAAGTAAGCATAGAAAACAAAGAATTTTCAGATATAGCCCCTACTAGTATAACGCCCTGCTTATGGTCTTGGAATTCTAAATGGCAGAGGTTGGTAGAGTCTAAAAAAGGTTAGCCCCAGTAACGCACATAACAACACAACATCTCGAAGTGAGGGTCATGATAGTGTTTCCACTTTCCACAGCGTCAGTTCTGGTTTTTACTGCTCTCAACACTGACTCCAGATTTATGGTTGCTGCTCTTTCTTAACTCACCTGGCAGCTCCTAATTCATGGAGCTCATAATTTTTATATCATATGGAAAACACAAAGCGATTTACGTCATTAAAGTATTTTTGTGAAGTCCTTTTCTAGAGATATGTTTAAGGATGATGTGCCAATCACTCCATGCTTACACTTCTCTTTCCTTTTTCTAAAATAAGGGGATGTGTGTGCAGTCCTCGTGTTTGTCACTGGACAGAGCATCTAATTATTCCTTGCTCTTCCTACATATTTTCCAGGAAAAGTTAGTAGGAGAATAGTAGTAAAAGCCCAAGGATGTTAATAGAATCCTCCTGGTCTCAGACCTAAACCTAGACAACAGTGTCTAGATCTGTGTTTCATATTTGCATGGCAGGATGGGGGTCAAGTGCGCAGAGTGTCTGGGAGGGCATGTATTGCTAAAAACAAAACAAGACATTTTTCTTATGAGTATTGTTTCTTATACTCAGAACTAAATTCTCTAAAGCTTGACAAAAATCATAGCTAGGAGGCGGTACACAGAAATTGAGTCAGAATTCATTCAAAGTGCTATAGACTAAACCACGTGGGAAAACACGGAGCTGGTGTTATTGGGTTAAGAACGTGGGGACATGGAATGACTTGTCAGATTTCTCTCCATCTGCTTCGCTTTGCTAATTGCAGTGAAGCTCCCCTGGATCCAGATACCACTGCCCACCTTTTTCTTCTATTCCCCGCACCCCCAAAGTCGAGTAAGTGGCTTACAGGGAAATTTCTCATGGAACGTGGATGCAGATAGTATTCAGGTCACAGCAAAAAGTGGCGCCCGTGCAGCTCAGAGAGACAGCTAATGGTCAAGTGGAAACTTCAGGTTCAGAACACAGGCAAGAGGCAGGGGTGGGGGAGGGGCGGGGCTCCATCCAGCCTGTCTTCTCATGGCCACAGTTTGCTTCTCATGGGGACAAGCAGCATCGTTTGAGAGTGCTTCTGATGGTATATATATATATATTCCTCTCCAGAGGTTTTGTGGTTCTTGGAATTTTTCCCCCAAAATTCTTGCAGTTGGTGGAATTCAATCTTGGTGTTGCTTTTTCTTGGAGCGTGTTCATCCTTTCTGATTCTTCAAAAGTATTTTGGAAGGAGTGAGAAGAAGCTGCCTCAGGAACTGCGAGCCACGTGCTGTGTGGGTTCTAATTTTAGTCCCGAATCACTCAGTTCCATTGTGCAGATAAATGAATTGTCACAAACTATTTGCAGAACCAAATTGAGAACCAGCCGCTCTTACCCTTGCTATTCTGAAGCAGAGATGCTTGGGAACAGACCTGGTCTTCGTTATTCCTTCTTTAGTAGCAAATCATGCCAATATGCTAACTTTCCCCATACATTAATCTAAGATTTACTTCTAATTAAGCAATAACTTCAAATTAAAGGCATTCAAGGCATCACTGCGCAGGCAGGGTTTTTCTTCGAAGCTGGCGACCCTCTGGGAATCATAGCTCAGACTATGTGCCAGGCAGCCTGGCTTTCCTGCAAAACACGTGGACCTGCCCTCTGAACGATGGATCATTTCATCCCCATGTGTGCCTCGTCAACTCTCTTTTATTCTGATTACAAATAACCACATAAATACAAAGCCAATTCACAAACCGCATTGGCAAAATGTACCTGTGTTTCTTGATTTCCAACAAGCCCGTGGCCACATCTTACACGTTATCCCGGGCACAGTTTGGTGAATTGATGCTGAGGCCCTCCGTCATGAGCAAGCTTGAAATCACCTGGCTAAGGACACCAGCAGCAGCTGGACGGTCGATCCCAGGATGATGGCACAGGAGGCCTGATTTTCCAAGTGATGGAGGCCCTGCCTTTGGGAGGGACGGGAAACATTGAATGAGGGAGTCCCAGTCTTCACATCTGCACAGACACAAGACAAACAGATGAAGGCCCGCTACCCCCATAGGGTGGCATAGGAGGGACTGGACCACACAGCATCATGTGGTCAAGTAGCTGGGAGTCAGCTGGTGGCAACCTTCTCGGATGTTGACATTGTTATGAGATTGGGACACAAATGAGAGAGTGGACTTCTACGGTGTCCAGAAGAAAGAGGGTGCCATGCTAGTACACGCGTTCCACTCCTCCCAGCTCAGGTCTCAGTAGGAACATTGAACTCCGCCCAGGGTGTTTCTCAGAATGATAAGGAATTAAAACGCACCCATAGGAGGGAATCAGAAAGGAAGACCCTAGAAACTGGCATGGTGAGGAAGAAGAGGTGAAGGTCAAGTCGGATTTGGATCCAAGCTTCATAGGAGGTTGAACTAAACGTTCCTGTCTAATTCCTTTAAACTTTAAAATTCTAAGACTTTAGAATTATCTTATTGACTCAATTATTTTTTTTTCCAGTCTGCTTTCTACCAAGCAGGTTTTTCTAGAGAGAAAACGTCGCCATAAACCCATCCAAACAATATTTCTCAAAAGTATAGCAATTCCCACAAAGTTGTCAAACTAGAGAGCAGGGTAAGAAAACATAACAAATGTTTCAGCATTTGCTGGTTACAAAATTGCTAACTGTGGAGGACTATATTTATTTGTTTGCTTTATTTTCTAGGAGGGAAGCTTTTATGTGTTCAAGCCATTTCATAAATAGAAAGAGCAATATATCACTCACCTTTTCTCCTTTCTTCCTGTCACAACAAATAAGAGCTAACCCCAAATCGAAAGAGTGCTTTGTAGGCACTGCACATTTTCAACATCCCACCACCCAAAGAACTGTTGCTACCAACAGTTTAAATCCAAAAATGCTGAGAACTGGAAAAAAAAAAAAAAGAAAACCCAAAGCAATAACTAAAAGAACCACCCCTCCATGACAACTTAACTTGAAAAATATTTTTGCGTGTTTATTATATAAGAATTGCTTCTAATAATATGATACCTGGGACTCTGATTATGTTCAATATTCTTTTCACACAGGAAATAATCATATAAGATTTCTAGGACTATAATGATCTCAAAAGACCATCTATGCCAGTGGTTCTCAACCTTCCTAATGCCGCGTCCCTTTAATACAGTTCCTCGTGTTGTGGTGACCCCCAACCATAAAATTATTTTCGTTGCTACTTCATAACTGCAATTTTGCTACTGTTATGAATTGTAATGTAAATATCTGTGTTCTTAACTTTTCTAATGTCATCGTGACCCACAGGTTGAGAACGGCTAGCAGGGTCGCCTAAGACCATCGGAAAACACAGATATTTACAATTCATAACAGTAGCAAAATTACAGTTATGAAGTAGCAACAAAAATAATTTTATGGTTTGGGGTCACCACAACACAAGGAACTGTATTAAAGGGTGGTGGCATGAGAAAGGTTGAGAACCACTGGCATAGTTTCTATGCTATCTTTATCTTTAATCTTATAAATCTCACACCACTGAGAGGCTGTTGCTATGAGTCTTCAATGGTGCTCCTCAAACCCATTTACTGGGAAGTTGTTTATGAATGAATAGGCCAAATCAGCCATGATCTGTTTTTCAACCCCTTTTCTGCTTCTTTAATTCTTCTTGAAGATGGTGAGCTACGAACAGTGAAGCAGGTCTACACATAGTCCCAGGGAAAGCATGGGGCGGGGCAGAAGCAGTCCTCTGCCACAGATGCTTGCGTCTGAAATTGTCTTTAAGATTACCTTAGACGGTTTTATTTTTCTCATGGGCTAGGGAAAAGAATGCGCCTCCCTGTCCCCCAAGATGTTCATGTCCTAATCCCCAAACCCTGTGAAGATGTTATCTGACTTGGCAGAGAGACTCTCGGGACCCCTCTTGCAGGATGAGAGCTTTGTTACTTTGGAAGTTATAAACTTTGCTTCCCTTTTGCTTACCACTCCCTTGTCCATGAATCCATTCATTCGTTTCTCAAGACAACGAACCCAACAGTTGACCGTGGCGTCTCATCTTCACTTTGCCTTGTTCTGCCCCTCGGCACTTTTTTTTCTTACCTAACCCTAACCCTAACCCTAACCCTAACCCTAACCCTAACCCTAACCCTAACCCCTAGCCTTTAAACCTAACTCTAACCCCTAACCCTAACCATAACCCCTAACTCTAACCCTAACCCTAACTCTTACTCCTAATCCTAACTCTAACCCCTAATCCTAACCTTAACCCTAACCCTAACCCTAACCCTAACCCTAACCCCATACCCTAACTCTAACCCCCAAACCTAACCTTCACTCTAACCCTTACCCCTAAACCTAAACTTACCCCTACCCCTAACCCTAACCCCTAGCCTTTAAACCTAACTCTAACCCCTAACCCTACCTTAACCCTAATCCCATACCCTAACTCTAAGCCCTAAACCTAACCCTAACCCTAACTCTAACCTCTAACATCTAACCCTAACCCTACCCCTAACTCTAACCCCAACTCCTAACCCTAACCCTTACTCTAACCTCTAACATCTAACCCTAACCCCTAACCCTAACCCTAATCCTAACCCCTAATCCTAACCCTAACCTTAACCTTAACCTTAACCTTAACCCTAACCCTTAACCATGTTGCCAAGAATTCTCAGTGAAAGCATCAACACTAATTCATCTTTCCATTCCCAGGGTCTAGAATAATTCTTGACATGTCAAATTATTTAATTAATGTTTGTTAAATAAATAATCAAGTACAGCATTTATTTATTTAGCCAACAACCCTTTAGTGATCCCTATATGCTGGGCATGGAGAATAGAAAAATAAGTAGAAAATACCCACTATATTCATCAATAGCACATAGCCCAATGGGTGAGACAGATGCTTTACCCAATAATCCAAGTGCAACGTGATGAAGCTGCTGTGGGGATCAGAACATTGCTGTGAAACACAGGGGCGGGCAGTGTGCTTTCTTTCTGGGAATGAAGGCTTTCTGTAGGATCAGGAACCACCCGGGAATAAACAGCTAACTTTTAAGTGTTATTACACCAGCTCTGCGCAGGAATTCTTTGTTCTTTAATTCATGTATTTGATTGCTGTTAACTTGGTCACTCAGAGTCCGAATTAGCACTGGCCAGGGGCAACGCTTCAGGTTTTCTCCCAGGGACATCACAGAGTCACGGAAGGAAACCATCAAGGAGATCATGAAAATGCCACTTGTTAGGGTAGATGCCTCCTCCAGTTCTTGCAGATAGATGCTGGGACACTTAGAGGGACAGCACGTATCTCCCATGTGGGGGCTGTACCTTTGCTCTGAGTTTTCACCATCTTGCAATGAACTTACTTTCAAAGAACATTGTTCTCAACCAGAGGGGGTTGGGCACCGGCTGGAAGGGGGCACAGGTGTATGGAGATTTTGCCCTCCCCGCACCCTGGGGGACACTCGGCCATGTCTAGATACACTTTTGACTGTCATAACTCAGGGACGACTACTGGCATCTAGTGGCGTCTAGTGGATAGAGGACAGAGATGCTGCCAAACACCCTACAGTCTACAGGACAGCCCCTCACAACAAAGAATTATCCTCCCCAAATGTCACTGAGGCTGAGGCTACGAAATCCTCCCCTAAGGTTTATGCTATAGAAGCGAATAATAAATGCATATTTGCTATTTACTTACAAAACTAACATTGTAATTTAAAGGACATTGACTTCCAAGTGAATCTGTGTGTTTTTCAACTAACCACTGGAAAGACATGTGTTTCGTGTTGGTCTAATATGACCCAGTGTGGGAAGCTACACTCTCAAGTTGCTGAAGAGCAACCTCAGGACCCTTGAATGAATGCAGTCTGCACGGCGGTTACAGATGCCCCGTAGGCAAGGGGCTTATTGACTTTAAACCGTAACGCCTCTTCACAATGTTCAACTTGTGACATTTGGCCACATTCTGGATAAATATTCTGCTATGACAAAATTGGTGTTACTAGCTCCGCATTAAGGGCTCAGCTAATGAGACAGGTGAGCGAGGCACTAAGGATCTCTCTATTTTTATGATGCACACTTAGCAACAAGGGAGCTTCATTCCAGGATAAAATGTCAAACCTAAAGTGAAATATTATCTATAATAAATGAGGCTCCTTGAGATTATTATGTAGCACATTTTCTCAGGTAATAAAGTCATCGTGTTTCACATGGCTTTATTCTTTTAGGCAGAGGAAAAGAGAGGGGAGTTTGTTGGTATTTTGCATTTTGCTTTTTTTTATGGGTTTCTTCCCATTCTTCTTGTGCCAAATGTAATGTTTTATGATTATTCATGACTTAGACAATGGTGCTTTCAGCAGTCAACAGCAATTATCCTCGTTGAGAACATATAATTCAAATTAGACCAATAGAGACTCTTCCTCTTCACTTCAGTGTTTAGTTTCCCAGTTAGATTTAAACAGTGTACAACATTTAATGAGTGATTTTCACTAAAACCTAACTGATATTTAAAAGTATTTTTATTTTTGTTATTACAGAGGAGTAACAAAAAATTTCCTTTATTTAAAAGGTATAACATATCGGTTAAAATTAAATACTTCAAGTTTATTCATTATGTGGTTCTTTTACACCTGGTGCCTGAAAATGATAACTTTGTATACTAGGCCGAAAATAAACAAAAAATAACAAAAAGTAGGCATCTAAATAGTTTTTCTTAACAAACAATAAATTTATGCATGGTTTAGGTTTGTAGCTCTTCAGTTTAATAAAAGTCAAATCAAAGACTATGGTAGATGTTATGGACTGAATTGTGTGCCCCCTCCCCCAAATTCATATATTGAAGCACTAACCCCCAATGTGACTGTATGTAGACATTGAGCCTTTCAGAGGTAATTAAGGTTAAATGAGGCCATAAGAGTGAGACCTTGATCCCACAGGACTGGTGTCCTTATCAGAAAAGGAAGATACACCAGAGATCTCTCTCTTCATGTGCTCACAGAGGAAAGGCCACGTGAAGACAAAGTGAGTGAGAGGGCAGCTGTCTGCAAGCCAGGAAGACAGGTCTTACCTGAAGTCAACCCTGTATCATAGACTTTGAGTCTACAAGTCTGTGAGAAAATAGAGGCACGCAGTTGTGTAAGCCACCCAGTCTGTGTTATGTCATCTTAAACAGATTAATCAGAGGGCTGTCAGTAGGATAAGCCAAGTTTATCTTTTGACCAAGTTTTAGACTTTCTTAAATGTAGATGTGTGACCAGTGACATTACAGAAAACCATCAGTCTGAAGCAAGGACATTAGTCATCTACTAAAGTCCGAGGGCCTGCCCAGCAGGAATCATTATGACTAAGGACACATATGTAACACCTTAATCGATAAAGAAATAAAAGAATTGTTTCTGCCCTGACCAGCTCGGCTCAGTGGATAGAGCATTGGCCTGTGGACTGAAGGGTCCCAGGTTCGATTTCAGTCAAGGGCATGTACCTTGGTTGCGGGCACATCCCCAGTGGGGAGTGTGCAGGAGGCAGCTGATGGATGTTTCTCTCTCATCGATGTTTTTGACTTTCTATACCTCTCCTTCTCCCTTCCTCTCTGTAAAGAAAATCAATAAAAAATATATTTTAAAAAATTGTTTCTATTTTTACCAAATGCACATGGAACGTTTCACCAGAAAATGTCTAAATTCATCTAAATGTAAATAAACAGGGGTCTAAAATTCTCCATTTCGACTCCTTCCTCAATGCCTGGAGCAGCATAATCTAGTGGAAAGACCATGGCCTCCACGCCAGACAAACTTGAGTGTGAACTCCAGCTTTATCACAAGGAGCTTGATGGTCTGAGGCTGGCAATTTAGCTCCTTGAGTCTGTGTCTTCATCAATGGAAGAGGATAATAGTAACAACAACAATATTGACCATTAATTGCAATAATGGTCAGTGGGATTTTGAGGGAATTAGAGGTAGTGACTATAACTACCCAGTACAGTGACCAGCAACGTAACAGTTACTCAAGGGAAGTAGAGGCTGTTATTATGATGACGTTGAAGATGAGGCATGAACATCTCTACATTTAGAAGGCCAGGGTCTACTCAGAAGTGTCCCTCAGAAGATATTTGCACTAAATTTAGGAGGTTCTAATGAAAAATCCTTGAATAATTTAGAAAAACGTGACGGGCCAAGAGGCGTGGTTATACTTCAACTGATACCCTTCAATGCTTTAGCTGTCCTGCTCTGAATGTATCTGGTGCAACCATGTGCTCTTGCGGGTGGGGAGGAGGGACATTTGATCATTTGTTTCTTTGTTTTTAGTCTCACAGTATATGTTTCTGTCAGACATGTGGCTCAGCCTTGCATCGTCTTTGTAATGACAAATGGTTGGGACCTAGACCTATTTGGAAAACAAATGCAATTGGATTTGCAGGCAGACTGGATGGGAAATGAGAGAAAGAAAAAAAAGTGATTAGGGATGACTCCACACTTTCTGGCCAGAGCAACTGAAAGAACAACGTTATCACAAAACGAGATGGGGAGAGTAGATCTTAAGTGTTCTGACCACACACACACACACACACACACACACACACACACACACACGCGCGCGCGCGCAACTATGCAAGGTAATGGATGTGTCAATTAACTTGATTGTAGGAATCATTTCACCATGGGTATGTCTATTAAGTAATCACGTTGTCCACCTTAAAAACCACGTTGTACAACCTACATTTATACAGTTTTTATTTGCCGGTTTTACCTCCCCCACCCCCCCCACCCCCGCCCCCAAAAAAGGAAAAACTAGGAAAAAATAAACTGAGATGAGGTGGAAGGTTTGAGGAAGGAAACGTGGGTTTGGGGAAGAAGACCTGGGTTTCAGTTTGGATGGTATTTAAAAGTCAAAGTGTTTTGGAACTGCTGTCAAAGCGTGTGAGCTGGGGGAGGAAGTGCACGCTGAACAGATAGGCAGGTGGTGAAGCTACAGCCTCCAGGTCCTGCTGAGGAATGTAGACATGACCCGACGGGCAGCAGGAAGGAAATAGAGATCTGTAATATGAAAGGACGGGGTGCTTAGGGGATTAATTTACTCGAGTATTTTCTGAGACCAAACCATTAGCTTCCTGATGGCGTATATGCTTTTTATTGTTGCTGTTTTATTTTGTTTGATAATCCCTAGGAAAGAGCTTTACCGACTGTTTTCACTTAACAATTTCTATGAGAAAATAGATTTAGTGACATACTTAGTTTTGGTCCAACTGCATGAGTCTAGTTTCCTCACTCAAAGGACATCACAAATTATCTCAGAGGGATATGGCAAGAATTACATTTCCCAGTTTTATCACTTCATTTAACGTTGTGAATGTGCTCTTAAATACTAAATCACAATAATTCCACCAACATATCTGACCTAGTTATAGATTGGGATCAAGTGAAACTGCAAGAAATTGGAGAGTTATAGGGATAAGCAATGGGGGAGGGATGAAGAGAATTAAATTGATCAGGACAGACTCAGGCTGCACACACAACCTCTCTTAATCCTGCAGTCCACACACATTTGATGGGTTCTCACTTCTCTTGGGATAATGGTGAGAATCCCCAAGAAATTTTGATGGTATTTTCTCACTCACTTGAAGCAACTCTAATGCATTTTGAAGAAGTCAAATAATAATTTATTATTTCAATAAAAGTCATGCCTTTTCATATGACATGCTTAGTACTTCATCTTAGATGACATCTCTTTTCTACCTGTTGAGAAAAAAAATTCAAATTTAAAGCCATTAATGAGAATTGGGCAGCAGTGGATTTATAAAGAGACATAACCTACATTTGCAACTTACAATGTACTAGCATTTTCACATATACACAGTATAATGGATAATAAACAAATAGCGGTCATTAGCAGGATAGTATCACATCATAAATGTAAGAATAAGCATTGAGGAAGTTTGAAGAAATAATAAAATTAGTAATCTCTAACTTATAAAAGATGCAGAGGATTCATCTTTAACCTCTTCCCTCCCAATCTGACACTTAAGCAGTTAGCAAAAATATTCCATTCTAATTTGCAATATCTCCTCTGCCTACAAAAAAAGAAATATATATATATATATATATATATATATATATATATATATATATATATGAATCTTTTAATAAGAGTAAGGGTTCTCCAGAGAAAAAAACCCAAAAAGTTACATCTATCTATCTATCATAAAGAGATTTGTTTTAAGAAACTGTCCCATGCAATTGTGAAGACGGGCAAGTCTAAAACTTAAATGGAAGACCAGCAGACTGGAAACTAAGGCATGGTTTCTCTGCTGCTGTCTTGAGACAGAGTTTCTTCTTCAGAAAAGATCAGTTTTTGTTTTTAAGGCCTTCAACTGATTGGATGAAATATTATAACAACCCATTGCCAAACCCAATAAAACTTGCCCTGAATTCTTAAATACTTCCAACAGGGACATAAAAACAAATAATCTGGGACTATAATATGTTCTCCAGTGATTAAATTTTATTTTGCTGGTAATATATTTTCTGCTGCAAATACTTTGTGTTTAACCTCTACTGATATTGCATCATTTCCTATAGGAGGCAGTCCTGCATCTATGTTGAAAACAGAACTACAGAGCTGACAATTATGATTACAAATTATTTTTGGAGAAAAATACCAAGTTGAATTGTTAGTCTGATTGTCACAGTCTAATATATTTATTATCTTTACACACAAATATGATATAGCTGGTTTAAAAATGTTATCTATTTGTGACAAATTCCAAAAACTTTATATTTTTCATTCCTTATATCAAGTGCTATGTGGAGTTTCACGGTTAATAAGATGTTGTTACAGATGTCAGTTTGATCCAGACTGAGATGATGCTTGGTTGCAAATCATCTCGTTTGTTTTCTTACAGTTTCAGGCTAACCTAATGCAACAGATTTTTCAGATCAGCTTGACTGCCTCAGAGCCTTTAAAAAGCTGACCCACTTATTTCTGTAAGAGGGAATGTCTAAGACCTGAGAATACACAAGACTTTGCTAAGTGGAGTTAGAAAGAGCTGATTTTCTAGAATAATAGATGCATTGAGGTCTTTCCACTGATTTAACATTTTAGGTTGTAATTCTGAGTTTTTACGTATTACTACTGAACCAATTGCTGTCAGCTGCCTAGCCATCCACCAGTTACGTAAAACCAGGTGAAACCGTTAATACTGATTGCTACCAACAACAAATAATCAATTTGAACCACACTTTGATCATGAAATGACCAGAATGGGCCAGAAGACACAGCAAAGTAATTTTGCTTCACGATGATGCACTATCACACACTTCAAAACCAGTTAAAGACACGTTAAAAGATCTTGCCTGGGAAGTATTAACCTACCTGCCATATTCATCAGACCTTGCTCCTTCAGATTACCACTGTTCCAATCGATGGCACGTGCACTTTCTGAGCAGTGCTTCAAAAGTTACGAAGAAGTGGAAAATTGGGTCTCTGAATGGTTTGCCTCAAAACAAGAAAAGTTCTATTGGGATGTATCCACAAATGACCTGAAAGATGGGGGAAATATGTAGCTAGCGATGGATATTACTTTTGATGTTTCTCTTGATTATAAAATTCACATTATTAACTGGTACACCTGTTAGCTATGTGGAAAAGCTATCCTATCCAATAAAAGAGTAATATGCAAATTAACCATCACTCCACTACTCCCACAAAACACGCCCACCAGCCAATCAGGAGCAAGTATGCAAATTAACCCAACCAAGATGGCTGCAGCCACAGAGTGAGCAGGAGGCTTGGGTTTCCCCAGCAATGGAGGAATCCAAGCTTTCTGCACACCCTGGCAGGCCTAGGCCTCCACTCAAAGCTACAAAGTTTCAATTATAGAAGATAAATAAATCCCAACAAAAATGGTGGCAGCCATGGAGCTGGAGAGACCAGGAGGCTTGAGCTGCCCGCAGCGATGGAGGAAGCCAGACTTCTGCAGCCCTGGCCTGCCTTGGCTTCTGCTTAAGGCTACAAAGTTTCAATTATAGAAGATAAATAAATCCCAAGAAAAATGGCTGTGGCCATAGAGCAAGCAGGAGGCTTGGCTCCACTCAAGGCTACAAAGTTTTAATCATAGAAGATAAATAAATCCCAGATACCAGGGTCTCCACTTGGGTCGCCGGGGGGCGTGGCTGGTCTGCAAATCACCACAGGCCCCTAAACCAGGCCACCCCACGCCCCTAGAAAACCCCCACCCTGATCCAGGACACCCTTCAGGGCAAACTCCGTCTGTGCACCAGGCCTCTATCCTATCTAATCAAAGAATAATATGCAAATAGACCATCACTCCAACACACAAGATGGCTGCCCCCATGTGGTCAAAGATGACTGCCCCCATGTGGACACAAGATGGCCACCACAAGATGGCCAGCAGGGGAGGGCAGCTGGGAGGGACCAGGCCTGCAAGGGAGGGCAGTTGGGGGCAATCAAGCCTGCAGGGAAGGGCAGTTAGGGGTTACCAGGACAACAGAGGAGGGAAGTTGGGGGCAACTGGGCCTGCAGGGGAGGACAGTTAGGGGTGACCAGGCCTGTAGGGGAGGGCTGTTGGGGGCAAACAGGCTGGCAGGGGAGCAGTTAGGCATCAATCAGGCTGGCAGGGGAGTGGTTAGGGGAAATCAGGAAGGCAGGCGGGCAAGCAGTTGGGAGCCAGCAGTCCTGGATTGTAAGAGGGATGTCCAACTGCCTGTTTAGGCCCAATCCAGGTAGGGGGGGGACCCAGGCCTGCAGGGGAGAGCAGCTGGGGAGGACAAGGCCTGCAGGGGGGCAGTTAGGGGTGACCAGGTAGGATTTGGCCTAAATGGGCAGTTGGACATACCTCGAGGGGTCCCAGATTGGAGAGGGTGCAGGCTGGGCTGAAGGACACACACCCCTGTGCATGAATTTTGTGCACCGGGCCTCTAGTATAAAGGATAAACTCTGAGTCATTAAAACTATTTTACCTTCTCTCTCTCTTTTTATATTTATGTTAGGGAGAATGAGAGAAGTAGAAACATTCTGAAAAGAATTTATATTTGTTTTACTTTGGGGCTAGTATGTTGATTTACTTGAAAAATCTTCCTTACTCTTTAAAATAATGTTCATGACTCTACTTCAAAAAGATGACACAAGGGAGAGAATCAATTTGCAAAATCTATTCTATGTGTCAATCAAATATAGAGTATGGTTTTATAATAAAATTTCCATTAGCAACAATATAAATTAGAAATGTCATTTTTAAAAAGAAAAAAATGCCAATTTAAAAATCTAGTAATCCATATATTTAGAAAAAGGTAACTAACAGCATGATGGAGGAGACAGTGCCAGGGCTGTCCGAGCTGTCCACTCAAACACTGCAGGAACACATCTGTGCACATATTTCTCAACTTATCAGACGCTGAACTTTTAAAGCAATATGATGGGAGATAGGCAGGAAGTACATATTAGGATTCCCAGGTCTTTTAAACATGCAATTTAAAGCATTTCTTCCTAGCAATCAGTTTCTTTAATTGCCTGCTGAGTGATCAGGAATAAGCCTCTCTTTGCTTAGATACTGTTTTTATGTCTTTAGATAACAAAAATGTCTTTTCTCAGCATCTTTGAGATGCCCTAAGTAGGGTTGTATAATTTTAAGTACTTCACATGTACCCTACTCAAAGGCAGTGATGGATGCTGATGTTTTTGAAATGCAGGTCAATTTGGTGTTGAAAAATATATTCCAAAAGGGAAAAAAAAGAGAGAGAGAGAAAGGTCTGTAGCGTTGACAAATAATGAAGTGAGATTAGACAAGTCGGTAAATCAGCCTCGTTTCCATTATTTAGTGCTAATATAAAGCAATCACCAAATTTCCTTTAAAAATTGAAGGTCACACCTCAGTATTTTCCAAAGAACTGATGGTACATCATAAAGGCCGAAAGTAAAAACTTAAAATTCACCAAATACAAAATAGGGCTCTCATCACACACAAAAAAATTAAATTAAAAATTTAAAAATCCATCAATAAACTCAAAATGCGGGGGGGGGGGGGGAACATTGCAAAATATATTATTTCTCACCAATTGAGTATTCCTTTCACTTTTGTATTTGATAGGCATTTTATAATAAAAAATAAATTGAAAATGCCCGTTATTGGCAATACTTCTCCCCTGGAAGCAATTGTAACATGTTTGTAAATTAAATAACAGTGACTCACTTTTGGTGCCATGAAACGCTGGACTAATGTTAGTGAAGACTGGACGAGTCCATCCATCTTCAGAAAGAGCAGTGGAGAGGGTCAAAAAGAATTGATTTGTCTCATGGATCTGATGTCTAGATAAGTGCATTTCTTTTAAATGTACTTGCTCTTTAAAAATATTGTCATAACACTTAGAAGACACAGCTGATTCCATGCATCTCATTTCTCACGTACTTACTGGAAATATACATAATTTGAGTTGATCAATTAATGATTTGTAAACTGACCTAACAAGACATTACTTCAAGTAACATTTCTATAGTCAAGTTTTAGATACCAAATTTCCCACAAGGCTTTTAGTTTATACGCTAGCAATTCAAAGAGTGACCACAAGACTTTCATTCTTGTGGAATTCTTTCACTTACATGTATTCTGTTTTATCCAACCCTTTCAGAGGATAGTCACTGTAATATATCAATTTCTCTTCTCCTCTTTTTACACCCTTCCTCAAAAGCAGTATTTGATCACTTACATTTTTTCCCCTCAGTTTTAGCCAAGTTTATGTACTAGCTTACAAAAATAGAGTGCAAAGAATATATTCATGATAGTGATACAAGATTGAGGAAGCAAGCACCAACTTTTTTTCACTATAGCAATCAGGTTTACTCTTTCCATGCCAATTCAGAATATTTCCTCACCTGATTTTTTTTTTTTAATTCAGTCCTTTTGTTGTTGACCTTGCAATGACCAGCTGAATCTGCAGCCATAAACTGTATCGTCCTGAGCTCTTCCCAGAGCTTCCCCGCATGCCTCCATCCACAACAGAATCCCCTCTGCTCAGAGAGGCAGTGCCCCCCTGGGACTGGGCTCAGCCCGCCCTTCAGCTGAATTACCCACCACCGAAAAATGTGTGCAACTCCTCTCATTTGGAAAAGCCTCAATGACCCATGGAGAGAGTGGTAGGTGGGGACGAGGGAAGTTTTCTCAAAAGGAACTAGGGCATAAACAATGTAATGATAAGGATGACTTTCCCTGCCTTTTTGCACAAATTACCCTAAAGGGAGAAATGTAGAAATGCAAAGGAGTATGGCTTAGCAGTCCAATGTCCATTGTCTCGATTGGAGTTGAATCATAACTGCTGTTTTTCCCCAATGAAACTAGGTTAATTCCAAAGCCTTCAACCTACACAAGCTAAATAACTCATGCATTCAAAGCTCTGAACAATTAAAAAATATGCTTGTGCTCCTTTAAAAACATGTATTTCTCCTTAAGAAAAGGGAGGAGGTAGGGAACAATATATATAATTATACATGTGAATCTAAAGCAAACCAGGGATTTATAAAAGAGAACTAGGAAATGTTGAGATTCTATTTCTACCTGACTGACAATACTACTTGCAGCCAATTCCTTACATTCTCTGCCCTAGTTTTATCATTTAAAACATGAGGTTAATGATTTTTCTCAGAAGTTAATATATGATTTATTCAATTTTAGCTAATATTAGACAGCCACTATATGGCCAAAAATAAAAATTTGAAAACGTAATTATTATTTAACAGCAAAATGTGTTACGATTGCTGAAATCTATTGGAAATATCCTGCTTGAATGTATAGGCCTTCAACTAAATTTTATTTAATGCCCACAGAGCAATTGCACAACTTTTAGCACTTAATCCTCACTAGAGATGGCAAAAATAATTACATTAGATTAAACTGCCTAACACACCCTGGGAACAACAGATCAAATTGGGGGCTAAGGAGAGGGGACATCAATTTCCATAACGAAGTTTTGTGTATAAAAGAAAGTGACTTTAACGTATTAAGAAGGAGGAGTGTTTTGATCCTTGGGCCATACATTGGCTTTATTTGAATACTAGGGGCCCGGTGCACAAAATTTGTACACTGGGGAGGGGTCCTTCAACCCAGCCTGCTCCCTCTCACATACTGGGAGCCCTCAGGGATGTCCGTTGGGAGTGGACCTACGCCCCAGTCGGGCCTCCCTTTTCGGGAGGAGACCGGGCTGATCAGGGGAAGGCACCAGCCCCATCACCCCGCTGCTGCAGCCACTGCCAGTCACCACAGCCGCCAAGGTATTTTCATCAACACGGACTCCAGTCCCCACACCATGAAAAAATGACAACTTTAAGCATTTTCAAGATGTGTCTTTCATAGGATATGGCATTTCCTTATTTTTCTTTTTATCCTCACCTGAGGATATGTTTCCATTCATTTTTTTTCCCCTTCCCTCCAATCCCAGGCTCAGCCTCTGCCCAAGCCTAAAGCCTCCTCCTGATGGCTGGCTGGGAGTGACCTGGGTGCCCGAGGAGGTTCCCGGGACCCAGGTAAGTATGCAAATTAACCGCCATCTTTGTTGGGTTAATTTGCATGCTCACTCTGATTGGCTGTGGGCATAGTGGAGGTACGGTCAATTTACATGTCTATTATTAGGTAAGATATTTTACTCTGCTACCCTTCAAAAAGGAAAGCAAAAAATAAAGTGTCTATGAACTGATGCAGCCATGTGAAATTCTAGAATAGGGAAGTCCATAGACAGGAGTAGATCATTGGTTGCTTTGTCCAGTGGGGGGATTGGGTGGGGAATAAGAGCATGAGGCTTCCTTTCAGGTATGAAAACATAATCAAAAACTGACTGTGGTGATGGGGACACATATCTGTAAATATACTAAAACTATTCAATTGTATAATTTAAATGGGTGAATTGTATGGTATGTGAATTACTAGTATATCTCAATGAAGCCCTTTAAAAATAAAAATAAAAAAGATAAACTAGCCACATGCTATTCATTCTCTATTTTCTGAAAAATCCCTCTTTCCTTTCTCCTATTCATTCTAATAGTCTGTGACTTTTAATAAAAATAAACATAATTTACTTAAATTTATTTCTACCATCTTACTGTCCTACTTCTTTAGTTTTTTCCCCACTTTTTTGCTCTCTTTTAATTCTCATTTGAGGTTGTCCAGTTTTTTTTCTCACTTCTATTTTGTTCCTCTCCCAAATAGGATGGCATACTCTTTATTTAAATTTAACATAGAGAGTTAACTTAAAAATGCAAAAGGAAAATTATACAATATCTTCCTCCTCTAGAAATGAACAGCTCTTAGGATCTTTATCACCAGTTCCTCCCTTGAGATGTATATGAAATAGTTTCACATTTTAATTCTATGTTGTATCTGATGTTTAACTCTACACATTCGATGTTACTATTTTGTGTCATAGCATCAAGGTTGAGATGAACAGGCATTTTTCATTCATTTTACTCATAGTGCCTTCTTGTGCCTCTGGTCTGCTCTCTGCTTTTATTTGGCCTCTTCTTTTTTAATATATTTGATTTCAGAGAGGAAGAGAGAAGGAGGGAGAGATAGAAACATCAATGATGAGAGAGAATCATTGATCCAGCTGCCCTCTGCATGCCCCCTACTGGGGATCAAGCCTGCAACCCAGGCATGTGCCCTGACCCAGAATCGAACCATGACCTCATGGTTAATAGGTCAATGCTCAACCACTGAGCTGCATCGGCTGGGCCATTTGGCCTCTTCTTGAAGTATGTTCTTTGAAAGTTTCTTGGGTAAAGGTATTCTTGTTGACCTACAAACATATTTCATCCTTATTCTTTTTTATAAATTTTATTTTATTGCTTAAAGTATTACAAAGAGTAGTACATATGTCTCCTTTTTTTCCCAATTGACCTTCCCCCGGTCTCCCCTACCCCCCAGTATCTTGTGTCCATTGGTTATGCTTATATGCCTGCATACAAATCCTTCGGTTGATCTCTTACCTCCCCCCACAACCCTTCCCAACCTTCCTGCTGTAGTTTGACAGTCTGTTCGATGCTGCTCATCCTTATTCTTAAAAGTTGTTCTGAATGTGAAATTCCAGATCAATAGTTATTGTTTGTCTGTTCTTCGAAGATATTGATCTACTCCATTGGCTTCCTGTGTTACTGTTGAGAAGTCACCTGGTTCTCAGTTTGTTAAACTTTCTACCTGCATTCAATGTCACTTCTCTGTCTTTGGTATCTACATTTTTACTATAATGTATACTAGTATATAGAGGTCAATTTATTTTTATTTATCTTGCTTGAAATTGATTGAGTTTCCTGAAATTAAGGATTTATCTCTCAACAATTCTTGAAAATTATTTGCCATTATTTATTTTAATATTGTCTCTCTATCCCATTTTTTCAAAATTTCTTTTTATTTCAAATGCTGGTTAAGTGATTACTAGACATTTCTATCCCCCAGGTGTCTTAAACTCTTTCTCATACTTTCCATCTCTTTGCCTCTTTGTTGCATTCTGGATAATTCTTCATACATATAATTCACTCATTCTTTCATCAGCTGTATCTAATCTACTATTAAGCTTCTCTTTCCAATGTTATTTTTGAATGATTATACATTTTTAATTCTAATAGGTTTTTAATATTTGAGAACATCTCCTTTATGATTAGTATTGTTAGTATTAGTATTCACTCAGCAATTTTCTCCTAGCATCTCTATAAACAATGGAGCACACATTCCAACTGAAACTGACAACCCATTGGCCTTCCTCTCAGTTTTTCTGGCCTTTGTAGATTTCTGACTGTCCATGGACTTGGACAAATTCACATGTTGAAATCTTAATTTCCGGTGTGATGGTTTTTGGGTAGTGGGAAGACAGTCATAATCCCAGACATGACACGTTCATATATTGAAATCTTAGTGCCCAGCGTGGCGGTATTGGGGTGGGGCTTTGGGATGTACTTAGATCATAAAGGTGGCCACGAAGAATTCATAATCTTCACTATGGTATTAATGCACTTACAAGAGACCCCAGAGAGCTCCCTGGGCGCTCTGCCAAGTGAGGACAGAGAGAGAAGTTGACAGTCTGCAATGAAAAAGAGGGCCCTCATCTCATCATTAGGGTGCCAGCACCCTAATCTCAGACACTTAGCCTCCAGAACTGTGCAAAATATAGCCTGTTGTTTATGAGCTACACAGTCTGTGACGCTTTTTATAGTGGCCTGCATGGACTAAGACAGGTATTTATATGAAATAGGACATTTCACAACAAATCAATTGTTAGTCATCTCTCCTCGTCTGAGATTTAGCCACTTGGACAGTGTCTGTAACCACAGAGCTTGGCTAAATAAGAACTAGCGAACCATCCTTAGACTTCAGTTTCTCTTTGGCTGGAACGCTTTCTTAGTAGATGTTTTGTGGCTTTAGGCAGTAATGAGGGCAGGTCCCTGACACCTTCCTGGGAGGGCAGCTTTTCCGCCGAAAGAGCTTCTGGAGCATGAAGCGATATTGCCCGGCTCAGAAATACACCAGCAACAAACACAGACATGTCTACCAGCCCATGCTGTATCCTTTTAAGAAAAAGTCTCAAACCATGAAAAACAATCACATTTAACAATTCCTTTGAGAATCTGTTGAGGAGGTGGTGGATAACTAGAAAGTACATTTTGTGTGGGATTCCAAACATGCCTGCAGCTGCATAACTCCCAGATTTCTCAATGTCCTCTCTGAAATGGCAATGGAGAACGCTGATTCTTGTTATCAATTATAACTTCAAAAAGCCCATGGCATTTTTAAAATTTCTTTTACCTTTGGTAATGTACAAGCTGAGTCAAATCTTTATTATCTTTTAGAACTGTGGTCTCCTAAGTAAGGGGTGCAAAAGTAGTAGACTGGCATATAGCAAGAAATATGACAATTTCTGCTGGCATTTGTTCTTATATCACTTTTTAAACTCCATATTTTATATGTTTATGCTGCCTAGAATATGTATTTACATTTCTTTAATGTATAAAATGCATTGAGAATTACAGATATATGATTGTGACATAAATATTAGGATGCTGTAGATATTTAAAATATGAAACTGTTCCTGCCTCGATTTCAGCTCAATTTTAGCTAAAATTTCAAATGATTTTTTAAAAAGGGAAGAAACCCAAACAATAAGATGTAGAGGGCAAGTACTCTCACATTCACATACGCAGAATTACCCATTGGTTATGCAATCCTTAGGTCAAGATAATTAAAAAGTTAAAGATCAGATGAAAGGGAAAAGTTGTCAGACTGCTGTGGTATATTTTCTCCTAATTTCCATGGGAAGTGAGTAAAATTTGTTTCCCCCTGACTGAACCTCAACGAGAGGGGTTTTAAGGAAGTCACTTTGCATGCTGGGTTTTTAGCCGATGTGATCTGGAAGATCCAATGGATTTGTGTCTGATACATTGATACTTGACACTAGGATGTACCAAGTACCCTGAAATTCTATTATAAATACTCCAGTAGCATATTATGAAAGAGTGTATGCTACAGATAAATAGAGATATGAGTTATTCTGAGGGACCTTCTGAGCTCCATTTCTTAGGCACCTGCATATACCAGGCCACAGGGGGGTTTGGTTTGAGGGCCCCCATTAGACTGCCCTGCTATGTGTTCACTTCTCTCGCTTCCCACAAGGGGAATAGATGGGTGTTTGTGTGCATGCAAGATTCATTTGTCTGTCAAATGAAAGCAGCAGTCCCTTCTTGTGTCTGCTCGTGGACTTGCTAAAGTTCATAGACTTTCCCAGAGGATTCTGGAAGTCTGGCAGCTTGGTCTCTCAATTAGATTCTCCTTGTCTTATGGAGAATATTTATAGCATCCCTTTGCTCAAGTCTGGAAATTCCCAGGAACAGCCTTCTCTCAGCAGCTCACCCAGGAACCACATGAAGGCAAGAGAGACCAAGAGACAGGCTAATGGGGCTGTCAGTGCTCCTTGGAATCGGGGCGGTGTGCTGATGTCTGAGAATTACTGGGTGAGTATTAGCAGTAACAATAGTAGTTATAAACAGGTGCTCCTAAAACTGATGGGGACATTAAGAAAAGAAACTATGAGAATTTTAAAAAATATACAAGCATTAAAAATAAATCTAAAGGAGAGATTTGATATGTCTGGAAAAGGAATAAATTAATGACATGAATGAGGACGTTATCCATAATGCATCAGAGAGACAAAGAGATGAAAGTATGAAAAAGACGTTAAGAAATATGGAGGATAGAAATGTCCAGCAGTCACCAAATGGGCATTTCAAAGAAAAAGAAACTTTGAAAGCATGTGAGGCAAGAGACAATAAATTCAATAAAATTTAAAAAAAAATTGTGTCAAGGTAAATCCTTAATTTCAGGAAACTGGATGAATTTCAAGCAGGAAAAATCAAAAGAAATTGATCTCTCTATGTACAGTCCAGTAAAAATGTAGACTACCAAAGACAAAGCAATGGTACTGGAAGTAGCTAGATACTGTTTTTACAAAACCTCACCAGGATTTTGTGCAGTCAGGGTTGAGAGTAGGCGAGTGTTTACTATGCTATCAAGAGCAGAAACCATCAAAGCAGGTTAGAAATGGGAAGGAATCAGGAAGCATCAACCAGTTGACCACATCACGCTAGTATTTATCACAGTCAAGCTAAAGAAAACTAGTGCCTCGCTCCACATCAACCAAATCAGAATATCAAGGACTGGAGAAATATTTATCCAAATCTTCTCTTGCGACTTTAATATGCAACACAGATCTAACAAAGGTAACACAGGAATCTTGATGCCTGAGATTCTGAGCATGTATTTCAGCCAATGGGTCTAGGGTCTCTTGAAGGAAAGAAATGTACCTACATTAAATCAACATTAGAATAGCTTCATTCTGGGGCAAGAAATGAGGATTTCAGGAGGCAAACCTTAGCCTAGAGCAAGATTTGCCTCTTCTCCTTGAGGTCCAGGGGTGTTAGCCTCAACCCCAAGGCATGGAGATGCCTAGGCATGCCCAACATGGACAGAAAACTCGCAGAAGAATAATATTCTAACAAACCCCACATCTAGATCTGGGCTGTGGGGTACTCATCCTGAGTAGCATGAGAAGTATTTTACACTTCCCAGTCTTATCCAAAAAAGGAGGTTTTAATTAGAACTATTTACCTGTTTTTCCCTAACAGACAATCATGGGTGGTCCCAGGATGTCTTATCCCCTTACCACAAGGTAAGCGACACCAAGGAATGAATGCAGCCCCCGTTCCTGAATGGTGGCTGATTCCAAAATTAATCTGCAAAGATTTGCAGTTTTCAAACATTTCTTTCTGACCTTAACTTTTCCACATTTCCTTTACCAACCACATTTCCCCTTTTCAGAATTCTAAGGACTTTTTTTTCCATCTTTGAATGAGCTAAATAAAATGGGCAAAGTGATGAGTTCAACAGGAAAAAGTTTTGCTGATGGTCCGACTGAATGAATGTGAAAGTTCATTCAAATGCAGTTGGAAGTTTACTTTGGCTTTGGTGCCTACTCAAAAATAAATGAATTTGATCCAAGAAATTTGGAAATACAAATTTTCCGCAGCGCTCCGATGGCAGTGAGTCAGGTCCGGTCAGGTCTATTTGTAGGTCAGTAATTGGGGCTAATTCTGGCTTGGCTCAGCACCACCACAACCCCGGAGTGTTTAGAAATGCCCTGCATTTCTATTTAGGGGTCAGAGTTAAAAGAAAACGTGCCCAGCTTGAACTCTACATGTCAGAATTACGTGTCACAGCAGCCAGGCTAAGAACTGTGAACCTCTATGGAAAAAGAGAAGGTGCGGGGACAGAGAGAGAAAGGCTGACTTTGAAAGCAGTTAGAAAGTGGTTGGTTCTAAGATGAGCTTTGCATTCAAAAGGGGCTGCGTTGGTTAAGATTAATACTCAAAATGTGAAACTTTTGCATCTTGATTTTTCATGCAATTAATCACTTTCAGCATGCCACCCACGTTCAGTTGGTTCATTGGTTTTGCTTAGTCCTTCATTCCTCCCCTCTGTGTTTGTGGAGTGCCTGCTCTGCAGCAGCTACTGCCATAGGCATTCCAAAAGCTACTCACCCTGTCTTGTGTGTTAGTGGCTGGCCATTGGCTATGAGAATCTGCCCGGCCCAGGGACGTCTTCTTAAAAGCAGTCCCTTCCTCTCACCTTTGGACTTCCCTTGCCTTTAAACCTGAGGCAGCTCTTCCATATCAGCCCTGAGTTAGATGCCGACTATAGCCGTGACTTGATGCTTTACTTCCCCGCCTTCTCACTCACCTTAAGTAATTAAGTTTCCTAATGATAACGAAACGTCATTACAATAATATTGATACCGGCTGTAATCACTGGCATTCTGGCTTTTCAATTTCCAGTATTCGCCTTGAATCAAGTCGCTTCCGCGCTAAGGCAGCCAGGGTCACCGATGAAGGGGCCGATAGGGAGGAGGACAGCTCTGCTTAGCATGCACGGTGGACTATGCCTCTCTGGCCTCGTAGAGCTAATCTTTCAAGTTGTCCTTTTCTGACTTTCTCAGTTTAATCAGTTTAATCTCATCTTCCCTCTTTTCTGATTACAAGGATTTTCTGTAGAAACCTTGCCTCCACAATAAAGACCATGTGGCAATTTATTCTCATATTGATTTTAACATTGCCGGTCCTCTACCAATGAGCCAATAATGGGGGTGGGGTGGGGGGGGAGCGGTGTGAGGAGGTTGGAGGAACAACAGCCAGAAGAGGGAGGATGAGAGAGGAATAGGAAGTGAAAGGCCTTCGGTAGCTTCATTAGCAGGAAAGCCACATACTCCAGTTATCTGAAAGCCCTAACTGCATCTTAAATGCACTGAAAGCAGAAATGACAGCCAAATGGGAAAGTCTCTATAATGATTAAAGTTAGTTAAAGACAGCTGTAGCATCAGGGCTTAGCTCCCATTTCCACACTGAAGGGATGGACAGACAGAAAGACACACCAGGCTCTCGCTCTCACTCCGGCTCCCCCTCTCGTTCTCTCTACTCAAAGACATGGCATGCATCTAAAAAAATAAATCACACAGCTACAGCCTCCCTCACACATTTCCTGGATTCTGTTTCCATTCATGCCCTGTCCACTCATAAAAGTGGGCAGTATCTCCTTGGGTCCCCAAAAGAGAGCAGACAAAGACCAATTTGTCAAGAGAAGGGAAAAACAACAAAGGGGGGTTGGGAGGAAGGAGGTGAGTCCACTTTCAAGCAGGGTGTCTTTGAACTGTTGCTAGACCCTTATGGAGAGGTCCAGTTGAGGGTCTTGTCCATGGTTCAGGATGCAGAAGAGCAGTATGAAGTGGGAAGTGGAAAACTGACATAAATGAGAATTTGGTGAGTAGATGCATTTGAAAAACAGCTGTGCTTTTTAGGTCAGATTTAAAGCCTATCTAATAAAGAGGGGATATGCAAATTGACCATCATGCCGTCACAAAGATGGCGGCATCCATAGTCACAAGATGGCGGCACCCAGTCCCCTCAGCCCCGCCAGAGTCCCCCAGTCCTGGGGGTGGGGGTGGTGGCGGCGGCAGGTACGCAGGGCGGCTGGACCTGCCCCCAGGCTGCCGGAGTCCCCCAGTCCTTTCACAGAAAATGAGTTGCCTCAAAAGTTGGATAAGCTTCTTAGGACAAAAAGTATTCAAAATCTTTGAAAAGGGAATTCCAATATTTATAAAAGTTTGGACTAGACAATTCAAGGTATTTCCACTACAACCTTCTATGATTTTGTGATATTAACATTCTGAATTCACATGGTAACAGCTGTATTATATGTAAGCAGATATTATTTAAAGGAATGGCCATTATTATTAAAACAACTCATAAAACCACACTGTATGTCAAGGACATTCTGTGTGACTTTCCTAATGGCTGGAGTTAATGCCCCTACGCCAGCAGTCAGACATCCCCCGAGGGGTCCCAGATTGGAGATAGTGCAGGCCAGGCTGAGGGACACTCCCCCACCCTGTGTGCGAATTTTGTGCACCGGGCCTCTAGTATTATATATCAAAGTGATATAATTGGCTGGGTGATTTTTGAAGATTTTGAAAACTGTGTGAAATTGACCAATGTTAGGCTTTGGTTAGCCATTTATTTAACATGATGCCCACTGGAAAATGGCACATAACAAAAACATAGGAAGTGCTTTTGTACTTTAGTAAGAAAGCTAAATATATTTTCAGGTATTAACTTCTTCGTGGTCAGATAAAACAGGCAAAAAAAAAAAAAAAACAACTTAAAAAAGAAACAAAGAAAGAAGAGAAATTTCCACAGGAACTCACATATGCTAGAGGGCTGAAAGGAGGGGCTGCTTTTAACGTTCTCGGCCTCTTTCCATGTGTTCTGATACAAACTACAACAGTCATTCAAAGTTCACTGAGTGCCCCACACCGTGCTATTTTGCCACGATTTTACTTGGTTCTAAAAATCACAAGCCTGTACAAAGTAGAACAAGTCACTGCCCTGAATATTTTTCCTGTTCCATGGGCACTGGTGGGTAGGGTTGGGTGGTGTTACAGAGCCCAGGATTTTGCCCAGTTAATACACAGTATTTCCACTCTCCCTAGTGAATCTTTGTACTCTCTCTTCAGGGTTCCTGGAGATAATGATATACTATAGCCAGATGAAAAGAACATCTGTTTGCAGAACTGTGAACTTACAGGAGCCATTTGTCTGTCTGATCTGTTCCCAGTATTGTCTTCCCCATTTTGTGCCATTGTATTTCTCCATTGATCAAATCTATGCAAAATAAAGGAACTGAGAAAAACACTAAACAACCATAATTCAAAAGGTTACCCACCACCTTTCCTGTTAAATAATTCTGCTTGATAGAAGACACACCAACTTCTTTTCAGTAAGCATGCGTGTCCCTTCCCCTTTAAATGAAAGTCTCTGGTTCACTAGGGCTCCCTGCTTAATGACATTGTGGTGGAGTTAGCCCAGGTGGAGAACAATGCATCCATTAATCTGCCTCATGCTTAATTGGTAACTACTGTATGGGCTGGCATTTCAAACACAGATTGCAAATGTACTTGAATTAGTTACTGTTTAATTGATACAACTGGCACTCAGCCTAGAACCAACATGCAGCTACTGTAAAAAGAGAGAGGCTTGAAAGGCGGGAGGAAAAAAAATACAAGGTATGATTGTGATTCATCCTTTATATGTTTATATCAATTATTTGTGGAATCTAATTACTTTTTTTTTTCCTAGGGCTGTAACAAGCAATAGAGCGAAACAGGCTGCTCAAAAGACCTGTAACACTTGCTGTCTTATAAGAGTAGCAGCTATGATTCCCAGCCCCCTCTCCTCCTTGGTCCTTCCCTTACCCTTGCAAGAATAGTTATGTATGTATGGCTGAGGTTGGGCAATGTGATATTTATAATGGGATGAAATGCCTAAGAGGATAATTTTGACAACGTCTCCAGAATAGGAGGATATCAAGGAAACAGAACACCATCATGGCAATAATTCAACTTTATTACCATTCACACCAGTGTTACTCTGAACATATTTTCAACAGAAAAAAAAATTAATTTCTTGAGATTAATGCCCAAATAATTCCACTTGGGCACATCATGCAGAAACCATTAGGTTCTACAACTTCTCTTTGAATAGAGAATAAATTAATTTTGGAAATGTTGTAATGATACTGATGGCTGTCATTTATTGACCATCTTCTACACACCCAGAATCACAGTAAGTGATGAATACATAATTTATCATGTAACCCTCCCAAAAGCAATGCTTTTCTCCCTTCTTTGAAACTTTATTTCTTTGATTAAATCTATGTAAAACAATTGAACTGAGAAAAGCATGAAACTGAACTTCTTTACCCTTTTTAAAAGTTAACCCACTTTTAGGCTTAATTGATTTTGCTTAATATAAAACACTCAACTGCTATCTTGACTTTATAGGGATATGCTAATCATATAAGAGGTAATGGCTTTTTCTACCTAGAATTCATATAAAAGAACCAAGCACCTTTTTTGCCAGTCTGTGGTGGGAAATCCTCACACTAATTCAGTAAGCAGTTATTGAGTACTATAAATCTCATTTCATTTTTACTTTGTGTAAAACTGATCTCAATATTATCAATAAGTTCGCACTTGACAAAATTGAAGACACAGTTTCTATTCCACTTTTTTATGTCTGTCATTTACCTTTGTTTTGCATTACAAGACTTTTCTTTGGTTGAATTTTATAGTATTTGACAAAATATATAGAAATTTCCAATTCTTATTTTACCTCTCAGGTTATTCTATTGCAACCCCAGAATCAGATATTCAAAAGCTAATTGGACTGCTCTACTGGGTTATCTAATAGCATCTAATAAATACCTTCAATAAGGGACTCACCACCGTCCTTGAAATTTTTTTTTTTTTTTTTTTTTTTTGCCATTTCTCCTCTCTTGTCAAGACAATTCCATGAGTGGCCAAGATATAGTCCAATTGTGCCGTCTTCTGCTAATCAAGTTTGATGAAAAACAAAATCCAGAATACCTAAATGAATAGCAACACACACATCCTTTACATAGCCCAACCAAACCATCACACTTGCTCAATTTCTCATGGGGCCACAGTGGTATCTTTTGAGTAAGATTCTACTCTAGGAAATGGCAGTTGCTTCCCCTTTAAGATTTTATTAACATTTCTGCCAACACTACTTATTTAGCTTATTCTGGCTATCCCATTAACAAACTGGCTGACTTTGAGCAAATGACTTGACCTCTGTCATTTAGTTTCCTCATCTGTTAAATGGGGATGATAACACTTAGTTCATTGAATTCTTCAGATGATAAATGTCAGGAAACATAAGATGCTTTAAAGGGCTCAGCAAATAAAAAGTATTATTATATTGCCTCATATATTTGTTACATGTGCTTTATTGATTAGTAGCGGCACAAAAATGCTTTTCTTTCTGAGAACAGTATGGATCACATATTGGCAGATTCTTTCCAGCTATGACGAACTTGTGATCTTGGCTACTTTGGTGATGCAATTTTTCATTTATTTAGAGATACAGAGCCTACTTTTCAAACTTGTAGGCACCTGGTTTTATTCAGAGTCAATCTTTATCATTTTAAAACAAACTTGCTCTCTTGTTCTCCCACTGGAATAGCGAGAAAGACTGTACATGAACCCCGGAACTTGGCTTAGTCTAGCTTCGTGATAGCCATGTTTCAGCCCCTCGTAATGTAATGTGATATAAGAGCATTAGAATATATATTAAATGTCCATTCTAGTTTCAAGTTTCTGATTCTAACAATTCCAGTTTAGTTTGAGGTTAAATATCCTTGTAGATCAAGAAAAACAAATGAATAAAAACCTGTATGTAAAATACTACTTCTCTCTGATGTATAATTCTTATTTCACTAAATTTCTTAACTCTAAGGAGAGTTGAGGCTTTCCCAGTTAACTTTCAGTTTCCTTTGATGTTTCTAAAAACTTCAAGCTAATCAATCCCCAGATGGCTCTACTTCAAGTGCTACCCTTTTGCAGCAAAGAGCATCTCTCTGAACTTCAGACCAAATTTTTCTGTAAGTATTCTCACTTCATTTAACGGGAGAGCAAATTTTCCTATTCACTGGTCTGTATCATCCTACCCTCTCATCAAAATGGTGAGTGAGCATTGACTTTCAAAGGAATCTCATTGAGTCTCTCTGCTCCTTTCTCCATATCCCTACTCACTCCTCCTCAATGATGAGTCAGGGTCAAGACACTCTACTTACAAGGAGAAAGAGTTGTGATCTGAATGGTTCAAACCCTAGGACTCTGTATTGGCACAACTTTGAAAGAGATAAAGGTGGTGCCTACTAAATGTGGATTTCCCCTTTCCGGTCTATTTCTTCAATGGGAAATACAAAGGTAATGAGGACCAGAGCCATTTCCCCTTGAGAAATCCCAGCCTCTTCTCTATCCTCAGCTCTCTCTGTCTCCCGCTTTGAGCCCTCCTTTGCCTCAAGGGGAAGGCCTAAATCAGGGGCCCCAGAGCCCAGCTTCGATAAAGATTAAAGCAAGAGACTTGGCACTGGAGCAGATGCCGACCTTCTTTCCTCTCTTTCTCTCTACCTCTCTTCCCACATATTTCCTTCCATCTTGGAAGGTCTACTTTATTCCATCAACCTGATTGGTAACATTAGAGACTCCAGATTGGGTTTAGGGACTAGCCATGTGGCTCAGAGAGCAAGAAAGTTCCAAAACAGCTGGCTTGCTGGAAGTCTGTGTTAGGCCAGACCTCAGTAAAAAGGATGGCCAGCTTTGTTAGGAGTCTTTCTCCTGTGACTACATTTCCCTTGGGTGCTCAACCAAGAGGTATCGATGGGAAGGATTCAGTTATTGGTGAGTTACTTTGCCAAATAATACCACATGACATCACTTTAATTGCAATTCAGTTAACATAGCTACCACTTAGTATAGTTGATATTAACTTACTCCATTATTGTCAGTATGAATTAGCCAAGTTGTCGCTAGCTCCTTTCTATACTATTCCCTTTTTATAGTCAGTTGGAGTGGAAGGGTGCCTCTTCTAAAAGCTCTACCTCTTTCCCATCCACTATGCAGATGTAACAGAATCAGTTAAGAAACAATGGATGTATTTTTTAAAGCCATACCCAAACCTTGTTAGTTTAGGACTTATTGCATACACTTTCCAACCTTATACTTTTAAAACTTTTGAATATTTTTTTCTTAACTATTACCCAATAAAATAATTTTCCAAACTTTTTTCACACTGATTATTCTATACGTAACATACTCCTTTCATTGCCTCAATAAAAGTCTGGATGTAGAGACCATAGCTTGTAATTATTGTATTTACTCCTATTTTGCAAAACATGTAATAGGTGTGCAATTAATAGTGAGAAGAAAAACTAGTAAAAATCACAAAAAGATAATCATAGGAGAAAGACAAGTTGCCAAAGAATGTAAAAAATAAATAACCTTCTTCAATGGGGGCAAAGGGGGACTTTTAACAATAATGAATTATTTTTAAAAAATAACCTTCTTCCCATTAATTATAGAAATGCACATTGGAACTGCCTATCAAATTAGTAACAATATTAATATATTTTCGTATTTGATTCATCTTATATAAAAAGAGTTATAGACAATTGCTAACAGATAAAAATCTTTCTGGGAAGCAATTTGGCAACATGTATTAAACATCTTTAAAATTTATATTGTCAAAGAATAATGACATGGAATAATTCTCGGTATATAATGCTAATGTTATGATTATTTAACAGATATTTATTAATATCTCACCATGTGCCAGGCACTGCTGTAGGTGAGCAAAGCCAAGCCGTTGTCTTCAAGGATCTTATATGAAAGACAAAGTCAGCTAGGGATATGTGCTCTGAATAGTATGAACAAATAAATGCCCTTTTGTCTGGGACAGTCCTAGTGAAAGGCCCTTGTCCCAACATAATTACTAGTGGCAGATACTACAATACAGTGGTGGGGAGGGTGTGATTTTAGGCAGGGAGCTCCTAGAGATGATGGCTTTTGGGGTATTGGTTCTGGGACCCCCATGGATACCATAATCTGCTCAAGTCCCTTATATAAAACTAGAAACCCGATGCATGAAGATTCGTGCTAGAATGGGCTTTCCTGTCCCTGGCTGCCAGCACCGCCTTTCCACTCCAGCCCACCCCCTTTCCACTCCGGCCCCTCCTTCCCATGCTGCCAGAGGCCCTGAGAGACCAGGGGTGGGGCAGAATGCCCGCCTCGTTGCCATGGCGACAACGCAAGCGTCCCGCCCCGTCATTCAGTGGCTGGGTATGCAAATTAACCATCATCTTTAGTGGGTTAATTTGCATATCATTCCTGATTGGCTGGTGGTGTAGTGGAGGTATGGTCAGTTTACATGTTTGTCTATTATTAGGTAAGATGGTGTACTATTTGCTCAGAACCAACACACATCCTTCCGTATACTTTAAATCATCTCTAGATTGCTTATAATACCTACCACAATGTAAATAATTGTTATACTACATTGTTTAGGGAATAATGACAGGAAAAGAGCGTCTGTGTGTGTTCAGTACAGACTCAACCACTGTCCGTCTACCCACACAGCAGCAACAACATAACATTTTTTAAAAATATTTTTATCTGAATTTGGTTGGATGCAAGGAGCCAGTGTGCAGAGCAAGAGCTCAGAGGAGGTGAGAAAGAACAGTGCTGGTGCCACACATGGAGGGTGTAGTGCTCTGAGCCAGTAAGAAGAGACAAAAGGTGAAAATCTAGGGAACAGTACTGATGCTTCAATTAGTAGATTCATGTTCCCTGTGATAATAGAAAACAAGGCAGCATGTGTTAAGTCCACTAAAGAGAATGACCCATACTATGGGAGCCAGACCAGGCAGAGGCTCCTACTGGCAGGGGGTGTGGGTGACGGAGTTATGGAAGTCACATCATGGCATCCAGGTCTTGAGGGTGAATTCCTGCAGGGGATGGGGCATTCTGGTCCTGGAAAGAAGGTCAAGCCCTGGCTGGTGTGGCTCAGTTGGTTGGGCATCATCCCGTGCTGAAGGGTTGCTGGTTCAATTCCCAGCTGGGAGGGGGGTGCGTGCAGGAGGCAGCCGCTGACCAATGTTTCCCCATCACATTGACGTTTCTCCCTCTCTCTTCCACCTTCTATAAATCATTTTTAAAAGTCTTTTAAAAAAGAAAGTGGATAAAGGACCTGAAACAGTAAAGCGGGGAAGGGAGGGTCTGAAGCATGAAAAAATGGGGCTCTCAGGGTAGAGTTTAGCATGAGGGGGAGAGGGAGAGAGCGTGGGAAAAGCATGTCAGGGCAAGCTCGGCAGCCACAGTGCAATTAGAATTCTCAGGTGCATTTCCACAGGCACAATGGCATTCAAACCTTTCTCCAACACAAGTATTGTTACCCTGACTTCACAGATGGGGAAACTGAGGCACGGAGGGCCACACATCTTGCCCAAGATCAGGGAGGTAAAGGGAAGAGCTGGAACCAGAGCATGGGTCTTCCGGTTCCTGGCCCGATGGCTTTTTTTGGTGCATTTTTCCTCAGCTCACCCTCATGTCTTTTATTTGACTCTGAGGCGGTGAGAATCCTCTGAAGATTTCAGAGTGGCAGGATCAGAGCTGGCAGATGATATTATAAAACCAAATACATTAGTCACTTTCAGCCCTTTGAAAGTTCTCAAAGAATAGAGTAGAACTTTGCCATGACTGGCATATTTGTATCTAGTTCAAAGGTTCATCAAAGTCCTTCACAGACTAATGAGTTAAAGTTTGCATGCAACTGTGTAGGTAAACGGAGCAACCTAATTATGTCCCCGGCATATCAAACACTGCAGCTCACTTTGCCTAAATCTAATTTAGATATTTATACACTTTCTAAAAATAGAAGATTGAGAATTATCCATTATCCAGAACTAGTCATTCAATTAACGAGGAGATAAATACTAAGGCGCCTGATCCCAATCATCAGAAAATGAGAGCACCCTGAGATCAAGGACATAAGAGCCATCCACTGTCAGAGCACACCTGGGCAGGCGAGGCCTCTGCTCCCAGGGTAGCTGGCATTTTTTCAACTGCAATCTCTGTGCTGGGCCCATTACACTATTAGTCTTTTCCTACTGTGCAGGCTATTATGATGAGGCCTTTACAGATAGCAAACTGAGACTGTCGGCATCTATAACTTTCTCGAATAGGCCAGGCGGTGGTTCTATCCCAAACCTGTTACAACGGGATGTGCACATTCATTCCATCTGAGTGCCCCTCCCAGCCCCTTAAAAAAGAAAAAGGCTTCCATTTAGCGGGGCACGGCACACTGGTTCATGTTATTTGATACTCATAGAATACTAGTATGTTTATTTAAAACCCGCAGAATTCAAAGAAAAAAATGTCTGAATGGAGGATTCCTATCCTACTTTTCCTTTTCCTTGTTTTTCAAATTAGGAAAGAAGATCCTATATGATAAAACACTAATATGCAAATCAACTGAATGGCAGAATGACTGGCGGAAAAACTGATCACTATGACATGCACCGACCACCAGGGGGCAGATGCTCAATGCAGGAGCTGCCCCCAGCCCACAGGCCCCAACCAGTGGCAGAGGCAGGGGGCAGGGCCAGTGAGCGGGTGGCACCAGGCCAGCCAAGGCGGGTGCCAGCAGGGTCCCCCCCCCTCCCCAATCACCCCACAGGTCACCCCACAGATCGGCCTTGATCGCCAGCCAGGCCTAGGGAACCTACCTGTGCACGAAATTCGTGCACCGGGCCCTTAGTTTAGTTATATTAAAGGACACAAAATGGGTGGAATCTTTTATACATTCTTCTGGGACAGCTGTTTTCTATACTTGCCACTGACTGGGCAGAGGCTGGAATGGCCAGGTGAGGAAATGTAAATGCAATCCGTAGCTACATAAATGTGGTTCTTAAAGCACGTGCAAGCCCCGTGGCTCTGGCTCCCTGAGTAGCCATCAGGGCTTCCGGTGGGACATGGCAAGTAAAGACAGTACTCAGCTGAATTCCTGAAACTAAGGCTTCCATACAGTTGACTCAACCTTGGGGGGATTGAGAAGCAATACGATGTAGAGGAAAGAAATAAAGGCTAATTTTGGAGTTGATCCAACCTGGATTCAAATCCCAGCTCTGGCATTTGCAAGTTGCATGACTTGAAGTCCATTATTAGACTGGTCTGAGGCTCAGTCATTTCATCTGCAAAGTGGAAAGTATAATGTTTGCTTTACAGAGAAGTGGTGGAATTTATATGGAGTAACTTACAAAAACAACATTAGTTCTTTGCCTGACATGTAGTAAGTGTATTTACTACATTCCATAATGTCTAAGGAAAGATCAAGGAATTTAACAGATTTAACAGTATCTCTGAAAATATTCTCATCTCTCCTGCTGATAGGGAGGGAGGAGAGGAGGAATATAAGGTAGTTACTGGTTCACATAATTCATGCTTAATAGCAAATAATATAAAGAAAATATATACGTATTTTTATTGTCATAAAGTTCCAGTTATAGTTTATGTAGGTAATGGTAAAACATGTACACTACTTTGAAAGCTTACTATTTTATATTCCAAATTGATTTGAACATTATTTTATAATAGTTCACTTCCTTTACAATGTAACTATTCTAAGCAGCAACCATTTCCTAACCTAACAATACCTTCAGTTTCTGTAAACACTTCCCATTATATGCTGAATTTTACCTACTGAAAGAGCAATGACTCCGGGAGGCTTTTATCACCTGTAATCTCAGAAGATCAAAGAGCATCCTAGAAAGGCACAGAGACCACATTTCCACTTCTGTAGCCCAGGTTAGAGCCACAGTGACAGGATCCATGAGAAACAGATTTGGAAATCAGTCAATATAACAGAAAGAAAAAAAAAGGAACATAAAGCTATAACCCTAATGAAGGTAGATTCCTGGTTATAAAACAGAGAAGATGATAACAGATTTCTCAAAATTACCTCTGTCCAATTTTTAAAGTCCTTGCTTTCAATTGGAATATCATTACCTGTATCATTTCCACAGAGAAATTATTGTTTTCTTTTTATTCTAATTATTTAATGGAAGGATACGTAAGGAAATACACATTTCTGAAGCCAACATCTAATCAGTAATATTGGTGATGCTGAAAGAGAAGGAAGATTTGGTGCAAATATAAGTCTCAAGTTTTATCTCAAATTGCGTACTTTTGAATACCTGCATCTAACAGAGACACCCAGGCCTTGAACGTTCTTAGTCATCCTCCCTTTACCATCAAACCCTTCTTGTATTGTTTGGTTTCGTGGATGCATACTCTCTCATGTGGGTCCTAACCTATCACCGCGGTGGGTGGTCCTTTCGTTTCTGCTTCCTTTTTTTAAGAGTTTAATTTCCTCTTGTGACCTTACACGTTAAAATGATAAATATTTTTAAGAGAGATAGAATGTGAAAACCTATCAATGACTAACTCGGACAATTAATTCAGTTTATGTCAGAAAGATGAGGGGAAGTGAGAAACAGGAGGAGGTTGCTGAATTCATCATCCTTCACAGGGGGACACAAGACTCTTTAATTCTTAACATTGATGACCGAAGAGTCAGCTCCATCTTTGTTAAACCTAAGATGAGAGAGAGAGCGAGCAGAATATATAACTCATCAGGAGCTAGAGATAAACATGCTAAGAAGAATATCCGGAAGGAAGTGTCGCAACGTGTGAAAGTTGTAAGAGGGATCGTGTCTGAGCCGTCACATGGTGTTGTCTTTTGGCTTTTCTGTACTTCCTGGGTTTCCTATAATGGGCCCGTTTCACTTTCACAGGAAGGAAACAAAAAATCTACAAACACTAATGTATGAGGGGCAGCCCAAGTATAGGGTCTGCTCTGTGGACTGCACATCACACAACACTAGGAGGCGCCCTGCACATCAGAGTCCACATGAAGAGCTCACGCCGGTTGTAAAGAACACACCTTGGGGGCAGTGTGGGAAGGTAGCACAGGGCATGGGCCAGCGTGTTAGATAATATAAGACTTTCCTATCCCTTCAGGAAGTGGTCTCCAGATATCTGATGCCACTGGTCCTCAAAAAAATCCCCCTATTGGCTCCTCCCTGGCTTAATGAAGGGCAGGTATGGGTAAGGCGCCTGCAATCTACCAAGCTTCTGCCATGGAGGGAAGGGTTGTCCTGGGAAATTAAGTGATGCTATTCTATCTCATTGTCATGACAACCCTGTGACATAGACAGTCTCCCTTATCTTACACGTGTGGGTCTGAGGCAAAACAGGTAAGTGACCAGCATCAGGAAGAGGTACAAAGGGGCCCTGGCTCCTGACAGGGCAGAGGGCAGACCTGCTCAGGCAGGCCCTCCTGCCCCTCCCGGGACCCTTTCTTCTCCACCTCCTCCAAGGAGTTGCCTTCCTCTATTTGCCCAATCTCTAGATTTTTTTCCCCCTCGATCTCTTCAGACCCTCTATCTTATATGTATAATTTACCCAAAATTATTCTGCAGAAGAGAGTCATTTTGTATTTGCCATTGTAAAATCAATCATATCATAAAGTTTTCTCTCAGTGACTTCACAGTGAACAAAATGGTCATTTAACAACTGCCCTAATGTAGCCTGAACATTTCTTTCTTCTCTTCTATGTACGGTTCATCTCACCTTGGTTTAAAAATGGGCCATCAAACCTACAGTGTAAACCTACAGCGTCTCTTCTAATGGAGGCAGCTCGATGCACAGGCCACATACCCAGCAGCCAGTGCAGGTACAAATGACCTAGAAGGCGAGGACTCTGAATGCATCCAGCTTCCTTAAGATAAGATGAACATCATTTTTGTGCCCAACCCCATGGAAACTGCCTGTTTCTGGACTTACCTGTTCCTCAGAAATGCTGTTTGGAACCTTAATTAGGTCCACCAGCCCCTTCCGGTTAACCTGACAGCCTGCTGCCAGAGTTAATAATTAACAAGGTATCACAATACCTCTAACAGTCGCTCAATTCTTTGCTCACCTGCCTCCCTGTCCCTTCCTGCTGCTTCTGAATTGCTAAAACTCCCCTGGGACACAGCTCCCTATAATAAATCATGGCACAAAGGCACAGACTTTTGTGGCTGTAACTGAAATCCACAATTGGGCAAGCCCGGGAGGCAATCACCTGGCCAGTGCCCTAACCCCATCCACATCCTTCAGTGCGGCTGGAGCACAGGTGAGCATGAAGTTTTAATGAGACCTTAGCTGCAAATGCATTGTGCAATTACTGTTAAGATGGGCAAACATTTGGCCTGGAAAGAATTGCATTTTAAGCAATAGGGTTTCCCTATTAGCGGTTCCCAGCTATTAATTCAACCAGTTTGTTTATACATTTTGACACTTGTTCATGTGGAAGAGACCCAGGGATTTTATTTGACCACAATTTCACTATAAGCTAACAGTATGATATGGCTGCTAGTAAAAGTTATTGCAAGTTTAGGCTACATTAAGTGAAGAGTTCAAATAAAGAAAAGCAATATCCCCACCATACTTTACTCTTATAGGTACATGAATCTTAGTTTTTCAACCCAAAATTTGACAAGTACACTTGAACACTTGAAAGCATAACTGTCCTTAAACATCCAGGATGTGGGCCTGATTTATACAAAGAACAGTCACTTATCCATTCAGTCGTTCATTTCTTTCTTTGTTTGGGCCAGTATCTACTGAACACACACACTGTGCCAGGCTTGGGTCTAGATACAAGGGTAACAGCGTCATTCTCTGAGTGTAAGAGTTTTTGTTCTCCTGTGAGATACAAAGAGGCACTTAAAAGTATGCGAGGTGAGGGCTGCTTTGGGGAGTAAGTAGAATTGCTATAAATGAAGTCCATAGAAGGAGCAGCTACCACAGTGAGCAGGATTAGAGGAGGCTGCTCTAAGGGGGTGGGGGGAGGGGCTAACAGTTGAGTAGGGGCATGAAAACAGAGGAGCGGACCAAGGGTGGTGAAAGGTTGAGGATGGGTGAGTGACCCAAGGGGAGAGAACAGGCTCCACGGGGCTATAGCATCCAAAGTCTGAGACCAAATTAAGGCCAGAGAGAGAAATGGAGACCAGATCACTTAATCTCTATGTTCAATTGGAGAAACAAATCAATAGACAAATAGGCGACAAAAGCTAATGTAAACACGTCGAGTACAATAAAGAAGATACACGTACTCAGTGGCTAACTGCGTGGAAAAGGTCACAAAGAAGGGAATATGCTGTCAAGTTTTGAAGCTTGAGGAGTTGACCACACGAGAAAGAAGTAGATGCCACTTCATGCAATGCCACAGTGAGCTGTGTGTCATCGTTGAAACCAACGGTACAAAGAATGATGGGAAATGAGGCTGCAAAGTCAGGCTGTGTCCTGATTTGAAAGCCTAACAAGATATTAAAAAGAGTTTTAACTTCACCCAGAGGAAATCAGAAACCAAAAAAGGAATTTAATCTTCCACATGATGTTTCAGCTTTCTATTACTTCATAACAAAGCACTTCAAAATTTAGTGGCTAAAAATAACAGCAATTTATAATTTGCAATGATTCCACGGGCCAGTGGGTAAGCTTGCCATGTGGTTTCAGCCGGGGTCTCTCATGCATTCAGCTGGGCACTCAGCTGGGGCTGGAAATCCAAGACACCACACTCATGTCTGGGACCTTGGTGCTAACTGGTCTGCAGCACCTCGTTCCCCACAACATGGCCCTCTTCCTCCAATAGTCCATTCTAGACCATCCTCTTGAACGCGTGGTGGCTAGAGTCCAAGAGGGATGATTTCTAGAGGACAAGCCCTGATGTATCGGCATTTATCAACTCGGCAATTGCTTCATGTGTGCTGAGATAGGATTGGTCAAAGTAAGTCACATGACCAACCCGAGTCAATGTGGGTCATGACTACCTGAAGACATGAGCACTGGGAGACATGCTTGTGGGAAGCCACCGATGTGACCAACGTGAGGAAGAGGCCTTCCCGCAGAATGGAGGATGGAGTGAGAGGGTGAAAAGGAACATAATCTAAAAGCTATCATTACAGTCCAAGCTAAAAGTAAACAGAAACTGTAATAAAGCAAAACTAATGAAATTAGGACAGGAACCATAACTTAAAAAGAGTAAGTAAAAGCAGGTGATACAATTGTGTAAGGGGTTAGGAAGGGAAGAGAACTACTGTGAATACATATTTTAGTTGGAGACCTCTAGTAGAGAGTTGTATGAATCAGTCTGAAATATTTTATTTCATCGTAGAAGTTTAAATAAGACGCAATGCATTAATATATTTGGTTAAATTTTATTATTTCCTTTATCATTTACTTCCAGCAGAATAAGGAGTTGCAGGGTCCCCCAAAAACTCCCTGTGGCCCCTGAGGTCTCGGCCCTCACCCTCCCACTCCCCTCTCAGGACCCTAACCCCAGGGAGGACAGATCCCTGCAGCGGCAGCACAGCCAGGTCTCCGGTACAAGGATCACTTGTCACATGACCATCCAAGGGTAAGGCAGTTGTAGGGCTCTGCTGAAATTTCTGACTGGAACCTCAGAAGTCAAATTCGCTTGTCAAGTATCACCCCAGAGCAATTCTCCAGCATCATTTTTTCCCCTGATCAGCAAAACACCATATTCAGAATGAATCAATCCTCTATTGACTTTTATAATAAATAATTGATACAGTGCAATAAAATCAATTCTTCTTTCCTAAGCTCTTTTACTAGTGTACCATGTGGCCGGGATTATATTTTCTCTGTCATCTTTTTTTTTTTTTAATTCATTCTACACAGAACTTAATATTCATCATAAGGTATAACTTACGATGTTCAGCAAAACGAAGAAAGATAAAAGGACCAAGCCACTAGGAGATAATCACAGTGGAAGTTTGATGTAGATATCCAGACTTATTTCTTGTACTCTACACAGTTGGAATCTATACTTTCACACGTATATAATTATATAAAGTATAATTTTGTAACTGGATTTCTTACCATCTTTCCATGATCACAAATGGGGCTCTGCATTATCATTTTTGTTATATATTCTGATTTGTAAAACAAATCCCTTATTGATGATATACATTTAGATTTTCTCCATTGCATAGGATTATATGAGATTACAAAGACTGCTAAATTGCTTTTGTAAATTTAGTTACCAAAAATATATAAGGAAAGAAAATGGGACACAAAGGAAGATCATGAAAAACATAAGCATTTATGTCTGGGTTTGCCCCCACAGTTCTGTATGTATTTATTGCTATACATGGAAAGTTACACACGAGTTAAAAGTGGGCTCTAGCCCTGGCCCACGTGGCTCAGTTGTTTGGGCGTCAACCCATGTACCATGATTTGATTCCCAGTCAGGGCACATGCCCAGTTGTGGGCTCGATTTCATGTAGATCAATGTCTCTCACACATCAGTGTTTCCCTTTCTCTCTCTCCCTCTCTCTTCCTCTTTCTTAAAAATTAATAAAAGTCTTTCTAAAATGTGGGCTCCATACATTTTATTTGAGCCGTCAGTGCTCACCAAGCCCTTACATTCCATAGACTCTTCGTAGCTAGTTATTCCTTTTATGAGCTAAATAATTTAGCATTTGAGAAGTTTCACTGAAGTTCATAATTACTGTCTTTATGACTCCCTCACCAAAATTTTAAAGACTAATTTTTAGCTCTAAATCAAAACCACCGAAAGGTGCCTGGCTCAGATACCACCCCCAATGTCCACATTTCCCTGGCCATGTCATCATGCCAGTCTGTTAAACAATAACCAACAACTGTGTAGGTCCTCTGTGTCTTTTATGATAAAAAGTGTTGCATGTGTAATAAACTTATTTTTAGCTCTTCCAAAAAATATGTATACACACACACACACTAAGTAGGTATATATATAGTGTGTGTGTGTGTGTATATATATATATACACACACACACACACTAAGTAGGTATATATATAGTGTGTGTGTGTGTGTGTGTGTATACACATACAAGGTGGGGCAAAAGTAGGCTTACAGTTGTGAGTACGTGAAGCACAGCTTATTCTAGTATTATTACTTATTAATTATTGTATTATTTTCCATATGAGTGACTGTAAACCTACTTTCTCCCCACCCTGTTAATATATCATGAAATCCTAACCTTCTAGCAATCTTCTCCATTCTTTTGATGATTGTTTGTTGAGAGTTGTAACTAAAATGTATCCAAGAAATATAGCCCGGCCCAATAATTTCTTTTCTTTTCTTCTTTTTTTTTGGAAACTCAACTAACACTGGTAATGGTTCCTGGTTACTGCAGCAGCTTCCCCTACAGGGATCTTCAAGCACGCAGCAGAATACATACATAGAATTAGCATCACTCACGCAGTGGAGAGAGGCATGCTGAATCCATAGCCATTCTTCACCTGCCATGTTACAAAGCCCAGCGCAGTGGGATTTAAGAGCGTGATCAAAGAGGAACTTTTCTAACCGAATCTCCAGGGGAACATAGGGTGGCAGGATAATTACCCCGGTTAGAATTTAGCCAGCCACAGAATTAATACTACCACTACTCTTGCAGGAAACAGAGAGACAGGAGAGGACCCAAGGGTCTTTAATGGCCCAAGAGGTCACACCCTCAGTTTTATATCTCACCCTAGAGGCACATGAGATATTTCCCCCCTGACCAGGATGCCATCCCAGGCAGTCCCTCTATATTTTTAACTAGACGGAAGAAAATAGTACTATTATTTTAATAGTACATTGCATTTACGTTGCCGAGGCTACCTGGAGACCCTAAGGCCTACAGCAGGCAGGTCATGACAGTGGAAGAGACAGCTTGGCCTCTCTTGCATGGTAAGGATGGAGGTATGGCTTTTTCTGGAGGACAGCCTTCGTTTTTGAAGGAAGAACACACAGGGGATGAGAGGAGTCCTTTAAAGGTGCAGACTTTGGTGAGCTGGCTGCACTGAGATAAACGCAAACATCTTGGCTTTGGCATCCTGGCATACAATGAAGTGGAAGAGTCCCTGAGATTTTCCTCACTAGCCCCAATAGCAGCAGGAACCAAAGGTCAGGCTAGGAACTTCTCTCTCCTCCTTACACACATGTCTTTTCTGTGCACCCCTGAGCCAGGGTCTGCCAAGGTTGCTGTGAGGGTCCACAGGCCAGAGGGGCTGTGGAGACAGCGTGGTGCCTCCCTCGGAGCGGCAGCTCCAGGCTCACAGAAAGAGCTATCTTAGAACTCTGCTGTAGGCCGCCGTATGCAAGTTCACCAAACGTGCTCACGTGTTCACACGGCTTTAATTAGCAGCAGCATCTCTGGTACTTCCACCAAGATGCAGGAGGCACCCATGCCCTCCAGAAAAGCGGGCGAGATCTGGGCATTTTCTTCCTTCAGACCAGGAGGGTTTGAAGAATAATTTTACAATTAGATAACATTAAGAATGATGAAAGCTAGCGAGCGGAAAGCAGCCAGAATTAATTACTTACTTGAGGGTCTGTGCAGGCCTCTTCGGCGGTGTTCCTGCTGACTTTATTATGGCAAATTAACCCTTGCTATTCCGCTTGGGCGAGCTCAGTACCACCGCAGACTCAGGGCCCTTTGCTTCCCACCAGGCCTCTTTCTCCTCTGCAGCCCTGGCTCCCCACCGAGCAGCTTCAGCTTCTCATTATTGCCTTTCTCTTATTCATTTCATTTGTTTGATCACTAAGTGAACATGGTATTTTAGAAATAAGACATGATATTTCCAGAAGTAAAACTGCATTTGGAGAACATTATGGTTGTACCTCCCAGCTCTCTCTCTTCAGCCTCCTGAAAGCAGGTCACGTGTGTCTCCCCTAGAATGGATGGGTGAGTATCTGAGTAATGAATGACTGGTGTCCACAGGTGAGGGAGTACTGCTGCTCCTTAATCTAACATTTATTTAACAAACACTTATCCAATACCTTCCTGTGCCCTGGGACTCCTTTTAGGGGTATGAGAAATATAAAAATGTTTAAGATATGGCTCCTGACATCAAAACCTTATCTGTAAAGAGGGATATGAATACCAAAAGAACAAGTTTAGGTACTCTGTTTTAGAAAATAATGCCATATTTTCATAAATTAGCATAAAACTATATATCATATTGAGAAATGCTATTCTAAGTATAAATAATTACACATATACTCAAGGTAAAAAGTAATTATTTAGAGCATGGGTGGAGAATATACAGCAAGCAGACCTTACACAGCCCAAGAAATCATTTGGTCTGGCCCTGCCAAGGTATTAGGGGTAAGTTAATTAAATGTTCTGATCAAATATAGCAAGGCTAATTTTTAAGTTGATAATTTTATATGGCCCGTAAATGATGTGATAAATACCCAAATGGCCCTTGGCAGAAAAAGGTTCCCCACCCTGATTTAGAGAAATGTAGAATTAATGCCCATGTTTTATCTAAAGGCCATTTTGGACTATATCAATCCAAGAAGACCAAAAACAATGTCATGACACTAATGAATTTTTTAGCATTCTCTTGTGTTGGGTCAGTAACATTCATATTCAAACATGAAGAAACTGAGATAAGTGCCATTAACCTTCAAAAAAAATTTGAAGCTGCTAAATTAAAAGCTGGCACACAATGAAATCATAAACATTTAATAGAAAAAGAATAAAACATGTAGGAGAGAATGAACACATATATCGAAAACTTGGAATAACATAATTTTTATGATTATGCATTAAGTTCAGCAATGAAATTCTTCTGTCCAAAGCAAAATTGGAAACATTATGAAAATACAATTCTCATTACATGATGAAAAGCTCATTCTAGTTATATAGAAGAGGTATATTTTCTCTATATAAGAAACTATGTTTGAAGAATGTAAAGAATGTAATTTCAACAACAATTTCATGAAATGTGCAGGAATGTTTTTCATGTAATTGTTTTTACATTGTGTCTTAATAAACATTGAAAATAAGAAGGCAAACAACTCAATAAAAATAGGCAAAACATATGAGCAAACAGTTCATCAAAGATATATACACATAGTCGATAGGTACATGAAGAGATGTTAAACATCATTAGTCATCAAGGAAATGCTAATACAAAACACAATGAAATACTGCTGCACACCTATTAGAATAGTTAAAGACAAGAAGATGGAAATTCTGAGGGTTGGCAAGAATGTAGAGCAGCTTAACCTCTTAAACACTGCTGGTGGGAATGCAAAATGGTAGAAAAATGTTGCAAAACAGTTTGACTGTTTCTTATAAGTTCAAATATTCTTACTATAGGACAGATCAATTCCATTCTTGTGTATTTACCCAAGAGAGATAAAAACATATATCTACACAAAGACTTCTATGTAAGTGTTCTCAGCAGTGTTGTAATAGAATCCCAAAATTGAGAAACCAGACAACTGTTGAGTGGATAAATCTAGCCCGGCCCGTGTTGCTCAGTTATTGAGTGTCGACCTTATGAACAAGGTCACAGTTCAATTCCCATTCAGGGCACATGCCCCAGTTACAGGCTCCATCCACAGTGTGGGGCATGTAGGAGGCAGCTGATCAATGATTCTCTCTCATCACTGATGTTTCTCTCTCTCTCTCTCTCTCTCTCTCTCTCTCTCTCTCTCTCTCTCTCTCCCCTTCCTCTCTGAAATAAATAAAAATATATATTTAAAAAGAACTATATATCTATACAATGGACTATTACTCATAAACAGTCAACAAAAAGGTGTCTCTACTATGATGGAGTTTACATTCTCATTGGGGAGACAAGTCATCAAATAAATATACATGAAGAGCAACAAGTAGTAAATAGTATTGTAAAAAAATGAAGATGATCATAGATAGTCATTGAAGAGTTGCTAATTTTGAGCATTTTAGGGTGGAAGATCAGGGAAGACTTCCTGAATAACTGCTATTAGAGCAAATATGTGAAGGAAGAGATGGAATGAGCTGTGAAAATATCGGGGTGTATGTGGATGGAGGAAAGAGAAAGTTTAAAGACCCCAGAGAAGGAAGCAAAATGATATGTTAGGAAAACAGAAAGACACCTGGTGTATGGGAACCATAGGAAGTGAGGGCAAGAGGGTACCACATAGGCACACAGTCTTTTTTTAGTTAGTGTGCTAAGAATCTTGGCTTCCCAACCACAGATAAATAGCACTGGAACTTACAACAGCTATTAACACTTTCATCACTGTTCTATGTAAATGCCAAAGTATTCTGTGGTCTTCCCCCAAGAGGACAGGGTTCAAAAGCAGTTTCACCACCATCTATAAAGTTTGCTATTAACCTTAAGCAATGAGGAAAAATTAGAAGGTGGCATTAATTTTTGAATCCCCAAGAAAACTTTAAATCGGCTACCACATCTGTAGCAAGTTGGAGATTTTACATAAGATGTACTGTTGCTGTGGCAACATTTACACCATTCCCTCTAGCAACTGCAGGAGCAAAGTGTGGACATAACATGCTCTAGTGATTTCACCATCTTCTGATGTAAAGTGGAATCCAGGCAGATGTTATGTCAAGTGATTGTCACTTATTCTTGGAAAACATCCTCAGAGGGACTGCAGCTCCTAAATCAGCCCTTCATTTTCTCTTCCTTAAGGAGCACCATGAGTATTTCAAGTCTCTACTCAAGATCTGTGACCTCCCTTCCTTTCTTCTTTGTTCGCCTCCTTCCTTGACTTCTTCCTTTCTACTAGTAATTGTTTATTGCATAATTATTTCTTGACCATCCACTATGTGTTGGACACTGTTCTAAAATGATGGAGATATTGTGGTGGATAAACAAGACAAAATTCCATCCAAGTACTCACCAGGCCCGACCCTGCTTGACTTTGGAGATCAGATAAGAACGTGCACATGCAGGGTTTTGCGACAACATGGATGGACCTGGAGAACATTATGCTAAGTGAAATAAGCCAGTTAGAGAAAGACAAGTACCATATGATTTCACTGATATGTGGAATTTAATGAACAAACTGAACTACTAAGCGAAACAGAGGCACGCTCATAGATAGAGAGCAGGCAGACAGCTCTGTTGAGGGATTGAGGGATTGAGGGAGGTTGGAGGGATTGAGCCAAAAAGAACAAAAGATAATTTATGGACATGGACAACAGTGTGGCGATTGCAACAGTGTGGACAACAGTGAGGGGGTAGGTGGAGGTGGAAGAGGGCATAGAGGAGATAAACGGTGATGGAAAAAAATAAAATAAAATGAAAACCCCCAAAATAAAATAATAAATTTTTTAAAATGACAAAATCTCTGATTTGTGAAGTTTACACTCTAATAAGGAATATGGGTAATAAATACAAGTGAATAAAAATATAATAGAAATAGCAATAAGTGCTACAAAAATAATATTGTATAAGCAGAGATGGTATAGGTTAGTGTGGTATTCTAGAAGGCATAATCAAGGAAGTCTATCTAAGTACAGATATTTAAGTAGAGACCTGAAGGAATTGAGGGAGTGAAGATTCTAATATTTGGAAAGAGGGAGCATGTGCAAGGAAGCTATAATATAATGCACTTGGGTTATTCAGGAACTACAGGAAAGCTGAAGGAGATGGGAGTGGGGAAAGGGGTGGAGGATGCATAAGGAAGATTCAATTTATAGAGGACATTGTCATACATAGAAAAGATGTGGGTTTTCACTTTTAGCATGATTATGGGGGTTATTAAGGGACTGGATTGCTGCCTGGAGAATGTTAAGATCTTGCATATATATTTTTTAAGTATCACTCCGGCTGCAGAATAGATAATATATAGTAGAAATCTTGGGGAGAAGAGTTGAAGTGGGAGAAATTAAGAAATTACTTCTTGATTCCATGTTAGAGATGATCATGATTTAGACTAGGGTGATTGCCTTCATAAATTATGTAGTATTTGAATTTAGCCTCGAAGAATGGTGCATCAGGATTATATTCATCTGAATGTAGAAATCCTTTTATAATGCTTTAAGCACATAGGTAATTCAATTATTTTTCTAGGAAATAAAAAATCTGCAGATATGCAGTCTAGTACAAATGCAGCTGCTCAAGGAAGTAAGGAAAAAGCCACAGGCTCTATTATGCTTCCTACTTCACGATCCTTAACATGTGCCTCTTATCCGCCTGGTTGCAAAGTGGCAGCTTCCCCTCTAGGCACAGTAGCCACATTCCAGGGAGAAATAAGGGAACCACCAGGAGGAGGGAGCATTGCCTAGTATATCAGGGAAGCAAAACTTCCCCAGCTGACCCTTTAAGCTTTGCTCATGTTGTACTGGCCTGAACTGGATGACATGACCAACCCAGAAAGACAGAACTCTGAGGATGGGAATATTTTTGACAAGATTTATTTCTACCACAAAGTTGAGGCTTTATTGGTAACAAAAAAAAGAGAATACTGATATTTTTTTGAGCAACTAGAAGTTCCACCAATAGATGGGTAGGTAGTATTTACGCAAATGAGGATAGAATGGAAGGTGGAAAAAACATTCAAGAGAAACAAGTAGCAGAAGACAAGAGTGAAAGGAAAAAGGAAGAAGAAGAAGGAAGAGGAGGAGGAAGAGGAGGAGGAGGAGGAGGGGGAGGGGAGAAGAAGAGGAAGAAGGGGGAGAAGGGGGAAAAGGGGAAGGAGAAAGAGGAGAAGAAGAAAGAGGAGGAAAAGGAAGCAGAAGAGAGAAGGAGAGAAGAAGAAGGTATAGGAGGGAGGGGAGAGAGAAGGAAGAGGATAAGGGGGGAAATCGGGAAAAGCATAGGTAATCAAATGGAAAGACTGGGATAGTTAGAGCAGTCTTAGGTAGTAACTGTTAGTTAACTCTGGAAGTTGGTTGATGTCAAACCATGGAGGTGTTAAAGGTATTGGACTTCAATGTTGTAGGTAAACTAACGCCACTATGAATTCTAGAAGATTAAAGGAAAACCAATAGTTTGTGGCACAGTTACAGTTCTTCACCCCCAGGGCACTAGCAAAGACACACTGAAATAATTTGTGCATAGTGCTTAGTCAACCTTCTGGCTCATAGGGACGAGGACCATTATTCTATGACCCGCTAAAATGCAGAGGGACCACCAGTAAGGTGAGCCATTAGGAGGCTTTTACCAGAACACAAAGGGAGGAAGAGAGAGCTGGAAGCAGGCTGGATGAAAGGAAGTTTTCATCATCTTACAACAAACATATAGAAGCCACTGGAAAAATAAAAGGAAGAATGTGCTGCTTAATGATGGGGATATGTTCTGAGAAATGAGTCATTAGGTGATTTCGTACTTGTGCGAACATCACAGAGTGCACTCAAACATATTTAGATGGTACAGCCTGCTACACACCTGTACAAGCATCATAGGGTACACTCACACAAACCTAGATGGTACAGCCTACTGCACATCTGTGTGAACATCATAACATGCAATCACACACACCTAGATATACCGCCTACTACACACCTGTGCTAACCTCACCGTGTGCGCTCACACATACCTAGATGGTGCAGCCTAGTACACACCTATGTGAACATCATAGTGTGCACTCACACAAACCTAGATGGCACAGCCTACTACATGTGTATGCACTGTACCTTTACATCCCTGGCAGTCTGTTTACACCAGCATCACCACAAACACATGAGAAATGTGTTGCACTACAAAATTATGAAGACTATCACATCACTCGGCAATAAGAATATTTTTTTAAAAAAAAGAATATTTCAGCTCCATTATAATCTTATGGGACCACCATGCTACATGCAGTTAGTCCAAACATCAGTATGTGGTGCATGACTGTTTTGGAAGGGCAGGGGAAGAAAGAGTCAAAGATGTTTGTTTGTTTAATGTATTTTTATTATTTATTTCAGGGAAGAAGGAAGAGGGAGCGAGAGATGGAAACATCAATGATGAGAGAGAACCACCAAACGGCCGTCTCCCACATGCCCCCACCTGGGTATAAAGCCCACAACTAGGCATGAACCCCGACCAGGAATTGAACCATGACCTCCCAGTTCACAAGGCAAACATCATGTTCTATCCATGTGATGGAGAAATGCTAATGTCCTGTGGCAGACAAGGTTATTAATATGCTAGTGACTCGGTGCATGGATGCATGCAGATCGAAAGGAAATTAATTAGAAGGTGGCCAGCAGGGCAGGACTGGGCAAGACGGGCTGGACGCACCCTGGAGCCAACCTCCCATGGTCCCTGCCCACTGGCTTGCATCTGGGGTGGCGCTGTGGCTCAAAGGGCATCTGCGGAGTGAGCCGAGTCCCTCCAGCAGTTGGGTCCCTGGGCCGGGCCTGCCGGGATTGGGCTGAAACCAGCTCTCCAACATCCCTCGAGGGGTCCCGGAGTGCGAGAGGGCGCTCTGCAAAGTTGCTGTTGTACAGGGTGTGGAACGCAAACACAAGTGTGCAGTAAACCAGATTCGGGCCTCCAGTGCCCCAGCAACAATATAACCCACAGCCTAAGGTGGAATCGCATCGCCCCATGAGGAATCAGGCTCCCTTCCTCTCTCGTTTTCCAGTGTGTCACCTGAGAACCTCAGTGGCCAAGTCACTGCAGCTCAGCAGCTCCTGAGTTGAGTGTCTGCCCCCTGCTGGTCAGTGTGTGTCATAGCGACCAGTCGGATAGACAGCATATTAGCCTTTTATATATAGAGATTAACTTGTGCAGAAACAAGTGAGAGTGAATTCACTCCCATATCAAGAATTCTTCCTGTTCTGAGCCTGGGCTCTCTGAACTAAGGAGACAGTTAACATGGCAAGTCTCCCACTCAGGCTGTAATCTGGGGACTTAAGCTCCACCAAGGAAAGGTTGGGCTGGAGTGGAAGGGATTAAAAAGCCAAAAAAATATGGAGAGAGAAAGAATCCATGTGTTTCCCCAAGACACACAAGGTGAGAGTGGGGCTGGCGCTGGAAATTCGAGGCGAGATGGCACCTGTGTCCTCCAATGCTCAAAAGTTTAAGGGTTTCCTTTTGGGGTTGACACAAAATTGGGGAGGACAGGCATTGCCCAAACTAGTAGGTGGGACGTGGAGCATGCAGAGGTGAGGCATCAGGCAGAAAGGGGGAGTGCTGAGGAGCCATGGGGCAGAGGGACCCCAGATGGCAGAGGCCTGAGGATGGGCACTGGAGAACAGGTCCCACCCCTCCTGGCAGCTGCAGTGTCCTGGGTCCCATGGCGTCTGCCCAGCCAGACACCAGGAGAGTCACTTCACTGAAACACATACCTGGCCACCTCGCTCAGTCTGAGGACGGACAGACCACCCTCCACAAGGTATTTTGGGTGCTGGGGACCAACCATTTTGCCTTCTACCCGCTGCCTGCAGGGCCTAGGAGTCTAAGGGGCTGGAACACTGCCTTGTCAAGGTACGGTGATTTCTTCCCTGCCGCGAAATGGAGAAACAAACCATTCTAGCCCCTCACCTTGTGACCCCTCCAAATTTTAAAGAGGACAATGTGAATGGCCGCAAGGCTTCAGGGGCTGGCAGGTCAGGTCCCCTTCCATCATCACGCGCAGACCCGTGTTAGGGAGCCCAGATTTAAAATGTCATTGTAAGGCTTTATGGTCAGATCATAAAACAAAACAGATTGATGATATAAATAAAATACGGCTCCTTTCTCCGAGCTTGGCCACAAAAGAATTCTCTCTCTCTTTTTTCAGTGCCGGGTGCTATACTTTTGGGGCCATGGCCTTTGTCTGAAAGGAAAACGTGTCAGCCTCCTTTCCCGCAGGAGAGGAGCAGTAGCCTGCCCGCTGGCTCCTCTTCCCTCTCCCCAGGCCATCTTAATTGGTCCCCAGCTGATGTGGAGAGAAAGAGGCTGGGATTCTCACCTGGAGAACTGACTGACTTCCATTGTGATTGAAGAGCTGGGAAACTGCTTTGGGGAGGGGCAGCGCCTCCCCCTCTCTGCAGGGATAGAGCTCGCCTTCCACACGCTCACCCCTGCAAGGAACACGGGCTGGGGGCAAGGCACGCCTCATGCAAATCAAAGAACAGAAGCTGCCCCTTCGCTTGGCTCCATCCCTGTTTGGCTAGCTAATTGAATTCCCCTTTTATGTTCCCCGTTCTCCTTTCAGGCCGGCAGACAGCGGTGCCATTGGCGACACAGTTCCCTCGTCTGAACCGGCTGCCAGAGCCACCGCAGTCAACTCCTTCTTGAACTCGCCGTGTGCTAGTTCAGAGAGCACTTTGCTACCATCAGCCCACCATGGCACTTCCAAATGGCTGGCTGTAATTGGGTTCGGAGGAGTTCAAAGCCTTGCTCCGGCATCCTTGTATCAAAGCTCATTGAACAACAGGGGAACCGCGCGCTGAAATGCAGGCATGGGGTGAGGAGAGTTATTAGTGGAATCCATTCCAATCTGTCACGCTCCGTTCCTGGGTACACAACTGGGTTTTGGTTCAGCTTTGACGAGTTCAGGTGTGGGTCCCAGGAGATGGCTCCTGGAATCGCTGTAAAAATACCTCACTTGTACTAATGCGCTTTGCCTGTTTCATAGCAGATCCTTGTGAGACTAATTTCCTTTTTTTTTTCTTTTTTCTTTTTTTTTTAAGTCAAGGCTTTCTCCAGAGATTGTTCATTCATCATATTTATTTTCTTGGATGTGATTTTAACAAGCCTTCCCCCGAAGAGCTGGTGGCTATTAACTTTACTGAACAGTTTGCTCAGGAGAGAGTTGAAAGCAAATGGTCTCGGGGAGAGGACTGGGCCAGCATGCCTGATGGGGGTTCATCTGTCCCCGAATGCGTTTCATTGACTCTTCTTCTTAGGCCATGAGCAAGAGGAGCGAGAGGAACCGCCCTCCACCATCCACGAAATGGTAGATTCCAACCCCTGCTAAATGCTACATTCTGATTTTAGTGGGAGCATTTTGAGACCCCCAAGAACAAAAATCATGGTAAGAGACTGATATCAAGGGGAGAGCATGAATTATGTGGGTGTCAGATGGCTGCTTTAATATCCCTGACTTAACTGGAGTACCTTCTCAACTCTGCCATAGTCATAGCCTCCGCATGACCCAGGGGATTGCACACTTCCCAGAATGCATTGTGCCCATCTCCCACATTGAGGGTCAGGGACTGTAATAGTCATTAAAGTGGCTAACTATCTCCTGAAAAACTTCTGTTCCACAGAGGGATGTCCTCAATCACACAGCAAACGAATCATCCAACCTCCATTTGAAAACCTTCAATGCCTGGTACTTCACCTTTCCTTAAAGCAACGGTGTCCCCTGTTTAACAATCGGAATGATTACAATATTCTCCCTTCGTGGAATTGTATCCGCTCCCCAAATTATCATTGCCTCAGTGCATCTTCTACAGGAACTGACAATGATTTACTCCTGTTCTCACAAACATAGCTCTTCTCCTTAGAAAACCACGCTGTCATTCTTATTCACCATTCATGCATGGCACAATATTTATTGGGCACCAGGTCTGGGCTGAGTCCTGGGGACATGTCTCTACCCTCACAGGACACAGAATCCAGTGAGGAGAATTCTAGTTCTGCTGAGTGCCATCTTTCCCTTTATTTACTTCTCTCCACATAAAACATTTCACACCATTCATTCTTTTCTAAATTAAGATAGCATCCACCTATTCACCGCTTATCATGCCATTGACATGTGCTAGAAATGAACACAGCTCTTCACATCCTATCCCACTGTTGTTTCCTCTGCACTTCAGCCTAATCCAGCATTCATAGAACATTCTTTTGTCTAAGATTTGGTTTATGTCAATGAAAACCCATTTTATGTTGTTCTGAAACACTAGGGGAGGAGGAAGAGGAGGAGGAGAAAGAAGAGGAGAAGGAGGAGGAGAAGGAGGAGGAGGAGGAGGAGGGGAGGAGGGAGAGGAGCAGGGATGGGGGATGGCTAAACTTAACTGATACGATAAATCCCCTTTTACTAGTACAATACAGTCTTAGTGCAGGAAGTCTAAACTCAGCCCCAATTTTGGTGAGTGGCCTTTCCGAATATGTCACTCCCAGCACGCCTCACACACAACTGACTTTGATCTCCCAGGAAATGCTGGGGATACTTGGAAATCACGACAGTTGTGGTTTTTTTCATGCACCTATGGAGAGCATATTTTCATTAATAATTAATTGTCCTTGAAGCATTAACCTATGCGATTTCAAAGCAGGCTTAGCAAGAAAGGAAATAATACCAGTCACAAAACTGTATGCAGCTCCCTTCCTGCCCCTCCTTCTCCTGGGGCCACTATCATTAAGCCACTCATTTAAGGTCAGACAGCCCACTTTTCCATCTTTCCTGACATTTTTCAGAACTTGTTTCTTTGTCACCCCTAACTGCCCTCCCCTGCAGGCCTTGGTCGCCCCCAACTTCCCTCCTCTGCCAGCCTGGTCATCCCTAACTGCCCTCCCCTGCAGGCTTGATCGCCCCCAACTGCCCTCCCCTGCTGGCCTGATCACTCACAACTGCCCTCCCTTGCAGGCCATCTTGTGGCGACCATCTTGTGTCCACATGGGGGCAGGATCTTTGACCACATGGGGCAGCCATCTTGTGTGTTGGAGTGATGGTCAATTTGCATATTACTCTTTTATTAGATAGGATTTGAGTGTTGTGTTTTGTTTGTTTTTGCCTGTTTGTCTTCTCAAATCTCTCTCAGTGCTGCACGTGAATATCTTTCTGTGAAAATCTGGGAAAATTGAATTCCATCTACTCAGATGCAGTACTGGCAGAGCACCATGAGATTATCTATGCACAATTTCAGAGAAAGAAGGAGCTCAGAGCTAGAGGTGGCCCTGGACTTGGTGGAACTTTGCAGTAGGTGCTCTTATCTGCACAAATTTAGAGGGAGGGTTTGTTACGATCTTCCATGATCTAGTGAGGCACTGCGGTATTTCAACATAAAACATAGAGCTGGGCAGGACAGCTGGCTGTCATCAGGCCTGGATCCCTGAGTTCTAGGGTGAGACAGTGCAGGTATTTCTTCCCCCACTTACCAAGTTCATCCCTTCATCCATCCTTTCATACAGTCATTCAACACACATCCCTGTAGTAACATACAATGCAGGTGCTGTTTTATGTATTAGGGGATTCAGTGATAAACAAAACCAAGTTGTGGGGGGGGGGGGGGGGAGGACCCAGGCCTGCAAGGGAGAGCAGTTGGGGGGCACCAGGCCTGCAGGGGAGGGCAGTTAGGGGTGACCAGGCCTGCAGGGGAGGGCAGTTAGGGGCAAACAGGCTGGCAGGGGAGCAGTTAGGCATCAATCAGGCTGGCAGGGGAGTGGTTAGGGGGTGATCAGGCTGGCAGGCAGGAGAAGTTGGGAGCCAGCAGTCCTGGATTATGAGAGGGATGTCTGACTGCCCGTGTAGACCCGATCCTACCAGGATTGGGCCCAAACGGGCAGTTGGACATCCCTCTAGGGGTCCCAGATTGGAGAGGGTGCAGGCTGGGCTGAGGGACACACCCTCTGTGCACGAATTTCGTGCACCGGGCCTCTAGTATAATATAAAATACCCTGATTTCTAAAACTCCTCAGTGTCCCTGCCATGTGGCTTGGCTCCACTCTCCTTTCTCTTTCTCCATTCAGTTCTCGGTTTACAACTCTATCCAGCCCATCCAAGAGCAAAGAAGTGAATTCTGTTTTCTGATGCAGAACAATTAAGAGGTTTCTCTGCCTTAAAACTTAGCCTCAGCCCCCTCTTTCATATGCAAAGACTAGTCAACAGCTTGAGTCATCAATTGACATCACCCATGTCATCACGAAGGCAAGTGGAATTCTATGGATGCCCGCCCCAAGATTCCTGTCCTCTGATTTTTCAATCAAGCATCAATGGAAGTACTGCTGGGAAGAGAATGCACAGAGAGCTGAAGGCCCCAGTCAATTGATCTGAAAATCAGAGTCTATCTAAGTGGGCCCAACGTACTCAGATCAGCCTTTTGAAAGCAGCAAGTTCTCTCTGACTAGTGGCAGGACAGGTAGTCAGAGGGATTCAGTGCTCAGGGAGAACTGACCCACCATGGCTTGATTGATGATGGAGTTACCCACATGAGAAGGAATGCCAGTGGCCTTGAGCTGAGAGAGACCTCCAAGTGACAAGCAGGCAAGAAAACAGGGTCTCTGTCCTTCAACCACAGGGAACTCAACTTGGCCAACAACCTGAATGAGCCTGAAAGCAGGTTCCTTCCTGATGAATTCAAAAGGAGTCCCATCCAGCCCAAACCTGCTTTCAGGCTGGTGGAAGCCTCAAACAGCCAAGAACTCGTCTGAGCCATGCCAGATTTATGACCCATGAATAATGCAGCCATATGGCCTAAGCTGGTACGTTCGTGGTGGCTTATTACATCACAATAGAAAACTAATACAATCACCATTACTTTCATCACTTGTGTCTCAGTCCCTTTGCTAAAGCACTTTATATAATTATTTCATCTAATCCCAATACCAGTCTCTACCTGGATAATACAAATATCTTTATTTTACAGGCCACAAAGGCCTCCAGAGTGGTGGAGTCTGGAGTTATATATAATAAATTGCAGAACCATAATTCAAATCCAGGCAGCCAGGGCTCTTAACCAATATGGGTTTCTGCCTCCCTAAATCACCACCTGCCATGTTCCACCCAGTGACTTCTATACCGAGCTCTTCCTCTTTCCCCAATTCTAACTGGGCATACTCCGTCTTTCTTCTGATTACCTAACTGGATTACAACCTGGCATAATCTGTCTTTCTTCTGATCACCTAACTGGATTACAACCTGGCATACTCCGTCTTTCTTCTGATTACCTAACTGGATTACAACCTGGCATAATCTGTCTTTCTTCTGATTACCTAACTGGATCACAACCTTGTTCGGAGGAACTCTTGCCTCGTTCCTCAACCCCAAAGGACTTGGCCCACAACGAACTAGAAAAGCAGTAAAAATGTGAGGGGCAGCATCACTTGCAAAGGAACGATATTTCCATGCATCACTCAAAGGCCAACTTTCACCTTCTGCTGTCTAGCGGACAGCATCACAAGGATTGGGGCGTCCTCGCACATTTCAGTGTTTTTCAGAATGGGCTCAAATGCTAGATGAGATATTAGAAACTTGGCCTTCAAAATGCAGATTGGACCGCGGGATGATAACCCAGAATACCAGATCTGGAGAATGTGATGTGTGTGTGTGTGTGTGTGTGTGTGTGTGTGTGTGTGTGTGTGTGTGTTGTGTGTAGGCATGCATGCGTGTGTTCAGTAGGCAGGCACTATTATTGCTTTATAAGTTTTCACATCCTGTGTTTCACAAATTATGCCTGCCCTTCATGTTGGCTTTCAATGTCTCAATTTGAAGTTAACCAGAAAGGCCAAGTTCAAAGTAGAATTTAAAAAGTACCTACTGCCCTGTCCCTTGAGAGCAACAAGTCCCTTTGCTTTTAGAGAGTGGGGGACTCAGAGAAATAGGTACTCTGTGAAGCTATGCAAGAGTTTAAGACTATAACTGAATTTTCCACTGAACGATTTTAAATGGCAAAAGCAAAATCCTCTTGTGACTTTAGATATTCTTCACCCTTCCTTGATTTGAGCAAAGTCAACAAATCACACTGCTTCTTGGAAGCAGGAAGAGCCTCTGAGCAGAGATAGGGCAAATGCAAACAGATTCGGGTTTGGGTGACAATTTGGTAAATGTAATTCTCGACTACCCCTGTCACTACCAGGCTCTCTATCAGAGTAGATCCGAGGTCAGTGTCTTCCAGAAGTAGTAATTATGAAGAGAAAACTATTTTTCCTTTGGACTTTGGTATAATTACAACAGAATTCTGTTGACTTCAGGAACATTCCACACTTAATCTATCTCAGCAGGCTCACTGCTTAAAATTTAGATTTGATCCTCAAGAATCTTATCAATTTTATAGCTGGAGGAAAAATCTTCTTGTCGGAATGGAGAAGGCTCATTTTAGTTACACATGATGAAAAATATCCACTAATAATGTGGATCACAGTTTGATGCTCTCCAACGTGAATGAGGAATTCTGGGAAGGGTGCTAGGTCAAGGACAGAGAGTAAAAAAAGTGTAGCAGGGAAAGGTTTGTGGCAGAAATCAAGGCACCAAAGACATCACAGAAGACTTACGGGTCTCTCTAGCCTGATTGCCAAACCTAGATTACAGTTGATTGTTTTCTAACACCGAATTATAATAGTTTAATGAGCTGGTAATGCTTACTCCTCTTAGACCCTGGTACAAGTCACATGGAACGAAGTACAGTATAATGTTTGAAGCAGGGCTGTGATTTAGTTAGAGCTGGATTAGAATTTTGGCTTTACCAAATTATGTAAATTAGCACAAATAACTCAACATTTATGCATCTGCTTCTCTGTTTTCTATATCATGGGGATAAGAGTAATGTGAGACTAAAATGAGATCAGGTACTGTTTATAAAATAATTCTTGGCACAGTGGTTACATGTAAAACATTTTAAATAAATAAATATTGGCAATGATGGTGATGATGATGACGACAGTGGTGACGATGATGGTGGTGGTGGTAATGGTGATGATGATGAAGAAAAGACAGAATAGCCTCTGGCAGTACCAAAATATGTAGAGAATCAGCAAGTCTTATAAATCACATACATGGGACATTAAAAGTGAATAAGCACAGCTGGCATGGCTTAGTTGTTGGCCTGAACCAGGAGGTCATCGTTTGATTCCTGGTCAGAGCACATGCCCAGGATTGTGGGCTCCATCCCCAGTGTAGGACATGCCAGAGGCAGCCAATCAATGATTCTCTCTCATTATTGATGTTTCTCTCTCTCTCTCTCTCTCTCTCTCTCTCTCTCTCTCTCTCTCTCTCTCTCTCCTGTCACCTCTGAAATCAATAAAAATATTTTCAAAAAGTGAGCAAAAATGATGAATTGATAATTAGGCCAGGATGAGATGAAAGAAACATAAAAAACAGGAAGGGTCAGAGGAATGAGGGGGGAAAGAAGAATCATTCAAAATCTTGAGAAAGGACTTCCATTGATGTCCAGTTTCTCCTGTCCTGATTTCCACAATGGGAAAAACAGAACTGAAGGGTTGGTATCTGTTCTATTTACAGTCACTGCTGGTCAGAGCAGCCAGGACACATCCACAGCAGTATTTTGAGCTATGCCACTGCAGCTCCAATCCCCTTTTCAACTCGACTGCCGCTCCCAGCCGCCTCCTATGTTTTTTCTGGGACTAAAAGCTACGTAGGTCTCACAGGGAGAAAACTACACTAGGGCAGCCCAGTATGGCTCAGAGAATGTGTTAAAACTGGGATCTGAACATTCTCCACTCCAGGCAATAATAGAGAGAAATGATGGGTTAAACCCAAAATGGCAACAAAAACCAGGGAGATTCAGATTGAAAGACAGAAACATGGAAAGGTGAAAATGTTGAGTAGGCAAAACCAGTCATCAGAAGGCTAGGCTAACAGGGCAATCAAGAATCAGAGATTAATAAGAATCAAAGGTGCAAAGCAAGGCCATCCAGAGATAGGCTTGCCAGATTCACCAAATAAAAAAGCACGATGCCAGTTAAATTTGACTTTCTGAGAAACCAAAAATAATTTTTTTTTACTACAAATACACCCTGTGCAATGTTTGGGACAAACTTATACTAAAATGATATGTGTAGTTTATCTGACATTCAGATTTAATTGGGTGTCCTATATTTTACCATTAACCCTATGCAGAGAACTTGTGAATTAACTAGCCAATAGGTAGCTTGTGGCAAAATCAGATCCGTATCAATGAAGTGTTGGAAAAGGCGAGGATTAGGAGGGAATGCAAAGGGGGAAAGTAAGATCCGTTATGGTTGAAGATGCCGAGAGCAAGATGGAACGGATAACCCACACCACAATTATGAATCAAATCAAACTCCAGAGCCAGGAAAAGAACTGAGAGAGAAGAATGCTTATCACAACGGAAATAATGTCGTTTAGAGGGGTCTTGTTGTCTGGGTTTCTTTTTAAAGCTCCAAGGCTTCCTAGCCTGGCTCTTAGTAGTTCTCCTCTTCCCTCTCCTCCTCCTACCTGGAAACTGACATCATAATATTTACCTGGAGAGTTATCCAACTCTCACTTTTCTACGTCCCACTGGGAAGGCAGTTTTTCTTGGTGGAGACAGGCTAGAACACCATTTATACATTCATTTAACAAGTATATGTTGAATGCCTACTATTCATCAGGCAGTGTTCTGGGAGCCAGATCTGTTTATGAAGTGTATTTTTTAAATTTATCTTTATTGTTGAAAGTATTACAGATGCTCTTTTTTCCCCCATTGACCCCTTCTAGCTCCCACCTGCTCCCACCCTAGGCCTTCACTGCACTATTGTCTGTGTCCATGGGTTATGCATGTATGCATACAAGTTCTTTGGTTATTTCTGAGGCAGCCCGAAATCCGTGAGGATTGCCTCTTCAAACTGCAGATTCCTGCCCGCCCCCCCCCAACAGCTAGAAGCACCTCTAAGGGAGCCTAGGAGTCTGCATTTTCATGCTTTCAGGTAATTCCTACTTTTTTTATTGATCTACTAATCATTTTAAAATATATTTTATTGATTTTTTACAGAGAGGAAGGGAGAGGGGTAGAGAGTTAGAAACATCGATGAGAGAGAAACATCGATGAGCTGCCTCCTGCACACCCCCTACTGGGGATGTATCCGCAACCAAGGTACATGCCCTTGACCGGAATTGAACTTGGGACCCTTCAGTCCTCAGGCTGACGCTCTATCCACTGAGCCAAACGGGTTAGGGCATACCCTAGTAACCATTTAACACCAATAGGTACATCAGTGCCTTTGACTTGTGACAAATACATAAGGGAAAACAAATGTGGATAACGATACCTGGAAAATGAAATGAGGTAGGCTGGTTCCAGGGGAAGCTACAGGATTGGCTCAAGCCACACGTTTCACCAATGTCTGAGATGAGACTCACATTGAAGTTTTCTGTTTCAAAATGCAGCCCTTTCTCCACCGGACCGTGCAACCTTCCAGACCCTGTGCCTCCAAGTGTGAGTCCGGCTGTGCTACGTCTGACCGCGGTGGTGGGCAGCAGGGGAACAATGGTTCAACCTTGACAGGAGCCGGGAGCGGGGGGCCTTCATCCTGTGGCTTATTAAAGTCCATAAACACTTCCTAATCGGTCTCATCTGAGTTTGCTTCCATGCTGAGGCGCACCTACATTTTTAAGGCTCATGAGACCCGGTAGCCAACAGAAGGTGCTCTTGGTTGACAGAGAGAAGCGCTGCTCTGGAGAGTGGGTCTCGCAGAGCCGGTGTGACACACCTCACGGCAGCTCAGAGAGAGAGTCAGGCTGCGTCAGTAACCGCATCTGACACCCCCACGGCCTCAGGGGCAGGGCTTGTGTATCCCAGGGCACCTCTGAAATATAGGAGGGCGGTGGTGATTCCCATTGTTCAGGGAGAAAAACTGAACTCAAGGGACTAATGGTTAATTTCTCTCTGAGGCACTAGAAGGCAAAAGTGAGACAAAACTGAGGACTACCACCCACTTGATTGCTTACTCCAAAAGATCACCCAGAATTCCTTCATTTCCATCTACCACGTTCCTAAGTGGGATACATCACATCCTCTTTCCCATCTTCCCACCGCAGCTCCCAAGTCAAGGGTGGTGGAAGAGTAGAAGCCTACAACATAAGCAGCCAGCATGAATCCCAAACACCTACTCAGTGCTCTGCAGCCTTCAAGGTCCCAGTGGTACCCAAGCCATAATTCAGCAAAGCTCTGTAGTGACCTTGCGAAGAAACACCTCAGGTCTCTCCAGCCCCTTTTGTAAAAGAAGAACTGGAGACTCAGAGGGCTCGGTGATGTGCCTGAGACGCAGGAAGTGGCACAGCCCAGAGGACCAACCACTCCTGATCCCAGGCCCAGTGGCCACGGAAATGAACTTCCCAGGTGGGTCGGCTGAGAGTTCTCAGGTGGGAAGGTCTTTCTCTGTCCCATCTCTGTTGTATGGATGTTCTACTTCTTTTACAAAAGAACGCTTGCCCCCAATGACCTCGAAAGCTTTGCAGGACCAATTTTTTTTTTTTTTGGGGGGGGGGGGGAGGATAGGGGCTGTTAAAAATCCAGAATTCACCAAGTCTAACAGCCACCAAAAGTAAAAGTCTGCGGGTCAGAGCTGAATGAGAAAATGAGAACTGGCGTGCCAGATACGCTTCGATGATTATAAACGTAGACTATTATAGCTTCCTCGGGTTTTTTATAAGTAGAGTCTTTTTTAACTCCTCAGAAATGTTCATATATATATAGACACTCCCTTATAATAAACACAGAAGCACGCTGTTCCCAGAATCTTTGGCTTGGCTAGAAGATGATGATATTCTTAGTGCTTGGTGTCGGGGAGAGAGCCTGGCGGCCGGGCTTTTTATAGCTTTGGCTCAGGGGCAGCGTGCTGCAGTAGCAGGCCTGGATGGCCAAGGAGCCAAAGAATGCTAATGGGGCAAACAGAACGTAATTGCTTATGTGTGCCGCTTACATCCCGAAACAAATTGTTTCTTAATGCTGAGGTCAGACAGGGTTTAATTAGGAGAAATACAATTGGTGTAAAATTTTGCAGCAGGCTGCTAGTTTGGTGTCATGCCAAGTCAACATCCAGTCTCTCCAAATGGAAATTTTCATTAGAGGCCACTGGCAGCCCTAGTTAGGCTGAGTTTCAACTTTTCCAAGTCTCCTGGTAACGCAAACCTGAAACTCAGCATATCTGTTGCCTAATAAAGGGCTGTCCCCCTTGCATTCACAAACATTTGAACATGTGCATGCTGCCGCTCACGTACCCAGCTGCCCCAGTTTCCCTACCAGCAAAACACACATTTCTCAGGGGAGCTGAAGGAACGAAAGCAATCTTCTTCTTTTCGGGGCCTCCCCTCTACCCCCCAGCCACTCCTTCTATATTCCCACATTAATAAGGCTTAATCTTCCATCAGCAGATTACTGGAAAAACATTTTCCTATGCATCAACGCATCCAATCTTACCCATAAACCTGAGAGGTGAGTGGTTTTGTATTTATAGGTCGGAGACACACGGAAGGTCACCTCTGGGACTGGCTAAGAATAGATCTCAGACCTCCTGACGTGGGGTCCTGGGCTTAGGCTAAACCACAGAATTCTGCGCACACACACGGAAGGGAAAATACACTGAAAAATCTGCATTTGTGCATGGAAATGAAGCATGTGCAAGATCATCCATGTGTTCTGTTCTTGCTGCTTCCTTTTGTATAATATCTGTGAAGAAGGAATAGTGAAAGGTGTTATCATTCGAAGCTGCACAAATTTCCCCCGATTTTGTAAATATGCTTTATTGGACGGGACTTTTTCCTTTGTTGTCCCCTCTTCCTATACCTGCCTTTCGCTCGCTCAGATCTCCCTCGATGCCCGTGGCAGCAATACCTGCAGTCACTTGAAGGGCCCAGATCTTCACACGTTCATGCCTAAGCTTTTATCAGTGTTTCTCATATAAACCTGCGTCTCAAAAGTGTCTCATTTCTTTGGGAAATCTGGCTTCTAGGCTGCCATTGTTTCTCTCTCTTCCTCTCTCTTTTGCCTCCCAGCTGAAGGCGGTTTTCATTACAGTGACAAAGACCCCACCATGTTAAAGAAAATTGCACCGAGAGACCCCCCAAATCCATCTACCCAACAAAAATCTAAGTCGTTTTCCCTGCAGTATCATATCAGCAGTAACCGTCATGGGCTTAAAGACATATGGGACCAAGTTTTCATTTTTATACGTGGCTCTTATTTGCTGCGTCTCGGCTCCTGGTGCGGCCGGCTACATTTCATTTAGGTGCTGGGCCTCTGGGCCCGAGCTAATGGGCCCGGTTAGGGTCAGGGAAAGCTCTGCACAGGGCAAGCAATTACGAAGCGACCCGCACTCCTCAGCCCGGCGGGGGCCCGAAGGCCATGGAGATCCCGTTGGAAGGGGCGCTTCGCAGCTGCCTCGGACCCAGTCCCAGAGCAGGTTAGAGAGCGGGAGTGACTGAAACTCTCCCACTCTGAGAGTTCTGGTGCAAATGTCTCCTACTCCTGCTTTCTATCATCTGGAGTCCCACCCACTCCAGCTACATGTGTGCTTACCCCCGATGCCCCTCACCTACCCCAAGCCAAGCTTACACCAGAGATTAAAAGCGTTCTTCCATGTGCTTCTACAGTTTCTATTTCTAGTGCTTTAAAATCTTCCCGGGCGAATATTAATACCGCTATTTCTTCCGTAACACTTGTCCCAAAATTGTGTATTTGTTCCAGTGCGCTTGATGTACTAGGGGACAATTGAAGCATAACACGAACCAGGAAGTGCCCCTCCGTAAGCATGTAACACATGTGGAACTGTGCTCTCTTATTCTGGCATGCCCCAAAAAGGTTTTGAACATTGTGATCCAAGCTTATTATTTTCCATAAGCGCTATAGTTTTTATTAGGCAAGTTTGCATGGCACAATGATTTTTTAGGAACACGTATGTATGTCCATTATAGCAGAATTGACTAGACTTGTTTATTATCTGGACATGGCAATTATCTTCAAATATTTGATATATCATGGGTTGGGGATTCAAAATCTAACATGCCCAGAAATAAATTCCTGATTATTTCTCCATATTCTGTTTCACACATAGTCCCTTCCATCTACGTTCATAGGTGGCCCCGTCTTTCATAGACCCACCTTAAAACCTCAGAGTTATCCTTGAATCCTCTTCATCTTACCCCACATCCCAATGGCTTTCTCTTCAGAATGTATCACTTGTCAACATCCCACGTCACTGGCTTCCTCTAACAGCCTCTAAGTTTGTGTCCTTTATCCACCTGTATCCTCTACCCAAATCTGTCCAACCCAAAGTGCTCCTTATACATACACCAGATAACCCAGTTCTCCATGACCCTCCAGCGGCTTCTCACCTCGCTCTGAGGAGGAGCCAGAGGCACACAGAACCAGCCCGCCCACCTCAGTTTCCTCCCAGCATCTTCCCCACCACCCTTCCTCTAGCTCACGCTGCCCAACTGTATGGCTGGCACACTCGCCATTCTGCCACATGCCTGCTACTCCTTCCTCAAAGTTTGCTCTGGCTGTGCCTCTTCTCTGAAATGGGACTCACCTAGGTACCCAGGGGACTGGATCACTTGCTCACTTATTTAAGGTCTTTGCTCAAAGGTCACTTTGTCAGCACATTATTTAAACATGGCCCTCCTCTACCAATGCTGCCTGTCCTCCTTCCATCTTATTTTTCTCAATGACATGATCATTTTTATCCCCCTACATAAGTGTTTTGTTTTGTTTACCATCTTCTTCTACTGAAGAAGACGGGGTTTTTGTCTGTTTTGTTCACTGCTATATCTCCAGTTGAACAATGCCTGGCCCATGGCAGATGCTCAGTAAATATTTGTTGAGAAAATGAAATAAGGGAGCAGTCTCTGTGTGAAAGGTAAACAGAGGGACAATGAGAACCAATGGGCAGAAGTTACAAGGAGGTGCAACCTAAGGAACACATTTAAACTATCCAGTGTGTTTCTCAAGACTGTAGAGTCCCCTGTCACTAGTTGTGCCCACGGGGTCCAGTGCTCTCTGAATGCGCAGTATGGTGAGGGGACTGGTACATTATGTAGTACCTGAGAATAAACCATACCCGAGGTTCCTTTGTGCAGTGAATGCCTATGATTTCTGCTATTTGTGTGAAATTCCCTGGTATTTGCATTTATTTCTCAGAAAAGGCTGGTCTGGTCTCCTTTTTCTTTTAACCACTTAGTAGTAGAGAAAGAAAGTTACATTATAATGAAAAAGCACTCCACCACATATGTGCTCCAAATAACGTACTTATCATCTGGCCATCCCACCAGCCTCAAAGGGTTAGAATAATCACCAAATAAGTATTTATAAAGGTGTTTTGGAAAAATAACCCAACCAATAGAAATATAACATAGATATAACAACAAAAAGTCATCAATACAACATGCTCAAAGTCTGCCATATTTTGAAATATATAACTTCTGTACAGTAGTACCATAGAATGAGGTCTCAGTCTACAAGGTATGAAGGAGTAATTATGATTTTTTTTTCATACCAAAGATATGCTGGCAAAAATAAACTTCTTTTTTGCTGAAAGATGAAGCTCATGTAGTCTCTGGGATGAGGGAAGTTTGCAATGGTAATTAGTTGCTGTTATTGTAAACAATATCTGAGCAGACAAAATGCTCCTCAATATAATAATAAAAGTAATACCAATAGACTATCAATATCAGTCTTCATAAACTTTATCAAGATTTGCCAACTTTTCTCACCCCAAGGAAAAATATATATACATTCCCCATAGAAGGACTTCGGGGAAACACAATAGATATAATTCAGAGAGGCACATGCAACCAGATCTGTAAAACTTAACACCCTGAGAAGAAAGCCTAGAATTGTTGACTCTCTTTTCTGTCAACATGCAGAGTAATTAAGGAAACCGTTGTTTTTGCTACTTTTATGATCTTTCCTGTCTATTACCAGCTTTCCTAGGTACAAGTGACCTGGCCAGAGTCACAGAAAATCCCCCCGCCCTTCGCCTACTTCCAAATGACTTCATTAGGATGAATTTCCATTAGGGAGGGAACTGCATAAAAACAGGGACTTGGGCGTAGTGGGGATTTTCAACCCATAGCTTCCTAACTTCCTAAGACACAGGAAAGTCGCCCTACGTCAGTCTACAGGTTGTTGAACAGCTGGTACGTGTGTTGGGGGCTGGCTGCCACACTCAGTCCTTCCAGGAAGAAGAACTATGCTCCCTTCTTAAAGATGAAACTGAGCTAAGGAGCTAGTAGCTGTCAGCCAGCACAGACAAGCCAGATGCACATGTTGCCTGAACAAGGAGAAGGTAGGAAAGGCCTTTCCTACACAATCAGAAGATGGCGGCTTGCAAAACCATGTGAGCGGGGCCCTGAGGACAGCCTGGAGGTCACCAGTGGGCCAGGTTCTGAGGAAGGAGTGTCCTTCAAAAGCCTTTGGCACAGTGATGGTTTTCCAGGGCCGGGATGAGCATGAGGAGCCTGGGTGAACGATGGAACTCTGAGAGGACACCTAATTCCATGCAGTTCAGGGAAGGGAGAAGCTGTTTCAAGGCAAATATTTAAAGCATGGAACAGAGTGATTAATCTCAGAGGGGAGGCTGGCTGGGGCGGGTGGGTGGGTGGGTGGAAAGAGATCAACTAAAGAACTTGTATGCATAGATACTTAACCCATGGACACCGACAATTGATGAAGGCCTGGGGCTAGGGACAGGGGCGGACTAGAAGGGGTGAGTGGGGGAAAAATGGAGATATACGTAATACTTTCAACAATTAAGATTTTTTAAAAAATAAAGGCAAATATTTTAGCTGCACCGGGAACTTTGGCCTTTTCAGTGGAAAGATCCCAGGAGACTACCTGTCAAACAGAAGTCTCTTGCTGAAACTCTGCAGATTCAAAATCGTGGGGAGCCAGGAGGGTCGGAGGTGGAGGAAGGGGAGACAGCGAAGGGTCAGCTCTCCACAGGCGGAGTCTGGGGAAGGTGCAGAAAGAAGGAAGGGGATTAGGACACAGAGGAACGGGGAATAGGTGAGTGGCTCTGTGTCTCCGGATGCATTTATTTCCCCCCGGATAGCATGCGGTAGCAACAAATGTTTTTAAAAATTCATTAATTCAGTTTTACAAATATAAGAAAGTGGGTTTCTTTGTCTTTCTCCTGATCATATCTTCTGTGCTCCTGGTTCCACCTGACTCTCTCTGTAGTGATTCCCACCGAGAGATTGGCTCAGAGGAACAGGGCTGAGAAATTGTGAGCTGTTCTGCCTTTATTTATTTATTTATTTATTTATTTATTTATTTATGTCTTTTCTTTTTAAAAATTGTGTCAAAGTCCCTTTCCTTCAGTAATTCTTGATATTCCCTTAGGAGATGAATGAAGGTTTAATTGTGACATTTGCATAGTAACTCAGCAAATACATTCTCCCTTCTCTCACAGACCTTTCACCGCAGAGGGCCATTTTAGTTATAAATCACTGCCTTCAAGATCTCAACCGAATCAGCATTTTGTGCCCCTAAGGAGAGTGATAAGGAGAAATAGTCCAGCGGCTGCAGAGTTAGAGGCTCCACGGAGGGCAGGGTGGAGGCAGAGTCTGCATGGGGAGTGACTAACAGGTGCTTTCTCTTCTCCTGCTGCTCCCCAGGAAAACCAGTGTGGCAGGAGCTTGCCTACCACCACTCCCGGGAAACTCCACACACCTCTTTGTTTTTTTATTGATTTCAGAGAGGAAGGGAGAGGGAAGAGAGAAAGACATATCAATGATGAGTGTGTCATTGATCGGCTGCCTCCTTCCTGCCCCTGCACTGGGGATGGAGCCCACAACTCAGGCATATGCCCTGACTGGGAATCAAACCGTGACCTCCTGGTTCATAGGTCGAGGCTCAACCACTGAGCCATGCTGTGTGGGCTCTGCACACCTCTTCACCTATCAGCCATGTCATGCTAGGGCATGCACAGAGGTGAGGAGGGCCTGAACATGGGCGTGACCATGCACATGGCAATTCCAGAAAACTAGATGCTCATAGTCACACTTGTGGGGAAGGACTCCGGAAAGCCCTGGTCCAAGGAGAGCTCTTTTCCTGTGGAAATACCAGGGTCCCAGAAGAGGACGTGTCCCCAGCCTCACCCACGTCCAGCTGGAAGCGTGGGCTCCACTGGGGACTCCCCTGGAAAGGTCTGTTTTGTGTTGTGTTGTTTCCTCCCCTCTTTCCCAGGCTGAAACCCCTCTCTGTTCAGACCTGCCAGATTGCTATAAACATGGCAATTTGGTTAAACCAAATAAAATCAGTTTCACAGAGGCCAGAAAACGAGGCTTTTTCAGTATCTTTCCACGTTCCATTTTAGCATCCCATCTAGCATTCCCTTCCTAGTCTGGGTCCAGCCTGGGTATGATTTAGATCACAAATGGCAGCCACAGCATGGAGCCTAGCTGCGATGGCAGGAGAAATACGAAAGTATCACAACAGGAGATGGAGGAGGAAGAGAAGAAAGTGTAAGACGAGGGAAGAAGTATATTTGCTTCTTCAGCCTGGATTTCTAATAGCTCTGCCTGCAAATACCAAACTGTAGGTGGTACTGAGCAGAGGGCCTCTCTTGACCCACATAACATCTCCTGGCCCCTTGAAACTTTCAGGTTTTCAGGAAGGAAACCATAGCAACCCCTTGAAACGACCTGCTTATCTGGATCATTGGGGGTTAAACTAATGAAGCAAGGTCTGATCATCCTGTTTTAAAGGATATTGTCACTCTTTAAGAAAAAAATTTACAAAGGACAAATAGGGAATGTTATGCAGATAACTTGCATTCACCTAAAAATTCGAAGATTGCTGATCAAACGCAAGCCCTGTAGTCATTTCTTTCAAACAATTTCAGTTCCTTATTTATTCTGTAACTGATCAAAACATGGTGCCCTAATTTTCAAGTTATGCTTGTCAGCCCCAGGAGATCAGTGAAAATTTGGATTCAGTAGATGAATCAACAAGTCAGCATATCTCTGCCAGATGCATATCTCTCCACTGATAGACACCAAATGGTCTTTAACATAAGAATTTCATTTTCTGCTTTTTTTTCTACTGACTCTATGACTAAATTAATAATAATTTGTCTCAAGAAAAATGTTATCACAAGAAATCATAATGAACACAATACAGGTATTAGCTAGATAAACAATACCTATTTGAAACCAACATCAGGCTTACTAGTGAAACACTGGTAATGTTATATTTAATTCAGGAATAAGGAAAGGTGTCCACTCTACCTTAGTGGTCATTATTGCTTTGGAAATACTGGCTAATGAAATGTAATAGAAAAAGAAAAAACAACACATGACCACCAAATATGTATAAGCATCAATAATAGGAGATATTATTTATAAGTTATATAACTGTATACCTAGAAATCGAACAGAATTCTCAAAGATTGATAAGAATCTATATCAAGATAATGAAAAAAGTATGATTTTAAAGCAAGTATTCCATTCACCTTAGCAATAAAATTTTAAAATACCAGAAAAATAAGAAGAAATAGAAGTAGACTAGAACAGCCCTATAGCATGGAAGAAAGCCATCCCTTTAAAATCTCTCTGGACTCTACTATCACGAGATGTTTATCTTTCAAATCAAAACACTTCAGTGTGGCCATAGCTGGTTTGGCTCAGTGGATAGAACATTGGCCTGTGGACCAAACTTTGCAGTGGTTGCCAACTGGTGGTCTGCCATTTGGTGTCTATCAGTGGAAAGACTACTGGTGGTCCATGAGGTCCGAAAGGTTGGTGACCACTGGACCAAAGGGTCCAGGGTTCAATTCCGGTCAAGGGCACATTCCCTGGGTTGTGGGCTCGATCCCCAGTGGCGGGTATGCAGGAGGCAGAAGATCAATGATTCTCTCTCATCATTGATGTTTCACTCTCTCTGCCTCTCCCTTCCTCTCTGAAATCAATAAAAATATATTTAAAATAAAACAATTCAGTGTGTACACATGAAAACACTGAAGTTTTACTCAAAACTACAAATTTCTATCATGAATGAATGCCCTTTAATAAATGATTGCAAAGGGCAAAAGCAATTTTTAAGAGCAATAACTATTCATATCTCCTTCTATGCCATCTTTGTATGTTAAACATTGTTTACTAAATTTATAAGGCCCTAGATTTTGCCTTTAGAAAAACCAAGCAAATGAATTAATTTTGTCAAAAATCATCTTGGATCGATATTGGAAGATAAGACCCAAGATAGCACAAACCTGCTCAGCTAACTAATGTGGCACGAGGTCTGCATGCATATTTCTTGAGGAAGACAATGATTTTTGAAATAATCTTCACCCCCAGACCCTGGGATAAATTAAGAATAGAAAGGCTGGGTCAGAATGCATGCCAATTTGGGGTGCACACTTGATTATGAACGTGAGATTGGTTGACTTAAGCAATTCTACTTTAATATTTCACTAATTAGGTAGGGGACAGCTCTGATTGTGATGAGATTGTCCCACTGTAGCGTGGTTTTCCTAGGAGACATATTAATTAAAGCAATTCTCCTTCCTCATGAACTGAAACTTTACAGAGACAGTCTACCTCCCCCACCATCTTCCCGTCACACACACAACTCTGTACCTCCCCCTTGAGAAAAAGAGTGACAGCAAAACGTAAGAGGCAGAAATAACATTGCAATCCTGGTAAGGTTGTCTGAGCATTTTCAGAAAATTCCAAACAGAACAGACACGATAAATCACCAAAGGCTCAGAAAGACATGACAGATCTTGCTATAACCACAGGGAAAGAAATACCATCAAACAAAAACTTTCTAAATGTAAATGTATAAAACCATACACAAATGCATGAGCTAAAGTGCCATATGACAGCAAGTAGAAGAAGAATTAAAACTAGGTATATATTATCCCTTATATGTCTACTCAGTCCTTCATTCAAGATAAGGCACTCTAGTGAATCTTTACGAAGGACAGTAACAAGCATTAAATAAATATGTATGACAGTTGGTTGGGAGTGTTATAGATAAGGACACAGGACACAGTGTGTATCCTGTCATTGATGCCTCAATGTCATGGGCCACATCGTGGCAAAACCATAGAATCAGATTAGAGCAAGAAGATCTATTCTCTCTCTCTCCCCCTTTTCCACATGACCATTAATACCCTCACAGAAATATACTCACAACCTGAGATGTTGGGATTTGACAAAGGGAGAGAGAGTTGCAAAGTAAGAAGATCTCAGACTCAGGAATGAGACCCATCTAGCCTGAAATCTCATTTCCATGACTTCTTATCTGTAATTTTTAAGCAGTTTCTACCTACACTTTCTCACATTTAAAATGCTAACATAAACTTTGTAATGTTTGAGGCAATGGAATAATCTAAAGTTCTCTACATTAATTTTATTGTCCTTAAAACAGTGCTCAAAAATGGTAGCTTTTTACTATTAGCATAAATAAAAAGGTACACTCAATATATTTTAATAATGGGAGGTATAGAAAAGAAGCACAAAAGATTAGAAAATGCATATATACTTATTAAGCAATCTAAAATAAGTGTCTTTTTTGAGTTAAATATTTATTGTCAACTATATGCCAGAAATCATTTCTATTTGTCAAATTCCTAAACTTATCTAACAAAATTGTCATAACAGAGGGGAGATGCTTACAGGATTAGTCATAATGAATTAGTTTAATGTATTTATTAACAATATGTACTGAATTGCTGCCCATTTAGTTGCATAATTAGAGAAAGGAAGAGAGAGAGCTTTCTATTTAGGGATCTTGAAGCCAAGGCAGCAACAGTTATTAATCTCTGATATGTATCCTCAAGTCCCTGAGAACATATCTGATTATTAAAAATGAGTAGGCACAGCCCATGATACAGTCACAGGGAGTGCTGAACAGTCAGATAAGGACCTCTAAAAAATATATTTTTTGTTGGAAGTTGTATATAGAAAGAAAGAAAGAAAGAAAGAAAGAAAGAAAGAAAGAAAGAAAGAAAGAAAGAAAGAAAGAAAGAAAGAATTAGAGCCTCACCACCTACTTTTCCAGAAATGGGAGTTGTATAGATTTTACTGAAGACCTCTGTCTTAGCTCAGACTGCTACAACAAAAATACCACAGATTGGGTGGTTTAAACAACAAATATTTCGTTCTCACTATTCTGGCGCCAGGGAAGACCACTATCAGAGCTCTGGATGATCCTGTGTCTGGTGAGAGCATCCTTCCTGGTTTGCAGACAGCTGTCTTCAAGTATTTTCACATGGCAGAGAAAAAGAATTCAGGGCTCTCGGTCCCCTTATAAGCACACTAATCTCCTTCATGAGGACTTCACCTTCAAGACCTGATGACCTCTCAAAGGCCCCATATCCAAATACCATCACAATAGGAATTTAGGCTTCAACATTGAACTGGGGGAGGGGGGGCATTGAAGACTAATGAAGATTGCTATGGACTGACTGTTTATGTCCCCCAATTTTGAATCATTCCAGTTCTAGAATTTTCATGGAATAGAGTCATACGCAAAGCAAACAGCTTTTGAAGGAAACCCAAGGAGATCCATGTGGTAGGTTCTCAGAACTCAACTTAGAAAGTAATGTTTGACAGGCCCTTTGGATGATTGTATAAATACATGCGATTTCATTCTCTCGGTCCTTTGTGTGTTTTTTTCCTGTATGCCATCAACACTAATCACAAAAGGTTGGTATGTCCTACTACTCTTAACTATATTTCTGCAGCAATTTGTAGAATAAATACCTTAATATTCCTAAACCTGCTTTATTTTCTTAATAAAATAAAATTAATGTTTTTTCATATTCTTGCTGCAGAGAAAGTCATGAGCAAATACAGAGCAATTTTATATAAAGAGGTTTTAGTAGATCAGAACGGATGGAAATGGATAAATGAATGTGAGAGCCTAGCATTGGTGGTTCTTGTCCCATCTATTAGAGCCTGGAATATTGACAGTCAAGTCCACTCCTAAACTGTAGACTCTGAGAAGAAGGGACATATTAGCTCTTTAATGCTCTACTGTCTAACCAGGGTAAGAATTCAGGGCCATCACACAAACTGGCAAATGAAAGAACTGGTTTTACCAGGAACAGTGTAGGGCTCCAGGGGCTACAGACAATGAGAACTGGGATGGGTGGGTTTTCTTGGTGTGCCCTTAAATAAGAGCTGTGGGAAGCGCCTATTGTCCAATTCTTTCAGAAACTAGGGCAACGGAGGATTCAAGGGAAAGCCTTGATAGAAGGTCTAAGGGGTTCTTATTTCATCGAAACCAATGTTCCCATCCCTGCTATTTCACTAGGATCAGCAGGCCACACACGTGTATCTGTTCCTGTGTTGATCTCTCACTGGAAATGTCTTTTGGCTCCGATTCAAATTCACTTCAGTGCCTAGAAAGAGATATTACTGGTTATAAAGCCATTCCAAAATTGTTTCCAGCCTAAACACTTCTTTTTCTAAACCCAGGGACCCATATTTGGGATATCTTTAAAAAAATGTAGACCTGCTGCTGCATAATTTAAAATTATATAGACATTATTTTCCCAGAAATTCTTTTTTTAAGGTATAGTAAATTCAACTTTCTAAATGCCCTAGGCTGAGTTTATCTTTAAGTATGAAAATGTGATATCTATTAATCTACTCTTCCTTAGCTGAGCATTTAGGATTATATAAACTACCCCCTTGGAAGCCCATTACAAGATAGGCCTTCCCTCTGCCTTGACTTCTTCAGCAATTGGGAATGGGCTAGGAATGTGGAGATAATAACTATGATACTATAATGAGCCTGCAAGAATAAGTTTTCTATACTAAAGGCATGCTTATTTCTGGATAAGGGCATTTGAGACTGTTTAACTTAGAGAATTTTTTCTAAAAGGACTTTTAAAATAAGGGAAATAAATTAAAAAAATGAATTTACAAATAAAAAAAAATGGGGCTCCAAAGGATTTTAGTGACTTTGGGGGTTGGGGGACAGGAACATTGGTGAATATGTCAGGCAAAATGTGAAATCCCATTACGAATTTTTCCAACAGGTGAAGAGACAGAAAGTAAAGAAGAGAAATCACTGGTCATTTCTGCCTCAGACAACGTTAATAGTTACTGTCTTAAGACTCTGCTTATAGTTAATCCTCCAGTGCTAATTTTTTTCAATATCGTTATTAACAACATGCAAGTGCCAACTGTGCTGATAAAAAATAATTACGCAGTCAGTCAAGGTTAGGAGGAATTGTGAGGAAGGCAGAAATAGGTTTCCAAGATAGCCGAGGGAAGAAATTCAGCTTAGATAAGGAAAAGCGATGCTGCGTTGGACATCATTTCCAATAACCTTCCCCAAATCCCTTCAAGTGACTAGGAGGTGGTAGAGGAATGTCATTACATGCAGCAATAGCTCAGTTCCCCTTGATTCTGGGGACCAAGTTCCGTTCTAGCCAGGTCAGTCTAAAAAAGACACAGCAGAATTCAGAATTAGCCTGCAAGGGATGACCCAAGTAATAACAGAAAAAGAGCCTGAACATGCTGTTCTGGGAGAGATGTTAACACATAATAAGTTCAACATGGTACACTTTTCACTCCAAGAACTGGAGTGAGTAATTGGAAACAATTGCTACACCTTAACTGTGCCTTAGACCATTCGTGAGTCATCATAAGTAAAGCTATTCTGAAATATGACCTCCCTAAATGGTGCCCTCAAAACAGGTCAATTAATTCAAAGCTCCTCAATTAGCAATTAGTAAAAGAGTCCTATTTATTAATAACTAGCCATCAACAGAAGGGAAAAGGTTTAAAAGCTAACCAATGCAAACTTTGCCCTGTGTTCTCACCTCATCCTTCCGCAGCTTACACACTTCCAGTGACTCACAGGATCTGTCATAAGGGACCAAATTCAAGTACTCAGTTTTCCAACTGGCCAAAATATTGCTCAATTCCTTTAAAATGGAGTTTTTGACCCCGTGACTTTCCAATTAAGGGTGCTGGGCTGTATTTGTTTATAGAAGAGAGAAAAAATAATCCGGCCGGTGTGGCTCAGGGATTGAGCGTCGACCCATGAACCAAGAGGTCACTGGTTCAATTCCTGTTCAGGGCACATGCCCAGGTTGCAGGCTTGATCTCCACTAGGGGGTTTGCAAGAGGTAGCTGATGGATATTTCTCTCTTATTGATGTTTCTATCTCTCTATCCCTCTCCCTTCCTCTCTCACTCAAACAAACCTTTAGAAAAAGAGAAAGAACATCTTTTTAAAAGAGAGAGGAAAGAGCCTACAGATAGATAATAGACCTGTGGGTGGGGCCTTTGCAATATATTGGTAGGGCGTCTGTAGTCACTGGTAGATTTTATGGACTTTTAGATGATTCAACCACAGGAACAGGATTCCAGGGTGATGTCTCCTGCCGGAGGGACATTTGTGAACTGTCTCTCCATTCCCAGCCAGTCAGGTGATGTGCATTCTGGGAATACAGTAAATCTCATTTGAGTATTACAAAGAGAATAAGGTGCCACAAAAGAAAGAGTTATCCAAAGAGGCCTACCTTCTTGATCTTCTTGAAAGACTTTCAAAGAGCAACTTTTCACTGAAAAATCTGTCTGTTGTGGAGAGGTAGTTATAAGATGACACAGTACAGATAATGCTGCCTCTTTCTTTTTCCTTGTATAAATCAAAAACCAGGATATTTGGGGATACCAAAGGAAATACCACTTTCCATGAAAATAGAATCAACCAGAACCTAAGCCAAAATATATATTTTAAAAACATTCACCGAGTGTAGGGAAAATTGCACCGTGGGGAGGAGGGGAGGACACCGAGAGGATGCCTACTCTTGTAGATCTAAAAGGATTTTTCCAAATGAGTCTGCCAAAGCAGTTGTCCAGGGCCAGCCAAGGGTGGGAGCCTGACAAATTGGCCACACTCTTAGGGATGGGGCCTGAAGTGCGGAGGAGGCCTGCCCTTGTGTGGCCTTGAAATCATTGCCTGTCCTGGGAAATCCCGATCTCTGACATCAGAGTAACGTGACTGTATTAGTCTGTTCTGGCTGCCCTGACAAAGGGTGCAGGCTGGGTGACTTCAATGGCAGAAATCTATTGTGTCACAGTTCTGGAGGCTCTATGTCCAGGATACAGGTGTCAGCAGAATGGTTCCTCTTGAAGGTGAGAGTGAAGAGTCTGCCCCCTGCCTCTGTCATGTCTTCAGGTTGCTGTTGACCACCCTTGGAGTTCCTTGGCTTGTAGATGCTTCACTCCAGTCTCTACCTCTATATTCACGTGGTGTTCTCCAGTATGTGTGTTCATCTCTGTGTCTCTTCCTCTAAGGATACCAGTCCTGTTGCAATAAAGACCCACCTTATTCTACCATGACCTCGTCTTGACTAATTACATGGCAATGACCCTATTTCCAAATAAGGTCACATGCTGAGGTTCCAGGAAAGACATGCATTTGGGGGGAACATCATTCACCTTAATACCATGGCCCAGAATAGCAGGTACCTTTAGGTTTCTGGATAAAGCAATAAAAAATGAAGGAAAATATTATTATCCCATGCTTTATTTTATTACTCATATCGGAAAAGAGCCGTGTTCCAATAGCAATTGATACAGATAGAAATTATTGAGTTCCTCAGTTTAAAATAAAAGACAAGAAGAATCTTTCTTCAGTGTGCCCAAACTAAATAAATAAATAAAATAATCAGGCACCCATGAGGGATTAAAAACAAAAATAATAGACAGTTTTACACTTCTCTACTGAAGCACTCAGAGCAAGGCATATAGGTTTACAGGGAAAGAAAGCATGACCCAAAAATTTATGTCTCCTTACATCATTACTTAAAATAAAGTGAAATAGAGAATATAATACCCGTAACACTTTAAAAAAAAAAAAAAAGCTGACAGAAAAGTGGAATACAACTCAGCAAAATCAAGTAAAGTTTAAAATGTTTCTGCTCTTCAATCCCTTTGAATACATTTCTAAACAATAATGTAGGAAAACCCTTACACTTGTAGACAGTGAGCAGCTTTCAATGTTCAAAGAACCATTGTTTAAACAGGTTCCATATTGGAAATAACCTACATTTTTATCGATAGGAGATTATGTTAAATTCCAGGACTTGGCAAGCTGTTCTTGTTAAGGGCCAGACAGTGTTTTTAGCTTTGCAGGTCATAATGGTCTCTGCCTCAACTACTCAACTTTGCTATTGTAAGTAGACATAAACCATTCATAAATGAATGGGCAGGGCCATTTTCCAATAATACGTTATTTATAATACTAGGGCCCAGCATGTGAAATCACGCAAGACACAGACCCCGTGCGCCACAGGACCCAGAGTCAAGTCCCGCCAGCGTGGCGGGAGGCAGTGTCAAGGCACCTCCTGGTGAGTGGTCTTTGGTCATTATGGCATTACGACCACTGGGTTTTTATTATATAGATTAGGTAGTAGGCTAGATTTGGCAACCCCTGATGTGTAAAGGTAAAACAAAAAATAAACTGAAGAGTGCACAAATAATAAATTGGAAGGATGCACACTAAAAATACTTAAGCCAGTGAATTTCTTTAAAATTGAGATAAAGATATTAGTTACAAACAATTGGCTTCTTGTGAAAAGATGTACAGCTATGAATTTTCCTATTGGTTTGACCCAAAGACAATACACACAGTCTTGAAGAAAATATCAAAATAACACTGAAAGCACCCACCAGAAACATTACTTGTCCAAATATTTCACGTTTGATTTTAAAATTTCTTTGTTTTTTATTTTTTATTTTTTAAGAAAACAACTTTTCACTTGGGAAAATAATTTTTAAGTAAAATAATTTATTTTCTAAAAATATTTGAATAAATCTTAAAATAAAAACTTCAAAGGAATAGAACACAAAATTGTGGCAGGGCAGATCCAGGATTGAAATCCAAGTTAGACTGCCCCAAATAAGTGTTTCTGTCTAAACAATTGAAGTTTGCCCTGTTGTAGGGGATGAGAGGCCTGCCTCAGGACATGGAGGTATAATGGCTATGTATTCTCTGGGCTGCAAAGGAAGACTGGATGGTTCAAGAACAATCAACCATCATGTAATGACTGTTCACTATGAGGGTAGCACTGTACAAAGTCTTGAACAGAAACAGAGCAAATCTAAGAGAAAAGATCTAATAATCAAGAAAATTGCACACTGAAGAGTTGTGATCATTAAATATTCGTTGAATTAATGGGTGGATAAATGAGTGAATGCCCAGGTCAATATTGTGACCATTGAGCTTTAAGTTTACTAGAATAAACAGGTCTACATGATGGAATTACAAGTACCATTGTTGGAGAAGCAAGCTCCAGGTGCTTATTGGATCTCGATCTAATCTCTCTCTCTCTCTTTCTCGCTCTCTCTCTCTCTCTCTCTCTCTCTCACACACACACACACACACACACACACACACGCGTGCACACACACACCAGGAAGGTTCTGATTGACTCCCCTACACACAAGTCCTACCTACCCTAGACTCAACAAACTGCCTTTTCTACCCAACCCACAGGATTGAGCATCAGAAGTGAAGTGGAAAACAAGGGCTTAGATAAAGCCTTATTTGGGCACAGACCTTGAGGGATGAAAAGAAGGGAGGAGTGCAAGTGCAATTAGCATTAAACACCAAGTGTTAGCAGACAGAGGGAGAACAGTGGGCTACAAGCAATCAGGTATGAAGAAACTCCAGGTTTTCCACCTTTCTCACGCTTCCCCCTCCCTTTCTCCTTTTCTCTGTCTCTCTGCTAGACTAATGAGAATGAGACACCACGAAATCTTTTCAATGTGTTTGGTGGGATTATTTCCCATCACTGACAGACACATGTCACAGGAAAGCTTCCACAGGGTCAGAGGAAAGATCAGAAGTCCTCACATTCATTCCTCAGCACACCGATGGCCTGGCTACCATCCTGTTCTCCTATAAAATCACCTCGCCTGAGAGAGCCAGAGAAGGATGCGTCCTCACTCAGGGCAAGAACGATGCTCCGGGCGTACATCGGAAGTGCTCTTGTCCAGGAAGGAGAGTAAGGAGAAGAGAATGCAGACTTCTACCACTGGGGTGCAGGCCCCGGAGGATGGGAGTGAGTGGCCGTCCACTCACCAGCAGATCCGGCAGGAAGGGCTTCCTATGATCCCGGGCCCAGTGCTGACAGCCCTTGGCATACATTCAGCATGAGGTACATTAACAAATAAGGAAAAGCATCCCCCCTGGGCCTCTAATAACATTTATTTCATGCATCATTTCCTCAGAGGAATCGGAGGCAGTGTATTTGTTATTCTTGGTGTGTCCTCTCTAAGAAATCATGGCCAACCTCACCTGTGTATTTCTGGGTAATGTTACAACCCTCCTTAAGCTTTGTCGGTCTTTCTCCAGCTCTTCCTCTCCTTTCTCTGCAGTCCACACCATGCGGGTCCAAATAAAAGGGATACGAATACTAATATTCACACTAGATTTACTGAATCCATGGTGTCTTGGGCAAGACATATCAAATCTTTTATGGAAGTAGGCAGAGTAAGAATCCAGAATAAATAAACCAAATGGCAGATGCATTGTAAACGGAAAATAGGATAAATAAGCAAAAATTAGAGTGGTTCCCGAGCTTTCATCACCTCTGTGAGTCCTCAGCAGCCACGGGCCCTCCTGGCTTCCCTGCTGGCCATGGTGAGCCGGAATCTAATCTGTGCTCCGAGCCAGGCCTCCGAGCAGTCCTCTTGGCTCTGTGTTAAGGCTGCTCGACTCCTGAGACCCAGGTCTAATGATTGGCAGAATAACTCCAAGTTCTGAGTTCCTTTTCTTCACTTCCTCACCAGACTTCTGGGCCATAATCCCTATTTTGGGCTTCTTTTGGAAATGAAATGGAAAAAGTTGATTTTTCCACATGATCTCAAGGACCTCTTGCCCCAACCCTCAGCCCTCTTCATAAAATGAGTCCCCAGTAAGTACTCAGCCATGGAGGGCAGGGGAAAGTCCTGCCTGGCCCGGGAGCAGACCTCCCGCAGCCCTATGTGATCCTGCTCCAGGGACGTGACTAAGCTGGGTGAGACATACTCTCCAGGCTTCCAAGCCTTGAGCTATAGTAATGACATAGAAAATGGCCGTGATCACATGTTAAATGTAAAACAGTATATGGAACTGTGTCTACATTACAGTTATAACCACATAAAAATGTATCACTCGTCAAGAGAACATAGAACATGAAGAAATGAAAATGGCCATTTATTATAATGGTGAATCATAGACCAAGTTTTTCTTTGATTTCCATTTTCATTAACATGTTACGGATAGCACTTGTAAGCTGAACTTGTAGTTCAATGTCCTCAAACCTGCAGATGATGCTGAATGTCCAACCAGCTCATCACCACAACACCAGCCCTACAAGTCTGGCTGCAGAGATACCCGACTTAAAACCCTCATACCTTTCATTCATTCGTACTGTCCCATCTGGCTCCTCTAAAGGTTGTGTGAACTTCTCAACAGTCTAAGGAATAAGATGTCCAAATTACCTTATCCCAAAATTGATACCAGAACAAAGACATTTGTCTTCTGCTGACTCTTCAATCCACCCAGACAAATGTTAAGCCTTTCACCAGTGCGTGTATGGAAATCAAGCTACACCTTTGTCCTTGGTTAGCTGTCCAGGTCTATGAAAAGGTCTGTCAAGTTCTATGTTATGGCCAACTGTGGCCAGACCACGCCAGCCACATGACAAAGTGGGGAGGGGAACTGGGAGACGAGAAGGTATAAACTTTTTAACTTAGTGGTCATGACTCATAACCTGTGCTTATAAATGTACCTGTGCTTATGCAAGAGTTTCCCACGGAGCTTTTGCATCAGTAAAAGGAAATGACACGTTGGTGTTATTTTTCTGCTTCTTTTTATTTGTGCATATGCCTTGAATAATATTTTCCCAGTGCCTACTGCCCTCCTCTCTTCTGTGCTCTTTTTTCTCCGTCTGCAGGCTCCCTGCCTCCCTCCTTTGTTTCCTCGTCCACCCTGTTCTCCACTCTCTGGGTCTTCTTCACCTCTCTCCCAATCAGGGACCCCAATATCCAGCCCTCAGACGCACACAGGTGAGAAGGGAGAGTTGTGGAAGTAGCAGAAAAGAGGGAGCATGTGAAAATAAGAAAGATTGTATTATGCTTTTGTTGGAAGGACTAAAATCAATGGGAAATAGGAGGAAATAACATTGAAAATGTTTGACATCAACCAGAGATACACGTGCATAATCAAGTAAGTGGAAACATGGCAGGGTGTTATGTTAAAAATAGTAATGATCATCATCAAAATAATACTTTTATTCTCAAGAACTCGTGTTTCTATTTTTTCCTTACAATGTGGCTTCGATATTTATTTTTAGAGAAAATGAAAATCCTGTGATGTGGTGGTGCCCAACTTATCTCATCTCAAAAATACCTTACGGTATCCGAGAGGTCAAGGCTTCAGAACCCCAATTCCTTGGAAACAGAGAAAAGGAGAATTTATAGGGCAATTTAAAGTTGTGTGTCTTTAAGTGTTTATAAAGGCTTTATTCATAATAGCCCAATTGTTCATCAATGAGATAAATAAACTGTGATGGACTTATTTATTGGAATACTATACAATCACTAAAATCAATGAACCAGAACAACATATATCAGTGTACATAAATCTCATAAACTCAGTGCTCTGAAGGACAAAATCAAATTCAATTAACATAAATAAACTATTACACTTTGAATATAAAATTTAAAACCAAGTAACAATAACTTCTTCAGCTTGCTACATTTTTCCAGTAATATTGGCTTCCCTTTTATGTCCATGGAAATGGAAAACGAACCCATCCCCTACTCCTGATCTCCACCGGGATGAGGACAGAAGTGTGCAAACAGCCTGAGGCTGAGCCAGCTGGGCTAAGTGGAAGGTAAAGGACTGCGGACCCCAGTGACCAGAGCGGTGAGGGCAGGAGCGTCCAACTGCCTACCACTGCCTGCAATTGATCACAACTGCCTACAATTTCAATGGACAGTGTGGCTTGGACATAAGGATTCCCTGGGAGCCATTTCCGTAAGCATCTGTGCCTGGAGAGAGGCCATCAGGGAAAAATAAGAATTCCTTTTGGGGAAAAGACAGTGGCCAAGAAGCAAGGTCACGAGCAGCAAGCTCAGCAAATAATAGAAAACATGTGTTCGAGCTATTTCACCAGCACTGGGCCACCGTGTCCACTTCCACAGACAACATCACTATAGCTTGTGAAGCAGTCATCTATGAATTAAAAATATATATTTTAAGAATGGAGTTTTAAAGATGTTTCAAAACTCAGGGAATGCGTATGAAACCCTGGCTAAGACGAGCGTGTCCTAGGTAACTGCCACTTTCTAGTGCCTCTTCCTGCTAACCCGCTGGTCTGTGTCCTGTGCGTCTTCCCAGCTTCGCTGAATCCACACCTTTGGGTCCAGAGTGGTCATTTATGTTTCACTGAAAAAAAAAAAAAAATGCTGGAGACAGAGGCTAGTCAGAGAAACAGCCAGTGTAAGGCAAACGGGAAAGCAGGACTCTAAATCTGATTGTTGCAGAAGGAAACGGAATGTTGGTTCCTGAGACCTGGAGCAACAACTCTTTTCTATTCAGTCCTGAGCATGGCGGCTTCTCATTCAGTCCCAGGCGCCAGGCGCCCTCCCTGCCACCAGAGGCTGGCGGCTGCCTCGGCTCAAGCGCACAGGGCACCTCAGACCTTCCAGGATGATGCGCAGGCCAAGGGCTCCTCTCTTTGCCCCGGGAAATTCCAGCCTGGTCCACATTTGATTATGGCCGCTTCATTCCATAATGAGAAGGAGGGATTGGAGCGCATCAGGCAGTTCTGATGAACAACTAAAATATATCGAAAGTGGAAAAGCCTCTGGGTGTGGAGTTACTGCCTCCCCACCCCCAGCCCTGCTTCCTCTTTTACCGACACATTCTCTATCCTGCATTAAATGTTACTCTGGGAATGAAATCCTGTACAGAGTCTTTCTGGGAGTGTAGGTTCTATGAGTGTAGGTTCCCCTAATCCCTGTCTTTCAGGGACTGTGAAATAATTGCTTTGTTTAACCAGCCGCCTGCTGGACACGGGAACCTCAAATCCAGCAACGGCAAGACAGATCCATGGATCTCCACCCTCCCTCTGTACCCCTGCTTTCAGTTAATGCCTCCTCCGCCCACTCAGTCTCTCAAGTCAGGAGCCTGGCTTCCCCTCAGCCCTCCCCTCCTCCCACCCCATCTCCAGTCAAGCTCCAAGTGCCAACTAACGCTTACACTTGCCTCTCTGGCCCGGCCCTCCTTCAAGTCCTCGTCTCCCTTCTGAACAACCCCAAGAGCCTCTTCAGTGTTTTCTCCATCGAGTGCCCTCTTAAATCCTCATTCTGTATGGCGAAGAGTAAAGCTAGCCACGGTGAAAGTCTGCCTACGCCACTTGCCTTGCAGAACGCCTCGTGGCTTCTGCCGGCCCCGCGATGAAGCCTGAGCTCCACAGAGAGACAGCAACAGGCCTGTACGGCCCGGCCCCGCCAATTTCTCCAGCCGCATTCATTTTCCACAGATCACAAACCAACCGCTCAGAATTTTACCAAAATAACTGGGACTTCGTTCCTTCCGGACCCTCTCCCTGGAATGTCCACCTCATGTGGGTGGTTCTGCAGACGCTCTTGTCTTTCAAGACGAGACGCAGGCCTCCTGACCTGCACGAATGCTTTGCTGACCAGCTGGGCCGGTTGAAGGATTCCCACTCCCCCATAGCATGTAGAGCCACACATAGAGCCAGCAGACTCTCCCTCAGCAAGACCATACTGCATGGAAATGACGCGTCTATTCCAATGATTTCCCTAAGTCCAAGTTCATTTGGTTTTACCCAGTGACTCCCATGATCAGGAAAGAAGACAGGCCTTGCATCAATGCATGCTGACAGCTTTCTAGACCTTTTCGAGTATGTTTTCTTATTGGCTTAGAAGGCAGTTACTTGCAGGTCGGCTTCTTCCGTGTGGAAAGAGTGAACACGAAGCGGGTATTTCCCTCTGAAGGCAAACTGGGTCACCAGCCTCCTCCTTCCCAGCGCCTCTCACATTTCGGAATCTCAACACTTGTTGAGGTGGAGAAGGGAAGCAAAGAGTCAAAATGAAAATGGTTAAGTTAATTAATTGCGAGCTTGCTTGTAGGACCAGCACGTTTATTTAATCAGTTGCCTAGAAACCCAGCCTCTGTCTGATGTGAATCAGATCAGCGCCGGAGCATGTGATGGGCCATTCTTTCTACAAGCAGCCGGCTCTCCTGTCCTGCTTTCACGCGCTCTGGGGTTTGAAAACCCAGATCCCCCTCCTGCCCAAGCGCTGGGATGCTGTGAGGCGGAAACACACGTTCATCATCTTTCCCCTGTCCTCTTAGTCTCTCTCCGCAGACTCCATCGCCGGGGGAGGAAGGTCTTTGCGCGAACATGACCTCCCAGCTGGTGAATCATATGACAAGAAAAATGACTCACGCCCGCCTTCCTCCTGGGGTGACCTGCATGCCAGGCTCCGAGAGGAGCCCCACAGCTCTCCAAAACGCTACCATTTACGTACCCCATCAATACACAAGGAATGCAAAAAGAAAAAAAGAAAAGAAAGAAAAATGTCCTGGCCAGTGTTGCTCAGTGGTCAGCGTGTCATCCCACACCCCGAAGGGTCACACGTTCGATTCCGGGTAAAATGCATGTACCTGGGTCGCAGGTTCATCCCCAGCCTGGGACAGGGTGCGTGTGGGAGGCAATCAATTGATGTGTCTCTCTCACATCAATGTTTCTCTCTCTCTCCCCCTCCCGCCTTCCCTCCCACTCTCTCTGAAAAGCAATGGGAAACATATTCTTGCCTGCGGATTAACAACAAGAACAACAAAAACACACAAGGGATGTGTCCACACCACCGCAGGTCAGGGCCTCTGCCCGGGGCAGAACAGAGCGGTCCTCAGAGAGGGGCTTCGGGCTGCTGGCTTTGTGTCTTGCGAGCTTTGCTGAGTGACCTTAAATGGGGAGAGAGGATGGATGCCGAGTTGCACCACACAAGACCAGCTCTGGACAAACTGTGCCGTGTTGTTTGCTGTCTGGGAAATAAAACCAATTTTGCCCTGACAGGCCACCGAGCGCCGAGAACTGCTTTGGTGCTGGATTTATTGGAGGCTTTGATGACAAGGATTTGCTTGCCGTTTTTCACCTCCCTCATGCTAGTCTCTGAGCTGGTCCTTTTGAACACCCCTCCCCCATCTTTATCCCCACCCAGCCCTGTTCTTCAGCCAAATAAAAAGGAAACATCAATGAAATAAAGAATCCACGCATCTGCTCTGACACGCCACGTTGTGCTATCATGAGGCGGGGCTTTGCCCTTCTATTTGCCAGGCTCTGTGGATAAAAGACTTTATCTCCCATGAAGAATTTCCACCAGAACTCCTTCCCAACCCTCCATCAGAGAGACGCCGGGCCTCCGTGCCGTGCAGAAGCTAATCTAATTAAGACAGGATCAGCTAAATTTAATAGCCGGCTAGGAATTTGTGCAGGCATCTCTGGTAGCTGGAGTTGGGAGCAGCTCTTCCATGTAACATTCGCATGTGCTGGTGACCAATATCAGGCTCAAATAGTTTCCTGCTTTTGGGAGCGCATGTTGTTTTGGAATGGATGCTACTTTCAAACCAGGGCACCCTACAGGGAAATGCACTGGGAGGGACTTTGAGGACCGAGACTTCTAAACCTCGGCTTTCCATTCGCAAAATGAGGGCAATGATATGTCCATCCATAAACTGATTTATGGATAAATCTGAAAATGTCTGCACAGGGTGGCGTAGGGGTGCGGCCCATACAGTCCCACGGCGCCTCTGCTGGCGGAGCCCTGCCTTGGTGAAACGCTCTGCTATCTTGTCTTGAAAGTCTTCCTTTTTGAACTAGGAGACCTGCATTTTTTTCTTTTAGGCTGGGCCCCACCCATGACGTGGTTGGTCCTGTGCATATAAAATTCCCTGCATGATGCCTCTTGTGTGGGAGCCACAAAATAATTATTACACACCTCTCCTCCCCGTCCTACCCTCCAGCACAGAATTATGAAACAAGCTCGTAGGTTTTCTCCGGCTTCTTAATTGGACAACTTCTTGGTCTTTCTAAAAACCCATCCTATCTGTCCACATCTATTTTTAAGCAACGGAAAACATGCTCGTATTAAAAAAAAAAAAAAAAAAGTGAATGTCACATATTCTTAATATTCTTATATATGCTTACATGCTTATATCTGCAAAAATCACCAATTATACAAAACTCATAATTTATTTGACTTGCCCAGAGGTAGAGAACTGATTTTAGGAATGGGTTTCTGGACGGGGACCTAAGTTCCACTTCACCTTTGTCCCTATTTTTGGTTTGGTTGGTTCCTACCACATGTACATTTTACCCTAAAAAAAATAACAAAACTGAATTTTGTTTTACTTATAGCCCCGCAACCCTATCTATAGACATATGTGAATATACACTCACTCCTAGCTTCACCTGTCTATGAAGGTAGAGCTGGGAAAGGCCTGGCTTCCCCCAAACCCAACCAATTTCCCAGAATTCCAGAAGCAGGAGTTTTATTCCAAACCCAAGCCAGTGGCCGATGCTTCACGACCTTGAAGGATATTCCTCTGCTTCCCTGGCACTCCACGGCCCACTCCGGGGACAGAGGGAGGAAAGCATTGCCAGAGCCACCCAGGAAGCGCCTGCACTCACAAGCACCTGTGTGTACGGCAGGTAAACCAAGAGAAGCACAGCAACCCATTAGACACGTATGTTCTAACCGTGTTTTGCTTGGGGTTGCTGAGAAACACAGTCACAAATAGGCTTTGAAAGTCATAGGTGGAATCTCTGTGAAATGAGATGCTTTCCAAAGTATCCAAATGAAGCCGCTGTTCATTTCTCCCACCGAGCACAGGATGAGTGACATTGGGCAAGGACAAACAAGGTAGTCCACATACCCAATCAGCTCGCTTAACTTCCCTGTTAATAATTAAGCATGTGGTCTGAATTTGCATTCAGCATTTCTGTGGAGATCTGCGGGGCACCCAGGGTGGCGGGTGGGCAGAGGTCAAGCTGACTGGTCCATTCTCAAAATACTAGTGGAAAGAAATTCCCCACCTTTTTGTCCAGAGTTCTAGTCTCCCACAATAAACCCAAAACTGTCACCCTACACCGAGGCGGGGAATTCCTCCAGAATCACTGCACTCCATTCCTCTGGGCCAGCCAGCCAAGCAAAGCAAGCAAACAACGCGACAACAAACAAGCAGAGAGAGGGAGAGGACGTCCACCCCCTGTTGGGTGTGGACCGTATCACCTGCCTTTTCTGTCTGACAAAAATGCTGCATAAGACATTTCACTTTCCCTGCTTGGTCTCCGGCTGCTTCTCTGCGCTGGTCTGTGGGGAACAGAACACAGTCTCTGTGGCCTAGAAAACAGCTACACGAGGGATGGCACCTTAAACAGGGAGCACCAATGACAGCCAGTGGTATTAGAAATGACGGTAGAGGCCACCTCCTGCTTTTCCCAGTCCCTCCCAGCTGCAGTCCCAAGGAATCCTGACCAGGGCATAAATGGCATGTCCTCCTAGCTGGTAGGCGATGCGCTCTCATAGACCTGATGGTCCGTGTGTCTGAAGGGACACCTGGCCCGTCTGAACCGTTCTGTTTCTCTTGGCTGAGCGTTTGCGTCCCCTTCCAGCAGTGCCTGGGACGGAGGAAGAGTCTAATGGGCATTTGTTACATGAATAAATCAAGAGGAAGATGGGTATTGTTCCCTTGTGTTCTAAGAGACCCCAGGAACTTTTAACTCCGCGCCTCATCTGTTTCACCCTGTCCCTCCCTGCTGCTTGTCAGAAAAGAGGTGCGAAGTACTTTCTGAGCTTCTTCCTAAAAGGGAGCATTTTGGTTGGTTTGGGCCGTGGAGGGGCCAGTATAGTTTAACAGCAAAGGATGTGGACACTGAGCCAGATTCCCTGGAGGTTTACCCCACGCGCCCCTGGCCAGCCATATGACTTTGCACACGTTACTTAACCTTCCAGTGCCTCGTGTTCCTCATCTGTAAACAGAGATAATACAAGCTCCAACATCATCTGATTGTAATAAGGACAACGTCAATGTTTTAAAGTTCTTAGAATGATGCTAGCACATAGGTGCTATATAGATGTTTACTAAATGAACACAAAAGCTATTTCTCATCAAGGTGAGTACTAACGTATGGGTGGCTAGTAAGTTCCAGCATAAACGTAAACATGTCTCTATTGGCAGGAGACAGCTGAAACCCTGGCAGGAAGGAGTGAAAGCCACGCGGAGCTCAAGTGAGAAGCAGAACCTGGTGACCGTGCTGCCTGGTGTAGACTCCAATGGGGAGGTGGCTGATGCGCCCATTCCTGCCGCCCTGACACGCATGGGATTTTCTCTACCTGGCACGTGCCAAGGACCCAAGGAAGGACTAGAAAGCCTGAATAAGTATTTTTGAGAATCATTTCCGTGAATACATTATGCTACGTGTTAAAACACAAACCTGAGTAAGACAGCAAGTGTTTTCAAGGTATTAAAGAGACCAGGAAAGATGGGTCTGTGCTCTGTGAGATAAAATGCAGTGGACAGTGGTAGCCGGTAAACACAGACCTCTCAGAGCATTAGAGGCAATTTACATAGCCAGCAGGGGAGGGAGACAGATTCTCTGGGGAGACCACTTGCTGTAAGGGTCATATGCTACTGACACTGCCCTTCTGTCATAAACAACTATACTAATGCACAGAATATGTGACACTGCGGTTTTTAGACGCAGGACAGCGATGAGCACTGAACAGGATCCCAGAGAGAAGGAAAACACGGTGAGCCTTGTGATGCCTTGCCCTGAGGACTGGAGGCAGACCCAGTAAAGCACTGAGGAGAGCAACCCGACACAGCCCGGTGCTGTGGAGGAGGCCAGGACGGAGTCGTGGAAGGCCAAGGAGCAAGAACTGCAGGACCGAGTGCCAGAAAGCAGGCATCTTCACAGAGAGAAGGCGGCGGAGAGCTGCCAGGGGCACCGGGGGCCTTCGTCTCAGTGCGACTCAGCCCACGGACTGTAACATGCCCAAGGGAAAAAAAAAAAAAAAAGGAACTACAAAGAAGGACGAAGAACTAATAAGTGAATTTACTAAGGTCATACAATTTCAATATAAAAATTCGATCATATTTCCATATACTAATAACAGAGTTGGAAATTGAAGAAAAATCTATGACAGTGCCAAAACTGTTTAAGGTATAAGCCTAAAGTATGGGCAAAGACCTTTATACAGTGGGTCCCAACCTTTCTAATGCCGCGACCCTTTAATACAGTTCCTCGTGTTGTGGTGACCCCCAACCATAAAATTATTTTCGTTGCTACTTCATAACTGTAATTTTGCTACTGTTAATGAATCGTAATGTAAATATCTGTCGCGACCCACAGGTTGAGAACCGCTGCTGTAGAGCCTAAGACCATTGGAAAACACAGATATTTACATTACGGTTCATTAACAGTAGCAAAATTACAGTTATGAAGTAGCAACAAAAATAATTTTATGGTTGGGGTTCACCACAACATGAGGGACTGATGCTTGTATATTTATACATATGTATCTGTGTGTATGTATTAAAGGGTTGCGGCATTAGAAAGGCTGAGAACCACTGATTTATAAATTACTACAAAGCATTGCTGTGAGACATTAAAAAATATCTAAACAAATGTAGAAATATAGGGTGTTCCCCCAAAATGTACACACACACTTTGAATAATTATGAAGGTGGTGTTTATTAAAATACAATTTCATTTTCAAAATTGAGCTATCTGCTGTTATAGTGTGTATACAGTTTTGGGGACACCCTGTATATCATGTTTATGGATCTAAAAGCTCAATACTGTTAATATGTGAATTTTCTCCAAATGGAGATCCCTGGCATTGACTGGTAAAGTGGTACCCTCAGCGTTAACTGTACTGGCCACACCCACATGCCTACCAGAAGCCCTAGCACGTGAGCATGTCACAAAAGGGACAAAGGAAAAGAGAAGCACCAACATCCATGGACCCTCCACCTCCTTCCTCGGTCCTGGGGGAGGCGCCCTCACCCCTGAAAGTGTCATGCCCAACGCTGAGGATGGTCTTCACAAATCAGGTGGGCGTTTCCATGCCTCCAGCCTTCTTCATCTCACTTAAGTAAAGGCATTTCTCACCCCCTCAATCCATCACTCCACAGAAGCCGCGGTGACAGCATCCTGCATCCTGCTCTCAAATCATGTGCTTTCCCTCAGCTCCAAAAGCTGAACGCTGAAGACAAAGCAATACCTCCATGATCCCCAAGTGAGATTTCTATAGTTTCAAAGCCCTCCGTGGGGAAATGCTTGAAAATAACTTTTCAGCTGGAATGAGACCAGTGCTGGGCAAGTCCTCCCACACTCCCTGGGAATGGTCCCCCTTTGCCCTCCCTGGAACGCTTCCCCGCGGCCCCCACCCCGCCTCCAAGAAATCTGTGCTTGGACTTGCCTTTCACATCAACCGCGGAAATCTCAGACAAACACACAGCAAAACCATCTTTCCAGACAGGATTGCACGGTGCTGTTCCCCGTTTTCCAGGAGTCCCTTCTGAGGCCGCTCCACAGTAAAGAACCCATTTGTTTCACTCCCATCCTTCACATAATGAAGGACGCGTGTAACCGAGCAGGAGCCTGTCCTCCCGGCGATGAGCTGGCGCTGGAGAATTTATCTGCACCCTCCACCGGCGTGAAGAGCAGGGGCTGCGCTTTTGAACGCGCAAGTTGCCGTTCTGGCTTGTGAATTCATCAAGCGCTGACTTCATGAAATCTTCATGAACAGATTCAAGCTCGGGCTGGGGATAACTCATTCAGGCAAAGCCCGAGAAAACGCAAACCCGCAGGCCCTGAAAATCCAGTCACTGCAGGTATAACAAAGAGTACCTTCTGTGCATGTATATTTACACATGTGCATCTGTGTGCATGGATATACATGCGTACACGTATATATGCATACCTAGATAGAGACACAGAGAGAGACAACCTACACGTTAAATAACCAGAACTCATGATACTATCATCTAACGTTGCACACTGAAACTTTCGTTAACAGTCCGTTAGCAGCCAGAGGTTAAAAGCTGCCCTTGGATTGCCCGGGAAATGGCTGTCGGCTAGGGAGAATTTGGCCCAGCACTTGAGAGAGCATCTCTGAAAGCAGAGTTCACTCCGAGGTACGGCGGTGTGGCTGTGTAACAAGTTGGAGGTGCCCAGTCTTTTCCATGGACAGAGAGGTATCTTCCATGCTAACCCACCCAACCCCCCGCCAGGCAGCGTCTCTGAGCTGGCATCTGTAAACACTGGTGCCTTCAAGGTCCTCCAGAAATCCGGGTGGTGTTTTCAGGAAAAGCGAGCGTTGTAATAACACTATTTATCCCAATGCCAATCACAGAGTAAAATTATGGTAGACTCTAAGAGTCAACAGTTATTCATGGGACACTTTCTCATGCCAGGCGGTCACGTCCTGGAGACGGTGCTGTGGAGGGAAGTTGGACTGTCCTGAGAGGGGAGGTTGTTGGCTCCTCCTTGGCTAGTCAGATGTCCTGGGACAGAAACACACGCTTTCTACAACTGCATCCCCTGCTTTTTCACTGGTCCATGCTGCACATGTGATTCTGGTCCGATTCTGCTGTCCACAAGAGCCCATCTTTGTCAGGGACATGGGACGCCTTCCCTCCGTGTTACCTGCAAAGTAGCAAAGGCGCAGAGCTGAGAGTGAAATGGAAAGGCGCTGTCCCCAAGGAATCCAGCTGAGATTGGACTAAGCAGGTTCCGTTCCTGCGCCCATGTATCTACTGTCACCTTCCTTTCCCCATGCTGCTCACGGACCCCAGGGGATCAAGCTAAGCAGCCGCCTGGCACAACCTTCTTCTTATTTTATTTATTTTTTTTTGTTGTTAATCCTCACCTGAGAATATTTTTACCACTGATTTTTAGAGAGATGGAAAGGTGGGGCAGAGACAGAGAGAAACATCTCCATATGATAGAGAGACATCAATTGGCTGCCTCCGGTATGTGCCCCTACAGGTACCAGGGATCAAGCCTGCAACTGAGGCATGTGACCTTGACCATAATCAAACTTGAGACTCTTCAGTCCACCAGGCTGATGCTCTAACCGCTGAACAAAACTGGCCAGGGCCACAACCTTCTTTTTAAAGAAAAGTGCTTCCCACCCAGAACATCTCAGCGTGATAGAAAGCAGGCACACAACCATAGAGATATCAATGGGACGACTTGAGTCACCATAGAGATATCAATGGGACGACTGGAGTCACGGGAGTCTTATCTCCCTGTGAACATTTCATGAGTAATTCTTTAAGTGGTTGGCAGGAAACCCCTTGCGACACCTTCATTTGGGAGGACTTGGTAAAGTCATCCACTTGTCAGGTATGTAACTGGGAGAACTGTGATACAAATATAAGTGATCATATTTCGGTCACATGCGGTTAATTTTTCTTAGATAAAACACTAAGGAACCCAATATGGAAATGTCAAAATTGCCTCAGAGTGAAAAACTCAATTTGAATATTTATGTACATGCTCCAAGTTGAGACAATCCAGCAAACTGCTTAATAAAGACACAAGGAGCGAGCTGTTTGAGCATTTTAATTTGCAAAAACAAAGAACATCTCATAAATGGGATTTAGTTATATTATTACACACTTCAATCTATTATTCATGCATCTTATTTTCTGCAACCCAAACAACAAGGCACACGTTGCAAACTACCAGCATCGCCACAGTTCAGACCACTTTCAGGAAAACTTGGGGTTAACTGGTGCACAGTCAAACTGGGAGGCCAGCTGTAACAAGGGGCTCTGCCTAGAGCTTCCAGCTTATTAGGAAACCTACAAAAACACAAGTAAAGCAACAAACAAAATAATGACAAATGCTGTGGGTGCTGGGAGGAAACCAACCAAAGCTAAAGTAGAGAACAGCACAGTGAGGGAAGCACTTTAAGGAGGGTGGTCAGGCAAGGCTTCTTGGAGAAGGTAACCTTTACGTGCAGTCCAAAAAGATGAGCAAAAGCTGGTTGTACAATGACATGAAGGAAGGAACGTTGCAGCCAAAAGGAACAGCATAAGCAAAGCCAGCAGTGAGTTTGGCAAACCTGCACATTAGGAAGACCCCAGTAGCTAGAGAGCAGCGTGTAGGGTCTGAGACACACAGGAGCCTTCTGAGCCTTGGCAGTAAGTTCACAGCTGTTTTTTGTTTTAATTTTGAACATAATCAAAGAAGTGACGAGATCTGATCTCTGTCTGAGGAAGACTGCTCTTGCTGCCGTGTGGAGCATGCATTAGGCGTGCCATTTAGGGGCAGCCCAAGTGAGAATGGCTATCCCCTGAACTCTGCATTTCCATTGTTTTGTTTGCATTGCATGACCTTCCAACTAGAATGTAAGCCACACAAGGACACGACTTCTGTTTTGGTTCACTGCCACTCCCCCCCCCCCCCCCCCCCGCCCGACCCCCTCAAGACCCAACAATGCCTAGAATGCAAAAGGTGGTACTCACCAAATAAATCTTGTTGTTAAGTGAGGTACTCATCCTCTGGAAAAGGCTCTTCAAATACTATTTACTTTACCACATCAAGATAATGAGCACGGCAAGCTTGCTGAAAGTGTCTGTGGTGGGGATTCTTATCATTTTCACTTGGCCTAGGAATTCTCAGCAAACATGCCAGTGGGCTCACCCTACTTTCAAGCGAGGTGTACTATCTAGAGACAGCAGTAAGATTGCAGATCATGAAGGCTTCATTGCTTTTACAAAACAGACTACAGGGCATTTACTCCTGGGCCTTGAAATATTATCATAAAACTAAACCCACTTGTCAAAACAAACAAGCAAAGCAAATTCCACGAGGCATTATAGCCTCTATAGCAATTACATTATTTTTACAAGGTAATTTATAAAGCCAGATAATTCATAACGGTACACTCCTTTCTAAGTGTGAATGTGGGCAACTCCATAGCATTAATACATCAGTGTAGATGTGTAAATAACTATACTGATCCTTCAATAAGAGTGTTTTATTCTCATTACTATTGGATAAGTATGCCATCTGGATAATTTACTTATATTTTCCCCTCTTCAAATAATATTTTTAAAGGTAAAAATTCAGATTCAGAAAATTTTTAAAAACTAACACTTGATTACAGTCTGCTGAACTTCAAAAGGGGACCATGAATAATTAATCCTACCTAATAAGTAAAAGAGTAATATGCAAATTGACCATCACTCCAAGACACAAGATGGCCACCCCCATGTGGTCAAAGATGGCTGCCTCCATGTGGACACAAGATGGTCACCACAAAATAGCCAGCAGGGGAGGGCAGTTGTGGGCAGTTGGGGGAGACCAGGCCAGCAAGAGAGGGCAGCTGGGGGGGACCCAGGCCTGCAGGGGAGGGCAGTTGGGGGGACCAGGCCTGCAGAGGAGGGCAGTTGGGGGGAGCCAGGCCTGCAGGGGAGGGCAGTTGGGGGGGAGCCAGACCTGCAGGGGAAGGCAGTTTGGGGGGAACCAGGCCTGCAGGGGAAGGCAGTTTGGGGGGATCAGGCCTGCAGGGGAGGGCAGTTGGGGGCAATCAGGCCCCAGCAAGGAGGGCAGTTAGGGGTGACCAGGCCAGCAGAGGAGAGCAGTTGCGGGGTGGGAGGGCAGCCAGGCCTCCAGGGAAGGGCAGTTCGGGGGGACCAGGCCTGCAGGAGAAGGCAGTTTAGGGAGACCAGGCCTACAGGGGAGGACAGTTAAGGGGGACCAGGCCAGCAGGGGAGGGCAGTTAGGGGGGGGCCAGGCCTGCAGGGGAAGGCAGTTGCGGGGGATCAGGCCTGCAGGGGAGGGTAGTTGGGGGCGATCAGGCCAGCTGGGGAGCAGTTAGGTGTCGATCAGGCTGGCAGTGGAGTGGTTAGGGGGTGATCAGGCTGGCAGGCAGAAGTGGTTAGGGGCAATCAGGCAGAGGCAGGTGAGTGGTTGGGAGCCAGCAGTCCTGGATTGTGAGAGGGATGTCCAACTGCCAGTGGTATCGGGCCTAAATGGGCAGTCGAACATCCCTCAACAGGTCCCAGATTGGAGACAGTGCAGGCTGGGGTGAAGGACACGCCCCCCCTTCCTCTTCCCCTACCCCCGCCCCCCGTGCATGAATTTCATGTACCGGGCCTCTAGTAATCATAATAAAGCATTTGGTATGGAGGGCTCACTACTACACATATTTCAGCCTATTAGTCACCCAAACACTTCTGATTATTCATGTATTTTGGCATTGTACAAACAAAACATCTGAATGACTGACTGCGTTTTTCTTTTCTCATTCAAAGGATTTTACTCGAAGTTATTGCACCTTTAAGGGGAGAGGCAGTGCTTTTAAAAAAGCATACAATGTGCTTTGATTTGACTTGTCACAATGAAAAAAATTATGTCACTTAATCTCTCTTCTACCCTATATGTGTATAAGTAAATCCTATAGATACTAACATAAAATAACACTCAATATGCATTTTTACCATTTCCGTTCCAAATTGCTTTCATATTCTGAGTTGACTATATATAGAAAGAGCCAAACTTGTTTGAGATCCAGATGGAGTCTTCTAGAGAATTAGGTTTCATATATATATATATATATATATATATATATATATATATGAAAAGTAAACTTATGAAATGTAAAAATACATATCTTGTTATTAAGGGCCCAGGATCATGTGCCCAGTCTTAGTGGAACAGAAGTCCCGACCTGAAATCATTGGAACTGCAAGAGCTTCTGTAATTAGAGCTTCTGCTTTGTACCAACAGCAGCTTTGCTTCCCAAATTTACTTACAACTGCAGGTCTGCATCCAGTAGGTGTCATGGACCCTATTCTTGATCTTTGGGCAACATTTGCATCATATGGAAAGTAAACTGATATTTCCAGTTGAAATGATCACCTGCTTATAAAGAGCTCTTTCAAACCATCACCTAGGAGGAAACATTGGCCTAGCCTAAAATACAGTACAATGTGTACTGGCATGTGGGGTGGGAGGAATTGTGAAAAGAAGTGGGATTTAAAATAAATGAAATTGGAAAGAAATGAACAATGTCTGCAAGCACCCTCAAAAGTAAGATTTTCTAATATAATATAAATTTGTTCTTGAAAATACCGTGACTTGAAAGCTTTTGAAATTCTTTGATGGAAATTGCTCTATGAGTACAAAGCTTTATTAGTGATTATTGTTATAAGACATTAATTGAAAATAGCAACACAGGAATTTGCAGTAAGTTTCACTGGTGTAAATATCACATATCCTGCTAACATTTTGACGAAGAAATACAAATGAACATATAGACTCATTATTATTTTCACTCTGATTGAGTCTCAATGCTTGTGGAGTGGAACATGAAATGTTTCATTCCCGTGATTCCGGATGTGCAGCCAGAGAAACTGCTGGGGTTCGTAGGATGGTCGGGGCAGGTGTTGGGGATGCTTCTCCATCTTCCTTCCAAGCACGACACATCCCCTTAGCCTCAGGTCTTGACGGAACAGACTATTTCAAAGGGCCTTTAACTTGGAACAATGTCTAGACCAAAATCTGGCCTGGGTACATGTTCTAGGCGTGCCCTCGGCCTCGGGAGCAGTAAGGACAGTAACCAGTCCATTAAAATCCAGCGCTTAAAGGCCGAGATAGAGTGGAAGTCCACAGGAGAGGCTCCTAACCTAACCCCAGGGACCTAGGGGAGGCTGAGGTCTCAATTTGCTCACAGGAGAATATATCCACAATGAAAACTAGTATATTCTTCACATCAATCACACATATTGTTCAAACCAGGAAATTTCCCTCGACTCTGAATAGTTATTGTGGGCCTCTCTCAAATTTTAATTCCATTTTTTGTCATGTTGGAGTTTTAAAGGAGTGAAGGTTAATTCCAAGACAGATAATTTATCATATTTCACCAGGAGAGTCAATTATCCTGTGGACAGGGGAAGAGCCTCTCTCTCTCTCTCTCTCTTTTCTCTCATGCAATACAGGACTTGCTAGCTAATGCTAGCAAGTATAATGCTGCTGTATGAAGGGAAAATAAAGATGAGGAAAATGGCCTGGCTGGCGTGGCTCAGTGGTTGAGCATCGACCTATGAACCAGGAGGTCACGGTTTGATTCCTGGTCAGGGCACATGCCCGGGTTGTGGGCTGGATCCCCAGTGGGGGGCGTGCAGGAGGCAGCCGATCAATGATTCTCTCTCATCACTGATGCTTCTGTCTCTCTCTCCCTCTCTCAAATCAAGAATGAAATATGTATTTTTAAAGAGATGAGGGAAATAGCATAATGTATGAACCAGGAGTGAAGAACTTGGAAAGGGTCAGAGGGACGCGATGCCTGTACTGGGAAGACTGGAGGAACTGGGGCATTTCCTGGGCCAGAAGAAAGCTAAGAGGCCGTGCGGAGTCCGTGTGTCAGCACAGAAAAGAGGAGCAAAGGCAGGGAGGACTGGACACGTTGACAGGGTCAGGCCGCAGCGGGGCATTTAGGTTATATGAGTTGCAGAAATAATCACTTGTTCACAGGCTTGGGGGAGGCCATCAAGCGGATATAGGTGATTTGATTGCTGCCTGGGCAAGGAGGTCACGACCCCTGGAACCTGAGAGAGCCGCCCAAGCCCCCGGGGGAACCACTTGTCCACAAGTCACAGTCCCAGAAGACGAGAACCGCATTCCTGCTCCTGTCCTTACCCCGCCCACTCCAACCCTGTCCCAGTCACCCACATCAATAACAGCGACCCAAGCCCAGAGCAGGAAAAACTAAGCCTCTCGGCAAGGGATGGAGGCAGGGCAGGTGGGAGGGACGTTTCTTTCCTTTTCTTTATTTTGTTTCCTTAGGAAGAGTTTCAAGGTGGTGATTCTTTGCATTTTTTCCTTTTTTAATAAAAAAATGCAAAAATATAATCATAAGTCATCCGAAAGAAGGCAGAAATAGGTAAAATCTAGAACTGCACTATCCAACATGGTAGCCAGTGGCTCCTGAGCATATGGGATGAGCTGTCATCTAAGATCCACCAGGATGCCAATGACTTGGCGTGAGAACTGGGTCAATGTTACCCTAATAATACCTTTGCACTGATTACATGTTAAAGTGATATAGTAGAAATATTAGATATATTGGACATATTAAACTGAAAAGATGTACCATTGAAGGTAATGCCATCTGTTTATTTTTTATTTTTTTATGGGTGGCTACTAGAAAACTTAATGTTAAGTATATGGTTCACTTATGTGCCTCTCATTTTATTTCTGCTGAGGAATGCTAAAATGCAAGATAAAATGTCCCTCTACTCTCAGCATTCCTGTCCCCAGAAAAAGCACTTGTCACATTTTATGTCTTCTTAAAGATCTCCTTTGATACATGGACAGTTAAAAATAAAATGAAACCATTTTCAATGAATTTCGCAGGAATTGTCTTTGTTTTTTACCTAATGCAGGTCCAGGAGATTGTTCAATGTTGATATCTGCTCATTTCCCTCATTCTTTGTTATTCCTTTGTGCATGCTGTACGAATGTCCCCAATATTCACTCAATTTTCTTATTTATGGAATTGAAGTTTTTCTCACATTTCCATTTCTGTAATAGTATTGCTGCAATGTGCATACTTGGACTTGTTGGGCCGAAGGGAATGAGAATTTTTCATTTTAATAGAGATTACCAAATTGTCTTCCAAAAAGTATTCATCAAATTATATTATCACCTCATACCAAAATATTACTTTCCCTACACCTTTGCCAAGTTTTAAAATTTTGTCCACTTTGATGGATGAAGCATATATCATTGAAATTCAGTTTTCCCTGTGATTTCTGAGTTTTAGAATTTTTGCACATGTTTCTAACTGGTACATTGACTAAGCAGAAAACACCTTTATTCATTCTCACAACTTCCTACTGAAAACTAATCCGGGACTCAGACCTTGGCATCTTTTCTTCCTTGACCTCGCTTTTTATATGAAATCACACACAAATCCCTTTGTGTTTCCAAGGATGGGCAGAGAGTAAAAGTCTTCCCTCCTCTTCTCATCACAGGAGTATCTTATCATAGCAGCCAAGATGTCCAGGTCAGGCTCATGGGCACATGATGCTTACCTTCATTCACCTGAAGCTGATCTGTCCTCCAACCCCTTCTCTTTAGACTAGACCACTTCCCTCCATGCCTTCCTCCCTGCCTCCATGGAGGACAGGTGTGTGCACTGAAATTCTCACTTCCGCCTGGCTGGTGTGGCTCAGTGTTTGAGCATCAACCTATGAACCAGAAGGTCTCGGTTTCTCTATCAGGGCACATGCCTGGGTTGCGGGCTCGATCCTCAGTAGGGGACGTGCAAGAGGCAGACAATCAATGATTCTCATTATTAATGTTTCTGTCTCTCCCTCTTCCTTTCTCTTTGAAATCAATAAAAAATATTTTTTTTTAAAAAAAGAAATTCTCACTTCCTCCTTTATCTCCTCCCCCCCCCCCCCCACACCGCCCCATACTCACTTAAAGATATATGTTTTTCTTTGATGTTTATTAAAGCTCTCTACATGTTCTGGATATTAATTTTTTGTCTGATATATATGCCACAATTATTTTCTCCCAACCTGTCACTTCTTCTTTTTCTTAACTTTATCATATCTTTTACCAAATATAGATTTTGAATGTTAATTTATCAATCTGTTCTTTTAACTTCTGTGGTTTGTATGCTTAGCAAAGCCTGATATACTTCAAGATTACAGAAATAGACTCATTTTTATTTTTGTAAAAGCAGCATTGAGATATAGTCCACATACTAGTACATTAAAGTGTACAATTCAATGTTTTTTAATATATTTACAGTTGTGTGATCATCAACACAACCAATTTCAGAACATTTTCATCACCTAAAGAGGAGACCCCGTACCCTTTTGCTATTATCCCCCAGTACTCCCACCTCCACCAGTCCAAGGCAACCACTAATCTCCTTTCTGTCTCTAAGGATTTGCCTACTGTGGGCATTTCATACAAATGCACTCATATACCATGTGACCTTTCTAATGAGTGTCTCCCATTTAGCATATTTTCAAGGTTTATCCATGTTGTAGCATATATTAAGTTCTTTATCCTTTTTTATGGCTAAGTAAATGCCATTGTATGGATACACTACATTCATCAGTTGAAGGCCATTTGAGATGTTGCCACCTTTTGACTACTGTGGATTATGCTACTATGAACATTCCTGTGGCCATATGGGCCTATATTCCATTTTATTGGATCGATACCAAAGAGTGGAATTTTGAGGTCCACCACCAGCTCATGAGGGTTCCAATCTCTCCACATCCTCACCAACACTTGCTATTATCTGACTTTTCTATTCTAACCATCCTACTAGGCGTGAAGAGGTACTGCATTGTAGTTTTGATTTGCATTTCCGTAACAACTAATACTAAGCAATTTATTTTCATGTTCTCATTGGTCATTTGTACATCTTCTTCAGACAAATGTCTATTTGAATTCTTTGCCCATTTCTTAAATTGGATTGTCCTTGTACTCTTGAGTTGTAAGAATTCTTTATGTAATGTCCCTTATCAGACATACAATTTGCAAATATTTTCTCCCATTCACTGGTTTGTTTTCACTTTCTTGATAGTGTCCTTTGATACACAAATGTTTTTAATTTTGATGAAGCCCTAGCCATCTTTTTTTTTGTCACTTATGCTTTTGCTATCTTATCTACGAAGCCATCACTAGATCTAAGGTCACAGAAATTTACTCCTATGTTTTCCTCCAAGAGTTTTAGCTAAACCAGATCTTTGATGCACTTTTGAGTTAATTTTTGTACATGCTTTGAGATAGGGGTACAAATTCCTTCTTTTACACGCAGATATTCTGTTGTCTGAAGACCACTTATTGTAAAGATGATTCTACCCCCATATAATTGTTAAACACCATTGTCAAAATAAAATGACGGTAAATATGAGCAAGAATCCTAAAATTTTATTATCATATATATTTGTACATGTATTTGTTTTTATTTAGATATGTATTTCATCTGCAATTTACTTCAATTTTCTAAATTGAAGGCTAATTATGACAACATTGTGTTTGAATAATGCACTTTCTTTCTTTACTAACTGAAAAATTTACACTTTCTTCTGTCATATTTTTTCATACACATGGGTCTGTTAGAAGCTTTTTATTACGAAAGTTCCACATTCCGGTGTTTGTCTTTGCAACATCATACTGTTAGCCCTTAGTAAGAACTTGCTTCCTTTTTCAAAAATAACATTTTCTTCTTTTATTTCATGAATAATTTCTCTCCCTTACTGTTTCTATTCTGTTCTGAAAAAGATAGATACTTTTGGATCCATCCCTAGGTTTTAACCTTTGTTTTCATGTTTTCTAACTCTGTGGTTTCCCATTATTTTCTGGAAGAATACTTCAATTTAACCTTTACATTAATTTGCTCTTCATTTGTGTGTGTGTGTCGGTGTGTGGTTTTCTGTTATTCCCAAATCTTCTATTTAATTTTTTTTCTTTTTTACAAGTGAGTGGATGCAATTTCCTCTCGAATCTTTCTGAGGACATTAACTTACAGTAGAAGTCATGGGCTCTGTCTCAGTACCTATGTATATCTCCTCATTCTTAGCACAAACATACACACAAGCCAATTGTCAGCACCTGTATTTCTTTGCCCACGGGCTTTCTCTTGCCTCTGAAGCCCATGTTACTGCCCAAATTGCAGGCTGGAGGAACTGAGGAATTCCTGGGAGCTGCTCTCTTCCAGTGATGGATGGGAGTTGGTATATAATTACCTGAGCTCTTACACCCTGCGGTTGGACCACTCTGACACGTGTGTTCAACGCGGGATCCCGTTTTCCCCAGGGGATGGAGTTCTAGCTGCCAGGGTGCTTGCTGACTTGATGTTGTTCCCTTCATTGGCTGCCTTCCTGCCCCCGTTCCCCTTCCTCTCTCCTCTCCGGTTCCTTCTTTCATCTCCCCATAAATTACTTGCACTCTGGTACGCAGCTATCCATGGGCACATTCTAAGACATTCACAGCGCTTGACGAAGAGTTCCTGGTTTGGTTTGAAATACGTTTTCTGGATTGAATGTTCCAGTCCAAAAATTCCCATCATCATTTCTTGTCTAACTTTACTCCCAATTGTAAGGAAATGCGTGAGCGTTCCCAGTGGAAGAGGGGAGTCGCAGAGTTGAGGTTACCACAGACCCGCCAGCATGAAGACTGATGGATAGTGAAGTATCCTCCTAAGAGGTGCTGCAGGGAGGTCAGCTAAGCTAAGGATTGGCTTATTCAGAGGATATGGCTGAGATTCAGAGGAGAGCCATCCAATGCCAAGGTCAAGGCTGTTGGTCCTGCTAAGGGAAAGGTTTGTGTTCCCCCAATGACAGTGCCAACATGGACCCTGCTCTGTAGCAAGATCAGAAAGACACTGCCCTCTGTCCAGTGGAAGCAGAGGAGGACACAAGGATATGAAGGCATGTAGTCTTATCCCTGTACCCACATACCACTCTGGCAAGGGGGAGACAGAGAGAAATTCTAAAACCCTGAACATTTACCTAAGAGAAAATAGATTAACCCAAAGGTATTCTATTTCAGGGGAAAAAAAATCAATGTACCTTTCATGGGTAGTTTTGTCTCCATCCACAGAAGGATGGAGTCTCAAGCACAACATGAGATAAATTATAGAAAATTAAAGAAAATTGCATTTTCTTTTGAGAGGAAAATTCATTTCGGTGTAGTGTCAGCTGCACTGCTTTAATAGACCTGTGACGAATCCTTTAGACCCTACACAGCTCCAATCTAATATTTTTTAAAGAAAAGTTTAAATGCCAGATTTTATTAATAATATTGACAGTGAAGCATTCTATGTCTTTCATGTCACAGAGGTCAGGAAAGTGGGATGCGCTCTGCTTTGCACTGATTTTCAGTGTCTGCTGCAGGGACTAGACAGAGGGATGGAGCCACGTGGTCAGAGGGAGAAAGCCCACTGCTTCTGCAATCAATTACTTTACTTAACTGCAATTATAGTGGGAGACCAAAACATTTAGCCTTCTCTTAGCTTCCTTATCTGCTTCTTCCCCAGGAGGCACTCGGAGATGCTGCTGGAGGGAGTCTCCCGACCGTAAAAGGCTATTAGTGGGATTGCACGGTGACCAAGTTACAGCAAAGTGCACCTTCGCTTCTGTGAAGGACACGAGTTTCCTAATGGAACGGCTTTGGCAGGGCTGTGAGTGCCCAACAATATCGAAACAGAAGACCCTCAAATATGCTGCACCTGACTCTCGGGGCAAGAAGGCCTGGGGCAGCGGTCAGCCTGGAAGTGCAAGCTCTGCTCAGGCCAGGGAGGGGTCCAGGGAAGAGGTGAAATGACGGACAGAGATAGTAAGAGTTAGAACTTGGAATTTTAAAAGCAGGTGATGGAAGTAGAGATGGGTAGGAGTAGAGGAGAAACACTAGGAGGGAAAATATTCTATCCCTAAAGAGCCAAACTATAAAAAAATAAATAAAAGAAAACTGGAAAGGGACCTCCTCCCTCCTTGCCCACCTATAGGACAGCAATGCAGTTTCATCCCAAGAGACGGCTTCCCATCTCTAACACCCCATTCCTGTGTCCCCTGAGCTCCAGAGGCTTCTAGAAAGTTCATCTTGTCCTCATGCAGGCTGAAAGAGATATTGAGGGTTGGGACCATATTCCCATTGACTGTTTACCCAGGTACTAAAAGTCACACAATGAACGACCTTGTAAAGCCAAACCCTGAAGCGGCTGCAGGATTCCATGCTAAGCTCCAGAGACAAGCAAACGAAGGGACAATTCTATCAGGCTCATGGAGATCATGTTTCCTTCAGCAGGTCAGTCCTAGAAGTTAGTGACCAGCTGTGCTGACTTCTACATCGAGTCATTCCATTCACAGTGGCCTTCCCAGTTGCCATGAATGCTGAATTAACTTCTTAAAAATTAATAAATAGAATAAATAGCTCATGTGCCCTAACATTGGCGGTAGAGTTAAACAAAGAACGATGCAACTTGGTTTGCTTTATTGGACAGAAACATTAAATGCAAAACAAGTACTTAAGACCAGGAACTCTTCCTGGGGAGACATAAATGTCTTAATCTGTCCACTCGGAGCCTCTCACGCAGCTTTGTGTCCGATGCACGCAGAGTCCTTGGTTTGTACCTGAATGCTGGAAACATTGGGATTATTGGGCCTGGTCTGTGCATCAGATGCAAACTATGGCAAGTGTCTTGGGCCAGAGAAACAGAAGGAAAGGAGAATTTGGAGTCTGCAGAAACCAGCCAGATGATGGGTAAACTGAAAAGCCAAGCAAGAGACCAGGAGGCAACTCAGACGTTGACAACAGGAAGTCCGTATTACTCCCAGAGCCCTAAGACCAATGGAGGACCAAAACTGCGTACCAGCTTGCCCACAAAGAGGGGGGCTCCCTGGCACAAGCCAGACCTAGAGGGAAGCGAAGCTATTGCTGGAGGTGCCACCTAAAGCAGAGAGAAACGGGAAGAGACACCCTGGCTTCTCCCTGCTCCCACCCTCCAATCCCAGCACCTCCCATTGGTTGAACCTCCCCAGCAACAGAATGTTGGGAACCAGAAATCTAAAACCCAGAGCAGCACAGCAGGGGCCAGGAGAGGCTACAGAAGGAGCCAGTAAATGACCAGCATGGAACCTGATGCTTTTCTTCACTCACCAGGAAATACTTGTAATTGATGTTCACCCATAAGAAACAAAATGCAATGTTTCAAAAATAACATATTTAGCATTTCAAGCATAAGAATGTTATGTTGTAAGAACTGGTATTCACTTTGGCAACACTGTGTGAATATTAAATAGAAATACCTAGTATATAAAGTCTTCCTTCTTTCAAGCAAAAACAAGAATTTCTACCATTATATTTCATTATTGGGTTAAATTATATTCACATAGCAGCTTTATATTACATTTCGCTCAAATCTGACTCAACCCCTGTTCTCAGAGTTCATGTCATGAAGTGAATCGGAAATAACATAGGGCCATCCTTACTGAAGTTTCCTCTCTGGGATAGTGTGCTTACGAGAGACAAATTTATTTCTAAGTAAGAAGGGCCCTACAGAAATGGGGGAGAGTGTTGCATTGTTAGATGGCTCCCCAACCCTGCTTTGTAGGGGCCCATCACAGGAGTGTTCATTCTGAGTGGCTGATGGCTCTTCCTCCTGACTTATTTACTCTCGGAAAAAAGCAAGAGGAATTTCTTGACCAAACACATGCTTTCTTTGACTAACTGGCCACCAGCTCTTCCTGGGTTCCTCTCCTTGACCAGCATCTCCCTTAGGTGCTGCGTAGGACAGTATCTTTCTATAAGAGGGTGACAATGGGAACATATTTTTATATGTTTTTTTCCATCATTGAATCTATTAATGATGACATATAGGAAATATTACTAATCAGCAAACCTAGAAGTTATTTTTCATTATTAAGTAGCAGTCAATGCAAAATCAACTGCCTTGTTAGCTTAGTTAGACCCTTTCATAAGACAAAACTGAAATACATCAGAAAATGTCTTTAATGTGAGTTTCCTGGGACCCCATGTCTACTCAGCATTTCCTTTTATTCCTATTGTTCTGGGTCACCTGCTGCTCCTGCAGTGAGTCCCTCATGCCTTTGATCATACACTGATGGGGCTTTTATAACACTTGATATTTATAATCAGAGAGCTGCATGCAGGTTATCGTTACATATTCAGAACATGTTTTTCCTTTCAACGAGAATAAAAAATATTCCTCTGGCGACAATCGGAGCGATGGAAGCATTCAGCGGAAAAGGTGAGGCTCTGGCAGGACCACCTGGAAGATGGCGCACGGGACAGGAGCCTGTTTTGCCTGGAGTGAGGGACATTGGCTGGTGTCTACTGAAGAGGAAAATGAAATGAGATCACATGGAACGAAGGCGAACTTTTATCTGCTACAGAGAAAGAACCTCCTGGGAAAACAGAGGCCTGCTAGGAAATAGTTCTGGGTAGCAAAGGTGATTTATGCTTCCTGTAGTCAGTTCTGAACTAATTCCCAGAACGGCATGAAGGGATGCCAATTTGAACAGAAGACAAACTGTGCTCTCTGTCCATTTGAAATCACATCACCTACAAGCGTAATACAAATGGCTTGGCTTTTTTTTATAGTCACTTACTTCTAAGGAGGTCCAAGGGCTTCCTACCCATGATCTCACTTACGAGCACACTGTGAACTCTGCCCCCCGACGCGAAGAGCAGTACAACTTTCCTGGGTAGAAGAAAGGGGAACTTCCTCTCGTCTCTTCTCTCCCTCTGTTTAACTCTCTGCACCAGCAAAGAGGAAAACATATCAGCTGGGCTCATGCTGGAGCCCCAGCGAGAGCAGGGCCTTTCAAGCCAGAAGTCACACACACCGAGATCTGGATTCACAGCTACTTCCCTTCTGGGTGAACTTGGCCAAGCCATTTAACCTCTCTGGGCCTCGGATTCTTTATCTATAAAATAGGAGAAATGACCCCTACCTTGAGGATTGCTATAGGGAATAGGACTAGTACAAGTAAAATGTCTTGAACAGCATTTAGCAAATACTTGGTATTTAATGAATAGTCTCATGTGTTATTATATAATGAATAGTCTCATGTTGACCCCAAGGCCAACCCTCAGGCCTGCTTCTCCTCTTCTCCTCATCCCACGTTCCCCCTCTTTTAAGCTCACTTTGTGATGTGGATTCAGAAAAATGGCAGAGCAGAGGCATGGCCAGGCACAAGAGATGCCCAGGCCGGGAGTTTCTTCACGCCATCCTAAATGGGCACAGGCAGCAGGGTCCTTCTCGCCATCCCTCTGCTCTTACAGAGGAACTGTGGGCATGACATCTTATGTTCCCTTTCTTGGGGAGAAAGTCTGCATTCACCCACTGAAATCCTTCCATCAGTGAGCTCATACCCATTGCTGTCAGGGAGGTGCAGAAATTTCCGGAAAGAAAAAAAAAAAGTCAGTCCTTAACTGCCTCCTAATGCTAGAGATCTAGAAGGTAGTTCCCTAAAATGACTGTGGCTTGATGAGATCTCAGACGGGTGAACGTTTTGGACATGTCATTTCATGGCTCCTGCAACATGCAAGCCTGTGTCCTAGACCCGAGGAGCCAGGACCCGTCCCTGGAGGAGGCACAGGGGAGTGAGAGAGATGACACACAGGCTCACAGCTCCCCAGGGCAGCATGCTGGCCTCCCTTCCCCAGACAAGGGCTACCCTGCTCGCTGAGGCCCTGAGATGGGGGAGGTGAGTGCGCTGCCAGCGCCCCGCCTTGTCAATCACACGGCAAAATGATGACCTCAGAGTTTTCAGAGAAGAGTGACTATTAGCTCTGGAAGAAATGAATCACACCGAAATCATCATAGTTTTGTTTTGTTTTTCCCTGACTCCCCCTTGGCACTACAAATTAATCTTCAAATTACTTACTGAAGAAGTCCGGACTCCGTAAACACAATACGGCTTCATGATTGATTTCTAAAGTGGTTTCCACAGTTGAAGGAGTCTTTGAAGGAAAGTGTGTTTCCAGTGTTACAGAGTCATAGAAAAATAGCTATTATCATCATCATAAGATGTTTTTTAGGTACCAAAGATATTAATTTTCTAGAAAATAAGAATAAACACTGAGGGGCATTTTAAAAAAGTGTTTGTGCCTTCACTGCAGGTTGAGCATTAATGTTGCAAGTCAGTGTGTAAAGAATGTGTTGCTAACCGACACAGCCCTTTCGAGCGGTTGCTGGAAAGTTCCATAATAAACTAATCACCAAGGGCCCCCAAACCTCCTGCTGGGGTTGGCTGCCACGCTGCAGGATCTGCCCTGACACTTTCTAAACAGCCTGCGTGAAAGAGATGTCTTGTCTGGTTGTGCTGGTTATCATTCTTTTTTCAGAACAATCTCAGAAAAGACCATAAGCTTGTGACAGAACGAATTTGTGATCTTATCCAATCATCTGGGCTGTTTGCAAAACTTCAGTAGGTGGCAGCGTTTTGTTGATAAATGTTTTCTTAGCCAAGTGATCTCATTTAGTGCAACTGTTGCAATATTAATAAACTGAACTTATGATCGTGTTTGCCAGGACTGAAAATATTGCCATTCTCTCCAGCGGGTGCTCTTATCTGAACTGACAGCAGCATTCATTGTATGAGAGATGGGGGTGGGGAGAGGCATACTCTGGGTTACTGTATGCGGGAAAGTGATGGAGGCAGAGGGAGGCTTCAGGAAGGAAGGCACGAGATGAAGAAAGGGAACATAAGATGCCGTGCCCACATTCTGGCTGGCTCAACAAAACCCTGGACTGGCACAAAGGTTCACTCCTTTCGGGGATCCTGTGTGACGCATGAAGACCCTGAAGGTGATCCCCGAGGTCCTGCGGAAACCAGGTGAAGGCCATTGGTTAAGCAAGCACCTCGGATCCCTTTGCAGCAAAGGCAGGAAACCAAATCAGAGCGCTCCCGATGTGTCCCCAAGCTTCTCAGGGCCAGCACAGACAACGTCTCAATAAATACCTATCCAAATCACAGCCAGTTCTGCCAGGCCCGTCTCAACCCACCCAGAGGAGAGGTCCCAGAGTGGCCTCTAGAAAGATGGGGACAACACCTCCTTCACCAGAAGCCCCAGCCTGTCACTCAAGTCTGTTCAATCTGACCCCAATCAATCACCCTCCATTTCTTCATTCCCCTAAGGAACCAACCTTCCTTTGTAGAGTGTAAAGACCTGGCTGGGAAAGAGAACCTTTCTCAAGCGCCCCCTCCTTCCTAGGGGACCAGAGAATCCACCATTACACAAGGAACTTTCAGGGCCCCCCCAGGCCAGCGTGTCAGGTGGTTCCTCGTGAGCATCATAGACTGAGCCAGAATATGCCTTTGGTTTCCCAGTCCCCGAGCTTGCCGGCTGCCATCGCTTTCACCGGCTGGAGACGGCCCTCATTCTGTCACCTTCATCTGTCAGAAAGACACATTTCATGAGTCCACTCCAATCCGTCCTTCGCGGTAAAGGCTTGTCTGATCGCCCCAGCTGGAATAGACATCTTTCTTTTATGAATACCCACTGCAGTTACTGCCGGGCCAGCTGCCGGGGAGCAATGGGAGGACTTCTCTTTCCTGCAGGTTAGAGCTGGCCTGCAGGTTCTATATGGGCCTGTAGGCACTCAATGTAAAGGTAGCTAGTGCCTGCCTCCTTTGCATTGTTTTCCATTGACACCTTCGATGCCACTTATTTTTGCCTTGTATTAACGTTATAAAAATACCATATGTGCAAGGCCTGCTTTCCTCTCCCGACTGAAAATGCCTTGTAGTTATCTTTGTATATCCTTAACACCTAGCCTAGTGGCTTCACAACAACAACAAAAAGTCTTTTGAATTAATTAGTAATTAATTGAGGCTTTTATATTCAAATTAGCATGCCAGTCAGCCTCACTGCTGTGTGAAAACTCTTTCAATTCTCTTTCTGGTGAAGTCATTTCTCTAAGATGCGATGGTTAAATTCCACCAAGGAAAGACCCACATCTCCTATTCAGCTACTGTCGCACAAGACCCAGGCGTCCTGGACAACTATTCTAATGACTAACTGAACAGATAGAAAATTATAGAGTTAATGTTTCTACAAGACAAATATATAAAGCATTTTCCTTAACACCAGGGAGTGATTTTTTATTACTATTTATGATTTCATATGAAGGCAAAAATATAACCACCATTTACATCAGGAGTGGGGAACATCCAGCCTGTGGGCCATATAAGGCCCACGAAATCATTTGGTGTGGCCCTGCCCAGGCATTAGGGGTGAGCTAATGAAATGTTTGACCAAATATAGCAGGCTAATTTTTAGATTGATAATTTTGTTTTTGTTGTTAATCCTCACCTGAGAATATTTATCCACTAATTTTTAGGGAGAGTGGAAGAGAGAGGGAAAAACAGAAAGGAACATCGATGTGAGAAAAACCCATTGATTGGTTGCCTCCTGCACGAGCCCCAACCAGGGCCCAGGCCGGGGAGGAGCCTGCAACCAAGAACCCTCTGGTCCACAGGCTGACATTTTATCCACAGGAAAAAACCAGCTCGGGCTAAGTTGATAATTTTGTATGGCCCGAGAATAATGTTATAAATATCCAAATGTCCCTTGGCAGAAAAGGAAGTTCCCCACCCCTGATTTACATAAAGATCTTTTCCTCCTCACCACGTCCTCTTATTAAAATCAATCAGGCATTTGGGAAGATACTGGCTATACTATATATCGGATTGTTTCATGTGGCCCAGAAGAGTACATCCTCTTTCCTTGGGGGACGCCAAGTTACTACATTATAACTGAATCCCATTTTCCTTGCATGATGTCTATCGCCTAATATTTTAAGCCAACTGGTCTACTAGTTAGTTCATCATGTCAGAGGGAGCTAGCTAACTTTAAGAGTATGTCATCTCCCATCTGCAGGCATCGTCTTTACATCCAAATATTTTTTGAGAACCCACAGTGGGCACAGGGACATCCCCACTAAAGATCTCACACAGAGATGGACAGATGGCCTGCGTCAGGGCATGGAGTTTGAGCAACAAGCATTTGTAAAGCAACCACTCTTTCTGGCCATTCTCTGAGACATGTAACTGGAGGCAGGGAGGATAAGCAGAGGGCTCTGGTGGCATAAAGTCGCCCCAATATGTCTTCCAGGCACTTCAGAGATCTCTGGTGGTAACACCTCTCGGAGGGTAGGGTGGGAGGACAACTCTCTCCCAGTGTCTGTGCCACAATCTATAAGATTGCATTCCTTCATATATTGTAATATTGCAATTCAAGGGATTGTCTTTCCCCATCTCAATTCCGCCTCACAGAACTAACCAATATACCCGCATGCACAACATATGCAAATATCCTTGGGCCTGCAGAGTTTCTAACTATAGGAACAACAGTTCACGGGGAAGCCGAAAGTATCTTTACTTATTGAAGATGCCCCTGATGTGCACATCGTGGCAACAAAGTGGGAGAGGTGCTCCTCCCCAGGTTTACATTCATCACCAGACGCACTTGTTCCAAACGTCTAGACTGCTCGCTGGAGTCATGCTCATTCTGTCTGCTTACACTTCTGAATCCCCTCCTCTGGAAACTTTGCATTTAAATCGACCTGCCCATGGCTCACTTCAGAGTGATCATTAATATCAACAAGTTCCATCAGATAGTTGGTCACCACTTTCAGGGAGCAACCCATTGCTCCATGATTCCATGCTTCAGCCCACACGAATCCTAACTAGTTGAAGCAAGGAAGTAATGGCATTATGGACTGAAGGAATAAAGGACATCACAGAAGATGTCAATCCCTTTACAGTGATGACACAAATTAACTGCATAATTATGGGAGACCAAGCAGAAGTGTTTTTCATGACTTGTCCCCATAATTGTTCCTTCCTCATATTGTTATCTCCCATGTCGTTGCACCATTATTACAGAAGAATTAAAGTTATTATAGCATAGTGGATAGCATGCTACTCTCCCCCTTTACACATTTCATAGTAATAGGCCAATGGAAGGTCTAGAACTCCCACTGGCAGTCTGACAGGAGTGGGCACTAAACATATTAGAAGTATAATTTAATTTTAGGATGCAGCCTTATGCCATAGCATTCAAGGAAAAGAAGAAAAGGGGTCTGATTGTGATTGTCAGTTTGAAAATTCTCACTATTGCCCTGATTAGTGATGAAATCTTAAAATCTGGCATCTTAGCTAGTTCTCTCAAGGTGTCATTATTTAAGTCACTCATTATTAGAATACGGAAAAGCAAATTTAATTAATTTCATATCAGTATGGCTTATTTGTCTGGCATGAAGTGACATTGTAAAATTCATCACAAGCGCCACTTCTCACTTCACAGTTGAAAGAAGTTGTGCGGTTGTCTTGAATCCAAGGAACCGGCAGAGACATGTGCCAGAAGGAACTGTGGGCAGGAGTTTCAAATCTGGGTACCAGCTCCACTTCCATCCCAAATTAGATGGCTTTGTGCAAATTACTTTGCATCTCTGGGAGGCTGTTGTCTTTCTGACAAGATGAGGCCAGACATTTGCTAAGGGCTCTTCAGTTTTAATATTTCAACGGTTCTATTAGCATTTTATGATTATGATACAGAAAGTTACAGAGATTATGGTTGACCACCAAAGCCCACTCAATTTGGGGGAACCTTTTCCAAATAGATATGAAGCCAACAGTGACCAGTTGATTGTAGTGATAACACGGGCTATGAGATTCATCCCCACAAAGGACTTGACTTCAATAGGTAGGTGATAGTGACAAGGAAAAACCTAAAGCAGTGGTTTTACATGTATGTAGCACCTGCTCTGAAGATCGTTTTGATGTGAGCAAATCTTGGTTTTAGTCCACAACCTCTTCCTCACTTGTTACTCCCCTGCCAATTTTCCAGGACCTGAGTGATTCTATTATAAAGTAACTCAGACCAAGTCATTCCTCTGTTTAAAATCCTGTAATAATTTCCCATCGCACTCAGATTAGAAACCAAAATCTTCTCTATGTTCTATAAGCAATAAGTTCTCCCATTCACCATTAATTCATTTTTCTCAACTTCTATTTTCTTGTCCCCATCGCTCACTCGGCTCCAGCTTACCTGTCACACTGGCCTCCTTGCTTCTGGAACATGCCCAGGACATCGCTACCTCCAGGCCTTGGACCAGCTATTCGCTTTGCCTTGGACTTTCTGTGTATGGATTGCTCCAATATATTCTCTACGTATTTGTTTAATTTTAACCTCCTCAGTTATGGCTACATGACTTTCTCCTTATAATTAATCATTACAATCCACCCTTCCCCCTTGCTCCACTCTCCATCCACAATTTATATCTTCCATAGCACTAGCAACCTTCTAACATGCTACATTTTATGCATATATTTTTTTCATTATTTATCCCCATTAGAAGGTAAGCTTTCCAGAGATTTGGAATTTTTGTTTGTTGACTGCTCTATTCCCAGAAACTATAAAAGTTACTGGCACACAGTAGCCACTCAATATTATTGAATGACTGAATTTATCTCCCATTCTCCAAAAATATTTAGGTATTATCATTTATGATGATCTGTTCTAATATAAATTTGGGGGTAGATGTGTGAAGGGACTAACATTTTTAATCTTAGTATTTTATATATAGTGATTGTGGTTTTATTTCACTTTGTATCATGAGAAGGTCTTTAATTTGAAGCCAAGTTAGACTGATTTCAAATTCTGGTCATGTTGCTTGTCAATGAAATAACCTTCAGAATTTTTTTTTTTTTTTTGGCCAGCTATGAAATTGATGTAATGAGGCAGCTTGCTACGCAAGGGTTTTGAGAAAATGACATGCATTGACCTATATAAATCACATAGCATAGTGTCAGGTACAGACTAGCTGCTCAATAAAAGTGGTCTTGCATGTTTGAGTTGTATGAATTAATTGGGAGTCTGACAGTTCACATAGGTTTAGTATATAATCCCTGTTTCCCTAGAGAGCACTTTGATTCAAAGGAAGAAACCTTACAGGAGAAATTTCTAGGATCAGCAATAATGGGGGAGATTTTTATTGGCGAAGGAAGGGAAGACAAAAGGAGAGGGGTGGGGTGGGCAGAGCACCCTCCCAGACCTCCTCGCATCCTCACATCCCCCAGGAAATCACTCTCATTAGAACCCTTGGCAACCATGCACCTCTGAGCCTTAATAGAGTGAGAGACTCATTCATGAGCACTTGGTGACTTCTATAGCACAGAGACGGCCTTTGAAGATTACAATCCTACCAGATTGTCCCCCACAGAGATTAAATGCCAAAAGAGAAAAAAGATAAGCATGTGGGGAAAGGGTAGGGTGACGAGAGAGATGAAACAAAGTCTAGGAATCACTTCTCATGTCATCATTGTCGCATTAACACCTGAATGGCTAATACACATGCCCTGTGGCTTGTTAAAGGAGAAACTTCAAAGCATGTAAATATTTTTTTAAATGAGAATGCTTGACCCTAACAGTTGGTATTCTCAGGCAGACAGCAGCTGGCATATATAGGCTCATATCCCCAGCCCACACACGTGGAGACACAGTTGTTCCCAGCATCCCCCTTCCTTTAATAAGCCAATAAATATTGATTCTGACCTGGTTGCCACTTGTTCCCCTAGCCTCGTCTCTCATTCCAAGACTTCTCGAAACTATAAAAAGCTAATTTCCAGATTTCTAGTCTGGCTAGAAGAATTCAGTTTTTCAGTCAGATCTCCCAGAGGTCTAAGAGCAATCATTATGAATGAGAAAAGGCATTTCGTATTCTTTCCACCTTGGTAGCAGGTAGAGCGAGCAGGGCTGGTTACCTACTTGAGGCAATGATGAAATTTGAACATTCGGATCTGCTGCTCATCCTGTAAGATCACAGAAAATTTGGGGCAAGAACCTGACAAGCAAAAAGGTCAGCAGGCACTGCAAAGTACAGCTCATGGACTAAAATCATGATCAAAACGTGAAAAATGACCCGCACTTCTTATGTAGCCAGCCTTTTATCTCAGGCAATGCAGTTCTAAAGAACATTATTTTGAACAACATACATGATGGCTACATTTGAGTTTTAGAAAAACATATGACTGAAAGGAGATTTGACCTACATTTTGAAGCAGGTTTTTTTTTTTAATTTTTCAGTCTCAGTATTCAATAAGAATATTGAGAATCTCCTATATGCTTAGCACTGTTGGAGCAGGTCATCTGAGCAACAGACGATAATTTTTTTTTTTTTTTTGGGCAGGCTTAAACCATCACTCTATTTTTCTTGTATAAAATTATGTGGTGGCCACAGCTGGAGCCTGGGTCCTCTGCACAGAAACTCTGGTGTGGGTCTGATAGGGACACTTGGTGAACACAGTCTCTTTCCAGAGATCCGGGGTGAGATAGCTGTAGGTCTTAGAGATGGCATCAAAGGTGGCCTTGGCGAAGTTGCCCAGGGTGGCAGTGCAGCCCCTGGCCGAGGTGTAGCAGTCATCAATACCAGCCATCATCAGCAACTTCTTAGGCACAGGGGCCGAGACAATGCCCGTACCCCTGGGGGCAGGGATGAGACGCACCAGTACAGAGCCACAGCGGCCAGTCACCTTGCAAGGAACCGTGTGGGGCTTGCTGATCTTATTTCCCCAGTAGCCTCGCCGCACCGGCACGATAGAGAGCTTGGCCAGGATAATGGCTCCACGGATGGCAGTGGCTACTTCCTTTGAGCACTTAACACCCAGACCAGCATGTCCATTGTAGTCTCCAATGGCGACAAATGCCTTGAACCGGGTCCTCTGGCCAGCACGTGTCTGCTTTTGCACAGGCACGATCTTTAACACCTCATCTTTGAGGGATGCCCCCAAGAAAAAGTCAATGATCTCAGATTCCTTGATGGGCAAGGAGAATAGATAGATTTCCTCTAGGGATGTGATCTTCATGTCCTTGACCAGGCGGCCCAGCTTGGTGACAGGGATCCACTCCTTGTCCTCGGCCTTGCCCCGACCCCGGCCGCGACCCCGGCCCCGGATGCCGCTGCCAAATCCTCCACGGAAGCCGCCGCGACCTCCTATTCCGGGACCCCCGGGGCCTCCAGGCCCTCCCGCAGCACCGGCGTCATCCGCCATTTGGTGTTTCGTGGGAAAAGAAGCGACAGACGATAATTATAAGACAGTTCCCTAACTCAGAGATTTCCCTAATTGAAGAGACAAGACAAGCATACACACTCAGAGTTTTGGTGCTTAATCTTTTGGGGGCCATAGACTTCTTTGAGAGTCTGATGGCTGGTACCGAGGCCTGTTTTAGGGGGAAAAAAATCAAATATACATACAATTCTGTACTCCATTTTAGTGATTTCATACCCTTTATGGACCCCTCTGTGGTCCAGGATAAAGTTTGACTATCCATCACATTTTCCCATAACAGACTCCCTTTCTCTTTGGAAACACGTGTCACATGTCAGAAGTATAGTTCCCACTTTATCCCTAGCATCTAGTTGAGTTCTGTCCCATAATACACACTGTTGAATAAATAAATGCATCAATGAGTTTAGAAAGCTCACCTTGGGGAGTATGAAAGGCAGTGAGGATGCCCAGGGTCTGGGCTGCACGTGGGGTACAGCTGGTCATAGACACAGAAAGTCCATCAGAACCAGAGTCAGTAGGGAAGGCCTGAGAGGATTAGGGCTGAAACTGGACAAATGGATAAAATTCATGTGGGAACAACAAGGAAATGAGCAAGTACTATCATCAAATTATGAATTAAAAATAAAGACCTCTTACTGGTGGGAGAATGAAGTGACTTGAGAATCAAGGCTTGCTGTGCCCACTTGCTATGCTGGAAAAGGAGCCTTTATTTTAAGGATGCCTGTGGTGCCCAGAATCAGTGCAAACCACCAAGACGGGGGTTGAAAGGAGACAAGGACGTGCGGCATCCAGGCAGCTTGGACCACAACACGGCTGCGCCACCTCTATGATGAATTTATCCGCCCAACCTGCTTTCCACTGAGTGACCAGGAGGCAGATTCCAGAGACAGCACTGATGGGATGAACCTGGACCACATGCATGCCCCAGGTGTACCAGAAACTCACAGAGGATTTCCCCTAAAGCAGTGGTTCCCACAGGTTGAGAACTGCTAGCAGGGTCACCTAAGACCATTGGAAAATACAGATATTTGCATGACGATTCATAACAGTAGCAAAATTACAGTTATGAAGTAGCAACGAAAACAATTTTATGGTTGGGGGTCACCACAACATGAGGAACTGTATTAAAGGGTCGCGGCATTAGAAAGGTTGAGAACCACTGCCCTAAAGCTTCTATAGTCACAGGTGACATGAGAGAAGCATAAGAGGCTGGCCCTAGGAATTTCTTTCCTGAAATAACTATTCGAAACAGTTCTCCCTAAATGAGAGTCGGGTGCTAACAGGAAGTGAAGGAATAGCGGTAGATGTCAGAGAGCCCAAACCAACAAATTTCTGAGGGATCTTGAGCAAGGTACCTAAGGTACCTTCCCCCATCTACTACCTCATAGGTAAAAACAGCGATGATGATGATGATAACAACTGCTTCAGTTTGGGGAAAATCAAATTATATAATTCACGGAACACTTTCAGCTTATTGCCTGGTGCATGCTCATTCAATGTCCATTATCACTGCTGCTGCTGTTGCTACTTATTACTGAGCTGGATATGGAGGACAAAATGTGGGTACCCATGTGTACTTAACTTCAAACTCCAAATGTACCCCATATTTAATACTACATCTCAAAGACACAGAGGGGGGTGAAGAAAGTAAATGTCGATGAATCGGTAAACACCATACAGAAAAAGTAGGATACTCACTCACTTTCTGAGAAAAAGATGGTCTCCCTCCCCAGGAACTCACCCTTTCCCCTCTTCAGTATTCCTTTCTTCCCTGCTGTCACCTTTGCTAATTGTCTTAACACTAATGACTTCCTCCCGGTTTACCATTTCTCAAAGCCTGAAATTGCTTATATTTATTCTTTTCCTACCTCTTTCAAGTCCAGGCTGGTTGCTTGCTCTCAGGTAGGTTCTCCCAGGCAGGCAGGAGGGGTGTTTGCCTTCACCCCCATTTCCCACAACTGCCTTGCTCTCCAACCTACGATATGAGTGTCTTCACCTGATATCCAACCTGACGTAACTTGAGGTGGGTGGACGCAGAGCAGAGAGAGGAGCCCTATTTAGATTTGATTTAAAATGTAAATGTTATTTGCCTCATGCTTCTAAATGTTTCAGAGTCCTACCCTGAGATGCACGCACACACTTCCTGCCATGTCTCTTGAGGGCAGGACCTTCATTTTTTTTTAGGGTTTAATTTTTTTAGTTGTTTAAAGTATTACATATGTCTCCTTCCCTCCCCCCCCCATCAACCCTAGGACCTTCACTTTTAAGCAATGACATAATCGTATCCCATTATGAGAATGCTATGACTAAACTTTTTAATCGACACTTGAAATGCTCTCACCATTTTGAGTGGATGCAATTAGCTCCAGAGAAAAATTGTCACCATCTTCTTTCCTAAATTCCTCCCCTACTTCCAACACTGAGACAGTGTGAATGACAGTGAGGATGAGGGGTAGAGAGGAAACATCCTTGAAATGTAGGGAATGAGGTCAAAGTGGGTAGGAGGCAGAGGAAATCTTACACTGCTTCCTTTTCCCACTTACCATGCCTTATGCCCTTAATATAAACCGTGAGAAGCAATGCAATTGAGCAAAGCAAAGACTTTGAATAGTTCTTCTCATACTCATCAGAGACCAACACACTGAAAATCAAGTCGCAACCATCTTCATGACTGCACATTCCTTACCACCAAGAAGTAATCACAAACTTTTCATCTGTTCTTAAAAGCCTCCTTATACAGTCAAACCTTGCATACTGGCTCAAAAATATTTGGTTGAAAACAGGTCCCATCCATTAAATAAGATGAGAACACCTATCTTAATAAGTGTGGCTAAAGACTAACAGGGACTTTAGGCCCAAAATGTAAGTTACTAATGTTTTTCTGTCACCACCATCTGCCTGTACTAGTATACATGCAGCCTTTTTTAAATCAGCAAAGATGGACACTATCAAAAACATATGGAATGCCAACCAAGACATAATCAGCAAACCAAGGGGTAGTCTGAATGCACAGGCTGGTGATCACTCACAAAGACGTGATGTCCTTATGTCTGTTCATTTATCAGCTTAAATCAAAGGGTTCGAGGAGGAGGAGGGAGAGAAGGGGGAGGGAAGCCTAGGCATGATTAACAATAGGTGCAACACAGGATGAGCTGGATGAAACTGCTCCATATGCAAATTATACAAGTCTGATTGCATCAAAGCGTGCACAGTTTAATGAATATAGCAGGATGCCTTTATCTTTGCTTGGATATGCTCCTAAAAGGAAGACTGTGCCCAGATAAAGCACAGTTTAATAAGGAGATTTTTCATTGCAGAGCCAATGAGCATTTGCATATCTTTCCCTCAGCTTCAGGCCTCTCTGTGTGTGTTGTACTCAGTCTCTTTCCATCTCTTGCTCCTTGTTTTCCCTCCTCCTGTCAATACCCGCTCCTCCCTGGCACCCCCTCAACCCCCACCCCCAGCCTCTCTCTCATCCACAGGGCTATTCTGATCCTCTTTTTTCCCCCACTGAAGTCAGTAAACATTTGCATGTTGTTGGCATATATTTTCGGAGCATGTATACTTAGTGCAAATTAAAGAGAGTCCTACACAGATGAGATTAGAATCTTTAAAACGTGACTTGAGCAATTATTTATCTCGGGCAATTTTCACTTTGCTTAACATTGCCATGTTTTAAACATTCTTTAATTGATTATTTAAATACGTTCCGGTGATTTACTATTTAGGTTTTTTAGTTCTGTTTTTCATTTTTGTCTCACTAAATTGCTATGTTAAGAGCACAGGCTTCAGAGTTTGAAGCCTTTCTCTGCCTCCTACTAATATGTAATCCTGGATGAGTCACTTAGCCTCTCTGCCCTCATTTTCTTTGTCTAATGAAATGGTGACAACAATACTTATTCAAGTAATTAGTTAAGGATAACAGTATATAATGCATGTAAAGCAATCAGCACAGAGCTTGGCACATTACATGCGCTCAGTAATTATTCTTCATAGAACAGCTTCTTCAAAAGTATTCAGTGTATAACTACATGTCAGATATATGCTACATATACATGTAGTTACTTTGTGCGTGCGTGTGTGTGTGTGTGTGTGTGTGTGTGTGTGTGTGTATACACAGAATGGTCTCTTGTGGACAGGAAGGCAATTCTAGGACATGTTGTTTAGGTTATCTATGTTGACACCAACTAAATCATGCACACACACATATGTATATATATGCACGTGGGTATATAGCCATATGCGCACATATGCAGATATGTGTATGTATGATTTGGATTCTATCAATGCAGCTAAACTCAACTCCATGTCCTAGAATTCCCTTCCTGGTCTACAAGAAACATTTTGCTCAAGATTTGGAAGATGGAAATGGAGCACCAACCCTCTTGCTTTCAACTCCTGGAAGGTCGGAAGAGAGCTTGGGAGGTATCACAACTCACCCATGTGGTCGCTTATTTCCTGCCTTAATGGGTCAGCATGAGGCTGACTTCCAGCTCGCTCCACTTCTGGGCCACATGAGTGTTTCACTCCAAACGGTAAGACAGCACCATCTTCAAAGTTACAGGCATGGGGGAGGTGAGAGACCCCCTGAGGGCCCAACCTACCTCCACTTCCACTGTCCAGGCCCACCTTCTCTTCCTGAATACATGAACTGAGGACTGGACATAGTAACGACAGTCTCTCATGTGGATTGTGGAAGCTGCTCCCACAATTGCATGTAGTCAAATCCCCACTGTATTTTTATATGTTTATCCCTTTGAAGTATAATTAATACCTTAGATTAAAAATAGCCTTTCCTCTCAAGTGAAATACTGCTGTGAAAATTAACATTACATAGATGCTCAAGCCTAGATAGAAGTTGCTTCTTTATGATTTTTCAAAAACTGCAAGCTCAGTGAAAGCTAAACCAGGTTTGATTTCCATCGATTTTCTGCACCTAACACTGAGCCTGGTACTCTCTAAGTGTTTAATAAATAGCAATAATAATAATAATAATAGTTACAACTGATATGTTAGGAAGATGGCAGTGGTAGAGTTTTTTCTGAGGGTTAGGTACAATTTTATTCCTTTGGATGTTGTCCTTGAGTTACTAAATTATGTTAAAATTTGAATGCATTCCAAAGAATTATTTTTGTGCTATGATCCTAGCAGAGCTCACAAGCATAGGGATGGTGTCAGTCTGGACAAGAAACATAAGAAACCAAATTTCTTAGCAAGAGAAACTGTTTTCCGGGCAAACCCTAACTCATAGCTTCAGATCCAGGACAGAGTGAAGAGGAGCTATTGTGTCCATTCATTTATTACACAAATTTTATTATTTTTCTGCATTTTAATAAAATTTCTAATGGAATTTTGACAGCTCCTCTAAATAATTTATTATATTTATGACCCAGGATGCTATGTTGCCCTCATCTCAGATTACTCTCTTTTCTCTGCCTTTTCGTATTATCGGAACTACTTAGACAGTAAGCCTTCATTGGACGAGAATCAAGCATTATAATTCTTCTTAGTCTGTGCACATAAATAGATACTTCTTAATTTATAAAGGGACCATTGCCTTTTTAAATTAATTATTTTCTTAATGTTTTTAAGTCTTTTGGAAAACGTACCACTCAAATGAGGACTGCAACTTGGATCGCTGAACTCTTGTACCTGTGAACCAAAACAAAGATTCACACCTTCTTAAGGAGAAGCAAAGGCAGTGAACAATCCTTACTTTAACAGCCCAAAGCTAAAATTCTAATTAACCTAATTTGGGGACAACTATAGCCCTTTTAAGTGTTGTGAGTCTTCGTCAAGGTCTATGAAATATTTAGTAATTCCAAGATCTCTAGAAAAGAGAAAGTAAAAATAAAATATGTTGCTTTTTGCATGTGATGTTATTCTTTTTATGATATTGTAGACAGCTCTATAACTAATAAATCCTGGGCCCTCGCATGCCTGGTCTTTGTGTGGAATCTTAACAAAGGCACATAGCCTAGCAAGCCAAAGAGTAGACATTAAAAGAGAACTCTAATATTTACTTATGTTTCTATAAAAACATCAAAAGAGACCCAATGAATAATATACAACACTACTCAAAGTCCTTTGCTTTTCCCCTCAGTGCTCTTCCACGCAGCTTCTCACATCCTAAAATCCATAACCGACCCATGGTGCCAGCCATGATGATATCCTCCCGGTGTCCCCATATTCTTCCGTTTTAATAGTGAATCAGCATAGTTTCTCTCGCTGGGTTCTTGTTCACTCTCGGGGCCCCTGTGGCCTTATCTTTCTCCTAACTCAACATCAGAGAAGACCTGTGGACCTTCTCCTTTAGAGAGAACAGCTTCTCCTTTCCTGGGAGGAAGGCATAGGGGGAGAAATAAGGCACAAAAGACTTAACCAGTAAAAATAATTACATCCCTATCACACCAACTTCAGTGTAAAGAATTCAGCAGCGTTGCAGATTTGGGCTAGACGTGGCAAAAAGTCAAGGTCTTAACAACACAACAACTCAATTATTTGATACTTCAGTGATCTTGATATTATTGCCTTAGTCCCCCAACTCAAATCAATAATGTGACCTAAATAGCTTAACTCAACATGAATATCTCACAAGCCTTTGTCCCAGGGGTCAGCAAATGACAGTGTGCCTCATGTTTTGTGTGGCTCACAAGCAAGGGTTGCATTTGACACTTGCACATGGGTGGAAACAATCAGAAGAAGAATGTTTTTGGCACATGAAAATGAAGCATGATTCAAATGTTGGTGTCCACCAATGAAGGCCAAAATGGGACAACAGCCACACCCACTCACCCACAGGTTGTCTCTGGGGCTTCTGCACCTGGACTGCAGAGGTGACTATTTGGCAGTAAATGGGATGGACCACAAAGCCTAAAATAGTTACTACCTGGCTTTTTACAGACAAAGCTGGCTGGCCCCACTTATCTCATCACTGTCTGGTCTTATTTGGTTCAGGAAGTTACCCTAGTGTCTGCTTAATATTTAGACAGCTGAAGGTCATTGTATATATCATCCAAGAACTTTTCCATCCTATAAAAAATAGAGCACCACAGAATCCTTTGCCCTAAAAAAAATGTTCAGCCTCCAGGTCGCTAGGTCTCTGAAGAAAGCTCAGATTTATAGGAGAAACAGAACCTTTGCTGCTTTGGATCCTATTTTCGTTTTTATTCAAACACAACTATGGACTTTTTAAGTGGTTGTTGCTCTCCCAAATTAGTTAATTGCTAGGCAAGAGTTTACTTGCATGGAGAACTGCCTTTACTACTTCAGTTGGGTCCCAAGTAGCTTTCTTTCTGCTCCCCATTGAAGAAGGTATTCAATTATTTTCCAAGAAACAGCGTTCCTGTTCTCTCTGGGAGATGGCTGCACCACAGGCAGAGGTGACACTTGTGGGAAGAAAGAGACACATGGACGTCATCCGCACATTTCCAGAAGAAAAGCACCATGTAACTGGGAATACATTAGAAAAATGAGAGGTTCTCTAAGTGTTATAAGTATTGAAATGCTACATCATGTGCATCTGAAACTATTAAGTTATTCCACTCTGTTTTTATTCGCCCACCTCACTTCTGCTTACTTCTTTTAATTTGAGTTTTGAATAACTCAAGTCCCGTCCTTGCCAAACTCACTCTCTATGCACAACGTCCTGCTCTCCTCGTCTCGGTAAGTCACTTGCAAACATTCACTTACCCAGCCTTGGAGGTAAAAGTGCTCTGGGAACTTCAAGGTTATGGAATGCAAAAGCTGTCTTTTGTTTGTTTCACAGTCAGTTCACTGAGAGCACAGAATGGAAATTTCAATTGTACATATCTGCCTGTGCTGAGAGGAAGCACACAAAAAAGCAATAGAATTTCTTAAGACACTTAAAAAATGGTATTATTTTGTTAATAGCCTTGTTTATACTACCAAAGCAGTCAGAAATGCACAGTTAAAACTGATTTAAAACCAATAAACAGAATAAGTCATTATAATTAATGTGTTTGGAAAGCTAAACCACTGATGAGCAGCCAGTTGTTGGTGTTGGGGGGAAATACTTGAAGTTATCAAAGGAAAAGTCTGGATGTCAAAGAGAAAGAAGCTCTAGTTTAAAGGGTAGTTGAAGCTACTACTTTTTTAAGTTTAAATTCTTTATTGTTTAAAGTAGTACATGAGTCTCCTTTTTACCCCATTGACCTCTCTCTGGCTGCTCCCACCCCCTGGCACATGCCCTCATCCCCCTACTGTCTGTGTCCATTGGTGATGCTCATTGAAACTACTACTTTTAAATGGTGTGAATTTTGAAGTCATCGAAAGAGATTTAGAAGAAACCAAAATTGGTGAGATCTGAGGAAGAATATGAAAATTCCAGGGAGCCCAGCTTTGGAATGGCAAACTCTAAACTGAAGTTTCTCCATGTAAGCAGTTTGGTCATAAACACACACATACATGCACACACATGCAGGCACACACGAATATGCACACACTAATGCACCCGTACACACACACACTCCCCTTGTATCCTATATTTCAGGTTTTTAATTTGGTACATAACCATCAGGCAGCATGATCTAGGTTCTGATCAGAGGTCAGAAAACAGACACCAATCCTGACTCTGCTACCCACATTAGGCAGGTGTTATGGGATGAAATGTGTCTGCCCAAAACTCATATGTTGAAGCCCTAATCCCAGTACCCTAAATGTGACTGAATTTGAATGAGGGCCTTTAAAGTTTAAATGGGGCTCCTAGGGTGGACCCTAATCCCCTCTGACTGTTGTCTTTATAAGAAGAGGATAGTTGGACACACAAAGAGACGCCAACACCAGAGACGTGCTTGCACAGAAGAAAGACCATGTGAGGATACAGTGAGAAGGCAGCTCTCTGCAAGCCAAGGCGATGAAGCCTCAGGAGAAACCAAACCTGCCAACAGCTCAATCTTAGACATCTAGCCTCCACCACTGTGGGGCAATACATGCTGTTGTCTACACCACCCAGTCTGCATTTAGTTTGGACCAACGAGGTGATTAGTACCACACATCAGCTCCATGAGAGCAGACATGTCTGTCCCTTTTGCCAGCAATTGTATTCTCAGCACTTTAAATAGTCCCTGGCACATAATGGCCTCTCACTAAGCACTTATTGAATAAATGAGTGAATAAACTCAAGCTTCCTGAGCCTCGATTCCCTCATCTGTGAGAACAAACGCATCATAACCCCACCACACAAGGTCCTAGTCAGTATCAAAGAAAACACTTATGTACATACTAGAGTCCTGGTGCATGAAATTTGTGCACAGGTAGGGTCCTTAGACCTGGCCAGTGATCAGGGCCAATCGGGGCCTTCTGGCTGCCAGCCAGGGACTTCCTTGCTTCCGTGCCACCCCCTGGTGGTCAGCACACATCATAGTGAGCGGTAGAACTCCAGAGGGGACAAATTGCGTATTAGCCTTTTATTATATAGGATTCCTTTTATCCACAAAGGACCACATCAGAAGTATTCTTCATTATCATCCCCATCACCAGAGTCACAGTAGTATAGGACTGCTGATTATCCCGAATCTCATTTTCATTGTGGAATAAATAGAAGAGAACTGTTTGTCTCCGAGGGGTGGTGGAAAAAACAAATGATCGGTTATTATGTGGAAAGAATGAAAGACTTGTTAGATGCCAGGCATTTCAGAATCATTATTATTATGACTTCATGCATTCTGGGACTAAAAAGACACGAGTTCAGGATATATGGTTGTCAACACACCTCAAAGCAGTGGCAAGTGCTTCATGCAATTAACATCTGAATACACAATTATGGAACACGAGCAATTGGAAATCTCCATAAGATAGAGGTCATTTTCACAAATATTACAGTACTTATTGCACCCGCGTGTATTTTTGAATAACTCTTGTAATAATGCAGAATTGCCCCCTGTTTTACAGATAATGTTACTCAATAATGCTAAGGGGAAAGAAGTGTCAAATTCGCAGGCTAGGCATTTTTTTCAGCATTCAAAATATGACCACAAGAAATTGATGAGAATTTAATTGCTTCAAAATCAGATTCTTAGACATATAGTTCATAATTTTAAAGCAATTCATCCATGTTCAATCTCTGAATTACTAATCCACAATTTCTTGCATTCTGTCATATTTTTGTCACTTAAAATGATTAAGGTTCATTTGATTTTAGGAAAGTGGGTGAGAGTTTGGGACAGACATGTTGAGTTTTATTTGCCTCTCCACTGCTTTAGATTTCTAGTGACAGGAAGCTAAATACAAATATAAACCCAAAGTTAGATTCCAGGATGTAAACTCTGGCTCTCTCTTCACTAGTTGTGTTCTGAGGCAAATGACTCAGTAAACATTTCTGGGCCCTGGGAGGTCCCCATGAGGTCCTCATTGGACAGCTTGTCACACACACTGTACAATTTGGAGCCACACAGTCACCCAGTGGCAGAGGCAGGGCTGGGAAGGGGGGAGGAGAAGAGGGGGAGGAAGCGGAATTCTCTTATTTGTTGAGACTGTGACCTGGCACCATGTCTGCCCCTAGAAAGGAGTGTGCGTCTTTACCCACTAAGATGCCCTCTCATCCCCAAGCCATGTGCCCACCTTAGGAAGCACTGTTTCCTAATTCACACAATGTGTTATGGAAGCTAATTGCAGCCAGGTTCCTGTCTCATTTTGTACCCAGCCTACTTGCAAGATTAAATGAGATAATACGCAAAGTGCCTGCTGATGCTGGTGTATGCCGTGGTAGCTGTCAGCTGCAAGACTAAGTTCCCTTGACCAATTCCCTCCTTTCCATACTCAACACAGTGCCCAGGGTGGTCTGGCTTCTCCTCATTTTGTGCGACAGCTGCTTCTGTAGCCTCCCAACAGGTCTTCTGCCTCCGCCATAGCCCGAATTCATTCTAACTCATGGGTAAGTGTAAAAGTGATGCGCCAAGCCTGCTGGGAATCCAAGCTGCTGGGAATCCTGCAGTGGCTTCACCCAGATCCCTGAGCACGGCTACGGGGTTTGCCATCGCTCCCTGCCCAGCACCTGATGATTGGTGATGTTGAGCACGTTTCCGTGTACTTGTCGGCCATTTGTATGTCTTCTTTGGAGAAATGTCTAGTTAGGTCCTTTGCCTATTTTTTTTTTAATTGAGTTAGTTGTCTTTTTGCTATTGAGTTGTAGGAGCTCCCTATCCATTTTGGATATGAATCCCTTATCAGAAATATGGTCTGCAAATATTTTCTCCCATTCCATAAGTTGCCTTTTTTTTTTTTTTGCTGATCGTTTCCTTTGCTGTACACACCTGCTATAACTGTATTTGATGGGCTCGAGTCGCATTTTCCTGGGAGAAATGATCCTGCTGAGATGGCAGGGCTGCTCAGTTGTGCCAAGATGGTACTTCTCTTCCTACTCGAGTCTCTCTGACTGGATTTTGGAAAAATCAAGTCCCTCAGGGTGAGATTTTTCAGGACCTGCTTAGGCTGAGTTCCATTCTCAGCTCTAATGTTTCAGAAACGAACTAAGTCACTGATAGGACGCTTTCCTGCGGGAGCCTGGCCTAGCCTAGCTTACGATGCGGCCTCCCGTCATAAGCTGGTACGGGCTCCCGAGAGGACTTCATGGAAATGCCAGTGTTTGAGAAGCAAAAACTTTGGAAGCCTTTCTCTGATGTTACAGGGAGCAGGTGGAGGAGGAGGAGAACTTGACAACTGTTATAAAATTTCCCTCACAACCATCCTATATGGTAAGTCTTTTCATCACTATTACACAAGGACGCTGAGGCTCGAGGAGGTAGGGTCATTTGCCCAAAGCCAAACAGGTGAACATGAGTGAAGTCCAGATTGGAACCAACTACCTGCCTCCATTTTCACCTTTCTTTCCACGTCTTTCTAAACTAGACTCTGATTCGTTTAATGATACCTCTGATTTCCATTCATTAATTAGAGCTGAGGCTAAATTGAGCCCAAAGTTTACCTCCAGCTAATCATGGTTAATTTACCATCTGGTGGTAATAATAGACGGTGTTTAAAGACACACAGGCATCAACTGTCTACCATTCCCGTCACTCCTATGTTGGCAACTCTCTCATCTGGCCTCTAACCAGTGCTGCTGCACTGGGAGTTTCTCCCCACCTTTTGACTATATCTGTTTCATCTTCTGATTTCAGAAACATTCAAGAAAACCCCTGAGCTGAAATGTTAGCAAGTTCGATAGCGTCTCCCAGGTCATGGTAACTATCGCAATAGCAATGCTGACAGCATTTTCTGACATGAATCCCTTTAATTGTAAGGATTCAAGATCAATTTAACTAAAGTAGTTGAGGAAAATGCAGGAGTTGCCATGGTTTAAATAAAATTAAGGGGGTAGAGGAATAGCAGAAGGAAGCATACTAATTTAACATACAAAGAGCTGTATTTCAGTTCTATCTAATTAGCAATGTTCAATATTATTAAAATCTGTTGACAAAAAGTAGCAGATGCTCCATTTTCCTTGATGTTAATTAATGAAGTTTTTACCTCTGAAATTTTTACAGAAACCGGATCTTTTATCATCAAAGAGCTTTCGCCTACACAAAATCTACATCTGGAAAAACATGTAAGTGTGTCAATATTCAAAAAAAGACGATTATCCTTTGAGTTCTCTTTGTTCCTTTTTCTCAAAATGTTCCAACTCGAGATATTCACCAATTTCCATTAAGATAAATAGTGATAATGGCATGGTGGAAATTAGTAGGTATGTCTGGCTGACTCTTTTATGGTGGGGATGGCTCATTGGCAATGCTTTAAAATTAGAAGATTGTTATAATTCCAACAAGGAACTCCACGAATTTTCAGCCTACAGAGAATAGGTTTTGCAAATGTTGATTTTCTAACTTTATTGTAGGATATTTCTAACATATAAAAAATGAAAATAATACAGTAAATGCCTAATTACACATTACCCATCTTCAATGATTATTAATTCCTGCATGTTCTCTAATTCATTAATACCTTCACCCACTTCCCTGCTCCCACATTATATCACTTCATGCAAAAAGTATTTCATTGTGGAACATAAGTGAAGAAATAACAGAACAAAGGGTCAAAACACTCTAATTCCCTCACATTGATAGGTGGTCCATCAGCCCATCACACTCCATCATTTTCAAACTGAGGTATCTGAACTGGGATCCCAAGGTCTGGGTTCCTCCATCCCCTCATACCCGATAGAGAAGAGCCTCAGCCCCAGCCTACCCTGCCCGGGCTGCAGCCCATCCTCCTGACCTGGAGTCGTTGGTTTTGGAGCTCCACCCGATGTCAGTAGAGGCTCTGAAAATAAAAAAGTGGTTTCCATGAAAAAATAAGAGGTCAACCAAGTTAATAGTTTTCTTGGTCAAGGTTCTTCTCAGAGACATTAGTATGTACTACGCACTGGAAAAACTCTGAGTAGTACTCTCTTCCCAAACAATGTGGCGTCAGGAGGAAACTGTGACTGGTGCTTCATGATAACCATAGCGAAGAGCTCTGATGTTTTGGCAAACTGAAGGGGAAAGGTGGTTTTAAAATGTTCTAATTCCCATCATCCTTTTCTTGCCGACAGTTTTATAAATGTTAAACTAGTCCTGAGTTAGAGGACAGTTGCCCCAAGGAACTAATTTATTTTGGGGATGTAGAGTCTCCACCCCTAAGGAAGTAGTACATAATGTCAATAATTACAGTAGCATAAATACGAGTCATTTAACTGATATGAACCAAGTTCTTAGGAGTCTTTAATTCAGACTGCGGGACGATGTCATCCTCGAAAACTGATATTTGAGATGAATTTCAGCATATTCAGGAATTAGCATGATGAGAAGGGAAGGGCTAGGTAACATTTTGGACACCCCATGTGCAAAGGTTTAGAGGCAAGGAAGTCAAGTCAAGTTAAGTAACCACTCTATGCCTTGACATTTGCATCCACAAAAGGGAATCAAAATGGTACCTACCTGGTTGGGACTTTGTGAAAATTAAACTATGTCCTTAATATAGAATGCTTAAAGCAATGCCTCCATACACTGAGTGCTCAATTAACGTTAACTAGTACTATTTGTTATTTGTCCATATGCGATAAAAATGGGTGAAAGACATCGCAAATATGTAATGCAAACATCACTTTTAGGGAAGTCTCTAATCAAAAACTTCAGAGGATGCAAGATGTGGCCTGTGCCATTAAACACACACACACACACACACACACACACACACACATACACACACACAAAAACACCCTGAACATTCTTAAAACAGAATGACATGCTTGTGTGAGAGTTCAGACCTGATTCCTGGCATGAAAATGACATCTGACGCGCCTCTGATCTGCTCTGCCTGGAGAATGCGAGTTCGTGTTAGCCATGCAGCTGGGCTTTCCTTCCGCTTCAGGAGGGGCGCGGGGGAGAGAGAGGCCAGGGCTATTTGTGCACAGGCGGCAATTATCCTCAGAAACCCAGAGCCTGCCAGTCGCTGCTCCCGGGCCATCCACACTGCTTCCTGCTGCTGGCTGCTTAATGCTGCAGAGGTGATGGGACCTGAAGGCAGCGAGCGAACAGGTGGTAATTATGACTGACACAATGACGGCCTGTGCAGACATGTAACCGCGGAACAAAACACCGCAGTTAGCTAACAAGAGCTCTGTGGAAGGTTTTTTTGCTGGCACTGTGTCTCCTGTCTGACACCTCTGAAATGGGAGGGAGGGAGGCCGGGTATTCAGAGGTATAATAGGCCAGCTGAGCTGCAGGGAGAAGGCTTAACTTTTGTTCCCTTCGCTGCAATGAGAGCAGCCCCTGTTTTTATGTTGATTGCCCACAGTGCTCTTTGCCGGCAATTTTTCCTTTTGAAAAACCTGTCCTTTGGATGCTTCCTTTGATACAGTGCAGCCTGCTCACACCCAGCATTGTCAGCAATTTTCAAGCTGCCATGGGTTTCTTGATAGTGCAGTTCATAATATACACAAAAGAGGGGTTTAGAATATAGACCTTCTTTTTCTCCTTCTCTCTTGAGAGTTCCATGGACCTACTTGGTCCCTCCCTAAAGAGAAGGAAGGAAAAGAAATACTGGGGCGTGTTCTCTCACGTGCACTGTGGTTGATTCTTATAACGTTGGTGGACATCACTAGGGGCATATTGACCCTGAGTCCCTAAGAAAAATGTGACAAATGCTATAATAAGTGCATTTTTAGACTTTGTTTTTTTTACTAGACTTCTTCCCTACTGGTTTTCCTTCCAAAGTTCTTGGTCATCCCATCCCCTGCACTAGTTCATCTGGTCCAGCCAACTTGAAGCCTTCACTTGTCTGACCTGAAGTTGAATGACCGAATGCCTTCCAGGGTCCTGTTATAGGGCATCCACATGCTGGCGGATGAAGGAAAAGATTTTCATTTCTTCTTGAAGAACTACATGTAGTCAAAAAAAAAAAAAAAAGAAGAAGAGAAGGCTTCATATTGTAGACAAGTAGGAAGTAAGGTTGGATGGGTAGGTCTGGTTGAAATTGGTGAATCCATACAATTAGGCAAAGTAATTTGCTCCCCAAATTTTGTTCTCAATAAGAAAAGGGCATTGTTGTTGTTTTTCTCTCACCAGATGAGTAGTGGAACTGAATTTGAGTCACGTGCTAAGGGCTGCTTGGTGGCATTGGCAGGCAGACAGCACTTAAACTGCTCTCAACATAATCATTCCAAATAAAATAACAGGTGAAACAGTGCAGTTGCTACCCAATACAAATGGAATATGAACCCCTGACATTTTTGAGGGCCTAGTTCAAGAGAAAGGTCATAGATAATTAAGAATATTTTCATAAGTTCAGCAATGGAATCAGCAGGGGCTAATTATGGGAGCGCCAAGGCAGGATATGGGATGGTGGGAGAAATAAAGGGAACAGCCAAGAGAGAGGCAGTCGTTCTCTCTCTTGCTCCTCTGACCCCTCTCTCATGCTACTACTGGAGAAATCATCCTAGTACCCTATGATGAGTGTGACAGCCCAAAATTCCTTAGGGGCAGAAGACTTATGTAAAGCCAGGGGGTCTACACATTTATTATGGGGTTACTTAAAATTGCATTTTATGTAACCATTTTTTAACGCACGACTGTGTAAGATGCTAATAGAAACCAGCTTGGTATTTTCTATTACATTCCTTTCAAATAATCTCTGGGGTTATACTTTCCTGACCCTGCTCAAAATGTCCATCCTCCCTTGGGGTCAAATTGCCCCTTCAGGTGGCCTTCTAGCAGACAACAGATGGTCATACACATAGCTTTAGAGTGGGAGATACTTGACATCTATCATGTCCTCCTCAGCTCTTGGGGCCCCAGCTGAATGAATCAGCGAGACCTCATGGCAAGTCATGCTGAGCCTGTTAATATAAAGGGCAAAAATCTAGTCTGTTTAGAAGGGACTTAGGTAGCAACCACACTGTTTTCACCTGTTACTTGGAGTGACTATGCTGAGGGAAACTTGAGTGCCATCTGCCTATCAATGCCACCAAGCAACCCTTGGTACATGACTCAAATTTAGTTCCATTACTCATTTGGTGAGAGAACAACAATGCCCTTTTCCTATCAAAAACAAACTTTGGGGAGCAAATTACTTTGTCTAGTTGTATGGGTTCACCAATTTCAACCAGACTTACCCATCCAACCTTACTTCCTACTTGTCTACAATATGAAACCTCTTTTATTGTTGTTGACTTGAGTATGGTATAAATTGGCCAAATGTCCATATGAGCATCTTTAAAAATCCCTACCTCCCTGCCATGTCCTCAGATTCATAATGAAGACCATTTGCTAATAAGTTAATAAAGGATGGATAGAATGTCTTTATTCAAACCAATAGTCACAAATTTTAGCAATTCATGGCATGCATTTGACAATGTTTTTACTGAATTGTTTTTCAGACCTAGGCATTCAAAAATAGAAGTTTGCAAGGAAGTATTCCAGGGCTAAGGTTCTTAGCAATGGGATTCCAAGGTCACAGTCAAGGCCTGTGCAGCAAGAATAACACATCATTAGGTAGATATACTTACACTCTTAATGCTAAAAGAGAAAATGAGGACAGATCAATGAGACCCAAATTCTTATTTTGTTCTGTTTCATGATTTGGAAGTACATGAAAAGTGGGCCAGGAAAAACACTATAACTGAAACTCTGGAATGTAATTATAATTCTTAGCTTCAAATAGACATATTCCAGACTTAAAACTAGTAAGGAAAGGCAAGCAAGCTAAAATAAATAAGGGTTTAAGTCACTTCCGTTATAAGATTCAAGATATATGTTAAATATACTAAATTTCATACAACAGAAAATTACAAAAGACCTTTATACAAAAGTTTCAACTCAGGAAAGCTCATGATAAACCTATGTGAGTATGTGGATGAGCCAGTGTCCCGCTGCCCTTGACCTTGACCCTGACCTCTAGTGCTGCACTTAGATGTGGGCAGGACCTGCCTTTATCAGGCTTTCAAGATTCCCCAGGCACACCATGCTATAGATCAATTACCCTGAGTCCTGCATACAAAGTGGCTTGCGAGTTCTAAACAAGAAACTTTAAACTACGTAAGTCAGGGTTAGTGAAGTTTCTCAGCCATCATATGGACATTTCTTTCAACTCAGAGAATCCTTCTTACATAATAAAGAGCTAATATGATAATTAGACCAAACAGCAGAATGACCATCTGGACGACCTAGCTGGGCCGTGCCCCTTGCACGAATTTCGTGCATCGGGCCTCTAGTCAAATATAAATGATGACCCAAAGGAAGTTCCCTTTAAAACAGAAGAGTAAGAGGAAACAGTCAGCCTATTTTAATCATCTCTCTCTTTCTTTTCTTTTGTTGTTTACCTTTTAAACATAATAAAAAAAATACAGTGTCCTATAAAACTTAAGTCTTGGGTGCTTGTTAAACAAAAGCACATACATTTTTCATAGTTTGGGATACTGGAAGCCCAAGATCATGGCCCATCATGGGCATGTCCTGGTGCAGACTGCCCACTTCTTATTGTGCTCCCCAACAGTGGAAGGGGCTGGGAAACTCCATGAGGTCTCTTTCCAACAGAATACTAATCCCACTCATGAGGGCTCTGCCCTTATGACCTAAGCACTTCCCAATGGCCCCACCTCCTAAATCCATCTGCTTTGGGGGTTAGGATTTCAAAATAATCATTTTAGAAGGACACAAACATTCAGACCTTAGCACCAAGGACACATGTGGAGGGGGATCCTACGTATATGGGTGGATCCAACCTTTAGTTCAGCTTCCATCCACCCCAGTGATTCTCAATCTGGCTGCACATCAGAATCACTGGGGGAAATTTTTTAAGATACTGGTTCCTACATCTGATCTGAGACCAACTAAATGAGGTTTGTAGGGAGTGGAACCCAGGCATTAGTCTACTAGTATTTCATTTCCTCTAAGTCATTTGCATGTGTAGCCTGGGTCAAGAAGCACTGTTGACCTCTCTAAGCTCTTTCTCTGAGATGCAATTTATTACAATATTCACTCTTCACTTGCTAACAGAGTAGCCAGTCACCACATGTGGCTACTCTATTGGAATGTGGCTTGTCTGAAATGAGATATTCTGTAATCATAAAATACACCCCAGATTTTGAAGACTTAATATGAAAAAAAATGTAAAATGTCACATTAATAATTTGTACATTTATGATATGTTGAAATTATAATATTTTGGATATTTTGGCTTAAATACATTAGTATAATTTTGCATGTTCTATTTTACTTTTTTATGAGGCCATTGGGATACTTAAAATTACTTATGTGGCTCACAGTATATATTAGACAGCATTGCTCCAGATCCGTGGTCAGCAAACTGCGGCTCGCAAGCCACATGCGGCTCTTTGGCCCCTTGAGTGTGGTTCTTCCACAAAATACCATGGCCTGGGCAAGTCTATTCTGAAGAAGTGGCATTAGAAGAAGTTTAAGTTTAAAAAATGTGGCTCTCAAAAGAAATTTCAATCGTTGTCCTGTTGATATTTGGCTCTGTGGACTAATGAGTTTGCCGACCACTGGGCTAGGCCAGTGGTTTCCAAAGTAGGATCCCTAGATTGGAAACATCAACATTACCTAGGAGCTTGTTAGAAATGAAAATTCTCGGGCCCCACTGCAGACCTCTTGTAGCTGGGTCTCTGGTGGGCCGAGCCATGTGCTTTAATAGGCCTGGGAGTTGATCCTGATATTGTTACATCTGAGAACTCCACCCAGATGGTGGCTGACCCATACATACCTTTTCCACCGAGTTTCCTTCCTGTTCTCTTCCAAGTGGTCTGCGGTTGGTTTGGAACAAAATGTCAAGTGGCTTTCTTTAGGGACCTTGTGTGCGACATTAGAGACAAAAGTTCTTTGACCCCAAGAGCTGCTTCTTTTCTATGGATACAAGGGAAACTCTTATTTAAATAAAAAGTGAAAATTGTGCAATTGCTTTTAGATACAATCTTATAGTCATGACATGCTTAAATCTCTTCCTATTTTTATAGTGCTTACCTAATATTTGTTTAGGATCTGCTAAATATCAAGATATTTCATATAAAAGACCATTTAAAATACACACTGCCATGTGTATGGCATTGGGTATCACCAGGAAGGGGTGGCTGTGTCTATAGTGGAGACAACGCCACGTCTCTGACATATTTATTCGCTCCTTGATCTGCACACGCAGCTCCTAAGCTCACCCTGATTCCTCCAGCACACATCCAGTCTCATCCGTCAGACCCTTTGTCAACTTCCCTGGAAAAGGAAAAAGAAAGTGATCCGAGGTCAAGAAGCTCCCTCGCCACGGGCAGTTTAACCTAACTTGTCTGGAAGGAGATTTGAATTCTCAAAAATAAGCCTAACTTGGAAGCTAGCAAATTAAACAGTGACATTTAGTGAAAGCTGAGAGTGGCGTCCTTATAAACCAAAAGAACAGGAGTCCCGAGTGTCCCTGGAAGCTCTGAGGTCACAGGTGGTCTTTGGGCAGTAAGTATCAGGCTCTCTCTGGGCCCACTGTGGGGTAAGCGCCTGTCCTCAGGCACCCTAGTGGGAATGGAAGTATCTGGGCTTGGCTACTGATGGAGGTAGAGGGCATCGCACACCCACAGTGAAGTTCCCCGACTGAAGGGAGACTAAAGGTAAAACTCACTAATCCACAGCTTTGTCTAGAGCAGTGGTTCTCAACCTTTCTAATGCCGCGACCCTTTAATACAGTTCCTCATGTTGTGGTGACCCCCCCAACCATAAAAATTATTTTCGTTGCTACTTCATAACTGTAATTTTGCTACTGCTAATGAATTGTAATGTAAATATCTGTGTTTTCCGATGATCTTAGGCGACCCTGTAGCGGTTCTCAACCTGTGGGTCGCGACTGTAGAGCCTAAGACCATAGGAAAACAGATATTTACATTACGATTCATAACAGTAGCAAAATTACTGTTACGAAGTAGCAACGAAAATAATTTTATGGTTGGGGGTCACCACAACATGAGGAGCTGTATTAAAGGGTCGCGGCATTAGAAAGGTTGAGAACCACTGACTGGTCTAGATCATATTACCCTGAGTATTTCACCATAAAAATGTGAGAACAGTAAATACAGATTTTTGGTTCTATACCATAATTGAGACATAAAAGTGTCAAAACAGCCCCAATGGGAGACTAAAAACCATAGCAACTGCCACAAGGAGTCCCAGGTCCAGTGGCTCCTTATCAAAATCCATGGGAGTTGTGATTACAAAAAGATAGGTTGTGAAAACTCAACCAGCATAAAAAAGTCACACCTGAGTGAAATAAAAACAAGAACATCCTTTATACTAAGTATGAAAGATAACCATTACTTTAGATTCTTCTAGAATGTTAGCTAAGTGCTATGGAGGAAGAGTAAAAAGAAAATAATTTGAGCTCTGGAATCAGCCTGCCCTGGGTCCGAGATCCAGTTTTGTCACTTGCGAGATTTAGGGCCTTTAAGTTAATTTCTCTAAGAGTCACTTTCCTCTCTTGTAAAAGGGTCTTGCTGCCATGCATCCCCTGGAGCTGTTGTTGGGGTTAAGGGTGATGATGTATTTTAAATGTGTAACCTAGTGCCTAGCACATGGGAAGCACTCTGTACATGGTAGATATTACTTTAATAACTATTACCACCATCAATACAATTCCTAGTGTCATTTCCAAAATGAGCAGGCCCACACCTCTCAAAGAGGGGATCAACATTTTTCAAATGTCTACTGCAAGCCAGGCACTCGGTTGATGTCATTTCACCCTCACCATACCCTAAAAGATGGGCTTTATTTCCTGCCTTGTACCGGTGGGAAAAGAAGGCCCAAGAATGTTAGGTAACTTACCCAAGATCTCACAGGTAGAAAGAGAGAGAGCCAGAACTTCCATCCACATTTGAAATTCTTAACATTGAGAAGGAAAAAAATCCTATTATAGTGTTTTGCAGAGAGGGGACACTTTTTATTTTTTATGGATAGAACATTAAAATTTAACCAGAGTGAATAGGAATGCACTGCATGCAGAAATTAGTAAAGTTATTTCCATTTTTATTTGGGTGCTCTGAGACTTACGGCCCTTAAGCTCTGGGCTAATATTGGGTTTCATCCAGTGGCAACGAGAAAACCAGTTCTCAAGAGATCTGATATATCAGAACAGATGCCCGTTGCATATATGTTTAATTTTAACAAATAGTTCTTCATAACTATAGGATTTTCTATATTTATTAAAAAAAATCTGGCACACAAGAAAATATCAAATTGTGCTATTCCACCTCCATATGTGCCAGTTATCTATAAATATAGAAATGCAATAATTATCGCTAAGACTGTTACTTGTTAAATTTTTGAAAACAGATAAATTATGAATATGAATTCGAGAAATAGTTGAAGGAGTTAAGACACGGATAAGAATCTCAAATCACTACCTCTCTAAATGAAGTGAGACCCTGAAGGCTACTGAATCCAGTACCCAGAGGAGGGCTTTGAATTCACTCTTCCAAGCGGTTTTCAAACCTCGGCTTAAATACCTCCATGGACAGCAAGCTCGCCACCTGTGAAGGCTCTCGTTTGCTGCTGGATGACCCTCTTCCTTGAGAATTCCTTCCTTACATTTGTACAGTCTGCTGATACTGACGCTGCCATGAATGGAGCCATCACTGTATGTCAGGCACCCTTTCTGCAACATTAGACTCATTACCTCACAGAATCTTTAACACAACCTCAAGAGACACCCAGATGTTCACAAGAGACACACTGGCCAAGGCACTAACCATGACAAAGTGAGTGAGCGGCCCAGTCGGCCTGGCTCCAAGGCCTTGCTCTGACCACTGCATAGCAGGGCATGCAGGTGGCAGGTCCCAGGGAGGGTTGGCGATAGATTGCCTCACCAGGGCAGCACAGGCATAGTGCAAGCCTGTTTCCATGGGAAACCTCCTCAAATCCACGATGGACACCTACCGTGTCCCCATGAATAGACTCTTGTCCAGGTTCATTATCCCTGATCCTCCATCGTCTTGTGCACATAACAAAAGTTCGTGTTGTTTCACCTTTGTGGGAATCTCCTATGGAGACATTCTAACTTGCCAACATTCCTTTGCAAGCATGGTGACCAGAACCAGATACAACACACCAGAAATGGCTCCAAGAGTGAAGCACAGGCACCCATCAGGGGGTCGCTCTGGATCCTCTCGCACCATCAAGGCAGACATCTAGCTTTTCCAGCCACCCCTTATCACCCTCAACTCCTATCCTCTTTATAGCAAACAAAAGCCCACATCACTCTTGTCTTAGACCTTCCAGCCCCTACCTCCTCTCATTCCAGAAAAACTGTCCAGCCACGTGGTCCACGTGACAGGGGACTGTTTTTGACATACCTTCCTCCTTGGATCTAGCATGTGGCCTGCGGTAATACTTGACCCTGGCCAGTTAGAGGCCTTCCCAGAAATCATTTCATGTCTCCTGAATAAACTAGAAACATGTTAAGTCTGAGAGTTGTTTTCAGCCAGACTTCCTCCCTTGTAGAGGAAAACGAAAAAAATCCACCAGGAGAATCAGCAATGAGAGATTGAGAGAGTCCAAGCAGCACTCCACTTCTAAGCCCTCAGGGTTTGTCTACAAGAGCCAAAACCTTCCTCTTTTGTGTCCAGAAAGGTAATGTTTCTGTCACTTGCAACCCCAGGAGTGCTGACTAATTCACTGCTACCTTATCTCTGTTTGAACAGTTAGTTGACTTTTTAGATCCAAGTGCCAGCCCAGACATATATTTAATTTTCTTAGATTCGGGCCATGTTTCTAGCTTATAAAAATATTTTGTTATCCTTTCCAGCTTCATGCCATCTCCAGATTTGATCACTGAACTAGCAGACCCCTCATCTAAGTAATTAACAAAAAAACTTTAATACAGGGCAAAGCTGTGGGTCAGGCCTGAAGTCAGCCCTAAGACGCCACTGTCCAAACTGAACCAGCCCATCGATCAGCGGTATTTCCATGGTGTAGCTGTTCCATCAGTCAAGAACTGAGTTCAAGTGTGGATGCCTCTACTGTCAGTCTCCAGTGTGAACTCCCAGCCCCCACACATGATTTTTCTTCTCTGTGATTCAGCATCCCCATTACTCAAGTGCCTGCCAGGTCTGCACATCATAACAGAAACAAAGGACAATATAATTTACAAAAATCAGGCATCCGTTTGAATGGAAAGGGAGAGGGCAAGCTCCAGACTTGGAGAGATCGAGTCCTTGTATTTTAGATGAAGACTCTGAGGTAAAATGACCTGGCTATTGCAATTCAGGTTGCTAAGTGTTTGGACTTTTTTTTTTTTTTTACATAAAGAATGTGAAAGAATTAAAATGCTTTGCAGCATCTATTGAAATCATCATATGGTGTTCCTTATTCGGCTATGTGCTTTTTTTTTATAAAAGAAAACAATTCTTTCATAATGCTAAAAGCAGGCTGACTGAGATGATAGCTGACATGGGGGTGGGGGAGACAGCACTAACAGCGGGAAGATGGTGAAAACATGAGGAGTAACCAAAGTTAAGCTTGATGCACTTCAAAACTGCACAATGTCAGCGGCCCCTGGGCTTTGCCCCTGTGCACAGCGAAGTAGTGGGAAATGAATGAGCTTTGGGATCTGATAAGCTTGGGTACAAATCCCTCCACTTTCCCCACCTGACTGATGATGTAGCAATGCCCACTTCACAGGGCCGTTTCGGGACACAAACAGCCACTATGAAAGAATATTGCCCAGTGTCAGGCCCATAGTAGTTTCTCAATAAATGTGAGTTCATTTCCCTCCCTATTTTATTAGTTCCCCTGATAATATATAGAAAGATAAAAAAACTCCACATTGACTAGAGAGGTAGCAGTGATAAAAATAAACCTTATGATTGGATAACCAAAATGTGCGATATCTTACCTAATAACAGACAAACGTGTAAATTGACCGTACCTCTGCTACGCCACCAGCCAATCAGGAGTGGTATGCAAATTAACCCAGCAAAGATGGCGGTTAATTTGCATACACAGGCGCTGAGGGACTGGTCGGGATGCTTGCGTCATCGCCATGGCAACAATGCAGGCCATTCTGCCCCACCCCGGCTCTCTCAGGGCCTCTGGGCAGCATGGGAAGGTGAGGCCAGAGCGGAAAGAGGTGGCTCCAGGGCCTGAGTGGAAAGGGGCTGGGCTGGAGTGGAAAAGTGGAAAAGCCAGGGAAAGGAAAGCCCATTCTAGCACGAATCTTCGTGCATCAAGCTTCTAGTGTGTGTGTGTGTGTGTGTGTGTGTGTGTGTGTGTGTGTGTGTGTATGATTGAATATTATTCATTCCGAAAAAGGAAGAAGAAAATTCTGACATATGCTACAGCATGGATAAACCTCAGACATTATGCCAAGTGAAATGAGTCTGACACCAAAGAACAAATCCTGTATAATTATAGGAAGGCCCTAGGTAGTCAGTCACAGACGCAGGAAGTGAAAGGGTGGTTGCCAAGGCTGGGGGATTGGAGGAGGAGGAGTTTGCTGTTTCATGAGCATGGACTTGCAGTGTGGGAAGATGAAAACATTCTGGACGTGGATGGTGGTGATGGCTGTACAACGTGAATTTACTTAATGCTGCTGAACTGCAAATACTGTGTAAAGTATCTAATTGTCTAACCACTATCCTGTGCACCCAAACTAATACAAAATAATATTGAATATAAACTGTAATAAAATTAAATAAATAAATAAATAAGATTAACATAGTTCATGGGCAACTCGTGTTAAAAAAATGGTTCAATTAAAAAACAAAACGTATCCACTTTTTTTTTTTTTAATTAAAGTTGTGGGGTTGTTTTGAGTGTTGTCAATTCCAAATTTAAAAAGTAACCTGAGAATTTCCAAACCATACATGTCCCATCCATCAAATTCCCAGGAAGCCCAAGATCAGTCTGTTAGGGTATGGCAGCACATCCTTCTGGGTGGAACAGAGTACACATGAGCGCAGAGGCAGGGCCCACTTCCAAGAGCCTATAATTAGTGGCAGCCCATAGGGACACTGCTGTTCCAAGCTCAGAGATGCCAGTCCTTGCAGCTCTCGAAGCTCCCACTTGCTTCTCCCTCCTCTGTGCCAATCCTGAGGCTGAGAGAGCAGAAACATCAGGTTTCACCTTTTTTACTTTCTCATTCAACTCACTCTAGCTCCACACTGGCAATAATATTTTTATCAAAATTTTACAAAGCATGTCAGCAAATATCTGAGTCTTAAGGAAACTCTCGATGGTGAGGTCCTGCTGATGGTAATCACTAGCTCCTCTGAACTAGCACTTACTATCTGTGCTATTCAATTGACATTTGTCACCCGGGGCTTTGGGACATCTCTTTTCTGTGGTCTTGTATTGTTATCTATCACCGAATCAGAGTCACCAAATTCTCTAGCAACATTGGACATGGCCATTGCCTTGGGGTTGACGGTATATCCCTTGGCTACAGAAGGAAGACACACACAGGACTTTTCTGTTCTTGTTCAGCATATCTCCTCTGGCTTTGCTGTCTAAACTGGAGAGATCTGAATTGCCACTTAATATTTGAGAGCTCTAGCCTCTCCCTCCATACGGCTGCCAAAATTACCTTCTTAAAATGCAAACCCGGTCATGCCAGGGCGGTGCTTAAATCATCCCATTCATTGATTTGCTTGGTGCCTGTTTTTTGAGCAATGACTGAGAGCAAAACCTGGCCCTGAGCTGGACCTGAGTTGGTTGTTCAAGATACAGAGATGAGAAGACACGTGTTTTCCCACCAGGAGCTCATAGTGAACAGAGGGACATGCCACCAACGGCAATATAATGTGGGCACTAACAGATGTGAGTGCAAGGCGCCCCAAGACATAAAGGAATATGAAGTGATAAAAGGACACTTGACTTTGGGTGATGAACATACAATACAATATATAGATGATGTGTTCACAGAAGTGTACAACTGAAACCTATGTAATTTTATTAACTAATGTCACCCCAATAAACTCAATAGAAAATTTAAAAGGAACATGAGGTATAGCGTTTAAGGGCAGCTTCATAGAAAATGCACTTTCCCATAGGATACTACCTCATATGGGAACCTCCCCTTCCCCCTTGGGTTCTCCTCGCTTCTTCGGTGCCAGAAAGGTGCAGTTGGGCATCACCATCAGTGACAACAAGAGGAAATCCTGAACCTGAACAGGCAGCACTCCTGAGGCACCTGATAGTTTTGGAAAAGATATTTGTAATATATTCTTGATGAAAATTCTCTTAGAATATTTGCCAAATTACCATAAATCTGTAATGAAAAAGCCAAACAGCTCAATTTTTCAAAATTAATAAAACACTCAAACAGAATCATCACAAATAAGCTATAAGCACATGAAATCAGCTCAATGCAAGATGACATATTCACCAGGAAAATGTAAATTGAAGCTACAATGAGATACACTACATACCTGCCAGGATGCCTACAACTCTAAAAGACTGAAAATTCTCAGTGTTGGTGAAAATGAAGAACATCTGAGCCTCTCCTGTACGGCTGGTGGAAATGTAAATTATTACAAAGACTTTGGAAAACATTTTGTTAGGGTGCTAGTGTACAAGAATGTTCACAGCAGTTTTTTTGTGTGTGTGAGTTTTTTGTTTGTTTGTTTGTTTGTTTTCATAAGAGCCAAGAACTGGAAACATTTCAAATGTCCATGAACCATAGAATGGGTAAATATACCTTAGTATATTCATGCAATGGAATATTGAACAGCAGTAAAAAGGAAAAAAACATATGCTACAAACAGCATCATGGTGAATCTCACCAACACAATGTTGAGGAGAAAAAATTTCAAAACTTATCTCTTGTGATAAGAATTAAAATAATCATAGGTTTTAGGAGATAATTACTGAAAGAAGGCAGGATTGAGTCTTTGGAATGCTGGTGGTATTCTATAACTTGATTTGGTTATGTTGGGAGGGAATTCATTGAATTTTACACTCAGTTTGTGAACTTTGTTTCATACATACATTATTCCTGAAAAGAATTAATTGTTTAAATAATTACCTTTGAGCCCTGGCTATCTTCGTTGCTTCTGCCCTCCACCCGTCCGAGTCTCCATGTCTGGTCCAATGCCCCATCTATGACTGGGGACTTACCTGTCCATAATGAATTGGGAGAGTTCATGCCAATTATCCAAATCCAGAAATCCAAATTATTTTCTATATATACATCAAAACACTTAAGATGCTCTAAGGCAGGGGTGGGGAAACTTTTTTCTGCCAAGAGCCATTTGGATATTGTTAACATCACTCGAGGGCTATACAAAATTATCAACTTAAAAATTAGCCTGCTGTATGTGGTCAAACATTAACTCACCCCTAGTGACTTGGCAGACCTGGACCAAGTGAGAGGACCCTCAGGCCAGGCATTCCCCACCCCTGCCTTAAGGGATGGCCCACTTTGGTCATCATCTCTCTTGGTTGTAGAGAGAAGCCATAAGCTGTTCAGACGCATCATCATGAATAACTTTTTCCCTGATGCAAGTAGAAGTGTAAGGACTTGGGTCAGGAGAACCTCTTCCCAGTAAACTGGAAGGACATTCTGTTCCGCACCACTTTGAATATTTAAAACATTGGTCATCAAGCCAGGGGACCAGGCCCAAATTTCCTCTCATAAAGGAATTCTGCAGCCAAATTTACTTGGGCAGGAGTTTGTTACAGGCATTCAAGGTCTCTGACCAGCAGGGGCTGAATGGTCTCCATCTTCTTAATTGAATGAGAAAGTATCCGTGAATCTGAAAGACTGCAGCAGTGTCTCCAAGAATGTTTCCCCACTTAAAAGTAGTCACTATTGACTGGGCTGTGTCAATTCCAATATCTCGCCAAGCAGATATCATTAGAACAACAGGCGCTGAGGACAAAACTTTTGGTGACATTACTGCCTCATAGGACTTTCTCTCATCTGCATTGACTCAGTCAGTGTTAGATGAAAGCATCAAAAGACCTGAACTCATCCCGACGAAACCACCACAGGAGAATTAGGTAAGGCTCTCTGGGTCCCATCAGGAAGTGTCTTCAGCTGTGAGTGGGCCCTGGAAACACTGGCTTCCTTTCTCTCCACCTCTCTGTTCAGCCTCTACAGAGCAGCATGAGGACCCCCTATGTCAGACATCTGATTTCCACAGATCCCCTAAAACACACCTTCAAATTTGGACCCAGATAAGAATATTTAAGACAGAAGGAATTATGTTACCAATCATTGCATCTATTACCCTTGTTTGAATGCCTTTCCATCGAGACAGGAAGGTCCCTGCATTCTTAGATTGACCCCAACATTCATCTCCAGCCACAGGTGACCCTCCCACAGGTAGTTCTAATACAAACCTTGAGAGCCTGGTGTGAAGTCGATGCATTTTTTTTTTATTATTATTATTAGACCTGATGTTACACAAAAACAAAATGAGGGGGAATTTTTAAAATTTTTTCAATTACTTTAAGTGTCATTCCTACAAAATGAAATATAATATTGCCCTCAAGGTGAACAGTGACTCCTCTATCCCCTGATGCTCTCTCAGCTGTCTATGCCACCACAGCGCGCAGCAGTCAGAAATCTCTGGTAGTTTTGCTGACGCTAAGAAAATAGTGCCATAAGAGTTGTTTGTCTTTGTGTCCTCAAATGCCTCTTCTTCTTGATTTTTTTTTTTTTTTTGTCTTACTGGTCCAAGATTCCCTCTCTCCTATTCAACCTCCCTCGCCCCCCCACAATAAAAACCTATGGAATGCTTGAAGGGACATCAACCAACCATTGCTAATGATCACTTTTATTATAAATGGGTCATAGCTAAAAATGTGACTTCCATGATGGAGCTCTTTTGTATTTTAAAAGAGATTGGGAACTCTTTTCCACTGCCCTGCTCCCTGGGTCTCATGAGAGAAGCATTCAGGAGAACCACCATTTATCTGATAAGAACGGTGGTCCCTCCTGCTGACAGAATGTCCTTCTCTGCCTCCCAAAATCTTGGGTGAAGGCTGAATTGTCAGTCTCTACCGGAAGGGATAATGAGCCTGGACTAAAATAACTTGAATAATAACGTGGGTATCAAGAGAGTAGCAGAGCTGAGCCCAACTCACGACAGGGCCTGTCTGCAATGCATCCACCGCAGAATTCCAGAGCTAGCGTCCCCAGGATGTGCTTATTATCTCTTTGCAGGGAAGCGACAGGAATAGATTAAGGGACACAGAGGTAGGACTGAAGCATCTCCCCATTCTGTACGGGCCCAGAAGTCAGGCTGTTCCGGGGAAAGCTGGCCAACACATCTGTTTACACAAGAACTTGAACTCATTAGTTGGTGTTCTGTCTTCTGTAATTACAGAACTGGTGGAGGATCTGAAGCTCAGTCAGGAGGGGAATTATCGGTTTGCATCTGCCTGATTTGGAACTCCCCAGGGGAAAGCGGGGAATGTGGACGTGACCAGCCTGGAAACTCTTGTCTTCTGACCTGCCTGGAACTCTTCTCCTCTGCTTCTGTGAGGCCGCCGGATGCCAGGCTCAGTCTAGATTCTGGGATAATGAGTTCAGTTTTTGACAGCTTGAATTTGACATATTAGAAGACAACTGGAAATATGAGAGGGGAGCTCAGGCAGAAGGTCAGGACTGGAGACATGATTTTAAAGTCGTCCATGGGGAAGACATGGTTGAAAACATGAGAGTAGATAACATGCCCAGTGAGACCTTGTAGGGTACAGAGAGGAACGGGGGGAAGGTGGCACCAGGGGGGGAGTCAACATTTCAGTAGAAAATAAAGGGAAAGAGCCAGTGAAGAGAAGATGAGTAAGTATGGAAGAAGTGGGAGGAAACGCAGAAGAGGGCCTAGGAGGAAAACTAAATACAAAAGTCAGGCTACAGAGAGGCCAGGCAGAAGGAGCACAGAGGTGGATGGTGCGATTTGACAACTAGGAGCTGATCATTGTTGACCTTTCCCAGAGCAATTTCTAGGAGAAGTGGCGGAGCGGACACAGGGTGGCGGCAAAATCCAATGTGTTGATGGGTGATGTGTAGGTCAAGAAATAGTGGTGTCACTTGAAGGGGAACTTGAAAAGGATAATATTGAAGGGAGACACAGAAGTTTTTGTAGATATTTTTTTCTCCTAAGATGAAGAACTCAGGATGTTTATGGCCAGAGGGGGAAGAAGCCAGTATAGAGAACATGTAATTGGAAGTTTAAGAAAAAGAGGAAGTAACTGATGTAGCTGAGACTTTGGGGACACCAAAGGAGTTCGGATCACGAGCTCACAGGTGCCTGGGTTAGCCTGCATAAATCGGGAGGCAGGGGAGGGGGAACAAAACAAAACACACACACAAGCTGGTAGACCAGAGGACGAGAAGGAGACCGAATTCAGCCCCGGTGGTTTCAGGGCAGCAGCAGAAAACAAGGAGAGGGCCGACGGGCTCCATTGGCCAGACCTGTCCCGTTCTCCCAGTTGGAGCGAGCGAGGTGGGAGGAGGGAAGGAGAGGGGAAGCGGAAAGAGGAGCCCAGGATGAGAAAGCAAGATTTCAGGGATGATTATAGGGGTAAAAGTTCACCATAGTCCTGGATGTAGTCATGGCAATCACCAGAACGTTCACTAATCCTATGGGAAATCCAGGGCCATGGCAGACAATGAGGGAGGAAAAGCAAATGTTTTGAATCAAGATTTAAAAATAAGTAGGAAATTGATCGGACGTTAATTTATTGATGAGCATGCCACATGGCCCAGTTCTGTTCTTCCAGCGTGAGGATCCAAACCGATGTTAATTTAGAGAGTGGTCCAGAGCTGGGCTGGGCAGATGGAACATGATAATATCAGAATGCAGATCAGATGTTCATGAAGTCACTGCATGCGACTCCTCCTGATTTTTTGTTTGGTGCCTTTCACTAGAGTTTCTCCATTTCGGAGTGTATATTTGAAGCACTTAAGTGCATTCATTCTCTATTGTTTCTTCTTCATTTTAGCTTCATCCCATTTAACATTTTTTCTCACTGAGATTTCTTTATATTACATTTCATTTACCTCTCTGCAAACCTAGGTTGGTTGTTGAAAATTAACAGGCTTGCCCAACGGGTGTGGCTCAGTGGTTGAGCATTGACCCATGAACCAGGAGGTCACAGTTTCTATTCCCAGTCAGGGCCCATGTCCAGGTTCAGGCTCGATCCCCAATAGGGGGCATGCAGGAGGCAGCCAATCAATGATTCTCTTATCATTGATGTTTCTATGCCTCTCTCCTCTCCTTTCCTCTCTCTGAAATCAATGAAAACATATTTTTTTAAAAACAAAGAGAGAAAATTAATAGACTTAAAGGGAAAAAGAGAAAAGAGAGGACAGAAAAATTCCTGTCTCCGTTTTCCTGTCTTCATCCCATGGTCACCCTGGACATGTCTCCTTTTCACAGTTGCCCCTAACTCGCTAGGTGAAGAGGGAAACAGTGAATAATGGATTCATGGGGTAATGCTTTTCCTTCTCACCTTTCATCCTCTCTCACTGGCTTTGTTTTCCACGTTTGAATTCATCCCCCATTTATTGAAGATAACATCATTTCCCTGAACTCTCTTTAGGGAAATATGCAACACTAACGCAGAAGCTTGGGGATGCCTAGCTAGAGCTCCCAGGAGAACAGTCCCCCAGACTATCCCAATGATGACCTGGGATGTCCTGACTCCAGAAACTGAGACGGCCTGGTGAAAACTGGCTCTCCTTCCTCCCTACAGGCCTACAGGACGGCAGCGGAAGCATTCAACGCGCCCCAGTGTGTCACCAACCGGGGGGAGGGGGTGGGGGTGGGGGAAACCACCCCCAAAGGCCAGCTCCGACAAGGCCACGGCCGGCGGGGCGGGTAGCCCTGGTGCTGAGGCAGGAGCTGCCGGGACATCCCCCAGACATATTTTCCTCTGCGGGGTTGTCAATCTAGCGCCTTTTGTGACAACTAAATTTACTGGAAAATAATTCAAAATTATTTCAGCAGCAGCCAGCTTCTGAAATTTTCCGAATGTACTTTTTTAGCTCTCTATCTCCCTTAAGCCATATGATGTCATTTGCCTCTCAATCCCTGAGTGCCAAAAATTCCGCTTTCATAGCTTTGAAATTTGCCCAACTCTAAAAACCTCCGGATCTCAGTTTGGGTTTTTATCTCCCACCAAGAAAGCAAAAATTACTTTCTACACTTTTCAGTGGAAGAATATCAATGACAAAAAAAAAAAAAAAAATCACAGTTCACAAATTTGTTAAATCTTTTCCCACATTTCCCCCGGTTGGAGCTAACGGGCTGCCTGACTCTGCTCAGAATCCTCATCTCAGTAGCTTGTCAGCTGCTGTTCCAGGAGGCTCTGGGCTTGACAGGTAACCGAGAGACCGCTTTTCAAATGCAGTGCTTGGCTTTAGGATGTAGTCATTAGTGATTTTAGAAGTTAGAACATTTCCCACTGATTTGTAAGTTCTGTAGGTTCTTGTTATGTATTTACTGAAGCTTTTTAGTTCACCTAAAAGAGAGGGGTGGGGGGGGTGGGAGGGAGCCTTCGTTCTGCTTCCCTAATTACAGCTCCATTTCCTTCGCAAGTCCTTGAAAAAGATTTCCGCGAGTCTCTAATCATCTCTCTAGTCCTAATCTCCATAATTGTGTCCCTTCCAGACTCCTTCCTGGCACAGCCCAGAGAGTGATTTGCTCCATGTGGTTAAAACCCTTTCATTTGATGCCAGTTAGGACTTGTTTCCATGGCTTGCCTTCTTGGGCTTTAACGCTTCATTGGATGCGATTGATCACTACGGGCTTTCCTTCTATCCCCAAGGACTGATTGGAGTCCTTGTCCATTATCTTACTTTTGGGGGGCAGATTAAGCTCGGCCTGGCAGGGGTATAGCTCTGGGGTTCCACCAGGGGACCACCTCCTCCATTGTCTGCCACCTATTTAGTTGACCAGCTCAGTAGATAAACATTAGGAAGAGAATCATTGCTCCCCTAACATCATGTCGAATAAAAAAGGCAGGGTTCACTGATCTTAATACATTCTTAGACTCATGATTCTCAACCTCAGGCAGCTGTGCTAACCCCTGACCCACCACTTCCCTCAGAGACACTGGGCAATGTCTGGAGACATTGTCGGTGATCACAGATGGGCCTGGCATCTAGTGGGTAGAGGCCAGGGATGCTGCTTCACATCCTGAAATGTACAGAATGGCATCACCAACAAAGAATTACCCACCCCCAAATGTCACCAGTGAGGAGGCTTCGAGACCCTGGTTTGGAGAACCATCACCCAACCTCTACCAGAGGCCCACTGAGATTGCTTCTTCTCACACAGCTCTGGTCCCCAGCCCCCAGAAGACTGTCTGGCAAGTGGGAATTATTTGTTGAGTCTATTCAGTGTAAAAAATATAGTTCTCATGGGCATTCCAGTGATCAGTCATCTTCAGCAGAGAAAATCATTGCTTGCAGTCTAGCTAGAACTCCTTTTGTTGCAGGTCAGACCCTTTCTTCCTGCCCTGTCCTGACTGAAGGGGACACAGCTACAGCCACTCTCCTGTGCAATGCGTCAACGTCTAGGCATCCACTGTTTGAACCCTGGGGTGTGGAGTCAGGCCATGCAAGAAAGGTTTTTATATTTTCCGGGATTCCTGGCTCTCTTGGGGGTTCTACCAAAGATGATCAGGAACTGACAACCAGGCCCCCTTAGGCCTACAGTAAGGCCCTCATAAAGAACGGGAAATCTATCCTGATTAAGCACCAGAAGGGTCTCTGGGAGGCAGGAGCCATGTCCAGGTATCAGAAGGTCAAGGGTTGGTCTCATGGACAAAGGCTTAGGAGGATGTCCCCCTGACACCTTCCCAGCCAGACCCTGGGACACAGCTTCTGAAAGAAGGGGTGGTAACTGGAAGCAAGAGTTCAAGGACACAAGTGATAAGAAAGCAGCAGCACACACAGCAGTGGGGGTAACCACAGCGGGGCTGTGAGTGGGAGAGGGAGGGAAGTTCGGAAATGAGGTCCACATTCAGGAGGGTAGCCTCGTAGAGGGAGCCAGGCGGAGGGGCATGACTGCACTTGCACGCACTGTTCCCCAGCACCAGTGCGGGGCTCTCTAGAAGCACTCTGAGTTTTTCATTGACTTATGCTGTAGAGTCCGACTGGAGGCCCCCGCTGTGCAGACTCCCTGGGAACGCACGGAGGAGCAGGGGCAGGCTGAACCCCAGGGAATATCGTCCTTGGGTGTGATGGAACTTTTGCACCAACACTCTAGTATCGTGTTGGGAACCTCTGATGTACTAAAAGTTATTAAATTACCAAGGATCTCATACTCTAGGCACCTGGACATCTGAGGCATATGAGGACTAAACCTATAGATTTCCTACCTACTGTTGATTATCTCCCCTAACAGGAGATAGGGCTTACAAAGATTTTTAAAATTAATCATACATAAAATATAAATATATCATTGACTTTATAATTTTATTGAGTACATATGTATATACATATATATGTACTTACATATATATACATATATACACACATATCCTATATAAATAAAAGCTTAATATGCTAAATGTTCGTCTGTTTGTTCAACAGTTCGACCAATCACTAGGACGTGCACTGACCACCAGGGGGCAGACACTCCAATTGGTAGGTTAGCTTGCTGCTGGAGTCTGGCTGATTGGGACTGGGTGAGACGGGCCGGACACACCCTGGAGAATGCTGAGGTCCCTTGGCCTGGCCTGCGCCCTCTCGTAATCCAGGACCCCTGGAGGGATGTCGGAGAGCAGGTTTCAGCCTGATCCCTGCAGGCCAGGCCGAGGGACCCCACTGGTGCATGAATCCATGCACCAGGCCTCTAGTGTGGTGTATATATATATATATATATATATATATATATATATATATATTCAGTTATGGCTTCTGCAACAAACACTTGACCACAGCAGACACTGGATAACTAGATTAGCTGGTTTGAGTTCCCTTTTAAATACACTGGTCACTCCCTGTAAATGTTCAAGTGAATAATGAAAAGGACTCATGTTGAACTGCTTATTTGTCTCTCTACTTCCACTGCAACAAATCATGGGGAGTGAATTTATTTTATTGGATCTTTTCTTGCATTAGAGTTCCTCACGTGTTCAGGAACTTGGAGTAAGAAATTACCTATTATTCTCATTTCTATTCTCTCTCCTTATCATCTATCGTCTAATCTTTTTTCTCTCTAGCATCTTTCCTCCTCCCTTCCTCCCCTTTTCTTGACCATCCCTCCACCCCTGTCTGGAAATTTTATATCACATCCTCCTGCCTCTCTCTCACCCTACCTGCCACCATCAGGCTAGTTCTTAAAATGACATTTCTGGACTCCTAATCCATGGTGACTCTGGGGCTATCCCAGATCCAACCTCCACTCCATTGGCCACTGACTCACTCTTTGAACATACTATAGTGTCCTTGTCCAGAGGTACCCCTGCTCTTGGTACCGCCAGTTCAGGCAGTGGGCCCTAGAGGTCCTGGGCTGGCCGGATACCATCCTGTTCAGCCTCCTCTCTTGGGCATGGGGACAAGGATGGGCGGTGCCCTTGGCTTTAATCAATGAGTGTGGTTTATGTGGCCTGTCTGGTAAAGAGCTCTTTAGATGTGACTGCTATTTTCCACAGAATTTACACCCTCGGGTTTCCTCTTCTGGTTTCTAGCCTGTAGGCCAACTCCACTCAGCACCATCAATTGCTATTGTTTTCTGAGGCCAGCAATTTATTTTCTATGGTCCTTTTAAAAAACATATATATGTTTGAAATTGAATTGCTGTGTACTGGAAAGGGGATGCTCTGAAGCATAAAGCTCTATGCCATCCTGAGAGGGAGACTTCATTTTTTTTATCTGTATTTACTTTTTCCTAATTACAGGGGGTGATGGATATTCATTGTGGAAAACGCTGACACTTAGAAATCCCATAGCTTTGAGATAAACACTTTAAAATGTTAGCATGTTGCTGTTAAACCTTTGTCCCTATAAACTTACATACACACTCTGACAAAATTAGTTCATATTGTACATTCGGCTTGTTTTTCTGTTTTTATCACCAGTGATTGTTCTTTATATATTCTAAATATAATATCTACTAACTGATAGGAAATTCATAAAGCACGAAAGTACAGAAGTTATATCTCCCCTGATTTCACAATAAGTAGCCACTGTGAAAATGGCAGTATTTCATTTTGCACTTTTAAGAATTTGGGGTAACAAGGTGTATAATTTTGAGCTATGCTTTCTTCACAACGTTATACTTTCATAATATTATGAGCACTTGCCAAGATGGTAAAAATACGGGTGGCCAAGCCACAGTGCTCTCGTTGTGCGTTTTCCCTTGAATAAAGGTCAGAATATGTAACCTATCGATTTTGTAAATTTTTTGTCATTTTTAGTTTTAAAAATGTACTCAGCCCTCAAAAAGAACATGTATTCTCAGCTTAATATATAATCATTATTTCAATCTCGTTAAGTATACTATATAAATTCTCTATGCCATTATTTATCTCCATGGTCTGTGAAGGCAATTTCAAGTGATTTATGTTTTTATGACATTTTAGATTGATAATATTTAGTTTAGGTAAAAGGTGGTTAAAAGAACATTTTCATAATTAACGTATCTTTGATCAAAATAAAGGAACTTCCTTGGTTTAATGTTTTTGCCTTAATTTCTTTTTTGGCTGATGTGAATTCTGCCATGACATATGCTTTCTTTTGCTGTTTCCCTGACAAATATCTGAAAAACATTTAACTTTCTGTTGTTGATTCTCTCCTGAGCAATGACTTCCGCAAGCAGGTATAGTGAGCTTTTATTTTACTTTGCTTTAACCTTGGTTCTCTACTTATCGTCACCCATGATCTATAAGGACTTATTTTTATCATTTTATTATTTTTAGTTTTATGTTCTTTGGATATTATTTTGTTTTCTTGCTGTTGAGACATTTGGCTGCCCTTATCTTCTTCAGCAGTTTGGTAAATGTATATCGTATTTATGATTCTATTACTGGTTTGGTTGATGTGTTCACAAACAGCGTTAGTTAGGGGTTGGGTACAATCACCTGACATAGAAAACCATGCAGACCCGGACTGACTGTTCTCACGGAACAGGAAGTCGGGACACAGAGTGCAAGGCTGTGCTGCTCCCAGAGGCCTCCTCTCCTCCCTCTGTCACCCTGAGCCCGGGCTTTCACCACGGAGGCCTCCCGTCCACATTCCAAGCAGGAAAAAGAAAAGAAAAAAGGAAAGGGGGAGGAGAAGAACGAGAAAGAAGAGGCAGTTGTCTCATGAGCAGAGCAAAACTTACCCAGAACCTCTAGTCAACTTCCTCTTCTGCCTCATTGGCTAGAACTGTGTCACACGGCTACTCCGAGCGACAAGGAGGCTGGAAAATAGAGGATCTTTATTGGTTTGCCACTCTGAACAAAGCTGGTTTTCCTGAGTGAGGAATATTTTAGGCAAACGATTGGAAATTGCTTGCCCATTATTTCTACGTTTGTCAAAATCAAGAGTGGAACAATATGTGTTGTCCACCTGATTCTTCTTCTCCCCACCCCACCCCCCAGTCCCACCCTCAACCACACGACTGCACACGCACATTTTCACCGTGAGGCTTCAGGAATTTAAACATAAGATTTTCACCCATCCTTTCCACTAAATCATAATTTTAAATTACATAACTCCCTTTTCAAAGGCATTAAATCACACTCAGGTTTTAAAACACTTTCAAACGTTATAAATCCTTACATTTATAATTATTGAATTTGACTCTTCAGATTCTTTTAAGCCATAAAATTGCTTTTCTTGTGCTTTGGATTTTGGTTCTTTCTCCAATTGCTTAAAAGTATGTGTTCAAGTGATTTTTAAAAATATGGGTAGGTGGGTGGTGAGTACTCTGTGGAAACTTGTCTTTCTAATTCAGCACTCCAGTTCCTAACGCATGCAACAAATTTAAAAAGAGCTGTCATTAAAAATGAATTCCACTCACCCTAGCTGGTTTGGTTCAGTGGACAGCGTGTCGGCAACGGAGTGAAGGGCGCTCAGTATAACTGAAGTACATGCTGGTCAAGGCCACATACTTCAGTTGCAGACTCCATCCCTGCCCGCAGTGAGAGGCAACCAATCGATGTGTCTCTCCCACAATTGATGTTTCTGTTTCTCCCCGTCCATTCCACTCTAAAAAGAAAATCAATGGAAAAAATATCCTCCGGTGAGGATTAACCAAAAAAAATAAATTAATCAAATAATGATTTAAAAAAATAAAAACGAACTCAACACATTTAGATCCCTAATTACTTTATAATAAAAAATGAACTTGTTCTTCTCTTAAGGTCAGGCGCTACAGTGTGTGGATTCCAAAAACAAAACAGAACATAAATACAATTCCGGAAGCTTTGATGACCAGCACAGATCTTCACTGAAGTTTTCTTGGAACATGGAGGCAGGAAGCACATCATGTGCCATCAGCAAGGCTTTTATAAAAGTACTGGAGGCCCGGTGCATGAAATTCGTGCACGGGGGTCCCTCAGCCCCACCTGCACCCTCTACAATCCAGGAGCTCTCAAGGGATGTCCTACTGATGGCTTAGGCCCATTCCCGTGGTTCTCTGCTCTCTGCGGGGCCTGGGGGTTTCACTGTAGCCATGGAGATGAAGCCCCCATGCCCTGCTGTCCGCTCTCTGCCTGCCGCCACCATGTGCCATGCAAAGGAAGCCCCAATGCCCTGCAGTGTGCTCTGTCTGCCAGGCCTGGGGGCTTCCCCAACACCAACACACTAAGGAAGCCCCCATGCCTTGTTGTCCGGGCTCTGTCTGTGGGGTCTGGGGGTGTTCCTGCCATCACCTTGCTAAGGAAGCCCCCAAGTCCTGCTGTCACAGCTCTGTCTGCCATGTCTGGGGGCAGATCCAGCCTCGCCACTTGGTCCCACGGGGCTGAGAGGCCCAGACTCTGCAGCAGCAGTGGAGGGGGGAGGCTGGATCCGCCCCCTCCAGAGGTGGATCCAGCCTTGCTGCTTTGGCGGACAGGCCCGAACACTCCAGCAGTGGGGCTGAGGGGACTGGGCGCCACCATCTTGTGGCTATGGGAGCCACCATTTTGTCATGGAGTGATGGTTAATTTGCATATTACTCTTTTATTAGATAGGATTTCTCCCACTGCTCTCTGCCCTTAAAGTTTCCTGCTTTATAGCAGGCTCCATCTCACTGCACCTGTGATCCTTCCTGAACCTCTGGCTTTTGACACTCTCAAACTTTGTATACTTTTTATTTTTAATTTATTTTTCAATGTTCTCTTTTGGGTTTTCAGTTTGTGGATTTTAACAAATGCATAGAGTATCTAAAATTCACCCCAAACAGGACACAAGAAACAGGAAACATCACCCCCAAAAGTTCCTTCATGCTTCCGCCTTGTACCTAAACCCTCTCTCTTCCTCAGCTATAATTGTGAATTTGTCTATTATTCTTTTTATCGCATTTGTTTTTAGCTACATGTATATTGACAATATGTTATTAGGTGCATATATGTTTAGAACTCTTACGTCCTTTTTGATAAATTAACCCTTTTATGATTACGTGATACATGCCTTTATTCTTGGCAATTTATCTTTTAATTAAATTCTGCTTAGTCTGATATTACTATAGCATCTCTACCTTTCTTTTTATTAGTTTTGGCATGCCATATAATTCTTCATCTTTTTAATTTTTTAACCTATGATTTTGTATTTGTTGTGGGCTTATTGTAGACATCATATACTTGAGTCTTGGATTTTTCTCCAGCAAACAATCCTGGTTTTGATTTTGTTTATTTAAATAATTTACATTTACTGAAATTATAGATATGTTTGAATTAAAATATGTATTTTATTATTTGTTTTTCTCTAGTGCTCTTTCTTTTTTCACTTGACTCACCTTTTTCCTATCTTGTTTTGGATTATTTGGAAAAAATGATTAGTGTTATCTTTTAATTTATTTATTAGATTTTGGACTATAGTTATTTGAGGAGCTATACCTCTATCCAGAAAGATAAGCTTCTCTCTGGATTTTAAGCCTCATAGTGTTGCATTGTTTTGTGCACTGGGGGTAGGAGGAGAGTATGGATTAAAGGGGGTAAAAGAGAGAAAACAAGAATAAAGGATGCACACCCACACACTATTAAGGTCACAGGGACCATTTTTCTAGATCCTCTGACCACTGAGATGGGTTATTTCCTGGGGTTTAGATAACCCCACTTCCACCAGATGTGGGTAGTGCAGTGCCATGACTAGGGTTGGCCTTGGTGTGTCCAAGAAAAGAAAAAGAGATAAACAACAAAACAACAGGGATCTTGTTCCACATTCTCTGACTTTCAGGAGCCTCTTCTACTGGTCTTCTGACCAGAAGGATGGCTTTTTTTTTGGGGGGGGGCAAGGGGGAGGGTTACTCTCTACACCTGTTGCGTAGTTCCACTTCTCAGGTTGATGGTTTTCAATGAATGAAAGCTGAGACACAGAGGATGAGAAAAGTAGGAAACTTACAGGACTGGATGTTCCTCAAGGTTTGCCTTTTCTCCTCTACCTGACTGCTACTGGTTGCTTTTCTGAGTCTTCAGATAGTTGCCTTTTGAATTCTTTCTAGAGGTGGAGTATTAATAAGTGGAATATGTACAAAGTAGTAGGCTTATTTCTCCTTGGTCAGTACCAGAAGTCTGTCATATGCTCATCATGCAGAACAATTTGTGTCTTGACTTCTTCCATTTTTATTCTTTATTCATCACCTAAATGACATTTTTTGACATAGCAACATCGACTATATTAAAGTAAGGAGAAAGTAATGTCCCTTCAAGAATTATGCCTACCTGCCCACAATGGGCTTTTGATTTTCCAGGTTGCTAAAGGGTGTCTCATATTAAAATCTGTACAAATTAGATTAATACAACCTTCATGGTATGTATCCATTATTCAACTTCCTGGTTAAAGAGCTTAAATAGTTCAACAGGGTATCATTGAAACTACAAAACTTTAAATCAATTACCTGCTCCTAAGTTAGAACTGTCATTTCATACAGCTGAAGGATCAGTAGTCTGTAACAACAAGTCTCTTCCATTCCCACAATAGTATTTAGAAAGGCACCATATGGTAGCAGTCTGTGTTTTATATATAAATGGGGTAGGAGAAGGAGGAGGAGGAGGAGAGAAGGAGATAAAGGTAGTTTTAATTGTTAACCAAGTATGGTAAGAAAAATCCAGATGAATTCTAATTCTGTAACAAATAGAACACCTACTAGGCAAGGAAGGTTCTGTGCTACATGCTGGAGGAAGTTTAAAAATTGCATGAGACTAGTTTTCCTACTTCTTAAGAGTTTGGTAGGACAGATAATTTGTGCATCACTACCTTAACACAAGTTGAAGTGTGATAATGCCCAGAGTGATCAGTACAAACAATAATGGGTGTCCTGAAATGGAAGGAAGAATAGGATAACCAGCATAGACTTCATGAAAGAGATGATCTCTTTAAAGGAGAGGTGGGGTTGGGTGTATAATGCTCAGGGGAAACGCAGAAAGAAAAAGTAGCATGAAGACAACAGAAAAGCACAAAGCATATGAAGGAAATATCACGTTTTAGTTGTTAACGGAGTGGCAGAAGATGAAATTTAAAAAGTAGACTGGGACCAGATCATCAAGGGTATGAAAAGCTAAGGCAAACATGTTTACCTTGAGAGTTAATCAACAGCCACGCTGGAAGAGTTTTGAGCAGGAAGAGTAGCACAATCGGAGCTATGGCTTTAGAAGACCCATCTATAGGGTGTGAGCTGTGGTGACGTTTGAGAAGGGAGAGGCATGGAAGAAAAACACCATCTTTATTACTATAATGAGATGGCCAGGGGTGTCTCAGTAGAGTAATGAAAGTGGGAACGGTCTGGAAAGATGATCATTGGTGGCCCTGTGTGCCTTGGAAATGGGGGACAGAGAGGAGTGATAGTTTGAGAAAAAAAATCTAGGCAAGTTCAGGTAGAAATATTGAGTTTGACTTGCGCATAGACAATTTATTTGAGAAGCTCATCAGACAGGTAAGAAGGAAGGGCTCAGAAGCACACAATTAAGTGCCAACTCTGGGAACTGGAGGGGGGGGTGGTAAATGGTGAGAGCATACCTGTGGACAGAATTGCAAGAGGGTGAAAAAAGAAAACCATGGGACGTATCTAACTTCCTAGGACGAAGAGAGGGAAGGGAAGAGAAGGTAGAGAAGAGAGGGGAGTTTGGAAAAGGGGGAGAGACTGTTTTAAGGAAAAGAACAGAGTTGTAGGGAGTTCAGGAGAGTGAGCACGGGCAGTTTGCAATTATGAAACTAATGGGTGATCTTTACAGAAGCAGTTTCAACAGGAGTGAAGGCAGAAGCCAGGATGCAAGAGTTCAGAAATGAGGGGCTGTGACTGGAAGAAGGGGACGAAGCGGATGTATGTCTGTCTCTTGAAATAGTCCAGCAACGAAGACCGGGGTTCCATGAACAGAACTGGGAAGAATGTGGCCTCTAACGGGTCAATCTGATCAGGAAAAAAACTGGGCACCAACGCTTGGCGGGAGGCCGTCGTCCAATGGTGTCCGATGTTCTTGGTGATGAACACAAAAGTGATATGAAAAACAGTAAGCGATGGAGTCGGGCCAAAGAGGGTCTGTCTTGTACAGAGCGATATGGATTTTTTTTCTTCAAAAATTTCTCTCATCTCGTTTGGGGAAAGTATTTGTGCCCCAGCTTCCTGTCTTTATTGGGTTTATGTTGCCACCGAAGGCAACATGTTCCCCTGTGCTGTCGAGTCCCAAAGGTGCAGACAAGAGGGAAAGAATGTGTTCTTTCCTAACAGCTGGGGGAAGGGAGGGAGGGGAGGGGGAGGGGGAAGGAGGGAGGGAGGGAGGGATGGGGGAAGGGAGAGGGAGGGAGGGAGGGGAGGGGGGAAGGGGGAAGGAGGAAAGGAGGGAAGGAGGGAAAGGGGGAGGGGGAAGGAGGGAGGGAGGGAGGGAAGGGGAGAAGGGAGAGGGAGGGAGGGAGGGAAGGGGGAAGGGGGAAGGAGGAAAGGAGGGAGGGAGGGAAAGGGGGAGGGGGAAGGAGGGAGGGAGGGAGGGAAGGAAGGGGGGGAAGGGAGACGGAGGAAAGGAGGGAGGGAGGGAAAGGGGGAGGGGGAAGGAGGGAGGGAGGGAGGGAAGGGGAGAAGGGAGAGGGAGGGAGGGAGGGAAGGGGGAAAGGGGGAAGGAAGAAAGGAGGGAGGGAGGGAAAGGGGGAGGGGAGAGGGAGGGAGGGAGGGAGGGAAGGGGAGAAGGGAGAGGGAGGGAAGGAGGAGGGGAGCGGAGGGAAGGGGAGAAGAAGGGAGGGAGGGAAGGGGGGAAGGGAGAGGGAGGGAGGGAGGGGTAAGGAGGGAAGGAGGGAGGGAAGGGGGGAAGGGAGAGGGAGGGAGGGAGGGAAGGGGGGAAGGGGGAAGGAGGAAAGGAGGGAGGGAGGAAAGGGGGGGAAGGGAGAGGGACGGAGGGAGGGAGGGAGGGAAGGGGGAAGGGAGGGAATTGCAAAGAAACGGTCTGGGAAGCTTTGATGGCAAGCAGATGCACCACTTTGACCCAATGTTCGAACCTGAAGCCAAGCTACCGCCACCACAGCTTCTCGGCGTGAGCACTTCCTGGGGGAAGCTAACGGTCTCTCACTCTCCCCCACTCCACTTCACTCCCCAGCTCCCTTGGTTATCAGCACCTCCTCCTCCCCGTCACCTCCCAGGGCCACCACCTGCCCCCCATCCATGACAGGCAGGAGCGGGCAGGAGGAGCAGCCTCGCAGAGAGCTCAGAACAGGCGGCTCTTCCTGCCTCGGCCATTCACCGGGAACACGCAGCTCAGGGCCCCCGCTCTACGCTGGCGAGTCAGAGAGTACGTGTCCCCTCTGCTCTATGACTTCATAAAAACGCGAAAGGAGGGCTTGGGGGAAGTGAGAAGGTGCACAGTGTGTGGCGTTTTAGACTCACCGCCAGCGTGCCCTCTGCAACGGCTTACATTGAAATTGCAGGGAATACTACAGCCCCCCATTTGCACATACCCCCAAAGTTACTTACCACCTATTTGTAAACACACAATGCAATGGGAAATGAACGAGTGGCATCAGCCTCACCCTGTTATTTCTATCGTCTTCTCCGAAGCTTTCTCAAGGACGCGGCAGGGAAGTGGGGGTGGCGGGCTGACACGCAAACTCTCCCCTGCAGGGCCGACGTGGCAGCTTTGGCAGGACACCCGAAATCAGGAATGGTGCCGGGCAAGTTCTCATGGGGAGCAGAGTGGAGAGGTGGTCCTTACACCCTTCTCTCTCTCCTCACCCACCGCCTCCTGCCACAGGGACATTGGATGATGAGGTTTGGGGCCAGGACAGCCCTTGCCCCGGCTGTGCCTTTGACTCTGGCGGGGTGTGGACAGGGGAGTGTGGGGAGGAACGAAGTGCCAGTGGCTGGTGACTGGCTCTTCCTAAGCCTCAAACCAAGTGAGACATTCGAGTCACATAGGCTAGACAAACAGGGCAGGGATTGGAGACAGAAACGGGGAGACTTACATTGTTGGACCAAAACTTCCATTTCTTTGCTCGGAAACACACCTCCCAGCCATCTGAGAGAGGGGGCAGCAGCGACACAGGGTGCCCGCACGGCGGGGGGGGGGGGGGGGGGGGCAAAGCCCTCATCCGCTGCCTCCCAGGGCATGGGGTCCCCCAAGGCCTTCAGGGGAACGTGGGGGGATGAAGGAAACACGGCAGCCATGCTCCGGGTCTCCCAGCTACGACTGGAGCCAGAAGGGGCTAGCCAATGACGTAACGCATACACTGCACGGGCGATGAGGGGGTGGATTGTGTTTTCCAAGACGGGGCGCACGCAGGGAGGCTTGCTGTGGCCCTTGCAGGGCCGCGGGGCCCCGCTGGGAGCAGAGGCCTCAGCCCTGCTGTCCTGAGCGCCCCACCGGCTGCTGGGGAGGCCCAGAGGCCCTGGTTGTGCTCAGACGAACCTCAAGGACATAAACAATCGGCTATTGAGCATCCCTGTGCCCAGAGCACCACGCTGTGCTTACCCAGCACGCTGCCCAGAGCCCACACCTTTGTCCAGGAGACGCGCGCCTGCATCTTACCGCCTGGGACACAGGGGGCCGCGGGGATGGGAGAAGAGAAACGCAAAGGGAACTCTTCCACGCTGACCTGGGCCCACACAGGACATGAAGTGTAGGGGCGCCTGTCAGGAGAGCATTCCGTGTCTCCTGCAGCCCGTGTACCTTTCATTTCAAAAGTGCAGCCGAGCACCGTCTCCCGGACCGAGGAGGGCCTGCTCCGCATCCCCGGCTGTTCTCCGGGCGGGCGGCCTCTGTTATCCCTCTCCCATCTGTTATTTTCACTTATTTCAGCTAGCTTTTTCCAACGGGGAGGGTCCTGTGTGGGGAACGATGTATTCCAGAGATGTCACTCCTCCGTTGAAAAAGGAGGAACGACCGTGTGTGTGTGTGTTTCCAACCTGGAAGAGTGTCTGCGGGGTCTGGGAGTCCAGTCTGTTTCCTGGGTTTGGAGAGTCAGGCTTCTCTCCAGAAACACACCACCCGAGCCCCTTCCCAAGCTCAGGGCTGGGGTGTCCGGCGACAGGGGTCCTCGCAGAGCCTGTGCGCTGGGGGGGGGCGGGGGGGGGGCGGGGGTCCCCAGCAGCCTCAGCTCCCTCCCCGCTTTGGCAGACGTGGAAACTGAGGTGGAAATCAGTGGGGATCTGCGCTGCACCCAAGGAGTCAGCTCTCCGAAGGCCAGACTTCCATCAGGAAAGCGAGGAGGAGGGGGGCAGGGGGGGACGCACCAACCCGGAGCAGCTTCCTCAAGTTGACTTCACACCCAGGGAAAAGGAAGACGCGAGCCAGAGGCCCTGATGTCCTCCCCCGAGGTGACACCTGGCTTTGCACTGGCTCCTAGGTGGGAAATGTGAGACACGGACCATGTGAGGCCTCTGGCGTTTCTCCCTTCCACCCTGAGCGCACCCCTGGCTCTCCCGGGAGATCACTGCGGATTCCGTATGTGCCACGCGCTTTCTCATAAACACGCTTCTGTACAGAACGAGGCTGCCTGGATGCCACTTGCTCTTTTCCGAGCCTGGCAAACTCCCGCTCGTCCCCTCCAAGTCAGCGGAAATGCCATCGTCTCTGAGGCTCCCCAGCCGGAGGTGTCGGTGTCCCCAGCTGTGCTTGGCACACTCACTCCCAGCACCTACAACATTTCATCTTGGCTGGCTTCCCCGCTGGATAGTGTTAGATGTGGCTGCTCCATCGGGGTTTGGGGTGGATGTGGCGGGGAGTGAGGGATGACAGCCTAGAGTGAAGGAGAGCCAGATGCACGCTGATCGATCAGCTTCTCACAGTGTCACCTCTCAGCGATGTCTACAGACGTTATTATTACTGTCTCTGTGGTTCTCGCTACAACTGGGGGGAGGGGGGGCGGAGAATCACAGGACTCAGACCCAAGAGACACTGGTTCTCATTTGCTTCTGCCATTCACTGGGTGAGTGGTGTCCTAAATGTGAGCAATTCTCAGTTTCCTCAGCTGTCAGTCATTTCCTCTACCTTTCTTTCTCTGTGTTGAGGTTACAAAAATGAATTGATAGATGTGAGGGTGTCTAATGATTGTATAGGAAGATATAAAAGAAGATTAAACTTTACTCCTCAGCCCACAAATCTCCTGCTATAAACTTGCCAACATAGAATAATCCTATATAATAAAAGCCTAATATGCAAATTGACCAAACAGCGGACAACTGGTCTCTATGACATGCACTGGCCACCAGGGGGCAGATGCTCAATGAAGGAGCTGCCCCCAGCCTGCAGGCCTCAAGGCAGATGCCAGTGAGGGCCCCCCCCCCCCAAAATCACCCTGCGGGTCGCCCCACAGAGGGAGGTGACTGGCAGTGGCAGGGTGATCTAGGGGTGGGGCCGGCCGGCAGGTAGAGCCAGGCCGGCCAAGGCAGGTGCCTGAGGGGGCCCTCTGATCACCCCTCCGGTCACCCCACAGATCAGCCTTGATTGCCAGCCAGGCCTAGGGACCCTACCTGTGCACAAATTTCGTGCACCGGGCCTCTAGTCCTATATAATAAAAGCCTAAGTTGCAAATCGACCAAACTGTGGAATGACCAGTGGAACAACCAGTCGTCATGATGTGCATGGACCACCAGGGGGCAGACCCTCAACACAGGAGCTGCCCCCAGCCCACAGGCCCCAGGCCAGCCAAGGTGGGTGCTAGCAGTGGGCCCTCCCAATCACTCCGTTGGTTGCCCTGCAGAGGGAGGTGACCAGTGCTGGTGGCAGGAGGGGGCAGGGCGAGCTTGTGAGCGGACGGCAGCAGGGGGTGGGGCCGGTGAGCTGGTGGCGCCAGGCTGGCCACGGTGGGTGCCAGCGGGGGCCCCGATTGCCCCACCAGTTGCCCCACAGATTGGCCGATTGCTGGCCAGGCCTAGGGACCCTACCCATGCACGAATTTCATGCATCAGGCCTCTAGTAATAGTAATAATAATGATACAATTTAAAACATCTCATCGTAGCTCCAAAGCTTTTGCTTTTGTTTTTCACTTGTGTGTTGAAGGTAAAGAGAACTTTTATAAAAACCTAGGCGCCCAGTGCACGAAATTCGTGCACTGGTAAAGGGTCCCTCAGTCCAGCCTGCACCCTCTCACATACTGGGAGCCCTCAGGGAATGTCCTACTGATGCTTAGGCCCGCTCCCCGTTGGGAGAGGACCTAAGCCACAGTCTGGCCTCTCTTTGCAGGAGGCGACCGGGCTGATCAGGGGAAGGCACCAGCCCCATCACCCTGCTGCTGCAGCCGCCAAGGTATTTTCACCAACACGGACTCCAGTCCCTTTACCATGAAAAAATGACAACTTTCTTTAGGCATTTTTAAGATGTGTCTTTCATAGGATATGACATTTCATTCTTTCTTTTTCTTTTTATCCTCACCTGAGGATATGTTTCCATTGATTTTTTTCTCCTTCCCTCCAATCCCAGGCTTGGCCTCTTCCCCAGGCTAAAGCCTCCACCCCAGGCTTTAGGCTTAGGAAGGGGTCCCCCCCCCCCCCCGTGGTACCTCTGATCTCAGGCTCCGCCCCTTCCCAAGCCTAAAGCCTCCGCCCCAGGCTTTAGGCTGGGGAAGAGTCCTCCTCCCCCGCCCCGCCCCTCCAATGGCCGACTGGGAGTGACCTGGGTGCCGAGGAGGTTCCTGGGACCCAGGTATGTATGCAAATTAACCTCCATCTTTGTTGGGTTACTTTGCATACTCACTCTGATTGGCTGTGGGCGTAGTGGAGGTATGGTCAATTTACATGCTTCTCTATTATTGGGTAAGATTCCTTAGAAAAGGGCATATTAGCCTGTGGGTTTAGAGTCAGATGGGGGTCTACATGTTGAGAGGTACTTGCTGGTAACCCTAGTGTATAGATCTTCTGACGATTAAATTTTCTGTTGAAAGGTCATTTAGAAAACTGAAACTCGTGGTTAGGAAAAGCATTTTGCTCAACAGTTTGAAGTTTCCTATGGGCCTTCCTGAATCATCAGCTGACTCATTACACCTGCTCAATTTTATTAATAATTTTTTAAAAAACTCAAATAGCGTCAAAATCATGCTGCATGTTTGATTTCTTTCCTCCCGTTGCATAATTCTGTCATTTTGCCCACATTTTGGCAGTTACTCTCACTACCCATGCAACAATGAGACACATTCCTTTAAAAATATTTCCCACCCCCTCAGGTTCCCATGAAATTGTTTCGTTTCTGACTTTGTCTCAGTTCTTACATAAGATCATTGCTGGGCTGGGTAACATTACATCATTAGATCACACGTGACTTATTTCTAACGCATGGTGGGGGGTTGAAAGATCCCAGATTTGAGTTCTTCTCTAAAGAAAAAAAAAAAAAAAGCATTTTATAAGGCAATAATTCCAATTTATTTGTGTGTTAGATGTTGGTTCCTTCTTCAAATTAAAATTTGGTCACTTTGAAAAGAAATTTGAGAATATACCATTGCAGTTAAGCCAGATATAACAAACCTTGTAAAAATGTGAGTTTCTTGTACACAAAGTTCCAATCTGTACCAATGTATCTCCACACGGCTTTGCAGCATCTTCAAGATTTCTGCTCCCATGGAAAAAAGACTGCCTTCCCACTTCCAGTTGGGGAGTGGCTGACTGGAGGTGGCAGGAAACAGAGAAACGAGCTATGAAATCTTGGTAAAGATAAATGAAGACGAGGAAAAGTAAATGCACGCTTAGAAGCAGGCCTGAGTGTCCGCTGTGTGAAAGACGTACAATGTGTATAGAACAAAAGCCTTTGCCCATCTCACATGTGCTTGATCACCCCCAACTGCCCTCCCTTGCAGGCCTGGTCCCTCCTAACTGCCCTCCCCTGCTGGCCTGATCACCCACAACTGCCCTCCCTTGCAGACCTTTTCCCTCCCAACTGCCCTCCCCTGCTGGCCTGATCGCCCACAACTGCCCTCCCTTGCAGACCTGGTCCCTTCCAACTGCCCTGGATCTTGGGAGAATCTGAGAAGTAGGGAGGACCCACAGAAGCCTGGGGAAATATCCCCAGAATGTCAGACAGAGGGTGAGTCTCATAAAAGGACTGGATAGGAAACAAACAAACATCTTAATATACACACCTTTGCAAAAAGAAACAAAGCAACGTTATAATAATCTAGTAGGTGAACGGTGGTAAAGGTACACAGAAGACGTGGTATTGTTATCATTTTACATATGAGGAAACTGAGGTCAGGAAGGCATGTAGGTTGTCTCTCTTTAGTGTGTGTGCTCTCTTTATTCGAGCAGAAGCCACAGTCATTATGAGGGTTTCATTGACGTGCAACTGCCTGCGGTTCTTTAAATCCTATTGTGCGCACAGGACTAACATTCTCATTCTGCCACTTCTCTCAGAGACGGTCTCAGATCCCTAACCCAGGTTTGGGGGAGGACCCCGCCTCACTCAATTTTTAATAAAAAACAACTCTATTAAAGGAGTATAATTATTTTTTAAATATATACTTTTTCATTAACTTCAGAGAGGAAGGAAAAGGGAGAGAGAGAAACATCCACGATGAGAGAGAATCATGGATCAGCTGCCTCCTGCAGGTCCCCCACTGGGGATCGAGCCCACAACCCAGGCATGTGCCCTTGACCAGAATCGAACCAGGGACCTTTCAGTCCGCAGGCCAACGCTCTATCCACTGAGCCAAACCGGCTAGGGCAAGGAGTATAATTATTACTAACAAGTTACTATTATCTTCATCTTGACCCTCAAAAGAATTTTTGGAAGCAGATAGGACAACAATAACTATTTGCAATATCCAGGCGAGGCAACTGAACCTTCAAGCGCTGATGATTGCTTGAGATTTTACCACTTACAGAGAATGGACCGAAGCCCAAACCTCCTTCTTTGTTTGCTTGTTCATTTCAAAATCCCAGGTCCCTCTACCATATGCCTCATGGGTAAGCTAGAGTGTGATTGATACAGAAATACACACCTGTGGGAAAGTCAGGGACCTCGCTAATGAATTTCTATGTGTACTTAATTTCTGCCGAATATAACTCTGCTTATGTTCCCGCTTCCCTTTTTGTGTTTTTCCCTCTGCATCTATAATTGATGCCTTTGAACTTTAAGAAAGATGCTCCGGGGGAACTATGACAGGCTTAAGGATATCAGGAAACATTGTACAAAAGCCCCTTTGGCATCTCATCCGGCCTTGAGTGGCTCCTCTAACGGGGCAATCTTTTATTGCCTATTAGGTAAAAAGACAAATGAATACATTTAGCTTTAATAGCTTTCCTTTTCAACTGGTATGCCTCTGCCATTTCTCTTCTCCCCTTTATTTTCCCATCAGAATAAAGCATTCATCCATTTATTCAGAAAAATATGTTGAATGCATTTTATTTGCAAGGCATTAGGGACAGTCCACAGTGCGGCAATGAAGCCCACTGTACTTAAGCTCAGTTGCAACTTAGTCAGGAGGGCTGGGTCTTGGTGAGTCCAGTTTATCTGGTTTGAGTCCTACTTTATGTAACAACTAGAGGCCTGGTGCACAAAATTCGTGCACATGGGGGGGGGGAGTGTCCCTCAGCCCAGCCTGCACCCTCTCCAATCTGGGATCCCTCTCACAATCCAGGACTGCTGGCACCCAACTGCTTGTCTGCCTGCCTTCCTAATTGCCCCTAACCATGTCTGCCTGCCAGCCTGATCACCCCCTAACCACTCCCCTGCCAGCCTGATTGATGCCTAACTGCTCCTCTGCCAGCCTGTTTGCTCCTAACTGCCCTCCCCTGCAGGCCTGGTCCCCCCCAACTGCTCTTCCCTGCAGGCCTGGGTCCCCCCCCAACTGCCCTTCCCTGCAGTCCTGGTCCCTCCCAACTGCCCTCCCCTGCTGGCCATCTTGTGGCAGCCATCTTGTGTCCACATGGGGGCAGTCATCTTTGACCACATGGGGGCAGCCATCTTGTGTGTTGGAGTGATGGTCAATTTGCATTTTACTATTTTATTAGATAGGATAGAGGCCTGGTGCACAGGTGGGGGTCAGCTGGTTTGCCCTGAAGGGTGTCCCAGATCAGGGTGGGGGTTCCCTTGGCATGTGGGACGGCCTGGGCAAGGGGCCTGTGGTGGTTTGCAGGCCAGCCATGCCCCCGGCCACCCAAGCAGAGGCCCTGGTATCTGGGATTTACTTATCTTTTATAATTGAAACTTTGTAGCCTTGAGCGGAGCCAAGCCTCCTGCTAGCTCCATGGTCACAGCCATTTCTGTGGAATTGAAACTTTGTAGCCTTAAGCAGAGGCCAAGGCAGGCCAGGGCTGCAGAAGCTTGGCTTCCTCCATGGCTGGGGGCAACTCAAGCCTCCTGCTCTCTCCAGCTCTGTGGCTGCTGCCATTTTTGTTTAGATTTATTTATCTTTTATAATTGAAACTTTGTAGCCTTAAGCGTAGGCTAAGGCAGGCCAGGGCAGGCAGAAAGCTTGGCTTCCTCCATTGCCAGGGAAACCCAAGCCCCCTGTTCTCTCCGTAGCCACAGCCATCTTGGTTGGGTTAATTTGCATACTTGCTCCTGATTGGCTGGTGGGTGTGGCTTGTGGGTGTGACGGGGTATGGTCAATTTGCATATTACTCTTTTATTAGATAGTATTAGAACAGTGGTGGGGAACATCAGCCACAGGTTGTATAAGGCCCTCAAAATCACTTAGTCTGGCCCTACCGAAGCATTAGGGGTGAACTAGACTTAAGGATATCAGGAAATGATGTTATAAATATCCAAATGGCCCTCAGAAGAAAGAAAAAAGGTTCCCCACCCCTGAATTAGCACTGAGCCTCCGATGGTCCTCCTAGGAAAGGCTGAGATTGAAAATTTAGGAGCACCCTCCAGTTGTAGGCAAGCGGCAAAATACTATCCTGGGAACCTGAGTGAACACCTGCTATTCTACAGACAAATATGGGGGTAGCGTTTAAACCAAGTGAAGCATAAAGGAGAAATATCAGATCAGTGAGAGAACAGTCCAAGTACCAGTCTGTCCACGGCGGGCATCTTGGTGACCAGCAGCAGTCCGAGTATCAGCAGGAGGAAGATAGGGATGCAGCTCCCAGAAGGTCCCACAGCCCTCTGTGGCAGACTGACATCTGTGTAGACCCTGCACCTCACTGGCTGTGATGCACCAGGTCCTATAGCCTCTGGTCCTGGCTTCTGTGTGGCCCATGAACAAAACTATGGTCTGTTTGGAATGGTGTTGACTCAGATAGAGGCTGTCACAGCTGATTTGGGAACTCTAATAGAGTTCAAGGAAGGGAACGACTCGTTATTATTTCTCTTTCCTGCCTGTTCTCTACCCATGTCCCCATGTCAACCCACATAGGGAACACAGCCTCTTTCCCTAGATTCCCCAAAGAATTAGAGAGAAGGAAGCAAATGAATAGTAACACCATGAAGTAACAACTTCAAATTAAATGTTAGGCATTCTCTGTTCTTTTGTGTGTGTGTGTATGTTTTTAACATCTTCTGGTCATCCCTGCTAATGGAAATTTTTCACTGGCTAAATGTCTCCTTAGACCAGTGGTCAGCAAACTCATTAGTCAACAGAGCGGCAAACCACGGCTCACGCACCGCATGTGGCTCACGCGCTGCATGTGGCTCACGCACTGCAGTTTGCCGACCATTGCCTTAGACTTCAGAAAGTCCCTCTCATCCTCGCTCTCTCCCCATCATCCCCCCTTTTACCTTTCACCCCTACACAAAGTCGCATTCATTTCTCATGCACAGGACTTTCTCTATCTCTTGGGTTTCCTGTTTCTTTCCAATCTAATCTCTTGAGCAATCAAATATTGCACCAAAAGTTCAACCAACACACATCTTGTTTAAACAAAAGGATATCTGGTCCAAGAATAAATTATGCTCCTAGATTTTGGAGTAAAGCAGTTGAAGTTGGTTTTAATAGTATTCTTTTTCTATTACAGATGTGTGGCTGTCCACCCACTTTAGAACTGTAAAACAAGCCTAGAACACGAGATACGATGAAAAATATTTCTAAAAATATACATATACTTGTGAGGGGAGTGTACAACATTATATATTTATAAATAATTAACTCATAAAGCAGGAAGCCTGATTACTTAGCTCTGTGGTGATGCTCAGGGGTCAGACAAGGACCAGAATAAAGACCTACTAAATCCTGAATTCAATAGATTAGAGATTGAGGTCACTGTCCTATTTGCCTGTGGCCAGAACTCCTAAGTCTAAGGCAAAATTAAATCTATGGGTCGAGGCCAAGAAGGAGTCTGCCCTTAAATAAATGTAGAATTGAGTACCCAGGCTGACTCTGAGTTTGGGGTCAATTTCATGCTTGCTGTAAAACATAATTAATTTAAAATAAAGTATAATGGTATTGGTTTAATGAAATCCCCCTTTGCCAGCCAGTCCTCAGCAGAATGCTCCTGGATTCAATTATAATAAGTAACTGATGTAAAGTAGATGTGATTTAACACATATCACAGGATATATATATTTTGAAACATAATATGTCTCTTTTAATCATACCTAGGATCTTAAATGCACACATTTCAGAAATCTGATAGAAAGGTGAGTTCTTAATCTATGTGCATTATACATTTTAAATCATAATGCGATTTTATAAACTTGCAAATTAATTTAGCAGAAGTCATTTTAGAAAAGTGAGTGATAAGCTGCTAATTTTATTTACTAAAGCTAATTTAAGCACATACTTATGAATCAATTAAGAGGCGAATCATCTCCCATTCAATAAGTTTATAGTATTTAGGACATGTGTTTACCATGGTGAATTAGGAGGGAAACATCACCAAGCACGGGAGACATTTAACTAATGTTATTTAATTAAAATAAGTTAGGTACACAGGGTCTTTTTTCTCATGAACATATAGTTACGTTAATAAAACAAACATGTATTTTTCAAATTTTAGCTATTTTGACTATGAAATTTGGAAATGTTAACATTTTAACAAACATTAAATTATTGCAGCCATACCAACTCAGGAAACTTTAAATACTGGGTTATGCAACTTATTAAATCTGACTTCCTTCTCATGTGCTTTTGACAACTGTGAAAGAAAGATAAGCTGTCCTGTTCTTTCTGTTCCCCGATGATGTTAATGTTTAGAAGAAATACATGTGAAAAGTGTTCAACCATGATAATAATGAAGTTAAAATTAAAATAACTCAAGGCCATTGGAAACAAACGTCTAAATGATAAGTGTGATGGCAACAACACTGGAGTGATTCTGCCACATTTTGATAGCAACTCTGTATCAAACTACAGGCCATCAAAATATATTAACATATTATGCTATTTTAGAAAATCTTCTTTTAAAAAGTCCAAAGCAAGTAAAAAGACATGCACAAATGTTCATGGAAATACTAAAGCGAACGAAATGGAAACAACCTAGTACCAAGTAGGAGAATGGTTTAATTATGTGTCTTCTATTTGCTGGAATATTCTGAGGTAGGTTAAATAATAACCAAAGCTTTTATAATGATACTAGAGGCCCGATGCACGAAATTCATGCAAGGGGCTTGGCCCTCGCAGCCCTGGCTTCAACCAGAAGGTCGTCTGGCTGTCTGGTCTAATTTGCACATTACACTTTTATTATTATAAATGGAGAAATCCTTGTTGTACAATGATAAGTGAAAATGTCAGCTGTACCACCACACCCATGCTATCGCTTTAACTCCTATGGACAAATCATAGGAAAGTAGGTTAGAAGAGAGAATAGAAGAGGTCTGTTATGAGAAGTCTCTCAAGATCATGGCTCCACCCTCATCTCAGGTCCCTCGCGTGTGGTGTTGATCTGCTTGTTCTTACTGAAGAAACATCTGCTGGAAAAGTAGATGCCGTTTGAAGGAAGAAAAGAAGAATTATGGACATGTGTTAGACTCAGAGAAAAAAGAAATTGCCTGGGGAGAACATTTTTCTTCATTCATTCTCAAAATTAGAACATAGGACATACCATGGGCTAAGCAGATACATAAATAGTTATGAGTTGAATTGTGTGTCTTCCCCGCCCCCCCCAAAAAAAAAAGTTATGTTCAAGCCCTAATCCCTGGTACCTGCCAATGGGACTAATTTGAAATAGTCTTTGCAGGTGTAATCAGGTTAAAATGAGATCATACTAGATTAGGGTGGGTCTTAATCCTTTCCCATATATGAGGAGGAAACTGTGGACACACACACTTACCCCAAAGACCACGTGATAATGGAGACAGACATGGGAGCGATGCATCTACAAGCAATCAGTACCCAGGATGGCTGGCCATGGCCCGAAGCTAGAGGAGAGGCAAGGGTGGGTGCTTCTCCGGAGCCTCCAGAGAGAGAGCGTGGCTCTGCGGGCACCTTGACTTTGGTCTTCTAGACTCAAGGACGGTGAAAGAATAAATTTCTCTTGTTTCAAGCTACCCAGTTTGTGGTACTTTACTACAGCAGCCCTAGGAAACTAATGCATACATAAGCAAGGTAATTAATACCCAGGCCGAATCCATTCTAAAATATTATTTCCTGATTATTAACACTTCTGGGACAAGAAATTCAAATGTTGTTCTTTACGAATAATAAGATCAGCCCTTGCAAAACTCTTTAGAAGTAAGGGCCACCGTTAGAATCACTGTGGAATTACAAGAACAGCATGTCCTGCAGAGGGCTGACTGGGGAGCGGAAGGCATGGGTCCTACACTGACTCCATCACCCACCTGCTGATGATGCCCAGCGTGGCCCACCCTCTCTGTGCTTCTTTCCTGCTTTTTAAATGGTGACAATAATGGTCTCATTGGGCTATTGTGAGCACTACATCAGCTAATAAATGTAAAGCAATTAGAACAGTAGCTGGCCCATTATAAGCATTCAATAAATGTTAGCTATAATTATCATGTCTGACTAAACATTTTAGTTCCATTCCCATTTTATAATTACGGAAATTTCACAGGCACATTTTTAGAATGCATGTATCAATTTGTAAATTACTTATATATCACCCTATCAACACTTCTCCCTTCCTAACTCCCAGTAATTCCTACAACTTGACATTTATAACCTTGGGAGCCCTGCTCCCAGGACCACCAACATGGGGATTGAGCAGGAAGAGAGGGGATAAAAAGCACAGACTTCTGTCTCAGCTTGTCTGGCTCAGTGGTTGAGCATTGACCTATGAACTAGGAGGTCACGGTTCGATTCCCAGGCACATGCCCAGGGTTGCTGGCTCCATCCCCAGTGGGGGCGTGCAAGAGGCAGCCAATCAATGATTCTCATCATTGATGTTTCTATCTCTCCCTCTCCCTTCCTCTTTGAAATCAATTATATATATATATATATATATATATATATATATATATATATATATATATATATATATTTTTTTTTTTTTAAGAGCAAAGACTGCTAGTTTGAACTTCTATGGATTGAAATTCTATGAAGCAGCATCAGAAGGCTTAAAGGCGATCAGAAGTTTGGATGTGGTTGTTTGACAGGCCAGGCGCTTAGACAAGTAGCTTCTTCCGCTGTCGGTGCAGGAAATGTGACGTTGGTCTCAGCTCTAGTGCTGATCCACAATCGAGTGAGAATCATGCAGAAATCTGCTGCTCTCAGTCCGTACTGTTGTACTCACTGTGGAACTCTCCATGGGATGGGCTTTCATTCAAGCATCATCAGAGCAGTTCTAGGCAGCACCATTCAAGTGTGGGGGGAGCTATTTTCAGGATAATTCCAAAACTGGATTGCAAATCTGTCCAGCCCAGCCCTCTCTTTGCATGGTACTCAACTCACCAGCATTCTTAACATAGTGTCATTATCTGTTCTTAATAGCTTCCCAGATATCCTAAATATTTATTGTCACCAGAGCCACTTTGCCCATCTCTCGGGTAATTCCGCTGCTGTTCCCGAGGCCGCCTCCTTCTGTCTCACCCAATAGGACAGTAGGAGACTGGGACTCCAGCTACGAAAAGGCCGCAGGTGAAGAGCGCTCACAGTGGGCCATGTAGCGCGAGTCGGTGTCACCCATTTTGAGAGAGGAGTTGTCTTTCTGAAGGCCAAGTCCAAAATGTACTCCTGTTGAGAAACTAAGTAACTACAGTACTTAAATGTCCCTGGCTAATCTTCTCGGCTTCCTATTACAAATTAAGTATAAAATAAGATTGCCCTGATAACTTGTATACTGCGCGATTAAAAGAAAAAAAAGACTGTGCATCTGACAATAATAGCCAAAGGTACTCTCCAAGTGAGATCGAGTCCCGCGTACCCGTCAAGGCTCATCGCCCCCCAGGGAATAAGTGCAGGCGGGAAGCAAGCTTGACAGAGACCTGGGCTGTCAACAGAACCAAGAAAAGGGTCTTCGTAGAGCGAAAGGGGGAAAGGCAACTGGGACGATGAAGGGTGGTGTGCTGACGTGCCGCTGGCACCTGGAAGAAGCAGCTTTTCTCGGGTGTCAGCTTAAGAAGAAGAAAAGAAAGGCATCCGGGAGAGAAATTAGCTGAATGAGTACAAGGGAGACGATCAATAACTCCCTCCGATGTTTTTTTGGCAAATTGGCCAACAAAGGACTGAAGTCTCTACTGGCTGACAATTCTGGCAGCTTTCCTGAATAGAAATGTCGCAGCCAGAAAATGCACTTAGCGGATTTAGTGAGACAATGAGTTTGGGGATATGTGTTAAAAGGCAGAGCGCAGACTAACAAATGGAGTGCCATCAAAGCGCCCTCTGTCCACCCGATATTGTGCATTGGTAGCTGGTGGATGTCTCCTGGGCCAGGCCTCGCAGTTGGGGAGGGCACAGGGACCTTACTGCCCAGGCTGTGTGCACAGCAGCCAGCATGAGAGTGGGACCACGCAATCTGTCACCCAAGCGTAGACACCTTCCCTATGAATAATCCCTCTGAGCCACAGATACGAACCTGGACTGTCGCAAACAACGCAGGGTGCACTGGCAACCGAGCAGGGACATGCGATTCCCCCAGGATCTGCTTGGAGTCGATGAACGAGGTAGATCCTTGATCCAGGTTGCTGTTTGAATAACAGGCGCTTCACTCCCAAGAAGTCACATGCAAAGGGGGCGACAACTTGGTTTCAATTTGTCACTCCTGCTGGGAAAATCACCTGGCATTCACTTGCCCCTCCCGCATGGGGACAGCAGAGCTCTCCTGTCATTTTTATACTTTTCCTTTTCATTCAGTCAAATGTGCAGTTTTCATTGTGGGTTACGTAGAAACAGGTGGCATCGTTGTTACTAACCGGAATGCAAACGTAATGGAACAAAGTCCATTTCCACGAAGTGGTGGTCAAGGGAGAGAGACCCCAGTGCAGTCACCAAATCCTCTTGGCTCCCAGTGCAGGAACTGTCACGCCATCTTCCTTAGGCTCGTCTTTAGTTTCGTAAAACTACCTTTGAATCGCCATAGAAACGGAAGTTTCCCTCTCCCTCATTTCTATCTCTTTTTCTCTCACCCCAAGCCACCCAGGTAGCTCCATTTTGAATTGTAATAGATGCCTATTTGTTTTGTGAAGTTTTTAATCAAGCCATGAAAATAACCTTAAACAGAGGAACGGAGACACCTGGGGAATTTCACTCACTGTCTACAATATCAAAAGTCCTCATTCAGCAGCTGGGCGCATCTGACCGAAACTTTTCCTTTACCCCGTGCGCCGCCCGCAGTGGCTGACAGTTACAGCTTCTTGATGTGGCTGCCACTGAAATGTAGCGTAGCGCGTCAAGTACACACAGCGCAACATGCATCGGCGTCTTCCTTTCAAAGCACCATTTCACAGAGGGGCCCATTTACCTTTACAAGAATTGTGTGAGGGGTCCCAGGGAAAGTGCACTTACACCCTTTTAACCGATTAGGAAACGGAGACAGAGGGAGAAAGCTGGGTGGTCAGAGTCCCGCTGTTGGTTGTACGCAAGCCACGCAGTGGACGCCGAAGCATCTCAACGTTGTGCTGACCCACAACACTGAAAGTTCCTCTGCCGTCGTGGGACGTTGATTTGTCACCTTTTAATTGCCCACCCAAATCCTAAAGAAGTCTACTCCTGATGTTTGGTCTCGGCAAGACAGACTGTATAATTATAAGCAACAAAGTCACAAGACTGTGCCCTCCACTGATCCTCAGCCCGAAACCGTAACCCATGTTTAGAACCCAAATCCGAGCACACTTACAACAGTTGCATGTACCTTACCGAATCCAACATCTTTACATTCCCAAGAAGCGACATTTTCATAATCACATGACTTCAACCTCATTTAAAGCACAATGATGGGAACTCAAAGGTGTATGTGATTAAAAGATTCTGATGATGGAAACTGTATGTCCCTCCACGTGTCTGGGTCGACATTTCCCACACCACCAGTAGAGTGGCAGCAGCAGAAACTTTGACAGAAGTTATTGGAATAAGGGTGAGTATGTTCAAAAGCACCTGCTACAAAGACTGTGATCACGTAATGAACTGACCAAACCGGCAAACAGAACAGGAGGACAAGAGGGATACGTCGGAGCCACAGGCAGACACAGGCATGTCCAGTTGCCACCGTGGGGTGTGTTATTCTGGCCACAGTCCGAAGACACTTTGAGGAGAAACTTGTAAAGATGGTGTTGACGCGGTGCAGATTTTATTTTGTTTTTTTTGTTGTTTTTGTTTTTGTTTTTAAATAAATCTTTATTGTTCAAATTACAGGTGTTCCTCTTTTTGTTTTCCCCCTATAGCTCCCCTCCACCTGATTCCCCACCCTACCCCATGCCCTTACCCTCTGCCACTGTCTTCATCCATAGGAGTAAGATTTTTGTCCAATCTCTTCCCGCACCACTCACACCCGCTTACCCCTGAGAATTGTCAGTCCACTCCCTTTCTATGTCCCTGATTCTATTATATTCACCAGTCCATTCTGTTCTTCAGATTTTTTATTTACTTGATTTTTAGATTCACTTGTTGGTAGGTATGTATTTGATGTCATTTTGTTGTTCATAATTTTTATCTTTACCTTTTTCTTCTTCTTCCTCTCCTTAAAGAATACCCTTCAGCATTTCATGTAATCCTGGTTTGGCGGTGATGAACTCCTTTAGCTTTTTCTTGTCTGTGAAGCTCTTTATCTGACCTTCAACTCTGAATGATAGCTTTGCTGGGTAGAGTAATCTTGGTTGTAGGTTCTTGCTGTTCATCACTTTGAATATTTCTTGCCACTCCCTTCTGGCCTGCATAGTTTCTGCTGAGAAATCAGCTGACAGTCGTATGGGTACTCCCTTGTAGGTAACTAACCGTTTTTCTCTTGCTGCTTTCAAGATTCTCTCTTTGTCTTTTGCCCTTGGCATTTTAATTATGATGTGTCTTGGTGTGGTCCTCTTTGGATTCCTCTTGTATGGGGTTCTGTGCACTTCCTGGACTTGTAAGTCTATTTCTTTCACCAGGTAGGGAAAGTTTTCTGTCATTATTTCTTCTAATAGGTTTTCAGTATTTTGCTCTCTCTCTTCTTCTGGCACCCCAAAAATTCGGATGTTGGTTCGCTTAAAGTTGTCCCAGAGGCTCCTTACACTATCTTCATATTTTTGGATTCTTTTTTCTTTTTGTTTTTCTGGTTGGGTGTTTTTTGTTTCCTCATATTTTAGATCTTTGGTTTGATTCTTGGGGTATGTTGATCTACAGTTGAGTTTCTGTATATTCTTTATTTTAGACAGTGTATGCTTCATTTCTGACTGGTCCTTTTCCATTTTTTTGGCATTCTCATTAAAGTCCTTGAAGGTCTCACTAAGCTCCTCAGAAGTGTCATCAAGTTTCTTGGCGGTTTTTAGAAGATTCTTGAGTAACCTTATAAATGTGGTTCTGAACTCTATGTCGTCCAGTAGTTTGCTTTCCTCTGTTTCTTTCATTTGTGACATGTTTCTTTGTCTCCGCATTTTGCTGCTTCCCTGTGTTGATGGAGTGGCTTTGTGTGGTAGGTGACCTATAGGGGATGGTAGCTCCGCCTCCCCAATCACCTGATGTGGACGCTCTTGGTACACCTCTTTGTGGGCTGAGTGCAAAGTCTTGGTGTAGTTAAGCCTTAATTGCTGTTGATATGCTGGGAGGAATTGACCTCCAGGCCAATCAGCTGTGAGGACTCGCTGTGTCTATAATGGAAGAACTGCTGTGCTGGAGACACGCTTATGGTGCAGGACTTGTTTCAGTGGGGCTTTGATGCTCGCTGAGTCTGCCTCTTGAATGTGTCACTTATGGATGTGAGGAGTTGAAATCTGGTTTCTCACACTGACCACTAGGTACACTGGCTTCTGGATCTCCAATGGGGTGCAGGTCAGCTACTGTCTGAGGCCACTCAGCAGGAGCTACAGTGAGAGCTACAGTTTTCTCCTCTTTGCTTGAGGTTTGGAGGTTTTGGAGCTGTCTGACCCAGGCTGCAAGTTTGCTAGGTTAAGCTGCGATAGGGCAGGCTTTCCTTATGCTAAAGCTGCTGCTTGGAGCTTGGGTGGGTTTGTAGGTTGTGTGGGGCGGGTTCTCAGGGCGTCACTAGGCTAGGGCGTGGCAAACAGCAATGGCTGCTAGTTAGCTGGCTCTGTGTCTCTGGCTGCGTCCCGTGCCCCAGCACAGTAAACAATTATTCTTGCATGCAGCTCTGCAAGCAAGAACCCCTCACTTTCCGACCCAATGGCAGACGGTCCAGCTTCTCCCCGTAGGAGTTTGGGTCCCCCGCGTCTCCCCAGAAACTGTATTTCAGAGTAATCGGGAGCTTATCTCCCTTTGGGTTGAAAAAAGCAACGCCCGCCGCCAGCCCGGATCACTCGCCTCCGTACCTCAGCTTTTCAGCACTTGTGCACGTCTCAGTGCTCTTTTCTCTTTCCTTCTAGTTGTAGGACTTCCACTCAGCCACCTTTCCCGTGGTTCTGGGTGATAGACGTTTTGTCTTTTAGTTGTAGTTTTGAAATTGTGCGAGGCAGCAGTTTAGGTGTTTACCTATGCCACCATCTTGGATTCTCCTCGCGGTGCAGATTTTAATGAGAATATTAGGAATGTTCTTTTCTAGCCGAGACTTACAAAATTTGAATATTGATCTCATTTCATGATCAGCAGTCCGTCAGTCCATGCATGGTAAAAGAAGTTAAAAGAATGAAGATAATATTTTCCCATTTCTGCCAATTAAGAAAATAAAACCAGAGTAGAGGGTTGGGAGAAGAATCCAAAAGATAAAGATCACACGATCCCACTCATTTGTGGACTATAATGAACAACATAAACGGATGAACAAAAACAGATCCAGAGACAGAGAAGCATCGATCAGACAGTCAAACCTCAGAGGGAAGGTAGGGGAGGGTGGGGCTAAGGGGGGGAGATCAAGCAAAGGACTTGTATGCATGCATATAAGCCTAACCAGTGGACACGGACACCAGGGGAGGCATGAATGGGGGGGGGGGGTGAGGGGTAATTGGGGGATAAGGACACATGTGTGATACCTTAATCAATAAAGAAATTACAAAAGAAAAAGAAAATGTCTTGCCTTTGGGCTCCAGGCAAGAACAGCCTCAGAGCAGGGGGGGGGAGGGGCATTCTTTGGAGATGAAAGCCCTGGAGGACCCACTCTAGGAATGTGACTTAAAGGCCCGTGTGACACATGTGACACGTGATCTAATGGGTGGGAGGTTTCTAACACAGAGGCCCCCTGAAGGTCTGGGGTGGTCTCTGAGGCAGGGCCTTTAATATGGCTCTTTTATTTTTTTTCCATTTGTGTGTGTGTGTGTGTGTGTGTGTGTGTGTGTGCGTGCGCGTGCGTGCGAGGGGGTGGGTGGGGGGACTCTCCGTACTTTGAAGTTCTAGCCAGCGATAAGAGGAAAACTTCCACTGGCATTTTCAGTTTGACTAAGGGCTGAGACTGAGAGAATGCTTCCCCCACGTGTGGCCTGCAAGCTGATGCTCAGGTTGAGCCTGCAATAACCATGCACCTGCATCTCTGAAAGGAACGTGAGCGTTGGGATGTGACGAGGCAGCTCACGAAGCCATCATCCCTGCCCAGCTACAAACTCACAGACCGCACCGGGAAGGATAGCCCGCGGCCACAGATCCCACGAGGGTGAAAACATCCAGGAAAGCAGCTAACCCAGAAAAGCAGCACTCTCCCTCCCATTCCCACTCGGATTCCGGCCCTGGCTTCCGATCTGCGGGAACATTCTCGCTAGGACTTGTTGCTTCCACACTCGGTGTGGTTAGTGGCAAGCCGTCAGGCCAGCAGCGAGGCCCTGCCCTTTGTTCTGGAAGGAAACATCTGCGCTTCTGTCGGGGAGCACGTGCCAAACACTACGCGATGATAAGCAGAGGGCTCTTCGGGGAGTAGTCAATGCATCACAGCCTGGAGCACCGACCTTGAAACTTCCCGCACTCCTGTCCCTGCAGGCCCCGATGCTGGGGACGCAATGAAAGCCCTCCCCATCCATTGGGCCCCAAGCATCCTTGCTGGAGGAGGGCAAAAGGCAAGTGAGGGGTGTTGGATGGAGCAGAGAGTGGGGGTTAATTAGTGATCAGGCTGCATTAAAAACGTACACACAGACTCATTTGACAAGAGCATCTAAGCCACCTGCATAGATCTGAATTCTCTAGGCATGCGCTGTGGTATCCCAGCATGTCATGTCATGCATGCTGCTCACAGGTAAAGGGGAAATTTACCCGTGAGACAAGAACACGCGGGAAGTATGCAGAAAGTGACTGAAAGCATACTTAGAAGACCTTTGGATTCTCCCAAGGTACAATGCCTATATGTTGTCCTTGACTTTCAAGGGCCCAACAGCAGTCCTTGAGAGTCTTGCTGCCTGGGCTTGATTCTGGTTTCCCTCATTCAAGCTCTCTAACCTGAGAAGAGGTACAAGCTCTCTGAACCTCCATTTCCTTATCTATAAAATGGGGGCAATAATGCTACCTGTAGCATACAGGAACTAGCATCTATAAAATATACAAATGCCAAAATAATAAAGATGTAAAATCAGTAATCTAAGCCTCTATCTGAAGAAGCCATCAAGGGTAAATTAAAGCCATAAGAAGCAGAAGCAAAGAAATAATAAAGATTAGACATAAATGAAGTAAAAAACAAAACCAATAAAAAAAACAACAGAGAAAAAGGTGGTTCTTTGCAAATACTAATAAAATTGACAAACCTCAAATTAGATTTAAGGAAAACACAAGTTACCAACATCAAGAATTAAAGAAGAGAATTTATTGAAATCTTTCACATATTAGAAAGTTAAAAAGTAAGTATCGTGAACAACACTGTGCGAATAAATTTGATAACTTAAATGAAATCAATGATTTCCTTAAAAATACAGTGTAAGAAAATTGTAGGAGAAAAATATGTAGTTTAAATAGTCCTATCTGTATGAAAGAAACTGAATTTACAATCAAAATGTTGTCACTAAGAAACCTTCAGGTTTAGCTGGCTTTAATGCTAAATTTTATGAAACATCTAAGAAATGAATAATACCAATCTTTAAACAAAACACTTATAGAAAATATGGAGCAACTCCCCACTCTTCCCACGATTCCAGCATTACTCTGATACCAAAAGTATTGCCTTCCTGCTCAAGAACTGTGGTCACACTTCGCATCTACTATCTGCTTCATCAACCTTCAGTCTGGAAGCACTGGGCCTTTAATTTTGCTGTTGTTGTTAATCCGCACCTGAGGCTCTTTTCCCCACAGACTTTTTGAGAGAGAGAATGGAAGGGAGGGAGACATCTACCTAGCAAGAGAGACACATCGATTGGTTGCCTCCCACAACCAGCGCTCGACCAAGGCCGAGATGGAGCCTACACCCGAGGTATGTGCCCTTGACTGAGACCCTTCAGTCCAAAGGCCAGCACTCTAACCACTGAGCCAAACCGGCCATGGCAAGCCTTTAACTTTTGATTTGAAGCAAAAGCTTCCTGCTTTACAGTTCTGCCGAAGCTCCCTGGTGAGACTGTGCCCAGCGTGGCTCCGCTGATGTTCTCTTTGGCAACCATATTCTTATTGGCTTATCAGATTTATTTTGTCCTTTTCTATTGCTTCCTTTTTTCCTTTTTTTTTCTGGTGTGTGTGTGTGTGTGTGTGTGTCCAAAAAAGGGTTTCAAAGCGCCTCTGGCAGGAAAATGCCCCACCTATTTGGAGGAACAACTGAACTGAAGTCCACCCTTATATAGAAGCAAGAACACCATGCTACTTTCCGTGTAACCTCCTTAAATATCTTCCTGGTACGAATGCTTCAAGTTTCCAGACACTCGGGGCCATGAGAGCTCTTCAAGGGGGGAGCTCATGTGGGCTAGAGTGCAAGAGTCCGACGGCGAAGGGGGAGCAAACACCAACAAGCAATGCACCCTTTTGTTTTTCATAGTTAATATTTTAATATTTTGGTTTCTCCCCTTCCGGGCATCAAGTGGGAAATGAGCCATGCACCAGAACAGAAACAAGAGCTCCGCATCAGTAAAACCGGAACCGCGTCACCACCCACCCACGCAATCCTCCGAGTAGATCACGGCTGCAGGCTTCAGAGGGAGCACAGAAAATAGGAGGAGACCCCACACACCAGCCCAGAGGCTGCGGGGCCATTAGAAAGAGCCATTTTTAACTGAGAAATGACAGCGTTGAGAAGAAAATAATCAAGCTATGAAAGGAGTTAAGAGAGAGAAGGAGGGTCTGATTAATGCTACTCTCAGGGAGCTGGGAGGGACATCACAGATCTTCTAGCGCAAGCTTCTGATCTCAGAGGAGATCAGGTCCTTCTGGTTGGAGCCAGACCATTGTCAAACTAAGGTCAGGTGCTCACTGCAGGGGTGGGGCTGCAGACGCAGACCTTGGGCTCTTGGCTCCCATGTGTTTTGAGTGGATCAAGTCCCACTCTTTCTGTACCCCAAAAGATTGAACTTCGGACGAGAGTGATATCACTAGGGGTTCTGAGGACCATTCAGTTAGAATTGTGATGATTTTGTCTCTATCTGAGACGACTACCAGAGCTGGTGTGAGGACCTGGGACCACCAGAGGCGCCCCGGAAAGGCCACATAGGGTATTTCAATCATTTTCAACTACTCACAGCCCAGGCCACCAAGGTCATCCGGGGTCTCTCCTAAAAAGACCTGGGCTAAGTTTAGACGTGGTGAGACATCTCTGGTGGTCACTATTCTACATTATGATCAGCCTAACAGGAGGCGTTAGTCATAAACAGAACTGCAGGGCTTCTCCCCATGAGCCACGTGGCCGGGAAGGGAGGCCTTAACGGTATCTACCAGAGAGTTTTTAAAAGAAGCAGGAAGAAAAGTACCATTGTGATGCTAATGGAGTTGTTTCATATAGTTCTTTCAAAATTTATAAATAGTGTTTCTGCCCCTATTTGCATTCTGAAAAGATGGCCTTTTTTTGTCAACATTATCTGACATTGCTCCCCCCGACTCAAAAAAAAAAAAAAATTAAAAGAACAGTTAACATTCAAAATGTTTAAAGGATGCACAAGTAGGGGAAATGAGAATAAAGAGCAAGCCCTCTTTGTTTCAGCCGGCCCTGAAATGTTCCTGAAGAATCCATCTCATTATATTCCCGGGGCCTAATTGAAAGTGCAGCAGACGCTGCGGGAGTCCTGTGCTGCTACTGTTACCATCATGACTACTGTTACCATCATGAATGGCGTGAGCCTTTTCCTACCAGGCACCACGTTTGGAAACAAAGTAAAGGTTCTGCTATGATCCAAATGGGCCTCTGGCTTCCACTCTGGGAAGTGACTGGGCCAGCTGCTCTTTCTCAGGTCTCCGTGGGGAACACACATGTGCGATTAACCCAACCGGCCACTGGGTGTGACCAGCCCACTCAGAGGAAGTGAGGCAGGTCCCAGGGGCTTCTCCCAGGCAGAGTTCAGACAGGCATGTGCATGCATGCACACACACACATGTCTGCGCACACACCATGCATCCTCACTCTCGGAAGGGAAAGTGTAAAAAGTTAGCTCATGCTTATTTCTTAACTTCCAAATAGGTGCTTCAAGTTAAGTTTATGGATTTTTCTTTTACTCCATGAAGAGTATAACTCATCTTTCTATTAGGCCTCGATTAAAGAATGAGAAGCATGCCAGCGGTTCTGCATTCCCAGTGACACAAATCAAAAGCAATCACCCCCCGGTGTGGCTAGTTAAAATTAAGAAACAGAAGGGAGGGGAGGCGGTCCTCAGGAACCCACACTGGCGGGGTCTCCACAACCCTGCAGCAAGTCTGTCCATGCGACACTCACAGCCCTGACCCACAGCTCACGGTGTCTGCTAGGTGGAGACACACCTTGTTCCAGGTTCCCCTGCATGGCAGAGCCGCATACGGGTGCTGCAGTGGGTGAGACCCACATCCACTGAGGTTTTAAAGACAACTGACTCTGCTGTTAGGAGGACTTGGGTCTAAGGACAGGTAAGATAGCTCTACTCGGTGTACCTCATGATACTATTGGCTGATTAGGTCTATTTGTTCCTTTTCTCACATAGAACATTCTATACGTGGTGGATCCAGAGAGGGAGGGCAAAGAAACATTAAAAAGGATAACCATGCACACTGTTTTTAATTCAACTTTTTAACTACCTCCATTCCCAGGCACCAAAAAGACACCTATACACACACACATGTGCAAACACACACACACTCACGTGCACAGGATGGAGACTATTTTCCTTCCTTCAAATTGTCATTCTCTTTGAACCTACACAAAGGGGTATTCGTGTGATTTATACTGTTTTCCCCCAAAAGGTGCATGGTGCTTTCACCATGCCATATTTAAGAGTAGAAACAGCACCTTCCGTCTCCAGGAGGAAGCAGGGCCCAGTGTCACCCTTAAGAGCACATCTTACTTTTCTGTCACCTTATTTCAAAGGAATCCTCAATGTGTGTCTGCGATGCTCAGGAGATGTTTGTTGATTGCTACCACTGTGACTGAAAATCAGTTGGAAGAAGTTTTTCCAAGTCTGCCAATTTACAGAGATCAGCTAAGTGCCTGCGGTCCTCCATGTCCTTAGCTGGAGATATTTTTCTTTAAAGAAATGTTTTGGTGGAGAGCCCAAACCCTGAACGAGAACCCACGGACCCATTCTGGAAATTCCCCACTGGAAAGCTTCAATGGGTCCTGGCGTCACTCTGCTTTTACAGCAAATGTAACAACTGGCGTTTTATTTTTAATGAATAAAGTATTGCTTCCTATCTTTCAGAGCGTAAGAAGAAAGTTGGGCATAACTGACAAAAGAAAAATAAAATCAATCTCATGGTCCTTAAGATTTTCACCTGTGTCATTCCTTACCTTCATTTGTTTCAGAAAAAAACCACACAAAATCAATAAAGTTGTGCTTTTGACCAAGATAGGCCTTTAAACATCCCAGGATAGTAAAGGCAGCCATTGCTCTTTCTTAAGGAGAACATTTTAAATGTATATTGCCCTTGTTAGGATGAAGCGCAGAAAGCAGACTCACTTGGTGCTATTTTCTGGTACAACTTTGGACTCCAATCAGTTCAAACAGTGATGAGCTAAGGAGTAACAGGGCAGTGGCTTCTGAGTGATTCTCCATGTCAAATTGCAATGAGGGCTTAAAAGATAAAGATTGATTCAGAGACTACTGGTTGTTCATTTTTATCAATTAATAATCAGTGGGAACCGTTACAATTAGTATCCTGAAATTAGGAAGGCCTGTCATCAGTGGGTTCAAGTTTAAGTGAGAGGAAGGAAGACGTGAGGACAGACCCTTCCTTGTCTGACCCCTGCTTGCTTTTCTAGCCTCACCTTCCAACAATCTGGCTGGGAACCCTCCCCCACATCTCTGCCCAGACCCACTTTCAATCCTCCATGTCTCTGCACAGGCTGTTTCCAGTCCGCCCCTGCCCGCCCAACCCAAACTCACCCTCATCTCTTAGCCAAAGTGAAGGTGTTACCTCTTCTCTGAAATATCCTCCAATGCTCGCCCCTGAGTGGGCCCATGGATTGGATACGTATTCTCCCTATATAGCACCTAACCCATGGTTTATACAGACATCTTGTGTAGCCATGCCCATTTCCACAACGTCTGGAAATAAGGCACATACTTTTACGTTCGTGCCCCCATGGAGCCTTGAATGATATATACTATTTTATTTTTTAGAGCTTTATTACATTTTTTGCATGACTACAATAAAGCACATATGCCAGTAAATTCTATGTTGTTTTTGACACCTGTAGGAAATATGCCATTCATTAATTCATTTATTTTTAGTCAACAATGACTGCACACTAGCTAGGAGTTGAAGCACTACACTAGGTAATTCATGAAAAAAATTAAGTGTATTCTACCCTCAGAGACTTTACAGTCCCATAAAGGAAGCAGACACCTGCACAGATAATTATAATACAGTGGGTTAAGTATAATGATAGAGGCAAAAAAAAAAACAATGGTCTGCAACAGTAGCACATAGATATAACACCTGGTCAACAGTCAAAGAGGGGAGAAAACGGGTTTCTGTAGGAAGAGGAATCTTAGCTCAGTTTTGAAAACTGAGGGAAGAAGTAAGAAAAGAGGTCATTCATGTAGAGAAACGGTAAGTGGAAAAGCCTGGAGACAAACACTCATGTCCCCTTTAGGAAACTAAAGGAAATTCTGAACTGCCGAGCAGTAGAGTATTGCGTGGAGTGATACATATGCCTTGGCAACAACTTGACTATGTACACTGTTGACCTTTAACCAATAACATATATTCCTCCAGCAAAAATGGATTTATTCAGAAACAACAAAGAATTGCAATTCGGGACATTTGGTCTAGTCGGCAACCACATGCAAATCCACAGTAATAAAGGAGAGGTAGCTCTTTCCTGGACTTGGGAGGCTGTTGTATGCGAAAATTCCATTGGAGGAAACAGAACGTCCCAAGTGCAGTGACTGCTCATTGGCCGAGCTATGGCCACCTCCCATTGGCTGAGATATGGCCACCTCCCATTGGCTGAGCTATGGCAGCCTCCCATTGGCTGAGTGTTCCTGGGCAAGGAGGAACCTTTCCATCCTCCCGCTGAGGTCATCAGGTAGCATCACTTTCTGTCTGGGATGCAGGCACCTCTTTTCCTGTGGGGTCAGTCCTGGGCTTGAGTGACACACGCATGAAAGTTCTGTCTTCCAGCCTCCCGGCTCCTTCTTATTTCTTTTCTTTTTTTTACTTTTCTTTCCTTTTCAATCTTTATTGTGGAAAGTATTTCATAGCTCCTCCTTTCCCCTATGTAACCTCTTCCAGCATCCCGGCTCCATGTTAAATGAGGTTGCTGTTTATTACTTTTCACATCACAAGCTGGGCGGAGACGCTACCACCGCTTCTTCCCAGGCCCATGGCAGGCCTGGCTATTGTCCCCCTTCCCACAGGACCCCAACATGTCCGAATGCAAGATGAAGCCCACCCCCATGTTTGCTGTGGGCCTTGGGAAGCCGGGAGGTTATACACGGGAAAACAGCAGCCAGCTTTCTGATTTAAAAGATCTCCGAGGTAACCGTAGATGGTGCATTTGGGAGGCGGTAAAAGCAAAAGTGAAAGGAGAGTTCTGTCTTCTACATGAGTCGCTATGGATATAAAATTCTCCTCACAGCCTATGTCCCAAAGGGAATTAAAAAGCGAGTGTCCAGAGCCCGTGGAAAGGTGCTGAGCTGGCACCGTGGCCCTGGAATTAGCATAAGTTCCAAAGAGAACACACTTGAGCCCTTTCCCTCAGAAGTCTCCACACCTTAGCTATGCTAACATTTGCTCCCAGAGGATGAAGGTGTTAAAGTTTATTTAGGAGAAGAGCAATCGTGCCGTGCGGAATGCTGCCCCCTCACTAAGGAGGAGTGGATGTTATTCGTCGGGGCTGCTTCAGCACCAATGAGGCAAGGTCTAGAAACTTCAGCAAGAAAAACTCGACAAGAAAGGAATAATAGTCTGGTCTACACTGCTGGTTCAGCCAAGAGCAGCCAGTGAGTTTAAAAATAACCCCAACTGGGTTTGTTGAATTAAAAGACTGAACCTTTTCTTTCCCACTTTTTTTTTTTTTTTTTTTTTTTTACTATCCCAGCAGAACTGCCACTTGTCAGTCGATTTGTTTTTAATCCCCAGGTCTCCCTGGTTTGTTTGTAGCTACTATGTTTTTCTCGCTTTCAGTGCAGGAGGCAGGTTAGCGTTTTGATAATCCATGTCCCCCCGCCCGCCCCCCCCAAAGGCTCCAGGGATGCAGGAAAGCAAACAGGGCTCAGCTGAGAGGGCATCTGTCACAGGAAAAATCACCAGTAGGAAGACTCTCCTTCCACGGGGGAGCTTTTCCCAGGATGGATTGCTGGGGAGGCGACCAGTCACACTGAGGGGGTAGACTTGGCACCCGGGGAGACGGGAGGAGGGCACGTCTAGCTCAGGTTTACATGGGGCGGTGCTCTGGGGGCAGAGGCTCCTGGGCCTCCTGCCAGGCCCTTCGTGGCACCTGCCACTGATGAGTCTAGACTTGAGGACAAAGCCAGGGGCCTGTAGAGGGCAGGGGTGCAGCGCAGGGGCGGCCGGGGCCGAGTTTGGGGAATGAGGAGGGGAAATGCCTGTCTCAGAAGACTCCATACCAAAAAAAAAAACGCAACCCCGGAGAACAGAGCAGTGCTCTTTGGGTTGAGAGGGGATGAGAGAGAGAGATTTAATAACAGTGCCCGAGGAGGAGTTGGGGAGCCTGGGAACTCTGCCGCCACCCTCCACCTGTCCACCCGCCTGCAACCAAAATACACTTCTGTCACCTCCTCGTTTCCTACTGGTTTGTTTAGGGGAGGAGCTTCCAGGCACACCGGGAGAGACTATTAGGTAGTTTTAAGTTTATCAATATATGCTTCATTCTAGAAAGATCTAAGAGGAATTTTAACGGCAAGATGTGCCCCGCCCCCCAGTTTATCAAACTCTGTGGAATCGTTTTACTTTCAACCCCTAAAAACACAAATGCTTTGGCCTACAATGATCTGTCCTTCCTCTCCCAAGGGACAGCTGCCCTAGTCCAGGGACTTGCAGAGAGAGCAGTGAAGGAACGCGGGGCACGGCCAGCTCTGCCTTTGGTCGGCCAGGTCCATTTCCACCCAGCAAGTGCCTGTGAGCCAGTCACCCAGCGGGCAGGTGGAGAGGAGAGCACGCGCAGTCCCTTACTGTTCCCTCCGAGGCCAGTCTGCCGGGGGCAGGCATCCTGAGCTCCCTTCCACGTAATCTCTGTTCAACATTAGCCCCCCGGCCCCCAAATCCTCTTCGATCCTCCTCCTCCACCTCCCCAGGAGGATGCGTCCCGATGCAAGAGAGGAGGATAAAGGGACGTTTGTACTAATGCGAGTCACCTCCCCCAACAGAACCTGGAGTCGCTATTTTATGTGCACTGCCGTGGTCTCGCTGAAGAGCAGGGAGGAAAGGAGGAGGAGAGGGTCTTGCCACAGCAGCTCTGTTTTCCAATTGGGCAGCGTTGCTATTTCTCTTCATTTCTGACCCAAGGGTATTGCAGTGAGGCAAGTAAGATTTTTATGTTTTTATTTTTCTTGGTTCCTGATGGTTTCTGCTTTGACAAGACCTCTTTAAAGACCTGCCAGCTCAGCTATAATAAAGCTTGCTCTGGATTGAAACTTGGCATCAAGTTGTAGTCCCAGAGCTGCCTTTTATTATTATTACTAGAGGCCCGGTGCATGAAATTTGGGCGGGGGGGGGGGGCGGGGGGGGGAGGGGTCCCTCAGCCTGACCTGCACCCTCTCCAATACAGGAGCCCTCAGGGGATGTCCAACTGTGGGATAGGGCCTAAACTGGCAGTTGGACATCCCTCTTGCAATCTGGGACCTCTGGCTCCTAACCACTCACCTGCCTGCCTGCCCTAACCACTCTGCCTGCCTGCCTGGTCACCCCTAACTACCCACCCCTGCTGGCCTGGCCACCCCTATTAACTTTGTTTTTAAGTCTTATCCCCTTCACACACAATTGTATTTCACTTTCTTATTGGCTTCTCCCTCTCACACACTTTTTCTCTCCTTTATGTAACACTTTTTCCTACTGACTCATCATTTATAAACTTTTCTTTCCTCCTTATTTCCTACTTCTGTCCCTCATCCTTCTTCCCATCTTTCTCCTACCCTTCCTCCCTCCCCACGTTCCTTCTTTCCTTTATCTTTACCCCTGCCCTCCCTCCCCTTTTCCTTCCTTCCCACCTTAATTTTTTTCTTCACTTCCTCCCTCAGAGCTGCTTTGCTCCCTCCCCCATTTCTTCCTTCTTCCCATTCTCCTTTTAAGCTCTACCGGCTCCCCTTTAAAACTTTTCTTCCCTCGCTCTTTCTCTCTCATCCTACCTGTCCCATACATTCTTCTCTACTTACTTCCACTATTTTAATATCTATCTATCTACCTGCCTAATTATTCACCATCATTTATCTTTTCTCTTTTCTGACTCCTACTTTTAAAATCTGTCCCCAGTACACAACTATACTTGATTTTCATTATAGCTCCTACAGTTCACGCATACATCCTCTTTCCTTCTTTAACTCTGCTCTCTGCTGACTCCTTTATAAAGTACTTCCCTCCCTCCCTTCTTAAAGCTTCCATTCAGTGTGGGGGGGTGGGCCTTAACCCCCAGCCCAGGGCTCAGTCCCGGCCAGGTGTTTGCCGAACCCCTTCCCTGGCCTCCCCAACGCTGTCCTGTTCCCATTCCCTGCCTGAGACACCAGCCCAGTGAGGGTGGCCGAGGCCTGTGCAGCCCGGGCACTGCTACTGCCGCCGTGAAGCAGGAGCGCCTCCACCCAGAAGGCCTTGGACCGTCTGCCACTCTGTCCCAGACCCATGGGCACCTCCCCACCAACAGCCCGCGCTGGGGGCCACCGCCCTCCTCCCCCTCCTTGCCAGGTGCATCTGCTCCCCCCCCCCCCACCCCCGAGGTCGCCACCCCTCCCCCATGCAGCCCCACTTTCCTTCCCTTTTCCATTCCTGCGTCTTTTTCTTGTTCCCTTTCTGTATTTCTGTTTCTCCTCTCGGCCTGTCTGCATGCAGGCCTGCCTTCCTCTCCCTCTCCTTCCTTATCCCTTCCTATCGTACCCTATGCTACCCTGGGTCTTACAGCTGCCTGAGCAGAGGTCAGGGACACAGCCTGCTGATCAGGTGGTGATGTGACATTGTAACATGCATATTTTTAATTTGCATATTTTGCATATTTCTCTATTATAATTTGCATATTTCTCTATTATTAGTATAGATGATGATGATGATGATGATTATATCTAAGACCTTTCCTCCTCAAGATTGTGAGTGTAAAAATAAAATTCAGGAGCTTCACGAGTTCCTTGATATTTTGGGTTCCTACTATGTGAGGAAAACAGATTCTAATCTATAATAATAAAAGCGTACTATGCAAATCAACTGAACGATTGAACAGCAGAACAACCGTCCAGACAACCTTCCAGATGACCACACTATGACACCCACTGGCACCAGGTCAGCCAAGGTGGGTGTGATGCGATTGGTCAGGGGCCTGGCCATCACTCCATGATCTCCCTGCAGAGGAAGGCCCAGGCCACCGGCCAGTGGGGCAGTCAGTCAATCAGGGGCTTCATGATCTCCCCAAAGAGAGAGGCCCAGGCTGCCTGGGGGCGGTGCTGTGGCGGGTGGGCAGGGCCTCCCTCTGCGGGGGAGATCCATCTCGGAGCCCTGGCTGGGTGGGCAGGGCCTACCTATCACTTTGGGGCAATTGATCGGGGGGCTCCCGGACTGTGATAGGGCACAGGCCAGGCTGAGGGACTCCCCCCTCCCCCTGCGGCCCAGTGCACGATTTACATGCACCCGGCCTCTAGTTTCTAAATAAAAGACAAACTGCCAATCTGTGGTTCAGATTTCTTCCTGAGGCCCGTGCCAGTGTCTGTGGGTGAGCTACTCTAAATACACCACACATCCGTTCCTAACTGCACGTGCACGTCCTCTAAGCTGGTTCAAATAGGAAACCATTCAGCAAACACCAGGCACATCTCTCAAAACCCACCGGGGACCCAGTGGGCTACCGGGCCCAGAAGAAAGAAGAAAAAGCAGTAAACAGGCAGAGGCCACCTGGCCCCTCTCTCTGACCTGAGAAAGACGGGCAGGTGAGGGGCTCGGAAGCCTGTTGTCCCCACCGGGAGCACGTGTCACTCTGGGCAGCAGGCCCGGCAAGGAGCGGCACCTGTTGGCAGCTGCTGCCCAGCTTGGCAGAAGAGTAGCTTAGCTGCCTTCATCACGCGTATGTCTCCCCTGGCTGGGGCCACCGGCCGAAGGGTTAATGCCGCTGTGCGATCGCTCAGCCGGGCTGCAGACTTAGCAAACCATCTCCCCTGTCCGCCTAGGTGTCATTCCCGTTTTCGTTGTTTCCTGTATGAAAACGGTCCCCACATTCAAATGTTTGAAACTGTGCTGAGACATCTCCTGTCCACCCTTGTTCCTCATTCCCCCCTGGACTGTCACGTCACCCCGACCAGAAGCCATCTGTATGGGCTTCTCGCTGGTCCCGCCAAGGTTTCTCCGCACAATAAGCAGCAGAGGAAAACGCTTTGACAGTCTCCTCTTTCCTGTGACACCCTTCTGCACGTTTCCTGGTTCAGGTAACAGCACTGTTTCATGTGAGTGCACAGAGAGGGTCCCCTTTGACTGCCCATGCTCCCCAAGGTCACACTGTGTGGCAGGAGGCAGCCACACCCTTGGTTTTCTGCACCGGGGCTGTTTCCTGTCTCTCCTTCTCAAATATCGAAGCAACGAAGAACATGTTCTGTTTTCTGTAGTCTAACATAAGTGTACGCTTGTACTCTTACTGAGTACCTCCTTTTGCTGCTTTTCTCCAACTTTCTGAGCTGCATATTTAGTGCCTTTTCATTCCTTCGTTTTTGTGTTTTTCTGGTGGTGGTGGTTGTTTTTTTGTTTTGTTTTTTTCTGTATTGAATCATAGACACGTTGCATTGTTCAGCCAGGTCATTTTGCTGTGCTATTTCTACTTAATTAAAATTTATTGAGATTTTCTTTTTGGTATAATTAGTATGTGATCAATTTTTGTGAAGGACCTACGAGCACCTATGAGCACTGAAAGCCTTGGGGTTAGGTTTGTGCATTTGAAATACGCAGAACTGACTTGTGGTGTTGTTTAGGTCTTCCATAGCATTGCTTTGTTTCTTTTTGCTTTTTCTTTCTGGAATAGTTGATATATTTTGTACTGAGAGAGGTGAGTCACCGCCTCCAGCTATTACTGAGCTTCTTCTGTCTGCTGTGGTTTTTGTTTCGTGGAAGTTCCCACTGTCATTTGCTGCATAAATATTCTTAATTATACCATCTCATGTGAATTTATAGCCTTGAGCATTATAAAGTTTCATTTCTTCATTATTAATGTCCTTTGGCCTGAATTCTATTTATTGAATATTAAGACTGTGACCTTTATTTTTATTTCTGTTTACGTTTTTCTGGCATAACTTTACCCAGCCTTTAACTTTTCTTACTAACTTCTAATTGTTTCTCTTGTATACAGTGTAGAATTCTGTATGCTTTGTAATCCTGTCTGAAATTTTAATAGGAGTTAAAGTAACAGATATGTAATTTCAATTCTTATTATGCATAACATATGTATATATAAAACACATGAATATGTATGTATGATTTTCACAATGTACTATTTCCTTTGTTTTTTTGTTTGTTATTGTCAACTATTGTTCTAATATTTAGAAAGTTATTTGTTTTGTTCTTGGAATAACTTTTATATTAAACTTTTATATAATGCCTTTAATTTCCACTTTACTGTAAAAATAATATATTAGTTTCCTACTATAAGCAACAATTAGTTTATAATCTGTTCCTCATCTTTCACCGCCTAATTTTCAGCAATACAATTAATTCACTTAATATTTGCCTTGTACTGTTAAACAAGCTAAAACTTCACCACCTGACTTGCCAGCTTTCAAGGGTCACGTCTGACTCCCAGCTATTACCCATGAGGCAGGCTGTGATCCTACGTGGCTTTCCACCTTCGCTTCCCATCCTCCCATTTTTGTTCTGCTCTATTGACATTTTTAGAGCATATAAGTTGTATATGTTATTTTGTTCTGAGTATAACTTTTGCTTAGTCATAGTTTAAAACTTCAATATATCTAGCACTTACCACTAGTCCTTTCCCTAAAATCTTCCTGATCCCGGTGGGTGGTCAAGGCTAATTCTCTAGTGCACTCCCGAGCAAGGTTTGTTTAACCCTGTTGGTGGGTGGCCTTTCTGATGCAGAGCCGCCCGCATGAACATGAGAAGTCTGGCTCCCACTCTTCCCCTTGGGTTTCTTGCAGTTTGCTCCATGGCTTCTCTGAAGGAGGTTGCTAACACCCGAGGCCAACCTGATTATCTTTTCCTCCAAAAGACTTTGCTTTGCCTGGATGTCATAAAATACCTCCTTTATCGTCAGCATCAACATTTTAATAGGTTATGAGTCATTGTGAACAGTTTGGGGTCAATTTTCACTTTCAGCATACACATTTAAATCTTTTTTATTTCAAGAAAAATGTCATGAATTATAGATTTAATATTTGTTCTGTTCTAGTGTGTTTATTTTCTTCTTTGGGAATTCCAATTATAGAAATGTTAGGTTTCCTTTGCCTCTCCTCTATATTATTTTATCCACATCCATTTTTAATTTTTTGCTACTGTCTCAGTTTTAATCTTTATGATACTAATCACTCTTTAAACTGTGACTATTTTATTTTGTTCTGCCTAATTTAGTCTTTATTTCTGAAATGACATCATCTATTTCTTTGGTGTGTGTGAGCATATGTTAATGTGGCTTTTTCTGATTTTGAAATCTAGCTGCTACAATTACAGCAAGGCCTACCATATGTATTAGTGTGAATAAAACTTGAGGGCCCACTTCCCTTTCTGCACCGGGATACGCATTTGGCCTTAGGACTGGACATAGTGTTGCGAGGATGGTTCTGAAAATCCTCTCTACTTCAAAGGTGGCCCACACAGGAAATGTATGAAATGATGAAATACCATTGTCATTTAACCAAAACAGTCCATTATGGTAGAGAATCAGTTTTTAAGTTATATGTGAAAATATGTGTAAGATATATATATATAGTGTGTGAAATATGTACATGAAACAAATATACATATGTACTTTAAATAGTCTAGTTTAACTGAAAAACATTTACTCACCCATCTTTTGATTGGTCAATAGCCAACCCCGGCTTTTGGAAGGGGTGACCAGTGATTAGAGCTTCACCATTTTGTTTGGTTTTGCACAATTCACACTCAGAATGCGACGTGTATGACTTCTAGCTTCAGTTTGGCAGAGGGTGTAAAGATACTTGGGGAATGACATGGGAGGGTTATCTCTTACAATTTTCCTGATATCATACAGTCATCTCATTCATGCCTAAAACAATAGCAACGTTTTAAAAACTTGATCAAATCCTTACTGAATATTTAACTTTGCTTTCATAGGTGTAGCAACTCTTTTCACAGTTACATTTCATTACATCACATAATATTTAACTGAAATATGTTATCACAATAACAAATCCATCTAGCATAAACCCAACTGACTCTTAGATCTGGCGGGAGCAGATGTGGGTGGGTTTACCTAGGAGCAGCTTACTGTGAGTGGGGGACATTGGTGTGTTTTACAGAAAAGTTAAGAGCATTTGGTTGATTTGATGAGTCAGCTTTATCATCTTTTTTAAGAGTCTGCCATGTTCAGGACCCTATAAGATATGCTATGGCAATTTTATTCCTTTGCTTTATTTCTCAGCATCAAGACTACATGCAAAATGCTTTCATTGCTAATTTTCCATTTTGATTCTAATGAGGTAGCTACACTGCATTATTGAGTCCCCTTCACAAATACATTGGTTCGGTTAAAATTCGTAGCTTTCAAGAAGATCTGGACTTTAAAGGGTTATGAAAATTATAGGGGCTGAATGTTCGTGTCCATCAAGTTAACTGTTGAAGCTGTAACTCCCATGTGATGGTATCTGGAGTAGGGCCTATGGGAGGTAGTGAGGTTTACATGAGGTCATGAGGGTGGAGCCCCAGGATGAGATTGGTGTCCTTTAGAAGAGGGAGGAGCCAAAGCTGCCTGTCTTTCCCCCAGGTGGGGACACGGCAAGTAGGCAGCCCCCTGCTAACTAAGAAGAGAAACCCCACCAGAACTGAGCATGATGGCACCTTGATCTCAAACTTCCCAGCCTCCAGACCAGGAGAAAGAACATTTCTGTTGTTGAAGTCATCTAATCCATGGTATTTTGTCAAAGCAGCCCTGGCCAACTAAGACAGAAATTAGAACAATTTGAGAGTGAATGCAAATTCACAGTGGAATACTGTCCCTTAGCAGTCATGGGAAGAAGTGAGAAGGCAGCTCAGCCAGAGGGGCTGGCTAAGCCATTACATATGTGGGCTGGGGGGGGCAGCTCCAGTATGGGTGGAATTTCTGTAAAGAGATCACATCACTGCATGGTGAGGTGACATCAATAGAGTTACATCGGCTAATTTTTCTTGAGAACCAAAGGAATTGAGATCCCCACTTCCCATGCCACATACATTCTCTTCTGCCTGTCTTGATTTTTATACTCTTGCTTTTTTACTTGTTTTTACACTGAGTGGCCAGATTATTATGATCTCTGAATGCATAATAATCTGGCCACTCAGTGTGTGTGTGTGTGTGTATTTAGAGGCCTAGTGCATGAATTCGTGCATGGGTAGGGTCTGGCCAGCCTGGCCAGGGAGAGGGGACATGGGCAGTTGGCCAGCCTGCCTGCTGGTCGAACTCCTGGTCAAGGGGACAATTTACATATTAGCCTTTTATTATATAGGATATACACTGAGTGGCCAGATTATTATGCATTCAGAGATCATAATAATCTGGCCACTCAGTGTATATGTCCAATAGGTATTCAGTTAAAGGTTTACAAACTACACCTTGCATCCCTTTATTAAAAGGTGGAAGAAAAGAGTATAGAATAAATACAGAAAAGCCGTACAAGGAAATATGTTTTTTATATCAGAGTCAAATGGTATAACAATCCTATATAATAAAAGGCTAATATGCAAATTGACCCTAACAGGAAAACGAACGGTGCTATGACACGCACTGACCACCAGGGAGCAGATGCTCAACACGGGAACTGCCCTCTGGTGGTCAGTGCACTCCCACAGGGGGAGCTCTGCTCAGCCACAAGCCAGGCTGATAGCTGCAAGCACAGTGGCAGTGGCAGGAGCCTCTCCCGCCTCCTCGGCAGTGCTAAGGATGTCCGACTGCAGCTTAGGCCCCTCTCCACAGGGAGCGGACCTAAGCCATCAGGTGGACATCCCCCGAGGGCTCCCGGGCTGCCAGAGGGATGTCTGACTGTCAGCTTAGGCCCAATCCCCTGGGGAGCTGGCCTAAGCCGGCATGTGGACGTCCCCTAAGGCCATGGTCAGCAAACGGCGGCTCACGAGCCACATGTGGCTCTTTGGCCCCTTGAGTGTGGCTCTTTCACAAAATACCACGGCCTGGGTGAGTCTATTCTGAAGAAGTGGCGTTAGAAGAAGTTTAAGTTTAAAAAATTTGGCTCTCAAAAGAAATTTCAATCGTTGTACTGTTGATATTTGGCTCTGTGGACTGATGAGTTTGCCGACCACTGAGCTAAGGGAACCTGGCCTGTGAGAGAGGCACAGGCTGGGCTGAAGGATGCCCTCCCCCCGCCCCCTGCTCACCACCGAGTGCACAAATTTTCATGCACTGGGCCTCTAGTTGCTTATAAAGAGGCATTGATTCAGATTCAGATTAAAGATCTCAGTGGGAAAAGCAGGTTAAAATCTACGCATATTATGATCACATTTTTTGTAAATGTAAAATGTCTAAATATAAATATAAATATACATATATAGCCACATATTTTGTTTGAGTGAATGAATGCTAAGAAAAAAAAATCTGGAAGAAATGTCAATGTTAATTTCCAAGTGTTGCAATTAAAAAGGCCTTCATCTTTTTCTCCTGTATATTTTCTGTACTTCCTGAACTTCTAAAATAAGAATAAAGTATTTTTTAATTGGAAAACAAAACTGTTTACATCTGTTAAAGAAAACAGAACTCAGATGGAAATATATAAGTATATCAAAACACATTTCTAACCAACTGCAGAGTTTAAAGTCAGTCAACCTGGCCTCACTTGTATCCCTTCCAAAGAATTCTACTCACTGACATACCAAAACACCATTAATCTCCTGGACATGGTTTTGAGGGCATTAGAGTTAATCTTCAGTATGTATATGTCTATAGATACATACTAGTATAATGGGGAGATATAATGATATCAGGGAAAAATCATTAGAATGAAAGTTCACAAAGTGTGAAAAGAACACATATCTGAAAGTTAGAATACATGTATATATACATATATATACTTATATGTATATACATATATATGACTACATTCATCAAGTACAAGGACCAATGAGACAAAGCACATTTCTTCATCCTACCCATGTGTCAATCAACTCAAGTTAACAGAAAGCATATGCACAAAGTATCAATCTGCCTCCAGCAAATGCTACTAAAACATAAATATCTTCTTTGTCAGCACACTGCCACATTCAGAGTTAGGAATTATTAATACAGGGGAAATTCTGGGGTTTTATATTGATTCATAAAAGAAACTTTGCAGAAGTGGGCCTAAGGCAATGGTTGGAAAATAAGAAGTTCAAGGGCCTATGAAAGTATAAATTGAAATTAAACTGGCAACACCAAAAACATCCAGATTGGCTATATGACCTACCTTGCAGAGTTGCTGGGGCAAAGTCCCAAGAGATTCAGTGTTGTAGGAGATTTGAGGGGAAAGAAAGAAGCATTTTTTCGTATGTCTATTGGCGATCTGTATGTCCTCTTTAGAGAAATATCTACTCAGGTCATCTGCCCATTTTTTAATTGGATTGCTTGTCTTCCTGGTGTTGAGTTGTATGAGTTATTTATATATTTTGGAAATTAACCCCTTATCAGATGTATCATTAGCAAATATGTTTCCCTCAACTATGGATTCCCTTTTCATTTTGTTGATGGTTTCTTTGCTGTGCAGAAGCTTTTTAGTCTGATGTACTCCCTCTTCTTTATTTTTCCTTTGTTTCTCTTGCCCTAGGAGATGTATCCACAAACATATTGCTCTGAGAGGTGTCTGAGATTTTGCTGCCTATGGTTTCTCCTACGATTTTTATGGTTTCGTGACTTACATTTAAGTATTTTATCCATTTTAAGTTTATTCTTGTGTATGGTGTAAGTTGGTGGTCTGGTTTTTGTTTGTTTGTTTGTTTGTTTGTTTGTTTGCATGTACCTGTCCAATTTTTCCAACACCATTTACGGAACAGACTATCCATGCTCTTGCCTCCTTTGTCAAATATTAATTGACCATAATAGTGTGGGTCAATTTCTGGGTCTCTGTTCTGTTCCATTGGTCTATATGTCTGTTCTTGTGCCAGTACCAAGCTGTTTTGATTACAGTGGCTTTGTAATATAGTTTGATATCCAGTATTATGCCCTCTCCAACTTTGTTCTTCTTTCTCAAGATTTTTGAGGCTAATCATGGTCTTTTGGGGGGGCATATAAATTTTTGGAATATTTGTCTTATATCTTTGAAATATGCTGTTGATATTAAAATCAATAATAGACAACTTTAAACCCCCAAATATTTGGAAGTTAAATATCACATTTCCAAATAATTCATGGGTCAAAGTAGAAGTTACAAGAGAAATTAGAAAATATTTTGAGTTGAATGAAAATATCAATGGAAAATATCAGAACATGTGGGATGCAGATAAAGCAAGGTTTAAATAGATATTTGTTAACATTTAGATACATATATTAGAAAAAAGAAACATCTGAAATCAACGATTAGACTTCTGTGTTAAGAAACTTAAAAAAGAAGAGAAAATTAAACCAAATCAAGCATAATAAAGGGAATAATGAAGATCAGAGTGGAAATCAATGAACAAAAATAAACAAAAACAGCAATAAAGAATATCAATGGAACCAAAAGCTGGCAAAAACACATACAGATTTCTATTTCTATTAATGGCTTGAATCACACTAATCTATAATAATAAAAGTGTAACATAATTAGATTGGACAGTTGAACGACCTTCCGGACGACCTTCTGGATGAAGCCAGGGCTGCGAGGGCTGAAGCAAGCTGCCTCAGCTGTGAGGGCTGAGCCCGATGCATGAATTTCATACATCAGGCTTCTAGTCATCCCATAAAAAGCAATAAAATAAATAAGTAAAATACAAATTTTGAAAAAAGCTGAAATATGCGAAGTATCAGAGAACTACCAAAATACCCAGACTTGAGGTGTCAAGATGCTGGAGAAAAGGGAATTATATCAACGCTAGAGGCCCGGTGCATGAAAATTCATGCACTCGGGGAGGCGGGGGGAGTCCCTCAGCCCGGCCTGCGCCCTCTCACAGTCTGGGACCCCTAAGGGGATGTCCACCTGCCAACTTAGGCCCGCTCCCCAGGGTATCGTGCCTAAGCTGGCAGTCAGACATCCCTCTGGCAGCCCGGGGGCACTGGGGGGATGTCCACCTGCCAGCTTAGGCTCACTCCCTGGGGGATCAGGCCTAAGCCATCAGTCAAACAGCCTTAGCACTGCCGCAGAGGTAGAAGAGGTTCCCACCACCACCATTGCACTCACAGCCATTAGCCCGGCTTGTGGCTGAGCATAACTCCCCCTGTGGGAGCGCACTGACCTCCAGGGGGCAGCTCCTGCTTTGAGCGTCTGCCCCCTGGTGGTCAGTGCGCATCATAGCGACTAGTTGTTCTGCCATTAGGGTCAATTTGCATATTACTCTTTTATTATATAGGATCATCCCAATATCTTTTGCCACTTTTCCCTCAACTTGTCTAACAATTTGTCTATGATGCCAGGCTCCACAGACTGAGAAAGGCAGTGGAAAGTACTGGCTAAAAGGCAGAGAAGCTGAACAGAATCTTTTCTTTTTGCAACTTACAGACATCTGGTGACAAAAATTGGGATCAAAGTCTCACCAAAGAAGTGTAGCCTGGTGGTTATGACAGTTACCGTGAGATCCTAAAGGTCTGTGATAAATAAGGGCAAACTAAAACAAAGCGGGCCTTACAAAGACAGGATCCTAGCTTCAAATCAGCTCACCTCCGGATTGGTTTAGTATAATCTGCCCCTACTCCAACCACCTGACAATCCCAAAATAAACTTTTGGTGGCGAGGGAGAAAACATCAGCCAGAACCTCTACAATTGTCATATACAATATCCAGGATTCAATAAAAAATTACCCTACATATAAGGAGACAGAACAAAGAGAATCCAGACAAGAAAGAGACCCACAGATACTCAGATATTAGACTTACCAGTGATGGACTTTAAAATAACTCTGATTGATATCTTTTAAACACGCATTGAAAAGAGGGCAATTTTAACAGAATACTGGGATCTCTGAAAAGTAACTGAATGGAAATTTTAGAATTGATAATTATATACTTTAAGTTAAGTCAGTAGGTGACTTTAGTAGCAGATTTATACCATTAAATAGGCAATCAGTAAACAGGGAAATGAGTCAGTAGAAAATATCTAGAAAAATCACATAAAAAATAAGAATGTATAAGACAGAGTATAAAAGATATGTAGGGTAAAGAAGTTACATACATGTAATTTGAGTCCAGAAGAAAAAGAGAGAAGAGAGCTAAAGTAACTATTGCAGAGACAGCGACCAGGAATTTTTTAAAACTGATCAAAGAGTTAAGGTCCTACCTGGGTAGGTTAGTTGGTTATAGTGTTATCCTGATACACCAAGGTTGTGGGTTCCAGCCCTATTCAGGGCATATACAGGAAGCAACCAATGACTGCATAAATAACTGGAACAACAAATCTCTCTCTCTCTCTCTCTCTCTCTCTCTCTCTCTCTCTCTCTCTCTCTCTCTCTCCCCCCTCCCTCCCTCCTCCCTCTCTCCCTTTCTCTTTCTAAAAATCAATCAATTAAAAAAATTAATAAAGAAGAGTTAAGATATGAGTCAAGTCCTGCTGTGAACTCAAGCAAGATAAAATTAAAGAAATTTACTCACAGCCACATCCAGGCAAAATTGCAAAAAAAAAAAAAAAGTAAAACTTAAAATCACTTAGAGAAAAAAATGGGGGATTACAACAGAGCAACAGATAAGAGTAACAGAGAAATTCTGACAAAAAGGATGGAAGCCAGAAGACTTTAGAATGATACCTTTAAAGGTCTGAAAACAAAATAACTGCAATCTTGATTTCCACACCCACTGGAAACATCTCTCAAAGATAATTCAAAATAAGGAAATGTTCAAACAAATGTAATAGTTACATATAGATTAGACAGAAAAAGCAACCCTATTGATTTTACAGAACCCCAGGAAGAAATGAGGAACAACAGAAAGGCTAAATATGTGAATAAATCTATGTTAACATTGCACAAAATAATAATAATAATAATAATAATGTGAGTTTTGAAATATATATACATTTTTAAATGTAAAACAATATAATACACATGGCAGAAAAATGGGAGGTGGCAAATAGAATTCAAATGTGCTAAAGTCCCATTACAGAGAAAGTGGTAATAATATAGGTTTATATTGGATTCTAACCATTAAATAAACAGTAATAAGAAATGGGGAAAACAAAATAATAAATACTTAATCAAAAAGAAAATAGAGCAAAAGAACAAAACCAGATGTGATATATATAAAATATAGTAATGTAGAAGATATAAAATCAAATATACCAATAATCACATTAAATATAAATGTAATAAAAATTCCAATTGAAAGACAAAAGTGTTCAGGCTGAATTTTAAAAATTGACAGGCTTCTTACAAGAGATCACATTAAACACAATAACACAGGTAGACGGAAAGTAAGAGAATGAGAAATGAGATCCATGCAAACACTGACTGAAAGGAAGCTATTAGAGCTGTGCTAATATCGGCAAAGTAGAACTAAGGGCAATTACATTTCTAAAGTAAAAGAGGGACAATTCATAAGATTAAAAACAGCAATTTACAAGGAAGATGTAACTACTAAACTTGAATTATGTATCTAAAAATATAGCTTCAAAATAAGTGATGAAAAATAGGCTGTGTAAAAGAAAAAAGAAATAAACTGCCAAATCATGAGAAATTTTAACACACCGCTAGAGTTGAGGCTACCTGCAGTGCAGCTGCAGATTTCTGTTCACTGATAGAGTCCCATGTCAAGTGCCTGCACACCTTCCTTTCTGCCTGGGGCCTTTCTCTGGAATCTTGGGAGTGGCCATCTTCATGCATATACACACCCTGAAAATGCAAGGGAGCTCGTGCTGCTGGGGATAGCCCTCAACTATTGGAGGGTGGGAGCTGAAAGACAAGTTATTCTGTCTTACTGTGTAGAAGTGAGAAAACGCTGAGGCACGCACTACCTTTTCAGAGGGTCCCAAATAGCATCCAACCCTCCTTTTCCAGAGCGGTAACCAGGTCAGCAGCATGCCCTGTCTTGCCTGTTTTCTCCATTCCTGTCTCACTCTCTCCATTCCCTTCTTGAAATTTCTAGGATCACATATACAAACTGCCTGAGTCCAAGAACACTTCTCAGTGTGTGATTTTAAGGGAGCCCAACCTAAGACGACAGTAAGTCTCTTGGTAGCAATGAGTAAAATCACCAGTAAAAATATAAAATTTAAACAACGTAATAAACAAACTTGACCTAATTGAAATATATAGAACACTGTGCCCAGAAACTACAAAATACAAAGAGCATTATTTAGAGAAGTATTTTTAAATTTCCAAACATTAGGAAATTTTTCTCTTCATTATTGATTCCTAGCATAATTTCTAAATTTGAGAAAATTTCATTCTGATTAGAGAAAATAGTTTGTGACTGGCTTTACAAATTAGCATATGGCCAGTTTGGGTAAATGTTCCATCAGAAGAGCTTGCATTTTGATGACTAAATGGAATATAGTAACTTGGAAGTCATTCTGGAACAGATAAAAGACATTACGTACACACTGCGGAAATTTGAATAAAATGTGCACTTTAGTTATTAATAATATATCAATATTGGCTAATTAATTATATCAAATATGCCATGATAATATAAAACGTCAATATAGACAAACTTGAGCAAGAAGCATATGGGAATTCTCCGTGCTATATTCATAATTTCTCTTTACAGTTTTAGTAAATCTAAAACTTCGCTAAAAAACTAAAGTTAGTTTCAATATACAATATCAATTATACTAGTAATCACTTAAAACACAGGATACCTAAATATAAATCTAACAAAATCTTACAGGATCTGTATGCTGAAAATTGTAAAATTTATTAAATAAATCAAAGAAGATCTAAATAAATGGAGAGACCTACCATTGTTATGGATTGGGAAGCCCGACATAATAGTGTCAAATTTCCTCAAATTGATATACAGGTTAACATAGTTTCTATAAAAATCCAAGCAAGGTGTTTATAAATGTAGAAAAGATTACTTTTAAATAACTATGAAAAAGCTTTAAAAAATTATAATAGCTAAAACTTTGAAAAAGAATAATGAAATCAGAGGAACCTCTCTATCTGATCTCAAGATTTACTATATACAGACAATAATCAATATTACATTAAACTGGATGAGGAATAAACACATATAGAGATCAATAGAACAGAATATAATCCTAGAAATAGGCCCAAATAAGGACAGCCAACTGATTTTTGGCAAAGGAGCAAGAGCAACTGAATGGAAGACAGTCTTTCAACAAGTAGGACCAGAGCAATTGAATAGCTTTCAGCAACTAATGAACCTCAACCTAAGTTTCACATCTTATACAAAAATTAACCATAAATTTAAATATAAAACTATAAAACTTTCAGAAGGAAACATAAGATAAAATATGTGGGACCTACGGCTTACTTAAGAGTTCTTAGGCACGACCCCAAATGAGCATCCATAAAAGAAAAATCAACACAGTTAATCAAAGTTAAAAACTTCCCTCTATGAAGATGAAAAGACAAGCTACAGAGGAGAGGAATATGTGTCTGCAAACCACATATGGGACAAAGGATTTATATCTATAATGTATAAAAACTTTTTAGAATATATTTTTATTGATTTCAGAGAAGAGGGAAGAGGGAGAGAGAGATAGAAACATCAATAATGAGAGAGAATCACCAATAGGCTGCCTCCCGCATGCCCCACACTGGGGACCAAGCCCAAATCCTGGGCATGTGCCCTGACCAGGAATTGAACCATGACCTCCTGGTTCATAGGTCAATGCTCAACTACGGAGCCACACCTGGCTGGGCAATGTACAAAAATTCTTAAAACTCCATCCAATTAGAAAAGGGAACATCACATGAAGTGACATTTGACCTAAGAGAATATGCAAATGGTGAATAAGCCCACACACACACAAAAATGTTCAACATCTCTAGGCATCCATGAAATGCAAATTAGGATTGTGCCAAGCTATCATTAGAATTACTAAAATACAATCACTCGTGACAACACCAAATGCTGGTGAAGATGCAGAGAAACTGGATCTCTCATATGTTGATGGTGTAAATGCAAATGATATAGTTACTTTGGAATATAACTTGGCAATTTCTCTATAAACTATAATGTGCTTATCATAAGACCCAGCAACTACTCTTGTGCATTTGTCCCAGAGAAATCAAAACTTCAACATTCACAAAGTAACCGTATATGGATGTGCTACTGATTTATATCTGGGAGAATCAGGTGGCTCCCCCAGAAAATATACCATTACCTTGATGGTAGTACTCTGAACACCAAGCGTGGGTACTGGTTTAACTTGACATTGCATGGCCGCACTGAAACTTTTCCATTTTTCCATTCCACAGGGTTTGTTATCATAGGCAGAATTCAGGAAGGTCAGCATGGAAGAGTCCGTTCATGAGAGTTACAAGAAAAATCTGGCTTTAGCGTGAGGGATGCTTGTCAATTTATTCTTTAAAAAGGAGACTAAGACATAAAAAATATTTGGAGAGACAAGATGGCAGCGAATCTTAGAGAATCACATTCCAGGTATATTGGCATAGCACCTTCCAAAATAATTCTTTAATGGCTGCTACAAGTTAGTACTGTTTAGTCTAAACGTTGGAAGCTTTGTCTGGGCGAGGGGGGTGGGGGGGTGGGGAGGGGCAGGTAACACCATCTGAGTGGTTCCCTTTTCTCACTGAAATGGTCAGAAACGTAAGGAGGTTTAGAAGGCTGCAGAGTATGTCATGTATGCCACATTCAGAGGCAACAGCAGACACGCAAGCCGAGAGGAGGTTTTCATTCTTCCGGGAGAACCCTATTGTTCACCGTGTTCTAATTATGAAATTTGAACTTCCAAGGATGAAAGGGAAGGTCAGTCAGCGGTATAAAGTGTATCTCCTCTGGAAATAGTTCTTAACAATTTAAATGGCAGGCTTATGTACCCCGCAGTGACCCGGTAGTTAAAGCAATAGTCTGTGATATTCAAAACAGCCTGCCAAGCGGGCGTTTCTTGGCGCGTGTTGGAGGGAAATTAGAAAGCCGCGTGGCAGGGAGAGAACACACTGCTAATCTTTCCTGACTGTGAGGTGGTTCTGCAGAGCTGTAATTGCGCACGCAAATTTCTCAGGAACGGGGGGAGACGGGGGGGCGTGCATCGCGCCATTTCCTCAATTCAAAATGAACTCATTCATGCCTTAATCGCAGAAAAGCAAAGGAAACCACACTGAACAAAAGGCAGCAGGGAATTTCCACAGAGGAGAGTTTTAAAATAACATGCAAAAGGACGTCCAGAAGACTTCCATTCCCTGGAGGCCCGCAGGGGCGGGAGTGGCACCTGTGGCCGCAGCGATCCGGAATGGATGGCCCACGTTTGGAAAGTCACGGTGCTCGGACACGGCCAAGAGGAAGGCTCGGTGGAATGATACCATCTTGGTCATTATGTCTCCACAGTATTCGCCCTCCCGGGCACACTCTGGCATATGTAAAAGTCAGAACGGCCTCTCCTTCCATCTGAGATTTTTCTTTTTTTTTTCCAACAAATGAAACTCCAACCACAAAAGCAGTTGACAAAGTGAAATTACTAAAAAGCTGTCAGAAGGCCTGTGTGGGAGATACATTCACCATAAGCTCAGGAGCTAGGAATCTGAGAGGCTTTTTAAATGGATTCAGAGACCTTTGAATAAAAAAGGTCTCCTTCTCCAGTAATTGAATTTGACACCAATGTTCTTTGGATGCGAAGGCTGTGCAGGGTATTTTCCCATCCACATCTAGGCTAAATTGGAGATGGTGACCTCTGATAGACTAGAGCAACCCAGGAAGTAATAGAAACCTCACTTCATAGAAGCTGGTGACAGGATGGGATTAAATGCTGGGCTGGCCGGGAACAGTCCAATTCCTTTGCAGGGAGCCTACAGGCTTCCAAAGACATGGAGACTTAAAAAAAAAATTCTACAAATGCTTCTTTTTCCAACCTGCTTTAACTAAATTGAAAATTATGATCTAAAATCAGCCCAGTCGGTGTGGCTCAGTGGTTGGGTGTCCAAACCCAGGACACAAGAGGTCACTGTTCCAATTCCCCGTCAGGGCGCATGCTTGGCTGTGGGCTCGATCCCTAGTAGGGGCCCTGGAGGAGGCAGCTGATCAAGGATGTTCCTCTTTCATTGATGTTTCCATCTCTCTATCCCTATCCTTTCCTCTCTCTCTAAAAATCAATAAAAACATTTAAAAATAAATATTAAAAAAGAATTAATTAACGTAAATCCTATCTAATAAAAGAGTAATATGCAAATTGACCATCACTCCAACATACAAGATGGCTGCCCCATGTGGACACAAGATGGCCAGCAGGGAAGGGCAGTTGGGAGGGACCAGGCCTGCAATGAAGGGCAGTTGGGGGTGATCACGCCTGCAGAGGAGGGCAGTTAGGGGTGACCAGGCTGGCAGAGGAGGGAAGTTGGGGGCAACCGGGCCTGCAGGGAAGGGCAGTTGGGGTGGGGGAGCAGACCTGCAGGGGAGAGCAGTTGAGGGGAGGGGGAGGACCAGGCCTGCAGGGGAGGGCAGTTAGGAGCAATCAGGCTGGCAGGGGAGCAGTTAGGCATCAATCAGATTGGCAGGGGAATGGTTGGGGGTGATCAGGCTGGCAGGCAGAAGCAGTTAGGGGCAATCAGGAAGGCAGGCAGGTGAGCAGTTGGGAGCCAGCAGTCCTGGATTATGAGAGGGATGTCCGACTGCCCGTTTAGGCTGATCCAGGATCTGGCCTAAACGGGCAGTCGGACATCCCTCAAGGAGTCCCAGATTGGAGAGGGTGCAGGCTCGGCTGAGGGACACACCCCGTGTGCACAAATTTCATGCCCCAGGCCTCTAGTAATAAAATAAATCTCTCAAACTATATTTGAGAGAAAGATAGGGAATTATACAATGTAATAAATATACATATATGTACCCATATATGTACAAAATAAAAAATCAGAAATTACTGACAATATAATTGCAAATGGGTCTTATTTTTTATATTATTTTATTAAATTACACATTTATTAAAATGCATATGCATGACTTTATAACCAGACAATTGAAAAAAAAAGTAGTTAAAAGAGTAAAAATGTTACTGTGGTCATTTTAACCATTAAAATTACATTATATTTACTTGCTTATTAATTGTTCATTTAGTTGCTGAACACAGATTGTTAAAAACATCATTTAGGACTTCTGAGAAAGATGGAAAGGAGAATACATATTTGCATAACTACTCTTCTAGAAGAGAATAAAAGCAATTGAAAATAGAGAATGAAATTATATCTGGTATAAAACTAGAGAAATGGTAAAAACCTATACCACAAACTCTAAAGAATATATATAAACCATAATTAAGTGCCTATCAAAAGAGCAGTCTGAATATATCCCTTAGTCATTTCCTTTAAAAATTAATTGGTTGAGTAACTTTTGCTGCATCCATATCATTAGAAAGAATAATTTGGACCTATACAAATTGACATATGGAGATGTACTATTAAATAAGGAAAGAAAGACACTGAAAAGTATACATAGATACTGAATAGGTAAGTGTACACATATATATATATTATTTATAATTACACATTTCCATAAATAAATATACATATATACAAATACATCTCCGTGAACAACAGGGGTTTGAATTGCATGAGTCCACTTATATACAGATTTCTTTTAATTGACTGGTGCAGTTCAATTGACCCACACAGTTCAATTTACTACAGTTAAATTGATCTGCTCAGTTCAATGGACCTCCTCAGTTCAAACCCAGGTTGCTGAAGGGTCATCTGGCAGCTTAGAATCCACATACACTGAGATGCCAGATTATTATTATCTCTGAACGCATAATAATCTGGCCACTCGGTATATATATTAGAGGCCCGGTGCACAAATTCGTGCATGGTCCAGCCAGCCTGGCCAGGGGGAGGGGACATGGGCAGTTGGCCAGCCTGCCTGCTGGTCGAACTCCTGGTCGAGGGGACAATTTGCATATTAGCCTTTTATTATATAAGATATACACTGAGTGGCCAGATTATTATGCATTCAGAGATCATAATAATCTGGCCACTCAGTGTATATGCAAGACTGATTTAAGTCACATACAGATTTCGACGTCTGGGCAGTTGGCACCCCTAAACCACCCATGTTGTTCAAGGATCAATTGTACATAAATTTCTCCTTCTAGCCATAACAGTATAATTGATACTGAACTTGCCTACCAACAATTATAAAACTGGTTAAAAATGGACCTAAATAGATACTTTTCGAAAGAGGACATAAGGAAGGCCAAGAGACAGATGAAAACATGCTCAAAGTCACTAATCATCAGTGAGATGCAAATCAAAAGGACAATGCGGTACCATCTCACACCTGTCAGAATGGCTATCATCAACAAATCAACAAACAACAAGTGCTGGCGAGGATGCAGAGAAAAAGGAACCCTCGTGCACTGCTGGTGGGAATGCAGACTGGTGCAGCCACTGTGGAGAACAGTATGGAGTTTCCTCAAAAAACTAAAAATGGAACTCCCATTTGACCCAGTGATCCCACTTCTAGGACTATGCCAGGAAACTAGAAACACCAATCAGAAAGGATATATGCACCCCTATGTTCACAGCAGCACAATTTACCATAGCTAAGATGTAGAAACAGCCTCAGTGCCCATCAGCAGATGAGTGGATTAAAAAACTGAGGTACATCTACACTGCGGTAAAAAAAGAAGGAATTCTTACCATATGCAACAGCATGGATGGAACTGGAGAGCATTATGCTAAGCGAAATAAGCCAGTTAGAGAAAGATAAATATCACATGATCTCACTCATTTGTGGACTATAATGAACAACATAAACTGATGAACAAAAACAGATCCAGAGACAGAGAAGCATCGATCAGACCATCAAACCTCAGAGGGTAGGTAGGGGAGGGTGGGGCTAAGGGGGGGTAGATCAACCAAAGGACTTGTATGCATGCATATAAGCCTAACCAGTGGACACAGACACCAGGTTAGGTGAGGGCATGAGTGGGAGGGTGGGGAGGGGACAATGGGGAGAGATAAGGACACATATGTAATACCTTAATCAATAAAGGGAAAATATATATATATATATATATATATATATATATATATATATATATATGCTAACTGCTTTCAGACACTGACAAACAGGCAGTACAGGATGTGATCACTGAAAGAAGGAAAACATACAAGATAAGTCCAACAGTTATTCCTCAACTGCCCCAGTTTTCTGCCTGATGTTATTTTCTGCCATAAACCAGAAAAGTGGAGCCAAGCAGAGCAACAGTCTTGCCGAGCTGAGGAGGCAGAAGCTGGAGTTCCAGGCTGCAGGAGGGGGGAGAGTTTCAGAGCAGGAGGGCACTGAATAGAAGAGTTGTGTCAGGTGTGGCTGCAGTGGGGGAGTCTCAGGGGGACTCATTAGGGTACTAGGCTGAGGATTGGACAGATTGTGCAACAGGGTGAGATTCTGCAAGGCCAAGCAGAGATCACCTGCTAAAGAATGAGATCTAACCAATGATACTTGAGGTTGTGCAGTCTGAAGACATAGGAATCCGTTTGTGATAATCAAGAAACTACACTGAGTATAGTGAACATTCAGTTGACAATAACCATATGCTAGAGTAAGAGACAAATATTAGAATTTGGCCCAAAACTGAAATAGACCAATCTTCACAATGAATAAAAAACAATCCTGTCAGGATCAAAAGAATTTGATAGGATGTAATGTCTGTCAGAAAAGAAAATTAACATCTTTCATATCAAAACAACATAATCTATACTCTCTATAACATATCACTCACAATTTCCAGCATATACTTCAAAATTAGTAGAAAATTCAAAGAAACAGGAAAATGTGACACAAAAGGGAAAATATTAATAATAACAGATGCCCAAATGATCTATATGTTAGAAGTAGCAGATAAAACTTTAAAACAACTATTATAAATGTTTAAGGACTTAAAGGAAAATATAATCATAATGAATAAAAAGGATGGGGAAATTTAGCAGAGAAGTACCATTAAAAAATCAAATGGAGATTTACAAATAAAATGTATTGGCTCTGAATTTAAAAAAATTCACTTTTGATGAGCTTCCTAACAGATTGGGAGACCAGAAGAAAGTCTATGAACTTGAAAAAGGCACAATAAAATGTATCTAATGTAAAGAACATAGAGGAAAAGAGTTGAAATAAAATGAACAAAACCTTGATAACCTGTATGAGAATATTAAGAGAAGAAAGAAAATAAAGCAGAACAAAAATTTTAAAGAAATAATAGCAGAGAATTCCCCAAATGAAGTGAGAAAGATAAATATATGTCCAGGAAACTAGCAAAATGCAAATACTAAAAACACAAAAAGAACCACATTTATACACATTATAATCAACTGAAAACTAAAAATAAAGAGAACATCCTAAAGTAGCCGGAGAGTAGCCATATATTACACGTCAGGAAACAGCAATATAAATAATGGCTAATGTCTCATCAGAAACAATATAATTCTTTAAAAAAAAAAAAAAAAAGGAATAGCACCTTTAAAGTGCTGAAGGAAAAACACATCATCCAAGAATTTTATATCCAGAAAAAATATTTTAAAAAATAAAAGCCATTTTCCAAAAAAGAAAATAACTTAGAAAAATCTGTCACCAACAAATGTGTACTAAGAAAATACTAAAGAAGTTGATCAGGTTGAAGAAAAGATACCAGATGGAAATTCAGATCTATAGAAGGAATGAAGAGGACTGAAAATGGTAAACATGAAAGTATATATATGAAGGACATTTAATTTTTCCTTTGAAATATTTAAAATCATATAATTCTTTAAAATAAAAATTATATTACTGACAAAGTGTTTAAAATGTATATCAAGCACAAAGTATAAAGGATATATAAAACTATATTATCACAAGTCTAATAATGAAATATTTACTCTAAAAAGATAGTGATCAACTATAGATGCATTGTAATTCCTAGAACAACTAATAAAATTTAAGAAGTATCTCTAAAAGTCCAATAGAGGAGTAAAAATAGAAAAATAAATTGTTTAATATTGCAGAAGAGGGCTTAAGAGGATAAATGGAACAATAAAACTAATGGAATAAAGGGAAAAAATTAGTGAATAATAGATAAATCTAACCATGTCAGTAATCACTTTATATGTTAACTAGAGGCCCGGTGCATGAAATTCGTGCATGGGATGGGGGAAGGTCCCTCAGCCCAGCCTGCCTGCCTGATCACCCCTAACTGCTCTCCTGCCTTCCTGATTGCCCCTAACCACTCGTTTGCCTGCCTCATCGCCCCTAACCACCCCTGCCTGCCTGCCTTGACCCTAACCACTTGCCTGCCTGCCTCATCACCCCTAACTGCCTCTGCCTCGGCCCACACAGCCACGCCTTCATCCAGAATGTATTCTGCTGTCCAGTCTAATTAGCATATTATACTTTTATTATTATAGATAGACCAAACATTCCAAATAAAAGACCAAGATTATTGGTTGGATTAGAAAATAAAAGACTATTCCCAGGTATGCTTTTTTTTAAAAAGAGATCATCTTTAAACAAAAAGAGAAATATAGGTTGAAATGTTTTAACAGAAAATTATATACTAATCAAAGAGAAAGGGTAAGAAAGCTGGAATGGGCACATTAATATTAATATTGGGTACAACGGAAAGCAAGACAAGAAGGATAGGCAGAGATTTTTAAAGGCATTTCTTAATAATATAATGGTCAAGTATAAGGAAGAAATAGCAACCATAAGTGTGAATTGACCTAATTAATAACCTTTAATATACATTTAAAAGCTTTAAAGAACTAAAGTTAAAAGGGGCAAATAAATGCATGTCAGTTGTTGAAGATTTTTCTCAGGAATTGATAGAACAACTAGGAAAAATTCAGTAAAGATATAGAATATCTAAACAAACTACAAACCCCCTTAAACTAATTGATAAGGATTAAAAATATATTCAAGAATTGTAAAATACACATTCTTTTTAAGTGCAGAGTATAGCCAGGTTATATAATCAGTTTTATACATTTCAAAGATCAAAATATGTTTTCTGAACAAAATTAAATTAACTTTTAGAAATAAATAAAATGTTTACAAAGTGCTAATTATTTAAAAGTTAAATAATTTGCTTCTAAAATTCCATGGGTCAAAAAATTATAAAAGAAATTAAAAATACTTAAGATAAAACTATAATATCAACATTTGAGGGTCATAACTAAAGCACTGTTTAGACAGAAATTTAAAGCTTTATATTTAAAAAGAAGAAAGGTGAGAAAATAGGTTAGAAGTTGGCTTTTTAATTAATAAGATGGATAACCCTACCAAGAATGATTTTTTAAAAGGAAGATAAAACACAAATTGTAAAATTAGGAGTTAGAAAGGGGGCTCTCCCTCCACAATCTACAGGCTTTTTTTTTTCTGAAATTCCTTAGGGTACTCTTACAGCATCCCCACATCGATTCCAGTAACTGGCTGTCCCTCCCATTCTAAACCACTGCGCTGGGCCTCTCTGCATGTCATTGTCGCCATCTAGTAATTTCCTTGCCATGACACTCTGACTTTCCTGAATCTGTGTCATTCCTAGTCTGGATATTGATCGACACTTAATTCCATAAAACACAGCTAAAAGGAATGGAGCATATAATATCATCACTAGAAGTTGGAGTTACTTAAAAGAAGAATAAAGTATAACTGAGAAAAATTTTGAATAATTTACATTTCTTTGCTCCTGTCCTTGTCCATTTGATCTATTTTAACAAAAGTGTCATAAACTGGGTGCCTTCTGAACAACAGAAACTTATTTCTCAGAGTTTTGGAAGCCTGTAAAGTCCACGATCAAGGTGTCAACTTTCAATCTAGACCCAACTGTTCCTTTTTGTCCTCAGCCAAAGGAAAACATGGTTATAAAACTCTTCCCAGAGATCCAATGTTAGCACAAATAAGACGAGCTTTCTATCATCTGCATATAACTCAGTACACTAATATCCGAAGATTCTTCATTCAGATGTTGGTGCCTTTCCCAAGAACCCTGGGCGGCTTAAATGCCTCAGTGTCCACACACCATCCCTGGGAACACAAAGGGAGGACCTGCTGGGAACAAATTCCAACCGCCACCCCTAAATGCAGAGACTTCTTAAGACGCACCAAACAGCAATTCCTTTTTTTGCCAACAACGCTAAGATCCAGATTGCACCCTTGCCAAAGGAAATTTAATGGCTCCCACAGTGTTACGGCAGTCATTTGTCCCACATAAGAAGATGGACAGCTCCTTTTTGTTGGAATTCACACTTCTTGGTGGCATTCCATTATTTATTCAGGATTCAGATTGTCCCGATTCTGTTCTCTTTTCACGGATCCGACACTTCCCAGGCCCAGGCTTGTCTGGTGACCTCCACCACCTGCCACAACAGACCAGCAGGCCAGAAACCCAGGTGACAGAGGGGGAAAGAACATGAACTTGAGAAGTGGTTCCATCGATGTCCGAAGGAGGTTGCAGAGGGACTGCCTGACAGTCCCAGCACAGGAGCCATTTGAACGCTACCAGCCGGCTCAGTTCTGGGGCAGGACCCAGGGCCTACTTGGGACCTACAGGCCCAACACTGGGCTTGTTTCAAAGTTTATTTTCTAGGATCTTGCTGCTTTCTCTGAAACCAAGCCCCCTGACTTCAAAAATTCTAAAAACCACGTCCCTGAAATTTTTGCTTTCTTCCATTCATAAAGTCAGCAATATTTATTGGCATCAGCTATGTGCCAGGAACTCCGCTAAGCACGGATCTCAGCTGTGATCCAGACAGCTCCGTCCTTGCCTGCTAGGACCACAGACTTGGGACAAATAATTCTGAAAGCAGCAGAAGGTGCCATGAGCACCGCATAAGGGTTGCTTTGGTTTCTCACTGAGTGCCTCCTTGGCTCACGTTCCCTGAAGCCACAACCTTGCTTCCCCAGTGCTCTTCCTGACCTCAGGCTCTGTACCCACCTCTACACTTCCCCACCACCCTCTGTGTGAATGAACTTCCATTGGCACATACCATATTACCCCCTGCTAGAACCTTCCCCTACCTAGACCCATCCTGCAGTTCAGAGCCTTCGATGCTCATGCTTACCTCCAATCATTTCTCACCTGAACCAGCCCACAAATGAGTGACCAGCCCTAATTTGGAGAAATGAACAGATATTAGGGGTCCAGGAACGAAATTAACAGAAGCTAAAAAAAATAAATAAATAAATGTGGAAAAAAAATCTCTCTATGGTGAATTGTAATCTAATTCCTGCTTTCTAAAGAGTGATTATTTGTGGGAGTTTTTCTTATCCTCATAATTGTATTTGTTATTAATTGTATTTGTTTCTCTATCCCAAGAGATGTCCGACTGTGTTTTGTGTCTGTGTGCATTGGGTCAGCTGTCAATCAGATGTTCAGGAAGGAAGTTCTTTGGTGAGATCCCCACATACCTCATATTCACAATTTGTGATTACTGGACCAGCCTTATATGCAGTGAGGCTTTAGATAGGTGGGGGCAACATTTCTAACCTTTCATTTTTAACACAGATTATAAAAGTCCACACCATTCGTCCAAAGAAAGAAGACACACACCAGCCTCCACAGTATAGAATTACTGACTTCACTGATTTTAAAATGTTGATCCCTCAATTACAACAATACAACTTAATTTGTATCTGATGAAGCAAATTAAAAGCACAAAGATCTTTGTTGTAGCAATGAAACGCTGCAATATAAAATGGGCACAGAGTAGAGTCTTGGGTATTTATTTGCTGTATCTGCTGATTTTAACTCTTTATATGCATAAGCACCAGAAGCAAATAATCAAATAAACATGCAGTAAGTCACTGGGATAACATCACTGGAATTATATGTGCTCAAGGCTTCAGGAATATGTCTTTTTCATGATTTTATCAGGATGGCGCAGTGATTTTCAACCGCTGCGTCACAGCAGGCACTAGGGAGCTGCGAGAATTTTTAAAGCATGCAATACCTGACTATTTAGTCAGGAGCACTGACCTCTGTTCCCTTAGATTACCAAATTAAAAAATGTCAAGAACCAGCACAATAGCCATCCAGTGTGAATGAATTAAAATTATATCTATTTTTTGTGAGATTGACAGAATGTTAGTAATTAGTGTATGTGCCATGCGATGGCTGAAAATCATTAGTATAGAGTACAATGTCTTACTCTGAGGGGGGCCACTGATGTTTTTCTCTCTCTCTCCCTCTCCTTTCCTCTCTCTGAAAATCAATAAAAATATTCTTAAAACATAAAATAAAATAAAAGATATAAAATTTGCCATATGACATACCATGGCTTACTTTAAAGTTAGAATAATTGAGACACTGTGATACTAAATGTGGTGATAGAATTGCCAACAATTATAACAGTAGTGAGGGACAAGTAATTAACTCAAGCTAAATTGGGGGTTCAAATATGACAAATGGGGTCAATCCATTAGTAGATGAGAATCAACATTTTTAAACTTCGATGTCATTGACAGCTAAAATCGAAAAAGAAATTAACCTTGACTAATATTTAATATGCACACTTGATACTGGATCCTTACTAGGTGTTTATGTCAGTAGACAGGGGTCACCTACAGTGGGGAGAGGACCCTGAGGGGGTAGGAGTCCCTCAGCACAGAAGAGCTGTCCTCAACCACCATGAACAGAGCCTTAAACATGCTCCAGATTAAGTTCACAAACACCACATTAAAATGCATTCACCGTATCGTTCGTAGGAAGAGCATTGCTGCAAAGATGTTGAAGCCAGAAATGCACCGAGAGCTACAGATTGTCATCCACGTGGTTAATTTTGTTAAAACAAGACCTTTTAAATACAGTCAAAAATTTACAATATTTCATAATAAAATAGGCGCGAGACGATGAAAATCTGCTATTCTACAAAGATGTTCATGGTTGCGTTTATGGAAAGTTATTTAAAATAATTGTGAAATTTACAGATGAGCTACACATTTTTTTAACGAAGTGACATGTGTTCCCAGATTGCTGACCTTTTCTGTGATGAAAATCAGCCACACATTTAATCCACCCTTAAAAAGCAAGATAACTTTGTAACAATGGTTGAATAAGAAACTGCTTTTCAAAATTCACGCTACGGAGTAGATTTGAAAAAGATATTTTGGGAAAGTTTCTACAATTATGCAGTCTTACTATTACAAATATATCTCCAATAAAACGTATCATCTATGCATATTTAAAAACTGTAGAAACATCATTTTCTGACCTGTTGAAAAATCATACCGATGAAACATTTCTTTGGGTTTTGGACGAGGCTCCTTGCCTGTGCCAGGTTTGATGGCAAAGCCCACATCATCCCATAGTGGGGGAGACTGGTGGGGAGATCAGCCATCACTGTGAAGTGCAGTAAGTGCTACATGAGCAGAGCTCCTAATCCAATCTCAAGGAGGAAATGAAAGCTTCCTGGAAGAAGTGGCATCAGCACTGAAATCTGAAGGTGGCCTATGCAAAGGTGCGTGGGAGAAAGAGGGAAAGAGGTGGTAAAGGAAGTGGGATGGTTCACCCAAAAGAACCATGGTATCACAAGCCCTCTGGCTTTATAAGGAACTAGAGGCCCAGTGCACAAAATTCGTGCATGGGGGGGGGTGTCCCTCATCCCAGCCTGCACCCTCTCCAATCTGGGAAATCCCTCTCACAATCCAGGACTGCTGGCTCCCAACTGCTCCCCTGCCTGCCAGCCTGATCACCGCCAACCACTCCCCTGCCAGCCTGATTGACACCTAACTGCTCCCCTGCCAGCCTGGTCACCCCTAACTGCCCTTCCCTGCAGGCTTGATCGCCTCAAACTGCACTCCTTTGCAGGCCTGGTCCCTCTCAACTGCCTTCCCCTGCTGGCTATCTTGTGGTGGCCATCCTGTGTCAACATGGGGGCAGCCATCTTGTGTGTTGAAGTGGTAGTCAATTTGCATATTACTCTTTTATTAGATAGGATTTTTGCTCTTCTTATTCTGACATCTCAGAACCTGACCTTGAAAGTTTGGGTGGTTTTTTTCAACTAGAAAATAAGACAAGTGATGTCACAGAGATACACCTGGAGAAGAAGGCTGCTAAGATCAAAACTAGATCTGGATGTAGAAACACCTTTTCCATACTCCTTCCCATCACCCCTCAATACTCCTCAGCCCTTGATCCCTGTTTCTTAAAATATTCCACCCATCTATCAGGAACAGTAAACTGGCCCAAGACTAGCTGTGCCACTCCATATTTTGTATCTCTTTCTTATATATGGTTGACAAAAAAAGCTGTATCTGGGTTGTCCCTTGAATGTAGAAGGAAATATGGTGATATATATCTCTATGTTCCAATCAAGGTTACCAGAGAATTCTCTTCCCTGAGTTTTTCATCCCAAACCCAACTAATAATGCAATGATAGTTCAGTTTTCTTTGCCACGAGGGGCATTTACACACAAAGGAAAGTCCATGTGAGAACCCACGTGATAAGGCAGCCATCTACAAGCCAAGGAGAGAGGCTTCAAGGAAAATCAAACCTGTCAACACCTTGACCTTGAACTTCCAGCCTCCAGAACTCCAGGAAATATATTTTTGTTGTTTAAGCTACCCGGTTGGTGGCATTTTGTTATAGAAGTCTTAGGAAACTAATACATTATGGTGTTAAAAGAATTTGCATATATGATTCACTGAGTCCCTGCAACCTTTGGGAAGTAATAAAAACAGTGTAGGTACCTGAAAGTTGGAAATCACCCACCTGACTTTTAAATAGTCCATCTGACTCTCAAGTATGGAAACAACATGAATTCCAAAAATTGTAGATGGGTACAGTTGACATGAATTCCCTTGACAACAGAGCTCCTAGAAAATGGAGCTACAGGGAAAAGCTAGGTTCACTCAGATGCAGTCATGCTGAGCGAACCTCATTTCCTGTATTGATAAGGTCATGGGAAGATGGCCACAATCATACCGCATCGAGATTTCAGTAAGATATTTGGTAAGAGGATGTTATGTGATCCTTCAGGGAGACACAGAGTTAACAGTAGACAGAATGAGATTTGGCCCTGGGTGAATTTGTGGCTGATTGAAAAAAGTGGCCCTAGGAAGTTAATCAAGAAAGCATATAAACTCAAAGATTCAGACTCATAGTATGTCCATAACAATGACTAGTTAAAACTCTAATTGCATACATGCGAACTTGAGAAATTGTGTATGGCAAAATTTGCTCATTGTCTTCCAAATTCCCACTTCTTTCAGAGAACAGAATTTGTAGCTGAGTAGGTACACATATAGGAAAACAGACTACTTTCCCCAGCCTTCTTTGTAAGTTGGAAAAGCCATGTGATTAAGTTCTGTTCGGTTGGGTGAGAGCAGATGTAATGTGTTCTAGGGATCATGGCCCTGCCTTCAGCTTTTTGCCCTTCTCAGTGATTAGAATATGAACATGTTGGTGAGCAACTTGGTCCAAGGATGGGGGAGACATAATATAAAAGGCACCTGGATTTCTGAGCCCATGGAGCCTTCCCACGAGCCCTAGATTGCTTATACCCAGATAGTTTAAGAAAGAAACCTCTTATTTAAGCCACTGTTCTGTTGAATCTCTGTCTGAGCACCTAAACCTATATCCTAAGTAATTGAGCATGCTTATCTGATTGACAGAGGACATTAAGCTGGGAGGGTGACCAATACATTCAGCATCAATCAGGCCAAGAAAATCTTAATAGGGTAGAATGAAGAGCCTAAACTCACAGGTTGCATTTTATTGACCTTGAATTTGTGTTAAAATAATCAATTACATAATAAAGTGTAGGAAGATCCACCATAAAACATGTTTTAAGCCCTAGCTGGTTTGGCTCAGTGGATAGAGCATCGGCCTGCAGACTGAAGGGTCCCGAGTTCCATTCCAGTCAAAGGCACATGTCCAGGTTGCGGGCTTGATCCCAGTGGGGGGCAGGCAGGGGGCAGCCAATCCATGATTCTCTCTCATCATTGATATTCTTTCCCTTTCTCCCTCTCCCTTTCTCTCTGAAATCAATAAAAATATTTTTTAAAAACATATTTAAAAAAATTAAATATAACTTCAAAGCCACAATCTTAGGTTACAGTAAGTAAATATGGTGTAATCGTCAATGATATTAACAGCCCCACTCAATTCATTCTGCTCAGACCTCAGAAAAGCAGCCAGAGGGTGACCAGGACTTTGTGCAATGAAGACAGTGTAACCTCTTCACTGAATGGAGACACAAACAGAAAACGGATTTATTTTCTCCCGCACAGCCTTCAAACACACTAGGCTGAATCTCCCCTTTCATCACCACTTGACATCTCACACAAACGTCATATCTTACATTCATTTATAATAATAGCCTCATGATCCAAAGCTCACTTTCAAGTATTAAAGATGTCAGTCCTAACGAAAGACAGTTGTGAGAGAGATATCACCATTTACCTTAGGATTCTGAACTATAAATTCCAGTATCAAGCAAATGTTCAACACCACGTCCGATTCAAAGCTGCTCTCCTCCCCCTAGTTCAGGCCGGGCTCTGGGCTCAAGGCAACAAGGAAGAGGGTATGATCTGTTCTATTGTGTTCTTTTCTGGCTCTTCTCCTACTCACTGTGCTTCTTCAGGCAGAGAGGGTCAGAAAAGGAATAGAGAGAAACAGAAAGAATAGTAACAGCAAAGGAATCAAGCCTTTTAACTTCTCTGGAGCTGTGGATGTTCCCTCTTGGCTAATGCCAGGTGGCTGTCCTATTGTCCTTCATGGAAGGACTCTGAATGCTGGCCCACTCACAGAGCCAGTTTAGGGGTTCATCAGTGGCTCTCATTGGAATATCTAAACTGCACAATTCCCTGACTTCTTCATGGATTCCACCTGGATCTTTGTTAGCCTCTCTCATACCCTGACATCTGTGTAATGTAGCCCACAGACCACCACGACTGTTCTCTTATGCAAGGCTGCGCTGTGAGGCAAGGCTCATGGGCATGGCTTTCCCCAGCTCCCTTCTTCAGTGTTCTTGCAACATGCCAGAGACACAGCCTCCACTAGACACAAGGAGTACAGCCTCCTCGCGTCCTGCCTTCTACCCCAGGCAGAGTGCACCAGCCTTGGGTCTTCAGTATGCATCAGGCACGATCAAACACCAGCCTCTATGTTTGTACATCCTCCTAGACTCCAGGGGACATATTGAAGCTCCTCAAGAACCCCCTCAGTCTTCTCTACTTAGGGGTACCAGTGCGAGCTTGAGTTTCTACCGCTTCATGTGTCCGGCGCACCTCTTTGCAGGCTTCCCCATCTCCATGAGCAATTCCCTCCCCGTGGGAAAGAAAGAACATCTAAAACCTCTAAAAGCCCTTATGGTTACATATCAGAAAGTCTATTTTGCATTTTAACAAACTATCACAAAAATCAAATATTATGCTGTACTTGTGTTATGCCTCCATAGATGTGCCACTCCTGTGTCCTCTGGATATGAGAGAGGTTGTAGTGATGTGAGAGGTTCAAATCCTCCTCTTCAGCAAAAGCAGGAGGTTCCCAATTGATGACCTGAGGCAATAAGTGATGACATTTCACCTGAGTGAGCATGGATTCCAAGATCCCTCTGTGTGACACCAATAAACATCATCTCTGGCCACTGAATTCAGACCTTACATTTAGCAATGTAATGCTTTTGTCATGTGAGCAGCTAATAATTGATGTAGAGCTAAGATAAATAAGAAAAAATACTGTTTACCCAAGTTGCATTTTTATAATACCCTATTATGTTGGAGTCAAGTTCATGTATTTTATATTAGTAGGGAATGTCACTAACATCTATATTTTTCTTAAACACTTGATATGTTACACCATCTAGACAGAAAATAAAACACAGGGTGTAGAACACACACACACACACTAACCATAAAAACAACCATATTGCAACACCAAAATATATTTATAAAACTGGTCAAGGAAATTGAATTTAACATACGCTGTTATCATACAAGTATTTTTAATGAAATAACACTTAGTATTTATATAGCACCTTTCTTCTAAAGAGCAAAAATATGGCTCACATATTATTACTCATTTCACACCATCCTTGACAGGTGGGTAAGTAGCAACATTTATACCAAGTTTTAATCACTGGGAAACTAAGATGGCATAGAGAGCAAAAACAAACGACGCACAGTGAGCCAAAGACTTGAAATTTCCCAGCTCCTACTGCTCAACATTTTCTACTCACTCTTTTCTGTGAAATCTTAAAAGTTAGTTTGAATACTGGTGGGGGGAAAAAACACAGATAATCCACTGATAAAACAGGTGTATACTAGACTAGTAGGAAGCTGATGGTAGAACCTAGACTGGAAACGGTTGGAAGTTCAAAACAATCCCAGTTCTTCATCGGACAATCCATCTGCAGCCCAGGAAAAATTAAACGCTGTCCAAAATACGTTTGGAATGGCTGTCCAGGCTTTCTGTAGTTATAGCAGGTGAAGTAAACCCATCTCCCAATTCATCCCCACAGAGTGTACCGGTGGTCAACAGCAAATCAACTAGCAATGTGGGATAAACCAACGTAGGTAGCACTGGAATTCTTGCATAAAGCATCACTTCAGCAAGATAGGGGATTTTAGAAGATGTATCCCTGAGAAGCTCTTTAAAAAATTATTCAAAGGACTAAAAAAGTCTCTTTTTAAAGATATATGTGAATTATAGACATAGTTGTAGCCTAAAAGTATGTCTTAAGAAGGGAAATTGCCAGAGGATGGTTTACTTAAGAGCAGGAATGTCTTTGAAAAAGGTTTAATATATGTAACCCCCAATTAACTCTAAGACATCCAAAGCCATAGTGCGCCTTTTTTTCAGATAACATGCAACATCTAAGGACCTTTAACATATATGCCCATGTAATCAACCAGTGTCAGCAAACTTAGGGGAAACATCAGATGTAGGGGGAATGTTGAAAATATCCAGTGGTCAATTTCTGAGTCAAGGGGCCAAGGAAGGAAAATCACATTATATTCTAATAATAAATTCCAATCAGGTAAAAAAAAAAATAGTCAAGTTTGGGATGGGAATGGGGGGATGAGGACAAATATGTGATACCTTAATCAATAAAGAAATAAAAAATAAATTAAAAAAAAAAGTCAATATTTAGTAAGCACTTTCTCTACACCAAGATTGGTCCAGCACTAGGCACATTACATGAATTATTTAATTCATTGTCACCAAACTCCCGTGAGATATCCCCATGTTGTATATGTAGGGAGGTTAAGAAACTCGCCAAAGACCAGGCAGGCACCAGTCGCTGTCTGGCTCTGAACATTTACCACAGCTGCCTGGCTTTTTCCCTGGCTTCTCACCTGATGCAGAGAAGTGAGTCTTACCTTTCGTTTCCTCCCAGGCACTGAAGAAACTGAAAAGCCATCCTTGTTGTAATATTAAAAACTTGGAATAAAAAAAATCCATGAAAATCTTACTTATAGAAACATTTCTCAAAGCCTGATAGCGAGAAATTCAGATAAAAAGCACATATTTCCACTTCTTTGATGTTCACGGATTTAAACCATGATTCGTATTTTGAGCTTTGTTTGGTTGCTTTTAAACCCATCGTATTGTACCATGAAGCTGCACAAACACTGTTAAGGAGCTAAAAAAAAAAAAACAAAAAAGCAGCCAACCTCAAGATAGTCGACGACTCCCTCTTCAACAGTTTAATTTATATGAACTATAGTAAATTACCATGATACACCTTTAATTAATTAATTAAATTAGTTAGTTAATTTATTTACTTAATTAGTTAGTTAATTAATTAATGCCCCTGGCAGATCACAGATCAAGTTTTCTTATCCAGAGAGCCTCTTGGCCCACAAAGGAGAGGAAAAGTAATGATCCGCCAGCAGTCTCGGAACTTCACCACAGCTGGAGGCCCACCTTCAAGAGAACATGTCCTCTGTGAGGTCACAAAGAAAATGAGGTCTTCAAGCATGCACATGCGGTCTGCACGCTGGCCTCCAATGAATCAACGGGGAGAGAGATTCATTGTTATCCTTAAGCAAACCACACCGGTCACCCTTTGCTTGATTTTCCTTCTTACCTCCACCACTGGGCAGGTTTCCTTTTAATCTAACTGCTAAGGCTTAGGACCTCCTACTCCCCAGGAACCAAAGCAAGAAAATTAGGAGGAGGAGAGGCCCATCTCCAAACACCACACTCCTGGAATAAAGGATTTGCCCTTCACAACCTTGACTTGTATAACCACTGGGCTGTTTTTATTTTAGTGACACGCCCTCTCTATCAGCTTTAAGGTACCTCAAGCATCTTTCATGCCAACTCAGGTAGAAACCTCAGGACAGTAAAGTTCATCCTAAATAATAAAGAACTAATATGCTAATTAGACCAAATGGCTGAACGACCATCCAGACGACATTCCGGGTGACCTTTCGGATGAAGCCGGAGCTGTGAGGGCCGGCAGAGGCTGCGAGGGGCCACGAGGGCCGAGCCCCTTGCATGAATTTCGTGCATCGGGCCTCTAGTTAAGTTATAAAAACATTGTCTCCCAAACTGAATGAACTCAAGGCTCTGCAGAGCTTCCCTCACTGTTGCTTAGTTCTTGCCTTGCTCCTGGCCTCCACCCCACTGGGTTGGGTCCATGGTGGGATTCGTCTTCCACCTGAACTATTCTTGAGTGGCCCTCCCATTCTTTTAATTTTGAAGAACGCAACACCTTTCTGCTGGAGTTATCTGGGTCTGAGGCCCACATTTAAGTCATCAATAATATCCTGGGCATCCATGAGCACACATTTTCCCCACCCAGATCCTCTTCCTCCTAGCACAAAGACCAACATCGTCATCTTTCCCTGGTCTCCTTTCTAGTCTTCAAGCCTTTCATGGCATTTGTTGATTTGTTTAATCTTTTAACAGATGTTTACTTAACAATTATCTACTATGGTCCTGGCACTAAACTAGGTGCCAAGAAACAACGATGAAAAACATAGTCCTTGCCATAAACAAGCTCCTGTGAGCGAGACCAGTCATCAGGCTATTAGAGAACATGGTGAAAAGATGGGGAGACAGTAAAGCTCAGGGCATTCGAGGCCCTCAAAAGGGATAACATACCCAGCTGGCCATTCTGTCTCTTTCTCCTTACTCTTCAGGCTTCATGTGTTTCCAGACTTTAGTGTCACTCAAGTGTTTAAATATTTCCCTCTCTATCAACCATCCCTAGAGACACGTAGTCAACCAGCCCAACTCTTCCATCTCAATCCTCATATTACACTCCAGCCTGCAAGTCATGTAAACCTAATACTTATCACCTTCCCATAAATACTCCCACAAACACCAGAATATTTAAAACCCCTATAATCAAACCCACCTCAGGCCACATTCGAGTTTTCTTAATTCACATATGATTTGGAGAGACGATGAATTATCAATATAGTATGATCCGATCTTCATGAAGATGAAAACAAGAAAAATCCTCTAGTCACTTGAATTCTCTTAGTCCCTAATGTGATGTTCTGCATGCGTCCTCTATGACTGGCCTTTCCTTTACCCATCTGGCTTTGAATGGCAGTGGCTAGCTTCAGAAAAATCATCTTTACTAAACCGGCTCTGAGACTAATTGAGGCAGAAGATATACACAGGCCCTCAGTGTTTTAGCTACACTGTCAGTTTTGAAATAAACAGCCTATTAAGGGGTCACATACATTGGTTTTAAAAGCCTACTTATCATATATTCAAAACCCTTAATCAGTTTATAAGCTTCACATTATATTTCAGTTGTCATTCTTTTTCTCATCATGATTCCTTAACAATCCCAAGTGCCATTACATTGTTCTTTTTCTAAAAAGAGAAAATAAACTTGAATGTGAAAGAAAGCTACAGAGAGACAGGGACAGAAGTGTGGGATCCAGACATAGAACCACATTCAAATCTGGCTTCCCCACTTAATTCTTGTGTGATTTGCTTTAAATTATTTAAAATCTCTGAGCCTCATCTCCCTTATCTACTGGATGAAGAAAAGAATAATTTCTGTCTCACACGAGTTTTTGAGGATGGCTCACTTAGCGAGGCTAAGTGAGTCCTCAGCAGAGCATTCCCACCCTGCCCAGCCCCTCTTTCTGGAAGACCCCCCACTCTGTCCTGTCCCCACCCTCCTCGGGACTTCTGCTGCTCTGGCTCCTTCCAGTCCTCCGCTCCACGGCCTATGCACGGTGGAGTTTCTAATCTTTCCATCCTCGACTCAGTCCTTTTCAATTTATAGCCTCTCTCCAAGGCATCTCGTCCATACTAGTGACCTCAAGGTTCCGTTGCCTCCAACCTCTAATTGGAATTGCAGACCTTTCTGTGCAAGGATTTACACAACTATCGTCATTTGGGGATATCTCGCCCTTAGCAGGTCTAAACCAAGTTCAAATTGTCTCCTACATCTAGTCATCATATCCTGCTGTGTTACCCATCTCAGCTGAGAGGGACTGACATTCATCTAGCTACGCAAGCCAGAAACCAAGACATTATCCTCGACCCCCTGACCGGCTCTCCCCAAACCTGAGCATCACAAGCTCTGTGCTTTCTGTCTCCCAAAGAGCTCATAAAGATGCCTTTAGACCTCCACCTTCATTCTGTCACACTGGTCCACGTTACACGCCACCTGTTTCCCATACCCTGCTCATTCCCAGGCTGCAGCTGGAACGCCCTTCGCAATACACAAATATCATGGTGTCATTTCCCGGGGCTACTCTTTGGATCAGAAATAGAATTCTTAATGAGACCTGTATAGTCCCACATGGCCTGGCCCTGGCTACCTCACCAGCCTCCCCTCCCATTGCTTTCTCTTCCCTATATCCCATTGCCCCCTTATCCACCTTAGTCATCTGTCAGTTCAAGTTCACTTCTTCAGAATGGTATTCCACGATGCCTTGAACTCGTTGGGACCCTTGGTTTAGACATTCCCATCTCATCACAGGATTTAACTGCATGGCACTTACCACAATTTGCTGTTATATAATCGTGTGCTACTTCTTTCCAACATCAGTCCCACCCCAGAATGCACGATCCAGCAGGAGAGGAAAAGGATATGCCTCTTTCATCCTTGATTTTCTGATGGCGAGCCCCAACTTCAATATGTATCTATTGCATTATTAATGGAATTATTATTAAATTGTGAATTACTTCTTAAGTTAATTATTATTGAGATAGGCAGGCAGAGAGGTTAAGAAACCTGATTCCCCAAATAAACTTCCAGGATCCATTTCTGTCTCTACCACTTACCATTTGCATGCCATTGGTCAAGTTACCACTGTCTCCAGCACTCCCTCTCAACAGCTGGGAACCTGAACAGGAGACGCAGCAAAAACAAAAGTCAGCTTCACAGCAACCAGCTAAAATAACCGTCTTCAGCCAAATACCAAGAGTACATTTTGTTTCTTTTTAAACACGCCCTCAGTAAACATTCGTTCGTTGCAGAGGATAGTCCTTAAAAAGAAGCGCAGTCACTGCCTCTTTGTGTTCTGCTAACAAATAACAACTCTGACAATACCTTGTGCGGACAATGTCAACTCACACCCATTTCCAGAATGGGGGTCTCCTTGAACACAGGTTCCCCCAGACCCTTTCCTCCACGCTCCCCTGCAGCTGACAAGCCTCCCCCCGGAGAAATACAGCCAGGCCCCGTGCCCCACGGGCAGAGAACAAGGCTGGCCTAGGCCCTCTCCAGCAAGCAATCAGCACAGGCCCTCAAGCATGAGATTTAATTGCTTGTTCATTATTTTAGCTCACAGGGGCTACGAGGCAGCGTGGCCTTTCTGAGCACACCATCCGAGAGAACACTGGGAGCTGAAAAGATTAAAATATAACCACAGAGTCGGGCAAGGAGTCTGTCTTGAACCGCACGGCTTCAGGTGCCCGTGACTCGGAAGGAGGACGGCGTGGCAGCCCCTCGCTGTCTGCTCTGCCCTTCCCAGGTCTGCGTGAGCAGGGAGCAGTGCCACAGAAAGGCGAGGATTTGAACTCCCAGCCACCGAGGGTAGCCGTGTCCCTCTTCTGCCCGACCGTGTACCTGAAGTGCCAGGCAAGCCACTCACTTCCCACGGTTTCTCAGCAAAGCCAGAAGATTAGAAAAGAGCATCGTCCTTTTGAAGCTGTGGAAAGTAATAAGTGAGCAGGCTGAATCCTCTTTGGGTTTCAAAGCCCGTGCGGTGCTAGCGGTTTTGCTTTGAGGTGTCCAAATTGCCTTAAATCTTTAGCTTTGTTATACCCCGCTGCTACGCGGATTCAATAGAGCCAGGCTGCAATTTGGAGATGATTTTTTTCTCTCCAAAAACTTTGTGGAAATACATCTATATTAGCCCAGACATTTTCTTAACGTTGGCTATTTTAAACGTACTGTGGTTTGTTTTGTTTGGGGTGTTATTGTTGTTTTTTGTTTGTTGGTTTTTTGTGTGTTTTTTCCAGATGCTTCTTAAGAGATCAGGGCAGCCAAGCAATAGCTCATTTAAAAAAACACACACACAGAAAACATTGTGCGCCGCCCATCAGGCCTTCTCCCCCACTTTGTTCCCACCTTTGGAACAGGTTGGACCTCGTCTCTCGAAAGGCAGAAGAGTGGACAAAGGCAGGAGGCCCGTTTAAAGGGAGGAACCCAACTCTGGAGGGAGGCTTCTGCCTTCCAGGACGCCCGAGAGAAAGGCAGCGCTTAGGAGGTGGATGGAAGTCAATGGCAACCATTCTTGGCTTTGGATGAAACCTTGAAGCTGCGCTTCACCCACTGTTGTTAAAAATAAAATAAAAAACAGAAAGAAACAGAGGCCAGTAAGGCTGATGGTCTCGGTAAACAGTACATTCACATGATGGGATGTACTGCTCACATCACTGGATTCTCGAAAGCCCCTGACACAGCCCAGGCTCGGTGATGAGCCGGGAGCCCAGCCATTGCATGAGGAGCAGACGTGAGTCTGGACTGCGGGTGGAGAGAAAGCAGCCTCATCCTGCTCTCCCACCCCAAAGGAGAGGACACACCCTGGACCCGCAGAGGCCAGCAGCCAGGACACCTTGCTCTGAGAGAGCAAAGATGGGGAGGAGGTCAGGTAGAAAGAACACCTTGAGGATGCTACACAGACGCCCTTCCTCCCTCCTCTCTTTGCACCTTTCCCACCATCACCTTTCCCTCCAAAGCACCCCCACCATCCAGCTCCAGATTCCACTCTCTCCCTGAGGCCTGACAGATGCATTTCCCAAAAGTGGGTAAAAATGGGCAGGATCTCAGACTCGGTCATGTCTGAGGCATTCATCTGCTAGAAAGACCCAGACGGGCCTTTCCATGCCTGCCCGTCCTGAATCTGCTGGACTACAAACCACTTCAACATAAAGCTAAGGCTCAGCTGGTGTGACTCAGTGACCTATGAATCTAGGAGGTCACGACTCAAATCCCCATCAGGGCATGTACCTGGGTTGCAGGCTCAATCCCCAGTAGGGGGCGTGTAGGAGGCAACCCATCAATGATTCTCTCTCATCGTTGATGTTTATAACTCTCCCTCTCTCTTCCTCTCTCTGAAATTAATAAAACCATTTTTAAAAACCACATAAGGCTAAGGATTCTCAACAGCATTATTCCCCTCGTACTAGTACTACACTTCAGTGCTGACAGGTGAATGTTTACTTTAAAAAATCATCCCAGAGCCAATGTGATTGCTGAGCCTTGAGTGGCAGGGACAGCGCCGCACCAGGATATGTCTCTCCTCATCCCCAGCCTTTGAGGGGTGGGTCTCAGCTGTGCCCTGTGGCTATCACTGGGTGCCCTGAGCCTTCGCTCCTCTGGCCCGTCCTGGCTGCAATCATCTGATGAGCAGACCCGGTCACTCTGCCTGGTCTGCCTCATCTGGGCTGCTTCAGAAGTAGGGCTTGCCAGAGAGAGCAATTTCTTAATGGAAAAATTTATCAGTTTAGGCCACAAGCCCAAGTCTTTGAGACAGCATGACGCAGATAGTTCAGCACTCAGAGGATTAAGGTGGCGCATCCCCTGTCTTTATGTGAGTTTCTTACTTGCTGGCGGCTGAGAGAATTAAATTACGGGCACCATCTCATTCATCGTCCTTACAGTATTTATGAGCACCTACTATGTGCAAGAGGTTGCGGGACACATAAAGATTAAATGTCCAAACAGCTTCCAAGGGTGTTAGCTTATCGATCTTAGAATCATGAGTTAGAAAATATTGTGAAGGTTTTATGTAATTCAAGTGCTTTACTTTACAGATGAGGAAGTCAGGCCTTGAATTATTCCATCACTCCTCTAAAGAATGGCAGAGGGAATTCTCAAACCCGGGTGTTCTAACTAAAATAAAGGCTGTCCTTTTTCATGCTGTTTGCTAACAGTCAAGGGGCTCCAACATCAACTGGCCTCAGACACCTGTGTGGCTGACAAAGCTGGTGCTGTGGTTGCCAGTCACCAGGACACGCCACTGGCTGAGTGCCACCCAGGGCCAGCCCACAGTAGGAGGACTGTACCCACATAACACCCACCGCACAGGTGCATGGCAAGAATTAATATGCTGGATCTAAGTTAGAGAAATCCGGGTGCAGAGTAGTTAAGTAACCTGCTCCAGGTTAACCGGCAAGAGTGGAGAATTGAGGAGCTCACCCAGGATGCCTGCCTCCCAGTCCACTCTCTACCGCCTTCACATCAGCAGCCTCGCTCTCCGTCACCTTTGGTTGTTTCCTCTGTTTCATCTCCACATGCTTCCGACACCTGGCTTGAACTGAATAATGGAACCCTATAGTTTTCGAGATGGAAGCATTCTCAGAGACCATCTAGATCTCTCATTTCACAGGTGAGGGAACTGGCCCAGTAACTTACCTGTCACCATGTCGCTAGAGTCATGAAAGCTCTGGAGAGCAGGTGTTGAGAGAGAAATGGGTGAGCTCCTTTCCCTCCTGTGCCACCAGTCCATCTAGGGTCCGGTACAGTGTGGGTGCCATCCTGGTTCCCCATGCCTCAGCAGCCAGTGTGTGTTAATGCGGTCACATGATCAATAAACATCGGTATAAGTAAATAAGTACATGGATGAGACACAGACATATTTGTGTGGGTTTAGGTTGCGCCTGTTACTGAACCTCCACCTCTACCAACGTCTGCACCTACTTATTCCGAAGTCTTCCTGGCTGTACCACCACCGCCCTTCTTGGTGCTCAGGACCCCAGATGGCACTAGAGGGAGCCTTTCACCATGACCTCAGCTGCCCAGAAACTCCCTAACACTCTGCCACTCCTGGGGAGTGTTCTGGCTCCTGACTGTCAGCCCGTGTCTGCCTTGTCTGAATTGGGGCCCCTGGTCTACAAGGAACTTAGGCTACACTGTGACCCATGCTTGGGGGGACCTCCTCTCCCACCTCGGAGACCATCTGTCCATCAGGCACTAACACTGTTTGCATACACATGTATCATAAACTCTCTGATAAAAACAGCCCCTTACACTCCAGTGTGAAAACTAACAAATCCATTTGGCTACAATGGGGACCAATTATAAAGACAGACATCCCCCACCCACACCAGGAATTCTTAGCTAAACTGGACTGCCACTCCTCCAGGAATTCCATTTTAATGATGCTCTCACCAAGCCAAAGGGCAGGTTTGGAAAGATCTAAAGCCAGGCTAGGCATCAGCTGGAATCCCCACTGCATACAGATCACCAGATCTAAGTGAACTTGTCTTAAGTGTTATTAATTATGCAACAGGACTAAGAGCATAGTTCAACAAAACTTTTCCAAGAAGAGTTTCCAACAAAACTTTTCCATGGAGGGTATTATGCTGAGTGAAATTAGCCAGTCAGAGAAAGACAAGTATCACATGATCTCATACATACATGGCATCGGACGAACAAAATAAACTGATGAATGAAATAGATCCAAAGACATAGAAGAATGGGACAGACTGTGGAATCTCAGAGGGGAGGTAGAGATGGGTGGGTGGGTGGGACGAGAGCAGCCAAAGAACTTGTATGCATACAGGCATAACCCATGGAGTGGTGAAGGCCTGGGGTGGGAACGTGGGCGAGCTAGAAGGGTTCAATGGGGGAAGGGAGAAGGGGACATATGTAATACTTGCAACAATAAAGATTTAATTTAAAAAAAAAAAAAACTTTTCCAAAAATGCCCTAGCTTTTTCTCTCTCCTAGAAATTATAGGTGAAATAGCATGTCACGTGAACAAGTAAATGTGTGTTTTTTTAAGGGAAGCAAAATCATTTAATTGCACAATCAGAAGCATATTGTGAGGAGAGAACAACTCCCTTTTTTTGCATGTGTCAGTTCATTTATGCACCTATGACAGAAAAGCAGGTAAAACCTAGGTAAAGTGTAATTATTTAAATTAAGCATAAAAATGAGCTTTGGATTTCCTAAAAGCCAAGGTAAAAAGTAAAATGGATGAATTATATAGTCTTAACTGCTATCCATCTAATAGAGTTATTTGGTATCTCATCTAATATCTAAAAGCCTACCATCACATGAGAATATTATGTCTCTTTACAGAAAGGAAATAAAGTACCCAGAGAACAAGGCCTTTGGGGGCATTATCTGGGTGGTCCCCACCATCCTCCCCACAACCATTTTCTGTAAGTGGCAGAGACAGACTTCACCTGACTTCTCCTTTTGCAAAGCACCTAAAAAATCTTGATTTAGTAATAGTTCTCAGGAGGTCCTTTTACAAAATGCCACTGCTCTGAACACCGGTAGCCCTGCCACTGCTGGGCCCAGCTTCCTGGACTGACCACCCAGCTGATACAAAGTATTACAAATTTCTAATTTCCAGTTCTCAATTCCACGTGGGCTCCAGAGTCAGAGGGGCCTGTGTTTGAACCTCTATTTGCTACGTAAACAAATTTACACAAGAAACTCAATCCCTGGGAACCTCAGATTCTTTACCGGTAGAGTGGGACCATTAATCCCTGTTATACAAAGTTGTTACGTTTTTCTAAGAGAATAAAAGTTATTTAATTGCACAATCAGAGGTATAATTGCACAATCAGATGTACACTACATCTGCGGACATAAAACAACTCGTTTATGGCATGCATCATTTTATTTACAAGCCTATGAGAGAAAGACAGATGTACCAAAACCATAGGTACAACATATACGTCATCTTATTCCTGGCCTTGGCCTTAGTAGGCCCTTAGTAAACAAGAAGTAGTAAGACCATGAGGCAACTGGATTCAAACATGACCTCAAAGAATGAGCAGAATTAGACTGGTAAATGGAGAGGAGAGGATATGGTGGGAGGAGGGGACAGCATGAGAACCGGCCTAGATGAAGGATTAAGAGTATGAGATATGAGGGGAATTCAGGAGAGGGCCTGGATGGCCAGAGGGATTCACTAGAGAACAGTCACAGGCAAGACTGGATAAAGACTCAAACACCAGGGCGCAGGCTGAGGAGCTAACAGGAAGCAGCCATGGGGGCCTACCGCGGAGAGTCCTGCAAGGAAATCCAAGTTGTGAAAGCCAGCGATGTATGCTGGCCACGATGTGTGCTCAGCGGATGGAGCAAGGAGAGACGCGAGAGGTGTGATCTTTGATACCTGGCGATAGCAGATGAATAAAAGTCTGGACACTTCCAGCGTGTACAGCTCACCTCGCCATTTCCAACCTAATTGGGTTTCACGTGGATACGCGCTTGCCCCGTTACTGGCCGTCACTACTCCCATGCTCAAGGGATCTGTAGATACAGATTTCATACGGATTCTAGTCACTCACCTTCTGCTGATTTTTAGCTTAAAACACAGTAGAAAATTATTGACATTATTTCCTTGAAAACCCTTCCCTGCCTGCACACGTCTGTGTCAATAATTGTCATGTTGGCAATTGGAAGGGGCCTTTGGCAGCTCGCCTAGGAATGTCAAATAGTCTCCATTCGGTTTGAAAGCTCTGAGTTTCAGTAATGGGCTGATACCCTACCTGATATGATTGTACAAAATTACATAATTGATTTCTGGGACACTGCACCACACAAATGTTATAGGTTTCTTTTATTTTGTGCCTCAAAAGGCAAGTGCGCCTTCATTCATTTTGCTCAGTAAGAGGATTTCAAATCTTGCTCCTGGCCGGTCCAGATTAAACTTGGGTATTTTATATGGCTCTCCACCCATTTTCTCAGTTATTTTACACATCAAAGCAGTGATTTTCCACTGGCTTCAAGAAGTTGGTTACTAAAAAGTGGCCCTCAGAATGTTAAGCCTCAGCAGCTGTATACAGGTGCATAAAATACATCATTCCCAGAGCAAGGGAAGTTACATTTCTTAACTGGGGCGGTATTTTTATTTGGTGTTTTCCCAGCTTTATGATTGTTACAAACATAGTGTTGGTTACATATTTTTAGGGCATATTTGGTAAGTGCAGGCATTCTCTTCTTTAAAGAACTAGCTATTTCTAACCTCCAGCGAGCCTGTGGTCAGGGAACAAGGATGAGATAAGAGAGGATTGGCTGCCATGCAATCTATTCTCTCTGATCCATAGCTGCAAGGACTAATGGGGCCCCATTCAGGCAGGACTGTACTGTCTAGGCCAGAGCAGAGAGAGAACACTGATCCAGCCACATTCAGTGACACCAGGTAATTGTCCCTAACACTGAAGCAATGGCCATGACAAACCCATCGCTTAGAGGGGTGGGAGGGGGAAGGGAGGGGGAAGGAGACATTAGGTTGAATAGGTGCTGGGGGAACTGTGAGTGGAGTGTGAAAGTGGCATATGAAGAGAGAGAAGAATGATTATGAAATTTGAAAGGCAAATAATGAGGATAATAATACCTGTAAAGGACGTTGAAAGGCAAGAGGAGCCAAATTCAAAAAGAAGCCTTCATTTGTTTGATTCGGCTCCCAAGTTGAAAGCTAAACTGAGTCCCAGGAAACCCATGTTCAAGAACCTTGCTTTTTAGACGTGATTTTTTTTCAGACTAGAGAGTTTTAGAAAAGTCTTTCCTCTCCTTGAGAAATGCATTTCTTTCCGATAGAATTTTTCAAAAGATTAATAAAAGTAGGTTGCCATCAACAGACAATCCCAAAAATATTTCCAAATAAGAAAAGTGGCCACCTGAGAAATACGGTGCAATCAGAACCCAATTTCACACCTTGTCATGTAACAAGCCCACAGGCAGCCAGGAGTCTCCGACCAAAGATGCAAATCAAACCTTATTTTGACGTTCAAGGGGATCTTGATATGATCATCTCAAAAACTCTATAGCAGATATGGTTTTATTGTCTGCTACTGTAACATTACCGGAAGTGTCGCATTAGTTCTTAAATGAACATCCATCGAAATTAATTTGTTTTGAAATTTTCACAACTGCCTCAGAAACATTTGGGACATACGCTGAGAGGCATTATAAAATTAATGCTTATTCATTTTTCATGCTCACTCATCATCCAATGCTTATTTCAGTCAATATAAATAGACTGACTATTCTAGACACAGTTGAGTGGAGAGTAAGGACCCAAAAATTAAAAATTCAGAAACAGTCCTCATCCACATGAGCAGAAAAACAAGCAAATACCCTACAACAAAACATCCACTCACTTATTCTTAAAGGCAAGAAAGAACTACCCAAACCTCTCTGGAAATTTTAAATAGATAAAAGAAAATAGAGAAATAAAAATTTTCAGAAGAATTCACCTCTTAGCCTACGTACAAGCCATCAGTGATGTCTGTTTCACCCAATTTCACAAACTTTAGAAAAGAAATTCTTCTAGAGAGGCTAGTGTTGGGCACTTTTTCAGTCTAGCTTTGGGCGGAGAGGTCTTCGCTCGGCATATTTATCTGGAAGGTCCATGTGTTGTTTCTCCTCGGCTATTTTTACTTTCTTAGGCAGGGGTTGAAAGTCAAACATACTTCTGACATTTGAATCTCTGTGGTAACCAGTGGTCCTGCTTGACCAGTTCTCTCATTCCGGGCAACACAAAAGACCCAGTTTCCTTACTTCCTGGTGGGCATATGACAGCTCAGCGTACTGTGTTGTTACCTCCATGCTGGAGCATTTCATTGTCCACGGTAGGCACGCTCAGCTTTCCCTTTTTCAAATGATGTCATATTCCCCTCGGTGACTGATCTTTCAGCCTGGGCCTTGCGAGAGAAGAGCACAGAGCAGAGCTCCCACCTGACCTTGAGCTCCCACCGACTGAGATTCTGGAATCCTTTGTGATTGCAGCATAACTAAGCCTGTTCTGGTCTATACCTTCTTTTGTCTTCACCCTTGAAATGCTCTCAAGGTTTTCTGTCTAAAGGGAACTGAGAAGAAGACATTAAAAGCCTTTGGGGGCCTTCGCATACATGAGCATTTTTGTTTCACAAGAAAAGAAATGGCTTCTCAGATCCAGAGCAATTGCATAGGCTGATTACCCTCCAAGGCAAAGGACAATTATTTTTCTTTCTTAGAGCAGTTAATTCTCTCCAGCTGCTTACAGTGCTTCTAGCAGATGCCTCAGATAGAGGAGGTTGGATCAAGAGATAAGGCTGGAAAGAGGGCTACAAAGAGAGACACTTTTGGGGATCTGTGAAGCCAACAGCATGTGTGAAGGGTCAGCTCACACAGCTATCTCCCATTTGCCTTTTAGGCTGGCTTCCCAGATGTTTGGGAGTGACATGCAGTGCTGGACACTGGACCCGCTCTCTGCTATGAAATGCTCTAATTTCCCTCCATTTTCTGTCTTCTGACTCAGGCTCTTCCTCAAGTACACCTGTTCTTCCAGCCTCTGAATGCCCTCAGCCTTCTGTGCTGGGTGTGGCTTTCTCACCACACTGATGGGAGAAGGTTCGGCTTCAGCACAGCCAGGCATTGCTCTCCCGTGTGCATTTCCAATAAATCTCACTCATGACACCCATGTGCAGGCAGGGTTGAAACACTGTTGTATAAATCCCTTTCCTCTTAGGTCACAGGGTAAATAAACAACTAGTGGTAATTACAATTACATCCATTGTCTATAATAACAATGATAACAACTTTTCATTGTCATCATTATTATTATTGAGCACATACAAGCAATTTCTGAGCATTAGCTCATTTACTGGTAACTCTCATTCCAATCCTATGAACTAAATACTGATATTTTTCATTTTTAATAAATTTATCCCAAATCACATAGGAGAAAGTGGCAAAACAAGAACCCAAATCCACCAAACTCTAAAGGCCTTCTTTCCCCAAACAGAATCCAAACTCCTCACTTTAAGCTAAATGTCCCTGTTTTCTGTCAAAACACAGCCAAACCAGGAGAGGAATTACCCTATAGAAATTGGCCTGATTCTCTCAGAGGAGACTGGCCTGATGCTGGCCAGTCTTACTCCTGAGTAGCACACAGGAAGACGATGTCGCCCGGTCTCCCTTCAACTCAGAGCGACAGGGTTCTGGCCAGTGGAATGTGGGCTCCTCCCAGGCCTGGCCAGAAAACATGGTGCAGACTGTCCACACTACATCTGCTTCTTCTGCAGCTGTGGAGGTCACATGTTTAAGATGGCAGCATCACAGGTTAGAAGGGGCCGATTTCCCAGCCATCTCTTAGAGAAGAGCTTCTCAGGACAGTACCCAACATACAGCAAACAGTTGCAGGAGCAAGGACTATCCATGGACTTTGTCAAGCCATTAAGATGTGAAGGCTGCTCTCTTGGCAGCTGGTATTCGTATCCTGATGACCACGCTCTCTTGTGGTAATGATCTGGAAATACTCATGAATGACTTTCAGTCCCAAGTTCTCAGATTCAACACAAATATTCCAGATCTCACCCCCACCAAGAACAAGTTTAGCCACCACTGAGCCAAGACGAGGTTGACTAACCAAAACCAACCACAATCCAACAAAAACTCTCCTGCAGTCCATCCAATGACGTTCATCCCCCATACACTGTTTCTTCTGGAATGTTTCTCAGGGAGTCAGCTTATTCATGCCATGCCATCCCATCCCAACTGACTATTTGGAGCTCTTTTCTTAGAAAATCACTTCAGAAAACCCCCTGTTTTGAAAGTCGTCTAAAACCACCACACGTGTGAGTGGGTGAGGCATGATACAGAGTGGAAGATGTCACTCCAGTTATCAATGACAACCCATATGGTTCTGTTTTAATGAGCACTCCAAGATGCACCTGGAAATAATTAAATACCTTAGGTAACAATAGCAAGAATATAGAAAGTGTTCCTGGATTATTGCAAATGGTGGGTTCATGTCATATCATCCGAGGTTGTCGGGCATCCCAGAAGAACAAGGTCCAGTAGTACATTCCCAAAGCAAATTATATATATATATATATATACACACACACACACACACACACACACATATATATGTGTGTGTGTGTGTGTGTGTGTGTGTGTGTGTGTGTGTGTGTGTATAATTTCAGAGAGGAAGGGAGAGGGGGAGAGAGAGAGAGAAACATCAATGATGAGAGAATCATTGAGAGGCTGCCTCTTGCACGCCCCCTTCTAGGGATTGAGCCCACAACCCAGGCATGTGTCCTTGACTGGAATCAAACCCAGGACTCTTCAGTCCCCAAGCTGACACTCTATCCACTGAGCCAAACCAGCCAGGGCTTTTTTTATATATGTACTTTTTTATTCTAGTGATCACTGTGCAAAACTCTGATTACCACAGTGGTGGTCATTGGGACTTAAACTCATACTGGACAATGGCTTAAGATATTACATCACACGAGCTAAATTTTTCAGACAGAGGTTCATCCACTCAAAATATTTTTAAATAAAGCTTGGCAAAATGCAAGTCTGGGATGTAACAGCAATCTGACAGATCTATAAAGTAGAAAAGAAAACAATGGAAATTCTCCATCAACGTGTGGCACAAAAATTAGCAATGGGCTAAGTGATCTAAAGACTCAGTTTAGGGTTTAATGTTCTCGTATTTTGTAAGTTATTAAGCAAATATTTAGATTTACTTTTTGTGTCTTAGAATATGCTACCCATAAAGGGGGGGGGGAGTACTTTCCAATAAGAGTATTTAAAAATAAAGTAAAGATTGACATTTTTAACCTGGATTTATGTACATGCAATAGCATGCCAAAAACTAGGAGGACAAAAATGCGTATTCAGCTGGCCAGGGTCCATGGTGCTTTATGTCAGGAACTTTTTAAAACAGGAAACAAGTTTGCTATATTTATAGCAGTGATTCTCAACCTTCCTAATGCCGCGACCCTTTAATACAGCTCCTCATGTTGTGGTGACCCCCAACCATAAAATTATTTTCGTTGCTGCTTCATAACTGTAATTTTGCTACTGTTATGAATCATAATGTAAATATCTGTGTTTTCCGATGGTCTTAGGCGACCCTGCTTAGTCGTGACCCACAGGTTAAGAACCACTGCTGAAGAGCTTAAGACCATCGGAAAACACAGATATTTACATTATGATTCATAACAGTAGCAAAATTACAGTTATGAAGCAGCAACGAAAATAATTTTATGGTTGGGGGTCACCACAACATGAGGAGCTGTATTAAAGGGTCGCGGCATTAGGAAGGTTGAGAACCGCTGATACACAGGCTTTCATTTAAAAGATGCTCTTTTGTTTGAAAGTAGTGTTTCTCAAAGAGTGGTCCAGGATGCTGTCAATGAGAGTCAATTGAATGTTACATAAAAACCAGAGTCCTCGCCTCCCTCCAGATCTCATGAGTCTGGGCGTCTACGGCCTTCGCATATAGGATTTTAACAATCACTGTGCTGTTCTGAGAAGCCCTAGTAGAGACAGATCACTTCCCAGAGATCAAGAAGGAGAAGTATATTGCATTCCAGATAGAACATATTTTCCTGTGAAAGAATCCAGAGGAATTAAACTCCAACAGAAGTGATTTTTTAATTGAGATATTAAAGATCAGAATAAATAAGAAGTTGTTAAATGTGTCTATCTAAATAAAACAGAGACAGCTAAAAGGATATTAGAGAAAATCATTCTGTTTCCAATAGGGATATATTTAATGTTTAACCTTTATATTCTGCTAAGTAGAAATAAAGATCTTAAAATTTATATAGATAATAACTAGATAGATAGACAGATATTACAGATTACATCCCTCACTGTGATTAGCAAACAGCTGAAGAAAATACCCTTTATTCTTTATTTTATATTCTTCCCACTGCTAGCTTCCCTCTGTCTTTAACAAAGACTCCATACCAGTCAAAGGGGAGAGGTTTAGAAGTAGCTATTAGAGAGATAGCTTTTTCCCCCCAAACACAGCGAGCACAATTCATCCTTCATGTATCAGAACCGCTCAGTGGGAAGTTAAATTTGGTCAAGATTCAATATTACACCTTTCCATTTATAGCTCGGCGTCCCAATCTACTGCATCCAAGGTACTGGTACCCAGTCCCTCCATCATTGTTTGGAGCCTGGTGCCAAGTGCCATTGGAAATAGATGTCATTTGAACGATGAAAACCATATTTTCTTTTTCTTTTTTTGTGTGTGGAGTATACTAAATCATTTATTTTTACCACAAGTGATTTTTTTTCCAGCAAATAGTTTTCCTGAACTATCTTAAGGCCTCTTCCAATCTTAATATCCTGTGAGCCTGGAGCCAAGATTTTGGGGGGAAAATTGTTTGTGCCTAAAGAAAAAATTTATTCTATCTTCACTCTAAAATTGATCGATCACCAACTTGAATACATCTGTTTTTGTATAAAACTGTGTTGGGCTTAGAACAAAGCTAACCATATTTTTCAAAGGAAAAAGATGAGATAGACCACACTTTTTAAACCACAGGGAAGTTTCAGGAATCTGAACAAGAATGTAGGAATAAGAGCAAGACAGAAACCCACAAATGAAAAACCTGTAAGAAATGTGATTACCTGTCCATGAACAGATCTCAGCTGTCCAGTGCAGGTCATGAGGACAAGTGTCTCAGCTGTCCAGTGCAGGTCATGAGGACAGGTGTGGCAATGCTGATCGAGCTGGCCCTGTGACAGCTGAGAGAAACACATAGGAAATAGGAGTATAGAAACAAGCAGATAGGACCCCTGGGAAGGATGTGACCACATTATCCAGCTGTAAGCACACGAGGGCAGGCACACCTTGTTTGGCTCTGCATGTAATCCCCGGGACCTTATGCATTCCTTGACTCCTGAGAGTATGCATACATACGTAAACAAATACATTTATTTTGAAAGAATAGCAAATGAAAAAAAAAATCAGTAAAAAGAAAATGGGCTCTTCAAAACTATCAGAAGAAATCCCAAGGCATAACCTATCTTCACACTGTCTGACCCAATTACTTCCTAAGTATCTTTCAAGACCTTCCAAGTTTCCCCACCCCTGCCCTGCTCATCTTAAGCTCAACCATCATCAGCTCTTTCCTAGACTAATTCAAGAGCCTTTGAGAGGATCTGCCTGCATTGACTCAAGCCCATCTTCAATCTTTTGTTCATGTTTCAACCACAGTCATCTTCTTAAAATACAAATCTGATCTTCACACCTACAGACACACACACACTCAGACACCCCATAAATCAGATTAAACCATTTTAGTGATTCTTACAGGTCTTAGAATCAAGACCACAATTCTTGGTGTGGCCACCAAGGCCTTCATAGTGTGGCTCCTCTCCACCTCCACATGGCCATCGTGTGGCGTGCTTCAGCCACTCGGACTGCTCACAGTTCCTTTACTATGTCATGGTCCTTCTGCCACTACTATGTCATGGTCCTTTGCCACAGGGCTTAGACACTTGCTGTGTCCTCTACCTGGAATGTTTCTCTGCCAACCCCACCCTTTACCTTCCCCTCTTTTGTCATCACAAATCTTTCAGATCTCAGCTCAGGCATATCTCTCTCAAGGAAACCTTGGTCAGCATCCATGTCTAGACCACATCCTCTTAAGTCACTGTGGGCCTCTTCGGTGGAGCACATAGGATAGTCATTATCTTATGTTCACTTGTGTGATTCTTGGATTAAAACCTGCCTTCCTTTATCTTGAACGCTCTGAGAAGGCTAGGGTCATGCTTGAGTTTTACTCACCAATGTTTCTCCATCAGCGAGCAGGGTGTTCGGTATTACAGTCGGTTCTCAAGACTTGTTAGGTCCACAAATCAACGAGGGGACCAATAATTTAAGGGTACCCTGTTATCAGTTGGTCCCATATTCCTAACTCCAGGTTTGTTGTGGTTGTTGTTTTGAAAACATAGAAGATTCCCTCTGACTTGTCAAGCTGACACACATTTAAATGATTTCACCAAGTTAGCATGATCTTTCCAAAAAAATCAGGTCCAGACATTTGTCGGAAACAGGAGTCCAAAGCATTCCCTAGAAAATTGGGTCTGGTTCGAAAATTTCAAATAACCACATCCACAGCCTTGTTAGGTCCTTGGAAACCACTTGGGTATTTAGACTAAAGCATTGGTTCCAGAAGAGCCACCATGGAATCTGGTTCCATAAAGTTCAGAAAACAAAGTGTGGAATTACAAGACATATTATTTTAATAAAATGCTCTTTCTAAGTCCCAGGGACCCAACCACATACTATCCACCAGAACATCTGGACTCTTTAGTAAGCAGCTCTGCAGCTTTTTTTTTAACTTCTAAAAATATGCAAAATATTTAATATGTAATATGTAATAAAAATTAACACATATATAAAGAGAAACTTTGGGGATGTACTCTATACAACAACTTTGTAAGGTAGATAAGCTGATGTTACTATTATCTAATTGAATGCATGGAAGTAGGGGGTGGGGAGTGGACAAAACGGGTACAGACTTCCAAGGATAAAATAAATAATTCCTGGGGATGTAATGTGCAGGGTGGTGACTATAGTTAACAATACTGCATTGCTTATTTGAAAGTTGCAAAGAAAAGAGATGGTAACGATATATGATGGATGTTAACTAGGTGTATTTTGGTGATCATTTCACAATACATACAAAGATCGAATCATTATGTTGTATACCCAAAAGTAATATAATGCTATATACCCATTATACCTCAATTAAAAAAAAAAACATCTACGACTCAGTCACCTAGCTACTAAGTGCCCCAACTGAGATTCAAACCCACCTCAGTGCCCTAAAACCACCTCCTCCTCCCCTTAAAAAAGAAAAGATAAATAAATAATGTGCCAACTGGCTCGTTCAATACGGAGCATTAAATATTTTAGGTCTGGTCGAAATCTATAAGGTGGTCAATTGCACACCACCCAGGTTTTTTCCATTTATACATTTCAACATTTTTTCCTAAAACCCAGTCCTGAAGCAGAGTTTCATTCCACGCCGAGACCAAGGAGGAGACATCCTCTGAGTTCCAAGCACATTCCTGCTCCTTCACTCACACGGAGGTCTGAAATTTCTTTTCTGTTTCATTCAAAAAGCAATTCCACCACCAACCTGAGGTTAGCCACGTTAATCTAATGTCAACTCCATTCTGGTTAATTATTGTATGGTGGCTGTATTTTAACAGAAGGGGGACCGAGATCCCTCGCGTCTTTTGATAGCCTGCGAAGAATTATATTGAAATAGCTACATTGATTTCCAGATCTCAGCAAGCAACGAGGACATAATTAAACTTTTATCTCTGCAAATTTTGCTGTCTTTTTTTTTTCTAACCGGGTTACCTATTGTTCAGGAGACTAATCTTATTTTGCTTCTCAGGTGGGCCTCAAATTTCATTCAATGCTGAAGAAATAAATTAAGACGAAAGGCATGTAATATCTGCACATTTCTCAAATCGGCATTTCCATGGGCATATTTTCTCTGGGCTCATTTTTCCCTGTTTCTTATTTGACTTTAATAAAGCTATAGTCTACTGGAGTGAAATAAAAGCATTCCTCCGAGCACTTGGTGTTAAATGAAAATAGCTATAAATCTGAAGAAGCAGCCATTTAAAGATTCTGCTTGACCTACCTTCGCAGAAATAACCTGTAGCTATAGGAAACGTAGGCTCGTTGGGACCCGCACTGCAAAGCTGCCTGTGCGGTCCCCCACTTTCCCCTCCCACAGCACCTGTCAGCTCCCCCTGCCCCCTCCTCACACCGGACAACTGGCCTCCAACTTGATGAGAAGGAAACTTTCTCCAGATTTCTGGAAAATTTTGTCTTCCACTGAAAAGAAAATTAGCAAGTGAAGGAGCAGCATGGTGGACTAGGAAGAAAAAAGAACCCCACCAGCTGAAAATAAATGTGCATGCGTGTTCCGCTTAACTACCTGTGTCCACAGGCCGCCTTGTGCTCTGTGCCTCCGTTTCTCACCTGAACATCTGAAGAACTGATGAAATCCCAGAGCTAGGACTAGGGTGACAAAGGTGAGGCACTCAACCGCCCGTACAAGATGTACAGTGGCTCCAAAAATACCCAGAAACACCAGGATGGCCACAGTATCAACTGTTTAAATAAAGACAGGCTTGAGAGTTGCTGATTGTCCTGGGCACTGACCCTGCGGTAGGTCATCTTTACACCTGACTCCCTCTAATGTTCCCTGTAGGCTTCTAGTCTCTGCTGGCAGCCCCCCTGCACCTGGACAGGGGGGGCTCAGCCCGGCACAGCCCCCGGGAGCATGCTCAGGGCGGCTGTGACCCTGGCTGGTGCCTTCCTGAGCCTCCTCCTCCCCCTGTCTCGGGGACACAGTGACTTCATGAGGCCTCACCTCAGGACTCTGCGTGAGACGGAGATTGAATTGCAAGCTCATTTCCCTAAGAGCTTCAGGAGGACACGGATCTCCAGCCGGCCGCCCTGGGCAGCGCACTGACTTGATTAGGCTGCGTGTCACACTGATGACCGCGTGGGGGACACATCCAGAAATTCTGGAAGGCTGTCCCTCCCTTCACCGAGCTACCCTGCCCTTGCTCAAAGCCTGGGCTCCCTGCGTCCTGCCTCGGGGACAGATGACGAGAGGGTGAAGCAAAAAGAAGCCTTGACTTTTTTTTTTTTTTAATATATTTTATTGATTTTTTACAGAGAGGAAGGGAGAAGGATAGAGAGTTAGAAACATCGATGAGAGAGAAACATCGATCAGCTGCCTCCTGCACACCCCCTACTGGGGATGTGCCTGCAACCCAGGTACATGCCATTGACCGGAATCGAACCTGGGACCCTTGAGTCCGCAGGCCGACGCTCTATCCACTGAGCCACACCGGTCAGGGCCAGCCTTGACTTTTGAGGCTTGCTTCAAAAAGCTCCCCGTCCCCTGAGGAGTGAGGTGTAAAATGCCAGGACAGGGAGCGCTGTGACACTGTGGCCTGAAAGCAACTTCACGGAGACCCCGAAACCCCAGGGGTGAGAGGAAGTGGGGAGAGGTCCCAGGGCCCGTCAGGCTGGCGAGGGAGCAGGGAAATGATGGCCGGGCTCCTGGAGGTACCACGGGGTCTCCCAGAAGGAAGCGCTGAGCTGTCTGCAAAGTTAAGCAGCTGCGTCCCCTTCCTAAGGGGCCATGGCCCCCACGCCCTGCTTCCCTAAAACCCTGCGGCACAGCTCGGTTGGAGACCAGGGACCTTGATGACCCAGTGGTGTGTGATGTGCCAGGTGCGGAGCGGAGTCCCGATGCGGGAGGAATTCAAAGGTCCCCGTCCAGGATGCCGCGGCCCGAGGGGCCTCCTCCCATTCGGAAAGCGGATGGCGCCGCCTCTTCCGGTCACGATGGTGACGTGGGTAAAGCCAACTGCTTCCTCGGTGGCTCCAGCGGTGCTCCGTGCCTTGTGATTTACACGGGCTTCCATATTCTTCTTTCATAGTTAACACCCCTTATGCAAATTCTGCCCGCAGCCCCCGCAAAGGAAAGTTCCTGCATCACTGCTCCGTATTAGTCACATAACCACAATCCCATTTAAATCTCATTAGGCTGGGGACACAAATCCAAACAAGCCGGAAAAGGCCCCGTGAAGGTGGGAAAGTGACATATGTCTTCCAGTCCCCCCCCACCCCGCCCCGCAGACCCAGGCAGCGGGAAACAAAGGACGCGCCCCCCCCCTTTGGGACAACGCACCAATGGGCACCTATGTCACCCTCGCGCCTTGAACGGCCTCCCTGCTTTTATCTCCATCGCATTTCAATGAAGTGTTTGTCAGCGACTGTTTCTGGTAATGTGACGTCTGTGATTCGGCGAGGCTGCGAGCCGAGTTTCTGGAAACCTAGCGGCACCCTGGGAAACTCAGGAAAGGCCTGTCTGCTAATGGCAGGTTTTGATTTCCCTCGAGGCAGTCCTTGGGGTTCGCGATATAATTTGTCTGTCATGTAGCATTAACAATATACCTTTCAGGGGCTTAAAGATTAGTGTCCCCCCCCCCCCCCCCGCCACACACACACACCCCAGCTGCCTGCCGAACTTGCCAAACACGGCGCGTCCTTCATGTCATCGCGGCTCACCTCTAATCCAGTTTTTCCTGTGCAACCATCGCAATCACATCAGGCCCCGCGCTGCTCCGGAGCTTTGCTGATGGCCAGTGAGTCCACGGTCTCCTTCCGTCACAGGCTCAGCGTCGGGATTTGGGGAGATGGGGGCGGATCAGCTTTGGCTTTTGGCGATTGCATATCTGAGCGCAACTTCCCTTTGGCTGGGAAGAAGCCCACGTTGAGACTAGGGCTTTGAATGGCACTGTTACCCTGTCACCGCCAGTTACATCTTTTCCGCAAACTATGGGTTTTGGCACAGCTTTCCGCAGCTGCAGGAAATGAGAGAGACCCCTGTGCGTAAATGTGGACAAAACAGCACAGGTCTAACAGGCCTGCTGCCTGGAGAGCATTTCCCTCGTCCCCCTCCAGAGCTCCTCCCTCCTCACCCTCCACTTCCCCACTCAAGCCTGGCTTCCCTGGGGGGGTGGGGGGGTGGGGAGGGCTTTCCCTACTCCTCCCACCCCTGGCTAGGTGGCCCGCTCTCGTGCATGTCATCACAGCATCCTGCACACGGCGCACAGTGCCTCTCAGTGTGTCACTGTGAAGGCAGAACATGAGGTGGGTAGGCTCGGGACCGCTGCAGCCACACGGCCGGGCTGGCATCAGCTCTCCCACTTACCGAGTGACCTTGGGCAGAGTACTCGTCCCTGCCTCGGTCTCCTCATCCATAAAACCATGAGTGATATATGCAGGGTACGTTTAGAAAATGCCTGGCAGACAGAAAAGGCTCAGTAAGTATTACATATTATTATTATTTTATAGATACAATTGTCTCTCTCCCCCGTTCGACTGAAAGCCAGTGAAGTGAGGGACTCTGGGATGCTTACCTAGAACATAGCTGTAACTCAGTGTTTGGCTGGCTGATAGATGTTGATGGATGAATAGATACCAGTGATCCAAAAGCATTCTTGGAATTGTCAAAATGTGTAATTTCAGATGTATCTCTACGATGCTTTCTGATTTTAAATTAAAAACGCCATTGAGGTCTAACTGACAAGTAAAAACTGCATATATTTAAAGTGTACAATTCGGCAATCTTTGGCATATGTCACTATCCACAAAAGCACCAACGACTAGACCAGGATAGTGAACACATTGGGTCCCCCCTCTAATGCCTCCTCCCCACCCCTGGCAACCACTGATCTGCTCTGTCACTACTAATTAGGTTGTGTTTAGCTAGCATTTATGTAACTGGACTCACATACTGTGTACCCGTTTTTGTCTGTTTCTTTCACACAGCATACTTCTTTTGAGATTCACGTTATTATGTACCTCAACATGTTATCTGGTTTTGTTTTTTTTTATGGCTGAGTTATATCGTATTGTACAGATACACTATGGTTTGTTTATCCATTTATCTGCTGACAGACATTTGGGTTGTCTCTAGAATTTGGCTATTACAAAAACGCTGCTCAGAACTGTGGACATAGACTCTCTTTTCTCCTGGGTGAGTACCTATTAATGGAATGGCTGACCACATAAGAGATGTAAGTTCAACTTTTTAACAAGCTACCAGACTGCTCTCCAAAGTGGTTGGAATATTTTACATTCCCACCAGCAGTGCATAAACATTCCAGGGCCGCCACATCCCTGTTAATGCTTGGCAAGGGCCGTCTACTTAATTTTTCACTCTAATAGGTATGAAGTGGTAACTCACTCTGGCTGTGATTTACACCCCCCTACTGACGAATGTTGAGCATCTTTCTGTGCCCTTATTTGCCACCCACGCATCTTCTTTGCTAAACTGTCCATTCAAATCTTTGGCCAATTTGTGTATTGAGTTGCTTTCTTACTGCTGGGTTTTGAGGGTTACTAATATTGCTAAAACAGCAACTGAGGCATATTAAAAATTTTAAGAATTTATGTTAGCAAAATCGATTCCCATCGAGCAGTACCAAAGGGAAAGTGGTTAAGAGCACTCTACCAAAGGAGCCAGAGGAAGGACTTTTCTAGAGAAGACCCCAAGCAAAGCAGGGAAATCATCTGACTCCTTTGCCTTATTTGGAAAAGCCTACCTGGTTGAGTGTCCTTATGTTTTGCTTTCTTAACCCTGAGGCATTTTCAAGCTTAGGTTCTGGTTAGCCGATGTAGACCACGAAGGTATTAGGACCACCTCGGGCTAACGGCCTCTTTGTTAAATTAACAATGCCACTTTCCTGGCCATCCTCTCATACTTGAGAAATTGACCAAAAGTTGGTATTAGTGCCATTCTCGGTCACCATCGGAGTTACGTTGTTCTTGTCTCATCCTGAAACTCGCAGGTTATGATGTGGAAGAATTGTTTTTGTGGCTCATTTGGTTGTTCATCTTGTTTCTGTTTTCCCGGTTCCAGTGAGCCCACCTGGTGTCCTGCTGATGGCTGCAAAGATGCATTTGAGACCCTTGAGAGACCACCGCAGAGTACCACAGTGAGGCTACCAGGGGGATAACACCAAGGCACAGATTTGTGCTCCTTCGCCAGCTCTCCTATGAGCCAAGCCAGTTGGTTCTCAAATGAGCCCAAGGATGTACCTGAAGGGGCACCGATCTGATTTAGCCAAGTGGTGTGTTTGTTAATTTCTGTATTTGCTACGACATCAGAGGTGTTGATCCAGGTACAGCAGGAAGTATTTGCCATGGCACAGACTCCTCCTGGTTTGGCCAATCAGGAAATTGGCCCCAGATCCAGTCCGGTAAAAGACATGCTCGCGGAAAGACTGAGGGTTCATAAGCTGTGGAGCTTGGCTATCCGACAGGGCCTTAGCCAGGATCTCCAGAGGCGGTGAGGAAACAGCTTGCCTGGGATGAGCTCAGCGGGTATCTTACACCTGCTCATTGCTTGTTGCTCTTGGAGGCCACCAGGGGTCTCTACTTCTGACACCAGAACTGTTGGAAGATCAACGGAAGCATCTGAAAAACTGTAAGATTTTATTTGAGCAAATCATCTGCTCTCATTGGGCAATGCCAAACCAGAGGTGGTTAGGAATGAGCCACGGATAGGAGCTAGGGGGAAAACATTTCCAGAGAAAGGGCAGAAGCAAGGTAAGGAAATATCTGATTGGCTGTAGCTGAAGCGTTCGTCATATTTAGAAAAAGCGAGTTGGCTGTTTGTCATTCATTACCCTTAGGTTTTGATTTCTGAACCTGAAGGCATATACAGACTTAGGTTTGGTTTGCTTATGTGAACTGTTAAGCTACTACAACCACCTTAGTGGCCTTTTTCTTTTATTAATTTAACAATTTTTTCTGCTTATAGGTTCTTTATCAGATACATGTTTTGTAAATATTTTCTTCCAGTCTGTGGCTTGTCTTTTTATATTTTTATGAAAGAGTTAAAGTTTTTATTTTGGTAAAATTCAGTTCAAGATCTCAGAGATTTTCTCCTATGTTTGCTTATAGAAGTTTTCTAGTTTTAGGTTTTACATTTAGGTATTCATTTTGAAGAGTTTCTATTAATATATCTTCAAGTTCACTAATCTTGGTTTCTCACTGTCTCTGCCCTGTCAGGACATAATTGTATAATCTGAGGGTAAAATAATAATTATTTTAGGAATCCAAGGAATCAAAAATGTTGCTTCCCACATATCTATCATAGCATCTTAAACTTGGCTAAATCAGATCGGTGCCCCTTCAGGTACATCCTTGGGCTCATTTGAGAACCAAATGGCTTGGCTCATAGGAGAGCTGGCGAAGGAGCACAAATCTGTGCCTTGGTGTTATCCCCCTGGTAGCCTCACTGTGGTCTCCCGGGTGTGCGGTGGTCTCTCGAGGGTCTCAAGTGCATCTTTGCAGCCATCAGCAGGACACCAGGTGGGCTCACTGGAACCGGGAAAACAGAAACAAGATGAACAACCAAATGAGCCACAAAAACAATTCTTCCACATCATAACCTGCGAGTTTCAGGATGAGACAAGAACAACGTAACTCCGATGGGGACCGAGAATGGCACTAATACCCATCTTGAAAAAAGGAGCCGAGACAGAGAAAAAGTAACACAAAGTGCTGCGACTAAGCCTTCTTCAAATGACCTCACCGGCCGATAGATCGGAGCAAGAGGAAAGAGAGAGAAGGGAGGGGTCCGAGAGAAGTGGGGGTGAAGGGGAGATGGAGTGCTATAGGTACTAGGATGTGCCTGATTACTGGAAAAATATATGGTTATCATTCGACAAGTTTTTTATCCTAAAGAGAAGAAAAAAAGGTTTTAAAAGAACATAAAAATAAAGCAAATTTAAAAATTGTGCAATAATTGACTCCTGGGAAAACTTAAAAGTTGAACAGGAAAGTTGAATGCTATGCTATGCATTTTGACAATGAAAATTATTTACTTACTCATAATAATATAAAAACGGCTAATTAACCAAGATGCACTCGAACTCAGTTGGGAGAGGAGTTGTAGGCACGCGCATCCTCAAATGCCAGCAGCCGACATGGAGATACTGTCTACAACGACAGAAACAGCAGCACAAACACATTTCCTAGAAATGTGGCGGTAAACCCCTGAAGGTAACAGCTGGAGGATTTGAAGCGATTGCTTCCTTGGTGTGGGGTGCCGGGAGGGTGTCCAGTGGGAGATTAAGCCAAGGAACTCCCCCAGAGCGGGGTGGGTGGGGACAAAGAAAGGGCAAGAGTTTTATTTTGTAAACTCTGCGCACATATTATGTGGATTGTTTTCAAAAATGGATTTTTTAAGAAAATGGTTGATTCAAATGTTTGCTTTTCAGTTTCTTGTCAGCGGCTCCTGCATTGAGCCTTGGGCTGAAGGAAATCTGCGGGCGACAAGGGCTCGGTGCTGCGTCCCGTGGGAATGTCTCTCACACCCCAGTTCCTCTCTCAGCCTTGACTTCTATTTCCATCTCCGCAGTCTTCCCCACCCTGAAAGAGTTCCCGAAAGGTCACGGCTCTAAAATTAGAAGAAATCGCTGCTGTCAAAGGGAAGGCCCGCCTCTGACGGGCTGCGCCGCACAGGTGGGGAGAGTGGACGCTGTGGATTACAAGCAAAATGCAGCCACCGTGCATCCCAAGGGGTGTCACCCAGCAATAGGCGGTTCTGCGTTCTCTCGGGGCCGCTGGGTGACAGTGACGTGGCTGTGGGCTCCGGCTACTCTGCCCCGGGGAGGGGGTGTGGTTGGGAAAAACAGCCCGGCTCAGACAATGCAGCAGCTGCCTGGACTAAGAATAGAATCCTGCGTTTGATTTGAATTAGCCATTTGAAACAAGAGCAAAACAGCTCTGAGAGTAGTACCATCTGTTTTCCTTTAAGGCTGGGTCATAAATAACACGATGAAAATCTATTTCCTGTGCTGGACGTGTGGCCTGAGCTGCCTCCGCTGCGTCGCCACTGACCACTCTTGCTGTAAATGCTGGGATGTTCCGTGGGCAGCTGTTGGCTGTCAGGTGGTTAGAATGTGGTATTGTTGTTATGTTTTTCATCTCTATGCTTATGAAGAGCGCCTTTATTTCACCCCTCACTGGTTAAACAAGGAAATATAAATATTCTTTGTATTTTTTTTTTTTCATAAAGCAGTTCACACACCAAATACAAGCCAGGTGATCAAACAGTACAAAACTGGCTGAAAATTGGTGCGTGGTAGAAGCATATCTTCCATGTCAAGGTCAAAGTGGATGAAGAAGTAAGGGACTGGGAGGCGGGGGAGAGAGAGAGAGAGGTTCCACAAAAGCAATCATTATTCCTTCCATAAAGATCATCAGACAGTCCTGAGGCCTTCCTCTTAGCTGGGATTTCCAGCAATTATAAACTGTAACTTATTAGCTCTTGCTCTATCAGTTATGTTTTCCATTCTCATTCTCGCTGAGAAGACTCTGGTTTTATTTCTTTGCTTACTTACAGGGGAAAGGCCATGAAGGCCGGTAGGCCATCCCATTTGTGTGCTCAGCTTGGCCAGCTTCCGGTGAAGGCTGGGAGGCACTGCAAATGACAGACACGCAAACGTGCAGTGCACCAGAAAGGCTCTGCTTTCTGCAAGTTTTGGATCAGGCAGCTGCGAAAGAGCTGTACCTAACCATGAATGTCTCCACGTGGTAAATGTTTTGTTTAATGATTTTGAAGCAAAAGACAGACTTGGAAACAACAGAAATGTTATAAAGCATCGTCATGAGTTACTGAAGGTATGTATTGCCTTGGGGACCCGGTGCAAATGTTGGGTGTCTGTGATGAAGCTGGACACTTGGCAGTGACAGTGCCCAAGCAAAGCAGTGAGCATGCTGTCATCAGCCGAGATTGGGGAAGACAAGGCTGGGAAGAACCGGGTCATCTCATGCTTGGAGTGGCACAAAAGCCTTCTGGCCAGCCTTCCCGCTGCAGGCTCAGCCCATCCAGACCCTCTGGATCATGTTTTCAGATTCATCTTTCTTAAAAACGCGAAACTTCTAAATGCAAACAAACCCTCCCCTCATTCTCTATTCCTGCAAAACAGTCCCCAATCTACTCTTGCAGCATGATCGCCCAGGGCTCACGTGGTCCTGCCTCTACTCCTACATGGCCTTGCCCCATCTCCGTCCAGAGCCTGCCCGTCCATCCTCCGGACATGGTCTCACCCCACATTCCCCAGAGTTTGCTCTACCAGCCCAGCCCCTGGGAACTCCATGAAAGAACAAAAAGATGAATATGCCTGGGGAACAGCGACTACTGAATCTTCCTTTTGGAGAGTTACTGTGCAGGTGTCACCGACAGGCACTGAGAAGCCACACAAGAAGTCCCACCTCACACAGTGAAGAAGCCTATTCAACCTCTGTGGCCAGCGGCTCCTCAACGTACGTGACCTCAGGACTCTTTTACTTCTACCAACTCAGGGACTTTTAGAAAGTACTCAGGAAAGCATCGACTCAAATAAGACTCTACCTCGTTTGGAAAATCGCTTCTGAACACTCCAGCCTATTGCTCTTGCCCCTCTAAGTTAATGCATAGCTATCATTTGCACCTTCCGTTTGATATACTTGTCATGTCTGGTTATCTTCTTCTGAACCGATGTCAAATAATATTAATCGTAATCATAACAGACAGCATGTAATGAGAAGTAGCTACTTTCCGAGAATGACACCAGATGCTTTGTAGATATCTCCTCAGTTTATTCAGTTCTCACCTGGGAAGTAGGCATCATCTCCATTTTACCAGTCAGAACATCAGGAACGTCAGAGACTGGGTGACGCCACCTCAAGGTCACAGGCCTGGGCTTCAGTTCGGTCTCTGTGTCTAGTCCATCGACAAGGCTCGCTTCTACTATTCTGCACATTCGACTAGACCGGCCACTCCTCGAGGACCAGAGACCGCCTGCCTTTCTCGGTAGCTGGTGCATAGTACATGCTTAGCACGTACGTTGATTGACTGCTGACATTTTTCAAGGAGTAAAACAACAGACTTGATGCAGATTCATGAGCCTTGTAGGATCAGTGTATGTTACACTATTCCTTCCACTGCCCTTTTTTAAATTCTTTTAAAACTGTACTGAAGAAATTCTATATTGCTAGAATAAATTCTTATTCTAGAATAAAGCACCTAAATTTTAAAAATGTTCGAACCCATTAGCCCTTACTGTCATAATTAATAAAGGATAGATATCACTAGTGAAGACAATTTTGAGCATCCTGCAGAGCTCAAAGAGAAGCAATGGCATCTGCTGGTTAAGATTCCCAAGGGAGTCCAGGGTGATATAGATTGGTGACCCCAAGCCAGATTCCAGCACCAGACTGCCTGGGTTGAAATCCCAACTCTCTTACAAACTGCGTCACCTTGCACAGGTTATCACACACCTCCTTGCTGGACTTTCCACATATGTGAAATGGGGATAATGATGCTACCTACCCCATAGCATGGGAATGAGTAGTAAATAAGGTAATACATGTCACATACTCCCAAAGAATGTCTGGCATATAGCAAACATGTAATAGTTGTTGGATATTTTTACTCTATTCACAGGCTAAATGGAGCTCTTGACTGATCATCCTCATGACTATAATAATAAAAGCATAATATGCTAATTAGACCAGACATCCTTCCAGACGACCTTCCGGAGGAAGCCGGGGCTGCGAGGGAAGCCCGGGCCCTGAGTGCCAGAGGGAAGCCAGTGCCAGCAGCCAGGGGGAGGAAGGCCTGCTCTTGCAAGAATTTCGTGCATTGGCTTCTGGTTTTTAAATAATAGTAATGATACCACATGCCAGACACAAACCTCTAAAAGTCTAGATACCCTCTGATTCAACCCTCCTTACAGACCTTGGGTAATTATTACTTTTATTGTCATTTCACAGATGGGGAAACTGAAGGCCAAAGTGGTTAAATAATTTTTCCAAAGCCATTTCCTAAGTGATGATGCTGGATTTAAAGCAAGCTCTGCCTGAATGCAAAGTCCACACTGCTCATCACTATTTTGTGTGCCATCTCTACATATTTAATGCCATTGAGATCCTGCCTTTGCTAGCACTCGCCATTTCCTGCCTGCTAAGACACCTTAAACAGTCCCCGCCTACCCAGTCCACTCCTCAGTGAGCCTGGCTCACACCCACTCCTCCTGGGCACCTTTCCAGACACCTGCCACTCATCTCTGAACCATACTCATGAAATAAAACACACCATCAAACTCTTTCCTGGTTTCATGTGTCTCCAACGGCTTGTTGTGACCAAGAGAGAAAAATATTTTTATGTTTTTCTTCTATATCACATAATCCTTAACAGAACAAATATTCAGGAATTGATGAGCTCATTAGTTAATTGAATATATTAGCTGTCAGCTTCCATTTGGTTTTAAAATACATTTTTAATCTCTGACAGAATTTAGAAGAAATGTTCTTCTTAACCATTCTTGGAGACACCAATATAATGATTGTAAATTATTACACTCTTTAATCCTTACCACATGACCAGAGTAATTTCTCTATGTTGGATTTTTCTGCATGTTTTGTTAGGGAAGTTATATTAAGAGCTATATGTCCTTCACACTTACCCTTTGTCCAGGTTTGTTTCATTTCAGCCTATGAGCTAGGTTTTACATATCATTGGTTAAAAAAACAGTTATATACAATGGTTATTTTTTTTAAGATAAAAGAAAAATGAGGATTAAGAAAAGGACTTCAAAGTTAATTTACCAAAATCCAACTCTATCCTTGACCTGTGCAGACCCCAATAAGGCATTAATTACAAACAGATTAACACTTTTCTCCATTGTAACAATGGAGTCCTCTGTCAATGTTAGGTGATAACAATATTTGCATTCAGCCATTAGCATGGAATTCATAGATTACGAGAGAGGTCTTAATACTCTTCCTCCATAAAGTTAAGCAGCCTGGTGAAGAGAAGGAGCTTTCTTCATAGCCTAAAAGGACTTGAGCAATTTTGAAAAATCCCAGAACAGCATGCACAGTGCTCTGCCCGAGGTTGGTAGGGGCACTTAATGTGTTGACTGGCAGTATACTATATCCTGCCTGCGTGCAACTGTCTGCACTTCATCAGGAACTGGGGCCAAGGATGCTGGACCAGAAACTATTTCCTTGTTCTTCAGCTCTGAATACTCATTCTCCCCCTTTCCCTCCGCCCACTCGGTTGGCTGTCAAATTTCAGAGTGGATGCAATGACTCAGTGGGAGAGGTATAAATAAACACCATCTCTTCCCTGAATGATTCAACATGGTGCAGCCATGTCGGTACAGAGAATACCATTAGCACAGTCAGTTTCAGTTATAAACATCTAGAGTTATTTTTTCTTCACTAAATTCTAACACCAACTCCACTGCCTATCCCTTGAAATGGGGCCTAATACTTTTGGGGGGAATGACATGACTCTTTAAAAATGTAGCAAATATAAGGAGACTCGGGCCAGCAAAAGAGAAGAGGGATTTATGAGTAGTATGCACACCCTCGGAGGAATGTTTCTCACTCTTTCAAGTTTGTCTTCTCGTCTAGGTCAAGTCAGTAATGCTGCCAATGTCTTCATGGGCATAAGGAAGCTTTTCATAAGCTACAACCTTGAAAGATGAATGGAAGACTCTCTAAGAACTTTCCTTACACCTTCATTTTTCTTCCACGAAAAGGATATTTATTGAAAATAACCCAGAGTTGACAAAAGTGCCAAATTCTACCACATTCCTGCCACTATTTAAATGAGTCACTTTTTCTTCACATGCCCTGAGGTTGGAGCTCTGAGGCAACAGAAAGGGATGTGGCAGCAGCACCATTTATAGGCTTGGTGTGGTGGGTGGTTTGAAGCTGATGCCCACGATCTCCATCTCCTTGTGTGATGCCCTTGACTGAGTTAAACTACATGGGGGGATTCTGTAGACCTAACTAAAGTTACTAATCCGTTGACCTTGAATTAATCAAAGTGGAGATGATGTGGGAGAGCCTCGGCTAATCATGCGATTAACTTTCAAAAACAAAGTGTTTTCTCCAGCTGGTGGCAGGAGAGGAAGTCGGAGAGATTAGAGAGGGAGAAGGATTCAACAAGAGGGAGTTTCTCTATTGCTGAGTTGGAAGGAACATCACTCAAGGACAGGAGTATGCCTTCTAGGAGCTGAGAGTAGTACCTGGCCAGCAGCTAACAAGAAAACACGAACTTCACTCTTGGAGCCACAGGGCCTGAATTCTGCCAAAACTCTGAAAGACCTTAGAAGCAAATGCTTTCTAGAACCTCAACTTAGCCCAGGTGACCCCTTGATTTTGGTCTTTCCTTGTAGACTTTAGGTAGAGAATTGAGTTGCACCTACCCAGGCTTTTGACCTACAGAACTATGGGATAATGAATTGGTATTATTTTAAATTCTTAAGTCTGTGGTAATTGGTAATAAAGCAATAGAAAATGAATACACTTGGTATTAACTGAGAACTGGTCTCCAAACTTTTCCCACTAGTCTCCCTCTCCAAGTCTCCTTGTCAACCAAAATATGGTCATTGGTTCCTAAACATACCTTTTGCTTTCTCCCAAACTTTATTTTGACACAGTAATTGGTCACCTGGAAGGTCCCCTTTCTGTTTACCCAAGGCCTCTGAGACCAACTCGTTGCTCGTCACCTGAAGAAAAGGAGCCTGACACAGTTTTCTCCCCAAAATCAAGTCATCTTCACTATATAATTCAAATGACATGCAACCATGCCCTGTTATGTGGCACCTCTTCCTATGTGGGCTATATTCTTATAACTACTTCTGTTGTTATTGTTAATTAGATAGTAAGGCCCTTGAAAGCGAAGTGCTCCTAATATCTATGCGCCACTCTACTTAATACATACCTGGCACATCATCAGCACCCAATAAGTCATTGTTCACTTGTTCTGTTCTAAAGTATCTCTCTTCAATCTTAATAATACTAAATGACACCACAAATCCAAAGAAATCTCATTAGCCAAGCGATGGGAATCTCAACAGTGACCTGCCCCACATTCTACTTGCCCTTTCACTACCGTGAACCCTAAACACACTTAAACTGTCAAGATTAAAAACGTAACTGCAAAAACTAGATAATCACAGAAAGTAATTTTTGCCAATTGATTTGAGTGACTTTCAATGACATTGTTTGCTCCCAACTATTCCCCAAACTGCCAATTTGCATAGAAAGGGACGAGATGTACTACAAATACACTATTTGCATGAACGTGCAGAAGAGGACAAGACCAGCCGCAAATATAAAGAGCACTGAACTGAACATGGTTAACAATTAGGAATGACCAACACACCAGGCACGAGGCAGCAAAGGCCAGAAGGCACCTGTGGTGTTGCAAGCCATGCAGATTTTGTTTAATCCCCCGAAACACAAATAGGGCCGAAAATCCCAGCGAAGACATTTACTAAACTAAACGAACTTGTTTTAAAGTTTCGGGGGAACACAACAAGAGCGCAGTCTGGAAAAATGATGGACGTCAACTTGGTCACACTCCAGTGACCCTCCTATGCTCTCACTCCCCAACCCCACAGCAGTGTTTTCCTACAACCATCGGAAAATTAAACTCAAACTTTAAAAATATCACTGTCTATTTTTCTTGGTTTCTCAAAGGAACATGTGAAATAAAAATCAATTCTACATGTATTTTTGTGTGCTCTCTATTATGTAGAGAATAATGGAACCCGAGGGCTGGCTGAGACTCTGACAGGCTATTTTGTTTATTCTTCGACATTAGGCAGGCCCACACTTAATCCTTCCTTGATAGGAAAATCTCTATCATTTTTTAAAGACTTTCAGAGAAGGAGATTTCTTAGACTCCCTCTCACCCACTAAGGTAGTTAATAACTTTTCCTATTATCTAGCCTAAATCCTTCACACTATGCTTAAGACTCATTTCTTCTTGTCTAACTGTTCACCAGAGGCAGGGGGAGAAATTTATCACTCTCTTTCATGTAAGAAATACTCATATACTGCTAATAATTATGGAACCAGCTCTCTGATCTCATTATGAAATATTCCAAAGCTATTGTGGTTCTCTGCTCAATTTTCTGCAACTTCTCCTGCCTTCCTTTAACTATAAACCTCAAAATTGGTTGCTAACCTCTGTTAAGGATGTAATTACCTGACACTAAAGTCCTCGGTAGTTCTAGAATGTTACACCTTGGGCACCTGTCCAGAGCCATATCTGAGGGATATAAGGTGAAATCCATCATCCTGGGCTTTCTTCACTCCTACAAATAATTTTATGAAGATAATTTGGTTCGAATGAGTATTGAAGGCAGCTATGAAATGTGAAAATAAGTCACAGAAAGGTTGCCCGTATAGGAAAAAAACCTAAGACTGAAAGGAAATACGTCACAATTTTAAGAGCAATTATTCCTGGATGGTGGTGCCACGATGTGTATGTGTGTTTTGTCTTTCTTCACACTTTTCTATATTTTCCATACTTTGTATGTGTTGTTTTCATGAGAGAAGAGTAAGTAATATCTGTAGTGTTTTTGAGTGTGTTGTGTTTATGTATGTTGTGTGTGTTGTGTTTGTGTAGTGTATGCTGTGTGTGTGGTGTGTGTATGGGGTGTGTGGTGTATGTGATATGTTTGTTGTGTTTGGGTAGGAGGTGTGGAGGGGGGCGGTGTATGTGGTGTGTGTGCGTGTACTAGTATAAAGGGGTAAGGAGGAGCTCCCTGATGGTGTCATGTGGGAATGTGGCAATAAGGTGGTGGGTGATCAGCTATCCCCATTTTGATACTATAAATCCCACAGTCCCAAGTGCACTTGGATGGTCGGTCACCCTAGAGGAAACCAGGAGAGGGGACATGGAAAAATAGGAGCAACTCTGTACTCTAGCCCTGTTCTTTTTTTTTTTTCATCTACAGAGCCACTTTGCTAATTCAGGCCAATGTAACAAAGTCATTTTTTAATTGGATCAGAACAGAAGATTCTAGGCTTACTTGTTTGCTTTGCTTTTTTTTTTTTTTTTTTTTCATTCTTTCTTCCTTTCTTTCTACTCAGGTCATAGGAACTCAGGAATGCCAGGACCTCATCTTCAAGAGCCACCTTAACAACACAGATGTGGCTTCGGGTCAGCATGTTGACTAGACTTTTCTACCATAGAACCAGCTCTGAGCAAAATTGTGCAGCAAGAATACAGTGCTGGCTGTTCACAAGTCTACTCTGGTCAGAACCGCCCTTCCCTCTGTCAAGAGCACAGTGACTCTCCCAGGACCTTTTCTGTGTGAAGGGCATTTGTTTCCCAAAGTGTTACCTGGTGATAATGGACCCATTTGGACCCATTTGGAGATAGTATAATGTCATTGAGAGCAAGGGACTTCAAGTGAGGCACTCTAGCTCAGAGCAGATTCCCAGGCAAAACTTCCCTCCAAGCCTCCATTCACGCACAGTAACAGCAGCAATAATCATATGACTGTCTGCCTCATAGGTAATGCATGTGATATGCCTAAAACAGGGCCTAATGGTAATGCATGTGATATGCCTAAAATAGGGCCTAGTAAGCATACACACGTATCAGCAGGAAAAGAGCCTTAATTCCAGTAGGAAATCCAGTGATTGAGCTAAATATCAGGATTCAAGACCAGTAAGACATGGTTGTGTCCTCAACGAGTTGACATTCCAGTCCAGGGAGCAGATGCACACAGGTAATTTCAGCACAACCTGTTCTGTTCTCGGAGTAACAAAGCACGTGGGTAGCAAGTTATGGGAAAGGAACATTAGGGAAGTTCACACAGAAGAGAGCATATCAGAACCAAATCTTTTTAATAATAACCTTTTAATTTTAAAAGCACACAACTTCACTTTAAGAAACTCAAATCAGGAGAATCCAAGATGGCGGCATAGGTAAACACCTAAACTGCTGCCTCGCGCAACAATTTCAAAAATTCAACTAAAAGACAAAACATCTATCACCCAGAACCACGGGAAAGCTGGCTGAGTGGAAGTTCTACAACTAGAAGGAAAGAGAAAAGAGCATCGAGACGTGCACGAGCGCTGAAAAGCTGAGGTATGGAGGCGTGTGATCCGGGCTGGCGGCGGGCGTTGCTTTTTTCAACCCAAAGGGAGACAAGCCCCTGACTACTCTGAAATCCAGTTTCTGGGGAGACGCGGGGGACCCAAACGCCTACGGGGAAAAGCTAGACTGTCTGCCAGTGAGGGTGGCTTACTTGCAGAGCTGCGCGCAGGAATAATTGTTTACGGCACTGGGGACTCCGGGACGCCCTTGGGGACACAGAGCCGGCTAACTAGCAGCCATTGCTGTTTGCCACGCCCTAGCCTAGTGACACCCTGAGACCCCGCCCTGCACAACCTACAAACCCACCCAAGCTCCAAGCAGCAGCGTTAGCAGAAGAAAGCCCCACCCTATCGCAGCTTAACCTAGCAAACTTGCAGCCTGGGTCAGACAGCTCCAAAACCTCCAAACCCCAAGCAAAGAGGAGAAAACTGTAGCTCTCACTGTAGCTCCTGCTGGATGGCCTCAGACAGTAGCTGACCTGCACCCCATTGGAGATCCAGAAGCCAGTGTACCTAGTGGTCAGAGTGAGACACCAGATTTCAACTCCTCACATCCATAAGTGACACATTCAAAGGCAGACTCAGTGAGCACCAAAGCCCCACTGAAACAAGTCCTGCCCCATAAGTGTGTCTTCAGCGCAGCAGTTCTTCCATTATAGACACAGTGAGTGCTCACAGCTAATTGGCCTGGAGGTCAATTCCTCCCAGTATACCAACAGCAATTAAGGCTTTAACTGCACCAAGTCTTTGCACTCAGCCCACAAAGGGGTGTACCAAGAGTGTCCACATCAGGTGATTGGGGAGGCTGAGCTACTGCCCCCTATAGGTCACCTACCACACAAAGCTACTCCATCAACACAGGGAAGCAGCCAAAATGCGGAGACAAAGAAACATGTCACAAATGAAAGAAACGGAGGAAAGCAAACTACTGAATGACATAGAATTCAGAACCACATTTATAAGGTTACTCAAGAATCTTCTTAAAACCGCTGAGAAACTTGATGAGACCTTCAAGGAGCTTAATGAGAATGCCAAAAAAATGGAAAAGGATCAGTCAGAAATGAAGCATACACTGTCTGAAATAAATAATATACAGAAACTCAATTGTAGATTAACGTACCCCAAGAATCAAACCAAAGATCTGAAATATGTGGAAACAAAAAACATCCAACCAGAAAAACAAAAAGAAAAAAGAATCCAAAAATATGAAGATAGTGTAAGGAGCCTCTGGGACAACTTTAAGCGAACCAACATCCGAATTTTTGGGGTGCCAGAAGAAGGGAGAGAGCAAAATATTGAAAACCTATTAGAAGAAATAATGACAGAAAACTTTCCCTGCCTGGTGAAAGAAATAGATGTACAAGTCCAGGAAGTGCACAGAACCCCATACAAGAGGAATCCAAAGAGGACCACACCAAGACACATCATAATTAAAATGCCAAGGGCAAAAGACAAAGAGAGAATATTAAAAGCAGCAAGAGAAAAACAGTTAATTACCTACAAGGGAGTACCCATACGACTGTCAGCTGATTTCTCAACAGAAACTATGCAGGCCAGAAGGGAGTGGCAAGAAATATTCAAAGTGATGAACAGCAAGAACCTACAACCAAGATTACTCTACCCAGCAAAGCTATCATTCAGAGTTGAAGGTCAGATAAAGAGCTTCACAGACAAGAAAAAGCTAAAGGAGTTCATCACCACCAAACCAGGATTACATGAAATGCTGAAGGGTATTCTTTAAGGAGAGGAAGAAGAAGAAAAAGGTAAAGATAAAAATTATGAACAACAAAATGACATCAAATACATACCTACCAACAAGTGAATCTAAAAATCAAGTGAATGAAAAATCTGAAGAACAGAATGGACTGGTGAATATAATAGAATCAGGGACATAGAAAGGGAGTGAACTGACGATTCTCAGGGGAAGCAGGTGTGAGGGGTGCGGGAAGAGATTGGACAAAAATCTTACTCCTATGGATGAAGACAGTGGCGGGGGTAAGGGCATGGGGTGGGGTGGGGAATCAGGTGGAGGGGAGCTATGGGGGGAAAAATAGAGGAACACCTGTAATAATCTGAACAATAAAGATTTATTAAAAAAAAAAAAGCATATAAGTACAAAAAAAAAGAAAAAGAAACTCAAATCACATAAGTATAAAGGAAGAAATTAATTAAAATCTTTGTGACCCAAATGTCAAGTGAGAAACAACATTAGGCATTTTATATCCTTCCATATACATTTTTTTAAATATATTTTATTGATTTTTTTACAGAGAGGAAGGGAGAGGGATAGAGAGTTAGAAACATCGATGAGAGAGAAACATCGGTCAGCTGCCTCCTGCACACTCCCCACTGGGGATGTGCCCACAACGAAGGTACATGCCCTTGACCAGAATCGAACCTGGAACCCTTCAGTCTGCAGGCCAACGCTCTATCCACTGAGCCAAACTGGCTAGGGCTCCATATACATTTTTTATGGTTGACAGTATTATAGGTGTACCCCAATCCCCCCCACTTTGCCCTCTACCCAGACCCTGCCCCAACCCAGGCCTTCACCTCACTATTGTCTGTGTTTTGGGGCTATGCATAATGCATACAAGTTCTTTGGTTACTCTTTTTCAGCCCCCCAAACCCTTTTTCCTCTGAGATCCTTCCATATATTTTTATATGCACATAAAATACAGGGGTAGGCAAAAGTTGGTTTACAGTTGTAGTACAAATATATAATACAATAATTAATAATAATACAAGAATAATCTCTGTGTTCCAAGTACTCACAACTGTAAGTCTACTTTTGCCCACCCCTGTACCTATGTATCCGTGGTGAGGATTCTATGATAGATACTATTTTGTAATGTGTGTGGGTTTTTTACTTAAAAATATAGGATGAACAGTCTTTCATATAAATAAGTATAAAAAGAAATTAAGTACAACTTTTTAAGTGGATGCATAGTATTCTACCATAAATGTATATATAATTTTTTTAACTAACCCCTCCAATGGTTTCCAACGGGGTTATGTTGGACACACTCATTGAATGGGAACTAGAAGATGTATTTAAGAGGAGTGTCTTGCCCTAGCCTGTTTGGCTCAGTGGATAGAACATCGGCCTGTGGACTGAAGGGTCCCAGGTTTGATTCCGGTCAAGGGCATGTAGCTTGGTTGCGGGCACATCCCCAGTAGGGGGTGTGCAGGAGGCAGCTGATGGATGTTTCTCTTTCATCAGTGTTTCTAACTCTCTATCCATCTCCCTTCCTCTCTGTAAAAATCAGTAAAATATATTTAAAAATAAAAAAAGAGGAGTGTCTTGATGTGACTGGAGGAAACAATCCAGGTGGCATGAAAGGTGAACCCCAGCAAAAAGAATTCTGAGGGCACTAGTATTCCAGCTGGAGTCAGAGCACCTGAATCAGGCTGCAGAGAGATGGGGAAGGGCCACACCTTGGAAGTCATGGGTGTGAATTCACAAGACTTGGGGCTGACTGTGGAGAACTAGGGCAAGGGATGAATCATGCCTTGACTGGAGCTTTATCTCCTGGATGCTTATTAACTGAGAGAACCCAAGACCTGTGTGTTTAATGGCATGTGGATATTATGGGTTCCTTTCAGGATGTGTTGAAATTGAAGGCATGTGAATACCTGAAGTGGTGATGAGCAGACGTCAACTCAATAGCTCTAGATAATGTCCGGGCTGGAGAAGCAGGTTTGGAAATCTCCATTGCTATCTACGTGGTGACACGTTGGGCATGAGCAGACCATCCTGGAAAGGTGTGGAAGCGTGCAGACAGACAGGTGAGGACTGATCGGACAGGAAGACGACAGTTAAGAGAGAGGGAGCAGCCCGCCCCTGGTCTGAGATGTGAGATGTGAGCCCAAGACCTCAGGGGTGAGCACAACTCACGGGAGAAGCATCACTGGATAAGAGCCTTGGAAATGGCTAGTCTCTGTGACAGTCTCATGCCTCTGGAGGACTGGGAAAATCCCGCGAGACTTGTTAGCTCTCCTGCAGACATGCCCTTTCCCTGAGAGGCAGCCACCATCAATGACTTAGTAATAAATGTCAGGGCCATATCAGGAGGCCAGGGTGGTGGTGTGGGCTTGGCTAATAGGACTGTGCACTGAAATACTCTAGGAGACTCTCAGGCTCTGCTAGAGCACACATGAAAATGGGGAAGGGATTTTAAAGTCCTGTAAGTCTGAGCACAGAGGTGAGCATTTAAATGACATTCTCACTGTAGGACCTTCCAGCGGCTTTAATATGCTCATTCTAAGGGTTGCTGCAGGAGAGAAATGTGGTAGATAGCATCTTCCAAACTTCCGTAATCACAGTATTTTCTCCCACATGCAACACTATGTACAGCTCAGCCATCACTCAGAAAAGGCAGTGTAGGAAATGCTGATGCCTGGCAGGAACTGTACATAACCTCAAAATCAATTACTTACAATAAGAAAAACAGAGCTAATTTACTTTGTCTGCAACAAAATAGGTCAAATACCAAAGGAAGAAAAGCAATAAAGGCAAGGAGACTTTGAGTGCCGTAATTCATTAGTTCTGAGACACATATTTCATTTTACATTTTGCTAAGAACCAAAATCAGGATGTGTTTCAGAATTGGTGTCTCCTTGCCAAGCATGACCAAGCATTGGCAACTTGAGGGGGGGGGAATGGAAAATTAGAAGCACACTCTTGTTATGAGCTCACAATCAGATGTTTGGGGGGAGTAGGTTAGAGTTGGTCCCTATGTGTTCAGCCTCATTCCTGATACAGGAGTCAAAGTTGGCTCCTGCCACTTCCTTGCCAAGCCAGGTAAGAGCTATGTGCTGGTGGCGGGTAATTATCTTACAGATTCTGTAGGAGACAATGAGCCACTGGGGTCTTGAAAGGCACACATATATACACAAACATAAGCATCAGTGACAATAGATGAAAAGTAAAGCAGGATTGGACTTTGGGTGTGAAGAAGCTTTAGGGAAACTTTAGAAGCTCAGCTATTGGGGCCGATCGGGGGCCATCTTGTCAAATCTCGATCGGGGCTGATTGGCCTGACCAGTGGGGGGGGTAGGGACTACGGGAGGTTGGCCAGCCATGGGAGATGGGCTGTAGGAGCACACTGACCACCAGGAGGCAGCTCCTGCATTGAGTGTCTCCCCACTGGTGGTGAGTGTGCATCGTAGCTACCGGCCAGTCATTGGTCATCTACTCCTCACAGTCGCTTGGGCATTTATATATATAGATTATGAAATAAATTCTAAGTGATAAGCAAACCTTGTATCATAGTTTAATGGGCAGTGATTTTTCCTTCTTAATGGTATATAAAATAATGGGCCATTTAAAATCAACTGTGAGTTAGAATTAATGAAATGGATAAATGGCTTTTAATAAATGTATTTTAGGCAATTCTTTCTCTCTAAAACATTTTGCATTTCATTCTTAGATGGCTAAAATTCCCAAGGAAGTCAATTAACAACCTTTAGAGTGACGTTTTGACAATAGTCCTTGGTTAATTTCTTCTTTGAGGTCTCAAAAGGGTCAGTCTCCTCTTCCTGAGAATCTCAAGCAAGCACATCCCAAAGCAGCATCTCTTTCCCAGGTGCCTGCCTCTGAGCGTCCTGGAGAGCAAGGTTTTCTCTGAAGAAAACCTAGTCCCTTCTTCTAAGTTCTTATTTTCTCCTGCAATTCTCTTTTCATAGTGGAACCCGTGGGAAGCCCAGTAGGCCTCAGCTGATCTCAATTAAGCCCTCTATGTGGACACAGGGGTAGGGTGACCCAGCGCTGCCTGGCTCCTCTTCATCTTCTCTCTATAAAACAAGGGGAGGAGAGAAGACATTTTCTGGGTCCCTCTGACATTAACATGCTATGGTTTATGTTGGCTTCTCAAGGAGACCAATTACATTGTTGATCTTTTACTTGCATTTTATCCAAAACAAGTACATTATACTTACCATTAACCGTGTTGCCTTAATACGCAGACTCAGTTCTTTACAACTCTCAGAGCAAACTGTCAATACTGAAACAGGCTGCAAATCAACATCTTTCAAAAGGTCCCATCCATACACCAGCGCCTCTCTGCATGGTTTGACTGCTGCGTTTTAAAAGCATCTGTTCTTATCTTGAAAGAAACCAGAAGTGCTGGGACTCAACAAGATCATCATCCCTAAGTGGAGATGGGCAGTTATGATGAAGTTAAATGAACTAGGTATATGATCTACAGTCACTAGCCCACAGATTGTGAGGTCAACTTCACCTCCATCTCGTTCACTGCAGTGTCCCAGCACAGAGCACAGTGCAGCCATGAAGTGCTCAGCACCTATGTACTGGATGAATAAATGAATGACTCAATAGCTCTGAGAAAGATAAAGCGGGGCGGGGGAGAAAGGGCAGAGTGAACTTTTTATTTTTTTTAAATATATTTTATTGATTTTTTACAGAGAGGAAGGGAGAGGGATAGAGAGTTAGAAACATCGATGAAAGAGAAACATCGATCGGCTGCCTCCTGCACACCTTCTACTGGGGATGTGCCCGCAACCAAGGTACATGCCCTTGACTGGAATCGAACCTGGGACCTTTCAGTCCACAGTCCAATGAGCCAAACCAGTTAGGGCCAAAGTGAACTTTTTAAATGCCTAATGTGTGTGTATATGTTGTAAACCACTACAGAGAAATACGATGATTTAATGAGACTAATCTTTCTCCTGAACTTTCTTCTCTCTGGACATAGTCCAGAAATATAGTAACAAAACTTGCATTGTTATTAGCCTTGGGGAGATGGGTGATGGATATTGACATTAGTGGGGTTATTTATAATATACATGCATAGGCATCTTCTCCATCGCTAATTACAAACCAGACAGCTCCAGTCGCTGCTAAAGGAGAATCCTAATCGGTATATTTGAGGTTTTTTTCAAGACTCACTATCCTCTTGGGAGAAATTTTGAAGAAAACACTGGACAAAGAGATGGACCTCCAAACACCAGGACTAACACTCCCAATAAAAGACAGCAGCTCCCCAGACTCTGATGGGAGACATGCTTTGGAGGCAGAAAAATGTCCTCTTGGAGGGGAATAAGCAGGAGTCCTTGAGCGTCTTATCTGACAAGCAGAGCAGAGCTTTGGCTTGTGGCCCTGAGAAATGCACTCAACGAGCCGCTCTCCAGCCCTGGGAGTTGGTCAGGAGGAAACTGGAAGGCTACCCAGAGATGCCTGACTCCACGTGAGCAGACAGGAAGGAGCCGGAGCAAAGCTGCCCGAACCTGAGGGGATGCCCAGCTAACAGGAGCCCGAACCTGAGGGGATGCCCAGCTAGCAGGAGAGTGCCGGCCTGCCCAGGCGTCCCACAGGAAGGAGGACGTGGCGGGGGTCTGATCCCAGACCCTGCACCAGTTTGGAAGTCTGAGCAAAAACCACTGGCCATTTTGATTCAGGGACTTGTTTATCACCAACTTTGTATGATTTGGAAAGGAAGAGTAACACGAAAATGACAACAGTGGAGATGTCCATCAAAATCCTTAACTATCTTTCCTGACCAGTTAGCTGAAATCCCAGAATTCTTATAAAACTGGTCTTTCTCACCAGAGTTCATGGAATTCTGAACTAATCTGGAAATTTTGTCAGAACAAGCTCCTTCTCATACGGCAGCATCTCTGGATCTTTCCATGCTCCAAAAAAAAAAAAATGGGGGTGCAGAAAAGAAATGGCGAGGTGGTGAGCGGAGGAGCCTGCCATTCTCACATTCTTCAAACCTGAGGAAATATTTGCCTCAGGGAGTGCTGTACATGTCACCACAGAAGCGTGCGCCTCAAGTCTACACTATGTTGATTCCCTGTGTTATACTGCTATGTTACCTATCAATAGAACCATCCTCTAGGTTTTTTTTCAGGTTGGATAATTTAATTGATTATATGCACAGGAACTAAACACTATACAGTCGGTGATAAACTGTAACCTGATAGCATTACTCAAGTCATCTCCCTAGCTTAGAGGGTCATGTATTGGATAGATGCATATTCAGGGTCAGGATCCTAAAACCAGTAACACCGCATTAAAGTTATGGGGCTCATAGGTGGGGTTGGGAAGAGGTAGAAATGAAGATATAGTTCATCCAACAACTCTGACTGATGCTTATTTATACTGCAGGGGGAAAAGCAACGGCTGTCTTGGCCATTGTTTCACAGAAGTTTGGATGCCCGCCTCCACCAAGGTCTTCCCATTCTTTCATTGGAGGCAAGTTGGAAGGGGAAGAGCCGGGTTACATTCTTCTCTTTACATGTCAGCTTTCCATTCGCCCCCCCTCCCCACCACCACCCTCACCCCCCGAACCCCACCCCAACCCCGCTCTTCTGACAAGTTGCACCCCGTGCCTCGCTGAGAGCTGCGGGAAAGGTTTGACTGAGGGCCTCAGACCAGGACTATGATCCTGTGTAAACTTGTCTCAGCGTCTTCCCTTTCAGCTGCTCTGAGAGGAGGGGACTGGGGTATGGACGGCTGAGGGAGAGTCTGGTGCAGAGCATGTGCTGAATGGTAACTAGGCACGCTTGTCTGTTTTGACCCCGTCTCCATGGTGAAAGATGAGATAACCTTGCCCACTTCTCCCCGAGGAAAATATGATGAACACTAAGCAATCTGTGCTGGGAGAAGTCACACAGAAAGACTTTGCCAGTTCCGAAAGGCCCAGGGTTTTTTACACATGTCATCAGGTACCTGCCCCACAGAGCTTCAAATAAGTACATAATAGACAGACGGGTAATTATGAGGCCAATATCATTTCTCAAAGTGGAAGTAGGAAAATCAAGCAACTGGTCAGAGAAGAAGTTAAGAAAATCCACAGCTTAGCTAAATCCCAGTGCAGGGAGAATAATTTCTCCACTGCAAAGAATCATAGCGAAACTCAGGACTATAGTTCACTCAGATATAATATATTTTAACTAATTAAAGCTAAGTCTGCAAATAAATTATAGCACAAACTCACACCCCATCTGGGTGTTCTCAGCATGAGGAGAAGTTGCCTAATCGCTGATGAAAAACATCATTCCACTAGTCAGGAATCGCCATTCTGTGGAAAAAATAAATACATAAATTGGCTTTTATTACCTATGCAGGGGTGGGCAAAAGTAGGTTTATAGGTCATATAGAAAATAATACAGTAATTAATAAATAATAGTACAAGAATAAACTGTGTTTCGAATACTCACAACTGTAAATCTACTTTTGCCCCACCCTGTATTATATCATAATGATGCCTTTAAAGGCAGGCCATGCCCAGCACTGCATGGAAGTCACCTGACATATGAAGTTACCTCTAGTCTGTGTTGTTATGTGGTTATATACTGCAATATAGACTTGAGACATTGCAATTTATTTTATATAGGGTATCCCAAAAAGTGTATGTACACACTTTGAATAATTACAAAGGCCTGTATTCAATATGACTTTTATATGTTTTCATGACTGAAAGACATTTTATATTAAAATATTTTAAAGCCATATTTCATTTTCACACTGTCTACACAAAATAAAATTATGGACTATTTCAAAGAAGATAAACTATAGCTCCCATTTCTAAAAATATCATGAGGGGTGTTCTACACAATAAAACAATACATTTTTGAAGCGGCCTAATATAAAATGTGCAATGATGTTTCTCTTTCATTTATTAATAAGAAAGCCTTGTGAAATGACATTTATCCTATTTAGCTATGAATGTAAAAGGGGGATGGGAGCCTGGGGACCACTGAGTCAATACCTACCATAATGATCCAATGTAACTTCTGATATTAGATGACTATGCGATCCTAAAAATAAGACAAATATATTGTTCTCATTTTTTTAACGGGGATATTTTTGAATGCCACATATTGGAGCAGAACAAAGTAATATGAAGGATGTTTTATATTTCTATAGACGTTTGGCTCTTGATAAAATATAAATGATTAAATTTGTCTAATTTGTTTTTGTTCTTGTTTTCATGAATTACATTTGATCATTTCTTGCAGCAGTTAATTTATTTGAGAAACCTTTCTTTGCTATTTTAATTCAGAGTCACATTGTACCTAGTGAACTCCTATTGCAGTCCCCACAGTAGATTATAATTTTAAGACTGCATCATATTCAAAGTACAGTGACTCCATCTTTGCCTTAAACACAAAGCCAGAGTCACTTTCTATGATTCTAGCAGCTAATTAAAGTCCACGGGACTTCTGGTTACCAGGCGGCATCTAAGCAGCCTGAAGGTTGCCACTCCCAATCACAAGTCAGAGAAGGGAGGTCACAGGGCAAACCACAGCCTCAAAGCTGGAGAGACAGACAGGAGGACACAGAGAACCACAACGTCACCCATGGGTAGAAACCTCCGCAGGGAGGCAGCACCAGGGGAGGAGAACCTGAACTGCAATGGAGAAGTTGCCGGAGGTTCAGCTTCACCTCGGAAAGGTAAGACCTTCGGGGGGGCTCAGTGTGGGGATCCCACACTCTCGTGACTTACAGCTCCAGGAGATGGACCAGGTCCTTACAGGGCAGCGACTATCAGAGAGAAAACAAACCAACAAACAGAAACCTTGTGCTTCTGCCCTGGGGAAGGGGGGGGGGCGCGGAGGGGAGAACAGGGCCCTTTAGAAACACACCAGAGCATCCTCCAGAGAATATATCTAAAGAGTCTGAAATATCAGGGTTCTATCAGGACCCAACTGGCCTAGGAGAAGGGACACATCCAACTCCAGCCATCACATTCCATGCATGGGAGCAGGAGACTGAGCAGTACTGGTGAGGTTCAGGGTGCAGGGGCACAGCTCACGGAAAGGCTGAGTACTACTCGTAGGGCTCCATTCACCTTCCCCACACCTCTCCACCACATCATAGGGCTCCACTCACCTTCCCCACACCTCTCCACCACATCATAGGGCTCCACTCACCTTCCCCACACCTCACCACCACATCATAGGGCTCCACTCACCTTCCCCACACCTCTCCACCACATCATAGGGCTCCACTCACCTCCCCCACACCTCACCACCACATCACTAAAAGTCTCTCTGGGAGTTTCTTTCACCCAATACGGCATGTGCAGCTATCACAAATTCACAAAGGGTACTAAAAAGCACACGCACACACACGCGCGCGCGCGCACACACACACACACACACACACACACACACACACCCCACTTTGAAGAGACAGAGGAATCATCAGAATCAGGCTCAGATAGGGCAGGGATATTGGAATTATCAAAGATAAGAAAATTACTGAAAGAAGAAGAAAAAAAAAACCATTCTACCTATCAAAGAACAAATATAAAAATTGCATCTAACCTCTCAGAAACCATGCAAGCAAGAAGAAAGTGACGTGAAATAACTAGTGTTAAGAGGAAAAAAAAAACATTCACCTAGAATTCTCTACCCTGAGACATTATACTTCAAAAGGGGAGGAGAAATAAAAATTTTCTCAGACAGAAATTTTACCAGTAGGAATTTTTGTGCTTTCCAAAATATGTTTTAAAAAAAGTCTTCAAAGAGAAGGAAAATGATGTGTGCATCAGGAATTCAGATCTCCATAAAGAAAGGAAGAGCATCAGAGAAGGAACAATTGAAAGTAATACAAAAACTTCTATTTTCTTATTTTTAATTGATCGAACAGCAGTTTATTCCAAATAGAAGAGCAACAAGGTATCCAACTATGTACTAGTATGCTTATGTATAAGCAAAAGGAATGCCAGCAATGACCCAGGGACGGGAGGGAGGAATTAGGATACTTTTGTTATTAGAAGGCACTCATACCACCTTTGAAGTAGCACAGTGCTATTTGAAAATAGGTTAATTGTAAATGTGTATTTCAAACTATGGAAATCACTGAAAAAAGGGGAGGGCAAAAAAAGGAAGTTGTCTTAGTTCATTCCAGTTACTAGAACAAAATACCACAGATTGGGTTGCATATCAACCATAGAAATGTGTTGCTCACAGTTCTGGAGGTGGGAAGTATCAGCATGATTGGAGATTGGAGTGCCAGCGTGGTAGGGGCCAGGGTCCTCTTCCAGGTCACAGATCTCCTATTGTGTCCTCACACGGTGGCAGGGGCTAGGGAACACCGTGGGGTCTCTTTTATAAGAACACTAATCCTTTCACCGAATGACCTAATAACCTTCCAAAGGCTCCACCTCCTAATACTATCACTTGGCAGGGGCGTGGGGAGAGGAGGGGGGAGTTAGTATTTCAACATAGAATTTGGGGGAGACATACACATTCAGACCATAACAGAGGTATACCTGATAGGCTAAGAAAGGAGAGAAGACAAGGTCACTTTAAATACTCAATTAAAACTAATATCATACTTATGGTGACAAAATCAAACCTTTCCCACTAAAATGAGGAAAAAGGCAAGGATGGCCCCTCCCACTGCTCCTTTTCAACACCACACTGAAAGTAGCAGCTTAATGCAACAAGATAAGAAAATAAAAGGTGTATAGATTGGGGAGGAGGAAATAAAACTGTCTTTGTTCATAGATGACAAGATTATCCATGTAGAAAATCCAAAAGAATGAACAAAAAACATAACTGGAATTAATAAGCAATTATAGCAAGGTTGCAGGATACAAGGTTAATATACAAAAATCAATTGCTTTTTCATATACCAACAATGAACAAGTAGAATTTGGAATTAAAAGCACAATACCATTTACATTAATTCCTCCAAAATTGAAATATTTAGACATGAATCTAATAATCTAATAAAAATTTCCATATTCGTGATAGAAAGATCAATATTGTCAAGATGTCAGTTCTTTCCAATTTGATCTATAGATTCAATGCAATCCCAATCAAAATCCCATCAAGTTACTTTCTGGATATTAAAAAACTGATTATAATCTATAATAATAAAAGCATAATATGCTAATTAGACCAGACGTCCTTCCAGACAACCTTCCAGATGAAGCTGGAGCTGCGAGGGAAGCCCAGGTCCCGGGTGCCTGCTGGTGGCCATAGGCAAGCCCAGTTCCCGGGTGCCAGAGGAAAGCTGGTGCAGGCAACCAGGGGAAGGAAGGCCTACTCTTGCATGAATTTCATGCATCAGGCCTCTAGTGTTTATATAAAGAGGCAAAAGATCCAGAATAGCCAACATAATATTAAAAGAGAAAAATAAATTTGGAGGACTGACACTACTTGACTTCAAGACTCAATTCATTAAAGATACAGTAATCAAGATAGTGTGGTACTGGCAAAAGAATATACAAATAAATCAATGGAACAGAGTAGAGAGCCCAGAAATAGACCCAAATAAATATAGTCAACCAATCTTTAATAAAGAAGCAAAGGTGGTTTTTTTCAACATATAAAAACTGTTGGAACAGTGGGTGAGTCACATGCAAAAATAAAAATAAAAAAATGAACCGAGACACAGACCTTACACTCTTCACAAAAATTAACTCAAAATGGATCATGAACCTAAATGCAAAACTATGAAACTCCTAGAATATCACACAGAAGGAAATGTAGGTAACTTTGGGTATGGCAATGACTTTTTAGACAAAACTCCAAAGGCATGATTTTGAAAAAAATAATTGATACCCTGTTCTTCATAAATTAAAAATACCTGCAAAAGACTGTTAAGGGAATGAGAAGACAAACCACAGACTGGGAGAAAATGCTTGCAAAGGACACATCTGATAAGAGTGTTGTTATTCAAGATATACAGAGAACTCCTAAAACTCGGCAATACTAAAATGAGCAACCCAATTTTAAAAATGGGCGGAAGATCTGAACACACATTCCACCAAAGAAGATATACATCTGTCCCTGGAGAAATGCACACTGAAACATGAGATACCACGACACACCTGTTGGAACGATGAAAAACCTAACACCAAATGCCGGCCAGGATATGGGACAGGAACGCTCACTCATTGCTGGTGGGAAGGCAGAAGGGCACAGCCGCTGTGGGAGACAGTTTCGGTTTCTCACAAAACTAAGTATACTTTTACCATACAGTCCAGCAACCACACTTCTTGGAATATTCCCAAATGAGTTGAAAAACTATGTCCACACAAAAACATGCACATGAATGTTTATAGGACTGCATACAGAACTTCTGAAACACGGAAGTAACCAGGATCTCCTTCAGTGGGTGAGTGGATAAACTGTGGCACATCTAGACAATGGCATATTTATTACTCAGTGCTAAAAAGAATTGAGCTACCAAGTCATGAAAAGACATAAAGAATCTGGAATGCATATTACTAAGTGAAAGAATCCAATCTGAAAAAGCTAGATATTAATGATTTCAATTACATGACATTCTGGAAAACGATGGAGATGGTGCAAAGATGGATGCTTATAGGGACTGGGAGAGGAGAGGGATAAACAGAGCACGGGGGATTTGTATGATGGTAAAAACACTCTGTCCGCTGCTGTAACAGTGGATATACGTATGCCGTACACTTATCAACACCCAGAGGAAGTACACCGCCAAGAGCGAGCCTAAAGTAAGCTATGGCCTTGGGTGATGGTGAGGTGTCAATTCAGTTTCCTCAGTTGTAACCAATACACCACTGCTACAGGATGCTCATGGTGAGTGAGGCTGTGTGCACGTGGGGGCAGGGAGTATGGGAAATCTCTGAACCTTCCTCTCAGTTTTTCTGTGAACCCAAAACTGCTCTAAAAATAAGTCTACTTTTTAAAACTTGTTTTGATAAATGTATGTTTTGTTTTTCTTTCCTTTTTTTAAGTCCACAGCGAGCCCTTTGCCCCTCTCTTTCATTTTGATTTAATGAACATTAGACATTTGGTATTAATTTCCCAGGGCTATCTTAACAAAGCACAAATTGAGCGGTTTAAACAACAAAATGTATTGTGTCTAAATTCTGGAGGCTAGAAATCCAAGACAAATGTTTCATTAGTAGAGTGGGTTCCTCATGAGGGCTCTGTTCCGTGCCTCCCTCAGATATTCTGGTGGTTCTTGGCAATTTTTGGCACTCTCATTGTCTAATTTTCTAATTTCCCCCAAGTTATGTGTCTCTGTTTCTCAGTTTCCTTTTCTAAAAGGTCACCAATCATATTGGTTTAGGGGCCCACACTACTAACTTCTGCTTATCTGAAATACTCCTATTTTCAGTAAAGTCATATTGAGAGGTACTTACCATTAGGACGTCAACCTATGGCTCCTGAGGAGACACAATTCAGCCCATAATACATGTCTTTCTACATAACACTGTGCCTGGCTCTGTTGGCGATCCAAAATATTATAAGACCCCCTGCCTTTGAGAACAGGGCAAAACTTTTATACAACTATAGCAACTGCACAATGGATATCATAGGAAAGCAAAGAAATAGGGTGAAGTGGGGAGCACGGTATGGCTTCCAAGGAGGGCGGTAGAGACCACTTACAGGTTGGTGTGGGCTACTCATGAGCAGGAAGCTTATGACAAAGTTTCCTAGAAGCAGTGGGGATAGAGCAGAGACCCAGCTGCTGTCAGTAAGTGGGAGCAAGGTGAGAAGACTTCCTCTACAGCACTTGGTACCCACTGCCCTTCCAGAGTCTGTGAGTAGCTGATATTGGGCACAGTAGGGGCCTTACTGAGGGGAGCAGAGGGCAGGTGATGAAGCTAGAAAATCAGAGGTGAGGCCAAATTGCAAAGAATCCCAAATGCTAAGCGGGCTCTGGGTGAACTGAGGTCTCTGAGTTTTGGAAATGGGAAGTGATGTGATACAAGCAACATTTGAGAACGGTTTTCCTGGCAGGGGTACATAGACTTCATTGAAGAGGAATTTATTCATTCAGTGAACATTCACGGTGCCCGATCGCTCTGCATGAGGGGAGCGACAACAGTATTCTTCCTAACGTAAAAGCTCGTGCACAATGAGAATGTGCACTTGTGGAGAGATTAAGGCTGGGACTTGCTTGAGATGTGAATAATCTCAGGGACTAGCTCGCTGGCCTGCTTTTATCTGTGTTTTTCTCTTGAGTACCAAGTGCTGGAGGTTTATTCAGGAAGAATCCTTGCAATGCCCTCACACTCAGTGGACCACAAAGACAAAACTAGTAGGCCCAGCCCTAGCTGGTTTGGTTCAGTGGATAGAGCATCGGCCTGTGGTCTGAAGGGTCCCAGGTTTGATCCCAGTCAGGGCACATGCTTGGGTTGCGGGCTCGATCCCCAGTAGGGGGTGTGCAGTAGGCAGCTGATCAATGATTTTCTCCCATCATTGATGTTTCTATCTCACTCTCTCTCTCCCTTCCTCTCTGAAATCAATAAAAATATATTTTAAAAACACACACGAATAGACCCAGAATTGCACTCAAAGAGGGAACAGGGTGGATGAAACAGCAGCATTCTGAGAGTTATAACTAGCCCCCAGTCATCAGAGAGGCAGGCTTCAAAGAAGAAAAATAAACATAATTAAGTAAAATTGTATTGCTCAAATTTCCAATTACATAAATCAATGATATTTTCCTCAATGCTGTACAGCATACTGTATATCACATGGATTTATAGGTTTCCAGATTGATTGAGCCAACTACCACCCATGTGACATCAGCAGGTTCTCTATCTCTTGGTGTCAGCAAAAAAATAAATAAATAAATAAGATACTTACTTTTACATTCAAGATGCAATCATACTGTATTTTGAAAGTACATGTCATCTCAAAAAATTATGCTTAGGCAGGATTTTTCATATAAATAATTCTCTACTGGGCAATCTATCAGAGGCTGTGATTCTCTTTCTCCCTCTTTTTAAAAAATGGTTTTGTGTGTTGTTGGGTTTTTTTTTTTTAATAAAAGGATAAACCTTAAAAGCCAGTTTGTTAAGGAAACACAGAAGGTTTTTTTGAAAAATAATATTCTTTCTTAAGTGATTATAGTTTATCATCTGGTTCTTGAGTCAATATGATGAAAATTTTAACCCTTATCTTTTCATAGTATGCATTACCCATGACTGTATATATTAATACTGAGCTTGCAGATTGCTACAAATAATCTATCAGTTAATTCATCCTTTTATCTCCTCTTGACATTTGACATTTTTATTTCATGATACCAGAGAATTTTGAATTTCTATCACAAGAAATCCTTCTGCCATTAATCCAGAGTTTAACTAAATTAAAAAATCAAACTTGCCCAGCCAGTGTGGCTCAGTGGTTGAGCATCAATCCATGAACCAGGAGGTCACAGTTTGATGCCCGGTTGGGGCACATGCCCTGGTTGCGGGCTTGATCCCCAGTGGGGGACATGCAGGAGGCAGCCATCAATGATTCTCCCCTATCTTTCCCTCTCCCCTCCTCTTTGAAATCAATCATTTTTTAAAAATTAATTAACTAATTAAAAAATAAAACTCATTACTTTTCCTTTGTTTCCATGTCTTTATCAAAGCAATATAAAAACATTACGAAAAATTACAAAAATAGAGTATCTCCTATTGAGTTCTACCCTGCAATATAGCTCATGGGATTTTTGAAATATTTCTCTCTAGTCTTCCCCCCTGTGAAACTGTTTTAGTATAATTATAGTTATTGCTAATTTGGTGCCCTATTTTTTTAGTTAGGAGCGATTTCTAGTAGCACCTGTCGTTCTTCCCAACCCAGGCCCGAACCTGCGCGAAGTGAAGGCAGAGGTGGAGGTCTTTGCCTCTGAGCAGAAGCAGAGCAGCTCGGGGAGCACCAGCCAGTCCTCCGGAGAAATCTGCCCGCCCGGACCAAGAGGAGCACAGTGCAGACACCTCAAAGTTCACCCTGGAAAAGCAGCGTGGGACCACATTTGGAGGGGGCGGGGAGGTTATGGGGTGAAGGCCAGAGAGGGATCTAGACTTGTTGCAATCCCACACATGAAGCTATGGTTCTGGGCCAGGAGTGTGACCTGAAGGAGGCCCAGTGTGGAAGGCACTGTAGCAGCTGAATAAGGGCAATGGAGGCAGGGAGAGTGCATGCGGGAACTGTGCCAGGCACGAAGTGGTAAGCCCTTGGGCTAAGGTCATGGACACGGAAATGGTGAAGAAATGTGGCTCTAAGACAATTGAAGTTCTGAAGTGACAACACCTTATTTAGAGGCTGAGGAAACAATGACTCAAAGGTCAATATTGCCCTCCTCATCCCAGGATTCTTCCTCCTTCCTAGTCACTCTTCCCACTAAGCCCCTTCTTCCCCAGCCCCACCCCCACTCCCTAAGAAGGTGGGTGAGGTCACTGAGCCTCTGAAGGCGGGGACATTCTTTCTCACACTTCCTTCTACCCTTTTCACAGAACTGATAAACTCTATCACCCATGGCCCCTTCCAGGTTCTGCGTGGATGGGTGAAAAGTAGACTTGGGCACACTTGGGTCTCTGCTTCTCTGTCTCAAGGCAGACACGTGAGAATGTCCAGTCCCTAGAATAAGACCAGGAGGAGTGGGGACCAAGGCAGGACAGTGTGGGCCAAGAGATCCCACTTAGCCTCCAGAACAAGTGCCCACCAGACTGGAGAGCCGGGAGCTTCTCCTGCCATTACCGCTAGACTCCACTTCCCACTCAGGTATTATCCAGTGTCTGGATCTTTACCTTGGGGAGCCCAAAGGACAGGCCTTTCTTGTACCCATGTCTCTAGAAAAAGTGGGAGCATGAATGTTAGATAAAAGATCCTATATGTCAAGAAAATAAACATATTCCTATAGGCCTAATATGAAAAAAATAATTAGTTTCCTTCATTTAGTTTTTTCCTTATTGATTGAGGCATTTAGGCAAAGTGATACCACTTTTGTGTAATAAGATAGACAAGTGATTCCTTTTTTTTTTTTCATGTCTGCATACATGCACACACACACACAATTTCCAAAACGTTTGGATCAAACAATTACCATATTTTTATTATTAAGCATTAATTTATGCAAAGGTCTCCACTGAAAGCTTTTTTGTGTAAATTCACCTAAGCTTTTGTGGTAGGTTTCACTCTGCTCACTTCACAAATAAGCTGTCTGAGGGAAATTAAATGCCGAGTCTCCAATCACAAAATCAGTCATCAGCAAGCTAGGATCTGAACCCAGGTCTACTTCGCCCAAGCCCACGCTCTTTCAGGCAGTACAAGGCTCTGCTGAATATGCAGATCAGAACCACAACAGAAAAGCATCCTGATACATATTTTTTTCTCATTATTTCAAAGCTATAGATTTTGTTGTACAAAAATTAAAATGTGGGTCAAAAGTTGGATATTATAGAATACTAGAGGCCCGGTGCATGAAATCTGTGCACTGGGAGGAGGGGGTCCCTCAGCCTGGACTGCACCCTCTTGCAGTCCGGGAGCCCTCAGGGGATGTCTGACTGATGGCTTAGGCCCGCTCCCTATGGGAGCACTGCCACGGAGGCCGGAGAGGATCCCACTACCACTGCTGTGCTAGCCAGCCATGAGCCTGGCTTCTGGCTGAGTGGCACTCCCCCTGTGGGAGCACACTGACTACCAGGGGACAGCTCCTGCATTAAGCATCTGCCCCCTGGTGGTCAGTGCATGTCATAGCGACCAGTCGTTCTGCTGTTCAGTTGATTTACATATTAGCCTTTTATTATATAGGATTACTAGACCAGTGAAGTTAGTTACTATATTAATTTTTTAAATGTTTTATTGACTTTAGAGAGAAAGGAAGGGAGAGGGAGATAAAAACATCAATGAGAGATAATATCAAAATTGGCTGCCTCCTGTACGTCCCCTGTTGGGGATTGAGCCAGAAACTGGGAAGTTCCCTGACTGGGAATGGAACCAGTGACCTTTAGGTGCATGAGATGATGCCCAACCAACTGAGCCACATCGGCCAGGGCTATTAGCTCAATTTTAGAAAACAACAATAAATATATTACATATTGCCATTAATAATAAAATTTTATAGAAGTAACTACCTTCCAAAACAGAAAAGAATGACAAGAAAGACATTGTTTTGTAGTTTAGCAGATCTCTTTAATGCCTGACTTAATAGAACACAGCTACATTCTCATTTCTGCCTCTGCCTTTAATCTGTTGAGATATTTGTTTTGCTTGGTGCATATGAAGAACACGCAGCCTAGCTGAGATATTAGTTGCAAAAGGGCAGAGTATTTTATAGCCTTTTCAGATAATTGTGGGTATCCTTCAATACTACACCAAAACTCAACAGTGGCCATTCCTAAAAGGTTAGTTGTGCTATGGAATCTGAAATGATATTGATGAACTTGTCCCTACTGGGTCATATTAAAACCCATTCATGTATTGTGCACTTTGAATGGATCTTTTACTCATGCACTGATTAATTAGAAACAATTGGTTCACTCATTTCTTTTTAAAACCCCACATTCATTAATATGACCACAAACCTCACCAAAAACATTCTGAAGCATTGGGACGCTATCAAGCTCATAGTGGCAGGTACAAATTTTCCAAAATTATCATTTCACTTGAAAGCTCAGATGTTATCGTTGGCAACAAATACTGCCCATGGTTTTCCTCTGAGTGACAGGCTCCCCTCATTAGTTTTTAAAAGAAAGCGTCTGCCTGCTATCCCAGCGTGAAAAATCAGTTTGTCTGTCAGATGTTTTCGAGTGAGAAATAGTGTTTCCAGGAAAAGCAGCGCGTGCAGCTCACGGCTCAGTCCCACAGCGGCTTTTCCTCCCGCCACGCGCCCCCTCGCTGGTGGCAGCACACGGTGTGTGCACTTCCGCTTTTGCACACATGACGTGAGAAAGGTGTGTACTCCAGGGCCAAGTTCTAATAAAACGAACCATTTTAATGCTTACCAATAACGTTCTTAAGTGAAATTGGCGTTACGCTTGTTGGTTTGTTTGTGTGTTTTTCTCTGGATGTTTGGGGATGAGGAATGCAATGAATACTGGCACAGCATGGGGGCCACTGCCTTGATTCATAGGCACCAAAGGCCTGTCCCACCATTGCTTTGGCACCATTAGCGCAAAAGAGAAATGACATCTTAGGAAAATCGTTTTGACCCACAGATCTCCCCCTTAACAGGTTTTGGGGGTCACACTTTGAAAACCAACCCATTCAGTGCAAATTTATATAGATAAAATTTATATGTTTAGAGAGAGATTTTGCTCCTCTCCCTTCTCCACCTACAAGCAGCCTTCTCTGACTCTCTTTTGAGACCTTGTCCCCCAGGAGTGGCCCCCAACATCCCTGGGAATGCAGAGGGTCAGGCCCTTCTCCAGACCACTGACTAACTGGGAATCTGCATTTAACAAGCTCTCAGGGAGATTCCCATTCACATTACTAGTGGGGAAGCACCACAAATTAGAGAATGGGCCAACTCAATTACATCACGAGTGGCTTCTATGCACATGTCTCCTTGAAGATGGGCATTGATTTGTTGCTAAGTTCCTTGCAGGGGACCTGCTACATAATAGGTGCTCAGTAAATGCTTGCTGGACCCATAAAGGAATAATGATGAACATGTTGAGTCATTGCATATTTACAAATGATGTCTAAACCAGATTTCTAAACCAGAACACCAATAGCTCCCCAGTAGAGAAATCATTTTATCTTTGTCAGCAGCAGAGACGTTTAAACATATAGACAATAAATTCATTTTAAGGTATTTATTTTTAAATGCCTACTTATTTATATCAGCCACACCTGCTCCTTTACAGAAAACTCCTGTTTTGTTTTACAGAGAAGTTAAAATATTCCAATAGTCAAAAAATGCAAACACTCTAGGGATAAAACTATCAAAAATATCGTTTTTTAATTAGGCCTTAAATGCTGACCAACGAATCTTCATGACAATTACTGACTCTGTACACCTCACCCTAGATGAATGCACAGTAGAATCTGTGCATCTACATTTCTTCCCATCAATATTTGCATTTGGGGTTTTTCCCCCTTTTTTAGCTTCCAACCAACAGAGCCGTTTGTCATTTTTAAGGCATGAAGATTAGGCTTTGACTAATTGGGAGATTTGCCCATTATTTAAATGAAACTTGTTTGCAGTTTCATCATCCGTGCGGAGCTAGAAAGGCGGCCGACTGGTGCATCAATTTGGTGAGAAAAGAATAAATGAGTGAGGAAGCCGACAGTTCTCTCATGGCGGCTCTCTGTGGTTACATTGTTGCTCCGGTATTAATTACCCGCGTAAAAATAATGCACCGCGCTGCACTGTTCTCCGCTGCGCTCCCAGCTCCCAGCTCCCAGCAGCCGCCTCCTGGCCGCCTCTCCGCGTTTGCATCCCCTGTGTCAGCAAGCGCTGTGCACTGATGTGCTCACTGTCACAGCACACAGGGAAGTCAGGCTCCCGGCAGCCAAGAATTACGTTGGCTTTAGGCTGTTCTGAAAGTGAGGTTAGCTCCATCCACATTGCAGGGGAGACTCACTCACAAATCCCGGCACCCCTCCTCTGGTTAGGGTTTTAAAAGGTAGTGCCTACACCTCGTACCCGAGCTTTGAGGTGAGGAGTGCCAAGAGGTGTCATGGACAGGTCACTGAGGAGTTCAGACCACCAATGCCACAGAACGGCTGGAAAGGGAGGGGCCAGGGAAGAGGAGCAGGGAGGGCGGGGCTTACTGGGCCACCCCCATTTTGATCTATGGGGGGTCCCCACCTTAGCACTGAGGGTCTGACCTCCCGGCTCTTGCACTGTTGCAGTGGTGAAGGAGGAACGGATTCGGCGACACTGAAATGCAGGACTTTGGACCCAGGGAACAGAGGACGCAGAGACGGAGAAACACTCAGCCCAGGACGGGGCCAGTGGGACTGGGGAGTGCCCCACAGGGTCCACCCATGGCCCTCAAAACCCCAGGGTTTTCCAGAGTAACACTACTGTGCTGTACACTCAAAAAGTGGTTAAGATGGTAAATTTACTTATTATGTTACTTAACCACAATTTTTTCAATTAAAAAAATATATTTCAAGTTAAAAAAAAAAAAATCCTGAGATCAGAAATCTCTATGTTTAACCTTCCTGGTAGCAGACAGTAATTTTCAATCGACAACCCTGTGAATTCTTGTCTATGAGTCATGCGTTGAGCGGTGCCTCCCACTCCTTGAAATATACCATGTATTCAAGTCCTCACCCCTGGAACCTCACAATGTGATTGTTTGGGGAAAGAAGGTCATTGCTGTAGATGTAATTAGTTAAAATGAGGTCATACTGGAGTAGAGTGGGCCCCTCATCTAATGTGACTGGTGTCCTCCGAAGGACGGGAAAAGACACACAGACACAAGGAAGGAGGTCATTGGAAGATGGAGGCCAAGGTTAGAGGGATGCGGCCCCAAGCCAAGGAGCGCCAGGAATCCTAGCACCATGCAGGCTCCGGAAGGGACAAGGGAGGACTGTGCCTTAGAGCCTTCAGGGAGAGCCTGGCCCTGCCAGTACCTTGATTTTGAACTTCCAACATCCAGAACTGTGAGAGAATGAATGTGTTAGTTCCAGTCACCCTATTTGTGGCATTTTGTCACGGCAGCCCTAGGAAATTAATATGCCATGTACATAATGCTCCAGAATATCCTGGGAATCTGCTTCTATGTTACACAAAACTGAAGTTCCACCCCCTACAACATCCCTTCACGCAGAAGCATGAAGGTGGTAGCGACTCTTCACGTTCTCCCAAAGAGTGCCTACACCTCCGTGACATCACCATCCGTGCTTTTTGTAAATCAATACAAGCCTAGATGCTTCGGCTATTCCATCTGACCGAGTTCCCTGAGTCATTTTCATTACTCTTGCTTTACCATCACCATTGCTACCATACCCTTTTTACGCCAAAATGGTAAGCAATGAAAACGATATACTAAATGAGGCTCTGCTAGCCCTTTTATATAATAGTAGAATAATTCTCTTTGACTCAAATTCAATACCCTCTATTCACACCTTCAAAGCTGTTGGTATTTCTCTGTGTTGCTTCATCACTGTGCTTTCTATTGTCACGGGGGAACCACAGGCGGCCAGAGGTGTAGAGGCTCTCGTCCGTTTGCTCTCTGCCTCTCCCTTCATCATTGTCTCAATCACACACTAATGACATGCATTTAAAATATGCACTTCACTCGCTATTATGGATGTTTCACAGTAATTAGGTCAGATACATACTAGTAAAGAGAAGGTCCTTCCACGGAAGCTGAGGGCAGGAAGGAAGGCGATGGCTGCTGAACACAGACTCTGCCAGGCACTTCCCAGACAGGATCTCCACACCCATGTGCGTTAGAGGTTATTGCTTCTATTGTTTTCATTTTATACATACAGACTCAGGGCAGGAAGGTACCAAGGTACCCAAGGCCACTATTCGTGGGTACCCACCCAGGGTTGGAATCTAGGTCAGTGCCACGCTAAGGGTCAGGCCACCGAGCAGAGCACAGGTGCCTTTGTCTTCCTGCCTGGGAAACACGGAGACGCAGAGAACAGCCATGACGAGGCCGTGCGTGGAGTCAGGAAGAGCACTGTGCTGGGCATAATGAACCCGGAGCTCTAGACTCAGCCCATAAACGTCTACAGAGCACACACTCATCCTTGACTTTACTCATTGCTGTGTGATGTTGAGCAGTGCACCCACCCCTCTGGGCTTCAGACTCATCTGTAAAATGAGGGCCTTAGCGGAGGCGATCTCGTAGCTTCCCGGAGCTCCCATCTTGATGAGCTCTGAAGCAGGAGTTCTGGGATGGGGACTAAAAGCACACATTCCCGTGTGCTTTTAGTTCCTGCGATTGCATGTGCTCCATGTTCCTCGTGCTTAGCACGGAATACTGTCAGCTTCCTATTCATCTCTCCACATTTCGAGTGCTTAGTTCTCTTGGTTTTCCCCAGCGAAGGACACATGGCAAAACAAGGAAGGAGAAGGCTCCCTCCGCCTCGCAGTCCAGTTCCCACGTGAGAGGAGCCAGACCTCACTGTGCGGCTGTGTCAGGGACAGGAGGACCCTGGGAGGGGCTGCAGTCCAGTTCCTGCAGCTCCGCCAGTCACCCCTGACCAAGCACAGCAGTTACCATGGCAACCATTGCTCTGTGCTCCATGGAGGCCACGGGTCACAACTGCAGATGCCACCAGCAGCAGCCACGCGCCCTCTCCCCTCCCAGCACACCCTGACTCAGCAGCGCCGGTCACGCAGCACACACGGGCCACCAGCACAAAAGCAATCAGTCAGATCGAGGCCAAACGTAGAAGCAAGTGCAGAGCTTCTTCGCACGTATCTGCACCACACCCATCACAAGCATCGCACGCACACGGTGACCTCTTCATGGGAATGGAGGCCAGCCCTTGGGTTGCTCCTCAGTGTATCACACGGCCAATATATCTGCCCTAGAGAGAAAATTAGAAAAACGCCAGCATTTCCTCCTTAAGCTTTGCCTTGAGACTTATACTCCATGCAGTTTGAAGATGTGAGTCTTAGCCTTGCCGATCCTGCCAGTCCTTTAATATGTATGCAAATTACATAGATCTTATTGAAATGCAAAGTCTGGCTCAGAGGTCTGGGATGGGGCCTGAGAGTCGGAATTTCTTACAGGCTCCCAGGTGATGCTGCCGCCGATGGTCCGCGGACCACACGGATCAGCCAAGCCTCAGGCCACACTAGCTCCCACCGCACATACAGACGCCCTGCCCGGGCACTGTCATTTATCACTGCACCACAGAATCAGAGTAAATGCCAGCTGGTTCAGAGCACCCTTTTCTATGGGGCAGGGGCTGCACCTGCTTGGGATAAAGATAATAGCTACAATTTATTGAGATCTTGCTCTTTGCCAACACACACACACACACACACACACACACACACACACACACAGTGTCCTCTACACAACAGTCTTTGCAATTTAATTGTTACTTAATCAAAATTTACACAAGAGAATTGAGGCACAGCCCTGTCCCGTGACTTACCCAAAAGTCACACGGTCAGTAAGCAATTGAGCCAAGACTCACACCCATCGGTCTTGCCCTAACCCATGCTTTGCTGTCACCACCTCAAGCACACGTCAGCACACGTAAGGGCGTAGTGTGCACTGCTTCCCAAGAACACTGATCTCGCCCCGAGTTCCTGTGTCCCCTGATCTCCGCTGCTGCAGGGGGACACGCCCAGGAAGCCCCAAACAGGGAAATCCCCACGTGCTCCTCTGGTCAGCCCCATGGCTGCTGTTACCTGGGATCGGGGTTTTCCCTCGTTGAACAACCATTTGTCGAGTGCTTCCCACATACAAAGCACATGAACATCAGAAGAAGTAAAAGAGAGAGAGGCTCTGCCCTGCTCATTCTGGCTCACATTCCTGACTGTCCATCCCTTCTTCTCTGAGTCTCCCGCAGGATCGCGAGGGGCACAGTCCAGGCCGGACTCTGGCCCGACCGTCTCCCTGTACTGACAGGTCGGGGGTGGCGCCTGATAGGGCCTGACCCACGCACAAGCACCGAGATGTTCCCTCTGCCCCCTGGGTGCTGGCCTCGCAGCTCAGAGATGAGAAGGAGGAGGGCCGCCTTAGAATCATGGCACAGAGAACCTGTATTTCTCTGCCAGGAGCCTCAGAGCCGATTCTGAGATCTAGAATTTTCAAATGGTGGTACTGGAGGGAGCTTGGAGACCATTTCAGAAATAGTCTAATTCTGAAATTTTTGAAATTTGAGTTGGAGAATTCTTTCTTCCGATGCAAGGATGCGTGCATAAAGCTCAAAAGAAAAGGAGACAAAAGGTAGGGGGTCTCCGGTGGAGGACAGATGAGGCTTTCAGACCTCAGCCCTTGGACAGAAGTGAAAGGACTCGCCATGCCTGCTCTCTTGCTAGGGGCACCACTTGAAGTACATCTCTCCGTGGCTAGATGTCCTCACACTGGACCGTGTCCTGCAGGCCGCACATTGCCCTACGTCAGTGGGCCATGGCCTCGGCTGCACGGGCGAATCATCTAGGGAGGCTTTTAACAATTCCTGGGTCCAGCTCCAGAGACTCTGAATTCATTGGTCAGGGATGTGCCCTGAACAGCGGCTGTTTTACCAACCGTGCTGGGGTTTCTAACATGCCGCCAAGGTTAAGGGTCACTTCTCCAGACCCAAGGACAGCTACACTGCAAAGATACTAGTGCTGCCCGACACTGACTCCACGATGGAATCATCGGGGGGGAGGGGGGGTAAAGCTGAACAGGTCCTGCACCCCACCCAGACCAAATAAATCAGACTCTCCCGGGGTGCAGACTAAGCATCGACAGTTTGCACAGCCTCCCGGGTGATTGTACTGGGCAGCACCGACTGGAAACCACAGGTGTAGACCATAGACATGGCCCGACCATACCTGGAGGAAGAGTGAGTCCGTGACTGCTCTGTGGGTGAAAGCGAAGGGAAATTCTCCACTTACGCGGCCACAACAATAAGGGTCTTTTTCCCAGACTCTGGCTCTATTTGAGTCAAATTCATCTAATTGCCTATCTTTGCCGACTGCTCGTTGTTACCTGCCTGCCGCTCTTTGTGCGTAGGCTCTAGGAGTTCGCAGTCAACAAAGTATCCCACCTGCAGACCTATGCGGGGCCATTATCCGGCACAATGTTGGCGTGATTGCTTCTGGATTGCAGGATGATTTTATCTGTAGGTCTTTCCCTCTGTCGTCTGAGGGAGAGGAGATTGCCCAGCAAATCCCAAGCAAGTTAACAAGCCTGGCTGAGGAAATTTATTTGAGATTTCTGGACGCCCACTGCCTGCCGTTAGTGTTTTCCAAACATGTGAGACCATTGCTTACACATTTCTTCCATATATGTTACTTTAACTGTGGATATTTAGGACTCTCTGCTTTTTAAATCCTTCGCACAACTGTATTGTGTGTTTATCACATGAACCCGGGGCAGGTGAGTAATAGGTATATTCTCTTTTTAAGGGGAGATGCCTGGCACTAAGTGAAAAGCAAGGCGTAGGCGTTCAGAAAGAAAGGCCAGGGAGACGTACGATTCCTCAAGTCTGTGCAGCAAGACTGACTTGGCAATTACAATGGCCTGCCATTCCTTAATTCTTAGACCCACTGGTTATCCCACTGTCCTCACATTTATTTTTGTCCCGATGTCCTGATAAGACAGAAGGCAGCTCATCCTTCATTTAGGCAACCATGGGGCTCAGTGTGCAGGTGCGGTGACCTCCCTTGGTTTCTCTTCAGATCCGCACTCCTCTGGCTGTCCCACGTTCAGCCCTTCTTCCGGGGGATGGATGACAAGGGGGAACGGCATTGCTGGAACTATCAGTCCCTTTTCTATGTAGTGACCTTTCTAATGAAGTCCCAATGTGGTGCAGTAGAAAACATTAAATAAGTTAATTTGGAGAATTACCTTTAGAGTTTGTGTATAATTAGTTCCAAGTTATGTGACTATTAGAGACATATTTGAGTGCCTTCCTCAAATCAATCCCTCTCTCCCACCCACAGCTTGGGGGCTTCCCTTTGGGGGAACATTCCTCCCCAGCTTCATTCAATCTGGTGCAGAATAGCTGAATCTGAACAAAGAATGACACAAACAAGCCATATTTGTAGGAAGCAATCTGTCCATGAGGTGATGCAGAATAAAGTCAGGTTGTCAACAGGCCTATGATTACCAAATGCTGCTAACTGAGCAGTAAGGAGTAAAAGAATTTTCTCTCACACACTACCCTATGGCATAAGGAGAATTCCTAGTAGCCATGATTCTGGCCTTTCCCTGACAGGAAGGTCTTGCAAATAGGAGCAATAATTTAAAAGGCATCAGCGTAGAAGCTATACAAAAAAATTACACTAGCCAACAAGGGAAGAAACAAATCAGAAGAAAACAATGGCAGAAAACTGCCAGGAAATAAAATTACCCAAAAACAAAAGTTTTTTAATTTTTAATTTCAAAAATATTTTTAGAGCTTTTAATTTAATTTTAAGTATAAAATCTCACATAAATATCTTTGAATGTTTCAAAATTCACTGACAGTGAATGCAAACTTTGGTGGTGGTTGTTAATCCTCACCCGAGGATATTTTTCCATTGATTTTTAGAGAGAGTGGAAGGGACAGGGAGAGACAGAGAGAGACACAGCCACATGAGAGAGACACATGATTGGAGGCAGGGATCAAGCCGAGGTATGTACCCTTGGCCAGAATCAAACCCGTGACCTTCAGTCTGCAGGCCAAGATACTCTATCCACTGAGCCAAACCAGAGAGGGCTGAATGCAAACTTTTTTATGACATCTCTTCCAAGAAACTCTTCCACCAAACAGAATCTTCTCATCTGCTCCGGGAACGCCCTAAGCTTGACGTGGTGCAACCTTGGAGGAAGAAGAGTCATCAGACTCAGATTCAGAAGTCCACTGGTGGGAATATCTGTTTAACATCGCTTCTCCCTTCTTGCACAGGAATTGAATACACAGATTTTCCCTACGGGAGGGGGAATATTGGGAATTTTTATACTTATTGCAGTTTCTTTTTCTTCTTCTGAAAGAAGGAAGGGACTCGTGAGTGAACTGAAAACCAACAGAGAACAATATCTGTTCATCAGCCAGATACAAAGGAGTTGGTCACATAATTCCTTGAAATGCCCTTGTCAATCAGACCTGCCAACTCCTCTGTAAGAATGAAAGAAACAGAGGAAGGAGCATGCTAAGAGTTTCTGATGAATCCACTCCTAGATTAAGCTGTGACTAATAACGTTGACAAACCAACGAGAAAGAAGGTAAATTGCTCCTTCAACCTTGTTTTCATTAAAATCTTGCTTTGCATGTGTCGTTATTAAACCGGACCCTTGGAAATACTGTCTCCATAGAATTTTATTTCCACAAATAAAATCAGGAACACTCATGGGGATGTGTGTGGTGAGCGTGAATAGATATGAGGCAGGAATCTTAGCATCCCTAATTACAGGTTCTATTATTTAAACAGTGAATAAACCAATTTAAATCATTTCAACAAACATTTATTGAGATTATTTAATATGAAGAGATCTGTGATTTCACAAAGCTAAATATTCATATGATGGTGAATATTATTTTATCTTAAATTAGTTAAGCATTAAAAGAGGCTCTAATGAACTCAGAAAACACATTTTTTAAATGAGAGAGAAATGTTAGTTTCTGCTGAATGACTGTAACAAATACATCAGAATGCAGCATATGGGCTCCTAAATATCACTGCACTCTGCACAATCACACGAGAAAGCCATTGGGTTTATGGAGAAGATGAGGTGGGGGCACAACCTTCGTCAGCGACATGGTAAAAATTAGAAGAGAGAACCTATGAAAAACAACAGTGCATACATTAGGTAGATGGTTAAGAAATCATATGCATCATAATGCATATGCATATATTACATATATGGCATTTTACCATCATAATGCTGTGGACTTGATAAGGGTGCTTGCTGCTGGTGAGTTCCTGCAAAGTGGTGGCCGGGAGGTTGTCTGGAAAGGAGGAAAGGGGTAGCACCATGCACCTGTGCACAGGTGTGGCTCACCATGCAGGGTGAACTGAGGTAGCGGGCAGACACTTGAGGCATGTGCCTTTCATGTATCGCTATAGTGTGCCAAGCATTTCCCCAAGGGAGGGAAGGGGCCGTGCTCCCCCAGGGTCTGCCAACTACGGTTGCCCATGCAGTTTCCCAAACCTTTCATATATTGGGGTTTGCTATGTATTTCATTTGGGTGAAAAGCTTCCATTTTACATCTATGATAATAAAAGCATAATATGCTAATTAGACCGGACATCCTTCAGGACAACCGTCCGGATGAAGCCGGGGCTGAAAGGGGAGCCCGGGTCCCAGGTGCTAGAGGGAAGCCAGTGCCGGAAGCCGGGGGAAAGAAGGCCTACTCTTGCACGAATTTTGTGCATTGGGCCTCTAGTTTTTTAATAATAGGTGATTCCTTAGCCTTGAGTAAAGGCTGACCTCCGGAAAGACGGGGCATCTTCACCACGGTGCGGGCTATCCGCCTGGGCACACCACCGAACAGTCCCCAGCAGCAGCCAGACCCCCAGGCTTTGCTCTTAATTGCAGATATCTTCCTTGCTATCCCCTGGTTTGAGACCATGAATCATGCATAGAGAAAATGTATTGCTTGTGGAATTGTGAAGCTATGGGAACAACAATAAAATCTATTCATCTGTTCTGTGCTTGAGAACTAATAAAGATTAGTAGTTGTCACTGAGGCAGGGAAACTTAAATATCCATTATAGCCCTGGACACAAAGTAGCATTTACATTACAGTTGTCGTCCTAAGACAGTAGAATTCTAGAAGCATTTTTTCTGTCATCAGCCATTAATTATAAGATGTGAATAACGTTCTAAAAAAGGAGGGGCACAGATCCTTGTTATTGGTTAAGGTCCCAACTGAGTGGAACTCCTGTGAGGGCCCACAGGGGTGGCGGGGATTCGGGGTTCGGTCCTCCCTGAGGCCGGGCTATGAGCCTTGGTTCTGGGCTGTAGCTTTCTGCATTCACCCAGCCTTTCTCTCTGACGAGATCACACATAAGCCAACATAAATGAGATTCACTCTGTGTGCACAGGGCTTCCTAATAGACCAATGGCACTGGAACAGAGCCTGGGTTTGACAATACGCGCTGTAGCACAATTGTTACGTATATATTTATAGTCCCGTCTTTTGCAAAATAACATTCTTTCTCCTCTACCACAAAGCTTATCTGATTATTTTAGTCAAAGCCATTCAAAAAAAAATTAAAAAACAGTATTCCAAAATATCGCTTGCGGTTTTAAAATAAGAACAATGATATCACTATTACAACTGTGATGTTATTATTATGACTGCTGCCTCACCCCAGCAGTGGGTCTGCGTTCCACCTCCATCTCCAAAGCACACTGTTTAAAACAGATCTGTGGATCCAACACACTCTGTTTAAAACAAGCCTGTGGATCCAGAAGCAGGGAGAGAGGTTTCCTTGGTCCCTGGCAATGAGAGCGGCTCAGATCTAACTGCCCTGTGAAGCGCTTCTGCTTAAAAGAGCATCGCCTCTGGGGGAGGCGGTGAACATCAGCAGCATCCTGCCATCGACCTTCCGCTCAGCCTCCTGGCACTTCCTTGCACAGCCCCTGAGAACTGAACCCCGCCCCCCCACCTCCCCTGCCCCCCATCTGCCTTGATTCATCAGTTTAACATTGGCCGGCTCACATCTACTCTGTGGTGGGCATTTTGGCACAACAAGCATTTAAAACAGACCCTTTAATATTTATGTAAAAAAAAAAAAAAAAAAAACAGCTTTCCCTGTACTACCTGAATTATTTACCCTGAGTGCATGCACATAAAGTCACAGGCTGATGGCGGATGCATAGTCCAATCAAGCACTGTGAGATCTGGGAGTGGTGAGCACCAAGGGCATCGTCAAGGAGTCTGCCCAGTCTTTAGAGCAGCCACGCTTTCCTGGGTTAGTCCGAGCGAAAAGTAGGAAAAAAATACCCACAGCACAAAGCGACAGAAGGCTCTGCGCACATTTCTCTCCCAAGGAACATGGGCCACCCACCCAAAGGATGGCACATGGCACCAACACCATTCTGACACTAAAACCAATGGTATGGCCTTGCATTCACTCCACCAACTCCCTTTTGGAGTCTGGGCTTCATTTGGCTTGGCCCTACATAAATTATCCTATGGGCTTGAATGCCTACAAAAGAGAACATGATCCAACCTTCCGCTATAAACACAGCTACGATTCCACTCCCGTGCCAAGCGGCAGGCAGAGAAATCAAACGGTTGGCCCCCAGTGAATTCGTGTACGCGCCCCAGTTTCCTAACACTAAGCGCGCCTCAGACAATAGACGGGCTCTTAACTCCTTCCTGTCAAGTCTTCATCACTCGCAGTCCGATTGCATTCTTCTTGCCACTTCTCACCCCATTACTCACTGAGACTGTCTTTTCCCAGGGAACCTGAGCTAACGTACTCCGCAACCAATGCTGGAGTTAGCAGGAGAGTGGGAAGCACATTAGCATACAAAATGTTACTATAGGAAGAAAAAAAGAATCCCTCAGTTGCAGGAGCTGCACGCTATTGTCTTAAATGTTGCTGTTCTCTGAACGGTCCCCCCGCCTCTACTTGGAGATAATGCACATGCAGAGCAAGGTAACCTTTCAGCGCCACTGGGGCCTGTGTAGGAAGGAAACGCTGAAACTACATTCCAATTAGATTCTACGGAAATGGGGGGAAAGGTCTTTTAGACAGAAATCGAGATAAAGAGGGGGAAACGGTTAATTACTGCACACTTTGCAGCAACTGTTAGTTTCAGTAAACCTCACTTGGGGGGAAAATAAATCCCAACACTGGCCCGCCCTGCGGTGCGATGCAGAAAACTGGGTAAAGGAACCCAAAGAAAGGGAAACGGGCGTCGCTGCACAATATCCTGAACGGACCACAGCCCGCCCAGCGGTCAGCCAGGCAGCGAATGAACAGTTAAAAGGCTCCGGTGACCCATAATCCCCAATCGTTATACTCAAATGGCTCCTCTCAATAGAAAGGAGGCTCTTCAATAACCATAGATCTCGTCTCTGTTAATTTCATGTAAGTCTAACGGAGTCATTAACATCCGAGGAGCCCACTGCACAGGCAGCCCCTCCCGCCCCCGGCCCCCTCATTTCTCCTGCCAGCCCATCTCTTGAAAATTTAATTGTTACCAATGGAATTCCTGCCCTGACTAAAGGCTTTTGCAATCAAATCAATAGCTGATGAAAGAGCGGGCCGAAGAAAAGCCATGTTAAATGCATTACCCCCTCCATTTCCACAGCCTCCGCGGGGTTCCTTTCGCGATCTTACAATTGGAGACCCTCAAAATAACATCCCTTTCAGGGAGTTAAAATGGCTAAGTGTTACCCAGAAGTGGCTATTAGATATTTATAAGGGCCCCCTCCATGCCTCTCCCGGATTTATTAAGTGCGGGAAGGATCTGTTTGGCTACCAACGTCCACACACTGGAACTGAGAAATCCAAGGGGAAGTGCCCACGTGCAGGTCTGGGCAGGAAGGGAGACTTGTGCGGGGATGGGAGCTGCTACAAGGAGAGAGGCCAGGTGTGTGTGTCCCTGAGAAACAGGACACAAGGCTGTCTCCTCCCCTTCAGGCCCCTCCCTCACACCCCCTGCCGTTCTCCTGGAATGGGAGAGCCCAAGTGCTGGGCGGTCTCCCTTTGTGCTTCCCACCTATGGAGTCTCCAGCACAAAAGAACCTGCCTTCAGGGAGAAAGGTGCCTCCGTGGCGTCCTGTCCTTCGCTGCTATGCCGGACGCGGTCTTTGGTGCCTTAATCAGACGGACGATGGCTTCTGTAAAGAAAGCATTTCATCCGGGCCACGTGGAGTGTAGCTCGTGGCATTTTGCAATACTCCCCACGACAGGGCATCTTCTTCGATGAGTGGCACGGGTCTGTTTTCCGATGGCTACCTCGTTCCCCAACAGCGTGGTCAAGGGGAGTTACAGACAGGGTGACCCATGACTGTGCCGTGCACAGAACTAGACTGCCAGGGGCCAGGCTGCCCAGGAGACTTAGAGGGATTCTCTGGATAAAGAACCAGAGTCCTCTCCTGCAGGGCTGACAGCTGCGTCCCAACAGAGGGTGTCCCCCCAAAAAAAATGTATACACACACTTGGAATAATGAACAAAGGCAGTGTTTATTCGCATGCATTCCACTTTCAAAATGGAGCTACCAGCTGTTGACGTGCACATACATTTTGGGGGACCCGCTGTATATAGGACCAGGCGTGCAAACACACTTCAGATCCTCTCATCGAAGTGATAAGGGAGCCAGTCACACATTATCTGGAGGGTTTAGCCTGCCACTATTTTCTTGCTAAATTGTCCAGATAATTACTTCAATTTTCTACTTCGGTTTGACTTGGAAACCTAGTCACAAGATAATAACAGGTCCTTGTTCAGGGCAAAAGCTTACTTGCTTATTTATGTATAATGCTCGCCTACCCACAAGCAACTCCCATGTGCCCTCAGGAAGTTTTGCTCTAATTGAAGTCAACACTCAGATTCTAGAAAGATCAGTGAACGTGAACAATGATCCTTTAAGAGCTGAGTCGGTGAGAAAGAGTATAATGCTATGAGATGTGAGCAGCCAAACCTCTCTGAAGTCTCCCTGGAGGAGACAGGCTTCCCATAGACCCTACCAGGCCCTGAACCTGTTATTACATCACATACATAGAAGGACATATGTGTGTGTGTACATCACCGGGCAAACCAGTGCTCCTCGTAGCCAGAGCCACCAGCCACCCAGGACAGGCCTGCCAACCCTGAGGGTAAAGGAGGCCACTCATCACCCCTGGTGACACATTCAGAGCCCTCCAATTCAGACACTTTGCTTTCAAGTGTTGCATGCTGGGATTTAATTGGGCAGAGGGAAGGATATGAGAAGAGAGAAGACACGTGTGATGTAAATGAATGCATAATTCTTTGAAGGGTAGAGTAGGTTTGCAAGGAGAAATGTAACCAGGAAGCACAGCCTCGGGAGATCGTGGGAATCCAGGGTGTCCAGGTTCTAGAATCGGAGAGTCCTGGGTTTTAGACTTCCCCCTGTCACAAGCTGGGTAGGTGACCTTGACCAAATTATTTAACTTCTCCATGCTTCATTTTCCTAACCAGCAAAACAAGGATACCACTGTCCCTATCAATTAATATAGTTGTTCTTACCAGCCTATGTTCTGAAGAATACATGAGATAACGTGAATAAAGCACTTTGCACAGAGCCCGATGCATGAAATGTTGATAAATGCCAAAGGCAGTAGCAGTATAAGCACTGCTATTAATGTTGCTAACTGATGTTTGCAGCTAAAGGTCAGTGCTTAGGAGGTAGAAATGAGGGATAAAATATTGGGTTTTCCAGAAAATGGGGATATGCAAGTGTTGTATTTGCTGGTGCAGAAATATATTTAAAAAAAGAATTATTGCAGATGCAACAGCTCTAGTAGATCAGAGGAACAATGAAAGTTGACAGCAGCCATCCAGGCCCAATGAGGACTTGCATTTCAGATGACACATGCAAATGCGTATCTGCAAAGTAGCCCATTTTCGATCCTATCCCCCACCCCCACCCCCACCCCGTGTTAGTGCGTTCACTTTTGCAGATGCATGGACAGCAGATACAAAGTTTAATGCGCATGTCAAAGGAGCTACTCATCACCGTCATTCTGGCTGCAGCCTCCTCACCGAGGGATCTTCCAAGGGCCATCAAATCACCATGGAGAGAAGAAGAACGGATCATAAATATTTGAGGACTATCCAGCGAAAGTACAGGAAATTATCTATTATCCATCGTGCAGGCAGACCTAAGTAAAAGTTAGTTATGGAATCTGAGATAAAATTGAATTTCCCTGAAATATAAGAGAACATAATTTGTAGCCCAGGCAGTTGTGACATACAAATACACCATCTCCAAAAGGAGAAAATAAATGATAAACTCTCGGTCCCGAGCAGGGCACCAAGTACAATGTAAGTGATCGATGCAGGTTGGTGATAGATGGCACCTCCCGATTCGCAGTATATATTCATCAAAAATTTCTCAGGAAGAAAAAAGGTTTGCAATTGAAAGATATCATTAATTGTACATTTTGTCTTATTATTTAGAAATAGACACTTCAGTGCCTAAAGTGAAATGTCTATATAAAATACATTTATAAAGCACTTCATTTACAAGTTACTTCACGTCTATTTGTCACTCTGAACTTCTTCATCTCCCAGGGAAAACTGTAAGAGCATTTTTGCCTCCATTTCACAGATGAAGACATCAAATCTAAAGACGCTTAGTGATTGACTGTAGACTGTGTCATTTGGAAAGCATTGAGCCAAGACTAGAACCCAGGTCCTCCAGTATCCACTCCTCATCATCTCTTCTTCTACTGTGGAGTCATTATTCTAGATGCAGCAGAGGTCAAGGCTGAGTATTCGTGATCAAAACTATCCCCGCAGAGCAGCTGGGGACACCTGTCCAAGCCAACAAAACGTATTAGCCAAGTTCAGGAGTGTGAGCTCACAGGCACGATGGCAGCCTGGGGGGTGGACTGGCTCCATCTATTGGTGTGTAAGGGGATGTGGAATATAAGCCCTGAGGAGCTCTCAATGACAGATAGGCTAAGGGGTGAGGGAGTCATCCCCTAGGTAACTGAGAGCCATCATAGGGATTTTTACCTGGGAAGGGACATCATTGAATATGTGACCCAAAGTCTAGCCAGGGTTGGAGCCAGAATTTCAAGGAGAATGAGTGCTGTGGAGAGGCTGGAAGCAGAGAGCCAAGTGGGACGTCTTCTGTCTCAGCTCAGGGTGAGCCTCGGCGTGCACTGTTCCAGAATGTGGACACTGACTCCTCCACTGGATTGTGAATTCTTCATAGGAACTCATGCTCTTTTCATCGTTGTGTTCCCATCTGCCTGGTACAGCGAGTCACACATTCCAAACACTGCCACCAGGACTCCCCTCCACATAGGCCAACATTACCTCACCCTCAGCAGAAACAAAACTAAATGTATCATCTGCATCCAACTACCATTTCTCTTCCCATTTCTCTCCCTGGTAAGTATGGCACTGCATCCCACTGGTTTTCAAAATCTGGCATTCATCCTAACTACCTACCTCTCCCTCTCCCCCACTCCCCATTCAACTCACCCCAACATAATGCCCCCTTTTCTAACGTCTCGTTTCTGTACCCTCTTCATTAACTGCACTTTCATCAGAATCTCCTAACTGAATTCTTGCCCCTTTGAATCTCTCCTTAGCACTACTACCAGAGGCACCATTATAAAGTGAAGGTGTGACTATGGAACTGATTAAAACCCTTTGTGGGTGCTCCATTGCCTAGAGTACTGCTTGGAGCCCAAACTCTTCAGCACTCACACACACACACACACCCTTCATGATCTGGCCTCTCATCCCTGGCCCATGATCTCCAGTCATCCACACTCTAATCAAATGACCCTCCTCAGCCACACTAGAGAGAGCCTCTGGGCCTATGATCCTTCACGCACACACTGAGCCCAAGTGCCCTCCCCCAAGCCCTCCACACCTGCTATTTCCCTGGAGATACCCTATTTGTCCCACGTCTACCATCTCCTCTTCTGAAGAAGCCTCACTCATAGAGTCTGCACCACTTACCAGGCCCCCAAGGCAGAAGTCATCTCCCTGCTTCCATGAAAGCGCTCTATCCATTGCTTACCTCGGCAGAGTTCTGATCACATTGCATTAAAGGCATTCATTTTCGTGCACTTGAGGGTAGGGATGCTGCCTAATTCATTTCTCTTTCCAACACCCAGTACTTAGTACATAATAGACACTCTTCAAACATTTATATGAATTAGTGCATAAATATTATTTAAAGACTAAATGATGACATGAACAAATGGATGAATGTTGACAGATGTTTTTTCTGCTCTATTCTCTGCTGTACAAACTGAGCAACACCTGGCTGTACAATCTAACAGCAGACACGTGAGAGCTATAGAAACACACACGCTTATATTAAAATGTGTGTGCGTATTTGGGATATGGTTACACTTTACACGTACAAAGCATCTTAGCACTTAACTTGGTATGTGAATAGATACATAGTGAGATTTAAAGAGACTATCATCCAAATGTAAATCTCTCCATATTCCTTTAAATGAATTAGAAGAAACATAACATATTGGTTTTATTTATCTCCCCCAGCTCAAAACGTTAGCCTCTACATCTTGAAAGTTAGAGATGTCTTTGGTAAATGACTGGCGAATGGATTAAGGTATAGTGGTTGGCTTACCAACCAGGATGCCTAGTTTACCAATATACATTCTATTTGGTGGACTATTGGACAACTAAGGCTATTGAGTCTATCACAGGGATTTTAAATTGTTTAATCCCCTCTCCCCCACTTCAAGCTTCAAATTGGATATGTTGTGAGTTAGCTTGAAATATTGCAAATAAAATATCATTGTACTGTCTTGAATAACACAATGCGCAGCACAAAGAAGACATTTGATAAATATTAGTTAGTCTGGAATAACTCCTCCTTGCTTCATTATGAAAGCCAGAAGTGTGTCTTATTAACAGTGCAGCCCCACAGAGTCAACCACTTCGCTCAGTGTCCATTGAATAAGTGAGTGCTCATGGGCATTTGAAATTGGGCAAGACAGACACATTCTTCAAAGGGTATTTGTGTTGGTTCCATTACCTGAAGAATCAAGTTCATTGGTCTCTGTAGGTACCAGTCATTATTAAATCAAGCGCTCTATTTGACTATTACAGGTACAAATCAAGTCCACGTACACAAATGCTAGCTTCCATCTGGCACTAGAGACCTAAATGTGAAATCCCAGGTATTGTCTAAGGAGAAGTCAGCCTCAAAACCAGGGAATAGACACAGTGATCCGTAAATGTTGTTTCTTCATCTACAACAGTGATAAGTCACAAATAAGTAAAGTAAAGAGTATTATCACGTTAACTGTTTCAGATCACCATCTGCAGAAAGAACACAGCAGAATGGAAATTGCTTTTATAAAGTATTCAATACGATTTAAACATCTCATGATATGCAGTGGGGCTCTCCGAGATGTGCCAGATGCTATTAAACACAGCACGCTCTATGGGAAAATCATGCAAAATACATTCACCCATTGGATTCTATTGCAGGGCGTAAAGGGCTGAATACATAAATGAACCTCCATTATCTTGGTCTTGGGGCATTTTGGGTACAGCTTTCAGATACAGAACATGAAAAATAAAGACAACTATAACACCTTTTATTTTTCAGTCAGCAATATGCTTTCGAAGCGTCCCTCAGAGAAAGCACAAAATATACCATAGTGTGCACCAATTTCTCATTTAACATGAGTTGCTATTCACATTTATATTGTTTTTGCTTAATACACCAGCCTTGGGAATTGTTTACTTAAAAAGTGACAATGGGAAATATGTACAGTAGCTAAACACAATTATGGGCACCCATACATTTGTTAAAACTCTTTTAAAAACCAACAAATAGTGATTGAATTCAGGGAGGTGCTTGTAATCTGAATGCAGCAATTAGCATTTGCAAAACTTCTCTCTTTTGCAGAGAATTTTCACTTTTTAAAAGTTATTTCCTATTAAAAAAAAAAGAAAGAAAGAAAAGGACCTTACCTACAAGATCTTTGAAGGTATGCACAGGTAAGGCAAGTATTATTTTAAAGAAAAAGTATAAACATGAGGAAAGTAAGATTCTCAGGAATTAAGTGTTTTAGCCAGTGACTCCAAGAAAGAAAACCCACACAAAGTGCTCCATGTAAATCTTCCTTCCACACCCCGAGCTTTCATAGTCTGCTCAGGGCCTCTGCAAGAGCTGCCTTGGGGGAGGAGACAGAGGCTGGACAAGAATTCCAGGACCCCAGGCTGTAAGCATATCTCTTTTATGTATCGCTCACTTGAAAACAAAATCTTTTATTTAAAAAAAAAGAGAGAGATACTCTTTTTAAGCTTAAAAACCTATGTACTAGACTTGGTTGCTATGAGAAATAACCTTATGGTTAAGAATTAAAAACAGAAAATTCATGTGCTGAAATGGCAAGGCTGCGGGGGGCGGGGGAGGGGGGGCGTGGACATAGTGTCCTGAGTGGAGACCAGCTACCAGCTATGAGAGGAAGACTCTAAACCAATAGACCAAAATCTGGGTTCTTGGCCATTGTCTGTCTAATAGGCTTATCCCCCATGGTCCCCTCGCAGCAGGAGTCTATTCTTCCAACCTAGCTCTTCACTAACCCATCCACTCTATCTCACAGAAAAGGACAGGAGAATACACAGAGAAATGCTGAAGTGGTGAGGAAGATGAATTTAAATGGCAATACTTCACATTAAAGACGAGTCAAGGCCACATTTTTATCTTCCGCCTTCTAACATAATCTCTGGCATTCAACAGACCCCTGACAAATGTTTGCAGAATGAAGGAACAGAGAAATAAGGGCTAGTGAGGCAGGGCAAGAATGACCACTGAGCAGTCCTGACAAACAAAACAGCAAAATGGACTCAAGAATACACCCCGGAAATCTACCTCTCTTGGTTTTTTACGAACTTTATTTTAGAGAGTGCCTATTGAGCTCTTCAAAACTACTTTTGAACAACAGATGCCATCTCTGTATGCGTTTTGGTGTTGCAGCACATGCTTGAGGAGCTAGAGATTCAATTAACTAGCAAGTTATACATTCCTACTGCTATTTTGATAAATGTATAGATGTATATATGCTGAAAAACTATGTAAGGCAAGTACAAGTGTGTCTACCTACAAATCAATAAGTTATTTCACCATAATTTTTTATCCAGTCTTGCTCCATAATAGAAAACAAGAAGAAAAATGGCTGAGTGGTCTTTAAAATAAAATTAAATGATTCTTCGCAACTGATTATGGGAGTGCCAAGAGGAGATTTTAACCAAACTCTGCACAAAGGAGTCGTGTAAAATAGGGCAGGGATCTCTGCAGGAGTTGGCATTAGTCTTGAGAGGAAGGAAGGACCCACACGAGTCAGATGGGCTGTTGATTGCTCAGCACCATTTCTTCCTGGACCCCCGTGTTGTGGAGCTGGAGTCTCATACCTACAGCTAGACCCTCTGCCTGCAGGCCACCCAGTCAGATTCCAGCCTCGAGGAGCACTCACCGCGGTTTGGAAGGCAAAGAGAAGCCGTCATCAGAATACTGCTCCTCCGGCAGTGGGGGGCAAGTCAGGGCTTTGGCAAACATGGGACTTTCCAGTGAACCCCTATCTGTGTTGGAGGCAGCTGCATCTGATCGTTTCCTGGAGATGCCACCACCTCCTGTTCCCTCTAAAAGCTACGTATCCCCCTGGATTAAGTCCTTTCCTTCTGAATACCTGGGGTTTTATGTCTTTGACCATCGTGATGATGTTATGCGAATTGAATCCACAGTACAGTTATTAGACTATGGAGCAGAGAACACACTTTTAGGAGATGTTACCACAAAGGACCACCTTTCATAATCACGTCCCCTGCCCTCCCACATCTGGCCATCACCAGCACGTCTTTCTGCCTCACCTTACAAGCTGGCTGGCATATCCACCTCCTGATTCCTGTGGTGATCACTCCAGGGTGGGCCTTCTCAGCACCATGCTCCCCCGTGGGTGGGCAGCCCCCACCGCCTAATCATTAACTAATACAATGCCACAGCTCTCCTTTATCACCTACATTGCTCTCATGCTCACAAGCCTTCCATGGCTATTTCCTTCCACTTCAGAGCTGAAGTCCTCTTGTGGTCCAGTCTCCCCAAAGCTTGGCCATCCCCAACCACTTAGTCGCACCACCCCAGAGTCATCATTCTCTAGTCGGACTGGTTCCTACTCCATCACCAACACACCATCTCCATTCACCCCGTGTTTCCTTCCTTCATGCTTGCCCCTGCCCCAGAATGCCCTCACCCGTCTGTTCAAACCCACCACATCTTTCAGAGACAGCTCAAGTCTCAGCCCCTCCATGAAGCCTTCTAACCACACAACATTTTATGAATACCATGCTCCGCTGAACTGAAACATTGAAGCAGAGCGGACGCTGCCTGCCCAGTCCAGCCCAGGTTGTTGAGCCGCAGAATTGTGAGCTATTGAAATGCATGGCTGCTGCTTTAAGCTGCTACATCTTGAGATGGTTTCTCTACAAACACTAATGGATAAGCACTCCTCCCATGCTTGCCTGTCCACAACATCCTCTCCACAGGGTAACCAGCCATGTTTTTAAAAAAAATTATGTTTATTTATCTCAGAGAAGAAGAGAGAGAGAGACAGAAACATCAATGATAAGAAAGCATCAGCGATTGGCTGCCTCATGCATGCCCCTCCCCCAGGATGGAGCCCACAACCTGCCCTGACCTGGAATCGAACTGTGACCTCCTAGTTCATAGGTCAATGCTCAACCACTTAGCCATGCCAGCCGGGCCCAGCAATCTTTTTAAACTGAAAGCCAAAGCACACCTGGCTTCCCCTATATTATTGTCCCCTACATACTTAGCCCATCACTTACTTCATTCCACGCACACCAGCTTTTTGCTACTCCTTCAATAAGCCCTGCTTATTCCCACCTTGAGACATTTGCACTTGGAGTTCCCTCCATCTGGAAAGCTCTTTTCTTAGAACCACACACTTCCCTCCCTCATGAACATAGGTTCCCTAATTCAAATATCACCACCTTCAAGAAGCCTTCTCAGATAACTCTGTAAAGTACCATCTCCCTCAGTCTCTACCCCCCTTTCCCTGCTTTATTTTTCTTTATTGGTGTGGTGCTTATCCTATATAATAAAAGGCTAATATGCAAATCGACCGAACGTCAGGACAACCGGTCACTATGATGCACACTGACCACCAGGGGGCAGACACTCAATGCAGGAGCTGCCCCCTGGTGGTCAGTGCGCTTCCACAGGAGGAGCACTGCTCAGCCAGAAGCCGGGCTCACATCTGGCAAGTGCAGCAGTGGTGGCGGGAGCCTCTCCCACCTGCGCGGTAGTGCTAAGTATATCCAACTGCCAGCTCAGGCCCAGGAGCAGGCCTAAACCATCAGTCGGATATCCCCTGAGGGCTCCCAGATTGCGAGAGGGTGCAGGCCAGGCTGAGGGACTTCCCCCCCGCCCCCCCTGCCCACAAAGGGCACAAATTTCGTGCACCGGGCCTCTAGTATTACATATGCATTTTGTCACTGGTTTGTTTTCCATCACGCTGAAAGAAAAGCCTTCTGAGAGCAAGGAGCCCAGACCTGCGCTGACCCTTGTGTCTGTGGTGCTGAAAACCATGCATAGCAGTGGCTCAGGAAGGAGCTGTGGTTTGAAAACATGGATGATTACACGTCAGCCCTTCAGGGCTGTTTGGGATATGCTGTGTCTTGTGTTTTCGAACTCCAGTGAGGCCTGTGCAGTGAGATGTGTTTCATACCTAAAAGCATGTTGTCAATGAAATCAAGTATAAAAATTGTCTTTCCTTTATATGGCACTGTAGTCATTCATTTTGATGGGACACTGGCAATAGTTCTTATGTCATTTCCTTTTTATAACACCATGTGCATAATTTAAGGACAACTCCGTAGGATTTGCACAGTTGAAAGCAATGCCGGAGAATGTTTTCCAAGAGTCTTATGGTTTGCAATCCTCACCCGCTCTGTCATTTTGATGTGTCTAGTGTACAGGCATGAGGTGAAACATGTACACCACATGCGGTCGACACTGGTGAGAGGACCAGGAGCCGACGTTTAAATGTCCAGACACAGAACAACGCACTGACTGTTCCCTTTATTGCTGTCAACAACGGTTGGCTGCCCCAATATTCAATGATACTCAGGAAACTCACAGAATTAAAAGGCAGCAGCCTTTTTCCAGCTATTCCCCGCTTAAACTAGCCACTTAAGGACCTAAAATCCTTTATTATGGCTCTATTTAGAAGCAAAATATGTAAATTCTCATCTTTCTGCAGCAAAGACTGCCCACCCGAAATCAGAGTGAAATGTGTTTAGATCAAGTAAAATGACTGAATTGAACCCCAAATTACAAATAAATGACAACAAAAGTGGAGTTTTGGGAACAGAGCTGCTTAGAAATTTACATCAACTCTCTACCAACAGTGAAATAGGCCCGGTCCTAACAGCATGTTCCAGAGACAACCTTTTTCAGCAATCTAGTAAGTTAAAAAGCAAGTATAGAAAAACTTTATTTAAAAAATAAAAATATGGTTAACAACAATCAAATACCCCCTACTTAAAACTGGAGCAAAAGTCACTTCTGTTGTAATAAAAGACCATGAATTTATCTTAACATTAACAAAACACAGAAGTTTTGCAGAATTATAAAACACTGTTGAATCATTCCATGAGTGTAATCACAATGTTTTTAATTATATGATGACAGATTATTTTTAAGAAGCAAATGTACAGATTCTACCATTCATACCACGATGTTTAGCACGTACAGGAAAGACCTTGGCCCACAGATGTGCTCAGATTGGGGGAGGCCAAGAGGGATGAACTATTTAGAGCATGTCTTCCTTTATATATTGCCATCATTAATTTCTTTGCAAGTCAATAGCCTCCGTATAATAATACTCACTTTATTGTTGGGTATTAAAATGACCTGAATGTGCCAAAAAGAATTGGTCAGATGCCACAAAAAGCAGTCAGATATTAAGATTTAAAAAGCCAAGGGGCATGGAAGAATCTAGTCTCAGAGAGCCGGAAGACTCTACAATCTTAAGTCCCTTTTGAAGGAAAAAAACATACAAAGTTTTAAATGTAGAATTGGTATGGGGGTGTATTTAATATATAATTGAGAAAATAAATTATACAAGTGAAACTAACAAATACCACACAGAGCACAGAAATCTAACAATGACCAATATTTTTATTAACTAAGTAACTAGCATAGCTCAAGAAGACTCTTTTCCTTTATTTTTTGGCTGGATGTTCTTTAATCACCTCTTCTTAAGACAAAAGATTTGTAGATAGTCTACAGATAGAATGGAAAGAGAGTTCAGTCCTCCCTCTGGCTCAGTTGATAGAGAGGTGCTGCATTAATGGATATATTCCTGACCAGAGAGAACTTCCATTTGAGTAGGTGTTGCTAAGAACCAAATTTCCCACTTTCAGTGTCACACAGCTAATGAAATTCTCACCAACTGGCCACTGGCCCCATCCGTGTCAAACCTTATTTCTCCTCCCTACTCCCTCCCACTTCGGGGAACAGGCAAAGAACACACTGCAGGGAGGCCCCCACCCAAAACCTCAGGGCCATGAGGTGGCACAGTGAGTGGTACAAGTATCCCCACAGCGTTTCTGCACCAGGATAACTGGCAATGCTCAACGACACGTGGAGGTGACTGTGAATCCTACCGCGTATCCCACTGCACCCAACGTAAATGTATTCCCATCTCACCTTCGCTTCGAGTTACCGCAAAACTGCCCAGGGCTTTATACAGCTTTATTCATAAATACCAAAATCAGAAGCAACCAAGATGCTCTCAGTAGGTGACTGAATAAATAAACTGTGGTCCATCCAGACAACGGACTATTACTTGGTGTTAAAAAGAAATGAGTTATGAAGCCATGAAAGATGTGGAAGAACCTTTAAATGCATGTCACTACGTGGAAGAAGCCAATGAAAAGGCTACATACTGTATGATTGTAACTACAGTATATGACTTCCTGGAAAAGGCAGAGCTATGGAGACAGTAAAAAGGTCAGTGGATGCAGGTGCTGGGAGAAGGGAGGGAAGAATAGGTGGACAACAGAGGATTGTTAGGGCAGTGAAATTCTCCTGCATGATGCTAGGATGGTGGATACCTATCATTACACATTTGTCCAAATCTATAGAATGCACAACACCAAGAGTGAACCCTGATGTGAACTATGGGCTTAGGGTGTTTATGATGTAGCAGTGAAGATTCACTGATTATTACAAGTGTACCACTTTGATGTTGATAGTGGGGAAGGCTGTGCCTGTGTAGGGACAGGGAGTATAGAGAAGATCTTGGCACAAAGAGTTGAACCTAAAACTGCTCTAAAACAATAAAGTCTATTTATAAAAATTGTCCAGGGCTACTCCAATGACCCTGGATGAGGGAATGTGTAGCAGAAGGGAAGGTGGGGAGTAAAGCGACAGTGGTCTTATGTACTGGGGTCAAATATTTTATTTCTGCCAATTTTACAAATATATATGTCAATGTGATTACCTGTTGGAGGTCTCTCCCTGGGCCTCGGGAGGTTCCCTTACCAGAGGGGTCCTGACAGGTAAAACGGTAGTTTCACAGCCCATCTACTGCATTCTGGAGATAACGATTAGAGTAGAAGGGCCCGAGCTAGGAGAAGAGCACCTCGGATGGAAGCCACAGAGGGAGTCAGCAAGAGGCCTCTCCTGCATTACCCCCGCCCGCCTCACGCAAGCTGCCCAGAAAGTGGAGGTCTGTGTCCGGGACAAAGAGCATCCAGCGAGAGACTGCTGGAAAGAAGCAAAGAAAAACATGTTGAATCTTATTATATTTCCATTTTTGTAGGGAAAATGGTCAAATGTCAGCAATTTCATAAAGATTAACTAGTACTAATTAATGAAATTCAATGTGTGCTTACCATCTGCTGTGTTATGAGCATCTCCTAGGCACCGTATGGGATGACTTGTGTTCCCCCAGAAAAGAGATGTTGAGCTCCTGACCCTCAGAATCTCGGAGTGTGATCCCATTTGGAGGTAGAGTTTTTACAGTTAATGAAGTTGTGAGGGTGGGCCCTAACCCAATATCAATAGCGTCCTTATAAAAAGGGGAAATTTAGACACAGACATGCCTAGGAGGAGGATGCTATGAAGAGACAGGGGAGACACCATCTACAAACCAAGGCCGCCAGAAGCGAGGAGAGACCTGGAGCAGATTCCCCCTCACAGCCCTCAGAAGGGGCCCACACCTTGATCTCAGACTTCCAGCTTCCAGACCGGGCCGACAATACATTGCTCTTTATTCCACCGGGTCTGGGCTGCGTTGTTATGGCAGCCCCAGGGCACTAATACAGGCAGACACTCCTTCAGACCTCACCGGTGCTCCCACAAGGTGAGTGCCTTTAGTGTCCCCTCTGTCTCAGATGGAACACTGTGGCTCAGAGGAGCTAAGAACAGCACCCAAGATCACAGAAGTAAGCAGGGGATGAAACTGGGCTTTGAATGTCTGACTCCAAGTCCATGTTCATGATCACCAGGCATTGCCAGCTCAGTGGACTTGCGTTTGCATTCAATGATCTCCATTGTTAATTAGCAACCTCCATGGGTGATAGAAAGAACATCGTCAAGTCCCTTCAAGCCACTTGTTCTCTAAAGGACTATTTCTTAAGAGCCCACTGCAACCCTGTTTGCAGGCCAGGAAGTTCTCACTTGAGGGTAACTGACACCAGAAACGAAGAGCACTTAATGTGAAGGCAGGAATAGATAACAATAATAATGACGGGGTAGTTTCCAAGACTTCCTTCTGCGGGGAAACTAAGAACACATGAATTTTTAGGATGCATGAAAACGGATATTTAGAAGCAGGGCAATTACTACATTTCTGATAAAATTATCTGACACCATTCATTTCTTGTTTGGTTCTCAGAGCATGGTTTTAAAGAAGGTCACTTTGCAGAGAAAATGTTAACGAGATCATTGGTTTTTCCCAGTGGCATCTCTGTTCCTCAGAGGTTCAGAACTTTTTGGTTGGGAGAACCCATCTATTCTTCATCCTTACTGAGTTTTTCTTCTTCAGCTCTGAGGTAGGTTAACTCTCCCAGAATCTCACTTTTACTGGTGTTGGGTAAGATGTTGTTAGTTGATATGGTGATATATATATATATAGTAGGAGGAGGTATAGTTGAATACATTTGGGGAACTTGAAAGAATTCTCTGAGACTGTAACATACCAAAAATGTGCATTTTGAACCTCTTATGAGCAAAGCACAATAAGCAGTGATTTCCAAATATTGTTTATTTGATGGTAAAACTATCTTTTCCAGCATCTAATAGGATCAGTGTTCCAAAGAGCACACTCTAGGAAATGCTGACTTAGAAAACCCTTTCTGCACATCTGACAAAAGATGTTACTTTAGTTAACGGAAGGTGAATAACCACACATTCTATAACTCTAGGAGATCCAAATTAGTGTGACTTGGCTCTGTTTAAATAACAATGGCCAGAAGCTTAACTTCAAATGGTTTTGGAAACCATTACAGGAAAAGCACTAGACTAAACGGAGATGGGTTCATCCCTAAGGTTCCTTGTGGCAGGGAGAAAAGAATTAATGGAAAGGGAAGACACTGAGGACAGGAAGGGGAGGGCCCTGTCCACACTGCACCTTTAAAGCCAGTCAGCTCAGAAGTCAAAGGACTGAACACGGACTCTGCCCTTCTGTGATGCCTGGTCTAGCTTACAAAAGCATAGGGCCAATCAAGGGGCAGCCTTTTTTGCAAAGGAATTAACCTATTTTAGGTTTGTTAGTTATTTTAAGATTATCAGTCCTTAGGCAGAGTAAAAGCAGATTTGGAGAAGGGAGAAGAGGCCCTAAGAGAAAGACATGGAGGATGTCAAGTCCATGATGGATGAGCAAAGCCAACAAGGAAGAAAGGAATGCTGGGCAGTTCCCATCCATGGGAACCACCACCGCCCTAGACAAGATACTCAAATGATTCCCGTATTTAGTGACTCATCCCACAGTTAGCAAAGGCTCTGTATCAATATCGTGTTATTAAAAAGGCATCAACTTTAAACCTTCGTATCTCTTCTTTTTATCTGTTATGTATCATTTCTACCCTGCTCACGTTCTCAGGAGGAGGATTGTCTACATTATTAAATCCTATAGAAAGATTCAAGGTAAAAGACAGATCAAAACCAATTAAGAGGCAGGCATCTGGGTTTAATTAGTCACTGCAACTGCGCACTCCAACAGGCTCTGTTCGCTGACACTGGCTTCCTGGTAAAAGGAAGCAGCCAACTCCATTGAAAAGAGATTAATTTTGCTTCCAGGTACTATATTCCAGGAAGAGATTAATTTCACTTCCAGGTACTGTATTTCTGGCATATTTATATAAAAAGCAGTAACTAATGAAAGTCCTCACCTCGAATGTTGGTGCCACCCAAATTCTTCCTGTCCCCTCAACCCAAACTCTGCATGTGGACCTCTGGGAGGGGCTGCCTGGCCCTGTGCTCACCTGTTCCATCCTGCAGAAACTCCAGAAGGGAGCTGCAGGGTACAGAAAACTACAGATTCATCTGCCTTCTCTGGAAGGGAACACTTGGGACTTGGGGTACCTTTCCCTTAAGAGGAGCTTTGGATCTGGATACTGAGCCGAGCGAACAGCTGGGAAAGGGATGAGAGGGGAAAGCTGAAGCTTTAAGCTGGCTCTGGTATAGAGGTTCTGTGTCACCTGAGTGGGGAGGGGAAGGGATGGGGGGGGGGCGTAGTTCAATGGAGAGGAAAGCAGGCCTGGACTCAGGCCTGGTCACTTCCTTGTGTTGTCTCTCTCAGGAATGTCACGCTGGTAGGTTGTAGGATATACTAGTATACAGTTATACTTAAGATGTATGAAGTTGCAGAACTACTCATCATATAAATGCTTCCTAAATAACACCGCAAAAAAGCTACAAAAGAAACCTTAACTCACCATCATCCCAATGCTTACATGGCATTCTACCGTTCTCTCTCATTAACTCTCCCCATCCCAGGAGGTTATCATGTCACCACCTAAATTGGGAAATATTGGGATGCTGACTTGTTTGTTTCTTTATTTGTTCTACTCAATGCAGGGGAAGATTTTAGAGACTCCAGAAGAATGAATAGGCAAAATTTCCCTTACACATCCCCCTCAAATCAAACCTCAGTTGACCTTTGGGCAAATGCTAGATTGTTTTTGGAGGTGACATCCCTGCCAAGGGACTCAGTGTCAGTAAGTTATGAAGACATTTCAAGAGGAGTCTCTGAGTCTTTGACGTCAGAGGCAGAACTGAAGAGCTACTGAGAAGACAGAGACGCCTTTATGGAGTGCCTGCCAGAACCGCACACAATGTGAACCAGAATGGCCTAGAATAGGGATTCTCAACCTCAGCATTGTTGACCTGCAGGGGGCATAAATTCTTTGGTTTGTGAGGGTGAAGAAATGGTGGAGGGAGGAAGAGGGAGGTCGGCCCCCTGGAAGTAGGCAGGAGAGCACTCTCAGATGAGAACCACTGGCCTAGACCTAGGGCCAGAGCCTTTCACAAAAACTGGGCTTAAAATTTGCCAAATGCTAATTTAAATTAGATCAATTTTGGGTTGCAATGCCAAGATTTCTGGGTCAAAAAAGAAAGAAAGAAGTTTGGCCTGAAATTTTTCAAGGTTAAGTCATATTAGTTGGCTATATCAATAGTTTTTAAATCCCCAATATGGCCCCAGGTGAATTTCCGATTTTCAATAGCTCTAAACTCTGATGAGCCCACTAGGATGTTAGGTACCCCACACTGGTAGCCCCAGGAATACAAAAGTAGTCTTTAATGTGACTAGAGCTTCATATTTTACCCACAACACTCATGTTACTCAACTCTGAATGAATGGTTCATTTAGAACTATTCAGTTAGGGCTGAGTTCAACTCAACTCGGAGAAATCTTGGCCCATCAGAGTAATTTTAATTTTCCTATGGTTGCTACTGATCCTTTCTGATAATAACAAGACAATGGCTCACTGGGTTTAACACCCATCCCTCTGGGTGAGATTAAGATTACGTCATCCACATAGGAGTGAATACGTGCCTTCCTGGTTCCCGCGGCAGGCCAAGAAACATCCAAATTATCTAATTGCTACATTGATAAATACACATTTATTAAAATGGATTTTGACTTCCCCCAAAAAACTCTTTCCCACTTAGATTTTGACAACAGTATTTGCGACTTTTGGACTTTGAGAGACACTAATGACCAGCAATGTATGAGGAGGTTTTACAGACTGGCCCGTAACAAAATTTCTATCCACATCTTAAAGACGAATAAAACAACAATAAACCTCAAGAAAAGCTTTGTGTGTTTCTTACATCATTTTATCAGCAGCGATCAGGACGAAACTAGTTTTGCATAAAATCCAAACCATTTCAGGATTAAGATAAACACAGGGCTACAAATTGCATAAATGTCCCACAGAGTGCTGACTCTGTAATCTGTGAGCAATTAAGATCCCCCCTTTTTTAGTCTATCCTGATGGAATAATACCTGAAGAGTTAATTTAGCAAAAATTGAGGCCCATTCCTCGGGAGAGACTGTAAACTCTGTGGGACAGAAAGAAATCACCTCCTGGGACACATTGAAAGTGAATGAGAGGCTTTTAACAGGCAGTTGGTTTATTGCATTCCAAACAAGAGGCCAGGAAATGTGTAACACACAGCAGGACCCTTGTAGGGAAGTCCAGCAAAATCAGTCATCTGATTGTCAACAAAGATTGTGCTCCTGTGCTCACGGAATCCATTGCTTGGTTGGCAACGCCCCCAAGACTATATTTGTTATCATTTCAGACAAGCAAACCCAAAGTCTCCCTCTAAAATCCATTATAACCTGATTTTTGGAAAGGATAAGTTGCTTATGAAAAATTTGAACTTAATACATTTACATATGACTCATCTAAGTTCCATTTACTGTATTGTGTCAGTCACGCAGCCAGGCTGCAGGGCTTCCTGGCAAGCTTTATGCAGCAAGGAGACAGCCTGGCCCGTCCCCTGCCCAGAACAGGCCTTTCTAGGCCAGTGGTCCCCAAGCCAGATCTGAGGACTGACTATCTCGGAATCACCTGAGCATCTGCTTAAAATGCAGATTCTGGGTCCCCATCTCAAATGGACTAGATCTGAATGTAGGAGGAAGAGTCCCTGGAATCTACTTTAACAAGCATCCAAAGGTGAGTTTGGGGAACACTGGAGCTTGACCCTCAAAAGACTGATACAGGAAACTTGATTTCCTTTGTAATTTCCATATGTCTGTAGTTCCTGTCAGCTTTTGGGCTGTTTGGCCAGTCATGGTGGCCACATGTTGGGTGCCAGATTCAGTTGCTATCTGAAAACCTGATGCTCACAGCCCATCCTTGTTTCCACTCTCCACCATAGCCACCCCTTCTTGAGGCACTGTTTTCCATTAAACTACACACACACACACACACACACACTTCTAACAGAGAATAAAATTCTTACCTGACTCGTTTCTCGGGATGAATCTGCGCCGTGACCTTTCTAGAGATGTTTGTTTGACCCTCTGAGTAGTGTTACATTGACCAGAGAAAAACAGAGCTTGGCCCCTTCTTCTCTTCCCTTCCAATAACAATAATTATTTCATTTTATTAAGAGACTCTCCATTCCTCCATGAAAGGCTTACAGAACTACTTACCGGATGCACTTGACATTAGCGCAGCTCCAGAACATCAGCTATGTGTTCTGACAAATAAATAGCACTTTCTCTCTTTCTTATTAGCCATCCTACAATCTGCAGTTACTGTTGCCAATAGTGAGATCTATCACCAAAAAATGGGACATACCTTCGTGAAAAGGAACTGTGCATGAGGAATGATCAAATACCTTATTCCCAGGCCTTTACATCATGCCACCTGGTCCAGGTCGTCTGATTAAAGAGATAGCATCCTTCAGAAGGATGACACAATCGTCAAGGAAAAGAGACTTTAGAAACTTCTGCTCTAGCGATCAGTTTAAACCACATCTTTTTTGACAGAGAACTGTAACGTATGCATACGTAAATCTTCCTCCCAATGTCAGCCAGTTACAAATTATTATATTCATGTTAGATCACACAAATCAAACACCACCTCTGACTTCCAGGAACTCCAACTGAGATTGTGTTGTGTAGAAATCAGTCTTCCATAGCTTACAAAGTTTAAAACTAGGACCCCATCTTATGCTACAGCTCGTGAATGTGGCTATGAGGCAGAGCCGAGCGAGCTCCCATGTGTATGACTATGCGTCAAAGGCAGACCACACAGCACCTGCTAACCCATCCCCGGGAGATGTCTGCCACAGCACCACCACTGACGATGACTGTGGCCAGGAAACTACAAAATTCTATTGGTAAAAGAAGGTTCGTGTGATCGAATTCATTTAGAAAACACAATTCTACCCCTGGCAGTCCATTGCTAGGGCTCCCATAACAAGGTACCAGAGACTGGGGGAGCGGGAGGGGCTTCAACAACAGAAATTGATTTTCTCACAATTCCGGAGACTACAAATCCAAGATGAGGGTGTGGGCGGGGTTGATTTCTTCTGAGACCTCTCTCTTCTTGGCTTGTAGGCAGCCATCTTCACCCTGTCTTCACATGATCTTCCCTTTGGGATTGTCCTTGTCCTAACCCCTTCTTCTTATAATGACAAGAGGTCATTGTGGATGAGGGCTCACTCTAGGACCTCATTTTACCTTAATTACCTCTTTAAAAACCCCTATCTCCAAATACAGTCACATTCTGGAGAGGGTTAGATCTTTCACATACGAATTGGGGGGTGACACCTTTTATCCCATAACAGCCCCCTTTGTTCAGATTCTCAAAGTGTATTACCCGAGCAAGGAAAGCTCATATCATAATAATAAAAGGCCAGAGGCATCACGACCAAAACGACCAAACAACCGGTCACCATGACATGCATGAGCAACTCTTGGTCCCTCCCCGCAGCCCACAGGCTCTGATGGCAGCAAGGCTGGCAGCTGGCAGGCAGGCAGGGCAGGTGGGTGGGGCGTGTTCGAGCACGGCGGGGCAGCGGGCGGTTGGGCGGGGCCGTGTGATTTTGTGTGCTGGGCTGACAGTAGTAAAGAAAATGCTAACCTTGTTTGAGGCACCAATGGAGATTCTGACTCATGGATACAGAGAGAGGCCTAGGCCAGACTTGTCCAAAACACCTTTGGGCGTGACACTAATGTTGCAGTTGGTCCCCAGTGGAGGAACGCTGGTCTGTGTGAATCTTCAAGTGTCGGTGTCTTAATCAGGAAGTAGACACCGTTGGTTGCATCTCTATCTAAAACCATTCCTGTCTGCCCCCAGGAGACGATTGCATCCCACTCCTCTCAAAGTCCTGACATGGAACTGAGCGCCCTTTTGTTGTCCCTTCTAATTCTAAAGAGAAAAGGGTTACAAAGAGCAAAGGAAAGGTTGGCACCACCTACCATCTATCTATCTACCCCAATAGATCTGGCCAAACCCCAATCACAGGACACAGAGCTCAAGGCCAGTCCAACAAGGATGGCACAGAGCAGAAAGCTACTTGAAGGCCAGTGCTGGGGACCCAGGCATTGCTTTGGGGGCTGCATTCATAGTCCAGAAGGTTCCACCAGCCATTGCTGCTGAAACAAGGGTTGAGGTGTCACATACATACCAAGGATCTTTTCACCGAAGGAGCCAGGCCCCAGGCTGACAAGGAATCAGGATGAAGCTACAGAAAGATGGTCAGTTCAGAAAAGACCAGAAAACGGTGCCGTGGGATAAATGGGAGAAGCAGAAGGAAAGAAATACGGGAGAAATTAAGATGCGCCTGTAAAACTGTGAAATACATTATGCTGTATTAGCACTAATATCAGTGACTGCTCACTTAGGAAAGGTTTTCTTAAAAAAGAAAAATAGAACAGCGTTTTTCTTAGTTGAATAATAATTGAGACCATTTTAAATGCTTGATTGTGTGTTTCTTGCTTTTTGACATTGTTTGTATTTGTTATTTGTATATATTAATACATAAGTAGATTTTAAATAACTCCTACCTGGGAACCATTTTTAGAAATTTTGATTTGTTTTTTTGACATTCCTCTTTTTAACTAGACTACTGAACTCTGTAAAAACTGCTTAGGGATACATTATGATTGTAAAGAATATCATAGCTAACAATGAACATTAAAATAATGAGTGTTTTCTTTTAAATTATAACACATTCTTCTAACACGGGAAGTGCTAAGGGTTCCTTCAACTAAAAGAATGTGCTCATTAATATTCATTAGTTGACTATTTTTACATCCTTCTTTACAGCATGATACCCACGGGCTGCTGGGGGTTCAGGAGGCCTGAATGCCACAGAGTGTAGTGCAAAGCATGTCCCCTCTAGCCCAGGTGTGGACCTCAGCTCCCTACTCATTTCCAGATACAGTGTCTCCTGGTCTTCACAACTTCAACAAAACAGTTCAAGCAAATCCCTTGGGCGGAAAAAGCCCTCCTTCTCTCCTCCCTGTGCTGAATCTCTGTGGACACGCCCAAAGTTCAAACCGACTCAAGGCTTTTATTTCTTTTCAGCTAGAGAGCATTGGCCTTGGGGATCAGATTAAGCCACCAAAATAGAGAAAGAGCACTGAACGTAGAGTCCGAAGGCGAAGGTTCGAGACATAATGGAGCCTCTAACTTGTCTTTGTGATAAGAAACCTCCCAGAGCCACATTCTCTCCCATACAGACAGGAATCGCACCTGCTCTGCTCCTTCACAAGGCTGCTAGGTAGCAAATATATGTCAAAGCATTTGGCACAGGTGACGGAGAGGTAAGAGGAGAAAGACATCTGCTCTAGCTGTACCAATAGCCCCGCTGGTCCAGAGGGCTCTGTCCCTGTACAAGCACACCCCGAGACCTCTACAAGGAACCCCAGAAGGCTGGTTTCCTGGCCGCCCACCTGCACGAGTGGTGAGCCAGCCAGGTGCTGCCAAAGACCCTGTCTGCTGCCCCCAGGCAGTGAACTGAGGTGTCTCCATCTAAGATCTGCCCATTAGGGGTGCTCCTGCTTTATGGGCTTTCAGTCATTGTACTCTGGTTTCAGCAGCTGGGACTGTTTTAGTCAAAAAGAGGACTGTGCAGGAACGGTGTTAAACAGATAGCACTGGGCCTGGTATTTTGAGATACATTAAAATTCTCTTTGAGCATGATGTGAGGGCCCAAAGAAACTCAGGCCGCTTCCTACAGCTGAGTGAATACTGATAAGAGCATTATCCAATTAATAAGACAAGAGAAGGAAATAGTCAAGTCTGATGGAATTGGACAAATAACCCAGCTACAAAAAATTATGAAATATAATGCAATTAATGAGTACGGTGCCCGGGTTCTGGCAGTACCAGATTCTTCTCCTTCTTGAATCAACGATAATCTAGAATTTTAATGCACACTAGCCTCATGAGTAACCAAACACTGTAGGCAACTAAAAATGAAGACAACACCCATGCAAACATGTGTGTGTGTGTGGTACACACAGCCTCCCTTTAGATTTTTATGGACCGTTTTCACAATGCCCATGGACACACCCCTGCCCTCCTCATCAAACCAGAGAAAGCACTCCAATTAATGCCAGTCGCCAAAAACCCAATTCTATAAACTATGGAGAAATTCATATTCTACTGATATTTTCTTGGAGAGATAGGGAAATGTTTCATCATAGAATCCACACAGCAGGAAAGGATAAAGTTTCTCAATATATTTTCCCTCCTCCACTCCTAAGTTTCTTCTCTCCCCTACTAACCTGACCTCTCCCGACTCCTCATGCCCTCTACTCAGAAACAATGTGGATGGATTTGGTGGACAGGCTGGCAGGGTTTCTCTTGAAAGCCCAGATGGTAAGTCTGGGCTTGGTCTGGCTCGACACTTTGACAGGAGCAATGACAAACTAGATTGCACCCAAAGGTTGACACTGAGTCTTGACACCATGCCACATGGAACAGTGAAATGGCTCTGAGCCTACATAGGTGAAGAATAACTTAAGACATAATAATGTCTTCAAGTATCATATCCAAAAAGAAAGCAGGTGTTTGGGTTGTTGTGCTCATGGGCAAAACTGGGTCCAGTTGATTTTACTTCCATACAAAAACAAACACGTTAATACCTTGGAGTGTCCCATCATGAACCCTACAACTTCACCACGCGGGGATGTCCCTGTTACTGTGAGTGGTTAGCAAAACACAGAAGATTCTTGGGATGATAAGTCCTATATTCGGTGGGAGGCTGGACTCTAAGACTGAAAAGACAATGGAGAGCCTTCAAAGGTGCTGAGCAAAGGGTGATGTGATTTTTTATATGAGAAAGATCTGTGGGAGATTTTAAAAGAGAAAAAGTTTTCAGTCGTAAATGAAAGAATCGGAGGCATCCTGAGATATCATAAGACCAAGATGGAGAATTATTACTCCAAATGAGATTTGATTTGACAAAATCAGCATAAGAAAATAGTGCTTCCAAGGTTTGTATCCGCTATCAAAGTCTCCAAGATAAGAACTTCCTTCATGACCAGCATCTTTTTTTTTATTGTTTGAAGTATTACAAATAGTAGTACATATGTCTCCTTTTTTATCCCCCATTGACCTCCCCCCAGCCTCCCCTACCCCCCAGTACATGCCTTCACCTGCCCCCCCCCACCCCCAGTGTCTTGTATCCATTGGTTATGCTTATATGCATGCGTACAAGTCCTTCGGTTGATCTCTTACAGCCCGCCCTCCCTCCCCCGCCCCCCGCCCAATCTCCCCTGCCTTCCCGCTGTAGTTGGACAGTCTGTTCAATGCATCTTTGCCTCTGTATCTATTTTTCCCCCATTTCTTTCCTTTAAAAAATTTTGCCTCTGCAGACTAGAAATAAACATATAATAACAAAAAAACAGCAAGACACCTATGAAAAACACACATGGTATCTAAATAAGACAAAGGAAAATCGTTTGGGCAAAAATAAAAAGGATCCCAAATCAATTATATAGAAAAGATTCCTTTATTAACTTTTGGTGGAGAATATGTTTGTATATTTTCAGAAAACAACTCCAAGACCATGTGGATTCCTGCAACAGAGAGGAATTGACAGGTCTGCTCCAACCACGAAGACAAGAGGAAAAACAGTCCAGAGATGGAAGACGCCATGCCAAGCTAGCAGTCAGCAGCTGTGCACCGCTGCAGGTTGCCTAGGACCAAACCAGAGAGGGTCAGATCTGCATTGCCACCATGTGCCCACCATCCAGATATCATTGCTGACATGTACACATAAGGAACTGTTTGACATTGAAACGGGGACTCAGAACTGTTGGACATTGAAATTGGGACACAACCATTTTTTGTTGTTGTTACTATATGACTAGCATCTTTAATGACAAGCAGTAAAGGCTTCTGCATCAGAGGTTTCAGAACACGTTTCTGTCGGAATGAGCCCTCACCCTAACGTTCTGTGTGGGATACTCAATTACAGCAGTGTTCAAGATCCAAACCGGTGGGGTGTCTGATCTGCTTACACATATTCCAGCAAGCAGCTGGAGAGATTTCTTCACTATACGTAATTAAAGTAACGCTTTCTAATACCATATGGAAATCTCTAAAGGGGTCGTAAGCTCCCTGGGCCACATAGCACACTGTCGCGACAAAACCCTTATTTAAAAAGTTCAAAGACACCAGCCATCCTCCTTCTTGGTTCATCATCACCTGAGAGTTCTTCCCGGTTTGAAGCCATGGAGGAAAGGGCCATGTCTCCACCAGCTCCGAAATGTCTACCCGGCCAGGTGCTTTCCCGGGGCAGGATCAGTGCATCTGCTTATTCTAGATCTCCCCCTCCTTCTCCTTTCCTTTTCTGTGTGACTAAGAGAAGGGTCTCTGCCCTGAAGACCCATCTGGGAATCCCAGGGGAGTGGTGCAAATATTTGCCAACCCATCTGGAACTCCATGGGCTTTGCTCGGAGATGGGGATGGCTCCTATTTCCGTTTGCCCTGGATACGTGGCCACAGACCCGCGCCACCTGGCACCCCCTCCACGCATGATGGATCAGGCACCTGTTGCCAACTGACTTTTACCATCTAAGGAAAAGGCAAGAAACATGTTTTTTACCAGCGGCTCTGAAGAGAATCTTCACCCTCTACTGGAAGGCATTCTGAGGGAGGGGAAGAAGGTAACAGATGTGGTTAACGGCCTACGTGGCTTCCTCTGTTCTGGCCAGGAGCAAGTCCGTCAAACCTCCTGTAAATGGTAAATTCATGTCTATGGAACCAGCGAGGGGCATCGGTAATAAAAAACATAACCTCGCTGGTGAAAACTGAAATAGGTTGGCACCTTTGCGAGGGTTGAAAAGAGGGAATGAAAAAAGAAAAGTCTGAGCTTCCTATATTTTCTTTTCGTATTTCAGTCAGCAAAGGGATATTTTTTAAACTTAACGGAGGGTGACCCCAGATTTGTTTAGTCTGGAGGAATAGCCGGCCCAGAAGTACAGGAAGTACTACTGTCCACCCCAGAGCACAGGTGCCTCAGCTGACTGAGGCCACAGAGTTTTAGAAAGAGCAAGAGGTTAAACATCAGAAAACACTGCAGCCACGGGGTCCAGCTGAAACGCTGCGGCAAAGCCGAGATGCCGATTAAAGCCGGTGGTTTCTGGTAAAAGCTTTGGTTTGGGAGGCTTCCCAGCTTTGTCTCCAAAGCCTTGATTCGAACCCACAATGCTCAGCAAGTCAGTGAGATTTCGTGCTTTCATCTGAACACCTCGCCAACAACTGCATCTCTTGATGCAATTCGGGACCTTAGAATCTTCACTACAGAACCCAACCACCCCATGGAACTCAATGTCAAGGCCAACCCCTACCCAGGGGAGCACACGTTCCACTTAAAGGCTCAATAAGAAGGTCAGAGGTGGGAAATGCTTGCTGGAACTGCACATTAGCTGTGACGCTGAACACCCACCACAGTATCCAAATGTGACTGAGGTTTCAGAGGGAAACCTACGTGGTACGAAATGCAGCAATTACTGGTCTATTAATACAGGATGTTCGTTGCTATGAAGTACTTTCTCTAAAAGACAGGTGGGGGGATTCTTACTGCAAAGGTAAGTAGCAACATTTTTTCCAACCAGACAAGAATGCAATTAAGAAATGTGCTGGGGCACCAGGTAAATTGTCTCTGATGCAAACACTGTCTTTTAGGCCCAAAACAAAAGCTAGCAGAACAAGACTGACTCCGTCTCTTGCCTACCATTTCAATTTTGGAAATCAAAGAATTTTTCAAATACCAGGATTAGTGAGGGACAAAGAAAGAAAATGGAGTGAGGGAAAAAGAAGTGAAATTTTAGCAAAGATTTCCAGCTTCATGACCTTCAGATGCCAGGGCTGGAGGGAGGAGTGGCTGTCACTCCGTCACGCCCACACCCTAGTTGTATAGCACAAGTAGAGCACATCCACCTAACCTGGGATGCCCAAAGGCTGCCAGGAGGTGGTTCTACATGCCAGGTGAGCTTCCCCATGGGCCACCACACCACCCCACCTCCACTGTCCCAGTTTTCTCTGTAGTAATGCATCCCCCAGCGAGGCAACCGGGTTAGCTTTAGGCCTTTTTTAATGGCCAAGCTGAGATCACTGGGAGGTAAGGGATCCTCCCTGTGCGCCCACCTTGTGCCCAAGGTGTTAAGGGCACCCAGGCCCTGCACCTCCTGCCAGCAGAGAGGCAGGAAGAGCCCCCCTCCCCAAGGAGCTTTTCCCTTAAGAGAAGGGGACTCAAAGGCATCCAGTGGGAAGAGGCAGCTTAAGAGCAGGCCCAGACAGTCGCTTACATTGAAGCAAAGACCTGCTAGGGAAACGGATAATTCCTCAGGTGCCTGAGCCACAACAGAGCTGGGGGAGCATGAACAGCTGGAAGGAGAGAAGAGAGGAAATGGGTGTTCATCAGGAAGGATCCTGCAGACCCTGTGGTAGGGTTGGGGTTGGAGCCCTAACAAGGGAAGGTCATTCTGCAAAACTGGAACACACTAGCCCTGTCTGTGTTGGAGCTCCACAAAGAGCACAATCTAGGGAACTGAACAGAGCTCTCCGCTGTTGCACAGCCTACAGACCCGCTTTCCCCGGGCTCCATCTCCCTGCATCCCTGCCCCTGGCTGAGTCGTCCCGGCAGCCAATAGGAGGAAAGATGAGCCCCAGGATCACCACGTCAGTGGAACAAGAGACATGGGCCTGTTTGATGTCTTTTAGAGACAACGCACTCTCTCTCTTTCCCAGAAATCCCTTTCTGAGCTGCCCCCTCGCTCCCACTTCCATAGGCACACACACCTCAGATACCTCCCCCAGCTCCCTGACAAGGGCCTGGAATTCTGCATTTAGCATTTATTTTGTTTAAAGCACTGGAAACATCTGTACTTTTAACAGAAATGTATACGTGGTTTTGGAAAGAGAATCCTTTACTCTGTTCTTAGATGTTAAAGTTGGGGCACCAAGCAATTTCTCAGAGTATCTAGCCAGTTACCCAAAGGTGGCAAAGGATCAGATACTGCCCAGTTGGCACACCCAGGAGGAAGAGGCAGGCGCACACTTTCCAACACACAAATTCTCTGTGATTGTGTCTAAGATTGGCCTTAGTTAATTGCCAGAAGCTCAGTGTGGCTACTAATACTCTTGTTACATCCACCAGAGTGGCTCTAACGCATCCCAAGATACATGATCACTGACCCACAACATGATCAGTGACCCACAAGGCCGCCTCCGTCCGCCATGCGCCCATGGACACGGAGTTGCAGGGGTGCAGGCTGGGCTTTAGCGTCAAGCACACTTGGGTTCAAAACCTGATTCTCCCACCTTCTGACACAGCTGCCTGAATCCCAGTTCTGGCTCCCCCTCTATATGACCTCATGCATCCCTGTGCCTCTGCTTCCTCGCCTGTAATCTGTGTACCATCACAGCAGACAACCCACGCAAAGCATTTAGTACATACTGCAGTACATGCTCAATTAAAATAAACTATTTTTACTGTGATTGTTATTAACTGCTTGCTTTTGGCCAAGTGACTTTCCTTCTTTGAGCCTCAGACTGCTTCTTTGTAAAAAGGAGCTAATCATATCTGCTTTTACAGGAGTGCCGTGAGGTTCAAAAGAAATATATGTAACGTGCCAAACACAGTGCCTGACACAGAGTAAGGAAGCACTCGCCAAACCAGAGCAGCTCCTGGAGAAGGACAAGGAGGAGGGGATGTGATGCAGGAGAGGGAGGCATAGGAGGAGGGTTTTGATGTTAGTGGTGTGGAAGCCAAGCCAGGAAATTAACAGGCATCAGTCCTACCTGCCCATTCCCAGAAATGGTAGACCTGTAAACACCCGTTCCCCCTTGCCTGAGCCTGGATGGAGATAGCTATCTTGCCAGATTGCTTCTCTTTTGCTCAATCGGTTTCAAGCCACCATGACCAAGATGGAGGGTCTGTTCTCAAACAACATAGAACGTAGCCCACATTCAAGGAATCGCGGTTGTCTCACTGTTGCTTCCTTCCCCCCTTTTTTCTAAGCTCTGCTGTGAGGTAGTATCTGAGAGAATTGACTCATCCGCCGCCTTTGTTCATTCCAGCTGTTGCTAGGAAGTTGTTATGTAAATGGCTCTGCTCCTCGCTCTCTGTTATGCCTTTTTCTTATTGTGAAAGGGAATTAAGTGCTAGCCCTGTTGCTGAGTTTTCATGAGAGCCTTTCCTAGTTTTCTCTCCCCCTTTCTCAGGCACTTGAGAAGTTAATCCTTCTCTATTTTAAGGACTTTAAAGGAGACGTAAAAACTCCTGAGTATCTTAGGGGAGGGGCTGGGTTTCAAAGTGGATTGGGCCTCTCCCTCTTCATTGTGTCAATATTTAGTGCCTGGCTTTCTGAATGTTCGAAACTCAGATGAGAACATCGCCATGGGTCACTCCCTCTCCCGGTCAAAGAACAAGTTCCCACTTGACACATGAATAAGGCAGTGCTGAGCCATGTTCAACACACTTAATAAAGAGGAAAATCTCCCCAGACCAAAGGGAAAAGTCAACGCTGGCACTAAAAGAAAACCATCACGCAAATACCACAAAACCAGTGTGGCAAACATAGGACCGGGTGGTTGTTTGGTGGTTCGAGGGTTTTGTTTGGGGTGTGTGTGTGTGTGTGTGTGTGTGTGTGTGTGTGTGTGCCACATTTCAAAAGGGACTTGTTGCACGTTCCAAAGTGCAGAGTCAGTATGATTTCTACCCGCCGCCGCCTGTGTCCCAGACACGTCTGAAGATTTCAGAACCGCCCAGCAGGCTTGCCGACCAGCGGGAGGGGAGCTGCACATTGCCTTTTAGGTGCCCCTTTGTAAGTCACTGATTTTTGTAGAAATGTCCCATTGCACTTGAAGAGAGGTCTCTCTTTCCCACCAACACACAGCACTTTCCAGAAAACGGCAACGTTTTTAGTTAAGAAGCTTCCGAAAAGCCCATGAAATTCAAGTCCCCTCCCAACTTAAGCACGTGACATCCAGCGACTTCAATTGTGCACCCACCTCGCATCCCTGCACCTCAGGAGTTTTAAGCCTCAATCAAGCAGGGAATCGGCCCTGGCCTGCTGGAAGCGTGTGGGAAGAACAGTGGGAACCAACCGCTTACTCTTTAGTTTCCATACACTGAGGAAAGGGGCCGACTGATGGCTGGAGGAAGGCCAGCCCGGTAAGGGGGGAAAGACCGCAGGTTGACACCTGTAGTTCTTAAGAAGCTTGAACCTTCAGCCAACTCTTCAAAGACAAGACCCAGAACTCTAAGATAAGAACCCATGTTCATGTTGTGCAGCCAACCGAAACTACCCACAGTTCACCCAGTTTCCTTCCACTAAAAACCAGCAAAGAGGAGGGAAAGGGGGAGGATGCGGAGGAGGGGGAAGAGAAGAAAAACAGCCAAAGGAAAAGGATTGTCACAAGTCTAGATGTCCCCAACAGAAATGAAATAAAATCTCAGAGACTCTGGGATTTTCCAGAGGGGAAATTTCGGAGGCACAACAATCAAGTGACAAATGTGGATCCTGTCTAATTCCTGATTCAAACAAACAGTGAAAAGACAGTTTTGGAGACAACGGGACAATTCAAGTATGGACTGGTACCAAAGAATTACCATTAATTTAATTAGCTGTAACTATGTGTTACAGTTACGCAGAAAATGGCCATATTTTTCAGACGCGTACTCATGTATGTACAAGTGAAATGAGACAAGAGCTGGAATTTATTTTAAAATACTTCAGCAAAAAGGAATTACTGAATTTGAGTGAGGGGTATAGGAGAGTTCATTATTACTGTTTTCACTATTAATATTTCTGTATGTGTTTCAGAATTTTCACAATGAAATACTTAATGGAGTTGCTCTTACTTAAAAAAATAGTTGAGAGTTGGTCCTAGAGCCGGGGTAGAAGGGTGACCCGGGCATTTATCTGGTGCAGAGAGGGAGAGACAGCCCCACTAACCAGTGCTTAAAGAGCCCCAAGGTCTCAGGCATCAGGGTAAAGATGGTCAATGGTCTTTGGTCAAGAAGACCACCCTCGCAGGAAGCATGTGGACTGATTACAACTTCCCCTCCCTAAAGGCTGAGCTCAATATTCTTATTAACCTACTGTCACTTGTAAGAAAATAAAACTGGGGAAAGCCCATTAATGATTACTAAGTATAGCACAAAGCTCCATGCAGAGGTGACTAAGACAGGCAGTAGGTGTGGAGACAGGTAGAACTTAACAAATGCACGGAGGTGCTGGAGGTGCCCTCTTAGAAGGCACAGTGGTGCAGAAGGGCACACACTACCTACAGAATCGGAAGAGTTTCATCAAGGAGGTGACTGACTTTTCAGCACCTCGCTGTCCAAAGTGCTACCCTGTCTACAATACCTGGCATACTGTAGGCGATCAGCAAATACATACTGACTATTGTTGGACACTCTTGCCACTCCCTCTTCCAAAACTGTTAGTGGCTCAATTCCGGAGACAAAAATGAAATCCACATTCTTCAGCCAGTCATTCAGGCCCATCGTGACCCTTCTTCCTCTCCAGCCTCACCTCCTCCAAACCCATCCCAGTGAGCCCATCTCTCGGAACCTCCTCCAACCCTGATCACTCAGTATGTCCAGTACCCAGGCCAGTACTTTCAAATTGGGAAGAAAAGAGATGGATGCAGGTGCTAAGTGCTAGCGGGTCAGCAGCTGCCGGGGGAGTCAGGAGGGGATGGGTGGTATCCGCTACAGTCCTGACTGATCAAGAAGGAGGGAACCCTGTGAACAGGGAAGAAATTATTTTTTTCCATTATTGGGTCTCTGCACCCAAATAAAGGCTTCGGTAACCCGCTCTGCAGAGGCACTGCCGCCCTGCTTGGAGAAGGGCTCTGCAGCATCTCTTAGGCAGGAGACCCAGGTAATCACACGTAGAGTTTGGTTTCTGTCCTCCAGGCCCCAAACCCTGTCTTGGTTTGCATTCCCCCAGAAGCAAATGTTAAAATCACAGGTTTGAGTGCATGTGGGTGATTTGGGGGGTGGCCATGATTTGCAGGTGAGGAGGGTACATGACACAGGGCAGGGAAGGAGTCAATAAGGAGTATGTTGAGAAATTACAGCTCTGGACCATTGGACTTACCTGCACTGGGAACTCAGAGACAGCCCTGAGCCCATGCTAAGGGCAACCCTTCCCACGGGGTGAAGTAGCTGGGACACTTATCTATCAACTCCAGTCAATCGTTGCTTGAACTTGGAGGAGGGCAAGGTCATTGTAATTTCCCAGCCTACCTGCCTGCTCCCACACATGTCCTAGCAGCTCTGGCAGCCAGAGAAAATGCCCAGCCAACACGTTGTTGTGTGGGAGGTGGAAGCTGGGCCAATATGCCTGCAAACTGTAAGTGCTGTAGGGTAATGAGCAGTTTTCTGATGTACGCCCCCAGGTTTATACATATACATGCACATACAAATCTGTAAAGTCATGTTTATTAAAACTCCAAAGATAGAAAAAAGTACTACAATGAGACAATCTTAGTTTCTGAATGAAGTCCATCTTTGCATATTGCCTTTCTACAGCAGGAGTCAACAAGCTAAAGACTACAAGCCAAATCTGGCCTGTTTTTATAAATAAAGTTTTATTGGGACACAGCTATGCCCCATTGCTTCTTGTATGCTACAGCATCAGAGTAGTTGCCATGGAAACTATCTGGCCTGCAAAGCAAAAATATTTACTCTCTGGCCCTCTCCATAGAGGACCCTCGTTTCCCTGATGATCCTTTTCTCCTGGACCCATCATGCAAGACTAAGTTCAAAAGCAGTCTCCTTTAACTCCCTCCAATTTGTCCTTCTACCCCTCAGAGAAATCATTTCCCAACTTGTGTGTCCATCATGCCATATCCACCCTTAATGTGCCTCTTATACACTGCTTCATACATACTCACTTTCACGTGTGGCTCACCACGACCACAGAACTGAATTTTACTCATATTTACATGCCTAATGTCTAGACAGTCAACAAATGCATATTTACATAAAATGAATTCATTTGGGGAATTTGATCTCAAGAGCCACTTTGATCCAGCCCTGGGCAGGTTCCAGAAAGTACAATTTGCTCAAGATCACACACGTGGCCAGCTTCAGACCCAGCTCAATCCCCTTGCATCTGGTCCAGGGTTTTCCGTTATATATGGGCCTAATCAGGACGCATGACTGCCCCCACTACGCATGCGCTATATTTAACACATGGCATTTCAGGAAGAGCAACTCCAGGGGATGATTTTGACGTTTACATCCTCTGACTGACTAGGACCATCTCAACGGGTGACTTCGTTCTCCGTACATGCCTCCCAGCAGCCATGGCCATGGTTACAGCTCCAAAAACCCTCCTTCCTCTCTAGCTCACTGCTCCCGAGATCAACCTCAGTCTCTCTCACTGTTAGGGCTCCGGGACCCACTATCTTCCCAAACCACCTTAGGTGTCAGTAATAAATCTTTCACCTTCTGAAGAGGTAAACCAAAGCTTTGGGCATCGCTAGCAAAACAACGCCTATTACAACCACCCGTGTTCAGATGGCACCTTTCAGAGCTGCTCACACGCTGAACAATCACAGAGCACCTTGACTGCCTGATAACGAGAAGCAACTTACCTTCATCAAAATAAATTGCCGCTGCTTTCAACACCGTTGGAGAGCTAGAGAGGACAAAAAAGAAAAACAAGTCTGGGTAGAGTGATATTTCACTTATATCTTTTATTTATGGCCTGCTTTCTGAAAACAGGCATCACACCCTAAATACAGGTGACATCTGCATTCAGTTAAGAAAATTTGTTACTGGTTAGTCATTTTTTAACGTGATTCAGGAAAAAAAAAAAATTCAGTCACATTACAGGCTAAAGCCTTTGGCCACATAGTCCACCTGAGCCCCGTTTAAATAAGCAAATAATGAGGAATTTGTTTGAAATACCCAATGTCCTGATACATTTTAAGAGGCATTTCTCCCTCCATAGGAAAGATGGGGCTTAATTGTCAGGACTTCTAAAAATAGCTGCTTTTCCACCCTCCCTTGTCAGAATCCTACCTTGAATAAAGAGAGCAACGATCTATGTCAAATGTAAAATTCAAAGTAATGCTTTGCATTCTATAGATATTTTAAAGACACTTTTAAGCCTGTGTGGTAGAATACAATGAGGCGGGGAGGGGGCGGGGGAGAGGGAGTGAACAGTTGGGAAAGGGACCTAGCTCAGTTTACCAGTAAAGAGTGGGCGAAGTGAGCATGCTCATCTCCACTTTCCCATGAGGACGGCTTAGCCCTGAAAATGCGAAGTGACCTCCTAACTTCATCATGAGCACCAACAAATGACTGACATCCAGGCCCCTACCTTCCCGTGCAGGTCCATTCTCAGGCATTAGGCTGACAATCTGTGTCCGACACTGCTAACTTCTCTTAATTATACTCCTTATGCATCTCATAAATTTTAATTAAAATGAAAACAGTGACAATAGGCTGTTAAGCGATTATATGTCAAGCAGCCTAAGGTTATCACAAAAGCTAGGAAATGAAATGACTGACTGGCATTTTTATGGGAAGTCCTCTGTTTCTCTACAGCTTTTCCCCAAAATGTGTTCAATATCTTGGTCAGGATTTTGCAGGGAATGTGTGCACGAGAATAATTTGAAGAGGGCTGCAAAATGTTTGAGAGATTAACATTATAATGTTTAGACTCCTCTCCAATGTGATTTCTTAAATTATAGTTTCACCACCCCTCACTGAGGTCAAGGTCTGCAATATTTAAGGGCCTGCCAATGACACAGATAAGCTGGCGGGGGGGAAGGTTTACCAAAAAAAAAAAATGCAATCTCAAAATGCACTTAAAATCATTCACTCTGGAGCCACTATATGGACAATGCATAAGCTAATATTTTAAGACAAACGTGTGGAGAAATTCATCTATCTTAGGAGAAAATTACAATATCCCAGTGGGAATTGTTCTCTCTCTTTATCTCTATCTTTGGAAAAAGATTTTTATCTGTGGGATTGAAAACAAGAAAAGCTATCATGCATTAATAAGGATAGGAGGAACCCTCTGTTACTCACTTAGCTACAAACAGTAGCCCCTGAGAAAATGATACACTCAAATAATAATCTTTTAAAATGCTATTTGACTATTATAGACCCAATGTGGTTTGTGTTGAATTTAATTTCCATCTATATTTAAAATTCAAGAGGCATCTATAGCCATTATTTCATTTGGAATTGAATGAAGTGAGTCATTTGGAAGTTTAATTTTTTAAAGTCGCAGCATAACGAAGGGAGGATCCGCCGGCCTGTTTCTACTTTGGAAAAACACAAGCGCAGCCTGGGATGCTTAAATGCAAAGTGCCATATTATAAAAGGGACCAGAATTAAGTAGTCAGATGTAGTTGCTCCATTAAGGCAAAATGAACACTACTGTGATTAGAGCGGCTGGAGAAAAATGGATATTAAATGCTTTCTGTTTAAGTTCCAGCGACAATTTAAAAAGCACATTGCTGCTTGCCGGGTAGCAAGAAGATGGTTTTCATATGCCGTCTGGTGTTTGGGGTTTTCGGGGGGAGGGTGCCAGGGGACAGTGTTTTGGGATTTTGCTTTTTTAGTGTAAGCCGGGTAGCCGCACACAGGACAGCCACGCCCCTGCTCTGGACCGTCTCCGGCCTTCCTGGGCGGCTCTCCTGAGAGAGGCTGCAGGGCTCCTGAGAGAGGCCGCGGGAAGGAAGAGGCTGGGGGAACCTGATCACACTGTGAGGCCAAAGAGAACCAGACCCAGGAATGAGCATGTTCACGGAGGGGCGGCCTCCCTCGCTCTCCCTAGCCATTGCAAATGCCTTATGTTGGCTTCTTCAAGGTGCAGAGAGTTTAACCCACTGATACTGTTACAGAAAACCGAAGAAGAACAAAGCAATACTTAGAGAGATGGAGTTACATTTATTACGCGCGGGTCCAAAGGAAAATGTCTCTCAAATTCTGGGCCCCAACATGCAGGAACCTTCCCTATTTATATGTTTCCACCTTCTTTGTCTCCCAAATATGGGGTGTTTCCGGCCCCTTTTACAAGTTCTTAATGAGCCCGTATGTGCTGGGACCTTGAGACCTCAACCAGAGGCCTGGCCTGGCGACAGCACTGATAACCTTGTCTGGGGAAGGTTTAATGGCCTCTCTGAAGTGGGAGTAGTCTTAGCAAGCAAGAATTTACAGAAGCCAAATAGCAGGGTTAATATTTCAAACAGCAGTATTTATATAAGATGGATGCTTCAATACTGAGAAAGGTAAATGTTAAGTCTTCATATTGTTAGTGGTTTTAAAACTAAAGATAATAGTCTTTTTTTTTTTTTTTTTTTTTACTTTTTGCAAGATAGCAATACAAATCTCTGAGGACCACATATGTAGCCTGTAAACCGATCCATTCTGCACCGAGAGCTGGTTCTCCCAAAGTGTCCATGAATGTTCACACGTAGTAAAGGAGATCCAACCGGGCATGCCCTTCTGCCCAGCACACACCCTCATCGCCCTTTGGTTGACCAGTAGCCTTCCTGACACTCACTTTAAGCCTCTGGAACTTTTGAGGAAGGTGGCAGGCAAACATGTGAGTAGAAAGAGTGAGTCCAGCATTTCCTCTGAGCTAGAAATAAACCATGAGCACATTCTTACGCAACCTCACCATCCCACTCTCCATGGGCCCAGCATACCTGGAAAACTGGGGAGGACTTATTTTTACTTGGTAAAGTTTGGCCTGCTCTACAGTATTGTCCAAGTTTGTCTTGTAATATAAATTAGCTGAGTGATTACTTAAAACAGAAAATCAAGGTGTCTCCTCTTTGGCTTTTTACAGAGTGGCGAGGGGGTTGGGGGGGGCAGTGAATCCATATTTTTACCCAAAGCTTCAGGTGATTTCTATAATCGGATGGTTTGATAAAATTCTGTTCTATGCAACAGGCAAATCCAGGATTCGCCAGTCCTGAAGAAATGGACAGAAATCTCTCAGAGGAGAAGCAGCATGTCATAAAGATACAGACAGGAAGTGGTGAAGGCCTGGGGAAGGGGGCAGGGGTGGGCTAGAAGAAGGGGACGTATGTAATACTTTCAACAATAAAGATTAAATAAATAAATAAAAATAGAAATAGACAAGAGCTAAGAAATACCCTGCCTCACTCTTCGTTTTTGTGTAGACCAGGGGATGAGGGGCAACCATTACTGAACTTTTCTGGATTTCTTACCAATTCCTGTTTGCTGTTTCATATTATACCCATTCCTCTCCCTGTAGCTAATAGCAAAAACAACAGCTTTTATAGACTCAACACTGGACGGTCTAAATAATGAAGAGTGGCAGACAGTGCACCCTTGTTAATGGAGGACCTAGGAGGAGGAGTCGCCCGGGTGCTGAGGCCGCAGAGAGAATGCAATTGCAGGCGGGGAGCCCAAACGTGACTCCGAGAACTCGCGCACTGACAGTCATTTTGGGAAGTTATCGCAAATGGAGGGCAGTGGAGGAGCAATAAATGATGGAAACTGTTTCCTTTTGCTGTTTATTTTGATGGGAAAGGGAGCTGAAGTCCCAGGAACCTCCCAACCACCCTCTCTGCCCTGGGGCCTCCTGGGGAGCAAGCTGAGACGCCATGGCCGGGCCACACTTTGTGAGCCAATGGGACCAACGGTTTCTGAAGAACTGGACCGACCGTCTCCATCCCAGAAGTCGCCAAGCATCTGTGCTTCCTGCAATCACACCCACACTTGCTGGATGTTTCACTAAATTTCTCATAAATGAAGACCCCTCTTTCCCTTATTATTTATGTAGCTGACTTCACACACACACACACACACACACACACACACACACCCTTTGAAGCCTGAGGGTCTAGGCTATAATTCATTTTGTGATAAAAATGAATCTCTGTCCATTTGAACAGTTGCCACTGCAAGGGTATATTTCAAACACATCTGTGGTGAATGATCACACTGTATGGCACAGTCAAATTGATATGTGAAGTTCCCAGAATAGTGAGCAATTAATACTGAACGTACCACAAATCACTGGGTCCGGGCCGAAGATGAAACGCTGCCTCCTCGCGCTGAGAAATGGATCTGTACGCCCGACGTGTAAGAGAAACGCACTCAGGGGGCTGGCTGTGGCTGCATCACATAGCCACGCACAACTGAATGCTGGATTCTGCTGCCCGGCGGTGTCAGCCACGCACAGAAGGGAGACCCCGGGTATCACCACCCTTGCTTCTATGTAGGGTGCTGTCTGAGGAATATGAACTGGCCTACATCACCCCGAAACCTGCCCCAGAACTCCAGTGGTAATAGGGATCAACTTTAGAGAAAGTATTTTGTACTGTTCTTGAAATCCGGTTGGATGGTCCATTTAACATTCACCTATCTTGTAGGTTTTTGACATTTTTACATAGGTCCCCTTTTAAACAAATATTACTATTTATAGAGAAACTCAGCCTCCTCCGTGTCTATTTTAGCTATGCCACTGCCCAGGACGAACAGAGTACAAACAGCTAAAGGACAGCAGGACTATTTTATTCTAGGCAATGGTTGTCTAAAGGATAATTTGGAAGTTAATCATTACTGGCTTATGACCTTAGTGCATATAATAGTGACTTAATAAATGTCCTGAAGGAAAAATACTCACTTCTCGAAAGTCTAACCTACTTCCAGGACATAACTCATACCTTTAAATAATCTGGTTAGATACTTGTGGTTAATTATCATGAATAATTAAAGAACTGTCTCCTCTCAATGACAAGACTTAATTATTGTGAATTTCAACACTGAAAAACAAAATGTATTGGACTAGTAAGGCGCAGATATATACTAAAGTATTTATAGTTATAATATTCATGAAAATTGTCATTTTTAAAAGTAATGGTTTTTCTATATATGAAATAGATTTATTTATGTAATATCAAATGTGTTAAAATTGAAAAGTTCAGTAAATATTGATATGGTACTTAAAATATATTGCTTTTTACTATGTTTCCCATCATTAAAAAAATTATCATTCAACATGTCTGTTTAATCATCTCACCTTAAAATAGAATATAATGAATATAACATTATGCAATACATTTTCATAAACTTGGCATAATATTATTGAAAAGAATATTACATTTTATTTACAAGCCACTTAAATGATAGTATATTTTAAACTACATTTAGTCTTTACAATTACAAAGTAATAATGCTTGTTGAAGAAATATTAGGGGAAAAAAAACAGAAAAGAACAAAGAAGTTAATAAGAATATTCTATAATCATCACCCAGTATTACTATTTGAAGATCCAGATGACCCATAAATTTGGGTAGGAAAAATACATCTGCATATTCTTCCTGAAAGTTTGCATTTCCTTTAACTATCAATGTAGACAGCAAACAACAGTGGCATTCGCAATTAGGAATCTTAATATAAATGGAGACTAAATAAAAGAACAAACTGGAATTTCTAAAACTGAAAAATATAATATTTGAAATGAAAAATTCACTGGATAAACTGAAGAGCAGATTGGGCTTTGAAGAAGGAAAGATCCGTGAACTTGAAGCAAATCAAGTAGAAACCACAGTAATATTAGTAACGCCTGTGATTTTATCATCAATAAGAATCACATTCCAGTTGCTGCAGATGTCTTAATATCATTTATACTATATCATCGATACTTTGAAATTATATTACTAGACTTGTCACTAAATCGTACACGATCAGATACATGACTTAGCTAGCCTATTAGTCAAATCTGCATTTGGTAGTGGTTTAGCCATCGAGCAGTGTTCTCTAATTAAAATTAGCCCTGGCCAGCATCACTCAGTGGTTAGTGTCGGCCTATGCACCAGAGTCTCAGGTTCAATTCCCAGTCAAGGGCACACACCTGGGTTGCGAGTTCGTTCCCACTCCTGGTTGGGGCTCAATCTATGTGTCTCTCTCTCTCTCTCTCTCTCTCTCTCTCTCTCTCTCTCTCTCTCTCTCTCTCTCTCTTCCCCTTCCTTCCCTTCCTCTCCCCGATTCCTCTTTACACTCTGTATAAAAAAAAAAAAAAAAAAATCCTCATTCTGTGGATGAGGATTAAAAAAAAAAATTGTAACGCAAAAAGTTTTGACAAGAAACTTCCAGTTTGGGCCATGGTAGAAAGTAAGAAGTATCACACTTACGCTCATTTTGTAAACAAACATGAAGCTTCACAAGATGTATGAGACACCTTTTCAGTCACTGACAGCACACATCACAGGACTGTGATCCATGAGAGAAAGGAAACGCAGGAGAGAAACTCCACACCCATCCTCATCTGCCTGAAGCACTTTCCAAGGAGCAGCACATGGACATAAACCAAAACAGAGACCGGTGGTCTCACCAGGAGAAGGAAACACATTATGTTGAGCCTACGAGTAGCTGGATTTATATGTTAAGAGAAGTTGGACAACAAGGGATTCCCCTGAAATCTGCATGGGGTCTTCATGAGTCTGAATAAAAATTATACCGGCCCTAACCGGTTTGGCTCAGTGGATAGAGCGTCCACCTGCGGACTAAAGGGTCCCGGGTTCGATTCTGGTCAAGGGCATGTACCTTGGTTGTGGGCACATCCCCAGTAGGGGGTGTGCAGGAGGCAGCTGATTGATGTTTCTCATCCATATTTCTAACTCTCTATCCCTCGCCCTTCCTCTCTGTAAAGAATCAATAAAATATATATTTAAAAAATTATACTGTGTCCTCAGGGAAAGACTAAGAAGCCTGGCATAAAGGAGCCACTAGAAGGTCTAACTAAGGTTCTGGAGGCTTCATTACGCTAAGAAATAAAGCATTGGCTAAGCAACGTGGACATCCCAAGATAGCACCCCGTGCACTCATAAAAAACCTAAAGGTGTTCATACTCTAAGAGTAGCTCCATTCTGGATTAAACTGGTCCTGCTATTTATCTGCTTGACAGAACAAAAGTTAATAGTGATTAAAAGAACATAATCTGAACATGCCCAGCAGACAATTAAATATGACTCATAGTCCAGAATGGAAAAAAAAAAATACAGTCTCAGAAATAAAAAAATACATATATTAGAATTAGCAAATAAAATTTTTTTAAGTTTTGCAAATATGTCAGAGATTTAAAAGAAAATATGGACAAATGATTAAACAGATAGGGAATCTAAAGTGAGAAATGAAAACCATTGAAACAACAAAATGGAATTAAAAACTAAAACTTCTGAACTACAATATGCATTGCATGAACTTCAAATCAGATCAGACACTGCAGAAAATATTAGTAAACCTGAAGACATAAATAGAAATTTTAACTGAAACCCAGAAAGAATATAGAATAAATAAAGTGAACAGCATCTCACTGGCCTGTGCCACAAGATCAAGTATGTGTAATTGGAATCTAAGAAAGCAATGAGGAAGAAATTGTGATAAAAAAAAATTTTAAAGAAACAATGGCAATTTTTTTTCTAAATTCCAAATGCACAAAACAAGATTCAATAAAACCCAAGATTACACACATAAAAACTGTACACACATAGGTACATTATATACAAATTGCTAAAATCTAAAGATAAGAGAAAAACCCAAATGCAGACAAAGAAGACACACTGTATTCCACCAAAAAAAAATAAGTGTAGCCTTCTCATCAGACAAGCCAGAGATCAATAAAATGATATATTTAATGTGGGGGGTGGGGGGAACCTCTTAAACTAGAATTCTACACCCAGCATAAATATTCCTGAAAATTAAAAGTGAAATAATGATATTTTAAGAAAAACTAAACATAAAAGAATTGATTAGCAGGAGATCTTCACAGCAAAATTAACGAGATTTCTTCAGGCTACAGGAAAAGCACAGAATTATAATCAGAACGTTTTTTCACTGAGTACTGTAGGCACTTGCAGAGGAGGGAAGGGTACCCTGGCACTATGTCTTGCTTTCGTGCCCACAGCAGGCAGAGCTAACCAGCCATTCCTTTCTCTCTCTGAGTCTGAAGCAGAGGTTGGCAACTCTGGCCTGTGAGTCAAATCCAGCAGTCATCCATTTTTTTTAAGTCAAGTTTTATTAGAACCCAGCCACACCTTTTCATCTACCTATTAACCTTAGATTATGCAGCAACATTGAATAGTTGCAAATGAGATTCTATGTCCCCAAAAGCCTAACATATTTATTACTGGGCATTTACAAAAATATGCTGACTCCTGGTCTAGAGGTAATCATAATAATCCTTACTTCAGTGCTCTAGTTCGTTACTACCAATAGATCAGAATTGACAAAGTGAAACCTATTTCCATCCCTGGCATAGTGGGTCAGAATCACTCAGAGTAGCCTTCATTAGTATATTATATGCAATTTCCCTGCTTAAAAGGGATGCAATGATTCCAACTATTTGAAGATTCATTGATAGTAATAATGACACTGTGTACTTCTATGCTATAATATACACAAATATCTCAAGTCTCCATAGCTATAACTAGAATCATTTCCATTTTTTAAACGATGAGATATGTAGGACAAGAAAGGTTAGAAGTTTTTATCAGAACCAACTGGCACAAGATCTGTTTCACTGGTATTTAAAAATAAGAAAAATTATGACTCTGATTTTTACCTTACTGTGGTATCCTATTACCCTGCCGTGAGTGTCCAAGCAGAGCAGTAGAGGAAATACTCCCAGTATTAGATTCACCTCAAAGTCAGGCATGAATTATCTTGACAAAATATAGCTCCACATCAGTGGTTAATCGCTGGCCTATTCGAGTTTGTGTCAACATGAAAGAGCTTTTCATCTTGTCTCTGTTTTTATTCAATGTAACACCACAGCGGGAGCTTATAGGGTTAATTGCAACCTAATGCATGAATGGATGTTCTTCACATAACCTGGAGCTATTTACACACATAATTCACTCTCCAAGGCCACTCTGCTGACTGGCCATCCACCAACCAACACAAATGCCAATACTTAGAGAAATATGATGCCTTCATCAAATGACTGTGTACACAGCCTTCCCACTCAGTGTGTGCAGCGCTCTGTCCTAGGAATGGTGGAGAATTTCTGGAAGCCTAACCCTTGCTTCTTGGATCCAAAAATCTTCCAATTTAATTGGGAAAGCAAGGCACACACTCATAAAAATTAAACAATTGTAAAGAGCTAAATAATTCCAGGCAATTTATGATCATTTGCCAAACTTCAGGCCAAATTTCAAAACACTTCAGCATAAATCACATTGTAGCAAGAGTTCAAAACTGTCTGGAAAAATCTTTCTCATCTAATTTCATTAATGCGTGTTTCAAACAGTGACATTTCTATTTATTTTGACAACTATTCCCAGTGTCAGGATGTGGCAAGCAAGTGTGAAATGATGGGTAGACAGGAACTTGACAACCTAATTTCATAATATAGATTTTGGAAATATTTGTGGGGAAATTTTTATCCTATTTACTATCCATTTTCGCTGAGAGTCTTGGAACCCCCACATATTACAGGTTTAAATGTAAGAAATACCACACCTTTTGTTCACCAAGGTGGAAGTGAAGCACCAGAGAGTTCGGGTGTTGTCCCTGTGGATTACCAATCTCGTAGCTCCAGGCTGAGTAGGGGATGGATCATGAGAGCCTGGGTCATATGATATTGCAATAATCTTCCCGGCAGAGAGAGGAGGTAGGAGGGTTCAAGAGGTCCATAAAGAAACTCAGGATATGAGCTAAACGAATAGCTGGGCTTCTCGGCTGATAGAAACGTAACACTTTTGAAGGCAGAGCATCTACAACCAATTTCAGTTCCCACCGCAGGACAGAATCGCACTGAACACATGAGAGAACAGAGTCTAGATTCCTGGCTTTCCCTTTCTATGGACAGAACTTCAAAAAGGGATTTTCTTATCCTGGATAGAAAGAGCCATTTTCCAAGCATTTCCAGTGCTTAGGGTGACCAACCACTTCACCTCTCCCAATTTGGCACTGAAGGCTCTGCGTCCCGAGCAACGCCCCCTTTGCAGGGAGACCAGGTGGGTGGGCACCGTGGCAGGAGTACTGGTTATTGCACAACCGCCATGAGGACGTTCACATGAGGAGCTTGGGATTCCATGGACACCCCTGCGGCTCCACAAAAGTCCTCGCTGACGGGGAGTGCGTGCAGGATGGTCCCCCCTGCTCGTCCTGTTAAAAACGGATCATGCCCCTAATTAAGCTGTTCGAGCTTGCCACCAAGAAGCTGTCACCGACAGCCCACATCTGGGGACCGTCAGACCCGTGAGCCGAGTCACACAAGAAAAACACTCGCTTTTGGAAGAATCTTTGCCTGAGTCAAGCTGGGATTTGTCGGGTTTCGTGTGTGTGTGTTTAACCGGTTTAACATGCAAGAAAAAGACATCTTTGCTTCTTTTCCTCGTTCTTGCTTAAGTGGTCCCTTTGTCAAAATGTCTGTGATTACACGGTGACAGGCGCAATGCAAGTCCTCGTAGGTACTTTTTCCTTCAAGTTACTCAGTATCTTAGAAACTTTATTTTTAGCAAAGTGCTTTTAATAAGAGGTTTTTGAAACGAAGGTATCCAATACACTGGCCACCTTCCACAGCACCTCCTTCCGGGGCTACCCCGCCGCTCTCGTGCACGCGGAGGAAACACACGCCCACCTGGATATGGGCCTAAACCCACATCACCTGGAGGAAACTCTTCTGCCCTAAAAACAAGACCCTGCACTCCAAAGCCAAATACAAATGGGCAAATGGTTATTGGCTCATGCATTTGTTGTAGTTGACCATATAGGCTGGTCTAGGTAAGAGTTATGGTACTGTCTCCGCAACCTCCTATGTGGTCAGGAGAAAGTTATTTTTTTTAAGTTTTTATTGATTTATTTATTTATATATTTTTTTAGAGAGAGAGAGGAAAAGAGAAGGAGAGAGAGAAATAGTGATATGAAAGAGAAACATTAATCAGCTGCCTCCTGCATGACCCCTACTGGGGATCGAGCCAGCAACCCAGGCATGCGCATGGAATCAAACCCCTGACCTTTCGGTGCATGGAACAATGCTCAACCAACTGAGCCACACCGGTCAGGGCAGAAGGCAGTCATTTGACCTGCTTCAGTTTGACCCTTTGTGAAGCAAAACCACTGGACTAAACTGATCTCCAACTTCTTTCTAACCCCCAAGACAGTTGAAAGTATGATTACATCTTTGCAATAACTCATATGATTAAGATGTAGCTTATTTATTCATGCAGGAAATATTGAAGTACCTTCTCGCTGCCAGATCTAGGTCTGTGCTGGGTGCCATTTACAATGGTAAACACACAACAAGACCCTCAGAGCTCACCGTCTTATGGGAGAGAGACAATAAACAAGTAAACGAATGAGGTATAAGTGTGAGTTAAAGTGACCACACCCAGCACATGGAAGGAGACTAACGGAAGATTAGAGAGTGCCCATCTGATGTTTCCCATTTTTCCAACAAGATGAAGCCACCAGCCAAGCATGCACTCAGGAGATGAGGAAGGGGAGAAGATTTGAGAAGAGAGAAAAAGTATAAAACAGTATAGTCATCTCAGAGGGGGACAGGGAGCTTACGAGCATGTAGCCAGGTGGCCAGGCAGGACTGAGAACCCTCCTGAGGTCTGAGATCAAGAATTTAAGGAACCTGGCGTGCGCAGCTGTGGTTGCCTCTAGTGAGGCTCAGAGGCTCAGAGGCAGGTAGAACACGGCACACATCTGGGTTCATCAGGACAGTGGTTCTCTGACATGTGGGAACCAACCAAGAGGTGTGGTGTTTTGTTTTGTTTCTTTTTTTTTTTAACTATTACTGACAGCTAGGCTCCTCCTCCAGAGACTGATTCAACTGATCTGCAAAGGGGCCCAGGCATGGGTAATTTTGAAAGCTCTCTGGTATTATTAAAGTGTTTTAGGTTATGGGTTTTGAAAAGAGGATAGCCAAAAAGAAGCAGATGCCTACAAGATAATAATACTGACTGGGCAAGCTAGACCCCCCAAAAAATGAAGAGAAGGTGGGAAGTAAATGATGAGAAATTAGGGTGTTCAATGGACCACAATGAGGCCAAGGAATGATTAAAGTGGGGGTTCCTTGAACAGTTGCTAGAAGGATAAAAGTCTTTGGTAGGAGCATGGGCATTAGCATTTCAGATATTTAAGGGATTTTTCTAAAGTTGTTATAGTGCAGAAATCTAAGATGTGGCCATGAGAGTGGATGGCTAACCCATATAGACAAAAAGAAAAACACTACAGATGAGAAGGGTGCGGAACTAAGAGGCCAGGATGTGGTGTAGATCATCCACCTGGATGCTAAGGTTGCCACGAATCATCACAGGAGTTGGGGTGGAGCAGGAGACTTTAATCTAGGACTTCGTTCAACAATGAAGGAAGCGTGATGAGGACACAAACAGCATCTAGAGCCAGTAGAGCTGGGCTGTTCTAGAAACTCATGCTGGGAAGGAGGGCATCCAGGAGGTCAGGGAGCCTGAGCCAGGTAGATAATGGGCCTCAGACAAATGGGCTGAGATTCAAGATCCAATCTGAGAAGGTAGGGTTTATATCTCCAGTCGGGTGTCTCCCCTGCACTCCAGATCCACCAATCCAGAGGTGTGCTCAACATCTGTACTGGATGTCTAATGCCCACCTCATCTCAACCTGTCAAAAACGGAGCTCCAGAAAACCCTCTACTAGCCTCCTTCTAAAGCCTTCCAGCTCAGTGAGCGGCACTTTCATCCTTCCCATCACTCAGGACACCTCCCAGGGAGTCACCTTGACTCTTCTCTTTCTCTCACTACCTTGCCCAGTCAGTATTATTGTCTTGTAGACATCTACTCTGTTTCACCTCCACCGTGAACCAGCGTTGTCTCTCTCTTAGAGTACTCTAACACGGTGGTCGCCAACCTTTTGGACCTCATGGACTAGCAGTGGTTCATGGACCACCAGTTGGCAACCGCTGCTCTAACAGACTCAGAATTGGTTTGCCCACTCTCACTCTTAGCATCCTACAGTCTATTATCAGTGGCCAGAATCATACTTTCAAAAGCTAAATCAGATTGCTCTTCTAAACAACACTTTTTAATGCCTTTCCATCTTATTCAGAGTAAAATCCAGAGTCTACACTGTCTTCAAAGGCCCCATTCAATACGGCACCCTGTCATTTCTTAGGACCTCATCTTTTGCTATACTCTCACCCTCGCTCACTCAGCTCAGGTCTCATTAGTCTCCTCATTTTAAGCTAGCACACCGGGAATAATTCCATCTTAGGATGCTTGCGCTTGCTGTTTTCTTTCACTAAAACAGGGCCACATGGCTTGCTCTATGTCACCTTCTCCATGAGGCCTTCCCAGATTATTTTAAATTATAGGACATGACGTCAACAAGATAGAGGGTTCAGGGGTCCTAATGTTCATCTTCCCCATAAGAATAACAAAGACAGTAAGCAACAACTACAAGCTGACTAAAGCAGCTCTGGGAAAGCTCTGGACTACAAAGCAGTAGCAGCAGAACTCAAAAACTGGGGACAGCCACATAGAAAAGCATAGGAAGCATTTCACCTGCATCAGCCCAGATTAGCCTGTGTCAAAGGGATCCCCTCAGAGAAACGTCACCCCAGAGGAATGAGGAAAGCAGGAGAACCCCAGCAAGTCTTACTACCATGGATGTTTGCAGCCTCAGCACCAATGACCCCCACAGTCTTCACCAATGCTGAACCCAGCTGGTGAAGCTGCCCAGAGTCCACACTGCTGTGTCCCTTCCCCAGGGCTGGAGCTGTCACTGCTCTGTGCCCTGGTCTCTAGGTCCCAACCTGAGGCTATCATGGGCCATCACCAGGGCCTTGCTGCTACTATTGATCTATGACAGCCCCTGGGACCAGAGTTGGGACACTGACCTAACATTTTCAGGGTGTGTTGCCACTGCAGTCTGTCCCTGAACCCAAGCCACCACTGCACTCTGTCATCCCAGGGCCCATACTGCCAATGCACCTCCCTCCACCTGGGCTGGAGTCACTGCAGAAAGCCCCAGAGACCCAAACGCAGTTCCACAGAAGATCCACACACATCTGCACCTCAGACACCAGAGCCACTGCCACAGTAAGTGCACCTGTGCCCAGGACCCAGACACCATGGGAGTTCCATGTGTACCTGACCCCAATACCCTAGCTCTGCTACTGCTCTGAGTGTCAATATGCCAGACATTGCACCAAGAAGGATACGCTCAGCTAGAACTTTCTTCCTCAAGCAAAGAAGGAGAACAGGAGGATGCCAGCAGCTTTCACCTCCAAGGACCCCAATAGCTCTGACACCACTACCAACCTTAGGAACCTCACAGTCTTGGCCATGAAAGACCCCCACAGTCTTTACAAATGTTTACCTCAGATGATAGAGCTGAATGAAAACTATGCCACCGTGCCTTCCAAGAAACCAGAGGTGCTGCACCCTCTCCAGCTGGTGCCTTCACAACCATCGTTAGGTAAAAGTCTTTCCCTGCCAAGCCAGTCCAGAAAGATGAGAAGAGGTGACTGCTCCCTCAAATATAGACATCAACACAAAGGCATTAAGAACACACCCAAAAAAAGGCAAGAAAACAGACACCACTAAAAGAACACAATTACTTTTCAATGTGATATCTGGATTATCTGAAAAATAATTCAAAAAAATTATTTAAGGAAGCTCAGTGAGACTCAAGAGAACAGAGACAGACAATTCAATGAACTTAGAAAAACAGTGTAGGAACAAAATGAGAAATTCAACAAAAGATAGAAATCATTAAAATAAAGAACCAAACAGAAATTCTGGAGCTGAAGAATACAATGAATGAAATGAAAAAAAAAAATGCAATAGAGAGCTTCAATAGCTCAATCAAGAAGAAGAAAGAATCTTCAAACTTGAAGACAGATCTCTTGGTAGTTTATCCAGTCAGAGAAGAAAAAAATATTCTAATACTGCAATGGTAATGTTTAAATTACTTTGAACTCTAGTATATAGTTTAAAAGACAAATGTGTTAAAAATTAACTATAGCTATAATATTTTACTAATAGATACACAATATAAAAATTATAAATTGTGACATAAACATAAAACAGGGGCAAGTAATCATGTAGAACATTTTTGTGCAATTGAAGCTAAATTGTTACCAATTAAAAATAGACTACTATAAATATAAGATGTATTATGAAAGCTTTATGGTAATCACAAAGTAAAAACCTATAATAAATATATAAATAATAAAGAAAAGAATCAAAACATACCATAAAATCATTAACTCTCAAAGAAAGAGACAAGAGAAAAATGCAATAAAGGAACCACAAATTGATCAAAAAGCAAAAATGATGATGTCTTTACTTCTCATTAATTACTCTAAGTGTAAGTGGTTGAAATTATTTTTAAAAAAGACATAGAGTAGCTGAATAAATTTAAAAAAAAAATAAGACTCAAGTACATGCTGCCTTCCAAGAGACTTACTGAAGCTTTAAGGACACTCACAGGCAGCAAGTGAAAGCACAGAAAAAGGTATTCCAAAAGAGAGCATAGGTAGCTATACTTATATCAGACAAAATAGACTTTAAGACAAAAGCTGTAACAAGAGACAAAGAAAATCTCTATATAATGATAAAGGGGTCAATTCATCAAGAGATTATAACAAATACACACACACAATATCAAAGGAGCTAAATATATTAAACAATTATTAACAGATCTGAAGGCAGAAATAGACAGCAATGCAATAATAGTAGAGACTTCAATACTCCACTTACAACAATGAATAAATCATCCGGACAGAAATCAATAAGGAAATAATGGACTTGAACCACACTTTAGAGCAATGGATCCAACAGACACATACAGAACATTCCATCCAATAGACGCAGAATACACATTCTTCTTAAAGGCACAAAATACATTTTTCAGGATAGATCATATGTTAGTTAGGTCACAAAACAAGTCTTAAAAATATTAAGATTGAAATTATATCAAGTATCTTTTTTTTTACAAAGGTATGAAACTAGAAATCCATAAAGAGAGGAAAGCATGAAATTCACAAATATGGGAAATTTAAAAAATTCTGAATCACCTATGGATCAAAGAAGAAATCAAAAGGGAAATTTAAAAAAATATCTTGAGACAACAATGGGAAAACAACTTACCAAAACCTATTGAATACAGTGAAAGCATTACATCACTCACAATATTAACTCAAATGAATTAAAGACATAGATGTAAGGTTTTTCCCTCCTCCAGACTGAATAGAATGGTGCTTGGCAGCGTCTGTGAGGAAGGAGAAATGAGGAGAAGCTTTCAAGTTTAAGAAGAATGAGTTCTGAGGTCTAGGTACAGCTTGATGACTATAATTAATAACATGGTATTTTATACTTGAAAGTTGCTGAGTGTAGATTTTAAGCATTCACATAACAAAAAAAAAGAGCTGGTGATGGATGTGTTAATTATTTTTTATCTTGATAATCATTTCACAATGTTTATATATCATGCTATACGCTTTAAATGTGTACAATTACATGTCAATTATTCCTCAATAAAGTTGAAAACATAAAATAAAATTGCAACCCTGGCTCCTGCCACTTCTTATTCCATTCCCCATTGTACCTTTCTCACAGGCCTCATTAGTAACTGATTATTAATGCCCATGTTACATTACATAATGTGTATGACATATTATATATTATACTTACTTATCATGTTCACAGTCTTTAATCCCATCCTAGCAGTTAATGACACAAGGTCAGAGATTGCATCTGTTTTGTTCACTGCCATATGTCCTGTGTTCAGAACAGTGCCAAGCACATAGGATATACTCAACACATACAGGTGTCCCCCCAAAAAAAAGTATTCAAACTTTGAATAATTATTAATTCCAATGGGTTAAATCTAAAAAGAGAGAAACCTCAATTGAGCTATTAGCTATTAAAGTATGTATACATTTTTGGGACACCCTGTATTTATTAAACAGATGGACAAATAAATAAATGAGTGCCCTTAGGTAAATCCATATCCAGGGGTTCACCCAAAGAATGGGTTTTTATTGGGAATAAGGAAACGTAGGTCAAAGAACAGGAGGTAGAACAAAAGTGTGATTAAAACTTTTAATCCTTGACTGGGGAGTGTGACTTTATTCTCCCACCCACCATTTGCGGGAGTGAAGAATATTAATGTGTACTTTCTGTCTCCATCTGTGAGGTAGACGATGTGGGTGGGAGGTAAAAGAAACAAGGCAGGGACTAATGCCGAATTCTACTCTAAGAAAAATGCTTGAACGTTTGCAAGCATAATGTTGCCGATCTTGAGCCGAGAGAGGAGATGGTCATGTGAATGTTATGGTTTGCTGGATGAAATGTGGTCTCAAGACATGAGTCAGAGTCCCCAAGAAAGTCTGGAATTTCTAATTAAGTTTCCTCAGTGCAATAGAAAAACATGATCTCATCTCCCTGTATAAGCAGCTATGTTTTCCAGGGTAACAAAGCTCAAAATTTCTCTAAAAAGGATCTTACTGAATGAGATCAAAGAAAACGAAAGCTCATCTGTATTTCCCTGCCTTGTGTCATCATCATTACTTGGTTATAATCCTTAAACAACCTCCTCCATTCATGACTTATTGACATCATTTTCACTTGCAAAAATATTTTTAAAAGTCAAAGAGAGCCCAGAAGCCAAGTGTTCTGTATGATTAAGGTTTTTATTGCATCTGCAGTGATGTGGGTGATACCAGTTCATCCCTTGAGATTTCATGTCCCAGTGAGCAGATCCATACCTCGAACTGGCTTTCGATCTATTCTGTAGTCTATAGGAGACTAGCCAAAGTTTAACACAGCAAAGAAGCTTCAAGTGAGGCCAAGGCTCAAAGGCAGAAATGAAGCATTGAGCTCGCCCTGCTGGAGAGAGAAGTTTGGGGAAAGAAGAGAAAAGGCATTCTGCTGTGTGTGTGTGTGTGTGTGTGTGTGTGTGTGTGTGTGTGTGTGCGCGCGCGCATACGTGCATGCATGTGTGCGTGTGTGTGTCTGTGTGTGTGTGTGTGTGTACGCATGTGTGTGATGTTTAAGAAGCTTATATATAAGATTTGAGAAGTTGATGCCCCTAGGAAAGGTAAACTACAACTGGAGAGGTGGGTCGTGGTCAAGCAGGTTGTTATTAAACCACTGAGGTCCTGACAGTTCAGAAAAATCTAAAACAAACTAAGTTAAAAAAAAAAAAAAAAAAAAAAAAGAACTGAAGAGAAAGCCCAGGAAGTAGAGGAAGAAAATAAACAAAGTCCTGCAGAGCAAGAGTAAATCTGGAGGGGCCTGGAATCAAGGGGAGGGCCCCCAGGTCCTCATGGGCAGGTCCAGGGATGATCAGTCTGGTCAGCTGGCCCAGGGACTGGGAGACGGTGGTACAGAAGGGGCTGAAGGTGAAGGTCTTCGGGGAAACAACCTGTTTTTCTGAAATTGGGCTGGGAAGCGAATGAACCAGTGATGGGGCATTCATTGCTTGTTCACCATGCATACGGTCACCAAGCACCCTCAGCAGACTGCTGATTTGGTGGCCCCATGAGCCATTCTCCTCACCTTCGTGTAACCTCCCATATTGATTCTGGGCCTCACCCTGAAGCTGGCTTGGACCAATCTCTCTTGGGCAGTTATGACACAAGCAGAAGCTCCACGGCCTGTCCTGATGCTCTCTCTTGTCCTGAGCTGCCAGGTAAGAAGTCTACCTGCCCTGCTGGAGAGACCACGTGGAGAAGGAGGGGCCCTGAGACTACAGGGACAGAACTAAGGAGCCAGCTGAGAGGATGAACTGAGGACCCAGATGCATGACCTCACTCCCTCACTCGAGCCGTACTCGCTGCGGCCTGAGCATGTGAGGGGAGAAGACATCCCAGCCTCTGCAGAAGGAAAGGACAGAGACAAGACTTGGAGGGACTTTGGGAGGGTGAGACTGACATGTAACCAGAGGACAGGCTATGGTAAACAGTCTCCCAAGATGGCCTCCAAATTCCTCCCCTCACTCTACACATGTGCCCTTCCTCACATGAAGAGAGCGAGTGTATTTTTCCTCCCCTGGAATGTTGCATAATTCTGTGATTGCCTTAACTAACAGAAGGCAGCATAAGTGACTTCTGGGGCTTCCAAGCCCAGGTTTTGTTTGTTTGATTGTTTGTTTTTATCCTTACTGTTGAAAATATTACAGATGTCCTCATTTTTTCCCCACTGAACCCCCACCTCTCACCCCCATGCCCAGGCCTTCACCACACTATTGTATCTGTCCATGGGCTGTGCATATAAGTGCTTTGGTTCATCTTTTCCTGCCCCCTCTCCACTTCCCTCTGAGATTCATCAGCCTGTTCCATGCTCTGTCTCTGGTTTTGAAAGACATTTGCAGCTTCTCCTTCCTTCTTAGAAAACTTACTCTTGGACACATCTCGGAACCCAGTTTCCACACGGAATCTAAAATCTCAAGCCACATGGAGAAGACACCTAGAAGAGAACTATGGGAATAGGCCCAGAAGCCACAGTTCAGCTCTGAGCTGACAGCCATCATCACCTGCCAGCCTTATAAGTGAGTCATCTCAGAAGTTCTCGCAGGAACAGCCCCAAGTGACTACAGCTCCCTGCCAACCTCATGAGACGTGAGTACCGCCCAGCTGAGCTGTCAGCCCGGAGAACTGTGACAGATATGACCAGTGTTATTTTATGCCACCAGGTTACAGGGTGCTTTGTTACTCAGCTTTGTGTTTCCAAAATCATGACAGATACTAATCTTCGGTATCTGGGAATGGGAATTTTGAATTTCTGGGAATTCTAGCAAATACCTGAAATTGTAAATTATTTTTAATACTTTCAACATTCTTTATAATCTTTACTCATTATTATGGATAGTTTTAAAGTTTTAATAAGAAACATTAAATTTAGTAGTATTTTTTTTAAAGAGCTCTAGCCTATAGAGAATATCCAAACACTGGAAAATGTCAGCAAACATTATTGGGTAATATTCAAATACATGTTCCATTTAGAGCTCTTAGCAAGCACTAACAGAGTCACATGTCTAAAGGGCTTAGTTTGCTTCCAAAACATGTTATTTCTTGAAGCACCACTCATAGGCTCTGTATAAAATATACTCTGCATGTGAACTTACCTGTATGTTATTTTCAAGGATTCGCCAAGTGGAGCAGACAGAGCCACAAACCCACACTTATAACATGGCAACAGCTAAAGCAAGGTTGTGACCAATTCTTCCTAGCTGTCCCTGTCTCAAGTCCCATTAAGTGCTGACCTTTTATTTTGACTCTGAGTTCAATGTTTTCTGCTCTGGTATTCTACGTGACATCCGTGGATCCCTTAGAAACAGTAACAGTCCCCATGTTAAGTTAATTCTTATAAAAATATATTATTTCCTCCAATTTCCCAATGTTATCACTGAATTTACTCAGGATTCAGGATTCAGAAAAACATGCATTTCCTAAGAAATGCCAAGAAATAATTCCCACGTGGAAACACTGGCAGTAACAGGTAACAAGTCCACAAGCAACCTGAGTTTCTAGGTTCTCAAACTGGTTACAAAACAAGCACAGTTCCTACAGTCACAGAGCTTACAATTAAATAAGAAAAACAAATACAAAACAAATGAGCCAAGACACAGCTATGTGATCACACACCACTATGACCCCCACTCCTCACCCCTGCACTGTTGTTGCCCAGGGGAAGATGGGAAGCTGCCAATGAGAGGAAAAGGTGGGTTCTATGCAGATGATCCTGAAGAAAAGGCCACGGATCTTTGTACCATAGGAATGGTGACTACAAACTTTCCCAGGAGACACAACAAGAGAAGTCAGTTGAGAAGACATTTGGGTTTGGGAACTGGTCTTAGAAGGGCCATTGCCATGAAGAACATCACCATGGCCGCCACCTTGGGCCACCTGGAGGCAGTATTGCCAGGCTGCTGTTGCCTTAGTGCAAGATCCTTCTTTTACAATATCCGTGTATTTCCTCACAGCTTACCCCTTTTTACTCAGGTCCATTACTTCTTCTTTATGGCTATAATGACTATCGCAATTGATGCTACATTTCCTGTAATCTGTGGCCATTTCTCATAAATCTTCAACAAATATCTCCGTGGATACCAGTCATTAGCCTGGAAGGAAAGATAAAGGTTCCTACATGGACTTCAAACAAGCATGTTACACCTTCCTTGGAGACGTTCACTTCACCAAGTTAGCCTCCACGAGATGATTCGGTCCAGCGCTCGGATGCCTCCTGAGCTAATGACCCACCTGACAATAAAGAGGGCACTCCTTTAAGCCGACCCCTGAGGACTTGAGAAGGTTCGGTCCTGTGAACTCTTTAAGACATTTGCCGTGAGTTTAATTATGTCTGACTATAAAGTGTGATAAGAAAACGACCTGGTTAATTTAAGAGTTCCATCAGTTTACGCTTGCTGGCTACTTATAAAAATCTCCTTACACCATCAAGTAATTTCCCATAGGCAGAGGACAGATTTAACAGTGACCAGAGCAGGACTTAATGCCATGGAACAACCTATTCTGGCCGCTTCAATCGCTCCTGTTGCTATGCCTTGCTCACCCCTTGTAAAACACTGCATGATACCCATGAACAAACACCACTTAGGACTAATTTTGAGATCCCCAAAATGTACGTTGAATTGATATGAGGAGAATGAACAAGAGGAAGAGAAGGGAAGGGACAAAGAGAATTAAAGTGATGATTTTTTTTTTCAACAATAGAGTCTGACTCTATTAATATTTGCACATTTGGGGAAGCTGGGGTAACTGTGAAATCCTCTCAAAAATCTGACATAGCTAATGAAAATACCTTGGGTTTATATAATGAATTGCTTCCCAAGAATGGCATGCAACTCACAGCTGAGCCTCCTAACAGCTCACTGTGGAAGAGGAAGAAGAAAAAGACGTGTTGGTATCCTAGCAGCGTGCCTGAGGACACCGAGGCAGCCGCTCAGACTGCTGGGCTCACATGGTGTGATCTGCAGTGCCAAGTGCAATCCTCCCAGCACACGGCTCCCCCAAAAAGTGATTCAACATCATGAGTTAATTCACCCCTTCACTTAACTCCAAGTCATCACCCAGATTTGGGGCTTGGGAAGCCCCTTTCCCTGCCTCTCCTGACCCTGCCTCAGAACATTAACCGTGATCAGAGGCTAACCTGAGAATGAACTTGGGGACTTCAGGGGATCCGTTTATTTCTTTGGAATTTGACCAGATGAATTTTGATCTCAATTAGACATTTTGAAACACAACATAAAATTTTATATGAGTTATTTGATTCTCACACCTCATAAATTGAATGGAATGAATTTTGATCTACCTAACTCCTCCTGGTAAAAATCTGTGGAGGGCAGGCAAAGGGGTTTCCAGTATATTTGATATGAATGTTTCTCAGAGAAAGCCTGACAGGGTCTGGTCCCAAACACTGAGGTGCAAGGAGGGTGGGACAGTGGGGGGATCTGTCCACACAACAACCCAAGGGGTCCAGAAGGGAAATGACACACCATGGAAGCCTTTTCTAACCTTGTCCATCTTTTGGGACTTCATGGGCTAATACAAGTTATGTGAAAATACATTAAAAGGAAGTATTGGCCATGCTTTCTAACTCCTGCTTGAAATCCCATACTACCGTCCAGGTGTTGTAGCTCAGTAGTTGAGCATCGACCTATGAACCAGGAGGTCACAGTTTGATTCCCGGTCAGGGTATATGCCCTGGTTGCAGACTCGATTCCCAGTAGGGGGCATGCAGAAGGCAGCAGATCAAATGATTCTCCCTCATCATTGTTGTTTCTATCTCTCTCCCTCTCCCTTCCTCTCTGAAATCAATAAAAATATATTATATATTTTTTTTACAAAAGAAATCTCATACTACCATTAAGTGTCTCATCTTTCCTCAACCGACCCTTCCCTTTCCCACACTTCTTACACATGGGATCTTGACTGGCAGGTCCCATGCCCAGGAAGCCAGCCTTGCCTGATCCTCTACCATTAGAGGTAAGAATGTCCCCCTCAGCAAAACGTGTAAGGTAAATCCAATCTCCATTCAACCAGAGCTCATGGAGTGATATGTTCCTGTTTGTATTTGTGTGTTTTCTTTCCAAAAGGATGATAAAATCCTCTTCTAAAATAACTCTGCTTTTTTCTTTTTAATACCTCAATAGTACCTAATACGTGTTTTCTATTTTGTAGATACCAATGAAATTATTGTTTTCTATGGAAGTCCCATTTTTAATTTTTCCCACAGAGAATGCACCAGTTTGCACTCCAATCAGAAGTGTACAAGGGTTGCCTTTTCTCCACATCCTCGCCAACACTTGTCGCTTGTTGATTTGTTGATGATAGCCATTCTAACCACCCTCCAGACACCCCATGTTTCTTGGACAACAGACTTTTTCATGCACCTACCTCTGCACATGCTGAGCCTGGTGCCTGGGATGCCTTTCCCAGGGTCTCTGGTCATCAATCGTCTACTCGTCCTTCAAGACCCCACCCAAATGGTCCCTCCTAGGCGACGTCTTCCCTTTCCAACCTGCACCAGCGAAATAAATGTAGAGCTTAATGTGTGTGTCTGCTTCCCCACCCAAACTCAACACTTCCTGACAGCAGAGATCATTTTGGCATATCTTTGGATCCACACTGCCTCAGAGTAAGCACTCAATAAATATTTGCTCCAAGAAAGAAGAGTGTATCAATGGAAAGCAGACAGAGTAAAAAGGTACAGCCAACAGGAGTCCCTGGAATTACCACCCTGAAATTCAACCAAACCACTAGATTGAATGACAACCTCGATGACAGTAAATTACTTAGAAAAAGTTAAGATACGTTTTATACATTTTGTGTGAAAGGCAAGTAAATGTGTAGCATATTAGCAAGATTTTGAAAACTAAAGGAAAGTCATTTATATGAAACACCTCACCTGAATTAATAGTTAATAGATGAGAAGCTACTATCAACATTATTTACTCAGTGTTTTAGCCAAAAGGAATTGAGATTTATAACACAGGAAGTCTGACCCCTACCGTCAAGCTTCCCCTCCCTCCCAGTGCTGGCAAAGACAGGGAGGAAGCACCTTGTCACCTCCCCCAAGACAGAGGATAGGTGGCTCTCTTGTCTAAGTTACCGCAATGAGATGTGTCACGGGAGAAATGGACCCATCCAAACAGGTGGCAGCTGCAAACAAGAGAAAGTCTCCTGTGCCCAGAGTGAAGAGCCTTTGTCCTTACCCTTCGGGCATCTCTTGTGTACTGTTCAGCCCCATGAACATGCCTGGTGCTACCGCAGTGTTTATTAATAGCCGTAATGCTTGTGCAAACAAGGAAGCTACTTATGGTCTGCTTTTCAGAAGGTAAGCTGGTGGGGCGAGGGACATGTGAACGCATCTGCTCCTCCATTCCTGCACATTTAACTGCCCAGGATGGCAATTAAAATTCAACCTGATAGATAGATAGATAGATAGATAGATAGATAGATAGATAGATAGATAGATAGATGAGGAAGGAAGGAAGGAAGGAAGGAAGGAAGGAAGGAAGGAAGGAAGGAAGGAAGGAAGGAAGGGAGGGAGGGAGGGAGGGAGGGAGGGAGGGAGGGAGGGAGGGAGGGAGGAAGGGAGGGAGGAAGGAAGGAAGGGAGGGAGGAAGGAAGGAAGGGAGGGAGGAAGGAAGGGAGGAAGGAAGGAAGGAAGGAAAGAAGGAAGGAAGGAAGGAAGGGAGAAAGGGAGGAAGGAAGGAAGGGAGAAAGGGAGGAAGGGAGAAAGGGAGGAAGGAAAGAAGGAAGGAAGGAAGGAAGGAAGGAAGGAAGGAAGGAAGGAAGGAAGGAAGGGAGAAAGGGAGGAAGGAAGGAAGGGAGAAAGGGAGGAAGGGAGAAAGGGAGGAAGGAAAGAAGGAAGGAAGGAAGGAAGGAAGGAAGGAAGGAAGGAAGGAAGGGAGGGAGGGAGGGAGGGAGGGAGGGAGGGAGGGAGGGAGGAAGGGAGGAAGGAAAGAAGGGAGGGAGGAAGGAAGGAAGGAAGGAAGGAAGGAAGGAAGGAAGGAAGGAAGGAAGGAAAGGAGGGAGGGAGGAAGGAAGGAAAATTCAACCCTACCCACACTGGGAAGTGAAGGAACATTCTAAAAGAATAAATTCAGTATCTTTAGGGGAGGTGACAAAACCCAATGCTCAGTGCTTTCTGGGCATCTCCCCTGTGTTCAGCACCATTCCCTAAGTTTCAGGTCATTGCAATTCTCCAGTAAGCCTGTCTCTCAAGAAGAAATACAAATATTGCTTCTGACACCCATTGGGGTTAAATAGTCCTTAGTTATAACTGTAGGAAGAAATCACCTCTTTGCAGACCATGTGACTTCAACTCAGCCACCCCCGGGTCGATACCTTCACCTCTAGACCCTGACTCCCATGGTCCAGAAGCAGGGGGGTGAGTGGAGAGAGAGGCCTTGCAGGGCCAGCAAAGCGGCACGTCTGCCAACATCCCTAGCGCACTGTTCCACCCTCAACGACTTTCAAGGGTAAAGCCTCCTTCTGTTCAAAGTCACAGTCATGGGCACATTCATGGCAGCTCTGCAAAGCACACTCCCGTTCTGAAAATCTGCCCACTGCCACTTTAAAAGGAAGAACGCCTTTAATCTCCTGTAGATTGTCAGAACCAAAGCAAGCGATGCCAGGCTGTGGCAGAGCCAGCCAGGAGGACTGCGTTTGCAAAGAGAAGAGCATCTGGATGCCCAGTTTAAAGCAAGCAGCTGAGACTGGGAGAAGAAGAGGGGCCGGGACCTCTTAACGGGGCAGAACGGGACCCAGGAGCTCCACAGACCCCACATACACCCCCAGCATCACCCCAACGTGACCCAGGGAAGGGCCTGCGCTTAGGCACCTGGAAGTGGCCCTGACAGTGCTGGTGATGGCATTTACAGTGTGCTGCTGTGACGGCCATTCCCAGAGCCCTCTCCAGGTAAGGAAGATTCTATTTCAGCAAAAATTTTAAGAAATAGTGATCAAAACCCTTTCGTTCTAATTCTATGACCAGGAAATCAGGAAGACAAGAACAGAGAAACGTCACCCACAGTCCCCACCTTTACACCATTGCCTGAACCACACAGAATGAGAATATTCCACAAGTGTCCCTTCTGTGGCCCCAGATGGGGAGCAATGTACAATTGTCCTGGAAACGAGGGGGCGGAATCCACAGATGCGCTCTCCAGCTGCTCGCTGGTCTCTTTTCCTAGGAACTAGCTGATATTTGCTAGCAGGAATGTATTTAATAGAATTGTAGAGGTTTTGTTTTTGTTTGTTTGTTAGATTTGAAAGGAAGTTTAGAGTTCATCTAGACCAGTGGTCAGCAAACTCATTCGTCAACAGAGCCAAATATCAACAGCACAACGATTGAAATTTCTTCTGAGAGCCAAATTTTTTAAACTTAAACTTCTTCTAATGCCACTTCTTCAAAATAGACTCGCCCAGGCCGTGGTATTTTGTGGAAGAGCCACACTCCAGGAGCCAAAGAGCCACATGTTGCTCGCGAGCCGCAGTTTGCCGACCACTGATCTATACCAGCTGCCCCTGCGCAGGTCGGCTGGGAGCTGCCCTCAGACCCATCCTCCAGCCCCGGCCATTGTCAAGGTTCCCTTGCCAGCAGACTCCCAGCTGAGGTTAGCGCATGGCAGCGCTGGCCGGACACTGGACGGCAGGAGGAAAAGAAAGGCCGGGGGATAGCTTTCCATCTCCTGGGTCGGCAGGAGTCCCTGCATCTGATCCGAAGCTCAAGCTTCATCCAGCACCTCTCACCATGCCCCGCGCCCCCTCAGAGCACCCCACAAAGTGAGCACTGGCCAGGAACCCCAGTTTCTGGGCCCTGAAGTACCACCTTCCCCTTTGTCCCTCCAGCCCTGGGGGAGGCCGAAGCTACTTTTGCCTTCTAATCTCCGGAGTGCCTTCTTGGCCAGTGTGCCCAGTTCCCTGCATAAAACACTCCTGTCTAGACCACCTAGGGTGGTCTCGGCTCCCTGGCTCCCCCATACCTGACAGCATTCCTCTCAGGTGGCCTCCCCAGGTTTGGGCGGACACTCCCAAAGACTCGGAATTCAGTTCCTCACAAAGCTTCCGAGTCCTAAGACATGGATTTAAGATTCTTCCTTCTGATATATGCACCCCTATGTTCACAGCAGCACAACTCACCATAGCTAAGATGTGGAAACAGCCTAAGCACCCATCAGCAGATGAGTGGATTAAAAACTGTGGTACATCTACACAATGGAATACTACCCTGCGGTAAAAAAGAAGGAGTTCTTACCATTTGCAACAGCATGGATGGAGCTGGAGAGCATTATGCTAAGTGAAATAAGCCAGGCAGAGAAAGATAAATACCACATGATCTCACTCATTTGTGGAATATAATGAACAACATAAACTGATGAACAAAAACAGATCCAGAGACAGAGAAGCATCGATCAGAATGTCAAACCTCAGAGGGAAGGTAGGGGAGGGTGGGGGTAAGGGGGAGAGATCAACCAAAGGACTTGTATGCATGCATATAAGCCTAACCAGTGGACACAGACAACAGGGGAGTGGGGGCATGAATGGGGGGTTTGGGGGGGAGGGGCCTTGGGGGAATAAGGACACATATGTAATACCTTAATAAATAAATTTAAAAAAAAAAAGATTCTTCCTCCTGCTGCCAAAGCATGCGCTCACTCACCTTTAGCCCCAGAGCCCCCCTGGCCCCCCCATCCCTCTCAACCCCACAGCCACAGGTGTCCCTCCGGCGAAGGCAAGGGTGGGGTGGAGTTTGTGGTCTGATTCAAGGGCCACGAGAAGGTTCTTCCTGAAATTCCACCATTTCTGGGCCTTTCTTAAGATTAAAGCACAGACGCCTCCGTGTCCACTTTACAGAAAGGTCACATCCGCAGAGATGCACACGAAGCTGCTGCCGTGGACAAAATCGTCGCAGGAACTGGTCCTATTTCTTTCCGTACAGCTCAGTCAAGAGCCAGGCCCTCTGCAACCGGGGTCTTGATGAAATAAGGGCTGTGAGAGCCAGGGCTTTGGAGCAGCCAGAGTGCTGGGGGGGGGGGGGGGGGGAGATAGGGAGGGGGCAGCCTGGGAAAGTGCCCTGCTGGGGCTTTGAGCTGCCAAAGTGAAGCACGGTCACCGGAAAGAGAGACACGTCAGAGGAGGCAGGGGCGACAGTCCCCTCCAGACAGCAGTGCCCAGGGCTGGGCCTGGCCCCGGCCTCTGCATTTGGGCAGAGCATGCTCCCTTCACGCCATCAAATACAAAGAAGTGGGGAAGCCCCATGAAAAGGGTCCTTTGCATCTGTGCGTGCGGTTCCCGCAGGTTTTCGCACATTTCACTGGGCAGCTCAGGAGGATCTGCCATCCAGCGCCCTCTTCCCAGAAAGCAAACAGATAACAAAACAAATCCAATCAGCTGCCTTTTCACTCCGTTGAAATTAAATTTTACCCATCACGGGTAGGTGGCTAATTACATGTTTAGTGTAAAGAAACTTCAAGGACATCGCCTTGTTTACTTTCTTCTGGTGTCAATAGAGGGGAGGACAAGTGGCATTCCAATGCAAGGGGACAGCTGGCTGCTGAGGCCAACCGACTCTCCATGGCCCGAATTCAGAGCGAGGCAGAGCAAACAGGACAGACACTGGACTCAAACTGCCTGCACTGCAATCCAGGCGAGCTGCCCACTGACGTACAGCAGCTACAAGTTTGAATGACATTACTTCCCAAATGGATTGATCCCTGGGGTCCAAGAGTTTGTGTGTGTGTGTGTGTGTTTTCTAAAGGCCAACATTTCTTGATTGATTACCAGGCACTCGTAATCACTTCTTATGCTAAGATTCTTCATCACGACCCCATGATGTGAGTTATATGCTTAGACCCATTTCTCAGGGGTGGAAACCAAAATCTAAAAAGCTAAACAGTATGCCTACGGTCAATCAGCTGATGAGCAAGGTTGACCTCAAAGGCCCTACCTTTCCCCGGGGCAAAGGGGGCTCCTTTCTGGATACATCCCGGCTGCCATGTTTTGGCACGAAGTGAACCCAAGAGTCCCGAGGCCCTCGGTCAGCACTGACAGGTGCCCTCAAAGAAAACTCAGAATGCCAAGCTGGTCACAGCACCGGCCACCTCTCACCTGCTCCAACTTCCTTGTTTGGTCTTGTCCCAAGGAAACATCGGACCCCCAGGCCAGTTCTCAGTGTCAGACCTCCCCGGTGGTGGCTTGTTCTCGGCGCTGTGTCACTGGGAGTCGCTGCTGTGCGCAGCAGAGGGAACGCTTTGTGCAAAGCGTGCAGGATCGAAGCAGGCTGTACTGTACGATTCACAGGCCTGTTTGTGTGAGCTGTAGGTGGAATTCCCCACGCTCGGAGCCAGACCCAGGAGTATTTTTTTTTTTAAGCCAGGAAAACAGAACTGCAAATAATTCCGTACAAATAGAACTGTCCTAACTGAGTAATGCTCCAATGGGCCTGTGCACAGTTACTCCGCTCCTCTTCATTACTAAGCGAAGCGTATGCTCACGTCACTGCATTTTACTGACGGCACACTCTCCAAACACAGGTGCTCAGTCCCTTCGTGAAAAAGGGCACCCGTGTAGACCCTTCTATTTCTCTGAGCTTTGGACACCCTAAGTCATTGTCAATATCCAACCAGGTTTTAAATTCATTTCTTTTCCTTGTAACTGTTTTGCATTTTATCTGGATACAGGGTTAAAGAAAATCTGTTTAAACCTACAGAGCTGAAGGTTGTCCTGAGTAACCTTTAGATAATAAATAAAAGGAAACCAGTAAGCCAGGCCAGTGTGGCTCGGTTGGTTGGGCATCAACCCATGAACCAGGCGGTCATGATTCGATTCTGGATCAGGGCACATGCTGGCTCATGGGCTCGACCCCCACCAGAGGGCCTGCAGGAGGCAGCCGATCAATGACTCTCTCATCACTGACGTCTCTCTCTCTCCCTTCCTCTCTCTGAAATCAATAAAAATATTTTTTTAAAAAAAAAGAAGAAATAAGTCAAGAGAAATAAGGAGGGATAGTAGCGTTGTTAAGTTGCGAACCTCTTACATTCTTAATGGATAAAGATAACAGTATTGGGCACATTGTTTTGATAAATGACGTGGCTTTTGTTGCGTGCGAGAAGTCGGTGTGTGAAAGGTAGCTTTTCCATTGAAAAGCGAGATGGGAGCATGGAATGTGACGCAGACGGGAACAGCTATGACCGCCAATTCTGTACTTCTTTCCCCCGTGCCAGCTTAAATAGAAACCCAGCTTCGGGGGTAGTTTCCCCAGTTTCCTCTGTTTGCCACATAAAGTGCTAGCTCGCTATATTTGAAGTCATCATCTTCCATCCATTGCAGGTGCTTTCAAACCTACTTACAGCAGCTGATAACCGCCACACAGGTTGGTCTGAGAGTGAGACGTTCAACAGGGGGCTGGCTAAGCAGGCAGTGGGTGACTGAAAGGCCAGGGGCAACACGGAGCTCCGGAAGCACCTGCCGCCCCTGGGGCTGGGGAAGAGGAAAGGCATGAAGCAGACCCCAGGAGCATCGCACGGGGGACTGGACCTCCGGGAAGCGGGAGAGTGACCAACCACCTGGATTCTCTGGGACATGGACCTTCTGTGCTAAACCCCCTGGGCCCCCAGGAAACTAGGGGGCTGGTCATTGTAGCTTCCAGGCAGGAGCAATGCCTGGCTGGTGGTGATGCCTCAGGCACTTAGAGGAGGGACTCCACCGGGCGGGCGGGCACTCAGATCTCTGATCAGAAGGAACCTGCCATCTGCAACTGGTCCCTCCGAGCTGGTCACATGGGCCAGGCCTCCAAGAGCGCAGGAAAAGGCTGTAGACTAGAACCGAGGGCTGCTCCCAGGAGGGCCGTCCGCGGAGCCTAGCAGGGAGGAGATGCCAAGGGGCAAAGGAGAGACACGGTTTGCTTCACAAAACAGCAGAAAGGGTGGGTCCGGGGCTGACAGCACCAAGCTGACACCCAGCACAGCCACCGTGACGTGCCCGGCTCAGCCTCGCTCCCCATGCTTCTTCTTTCTAGCACCATCTCTGCTGAGGAACCCCTGAGACCTCTTAGAGACCCGTCACCCACTCTCTCGTGCTCGCTCCTGTCCGAGCACTTCGTGTCCCGTTTCCCCTCACTACTTAAGGTCTTCCTTTTTTGCTCGCTCCTTGAGCGTTTAGAACCAGGATTCTTTTTTTTTTTTTTTTTTTACCATTTTTTTTATTGTTTGAAGTATTACAAATAGTAGTACATATGTCTCCTTTTTTTTCCCCCATTGACCTCCCCCGACCTCCCCTACCCCCCAGGACATGCCTTCACCTGCCCGCCCTCCCCCCCACCCCCCAGTGTCTTGTATCCATTGGTTGTGCTTATACGCATGCGTACAAGTCCTTCGGTTGGTCTCTTACAGCCCCCCTCACCCAACCTCCCCTGTCTTCCCAATGTAGTTTGACAGTCTGTTCAATGCTTCTTTGCCTCTGTATCTTTTTCCCACCATTTCTTTCCTTTAAAAAGTTTTGCCTTTGCAGACTGGAAATAAACATATAATAACAAAACAAGACAAAACAAAAAAATGTTTGAGTCCCAATTTCAATGTCCAACAGTTCTGAGTCCCCGTTTCAATGTCTAACAGCTCCTTATGTGTACATGTCAGCAGTGACATCTGGATGGTGGGAGAACCAGGATTCCTGCTCACGTTTCAGCGGCCGCATCAGACCATTTTACCAACGGGAACACGCCAGCTCGGGAGAACAGCGTGACACACCCGCACAGGAAAAGGCATGAGGCTGAGCCGGAGAACGTGTGCCGTGTTCCTCACGGCCTATTGCAACCGCCGGCGAGGCATCTTCGCCCCAGCTGCTGCTTCTCGGTAGCTCAGAGTTTAGTGACCTTGTGACAAAAAAAAAAACATCTCATTTGAGCAAACACAGCTTTGCATTTTGGTGATGTTATTCCCCTGCGTCTCCCGCACAGAAGACCAAGTCCGTGCGCCGGGGACAGGCACTTGAACAGGAGGGTGGGTGTAAGCATAGGACTGTGCTCCAGACCTCCAGGAGAGGATGGCAACGCTCGGCCTCGCCTGGTCCCACGTGGGCGTCTCTGGATGTGTCTCTGCTGGAAGGAGCTGTGGTGGCTCCCTCCTCGCTCCCGTTTACCTAACAGAGCGCTACGCCGCTGCAGCCCTGGGGATGCACTTGGTGGATTGCGCATCTCTGCTCACTAACTGTGGACGTGCAGATCCATCCACCGGGGGCTTTCTTTCCCAGGAATTCGTGAATCCCTCGGCCACACCCGCAGCCCCAGCGGGTGAGCAGAAAGGAGAGCTCCCCGTTCAAGGGGTGCCACCAGGTGCCCGGATCCCGCCCCCTCCCTGCCTGCGGGTCGGCACCTGCCACCCACCTGCTTCCCCCGTCTTCCTGAGGGTCTAGCCACCAGACCGAACGCTAGAACCCTTGATCTGCTTTGTCTGCACTTTCAAAAGCCCAGTGTCTTGCGATAAAGGCCTTTAATGACTTTCAACTTCAAAAAAACACCAAATTATGTTACAATTTATCTGAACTAAATTATTTGGGGGATTGTTTCATGTTTGCAGGCTCTGGCTCCACTCACAGTACAATTCCTGGGAGGGTCTCAGATGTAAGATCAGCAGCGCAAAATAGGTCACCGCGTGCCGCAGCCTGGTTCCTGCGGCCTGCAAGGATTTGTATTTCCAGTGCAGGCAACTTTTTGTTACAAAGGCACCTTTTCAGAGGTTGCTGCTGCTTGTCTGAGGACCCTGCAGGGCGCTGCTGTCCAGGGTACCCCCAAATGTCACAGGGGGCTGCTCCTACGGGGATTGCCATCATGTCTAGACATAAAACATCATCATCGCTCCGATTGCATTTAGCTTTCTAGTTAATGATGGGCACCCACTGAGCAAGGACACAACAAATCCCTGCCTTGAAAAGCACAGAGGATCTGAAAGAACTCTAAGTTTCTTCCAGATCATTCTTCCATGGCAGCCTGGTGGGGAATGTTTTCCACATCTTTGCAAGAGGGCTTCCTTCTGGCTTGATTTACCCACGACGGTCAAAGGCCTGCCTGAGCCATCTGCCTGTACAGACACTGAGCCACAATTAAAGTGAAACCCAAGATATGATAACAACGCCCTCGGCATAAGACAGACAGCTGTAGGGACCCTCGCACCCAGCAGCAGCAGCCACATATGGCCCAGGGTCAAGGGCAAATGCTGATGCCAGCCAGCTCTGAGTCCTTCTGCGGGTAAGGGTTCCTCCCTAGACCAAATGTCTCAGACAGGCTCTGTTTCTAGTTCTTGTAAAGGTAGCAAGAAGTTGTAACCACCCCTAGAAATAACCAATGAGCTAGAATCCCGGCCATGGGCTCCAATGCCTTTGGGTGGGAAATTCACAGAAACAGCATCACATTGGGAGGTGGACAGCAGAGCCAAATGCTGCTCCTTACTCCACCTCCTCCCCATTCTCTACTCCATCCTATGAGCCATCTGGCAGGGTAGAAAAGCGCCCTCCTTGCCTGTGGCCATTGTGGGATCCCTCACTCCTGATACAAACCTTAAGTGAGAGCCTACCCTTCATACCAACCATCTGTCATACCCCAGCTCCCATCCGAACCTGGGTTAGAGCAGCGATTTTCGACCTTTTTCATCTCATGGCACACATAAACAAATTACTAAAATTTGCAGCATACCAAAAAAAGTGTATTATATTTTTTTGCCAATCTGATTTTTTAAAAAAGTAGGTGTAATTGTTATTCATTCACACCATATGGCTATGATTGTATTGGCTCTTGTCATTTTTTTTTTAATTTGACAATTTAAGGGAAAAGAGGTCAGTGCCCCTGACTAAATAGTCAAATATTGAGTATTTTAAAAATTCTGTGGCACACTGTTTAAAAATCTCTGAGTTAGAGACTACCCTTCATACTAACCATCAACCATACCCCAATCCCCATACAAACCATTGGTTACAGTCTACCCTCTGTACTAACCATCAACCATACCCTAAACCCCATACAAACCACTGGTTACAGTCTACCCTCTGTACTAACCATCAACCATACCCCAATCCCCATACAAACCATTGGTTACAGTCTACCCTCTGTACTAACCATCAAGCATACCCCAATCCCCATACAAACCACTGGTTACAGTCTACCCTCTGTACTAACCATCAGTCATACCACAATCCTCACGTAAACCACTGGTTACAGTCTACCCTCTGTACTAACCATCAACCATACCCCAATCCCCATACAAACCACTGGTTACAGTCTACCCTCTGTACTAACCATCAATCATACCCCAATCCCCATACAAACCACTGGTTACAGTCTACCCTCTGTACTAACCATCAATCATACCCCAATCCCCATACAAACCATTGGTTACAGTCTACCCTCTGTACTAACCATCAATCATACCCCAATCCCCATACAAACCACTGGTTACAGTCTACCCTCTGTACTAACCATCAACCATACCCCAATCCCCATACAAACCACTGGTTACAGTCTACCCTCTGTACTAACCATCAGTCATACCCCAATCCCCATACAAACCACTGGTTACAGTCTACCCTCTGTACTAACCATCAGTCATACCACAATCCTCACGTAAACCACTGGTCTTATCCTATTACTTATACCAAGCATACTCTCCATACTCTCCATACCAACTTTTGAGAATCCAACTAGTTCATATAGGAAGACTATGTAAGTTCTGAGTGGTGGTTTCTTTGTCTATTTGATTATTTAGTTTTCTTTTCATTCAGACAAACAACATGTAAGCCCCATGAGGACAAAAACTATCTACCACAATGCTGCTTCCCATTGCCTGTCCGCCCAGTACCTGACACAGAGCAGACCCCAGAGTATTTATTGAATGAATGTATAAATGGAAAAAGGAAAGTATGCCCTAAAATTTTTTAATGTGATTTAGTCTATTAACATATATAGTTAGTTAGTCTAGGTTAAAATTATTTTCAATATTAAAAAGCATTTTTAAAAATACATGGAAATTTGAGTCTCTTCTATTTCACTTGAAATTATTTCTGAAAATTTCCAGTTCTACTGCTGTTTTATATGTCAAATTGTGATCTTTACCTTTTTGTATATGTGTATGATTATATCACAAAATAATATACAATAACACACAAACTAATAGGAATGCACCTCTTCCTCTGGCTCCTCCTTTACTGAGAGGGCACGAACGCCTCGTTCAGTAAGTTAGTTTGTCTCAGTGGTGAGCTCCCTGCAGACAGGGTCCTACTTTTTTTTACTAGCATCACCATCACCTAACACATTGCCTGCCACAGAGCAATAGATAGGTTATCAATAAGTATTAGATAAATATATGAGTTATATGTGCCCAGGCAGCTACTTCCATTTGGATGCCCTTCCCACTGAGAAAGACCTGAGTCTTTTATTCACGAGGTTAAACCCAACTTCCTCCCAGAAGCCACCCAATCAAGAACAGTCTCTTCTTTCCTTATTCTCTCATAACATGTCCATCGTACCTCTCACTGCGACTGGGAGCTCCAAGATGACAAGGGAAAACGTTCTTATTTTTACATTGGTACTGAGTCCGCTACCTTGAACATGAAAGGGGCTTGACAATAACAGCTGGCTTTTCTAAAGACTTACCTGAAGTGATGGGCCATGAGCTATTTGAAGGGCTTTCTTTAAAGACTTTGTCTAATCCTCACCACACCCTATGAGATAGTTAATATCAAGATCCTATGTGACCGATGAGGAAACTGAAGCCCAGAGACGCACAGATAATAACGGGCTGAGATTCGTATCCACATGTCCTGGTTCCAAGCCCATCCGCCTTGACCAGGACAAAGTACGGCCTGCTAGACAGAGTCATTGACCAGTCAGAGCTTGCAAGGTAAGCAATGCTCAGGCCTACAGGCCATAGTAAGAGCATACAAAGAAATGAAGCAGTAACTGATATACAAGGCCCATAACTTGTGTGTCTGAGATAATAAGCAAGGAAAGTAGTTGATGCCTGCGTGGCATAGGAGGACTGCTTTGGGGGGCCCTGAGAAGATTTGGCAAGATTATGAAACATTTCCACTAACCATTTTCTGTCCTCTTATCCTTTGGATATGGGTACACATCCAGGATTGGTGGGATTTATCTTCCATTCATCATTACCCGGTACACTTTAGATTTTTCAGTATTCAATTATTTTAATTCAATATAGACTGTTCCTAATAACTCAACAAATAAGTCAGTAGGAAGAGCTATGGGACACATTCTTGTTACAGGCTTTGGGATTAATTACGCATTTTTCTCTTCTTTGTTGAATAAGCTTTGCCATCTTTAAGTAAAAGAAAATCGAATCAGTCACAAATTTGTATCAAGCCTGAAGTGTAACCTTAGATGGCCTCAACTTAAACACGCTTGCGTCCATCATGTCTTCAAATGGCAAGACAATACCAGTGTGCTGTTTCTAAACCCTTTCTGGTTTTACAGACACAAAATGATGGCATTTACTACGCTTCACAGAGATCCTAGAGCATTCTGTGTAAGCCATGTGCACCATTTCCATTACAGAGACCTTTGGCAAGCATGAATTCAACATGCTCATTTCAACTTATTTTTTACTGATCCCAAATATTGGCATCATGTAGTGACTAACAACAGGATAATGGCATCTGCTTTGTAGGTGCGCTTTGAGGATTTAAGAAGATGGAAAGCATCTGACATGACTTTACGTCACATGTGCTACAGGCTGGCCTGAGGGATGGAGCCAGGAGACCAGCAGGTGCCTGGTCTGCCCAGGACGCCTCGCCTCCGCTGCTGTTCTTCTGAGATCTGGAGACACAAGTGTTTCTGTGTGGCTCCCTCTCCGATGGCAAGAGTCTACTTGTGGTGCAGTCTGACACTGTGCAATCTCTGGGGAGACACTTCGTTACTATCTATGAAAATTAAGGTATAGATTATCTCTGACAAACAGATCTGCTTAGTGTCTTTTATACTCTAGATCTATTCACCCCTGCACCTGAAAATATACATACTCACTTTTAATAGCAGCCAAATGTCCAGCAATCAGATATGAGTTAAAGTATGTCACATCCAAAGTGTAGATGCTGATGCAGCCATGAAAAGAATGAGTGGTTGATTTTTTTTTTTTAATATTGTAGCTTTAACTTTTTAAAATATATTTTTATTGTTTTCAGAGAAGGGAGAAGGAGAGAGAGATAGAAACATCCATGATGAGAGAGAATCACTGACCTGCTGCCTCCTGCGTACCCCACACTGGGGATTGAGCCTGCAACTCGGGCATGTGCCCTTGACCAGAATCGAACCCGGGACCCTTCAGTCCACAGGCCAACGTTCTATCCACTGAGCCAAGCCGGCTAGGGCTGAATGGTTGAAACCAAAATAAATTGGTAAGTGAGATGAGTCGATGCCAAACAGTAGAGAAAGGATGCCTGTGGGGGTCATAAGGAGAGGCTCATATAGCACTTGTAAGTGAGCAGACTGTTTCAGAAAGGTTTCCAAAGAATATTCTGTCCACCGAAGCAGATCTGAAGACTGGGATCTGTTGGAAAGGAGATCTATGTTCGCTACATGCCCTTTTGCACTGCTTGAATCATTTTTACCACATGGAAGTATTACATTTTCCATTTAAAACTAGACAATTTTTTTCCCACGTAATTAGGATCAACATTCACCAATTCGACAGCATGTCTGTTAGCTAATACTTGCTTCTAGGCATCTATTCTAGATGAGTGCAACGTTGAGCCATAGGAGATGGGCCAGGAGCCTGGTTTTTCCTAGGATAACACACACATGTCAGCTGGTTTGTGCAAAATCCCGTGATAAGGTTGCTTGCTGACCTGGGCAGCCATACTACTGGGGTCAAGTTTCTCCACCTCGATGGAAGACAAGAATGTTTTTCTGAAACAGCCTGGTGAAGACTATATAGTTTAGAGGGTGGGCCACGCCAAATAACAAAGCTTGTGTGGCTAGAGCGTTACATTTTTAATAATATGTATTTGTTGTCATGTTTCACCTCACAGGCATTGGTGTCAAACGCTTAAGGAAACTGTCCATATTTTAAAGCTGAAGCATGTCGCATAACTGAAGTCTCTAATTATACAAAAATGAATTATTAAGTGAAAAATACAATTATATGTTCAAAATGTTACTGATAGCTCACACTAACAAAACAAACTGTGAATTATACTTTTTCGCATGTGATTCAGGCACCAGCTTTATAGATTTAATGTCCTTGAGGAATATCAGATGTCCTCAAGATTTGGAATTTGATTTAACTGAAAGATAGAGGGAGAAACTTTGTAGCCAGGCAATTCTCCATCGGCTCCATATCTAAAGAGGATCAAAAGCTTGCGCTCTCCCAGCGAAGGTTAGCAATAATTTATGCTGAATAAATTATCTGCATTTAGCTCCTTGCAGCTAGGGGCACAGAGTAGTTATGCAATGCAGAAGGCTGTGTACCCCAGCATGTGCTAGCACACCGGGACCGAACCAGGCTGGGGATATAAGATTTGACCCCAAGCCCAGTTTGCTATTGGCTTGGCGCAAAGCCAAGTCTCTGGCTCAGCTGCAAACAGAAGCCCCTTCCCCGTCTCCACATCTTCCTAGCTTCCACCCGCTCACCTGGCAGTGACGCGCCATGCGGAAGGCAGGAAGCATGCCTTAGCATGAAGTGGGGTAATAATGCTGCATATAGAGGTACGGCATGAACACGCAGATCAGGAGCGTGTGCTCCAAAAGGTGCTGCTGAGACAGGTGACACAATATAATTACTTCTCTAAACCAGAATGGGTTCCAAATCTCGGGGTGCCTGTAAATGCTGAGCCAAACCCTTTACACAGACGTGGTAGGCAGCGTGAGATCAGTTCCAGAAAGATCTACCACAAGCCTCCCCTGCCGGGAGCTGGAGTGACTTGGGGACGGAGAGAAGGTGGGTCTGGCTCCCTGCCCTTGCCATCTGAGAGAGCCCAGCCCATACCCTCCTTCCCGTGATTGACTCAGACAAAGGAGAGACCCTTACTAGGAGCCTGGGCTTACACTGTCCAAAAGGCAAGTACCTCAGTATGGCCGGTCACCTCGTGAGCGAATCTTCAGAGCTTCGGGGATCATTCCTCCAGCATGTCATCAGCGAGCTTTCCAGAAAAGCTAATTAAAGGACCCATTAAAACGCTTACCAGAAAGTGAGGGCTTATCACAGGATCTCATTCACATTTGAAGAATCTGCGTGCGAGATGGTGGCCTGGCCTGCTCCTTACCACCTTGCGTTGCCTTTCCTGTGATCTCGTGAGATGAACAAAATTAATTAGGGAGATCCTCGTTTTCCTTCCATCGTGACTTAGTATCTCATCGTCCGCCCCTTCTCGGATCCTGTGGGCTGCCAACTGGACAAGGTAACGCCAAAGGAGGAGAGGCTGACCCCCCTCCCCAGACTCCTCTGTCCCACACCTCCCCAGGAAGTTCCTCTGGGGCTAACGCCCCGTTTGCTGCCTTCGCATCACAAGTTCTTCTTGGATCATTTTTTAGGTCTTTCAACAGCCGTCAGCTGGTGTCCTCCCAAGTGGGGAACACACACGTTGGGGTGCATTAGCCCAGCAGGGCGTGGGAGGGAAGCGCCTTGTCCTGCATTGATTCATACTTTGTGTATGTCTTACAATAAAGAAACACATGAGGACAGCAATGCTTACACGCCTCTGAGTAGAATCCAGTAAGCATAAATGAGGAATGTGGGCGCAACACGGCTTTAGGGGGGAGCTGAGTGGCCCTGAGGGGCCGGGGCTGGCCTGGAGACCACACGCCCGTGTAGGCCCGGCTGCACCCGCTGGGCGCACCAGTCCCTTACGCCACCCGGGAAACACCCCACGCCTGAAAAGAAGGAAAGGCCTTTGGACCTCCTCAAGATTCAGAGTCGCTGGCTACTCACACTTGGAAATCCTAGGGTTGAGCAAGGGAAAATGCTAAATAGGCCCAGAGCCATGTTTTCCCCAGAACTGGGAAAACTGCGGACGATAAACAGAAAACCCCACCCAAACCTGCAAGTTCCGTCCCTTGAATGTGCGATAGACGACCGGGCCTCCCTCCTCTCCCCCAGAGTAAGGTCCGGATTTGCACCATCTCTGCTTTCTAACTCTTTCCGTTGGAGTTTGTGGTGGTTGTTGTTTTAGTTAAATAACACGTGGCCGCCATAAAAATAAACAGAAAAGAGAACAACTGTGGTGGTATTTCCCCCCAAAGTAACAACTCCAGGGTCGGGAATCTACTAAGGGAAGCGTACCGTCAACGTCATCACGATTAGTGCTATGCTGGCCCGGCTCCAAGGAGCCAGTGGCAGGGAAGGAGAGGCCTGGGCTCTGTGCCAAGGCGGGTGCCACCTGGGCAGGGGTCCGCCGCAGGCTCCCAGCGCCCAGCTCAAGGTTAGATGAAGGTCAGTGTGTGTGGGTTAGATGAAGAACCGTGTCACCCCCCAGGATGAAATCCATCTCTTCTTTGTAAAAATATGTCAGTGAAGAAATCAGAAACAGGAAAATCAGCAAAGTCCAATAACCTGTGTGAGATTCCCTTTCCTCACTCATTCCTTGGACAAACGTATTGAGCTGAGCTCAGGGCCAGTCCCCATGCCAGGCACGAGGGGCACACAAATCAATCCCAGGATGACCTCCTGGGAGAGAGAAACAAGCAGGAGATGCCTCAGCTACAGGGTGTGAGGGTGAACACGATGAGCCACACGCTGCAGGCGAGCAGAGCTCCGAGCAGGCACCCAGTCAGCCGGGAAGTCTCCCTGGAGGAAGTGATGTCTGGGCTGGTTGAACAGACATAGCAGTGTTTCCTCTGGGAAGGAGAGTAAAAAGGGAAAATGATGAAAAGGATCTGCAATGTGTTCGTTCTTTTAAAAAGAAAGACAGCAGCACTTTCTGTGGTTGTTTATTCAGAATTGTGAAACAACATGGATGTCTGATTTTTATTTTTTATTTGGGGGAATGTTGTTCAACTTAACTTCTTGGGGTGGGAGAATGAGAGGTAAGCGGGAGTTAGCCTAGCAATGAACAAGTGTCCCTGGGAAAGGCCATATCAGCAGAAGTATAGGCAAGAGAACGCAGGAGGCTCTACAAAATGGTTATGACCATGTCTGCCCCGCCTGCCGCAGGAGGATTTTAGCCCAATCCAGTTGGAAAAAAATAGAAACATGAAAATACTTTGTAAACCACCTAGCTCTGTAGTGAGATTTTTTTTTCAACTCTTTAACACCAGGTTACATTGTATCTTATAGTTATTCTATTATGTAACTAAGATGATTTCAAGCAAGTCAAATTGCTGCTTTTCACCATCAGTTTTGAGACTCAGGAGATGTTAATGTCTATAGCTTGACTGAATAAGGCAGGACTGAAAGGGACAGGCACTGTCTGTCACACGGTAGTAAACTTTTGAGGACCAATAAGGCACCAGACATCAAATTCTCCACCAATGAATAACCCCTCATGTGCACGCTTCTCTGTCAGCCGTCTCACAAAAGATCCTGGGGACTTGCCACAATGACAAAAATTTCCCTGAATACTGCAAGTCTCTCCCCTCCCCTCAATCTCCGCATTCACTACGCTGTCAACTATCAGTGGAAAATTGATTTCATTATTTCTGATGCTTAGTCTATCTCCTCTCAGAAGCAGTCAAAGGGAATCCCTACGGGTCCAGATGGAGGGAACCATCCTTCACACATTTCTGTGTAGGATTCGGAAAGCCGGAGAACACGGACAAATCGCAAGGCAAAGAAATGTGTGTCCCACAGAGTCAAGTCAGCGCCTGGCAATGTCACGGCAGGGAGCTGAAATTGACAGGCAGAAGCTAGACCGGTTTCATAATATCACTTCACAAGCTCACAGTGCAGAAACGGTTCCGAAGCTCTCGCTCTTTCCCTCACAGGTAATCAGCGAGTGGCAGGACTGAAGGGACGTTCAGAGGTCACCATCCCAGCCTCCGGCCAGGGCCAACGAGCATTTTGCCAGACACGGTAAGTGGCTGCATGTCCTGTTTTGTTTTTGCTTTATGTTTTTTAAACATCCAGAGATATTTAAGCATCGCTTCGCTACCTGGTCAGGACTTTAGTCACAGAATGTCAACCAAGACTTTAGTCACAGAATGTCAACCAACTTGTAGTTTAGACTCATTTGCTTTTGCTCAGGTCTCCACAAACCACGAGCAGACAATGGGTATTGTGACAATGTCGTTTGATACGCTCGAAAATAGTTACCGCCTTCTCTTTCCAGTGGTGTACTAAACTGGACACTCTGAGCAAACTGCTTGCTCTCCAGGATGGAACACGCTTAGTGGAAGCGAAACGCTATCTCTGAGCCTGCACCCGTGAGCTGGTAGAGAAGTGAGCCACACTCAGAAGCCAAAATCAGGAAGCCAGTGCCCACTGCTCTGCCAGTTCAGGTGCTGCTCCCAGCTTCCGGAAACCGTCTCCAATGTGCTGAGGAGGCAGACACTGGGGCTCACCTTTGCTGTATCCTCCTGGTTTACAACAGGCATTTGTTAAGGGGATTCAATCCAGATGGTTTCATTCTTGATCATCCACAACAAATTCCTGCCTACCATTTATCTGCTAAGCACCTTGTGTGTGCCCACACCTAGTCGAAACATTTCACAGATAATATTTTATTCCACTTAATCCTCCTGCTAGTGCTCTAATGTAGATATCAGTCATGCTTACAGATGATAAAACTGTGGTTCAACTGAGATAAAGGATCTGGTGACAGATGCACCACTAGCCAAAATGTGACCCGCTGTGCAAATCCAAACCTCCCTCAAGCCAAAGACTCTGCTTGTTCCACTTGGCCACGCTGTTCCCCACCAGAATCGAGTGGGACTAGCAGCAAGGTACCCACACACGCACGTCACATAAAAGGGCTTACGTCCAGAAAGCATGGACTAAACGGAAACGGGATGCAAAAGAGCATCTGGTCCAAGGTTAAAGCTGTCGAGCGTTTATTGGAATTGGGCAGTTCGGAGCTGACGGCTGCTTTTCAAACTCCATAATCAAAGTGTTGCACACGGCAGTTCTAAAATTACTTTCAAACACATTAGTGTGTTGAAATCGCTAAACAACATGATCAGAAGTCAACGGGGTGCGAATGGGTGCTGTTAAAGTCCAGGATGAAGGGTCTCAGAGCAATATTCTTATTATGGAAGAAGAATATATTTCAGGAGAATATTCAAGAAACTAGTATGACCAAAAGAGCAGTCAAATGTATAGTGATTAACGGTGAACTAAGTATCCCCAACTGTAAGAACGAGTCAACATCATATTCCCCAGAAAAACATTCTGACTTGGAATTACCCATCGAACAGCATATTCTCGTTCAAAAACATATTGAAATATAGGCAGCTCTCACAGCGCCTGCTTTTGGAATCGCCGGATTTTGGCTTTGTTGAAATTACTTCTCCCATGGCTTCAATTTCTTCTGCAAACACAGTTTGATACCCAAATTGTGAAACAAAAACAGAATTTTTCTCATGGCAAAGGATTGCATGCAATTAGATTCAACATATTTTGAAAACTGACTATAGACAAGCTCTGTGCTAAGTATTCTAGCATATTTAAGGCTGAACAAGGCATGTTTCCAAACATCAAGGAGGCAACAAATACACACAGCATAAGACAAAGCAGGCGTGGGCAGCACTGCCCTATGTAGACCCGGATATGTGTACATCCAGAGAGGGGGAGGGGCCAGAACCACGTAGATGAGGGGATGCATGCACTGGCCCTGGAAGCCAGCAGAAGGGCAGCCAAGAGAGTTCCTCTGGAGGGTCACGTGAGCAGACTCCTGAGCAGGAGGAAGGAAGCAGTCACACCCCCTAGCAGACATGCACGGCATGTTGGTGTCCTGGGGCTGCCATCACGAATGACCACAAATTTGGCAGCTTACAACGACAGAAACCTATTTTTTCATAGTTGTAGAGGCCAGAAGTCCAAAATCAAGGTGAGGGAAAAAGCCCGGCCAGCATGGCTCAGTGGTTGAGCGTCGACCTGTGAACCAGGAGGCCACGGTTCGATTCCCGGTCAGGGCACGTGCCCAGGGTGCAGGCTCCATCCCCAGCACAGGGCGTGCAGGAGGCAGCCGATCCATGGTTCTCTCTCATCATTGATGTTTCTATCTCTGTCTCCCTCTCCCTTCCTCTCTGAAATCAATAAAAAAATTTTTTTAAAAACCAAGGTGTAAGAGGATTGGTTCACTCTAGAGACTGTGTGAGAATCTCTTTGATGCCTTTCTCCAAGCTTCTGCTGGCGGCTGGCAACCCCTAGTGTTGCTTGTCTTGTGGCACAATGCCAATCTCTGCCTCTGTCCTCATATGGCCTTCATCTCCCTTTGCTTCTGTCACCCCTCCACTCCCATCCTCTTCCCTTCCCTTCCTTCCCCTTCCCTTCTCTTCTCGGGACTTATCTTTGGTTTTTGGACCTGCTTAAATCCCAAATAATCTCATCTCAAAATCCTCACCTTTTCAAAGGCCCTTATTCCCATATGTCACATTCTGAGGTTCATGGTGGACATATTTTTGGGAGGATATGTTTTAAGCCTCTACAAGGCATCTCTCACATCAATGTATAATTTAAAAAATAAATTTTCCTTGTATTTATATTTGGTTATAAATTGAATCAAAAACATCCACCCAAAATTTTTCAAAACATTTACTCGCAAAGATATATGTACCCCTATGTCCTTTGCAGCATTATCCATGGTGGCCAAGACATAGAAATAACCAAAGCATCCTTTGATAGAGGACTGGGCAAAGAAGCTGTGGTACATATACACAAGGGAATGCCACTCAGCCATAAGGAAAGATGAAACACTACCATTTGCAACAACATGGATGGACTTGAGAGTATCATGCTAAGCCAGATAAGTTAGAAAAAGTCAAGAACCATATGATTTCACTCCTAGTGGGATATAAAACTGAAATCAACAAAAGAACAAATAAGACAAACAAAAACTCAGACACAGACAACAATATGGTGGTTACCACAGGGAGAGGGGAGACTGGGGGTAGTAAAGGGTAAAGGGTAAAAGGGGTTCAAATATATGATGACGGAAGATTTGACTTTGGGTGGTGGGCACACAATGGAATATACATAGAATTGTTCAATTTAAACCTATATAATTTTATTAACCAATGTCACCCCAATAAGGTCAATTTTAAAATATCCAAGCACAACAAGGGGGTGGGGGCATGCGTGGGGAGGGGTTTGGGATGGGAATGGGGGGATGAGGACAAATATGTGATACCTTAATCAATAAAGAAATTTTTAAAAATAAATAAATAAAATAAAATATCCAAGCTATAAATTCTTAAAGAGAATTTGATTACCATTTTTCTGAAATTAATTTTTAACTGGTCGGCAGGGTTTTGAGCTCCTCGCCAGGTCCTAGTGACCGATTACTGACGGAGACTTTTCCCAAACCCACCTCCCACCACAGGTGGGAACAACCAGCCACCTGGCATTACCGCATCCCCAGCTGTCCCCAAAATTGGCCATGTGTCCTGCAGCCCGGTGCAACCCTTCACCTCCTGTACCAAGAGGGGACCTGATCTCTGTATTTGAAAAATGCCCTTCGAAATCCTACACAAGAGACGTGAACCAAAAGCATTGTAAACACCAGGGAAGAAAATCAAGCCTAAAGTTAAACCCAGAATTTGCCTCGTGCCCAGAAAGTATTTAGAAGCTGAGTCTTAAGAATGGGTTTTGTAGGGCATTTCAAAATTGCCTTCATTATTGGACTAGAAGGGCAAGTTGATGCTCTTTGGATACTGGAGAGCGAACTCAGTAGCAGTATAAAGTGATGGACAGGGTTTCAGGCTCCTGCACTTGTTTCTAGACACTGTGACTTAAGTGTGAAATTGATCTGAAGTCTGCCTGGGTCTTCCGTCAAGTATGCTCAAATGTAAGCAACGCCGTTTCATTTGCCCTCATTCAGTACAAAATATCCTCTTGGTGTGCAAAACTCAAATGCAATCTCCTAGACTAGAGAGTCCAAATTTATGTCATGCTATAATCATAGCAGTTCTAAACTAATTTAACACCCTGAAGAAGTTAATTAACATCATTTAAAAGTGCATCCAGTCAAGTCTAACATGTGACTCAAATAAATAATTGGATGAACTTTCCTACTCCAGGGGTGACATGTTCCCAAGGCTGTCCTCCTTCACCAGACCTGGTCCACAAGGTCTGAAACATCTGACGCCGGCTGCGCTAGGTGATTTTCATGAAGGTGTAAACCTACATGGCAGTCGAATAAACAACTTAAGTTTCATGGCTGACATTGATTTATACATCTTCTAAAGAGATGGTGCATGAAATGATCAGAACAGTCAATAATGCAAGCAAAATGTATGGGCTAGAGATAAGAGAACAGAAAACAAAATCGATGCCTGCCAGCTATTAACAGCATGCAGCAGAGTTCATAATAGACGGCATTAAACTTGAACAAGTTGCATCATTCAAATACCTCAGAGGAACTGTCACCCTGACAGTAATGGCAAGAATAGCACTCCCCTAAATGAGTATATGTGGCTTTAGCTTGCTCACGGAACGCATTTTACCAACTAAAAGCTACTTAGGTGAGTTGTTTGGGGTGCGTTCTTATTGCAAAATTTTTAAAGGGGGTCACCAAGCACACTAATAATTATCATTAAGTGCATAACGTTTAGATGATGAAGAAAGTCAATATGTCGCTTATAACCCTTCACACACAAAACAGATGCAGGAAGGGCAGCCCCATCAGCGGCCAATGGGTGATTTCCCGCCTTTAAAGGAATGAAATGGAGTGGAATTAACTATTGCTATCTTGTCATCGACACGGTTATGTTTGTGCCCCACGGATTAGGTAAGTTTCTGTTTCAGAAGCATGAAAGGGGTTCTAGGGGGCCATTTGGTGTAGCAGGTGGGGGAGCGCATGGGCTTGGAGATCAGAGCGACCTGTGTTTGATCCACACCTTTACCGCCTATTAGCTCTTTCGTTTACCCTCTCTGGGCCTCTGTTTATTCATCTGTGAAATGAGATTAATTACAAGTACCTTGCAGTGCTGTTGTGAGAGTGAAAGAGCAGATGTTGGAGTTATCCCTGAATAAACTGTTTCTATATGTGTGAATTTGTTCCTCCTTATACCGATTTTCCCAGAGATTAGTAAGTTAACATAAGCATTCCAAAGCCAGGTCAGTCCTTAATAATCCCTGTTTATTATGAAGATTATAATGTTCAGATTCGCAGCAGTTCACTTAAAGAAGCAAATGGGCCCGGCCTGTGTGGCTCAGTGGTTGAGTGTTGACCTATGATTCCCAGTCAGGACACATGCCCAGGTTGTGGGCTCCATCCCAGTGTGGGGCATGCAGGAGGCAGCCGATCAATGACTCTCTCTCTCTCATCACTGATGTTTCTCTCTCTCTCTCCCACTCCCTTCCTCTCCAAAATCAATAAAAATATATATTTTAAAAAGAAGAAGCAAATGGGCAAAATGCTCTCTAGCCATTTCAAGACACTCCCGAGACCGGTGCCCTACCGTGACCCTCTCGCACAGCTGCCCAGATTCCGCCCTCCACTTCATCTTGCCTCATACGTTACCCAGGTAAAGGAGGAATCATAGCATCCTCGCTCACATTTCCCACTTAACCTTGAAATGACCTCAAGTACCGGAGGAGCTTTTCACATTCCAGGCCAGCATCCCAGGAGCACGTGGCCTCGCCCACCAGTGTGGCGGAACTTCGGACACGCTGCCCACTTGGAGTCTCCGCAGCCTGGACTCAGGAAGCACGGCTGAGTGAGGTCCCATGGCCCGTTGCTCATGGCCGCTGGTCACCTTGATCACACCACTGTGTACGCTATCACCTTTTCCCTCCCCTTGTGCCATGAGCAACAGTTGAACTGTTCAACATTGTGTTGAAGTTCTGTGTATGAAAAATGACCATGTGTTTGGAATGCCCATGACTGTGTCTCGGGGCCTCGGGGCTGAAGGGTGGGCTCTGGGTAGGACAGAGCCCCTGGCCCTGGGCCTGGGCCTTTCCGCCTGGAAACAGAAGCACCGCCTCTGCGGGCTCCGAGGCTGAACCTGCCCGTTGAAGCAAAGACTTTCCCTCCGGCTCCGCAGGAAGCAGGGGCTGCTCGCCTGCCCGCGCTTGGCTGGGTTCAGCCCCTGAGAGTGACGGATGCTCCACCCATCCGACCGCTGGGAAACGCTGCACGGGGACGCCGACTCCCTGCTCCTGTCTCCTGAGCACCCACGGGTGCGGCGACAAACCTGCCCAGCACACTCGGTGTCTGGGGGACACGGCGGTCATGTTAGGACAGTGACGGTCACCGCAATGCCCCAGCATGATGACACCCCCAAAAACATAAAACTAAGTCACTGGTTTGATCATTTGGGTTGAATCTTTAAATCAAACCAGGGGTTTAAAAAAGGGGGGGAGGGGGGAGAGGTGGGGTATGTTCAATAATGTCAGATCTCTCTTAATAAAACTATATGTAAACGGAAACGACAGTACAGGCGGGACTGCGGCATTCTCGGGGAGGGGAAGGCGTTCGGCCCAGGGGACAGGTTTTCAGACTCCGATCGCCCCCTCTGCTCGGGCCACACCCGGTCCTCGGGTGTTCCCTGCCCCCAGCAATGTCACAGTCCCGCTGGGAAAGCAATGGGAACAAATATTCAATGACAGAACGACGTAAGAGAATGGTTTGCCAGGTGAACGTGGACGATACGCACTCAGATTCTGTGACGGTTCAGGGAGAGATGGCCGGTGCTCCCGTAGCAGGGCCCGCCTCACCAGGCAGCCGCACATGCCCGTCTGCCTCGCGCTGCGCCTACCTGCCTTCCCGTGCCTCTGACTGTGCCACGGCCCCTGGCAGAACCCCATCGAGGGGGCGGCTGTGGTTCTTCCTTCTTGTTGGAGCCGCCCAGGTGCTCAGGATGCACAGCGCCCACCCCCCACCTCCCGTGGGTCACTGCCCCTTTATAGAAACATCTACCGAGCATCTGGGCACAGTTGATATGGAGAAGAGCAGCTCGGAACCTTTGGCACACTGCTTGTAACAGTAGAATTTGGTTTGCCCTTCTTTGTACAAACTATGTAACCCATTCACTATCCTTCTAAAAATGTCACTTAAAGCTAGCGTAGAGGTTGGTAAGGTCTTAGCTGCAAAGATAGTCATTGAAGCACTGTTTATAATAGTGAAAATTTAAAGTTATTCTAAGTGTCCAGTAATAGGGAATGCCTGTAATAAAATATAACACAGCCATCACATTCAGTATCATAAATGAATATTTATGAGCATAGAAGTAGGTATACTTACCATATAGCAAGTGGGAAAAAGACAGGATACTACACATAGACACATTGGAGCCTATAATTTATAAATAAACTATTATTATTCATATACTAGAGGCCCGGTGCACAAAATTCATGCATGGGGGGAGGTGGGAATCCTCTCATCCCAGCCTGCACCCTCTCCAATCTGGGACTCCTTGGGGGATGTCTGACTGCCAGTTTAGGCCCTAAACCGGCAGTCAGGCATCCCTCTCACAATCTGGGACTGCTGGCTCCTAACCACTCACCTGCCTGCCTGATCGCCCCTAACCCCTCTGCCTGCCAGCCTGATTGCCCCTAACCTCCTTCCCCTGCTTATCTGATTACCCCTAACTGCCTCTGCCTGCTGGCCTGATCATCCCCAACTGCCCCCCTGCAGGCCTGGTCACCCCACGCAGCCTGTTCAGTCGTCCGTTCAGTTGTGATGGTTGCTTAGGCTTTTATATATATATATATATATATATATATAGAGAGAGAGAGAGAGAGAGAGAGAGAGAGAGAGAGAGAGAGAGAGAGAGGAAGAGAGAAGCATAAAAACTGTCTACCATTGGGTGATGTGCATTCCTGTGTTTACTTAATTGCTTTGGTATTTTTCAGATTTTATTTTGATAAAGAAAGCAACCCAAAGATGTTTACAATGACTATTCCCGCAAAATAACACTTTCCTTTTTATTTTAAAGTATTTTATGCCTACAAGTGAGTTTATGCAATGACATAGTAAATACCTAAGTAGCTACCACCAAGTTTGCACAAGTCTATTTTTGGACAACTTTGCTTTTAGCACAGGGGAGCAAAAGTAGGTCATCATGCTGAAACGCTCTGTGGATTTACCCCAGTAATGAGAGGTTTCTTTCTGACATGCTCAAACTCAGTTTTTAACTGCCCAGCCTATCTCTGAAAACACCCCTGCACCAGTAATAGTAACATAACACAGGACAAAGAACTGTGATTTTTTCCCTATTCGCGGAGCTGTTATCATGGGCCCTGGTGAGCTGGCTGCAGGGCTGGGCTGGGCCTGCACACCGCTCACCTTCTGACTTACTTAAATATTTTTGCTTCTATCAGCCACAGGGAATGGGGACACTTACAGGTAACAACTGACAATCTGAAGAGAAAATACAGAGAAAAGCTGTGTAAAGCAAGTGGCTCAGATTATAGCTGTTGACTTCGAATATTATTTGATAGATGAGGCCACTACAATTATCGCCTGCTCATGGGTTCCATTACTGGAACAATAAGCACACAGAATAAGGGCAATTTCCCCAACAATGTATAGGACCACTTAACTTTGTCAAGAGCCATTTCTGCAAGTGAGGTCCTCCCAGTAAAAGACATGAAGATAAAGCGCTGGCAGCCTGACACAGCATTTAGCTCACACACATTAGCTCCTTTTGTTATTTCTGCCATGCTCCAGTTCAGGCCAAATTGGAAATTATTTTTAACTTAAACGTTTGTTTTAAAATGCAGTCATGGAATCTACCATTTTCTCCTAAAATGAAGTAAAAGGGAAAAAAATAGCTCTAAAACTTGTTGAAAACCCTTCAAGAGTAACAAATTTCCACCTTAATTTTTCACGCATCTTCCTTGCACCTAGCTACTCCCAATTATTGCAACAGTTTTTATTCTTCAAAAAAAGGACTCTGTGGTTTAACCTTCTATTACTATTTAAAGATCAAAAAGGAAGACTGTCTCTAGGGGAAGAAAAAAGCAATACATTTAGAAAGACAAAAAATAAAAACTAAAGTGCCTGAGCAGTGAACTGAGTTATTGCATCGGTGTTAACTATCCACTCAGTTTGCATTTTGAATCTGGATTGAACCACTGGACGGAATGAGTTTTGGGAATGTCAGAAATCCACGGAGAGTTACACTTTTCTCCCACACGCAGCTCCTTCCCCACCTTGGAGAGTGGGAAAAGGAAGGAGGAAGCTGAGGGAGATAAAATATTTAAATCAGAGAAACACAGGATGATTCCTGGCTGACGACCTCATACAGCAGGTCCTCGGGTTCCATCGGAGATCCGTTCCTATGGCCACGTAACGCGATTGTCGCCGTTAAGTCGGAACCCACCTACACAAGCACCTCCGTCACTCACGTGGAGCACACACGCAGCAGTCATGCAGCGACACAGCGAAAAAATTTAAAAGAAAGATAACAATTCCTGACCTTCATTTGTGGTAAATAAATAATAAAAAAACATAAAGCACGTATGCACATACGTCGAAATGACAGAACTTTTTTTTTATTATAAATAAATGGGAGATGGTGACGTAACCACGAAACAACGTGTGTACGTCGAGTCCGATGTAACCCGAGGACAGCCTGTACTGGATAAACCCCCATCAAGGGTACCCCGGAAAGGGAGAGGGGTGGCCGCCAGCAGCAAGCTCATCCCAAAGAGATTGGACCTTTTAGACAGTTTCCATGTGTGTAAACTTAAATATTGCTTTATTTTCTAAATAAAAACCGCCCTGATTTCTCTCTTTATTCATGTTGTTTTGATGCATTTCCAAGCCAAAATACTAAAAGGCATATATTGGACTCTGTTCCTTCCCTTTCCTTTTTTGTCCCCACTTTTCAGCGGATAAGCAGTGGACCAGGCCGCACGCCCGGCAGAGCTGTCTCTCCCTGGCCAGATGCTGCAGATGAATTCCCAGGCCCCTCACCTGGGCCACTCAGAGCCCCGGACCGGAGCTGGTCAAAGCGTGGCCTCTTCAATAACAACTCAAGGGATGGCTAAGTCTGTGCAGTTTAATTATAACACTCGGGGGTTTTTATTATTATTCTTTCTCAGCCCCTGCAGTCTTTTAAGTCCCTTTTAAAAGGGTCTCTCCACCAAAGGGAACTTCATCCCGGAGAGAAAGAAACTCAGACTTAGCCGTACCACTTCCACGTGTGCATTGATTAGATGTCTCTCTCTCTCTCTCTCTCTCTCTCTCTCTCTCTCTCTCTTTTTTTTTTTTTACAAATTCAGAAAGAAAGGGGACACAGCTTAAAACTAAAATAGAACCGGGCACATGGTACAAAGGATTATTTCAAGTAATTCTCCTTGAAACTATAACAAAGGAATGTTTCCTGGGGATTAAATGGACTGTCAGGTAATCAGAAAAGTTCTTTTAGGTTTCTCCTCGGGAAGAAAAAGAGCACTTCGGATGGATTTTGTTCCTGGCGTTTGGTGACACTTTACAGCTTATTCCCGGGTGTCACACCAATTTATTTCATGATGCATGAGCTCCGTGAAGGAGGCCTGGTCTTAGTGGTCCCCAGCTGGACACACTAATAGATCCTTTCCTCTCCTCCGCCTACTGTGACTTTAATATGGATAAGGCTGTTTTATTAATGAGAGCAAATGGGTTTCCTGAATATCAGCCGCTCTTTTGGTCACTCTGGAACCTGATCTACTTGATGAATTGATCCTCAACTTTTTGAGCGCCCACTCTATTTTCGACACTGTACTTTTTAAAAATTAGGACAGAAACGAGCAAAAGCCGTACCTCCAGGAAGTTACATTCTAATGAAACAAGACTGACCTCCATTACTAATTGATGACACTACAGTCAACTATCAATTATTCATGTAAAGATTATCCAAGACACACTTTGTGCAGCATCCACTGTGAATTTCTAAATCCCGGGCTTTCCTCCTTGTCAGCAGATTTAGAAGATGTCGTGTGAAACACCTCAGCACACTCCAGACTTAGCTACAGAGGACAGCGAGCCAACCGCCCAGCCTCCTACAGAGCGCAGTCTTCACTGCGTGAGCAGGCCTGGTCCCAGGCTGGGCACTGCAGAAAAACAGGAATTATTAAGTGTGTAAGGTGTGACAGGTGCTCAGAGACAGGCGTGGCTAATTCTCCCAGTAGAAAGACACAGGAAAGGGCTTCAATGGGACGAGGACACTTGATTTGAGTACTGAAAACTGAGTGGGTGTTGAGGAGTAGAGGGCATGAGAAGTCATTCTACGCAGAGTACAAGCCAGTGACTCTCAACCTTCCTAATGCTGCGACCCTTTAATACAGTCCCTCATGTTGTGGTGACCCCCAACCATAAAATTATTTTCGTTGCTACTTCATAACTGTAATTGTGCTACTGTTAGGAATCGTCATGTAAATATCTGTGTTTTCCAATGGTCTTAGGTGTTTTCCAATAATTTTACGGTTGGGGCTCACCACAACATGAGGTACTATATTAAAAGGTCGCGGCATTAGGAAGGTTGAGAAGCACTGGTCTAAGCAAAGGCAAAAACTTGCCAAAGCCCATGATACACTGTGCGATTTTCATATTGTTTAGTGTGACCATGGGTTGGGCGGGTGGCCAGAGGGCACTGCAGTGACTGACAAGAGACAGAGCTGGAAAGATAAGCAGAGAAGTGGCCTCAATAGGACTTCTTTGCTTTGGGATTGGAAGGGAAAGGAAAGAGTTTAGCTCCGAGGGCAAGCAGTTGAGTGTCGTCGCTAAGACGGGGGATCACGGAGGAGAAACATTTTCAGGGGAAAGAGAATGCGTTCACTTCGGGATATTTCTCTGCCATGGAGCCGAGAGCCGAAAATGGGTGATAACTTAATATTCACACTGGGTTCCACGCTGACTGCTACTGGGCTATTCGTCAGCTGCAGCCAACAGGTTACTTTCTCACACCCTGCGTTATATAAGACTGGTCTCCGTAATCTGTGTGGTTTCTCTTTCTTATTATTTCTTTATTGATTAAGGTGTTACATATGTGTCCTTATTCTTCCATTATCCCCCATCCCCGGCCCACTCATGCCCTCACCCCCCTGTTGTGTCCATTGGTTAGGCTTCTATGCATGCATACAAGTCCTCTGGTTGATCGCCTCAATGCAGAAGTGTGTACTAATGCAGACAGGGAAAACACGCAGAAACCAGAGGCTCGTTACTTGGATTGCCCCATCGCATTTTCTTTCCCTTTCGTGTAAGTGCTTCCTCTTCTGCTTCGGAGAGGTAGACACTACATAGGCTGTATGGGCAACAACTCAGAGCCAAGGAAAACAGATCCACCATTAGCCTTACACTTTGCTCACATTGACCACAGAGGGAAATGGCACAGAAATGTCGCTAGGAAGAGTATATATATTCATTCATTCACTCATTCATTCGTTCATTCAACAAGTATATCCTCAGGACTCACCAGGCCAGGCCAGTGCAGGAGGGAGCCTGTGAGTGTCCTGCCCTGGTGAAGCTTGCCTCCCGGTGGGGTGGGCAGACACCAGACACGGAGAGTTTGGTGCTAAGAAGAAAACAAAATGCAGTGAGATGCCTGGGGGTGATGGCAGCTCCGTGCAGGTGGTCAGAGAAGGGGCCACTGGGCAGAAGCTGTCGGACCGAGACCTCAAAGGGAAAGAAAAACCTAGCCAGCCAAGACTGGAGGAAAACATCCCAAAAAGAAGCACAGCACAGGGGTGGTCAAGAAGCAGGAGAGACCGCCCTGAGGCTGCAGCAGGTCTGAAACCAGGTGGGGGTGGGGGGCGGGGGGGGGGGGGGGGACAGTGCAAGCAGATGGTGCGGAGACCTGAGCAAGGGCTCCAGCCACACAGTGGTCAGGCCCCAGGTTCCTGCCCCGTTAGAAACCTCAGTCATGTGCCCTAAATGCTCAAAAGCTATTTTTCTAAATCTATCGAAGCGATAGCTGCCATGTTTGCATCACTGGAGAAAAGTAAGTGAGAGAATCTACACAGAGGGCCTAACCTCATAGGAAGGGCCTAATTAATCCCAGTTCCAAGCCCGCATCCTCCTCTGCTTTTAATAGCAAATGAGGAAGCCGGTGTGGATTGTGCAGGTAAAACACACGAGGCTTTTCTGGTCTAAATGTGTGAGTCTTCTCTCACGCGGCTCCTGAGTCCGGGAGCTGACCTTCAGCACACCCTCTTCCAGGAACCCTGGGGCCAGAGGTCAATGTTGCCCAGACAGATGAGTTGAGGTGATGGTGAAAAATGCCCCCAGGTGAGCCAGGAGACCTTCAAATTCATTTCCTGTGTAACCCTGGCATTTGTGAGCCGAGGTCTCACAAGTTAAAAATAAAACAGAGGCTAACTCTGCAAGATAAATGCTTTTTAAAAATCAACAATTACTTTGAGGTCCTCAGAGAAAGGTGCTTTAAAATGCAGGTTATTCCTCTTGATCAACTCCTGGTACCTGACTCCTGAGGGGTTGGGGTGGGGGGCGGGGGAGAGAAGGGTGCAAGAGGGCAGCAGGCAATATGGAATAGTACCTCTGACTGCCCCAGTCCATCTACCCTACAGCTGAAATGACTCATCATTTCGGAGACCTTCCTTCAGATCTCTTTCCTCCTTGGTCATCTCCCCATCACCCCTGTGCCTTCTCTGCATCCCAGAGCCCGAGAGGTCTGGCCATGCCCTGTGGTTCTCACCCCTTCCAGTTTTAGCTCCCCCCTCAAAATTAGAAGCAGCTCCTTTTCTCCATGACTAACACCCTGCAGCTCCATCTCTCTTGCCACACACAGCAAACTCACTCAAGTATTCCTGCCGAAGGAGGGTGGGAAAGCAGTCACCTCTCACGGTCACAGTGAGGCGGCCGAGTGAAATGGGGGTTGACCTAAATACAACCATTGTCTCCATTCTCGTGAACACCCAGGCATTGGTCTCGCTTTAATATTCGCTCAATGAAAAAGACACTTGTGGGATTTCGGTACACAGGATTAATTGTTCTGCATAAAATCTCTTCCAAAATTATGTGCGATGGAATCACATCGGGGACCTCTTGGTTCATGGGTTGACACTTAACCACTGAGCCACACCAGCTGGGCAAGGCCTTGTCCTTTTTGCTGTCAATGTATACTCAGCACTTAACACACACAAAATCATTAGTGATAACATTTATATGGCACCTCCTACGCACCAAACAGGTTTTAAGTATTTTTACATTTTTCATTCATTTAATCCTCACAACGCCTCTATGACGTAAGTGCTATGATTATTTTCACCTTACGGGTGGAGGAAACTGAGGCACAGAGAGTTAGATCATTTGTCCAAGGCCTTACTGGTAATGAGCCAGGACGTCCGACTTCCAACTTCGTGCTCTCATCAGTATACTTTGCTGCTCCTCGTACTGCGTGCTCAGTGTGTTTGTTCAATGAATCCTCTGCCCTCAGGCACCACTCTTATTCAGGTTTGGGATTACATTCTGCATACAACTTTTACTTCCACCGTTTAACTAATACTCTCTGAGTATCAGGATTTTAAAGGTGGCTTATTGTTTCATTGAACAAATCCATCTGATGGGATTTCCTCATTCTCTGGTTTATTGAGCATCTAAGGTGTCTTACTTAGTGCAGGCTGCTATAGCAGAGGACCACATGCTGTGTGGCTTATAAACAACTGAAATTCATGTCGTACAGTCTAGGAGGCTGGAAGGTGCAGAGCAGGCTGCCAGCATAGTGGGGTTCTGCTGAGAGCCCTCTTCTGGGTTGTAGACTGCCATTTTCTAACTGTGTCCTCCCATGACGAGAGAGCGAGAGAGATCTCTGGAATCTCTTTTATAAGGGCACTAATCCCATTCATGGGGGCTTCACCCTTGTAAAAGTTCAACATATATATTTGGGGAGTACACAAACATTTAGACCATTTAAAAACATGGTTTTATGCAGTTTATTGTTATTTTAAATGGCTCTAAAATGACATTCTTGGACACAAATATTGTTCAATGCCTTATGGTAAATTCCATGGAGTAATTGAAAAGATATGAGCTTCAAGCATGTTGAGGCATACTGTCTGCCACACCAAAAAGTTGGAGGGGACCCATATCCCCACAGTTATGCCAAATGAAGCTATATATTAATCTACAACCATACTAGGAGCGTGCATGTTCCCCCAAATCCCTGTGGGTAGAAGGTGTTTTATAGCATATTTGGGGAATCTCCACACTGAGGTCCTGATTCCGAGAATAATAAAATGCATTTGCATTTCCTTGATTGACTGGGTGAAGGAGACGATAGCATCAGAGTTTACAGAAACAGAGAACCCACTCCACCCCAGGACCTGAATAGCTCTCAGGCTATTGCTAATTATAAACACTACCTTAGGGGAAGGCGCATTAATTGAGATTTAAAATGAAATTCAAGTTTTTAATTAGATTCCAAAATATGATGTTGTTCTTTCCTTTTCCATGTAAAAACACCAGGCAAAGCATACATTTTTACCACCTGCTGCTAGTTCAATAGTCTTTCCAAAATTAAACAGCCTTAAAAACAGAATTCCCAGTTTAGAGACCCAAATAGAAAAGCACGCTCTGCATGTGGGCTGGACCGCAGTAACAACGCTGCCAGGAGGGTGCGGTTGGACCGCCTCGAGAGGGCCTGCTTGCGCGTTTTCCTCCCGTTTCTATGCTTCTGCAAAGGACTTGTGGGATGTGCCTGGATTGCAGCAGAGAAACTGCACCTTCGTATGGCTCTCAGTTCCCGAGGGGCTGCAGTGAGACCTTGGAGCTGACATGACAGATAGCTCGTCTCAGCACTGGATTATGACACCACCTAAGTCCAATATACCCCGTTAAAAGGGACACTACAAAGCCCACAAATAGAGCAAATTGGAGCATACTTAATTATCAAGGAAGTAAAGAAGAATGAACCCCAAAAGTTAAGATCTTAACTCCTTGAAATAAACATAAAGGAAACGACGGAAATGGAAACCCATGAAAAGTGCCGTGCCCGTTACAAAACATGCTGCCTGTTTAAATAATAGTCGCACACAGAACGCTTTACTGATGAGAATGCTCAAGGACGAGCCCGTAAATACTAACGTGTTCGTGTGATGAACAGATACTTATAATACACATGGACCCTATCTATACCTACTTTATAGGGTTTACAAACAGCAAAATCTTGACACTGAGGCGTCTGCTGACTTTTTAGAAGCAGTGGAATATTTTATTCTAAATATGCACACAGCAAGGGCGCTCTCTGGCACTTCTTGACGGACGCTCCGTCCTCTCATTCCACTGCTTCGTCCAAAAGGCAGCAACGCGCATGTGGGTTCTACAAACGGCAGGGGCCAGGGTAGCACTGGGGGCTCACATCAGGTCAAGAACAGACGAGAAGAAGGACCTTCTTTCTTGGTATAAAAAAAGAATTACGTTCAAAAATTGTTATGATAAGCGTGACAAAAAAGTTAAATCTTGTTTTGTAAAGTCTATATACAAAATAGTTGTGGATAGAAATTAGGAAAACCCTAGGAATTGAAGCTTAGAGATACTTCATTGGAAGCTAAAACTCTGTAAATCAGGACAGAAGAAAATAAATCCCCTAGGTCCAGAACGTAGTCATCCAGCTAAAACTGTCCTAAGAAAGAGGCTCAGAGCTGGGAGGGGACAAAGGGAAGGACAGACGAGGATCTCCCTCAGCTGGTATTCTCGGGTCTCCATTTCTCACCATATGGCTAAAAGGGGGCAGCAAATCAAGCCCCTGAAGGACTTACTGGAGGACTAAAGGAGATGTCCCTTAATTTCTGTGTGAACTCACACCTGGCGAACACACCTGGAAGGCTCTCACTCTGAAACTGCAGAAACATGTGACACCCAGGCAAAGCTGGCGCGATGACTGTCTTATGATGATTGGTCAAGAAATCTGTAATCTGGCTGAAACCACGCATCCTGGATCCTGCATTGTTTTCTTCCTGCTACTTAACCTCTAATCCCATCCGCACGCTTCTCATCCACAGCTAACTCCAGAAGGAACCGGGAGTCAAATGAGATTACGAGGGAGTCAAGCTCTGGTCTAATGGGAAGAGGTATATTAAGTAAGTAATTGTCAAAGTAACAGGATCTTTAAAGTGGCTCTTGCTGGACTCAAAGCTAAGATAAGTCATATTGACCCACGCACACAGAACTGAAGTTGGACCAGAGAAGTCCTCAGGCCTCATTAAGAGTCAGCCAACCTCGTTGTTACAAAAAAAATAAATAAAAGACTCGGGAGAGTAGAGAAGGCTGAAAAGAAATGGATAATCCACCTGGGTCGGGGCCAATACCATGACGTTTCCCTCATGGGGAAGGGGGCTCCCACAGAATGTCTCACTGACATTGGGCTTGTTTTCAAAAGGGGAAGCTGGCACCTCTGTACCCTGGTTGGGCAACTGCCTATGCAGTAGGCTTGCTGGCCTGCCCTCCACGGGTGGGGAGAGGGGAGGAGAGGAAGGAATTGCAGAGACAACAGCAAGGCAGGAAGTGGGAGCCATGCCGAGGAGCAATCTGTTCTCCACCAGTTGGTGTAGCCAAGATGCATGACTCTCCCTGGCCTGGCACCAGCGAAGGGGCACACTTGCTCCATGCTGCAGACGTGCCCTGCAGGGGATGGGCCGGCCGGCCAGGCGACTGCCACTCTCAGCCAGAGGCTGGGGAGTTCCACAGGAGCAGGGCTGATGGAGGGTTTAAGAAGGCAGCAACCTCCTGTAAGAAAACCTATGCACTGGGGACAACGCCCTCTGCAGACTTCGCACCCCAAGAGAAAGCCCGTGGGGGTGTCTTTGGTTTTTTCAAGCCTCTGTTAGCCAGTGGCACCAGCTGAGCCCAGAGGGGAAGCCCAGCTGGAGACCAGAAGCCCAAGAGCACCCTTGTCAATTCTCCTGTCTCCTTCTCCCAGCCCCGCCCAGAGGGGCTGAGACCAGGGGGAGGGAGAGGCAGTGAAAGCCGAGGGGCCCCTCCACCTCTCCATTGAAAACTTCATCCCGATCTGAAGGGCCAGGGAGGGTGGTGGGGGAGAGAGGGGAAGGACATGATTTCAACAGAACTGGGATGGATTTTCTAATGCCAGTGGTATCGGATGTATAAGAAATCCGCCTAAAGTGGAATTAAGGGACAGAACTGGAAGAGTAAAAAAAAAAAAAAGAAAACATTGATTAAAGTAGTCATTGAAACAAACCAAACCAAACAAAAATCAAATCATGTCTTTCTCATACCCTTACCACGTTCAGACTGTGCCGCAAATGGTTGCATAGGTTGGCTGAGTGCTGGGAAATCAGTCAGAGACGTGTGAGAAGGTAGGAAGGCGCGGTTCAAGAAAAAGAACCGCAGGATGAGGAGGAATTGACAAGGCAAAGGTGGATTGAAGTGAGGAGAGGAGAAGCCGGGAGGGGGAGAACAGAGAAGCAGTAACTCCGCGTAACCGTGGAGAAGAGGGCAGTGATGCTGCTTCACTGCCATCAGATGAACCACATTAGACAGGCACCACCCGTTGCCCGGCTTCTTTGTTTCTGTACTTCCTTGCTCTCCTGTGCTCCCTTCAACCTTAAAAGAAGAAACACCCTCAATGCCAGTTTTTGAAACAAGGCTGAGTTGGCCTGAGAAAGCGTTATGATTAAAAGCACACGGTCTACAGCCAAGACGCCCAAGTCCAAGGCCCGGCTCTCCCACTTAGCAGCTGGGTGCTTCAGTCTCCTCATCTGTAGAATGGGGGCAATCGTACCTTCCACTTAGGGTGGTGGAAGTGAGGAAGCTAAAACAATGCCTGCTGTCTAGCAAAAGGGCAGTAACTGCATTCAGACGATTAACTGGGCTAATATACACGAATGCCCCCTAAAAACTTAAGTTACAGGTGTCTCATGCATTACCGTGATTCAAATCCTGGCTCTGCTTAATGCCATGAGGCTGCCCTCTCTCAGCAGAACCCTTTCTGAAGGAAAACGTGGTGTATCTCTGTGCAGGTGTTACACAAAACTCATATGGCAAAGAGAACCCTTGTGAGAAAACTTCCACTGTACTTGGCAAGAAATGTACTCGCATAGCTATTTTAAACATGTTCAATATATGAAGCATAATCAAACACATAGATTCGTATATATTAGCCAGGAACCTAGAGCCGGTACAAATACTACATTCTGGATAAGTATACATAATGAGTATAATCCATAAATGGCCCTTCACTTTAACATTTTATTGCTAAACTGGTATCAAGCTTACTTGAATTATAACTGAGCACACAGTAGGTTGCTTAATAAATCTTTGCTGTGGAGGATGATGACATAAATTCTGTATATTCAAGAAGGGTTTTTGCCTCAATGAATGACGTCTTTCAAGCTGGCTTCTAAATGTGTTTACCTCCTACACGCGTCCAAATGAGCACAGGGCCACACTGAATCACTGTCATGAGTAACCTAAGGACAGACTCATCACTTACCTTCTTGTTAAAAATAAAACTGCACCATGAATTTTAAACAAATCCAATGCATAAATACATATTTTGGGTGATTCAATGCCGGCATATCCAATTCAAATGCCACCACATTACAAAACCAACGGCCTGCCATCATTCACTCCCCGTCCCACATCTGCGGTTAGTTCACATCCATTTTCCTATTTCCTTAACTGGGAGGCACTGAAACCTACTGATCAATACTTCCTTCCATCACTCTCAAGGAAAACACTCGGAGTCTGTTACTCAAGTGTCACCGAGCCACCATCGCTTTGGGGTGGCCTAGTGCTTCCGTTGGGCACTCGGCCTTGGTGGCTTGGAAGCAGCCCCTGAGAGCCTCTGGAACAATTGGAAACGATAGGTATGAAATGACGTTTCATAGCAAAGGTATTTGCAATCTACCTGCTGCAGACATACAACCTCTTGCCATTTGTTGCACATTTAAGTATGGCGCACTGTAAAGATGATATGGCCCCATTCTGAAAAAGAAAAAATGGAGAAGGGAATCTAGAATAAGAGAACTTCAAGGTGATATGCAGGTTATGTCTACAAGATTGCAGGAGGGAGAAAGGAAGGGAGAGAGGGAAGGAGACGGGGCGTGGCTAGAGAGAGAAGAGATGATGGATAGATGGATGGATGGATAGATAGATGATAATACAAAATATATGGATAGATGACAGATAGATGATAGATATGTAGATATATATATAGATAGGTGATAGATAGGTAGATATAATAAATATGATAGATAATACACAGAAATACTTTAGATGTAATTAACAGATGTGGAGCACCAGGCTAAAAGAGGAATCAAAAGTCCAATTGTATTGCAAGTCAACTCAAAAGTATTGACTAAGTTTTGGGGTCATCAGAATGTCAGTATTATCATTGTTAGATAATACTAACAGTGTCCATTTATTTACGAAGGGTTTACTCTGCCGCAGGCCCTGGGCTGAGCACCTCACCTTGCTCTCCATATGGATCATCTCCTCAGCTCCTCAAAACCTTTCAACTGCACAGAAGTCCAAAGCACCTCAGAGGGAAGAGAGAAGTTAGAGGCATGAGCTGACACACCTCGGTAAATGGGGTCCAGGGGGCGAGTTCCGAACTCCTCCCAAGTAAGATATCAGGGCCTCAGGATTCATAGGGCTGGACTGCGCTGATCAATACTCCATGGGTATCAACTATCAATGTTGGCGGAATCAACATGGTGCACCCACGAAATACTGGGACAATTTTTCTCCACAGCCTTTGAGACAAGATACCTAATTTCAAAAATAGCACCATGAATTTAGAAAATGTTTTAGTGAAATGTTATTCTATTAATCACAAAACATCTACATACATTTGAGATTGGTAACATACTGATGGTGCCAGCAATGCGATGATTCAGATGACGGGCAATGCCTGAGGCTCTCAGAGTGGTCATCCAGCCAAGGGCGCTGGCAGATGACCGAGCAGCCATCAGCTCCAGATTCCGCAGCTTGGCTGGGTCACCGTGATCACTTCAAGCCCCAGCTTTTCCTCTGGAAAACGAGTTGAGTAGTACTCCTCTCATAAAATTACTTTAAAGATTAAATAAGATAACATTTCATAGGTTGAATCATAGAAAATTGCTCACGTTCAACTGTTTGGATCTACAAAAGTGGCCGTCTCCTTTGGTCCGACCTGTTACATGTGAAGTGCCTGGTCCACAGTCTGATGCAGAGTAAGGACTCCTTACATAGCAGTGGGATGAAGACAAGGAGGAGTTGTTGGTTCGTGGATCCTTGACAATAACTCCATGGTTCCTCTTCCCCTGCCCGCCCAAGTGTCCGTGGCCATCAACAGAGAGCAGAAAGCCAGAGGCTCAGTTAGAAGACTTCACACAGTGGGTTTTGTTACCACAATTGAAACTTTTGGTTGGGTAAAGAGTTGAATTTGTTACCAGGAGGTTCAAGAGTTAATTGAACGTATCACCCAGGTCATCTCTGCCTTGGGGGTGTGTACCAATGGCAGGCACTATCAACGAAGCATATTTCTGCTGCACATGGAACTGTAGTGGACAGAGGAGGAATGAAATGGGGTGCAAGTACAGGAACCAAGGTGCTGGCACCCCTGTATTGAGTCATGCAGAGAAAGCCATGGAAACATGGGCAGAGAAGCTCAAGGCTCCACAGCCCACAGAGTTCAAAGTTCACGTTCTTAGTGTGCCCTTGTCATGCGATCAGTCCTTTCCCCTCACAGCAAAACTCCTGCTTCGTGAATCCCTGTGGGGTTCTACTCCAGAGAGGAAACGGACGGGTGAGAAGGACACAGGCCCGCAGGAGAGCAAGCAGCTTTGTCCGAGGCTCTTGGCTGACGGGCTCCTGTCATTTCACTCCACTTTAGAACATTATCTTGCTCCACTTTTTAAAATAGTATCACAAGTACACGTTCAGGATTTTTGATTCGCTATGGACCACCTGCCAGGACTCAGTGTGCCTCATGCACTGACAGACGAATCCCTCGATTTCTTCCTTCCCGCGTGATGTAGGAAATGCACTTGTCAACAGGAAAAGAGGGCTTGGAGTTAAGTCTTCACGAGCAGGTTCACACGAGACTGCGACTCATCTGTGCTTAACACCGTCATCAAGGGGTGAGAGTACATTTTTATTAGCAAGTGTCATCATTTTCTCATCTTTCAAAAACCCTCACAGTGATGTTTACATAATAATCCTGAAACTTGCACCAAATCACAGCTGCTCCTGTCAAATCATTTGAATGTCAGAACCTTATTATCATTTACCATTTTGTTCATTTGGTGCAGCCATAATGAAGAGATCCATTTATTGAGAGCCCGTATACAAAATACCATGCATATAAACATGACGATTAGCTGATTCGTGACACCAACTAGCTCCTGGTTTAACCTCGTCATTCCAGAGCAAGTACAGATGAGGGGGTGTGTGGTCCAGGGCCCCACTCCCAAGGTTTCCAACGCAGGAGCCCCAGGTGAGGTGGAGAAACCGGCGGTGTGAGTGAGAGCCACGTCCACCACCTGCTTGGAGAAGCACATTTTAAGAGCGGGAGTCTCTGGCCACACATTCACATCATCATTAGTGCTTTGAGCTTTTCCCCACGTTCCCCACAGCCACAAGGTCAGAGGTTAAAAAAGACCAGGTCATCCATGAACACAAACAATGAACACCCTTCCTCTGAGAGGGACCTCCTTTATTATGAAATGAGTGCCAGAGTGTGGGACCTTCTCGTAGCAAACTCCAGGTCAGCACCTCCATTCCATTTAAGGTCGGTGCATGTTAAGTCTGTGTGATGTAAGCCCATTCCATGTCCCACCACCCGCTCCCCATGCATCACCCTGCCGCATGTGGGGGGACCAATACGGACCCTCTAGGGAGCCCCCCTCTTTCCCTGGCTCTGTAACCCTCCTCCTCCTGCATCTCCTCCTAAGGTTTCTGTCCCAGACTCACTGTTTCCATTGCTCTCCTCTGGATCCTCTCACCGTCTCTAAGACAGTTGGCAACCAGGGCTGCCCTCAGCTCACACGGCGATTTTATGTGAATTAGAAAACAGCGCCCCTTCCTCAAGACACTGTACTTGCAGTGCATGGAAAATTGTCACAAATGCAAGTTTTGCTAGGACAAGTTCCTACTGACAGAAATGTGCCCTAATAAATATCCAACTATATAATGTCTGTCATGTGACTGGCAGATATAGAGATTAATGATGAATAATGATGATAGAGCTAGGGAGAGAGAATCTCCAGTTTTCTATGCTCCCCCTGCACACCACAAGGGGTGGCCCTAGCAGGTACACTTTGGGGACATTTGTGTCTCTTCTTCATCAGTTTCTACTCTAGGCCCCAGCACTGGCCTTTCCCACTGCCAGGGAGATGGAGGTGGGACAGATCTTTCGATGATAATTATGACTTACATCTCCAGGCAGAATTCTATTTTTCCCTAACTTGCTGCCTTGTGGGTGGAATGTTTGGAATAAGTTGGATTACTGGGTAATTAGTCTTTTTATAGGCACCCTATTTACAGGGGAAAAAGAAGAGTGTCAGTTCAAGTTCTCACTCTCTAACTAGGGAAAAAAGGAGGGTGGGTGAAATCTGCATAAACACAATGGCAAAGAAATATTTGATCAGGAGGTAAACCGTAGTGTACGGGGATGAGTAACAGCGGCGGTAGACATGCCTGAATCTACGAAACGAAGTGGAGAATTAGCGCAATCAAGCCCACTCTCTTTCCTCCCTCCCTTTTGCTCCCAGTCTCTTCACTTTCAAAGGAAAGTACTCCATGAATAATTGAGGCAAGGGGATTTTTTCCCCTGAATAATTCAAGAAATTGCCTCAATTTTCCTCTTCGCTTTTCACTACATTTACTGTGTGGACTCTGACCACATCTACATAATAAGACTATGTTGCTACTGCATAATCAACAAGGTGTATTTTTTTTCTTGCCTTAATTTTTCAATTGATTACATAACAGCTCACTGTATCAACCATACATTGATCAGGTTTCTTAATGGGGAAAAAAAAGAAGGAAAGGCTGAACTGGCCACACAGCCTTGTCTCCATACCCCTCCCCCTTCTCTCTAGCTACCAGAGCCGGGGGCGGGGGGGGGGGCAGATTATATCAAAGCAACGAGCAGAATTATCTCCAACTATTATATTTTATTACACTATGAACCAGGTCGGCCTGTCCCTTTAGAAATCAATAGGGTCAACTTAATTATGGAGAAACTAGACACAAAGTGATGTAAGGATGCTTGCAAGCAACTTTAGAAAGCCAATAAAAACTTGATTGATGTAAGACCCATTACAAATTCTGCGTCAGAAATTTGGTTTTGGATTCAGAAATGGCTTGAGTCACTACCAAATGCCTTGTCCCTGTGTAGCTACCTCAGCTGGCAGGGTCGACCAGTGACTTCTCAGAAGCCAGACCTAGCAAGCACAGACATTCCCGCGTACGTGCATTTACTCGTACATCCATGAGGAGGCGTGTAGTTGCTTTCTCACTATTTGAAAGTGTTTCACTATGTTCAATGTGGTAACAGATATTTCAACGCACCTTTCGCCGGTGCTGGTATAGAATTCACGGGAAGCTCCCATGTGGTTGTTCCGGAATCATTCCTCCTCACTAGTTAAGCACTCACAAGACACGGCCCAGAGGCTCCCTCGCAACCACACAGCCATAGCTGTTGATTCAGATGGAACTGTTTCCTGCAGAATGGCAAAGATGGCCGCCCAGACCTGGGACGTGGCTTGTTTTCCCTTCCCTCGCTTTATTAATGCGGCATGATCCCCAAGTGGAAATCCAGCCTGGCCCAGCAGGGGCCGGAGGGATTAAATATCGCCATTGCCAACGTCTGCACGGTATTTGTTGACACTCAGCCACTGACTCGCTGTCCTAGAGTTTAATCCCCTGTTTCCCACCCCTCCATTTCTCATTATTTCACTCCCCACCGTCCCGTTTATTTTTAATTCAATTTCTTTTTTCCCCCACTCTTTCCTTTTTTTTCCTTCTTTTCCTTCTTTTAGCTATAAGCACCTGTTTTTCCTTTTCAGTCCTTCCCTTTTTGTCCACTATCCTCAATACACTCTTTGTGCTTGAATTTTCTTGTCGGAAAAATAGTTCTCAGCCCTGGCCCGACCCTGTTCCACAGGAAGCTCTCAAGCCTCCTGCTCTGCTATCAGAAAGGCTATTCGAGTCTCCAATCCATTTTGAGTTTGTTTCTGTATATGCTGTAACATGGCTCTTTTGTCCAGTTTTCCTGCTTGTCAAAGAGACTGTCCTTTTCAAACCACTGGATATTCTTGGCTCCTTTGTCAAAAATCAATTGCCAGGGTGCATGGGCTCACCTCTGGGCTCTGTTCTATCCCATGGATCTATGCCACTTCTTTGACCCTCCTGCCACACCGCTTTAATTGCTGTAGCCATACATTGTAGTTTAAAATCTGGAAGTGTGATGCCTCCAGGTTGGCTCTTCTTTCTTAAGATTGCCTGGGTATCTGGCGGCTTTGGGATGTGTTAATGAACTTGAGGAGCCTTCTTTCGAATGCATACATATATCAAACCATCGTGTTGTACACTTTATTTTTTTTATTGTTTAAAGTATTACATGTAGTAGTACATATATCTTTTTTTCCCCATTGACCTTCCCCCAGCCTCCCCTACCCCCTGTCCCATGCCCTCATCCCACTCCCCCAGTGTCTTGTGTCCATTGGTTGTACTTATATGCATGCATACAAGTCCTTTGGTTGATCTCTTTCCCTCCCTCCCCAACACTCCCCAGCCTTCCTGCTATAATTTGCCAGTCTGTTTGATGCTTTACTGCCTCTGTATCTATTTTTTTTTGTTCATCAGATTATAACGTACTTTATTTTCCATAAATGAGTGAGATCAGGTGGTATTTTTCTTTCATTGCCTGGCTTATTTCACTTAACATAATGCTCTCCAGATCCATCCATGCTGCTGCAAATGGTAAGAATTCCTTCTTTTTTATAGCAGCATAGTATTCCATTGTGTAGATGTACCATAGTTTTCTGATCCACTCATCTGCTGATGGGCATTTAGGCTATTTCCAAATCTTAGCTATGGTAAATTGTGCTGCTGTGAACATAGGGGTGCATATATCCTTTCTGATTGGTGTTTCTAGTTTCTTGGGATACATTCCTAGAAGTGGGATTACTGGGTCAAATGGGAGTTCCATTTTTAGTTTTTTGAGGAAACTCCATACTATTCTCCACCGTGGCTGCACCAATCTGCATTCCCACCAGCAGTGCACGAGGGCTCCTTTTTCTCCGCATCCTTGTCAACAAATCAACAAACGACAAGAGCTGTACACTTTAAATATCCTACCATTTCATTTGTCAATCATACCTCAATAACATGGGGCAGAGGAATCTTTTTCAAAAGGTTACATAGGTCACTGCCAGGAATGCACCTCCTTTAATCCAACACACCTCCACCTGCTAACGGGGGAAGCACATCTCCAGCTCTCCCTCACCTCCATTCCCAGAGGGCAAGAGCCGTGTGGGCTCCCAGCTCCCTAGTGGTCATGCATGATGGTTAAAGGCATAGACTTCAGGGTCAGATAAACGTACTCTGGAATTCCAGCTTCGTGATCTCCAGCAAGTGGCATATACCCCCAGCTGAGGGATTGAGTTCCTCCTCCATCATCATAATTGTTGCTGTTGTGAAAATTAAATAAAGCAATGGAAGAGAAGCACTAGTAGAGTGCCTGACGAACCCTGACCCGGACACGACAGCCCAGGGGGCACTGTCATGAGCCCAGCAGGGAGCTAAGCAGTCCAGTTGCATCATCTTGCAGCAACACTGCGGGTTCCATATTTCATTACCTGTGGAGAGCAGCTACAGTGTTTGGACAGGTTCAAGTCTCGGACTAATGAGAGGGCACAGTCCTCTCATGGCCACGTGCAAGTCCCAGCTTGGAGAGCAGAGCCCTCCCAGCACAATGATAGCCAACAGCTAGAGCTGTCAGCTTGAACCTATGGTCCGAACACGTGGCCCCACGTGCCTAAGTGATATAGGCTGCAAGTAAGCAAAGCTTGATCAAGTGCATGTAATTGAGTAGGATCAAAACCCACGAGAATGTTGTCAACACTTGACCACACCCTTACTTTGCCTCATGGCATTGGCTGTAAAATAAAGACATGGCTTGTAGTCCGTGGTGCTGTTGCTAGCTCTCCATCGAGAGGCTCTCCATCGGAGAAGCAGCGTCCCACCCAGACCCAGCTTTCATTCTCTTGTCAGTCTTTTCTCAATCCTTCACCGCCCCCTCTCAGGGTCACTGTACCTGGCTGAGCTGGTGCGGCACATAAGGCGCCCTGGGGCTGAGTATGCCATGGCCGTGCCGGCTCACCACAATTACCCACATCAAAGGAGGCAGATGAGCACCTGAGTCCATGCTCCGTGAAGACCGTACCGGCAGTCACCACCGTGCGGGCTGGGCCTGTGAGCACTGCCTCTGGCCAGGCGCGGGCATGAAGGACCAATTCCTCATGGCTCTCAATCCTGCATCCCATTGGCGGTGGCTGTCCCGGCCACTAGGGAGACTCCTCTACCTGCTTCATCCTTGTGGAGATTAGATCGGGGGTGCGATGCCAATAGGAACATCAGCCTCGCATGCCAACAGAACTGTGGCACCACATTAGGGGCACCAGGGGAAGACACCAAAAGGCTCCCGGGCTGCAAGGCAGAGGAGATATGTGTGGTGAAGGCCAACCAGCCAGTGCTGCTCCCCTGGGCGCCTATGTCGTAGCGCCCAAATCTTCACCTCGGTGGTACCCCCAAAACAGCCCAGCATAGTATGCAGGCTTCTGCTACAGGCAAATACATTCTCAACATCACTCACAGTAAGATGTCTTTGAAAGTTTAACCTCTGGTCCTCTACGGCCTATCCTAAATGGGCAATCAGACCTGCAGGTATTAATTAAACTTATGGTTCTATTTATTGTAGCACTCTGGGGATTGAGCAGACAGCAAATAGCAATAAGTACTTCTGAATGTTCTCTTTGGCTTAATTACTGTTCCATAGTTAGTCCATCAAATTGATGTACAATCAACAAGGCTGTAGTTACTTACACTGCTCATTTGGAGTGTGTCTGTTCCAGGGCTGCCCACATCTTTCTTGTGCATCCACTGAAGAAACAAAGCAGGACAGGCCCAAGGAGGCCTTTCTGCCAGCCCATCACCTGTCGGTTTGGCAGGGGGCACCTCTCTCCCCGAGCCAGCATCTCTTCTTTAGCCAGAACCTCAGCACTGGAGGGCCTCTGATCTAGCTGCATCATCACACCCAGCCTACCCAGGACAAAGAGAAGGGCAGTTGTCAAGCATCCCGGAGTTTTTCAGCCTCAAACGTAGCCAACGTAGATAATTAAAAGTATAGATTCCTGAAATCTAAAGGGACTTTCAAGGTTATCTAATCCAACCACGTCATTTTGTACAAGATGAAACAGAGACCAGAGAAACAAAGTGGCCTGAGGAGGTCACACAACGACTTAGGAAGGGAATCTTGGGTTGCAATCAAGAGAGACCTACTTGAGTCAGCTTACTCAAGTAAAGAGAGATTTATTACAAGGGTACAGGGGACTCACAGAATCTGATTGGGGTTTCACAGGAAATGGAAAGTCACCAGCCTCTCGTTCCTGCTTCTTCCTGCACAATTGTCACTTTTTTTATCTGCCAATTCGTATCCCTTATGACGTCGACTTGCATGTGGCTTTGAGTTGCCCTGGCACCAGAATCTGATGCACCTGCATATGCATGTTCAGCTTCGATGCCCAACACCTTCTAACCACAGGGTCCATATCTCTTCAAATTCTGTAAATTGTGAATTTTATTGGCTCCTCTTGGGGCTAGAGTTCAGGCATTATACAACGAATTATGACCAGGATGCTTTGGCTATGCAGGCCCACCCTTCAGCAAGGATTGGGAATGGGGGCAGTTCCAAGAAAGGAGAATGAGATAGACAGACACCCAAAGTTGTAGTAGAGCCAACACTAATATTCAGATTTTTCAATTCTGCATCTAGAACCCTTCCATAGTATGTCACCTCTCAACTTCAGCCCAAGTTTATCTGTTGTAGGGGAAAGAGAGTTTGGGGCTAGAATTACTTAGAAAGAGGTGGTTGTAATATAGTGGCCTTGGAGCAGCCATATGTAAAACCAGAAGAAAGGAGGCACTGCAGTTACCTCGTATATTGAATATCTATCCATAAATACAATTAGAGAGAGAACATTAAGAACCAATAAGAATATTCAAAACACCAGTGCTAGACTTCCTTCTCCATACTTCCCATGAAAGCAGCATGTTTGGTGGTGTTAGGAGGCCCTGCTCCAGGTCTCCTAATGCAAGTGGCAAACAGAAGGCCGTAAAATCACCATCCCCTCCCAGAGGAATCAAATCATGATATTCACATCTCCTCCCCTAGTATCTGAACTACTTCGATTTGCTATTACTATTCAGGAAGGAACAAAAGGTGTTGTTTGAGATTCAGATTTTAATTACCTTTCTACGTCCTCCCTCACATTAGATTACATTTTCTTCTACTGAGTGACTGGGGCAAAATGCAACACTTGCCCTCCTGTTTCTTGCCCTACCTCTTTCCTTCCACTGCCTCTTTCCTTCCACTCTCCGCTCTCCAGGGAAACTAGGAGGAAGCTTAAACGAACCCATGCAGGTAGTGAAGAGAAAAACAATTTATACATATCGGGCTAGAGGTCCAATTACTGTCTTACAGGAAAGTCATGTCTGTGGGAAGGTGCTGCGGGGGGGGAGGGGGGGGTTAGGAGCTCCAACTCCAGGCCCGGGGCACCCAGCTGTGTGGTAGGCAGGCTACTCTCGTTCCTGTGTGTGGCTTTGTGGCGATGTGCTACGAGAGAACTCTTGGGCCTCTTTTCAGACATTCCCAGCCAAGTCCGTCACCATCTCTGGTCACTCTAGAAGGTTCCATTCACACCCTGGAGCACACCACAGTCTGCCACCATCATGGTCCCAGGGAGCCTGGTCCAGAAAGCAGAATTTCTTGTTTGGCTCCTGGTGCTGGCACCAACTAGCTCATGCAAGCCATTGACGTTCCCACCCCTTCCTCACCGCAAGGCAGGGGATTCGGACCAGAAGTTCTTGATCAAGGTGGTCTTAGCCTTTGCAGAGGTGAGGGCTCCTTCCAAAACTCCGGTGTATGCTGTGGACACTCTCCCCAGAGAGATGCACAAACAGCTCAAGGGGTGCCTACACTGTGAAGGGGTTCGCCTGGCCTTCTAACAGCTATCCTCGGACCTGGCGTTCATGCATAAGCCTTAGGTTAATGTCCCTTGAGCTAAACAACCTCTAAAGCACTGCCAGCTCCGGGAGTCTGTGAATACCAATCACCCCAAACCTCCCTACGGACTAAAAGCATCCTGCACTCGTGGGCATAAGAGATCATGGATACCGGCTCCTCCTTTCACAGACGGAGAAACTGAGGACCAGAGAGCTTGGGCCTGCAGTCTGTGATCACAGTGTGTGGGGCCGGAATGAGAGCCTGCGCCCCCTGACTCCCAGGCACGGGAGCCACAAAGCTCTGGCGGTGGTCGGCTCTTGGGGGCTCCCTAGAGCTCTGCCCCAACTCAGCTCTCCGTTCCCAGGCATTTGTTGCCAGGATCCTCCTCCACCTCCTGCCCCCGACTGGAGAGGGCCAGTAGGGTGTGGTCAGGCCTTCTGTGCACTCCACTGAGAGGGGTCAGATGCCACCTTGAGATGTATTGGTTGCTACACTGGCCAGCCCGGGAGCCCAGGGCCAGTAAGCGAACCAGTGGTGGCCAGCAAGGACATAGGGTTTCATCCCCACGGGCAGACAAAAGTGATCCTCGTACGTTGTTCCCAGTGGCACCATCAGAATGCCCCCGCCGCCGGCCAGTCCGGCAGAGAACTGTGCGTTCTCGCTGCTCAGCCAGCGCTGTCGCCTGAGAAAATCCCAGCGAGTTCACCTGCCCCGTCTCACCGGAGAGCTCGGGCTTTCTGATAACAATACTACGGAGTCGGGTCACCTTCCATAAATCCTACGGATGGGAGGAAGCCTTGAAGCATTTTCTCAAGTTTGTATAGAACCAGATTCTTTTTTTTCTTTTGCTTTTTTTGCCAGTCGCATTGAGCAGTGGGTGTCTAGGTGGGTGGATGGAATGACACGTTCGTGAGAAAGTCCCCTCCCCTTGCAGAGCTCCTCAAAAAAGGAGTCAGAGAAATAGCACTTGAGAAAGCGACAGGCGGATCATGGAGCCCGGCTGCTGAGGAAAACGCGTTTAAATCTGTCAGGATCCGGAATCCAGCGCCGCCTGGGACGGAGAGGAGCGCGCACCGAGCCTCCTACCCTTGGTCGGCCTGGGTCTGCGTTTGGGGTGAGCCCACCTCACACCCTTCCTCCTCTCCGCACACCCTGCGGCCAGTAAGGAGACCGTCGCAGTGACGTCACAACCTGGGCACCTTCACCTCCCCCTTGTCCCCCCAAAGCCCCCCTGCAGCCCTCCCTGCGCTGGCTGCCAAGGGCTCCCAATTATCTCCTCTACCTGCCACATTAGACAGTGAACTCGGTGCGTGGCCAGGAATTCGGAGTCTGAGAACACGGCACGGCGGCACAGGCGTGACATGCGAACAGATGGGAAACTTCTCGGGAACAAAATGTGCGCGCACACACACACACACACACAACGGAGTCTGGCTCCGAAGTGTAGATTCACGGCGCGGCTTGCAAGCCTTCCCAAGGCCCAGGCTCAAACCTGACCTACTTAGGCGGTGTTCTTATTTATGTCTCAGACGAAAAAGCTGTATATTTAGCAAACGAGGACTCTCCACCCCCATGCCCACTTCTTCTCACTTACAGAGCCGAGAGATGTTCCCTTGTTAAGTTTTCCCCAGATTGTCTCCATAAAAGTGGCTATATAAGTTAAACACTGTTAAAAACCCAGAGTCCAGGAATGTGCTTAAAAGCATCCAGACTTTCATTGAGTGTGTGAGCTAATGCTGCTTCCAAGGTCCACAACGAGGCTAGTTCATCCATGTTTGTCCCTCTTGTCTTGGCCCACAAACCTGCCGCCTGGCTTGTCTGTAACCAACGCTGCGGTTCAGGTTTACTGATGCCCCAACATGCCAACTGCGCACATTTCCACCAGGAGAGTCTAAGTGTGCAAAGCGGAGGAGAGAACCGAAGCTACCATTCAGCTGACGCAGCCAAAATAGGCATTAGTTTCAATGATCAGGAGGAAGTGTTCGTCGCCTTCACTATTAGGATAATTACCTCAACCCTCAGCCTAGGTACATATAACCAAAACCATAAAGTTCTAATCCTTTCTGGCAAGCAGCTGCCCCCAATCCCTTTTGAAAGGAGTGGGCACAGAAACCGTGGTGATCTCCATGCACGCAAAGAGCACACTGCGAAAGGGAAGGCCGATTCGCAGCCTTGCTTAGAGGAGTCCTCCGAAGAGAAGCTTCTTTAGCAAAGCAGGTAATTCAAGGATGTCACATCCACTAGATTCAGGCTCCTCTGGGTTTTGTTGGAGGCAGAAGAGGTAATGTTAGGGACTCCAAGGCCCACTGTTTCTATGCTGGAACAGATTCTTTTCTTCCTGATAAATTTGCTAACCCCACCCCTTGTTACTGAATAGGGAAAAGTTGAATGAATAGGGTGAGAGGGTAAAAAAAACCATAATGCAAGGTCTTGCCCAACTGGTGTGACCCAGCGATTGAGTGTTGACCCAGGAACTAAGAGGTCACTGGTTCAATGTCCAGTCGGGGCACATGCCCAGGTTGTGGGCTTGATCCCCTGGGGGGGGAGGGGAAGAGGGGGCACGTGCAGAAGACAGCTGATCAATGATGTTTCTCTCTCATCGATGTTTCTTTCTATCCCTCTTCCTTCCTCTCTCTCTAAAAATCAATAAAAACCTATTAAAAATAAATAAATAATATGAGGTCTTAATATATTATGTGCTTTCTCTTCCAATTTTCAACACAGATCTATGTTCTGTATTTAATAGTATGATTTTAACAGCCCAGCTCTCATCCACTCAATTAAGCAAATGTGTGGGGAGGTCCAGGGTGTGCTCATCCTGTGTCTTCCAACACCCACATTCTCCGAGCTGTGGCCACAGGAGTCAGATTCTCCTGCATACAGCACATGGCCCAGAGGCAGGGGTCACCACCATCACCATCATCACCATCACCATCATCACCATCACCATCATCACCATCACCATCACCACCATCACCATCGCCACCATCACCATCATCACCATCACCATCATGACCATCATCACCATCACCATCACCATCATCACCATCACCATCATGACCATCATCACCATCACCATCACCATCATCACCATCACCATCATCACCATCACCATCATCACCATCACCATCATCACCATCACCATCACCACCATCACCATCGCCACCATCACCATCATCACCATCACCATCATCACCATCACCATCATCACCATCACCATCATCACCATCACCATCATCACCACCATCATCACCATCACCCTCATCAACATCACCATGATCACCATCACCAGAAGGACCCTCAGCAATTATCTCACCTGAAAGGGTGACTTTTATATACATGCCTTCCTCTGCCTCTTGGTCCCTCCCTGCCCTAGTCCTGTTCCTTCCTAAGAAGTTGCTCTGGCCTGAACCTGAAGCCCTCCTCTTTCCTCTCAGAAAAGTAAGAGCTCCACTTATAGGTAATATTGTTTACTGTGTGTCACCATCCTCTCCTTCACCAACTTAGCTCAGCACGGTTAGATGGAAATAAACACTTGTACCCAGATTATTTGTTATCGCCTGCTCACTCCCAGGTCATGTGGAACAGAGCTCATTGGGACACAGAAGGATCCTTGAACCCACTCCTACAGTTCCAGCTAACAGAGCTATAATGTAACACCAAGTTCCAAGTTGCCCATACTTCAATGGGAATGATACTGGCGTGAAAATTAAATTAGGCGGTGCTTGTGCATAAGACTCAACAAACGACTGGCACAAAATAGAGAACGTTGGAAGAATATTGCTATGAACTGAATTCTGCCTCCCCCAAAATTCATTATGTTGAAGTCCTAAATCCCAATGTAATGGTAACTGGAGATGGAGGGTTAGGGGCAGGGACTGAGTTTAGTGTGGTCATGAGGAGGGGGCCCTCGTGATGAAATTAGTGCCCTCATAAAAAGAGACACCAGTGAGCTTACTCTCTATCTCTGCCATGTGAGGACACAGCAAGAAGGCAGCCTTCAGCAAGCCAGGAAGAGACGCTCACCAGGAACCTGACCATGCTGGCACCCTGATCTTGGACTTCCGGCCACCAAAACCATGAGAACGAAATGTCTGTTGCTTAAGCCACTAAGTCTGTGGTATTTTGTTATTGCAGCCTCAGCAGACTAAGATAAATAAGTTCTCATCTTCACCTACCTAACCTCTTCTTAGCTCTACTGTCTTCTTTTTCCAGCTGTTGCCAACATTCCCACATACATAATTCCATGCTTCCAAGCTCTTGTCTTTCCTGAATCAATCTGAATATTCTGACCCACGCTGAACTCAGTGACTGGCCAGGAACCTACTAGGTGCTTGAGGTATGAGGCAACGCCTTGGGAGACCCGATGGCCTCCAGTTAAACAACTGCGTTTGGTGCCCCTGGGAGCCGCTTGTGGTCTTGCTCACATCAGCTGTGATGCTGGGTTCAGAGAGCAAAGTAAATGAAATACGACTCTGTTGGCTTCTGCTCCATTAGGAGAAGGAAAAATCAATGTTTGCCAAATGGAGAAGGACAAAATCAATAGCAAAAGAAATTTTATTTTCAACCTTCCAAGGGAGTATTACAAAGAAGAGAGAGTGAAAATTATTATTATTTATTGATGTATATAGCACCTTCTGAAAGCCTCAAAGTGTTTTATGGAATTACAAACTGCCTTTGCCTCTGCTGCGTCCAGACTGCTTTGTTCTGCTCAGGCGCAGCCCTCTGGAAGGGGTGCCTACAGGAAGTATTAGGGCAACACGACACCCACAGTCACGGAGCTGATTCCTTCAAGGTGGTACCTCACTTACAAAGAACAGAAAGTAATGATTAGCAGAGGTCGGCACACTCTAATCTTGTGGAAAGTTCCTGAGGAAGAAGCAGCCTCTAGATTTTTGATGGCGCCCTCCTATGTGTGGTTTGGCAGAAAGCGGAGAGAACCCTCTCCCCACCCTCCTCTGATGTTCCTTTGTTGGAACAAGCAGCACATTTGGAGAGAACCGGCCACCTGCTGCCAGCATCTTAATGCAGTTCCTGGCAGAGGGGGTTGATAGATAGCTTCAAAGCCACGAGTGTAAACTCCTGAGCAAAACTTTCCGGAGGATGAAACGTCCACAGAGCGAGGCTGCAGGAAGCAGGCCTCTGAGGTTGGCAGCTGTCTGAGACATCCACAAAGGGAGGAATCAAAATAAGACCCTGCAAAGGGGCGAGCGGTTTCAGCTTTTCAGTCTCCTCTCTCCTGGTGTTTTCTCGTGTGAGCTTTGTGATGATGCTCAGAGAAAGAGAGGGCAGGACGTGCGAACCCCATTTTGCAGAAGCTCGTAGAGTGTACGTGACTAGCCCACCATCATTCAGCTGTTGACTGACAGAGCAAAGGATGGATCCGGGTCTCCTGGATCCTCAGTCAGAAGGAAGATGAGAGATTAAGTAGCTCAACTTTCTGCCTCAAACAGGAGTCCCCCCTCCACACACCCCCAACAGCGTCCCCAAGAAGCAGGCAAGTCCAGGGGTAAGGAACTCATGACTTCATAAGAAGTACATTCACTCTGTGACTGTTTGATATCATAATTATTAAAACCTAACGATCAACTGCCTAGAGTGTCCTCTGGTTCTCCTCGCTGTGTCACCTAGAACTTTCTAGTCTCACTTCAACACAAGGAAGTCTGCCTCTGAAAGACCACCACCTAGCCTTTAAAGAACATCCCCAGTTCCCTAAAGAGTTGTTCCTATTTACATGATTTCCCTTCCTACCCTGGACAGTTCCAATTTGTCTCTATTACATATTAAAATATTATACTAAGAACCCAGCAAAAAATTCTGAGTATCATCTGACATCATGAGACAGTAAGACAGTTTCCTCCCATTTTCTGGAAACTATTAGACGTGCTTCCGGAGAAATTAGCATTCACACTATGGACTTCAAGTGACCTACTCAAAATCTAAGTGCTTTTCATAGGAACTGCCAGTTTTCACAGCCACCCAGTCCCCACCCTGTAACTGCATCACTGATTTTTTTTTAAACCTCTCGGGAGGACTTTACATTTAGAAGAATTAAATTTTCTAGTCTTACACCCATTATTTCAATATATCACGTTTTTATGACTCCCGATTCTGTCTTCTAGCGCACTATATTTATCCTGCATAGATTTGCTGGTCAGACTTTCCATCTCTTCATTTAAATTATTAATATATTAATTCGGTGGAACAGAACCTAGAGTTGAGCCCTGTAACAGGCTCTGGGTTAGTTCTCCTTTGGTTGGTGCTAGCTCATTAATCTGCACTCGTTGGTCATTCAATTAAAGTGAATTTCCTCAACTAGTATTCTTGGCAGGCACTGCTCTAGGGTCAGCCTCAGGCAATACCTACTTTAAGAAAAAGGGGGATGACATATGCAAAATACCCTGGATCCACTACTTTGCTATGTCCTTTGCTTTCTGTCCATGGCTCCTCGGGCTGGCTTTGCCTCTATGTGCCCTATTTGGTACCCTAGCATCCCCTAAAGCCTGATGTCCCTCCCTCCCATCCCTGTCATCAACTTTCCCCTGAGCTTGGATGCTCCTGGCTCCCCATCCCAATGAACCAACTTGCCCGCTGTAGACTTCAGTTTCTGCTTGAACACTCTGCCCTGAAACCAGCTGGCTTTACTCTGTTATTCCCTTTGCCCTCTTATGGTGTCCCCTGTCCCTGAGGCCCACCTCACACAGCTTCATCTTGCCTACACACATATTAAAACGTTGTCAAAGTCCTTAATTAAATTGAGATCTACCATATCTATAGCATCCTCACAAAAGGAAATAGTGTGTGTCCATAGAGTGAACTCCTGTGTGGACTTAGCTCCCCCTTCTTGGAAACTATCCCTCCCCTTCACACATCGTCCACATAGTTTTCACATAGTCAATGTGATTCCACGCCCAGCCTCAGCCCCTTCGTCCAGGTGGACAACAGCCCCAAGCTGAGACAAACACATTTCTTCTACAGGAGCTAGAGCGAGAAGCTCATTTCTCTTAGTTGGACTCAAGGTGCAGTGCTTGGGAACTGGGGGCCGCCATGTTCATAGTCTTGTGGGCCGTGGGGAAGCCCCTGCTGGTGGCGGAACAGAAGACAGAAGTAGAAGGATCGAGGGCACACAGACAACGGGCCAAGCGAATCCTAAAAGTCCAAGACTCCGGTCCCTATTTCCCTTGAGATGAGCCTCATTCTTCTCTTTTGGTTTCAAGAGTCAAGTCAAAAACCTTCCAACAAATCCCCCTTTTGCCTAAGCTCGTTTGAGTTTAGTTTTTGTCATCTGTCACCAAAGAGTCCTAATGATACAGAGCAGGCACTAACCCCACCCCGGAGCCAGCCAGTGCCCAGCTCACACAATCCCACAAAGAGCTTCTTGACCTAAAAAAGAAAGAAAAGTAAATGAGCAAATCTCACTCACCTTCCCTATATGAGGTGAACCAGGGCCATTGATAATGACAGAGAAGCAAAATCTTACATTCTTTAACTTTCTCAAACACGTGCCAACAACAAAAACAATTAATTCCCTTTCTTTCCAAGCTGTTTATTTCAACATCGACATGATTTTTCCTTTTACTTTCTTGATGTCCTCTTTATAGGAAGGGAAAGTCCCTCTACCAGGCCACCATCCGGATCAAGGACTGTTACAGGCCCGGGGGGGTCGGGGGGGGAAGCGGGAAAGACCTGAGAGACCGAGGCAGCTGAGGTGTCCACCTGCTTTGGCTGCTTCCAGCTGAGCAGTGAAGACTTTTCCAGCTGAACAGCCCGCTTCACACGGCACAAATATTTCCTCATCCTGTTCAGCAGCCAGGCAGGTCCCCCGCACAGACCTGAGATACCCACTTTTTATCCGCTTCCTGGTTACGCCAAAACAGCTTCCAAAAGGCAGGTAGGGGAGAAATGGAATAAGCTCTAAGACCAGTGAGATTCACAAGCACAGACAACAGCTAGAGATAGAAGGGCTCTGTCGGCTCGAGGTTAACGAAGGGTGCTCAGAATCTGCTCTTGAAACCTGTGTCACTGGGGAGCCACTGGCCTTCCAGTCCAGAGGGAGGGGCCTGTGCCTCCAGACCGGCCTGGGCATTGCTAAGCAACACGAGCACGATGCCCGCAGCCCGGAGACTGCAGCCCGGAGACCGTGGCAATCCCCCTGCAATGTTCCTGAGGACTTGCCAGGAGAGAAAGCCACGGGCTTGGAGTCTATGGACCTGGAACAGATGTGTAGCGTAAATTCCTCACGGTCGCCATCCCTGCTTGGTTTATTGCTTTTTCCTCCTGGCATCTTCTGTAATCAGGACCAGCTAAGTACTTTGTGGGGGTCCTTGTTCAACAATTCTCAAGAATTTCAAGATGCGAACAGCAAAGCATGAAGGCACGCACGCAGGTTGCACACCGCAAGCCGTCCTTGTCCATGACACCTTGGCCATGACTTATGCGGAACAGATGCTTGTCAATGAGTCAGTGACTGGAATAACTGGGGCCAGAAGCAGAAGAAAGGAGAAGAGAGAGAGGACACCCCTGCTTCCAGCCAGCAACCCATTTTTTTATCTTCGGGCTTCTGCTTGAAACTCTTGTAAGAAAGGGGTCTGCCGTTCAAGTTTGAGACACCCTGCCCGATGGAAGGACCATTGTAGAATTTGGAGCACAGTGTCCCTTTAACCAGGTTCTTACGGACTCCGTTCGGGTGTGGATTGGACACAGCCATGGAGACATAGGATCAGGGAAAACCCCTAAGGCAGCATGGAAATGTTCAGTTCCTTTTAGAGCCTGCTGTTCACGCACAAAGAATCTGGGAGTCCACGGTGGCTCCGACCCCCCTCTGCGCTAAGCCACCTCTTACCACGTCACGTTCATGCTCCTCCCCAATTGTTGCGTGTTACCTGTGGTCTCAGATCCTATTATTAGCACCTCCTCTCAAAGCACCTGCTGTGGGACTGTATGTCGATCTCTGGAGAAGGAGCGAAGCACTCGCCGGAGGCCTGCAGGCACCTTGATCGGATCGTTAGAAGCCATGGGTGGGAATGCTTACCAAGCAGTTTCTGAGAAATGAGTGCAAATTGCAGGAAACAGCGTGTAAATTAAAGGAGCTGCCTACCATAATGAACCGCACAGGAAATAGAAGGGGCCTGGAAAACAAAAGTGGCATTTACGAGGAAATATCAATTGGAATGATGTAAATAATGGGTTGTTCACGGAGGTTACTTGTGGAACTCAGGTAGTCATTAGGCAAGGAAGCACTTATCAAAATCCAGAAAGGTTCTCTGAAGACGGGGCTTCCGAATGTCATGCCACCTTCGGGAAAGATCCCTAAGTGTGTGATGGTTGTAAGCTACCTAATGGACCGGCTGAGTGTCCTGGCTCCTCCCACTGCGCCAGCTACCCCTGTAACATATGAAGGAAAGCTCTCCACACTCTGCTTCCTTTTGCTGGTGAACTTCACTCTGGGCTCGCCCGCCTCAGCGGCTCCCTCTGAAGTGGTCAGGTAACCGCCAACACAGACTCGCCGAGATCCTCCCTCTGAATACAGTTGTTATGGGTGTTCTCCTATGCCTCTGCGTGAATCAGGTTAGCCAACTCATCCGTTGCAGCCTCGCTTTCCTCTCTTTAGAAGCAGCTAGCCTCTCAACATGAAAGGAAAACTACACAGAAATGCAATGAGCTCAGGGTCTCTGCAGCCACGGGAACACGGCCCTTCCAGCGATGATCAGCCCTCTCACGGGAGCTCGTGCTCAGACACAGGCCTCTTCTGATTACAGAAAAACAACTTGTATTTTTAGTGCCTTTTTTTTTTGCTATAAAAACCTGGTTGATATCACTGTGATAACTTTAACTCCACCCCATTGAGGAGGGAGTGAGGGGTGACCCAGAACAGCCATGGTGGCGACATGCAAACTCTCTCCGCACCAGTGTTTCTGAAGTTCCTCAGGTCCCGACTCCAAACCACTGAAAACTGAACAAGTGCTTAAATGTAGCCAAAAACAACATGAGCAACAGGTGTAGCTGCACCTCTGCGTTCCTCCACCTGCTGCCTCTTGGACCGAGAAGTCCTGCTGATTCGTGCAGCTCCAGCTCGCGCCTGGCCCTCCAGCTTCTATTGCTCTTCCATCCCCCGGGGACAGGGGCTTCGTCACACACTCCCAGACTGTGCAGGGCCTGCCCCCCGTGCAAGGGGGTCTCCCACCGGCTCCAACCCACCCGCCGGCCCCGCCCTCAGGTGGGCGAAGTGGCTGCAGACCCACATGTCCTGCTCCATATGGAGCTGCCTTCTCTGCTCCCACCTCCCCGGGCGGCCTAAGGTCCAGGAAAAGAATCTGCCTCCCCCAAACGCTGTAACTCTAAACACCTAAAACAAACACTTTTACACACGGAACAACTCAAAATAAGAGCCCGGAACAGCACATTCTAGAACATTTTTTATCCCTGAGTCAACAAATGGTCAAAGGTTAAAAATTCGGTTGAGCAGAACTTCCTGGTCTCGTCCATGAGTGTTTTACGACCCTGCGAGGGACGGGTGGCTGGCTCCCTGGTATTTGCAGGCTCTGAAGGCAGCAGTGGTGACATTATTTCTACACAAAGGAAGAGAGACTAGCCCCGTCCTTGTTCTTCTCTCCGGCCAGCACAGGTATCCTTCTTTGTAATTACTCGGGCGATTGCTATTACGGCCATCATTCTCACTATTTACTATTATGGGTATTTAGAGGCTCATAAAAATGTGAGTTTCCTCGATGCTTAAGCAGCACGAGAGATAAATCAGAGGCGAGGAGTGTTGGCTGACACCGGATGAAATCTGACTGGCAACAGCTGGATTGCTCTCTTGACTAAATATTTACAAAAGGCATGATTATATCGCTGAGCGAACACTGTGCGAATATAACAATTTATCAATCATCTTGTTGAGCACCAATCCCCACAGGAAGGGCTACATTCCCACTTAACAGTAAGAAGCTACTGTATGATAATTAAGTTTCTTATTTTCTCTTAAGGTTATTTCAGACATGTATGCCCTTGTTACTCTCACAACAGCACATTCTACACAAATGTTTTAGAGGCAAAAAAGGGAGGGTGAGGGACCATGTTAACTCTAAATCTTAGCACACACCGAGTCCTCTGGGGTTAGAGTGGAGAAGGATGGGCGTGTTAAGGCAGATTCCAGAGATCTGATTGCTGATGATGGCTGCTAATCTGGAGAGTATGGGGGAAATGAAAGGAAAAGCAAGGGGTATAGGGTAACCTATAATTATGAAACCATATATATATATACTAGAGGCCTGGCGCACGAATTCGTGCAGGGGTGGGGTCCAGCGGGCCCACCCTGATAGGGGCTGATTGGGCCTGGCTGGCTGGGGAGAGGGGATGTGAGAGGTTGGCTGGCCAGCCGCACCCCCTGGTCGAATTCCTGGTCGAACTCCAGGTCAAGGGGACAATTTGCGTATTCGCCTTTTATTATATAGGACATATAAAATCACCAGAAAATGCTATCTTGGATGCATACATGAGAAAAACACTTTAAAATGCAAGGATGTGACTTTAGATAAAGTCGGGCAGTGGCAACTTTTGAAGGGAGAGAGCCGTGATGGGGACAAGGCACATGAGCCCATTGGGGGTGTCTGGTACAGTTCTGTTTCTTAACTTGTATGGCATTGATAAGGCTGTTTGTTCACCTTATGAAACTCATATTTGTTGGGGCGGTTGGTTTGCCGGATCTGTGTTTTATTTACAACAACCGAGGTTAAAAGAAAACACAAGTCCCTCCAAAAAGGTACAAGCGCTGTTATTGTGTAAAGAATATGAACCTTTGAATTAGGTCCTGGTTTGCCACGAAAGGAAGGAAGGAAGGAAGGAAGGAAGGAAGGAAGGAAGGAAGGAAGGAAGGAAGGAAGGAAGGAAGAAAGAAAGAAAGAAAGAAAGAAAGAAAGAAAGAAAGAAAGAAAGAAAGAAAGAAAGGAAGAAAGAAAGAGAGAGAGTGGGATTGACCTCTCTGAGCCTCAATTTCTGCTTTGAGAAAAGGTAATACTAGAACCTAAAAGTTTTGTCAATTGAATAGGGACTCAATAAATATGTGTGTTTTTTCTTCTTCTTCTTTCTTCCTCCTTGTTAAATATTTGCTGGAATGCTCAGCATGACTGAAACCATGTTGAGTTAGTGAAAAATTTAGGAGGATTCGTGGAGGAGTCTTGAGCAAAATGTTTTAAATGAAAGAGATGGGATATTAACCAAAGAATGGGAGGGGCAAGCCAATCCTGGAGGGAGGGCATAAGGGTGGGATTACACAGAGGGAAGTTCCGTAAATCAGTTTGCCTGAAAAGGTGACCGAGATAGACTTCATTAACTTAGCCACCCGCAGAGGACTGGCGGTGACATAGATAAGTGAAGCAGGCTTGGTGCCTGTAAAAGACGGTAGCACAGGTCTAATGATAAAAGGCAACAGACTCAGCCTCGGTGAAACAAGGGGGAGTAGGTGGATGCTATGCACTAAATATTTGTGTCCCCCCAAAATTCATTCCTTTCCATGGGATGGTAATAGGAAGTGCAGCACTCGGAGGTAAACAGGATGAGACAACTCACAAGGGTGGGGCCCCTGTGAATAGGATTAGTGCCCTCATAAGAATCCTGAGATCTTGCTTCCTCCCTGCTCTCTGCCATGTGAGAATATAGGAAAAGTCTGCAACCAGAGGAGGGTTCCCACCAGAACCTGACCATGCCGGCTCCCTGATCTCTGACTTCCAGCCTCCAGAACTGTGAGAAATAAATTTCAGTTTAGCACCGAGGCATCTAGAGTGGGCGGGTGGCAAGGCGAGGTGAGAGCTGGACGAGGCCCTATGCGGCCGCCTTGGCATGTCGGACTTGGATGGAGTTCCAGCGGCAGCGCGAGGGGAATAAGCAAGAACAAGACAAGGAGAACCGGCACCGGAAGCGCAGCCACAGCTGTTCACCCAAGCGCGGCAGCCAGAGCCACAACAGGTGCAACCGGAGCCAGCAGAGCGCTTCGAGGGACAGGTGGCGCCGAAGCAAGCCTGTGGCCAGGGGCGCTGCAGAGGAGCCGGGCGGTGGAGTCGCTCCCCACGCCAGGAGGAGGAAGAGAAGGTCCGCAAACACTGGCACGTGGGCCGCCCGGCTTTGAGCACATCACCCCCACGCAGTACAAGGCCGTGCAAGCTGCAGGCCGATTCACGCCACCGCCCTCCTCCCCACCATGACCCCGGACGGTCTGGCTGCGACCCCTACGCCCGTGCCCACTGTGGGCAGCCAGATGACCAGACAGGCCCGACAACTCTACGTGGGCAACATCCCCTTTGGCATCCCTGCGGAGACCACGGTGGACTGCTTTGACGCCCAGATGCTCGGGGGGCCGCCCGGGCCTGGCTGTGCAGGTCAACCAGGACAAGAACTTTGCCTTCTTGGAGTTCCGCTCAGGGGGCGAGACCACCCAGGCCATGGCCTTGGACGGCATCCTCTTCCAGGGCCAGTCGCTGAAGGTCCACAGGCCTCACGACCACCAGCCCCTGCCTGGCAGGTCGGAGAGCCGCTCTGTCCACGTGCCTGGGGCCGTGTCCACGGGGGTCCCAGACTCTGCCCACAAGCTGTTCCTCGGGGGGCTCGCCCAGCTGCCTGGGCGACGACCAAGGTGCGAGGGCTGCTGGCCTCGTTCGGGCCTCTCCGGGCCGTGCTCCTGGTCAAGGACCGCGCCAGCGGGCTCCCCAAGGGCTCCGCCTTCTGTGGGTTCCTGGACACCAGCGTCACGGACCAGGCCATTGGGGGGCTGGACGGGATGCAGATGGGGGACAAGAAACTGCTGGCCCAGCAGACGAGTGTGGGAGCCCAGGCTGCCGCGCTGCTGGGCCTTCAGGGGCCGCCCCCCAGACCCCCGTGACCCTGCATGTGCCGGGCCTGCTGCGCTCCCAGGGGCAGATGGGCAGCCGCCCGCCCCACCGAGGTGCTGTGCCTCCCAAACGTGGTGCTGCCCGAGCAGCTGCTGGACCACCAGGAGTGCGAGGACATAGTGGAGAACGTGCGGGGCGAGTGCAGCAAGTCCGGGCCGGTCTGGTCCATCGAGATGCCCCAGCCCGTGGCCAGAGTGGATGTGCCCGGCTGCGGAGAAGGTCTTCATGGAGTTCACCTCGGAGTCTGACTGCCAGAACGCCATGCAGGGCCTGGCAGGTCGCAAGTTCGCCAACAGAGTGGTTGTCACAAAATACTGTGACCCCGGCTCTTGCCACCGCCGGGACTTCCGGTAGAGGCGTTCAGGGGCAGGGGCGGGGGTGGGCTGGCTGGGGGCTACCCCCCCCCACGCCCCCTCCGAAGACCAGGGGCAGAGGAGTGAGAGCTGAAGGACAGCCAGCAGCAACTGGAATGGCAGCTATTAAGGGGGAGGAGGGAGGGGAAAGGGGGGAGGGGGAGGGTTGGGTGGGACGGGGACTGGGGAAGTGTGCACACGGCCCACACAGACAAGCACCCACAGACACAGAGGGAAAGGGTTCTGGATGGGGAGGGGTGCACAGCAGGGTGGAGTAGGACCCCACAGCCCCTCTCCAAAACAGCCTCTCCGCCCTTACTCCCCACCCCCTCCTCCCCTTTTCCCCTGTAGGGACAGCGTGTTTATGTTTTATGGCCAAACTATTTGGGAATGTTGGTGTCCGGCCCTTGGCCCTGCCGGCTCCCTTCGAGCTCCGCAGCTCCAGCCCTTTGGCCTCTAGTCCTTGGTTTCCTAACGCAGTTGGTTCTCCCCTCTCTAGTCCCGCAGCCCCTGCCCCTCCTGCTCTCTGTGGCGGTTTCTTATTTGCTAAGATGAATTTGCTCATTAAACATTTTGTTGCATTTTCAAAAATAAAATAAAATTTTTTTAAATAAATAAATTTCTGTTTATAAGCCACCCAGTCTACTACAGCACTTTGTTACAGCTGCCCAGGTTGACTTAAGACCGCAGGTATTATGAGACTTCTAACCCCAGGTGTAACTTTTTTTTAAGGCCTGTTAACTGCCGGAACATAGGTTCTGTACATTGCCAGTAGGCCATCAGACCCCTGCCAGGGAAAACAGCACGCTGTTCCCATGTTAGAACTGTGCTGTGCACTGTGGGATCGCTCCAGACCTCAGCCCTGACGCGTTAACAAGTCCTTATGACACACACATGTGCCGACTATACCAGAGATGGGGTGTGGATATACCAAGATCCTAAAATCCCCAGACTACAAGATAACACAGCTGACTGGGCAATGAATACAGGCCCCGCAATAATATTTACTCATGTTTACATTGCTACAAGTGTAATGAATGCTCTTCCTCGCTGGCTTTTCATTTTAGACGTTCATTTTTTAATATAACTCCCTTCCAGGTAATTCCTATGTCTTATAAATGATCAATGAATAAACTTGATACTTAGGGTGAGAATAAAGGAACTGGGACCCAACGTCGACCTCTTAGACACTAACAACAAGAGGAAATCCAACCCCATGAGATAAGGTGATTAGAAAAAAAAAGCAGACCTGTGGGATTAATTCAACTGATTACATGTAATAACAACAACCTAACCTCACTTAGCTCTCACTGCATAACAGGCCTATGTTATATGCTAATTTGTGTTCCCTCCTTTACTCTTCACCAACACTCCTTAGAGTGGTGTTACAGGCCCCAGGTTATGGATGGGAAACTTACTCCAGAAGATGAGTGGTTTGTCCAAGGTCAAGCCATTAGATTCAAACCCAGGCACTCTGACACCAAAGCCCCATGCTCTGTACTCTCTGGCGTCGCTGCTAAGGAAATAACGGAATACTCCTCAGCCCCAAGAAAAGGTGAAATACTGCCGTCGCAACAACATGGGTGGATCTTGAGAATGTCATGCCAACCAAATTAAGTCAAACAGAAAACATTTAGAACCACATGATTTCACTCATAGGCGGGATATAAAACTAAAAACAACAAATGAACAAACAAGAAGAGCAAACAAACTCACCGACACAAGTAACAGAACGGTGGTTACCAGGGGGAAGGAGGTGAGTTAAGGGTGAAGGGGGTCGAACACATGGTAACAGAAGATGGTTTAACATTGGTTGGTGGGTACGCAATGCAATATACAGATCATGTAGCTTACTAGTAAAACCTGTGTAATCTTATTAAACTAGAGGCCTGGTGCATGAAATTCTTGCACAGGTAGGGTCCCTAGGCCTGGCTGCCAGCCAGCCAGGGCCTTCCTTTGTTCTGCACCACTCCCTGGTGGCCAGCACACATCATAGCAAACAGTCAAACTCCTGGTAGGTCAAACTCCTGAGGGAACAATTTATATATTAGCCTTTTATTATAGGGGATGTACCCCATTACATTTAATAAAGATATTTAACACACACACACTCCCCAAATAAAGAAACCTGACTCACTGTCAACTCGGATTGTTATTGTCGTTCTTTTTGATTTGTTTCTGAGGACAGAGAATGCCATTTAGATGCTCTTACAGCAGAAGCATCTGGACCTGAATGGACCCAGCCAACCACCCCGCATCCTGCTGAGACACTGATCTGGCACCGCCTCAGATGGCATGTGCCGGCCAGGCCACTGACTGTACCTAACACACTAGCTGTGACCTGGACAAGTGGCTTAACCTCCCTGATCTGTTTTCTCATCGGTAAAATGGGAATCTAAAATATCCCACTGCACAATGGTTTCTGGGAAGATTAAATAAGACCATGCGTACACAACAGCCTAATGGACTCAAAGTTCATGTCCCTTGTCCTATGTCCCCCACCACCAGGTACTACAAGCTGCATCCGCCCCAGATTGGGGTGCTGTCTGTGTATTATGTTTGGTTTGGTTTCTCTCCTTCTAAAGCATCCGCACATCACCCCAAGTTCATCATATCTGAGAATACTGATCCCTCCAGCATCTTCCAAACTGGTCCAAAACCCCCAGCAGAATCTATCCTAGAAATAGTCTCACTCCCCAGATGAACCGTGGTCATGAGAAGACACCGACAGCTATAGACAGGCTTGTCCAAATGCCATCTGGAGAAGGTGCCTTTGAACAAAATATCTGAGCGAATATTCCAAAAGAGTCCCTGCCTCCATCGTGGGCTGGGAGCGAGGAGAACATCAGCCACACAGACGTCTCCCTCGGCGTCGTTCCTGTCTAGGCTGAGCAGTGAAAGAGGGATTCAAGAGGCCAGCACGTCTCTGCTCCGCACGCGGCACCCAGCTGTGGAGGAGGAGATGAGGCCGAGAAGGTCCTCCCCATGGGCCCTGCCTGGTGTGGCTGGCGGCTGCCGGCACCTCACGGAAAACCCAGTGTCCTCAGATTTCACCAAGCTGGGGTCGGAGGGGGATGTTAAGTGCTCTTTAAGGTTTCTCTGTTGTACCAAAAGCCTTTGCAGGAGGTTATTAACTTTACAGGAAAACTAACCTTCTCCTCACTCCTTCTTTTCCCTGAAACCTCAGCTAGGCCCACCTGGGGACTGTCTATGTCACCCAGAGCCCCAGGGGTGTGGTCAAGGCCTCCCCGGGGCCAATGACTTTCCAACCCACTTTTAAGCCACTGTGACCTAGGTACACCAATACCTCTCTCTCTCCTGTCACTCTAGCTCTGGTCTCCCATCACCATCTTCCTCACACCTTCAAATCTCTCTCCAAGGTCCTTGGGCTTAGCTGTTTCCATAGATACCATCTCAAGATGGCCTAGGCTGCGTTGCTAGGGCTCTGCTCTCTCCCGACCCCATTTTGGGAATCTCCCCCCCACCACCACCACCCAAGGTGGTCCCTGGATGTTACTAGTCTCCTCACTCTACTGACCTGGCAGAAAGGGAGGGGGCTCAAGTCCTTGTGGGCTCGTCCCAGAGAACTTCGGAGGGTGGCAGTGTGGGGGCATGGTGCGCCCCACAATGAATTGGCTGAGAGACAAACCCAGGAAGGGTACGACTGTGCTAAGGCCTCCAGCAGTCCTTCCAGCTGGCCCTACAGCAGCAGGAGCCCTCTGACCATGGCAGCTGCATGACTGGAGAGAGGAGGTCTCTCGGGGTCCCTTTGTTGCCCTCCCAGGGTGCAGGTGTAAGGAAGTGCATGTGGGACTCTTGAGTTCCCACTCACAGTGGGGCCTTCGTGACTCCAGGCCTTCCTGTCCCCTCCCATCCCAGTAGGACGCAGGACCCTGCTGAGGCACTTCTGCCATCTGCTGCATTTGCGTCTCACTCTCTAACCCTGTGGTCAGCAAACTGCGGCTCGCGAGCCACATGCGGCTCTTTGGCCCCTTGAGTGTGGCTCTGCCACAAAATACCACGGCCTGGGCGAGTCTATTTTGAAGAAGTGGCGTTAGAAGAAGTTTAAAAAATTGGGCTCTCCAAAGAAATTTCAGTCGTTGTACTGTTGATATTTGGCTCTGTTGACTAATGACTTTGCCGACTGCTCTAACCTGCACTTTCCCATTAGCGCCTTTTTCCAGCTCTGCCAGAGGGAAGGATGTTTGAATCCTGCTTTGACTTTGACGGGAATGGTCAGCTTCTGCCGAAAGTCTGAGCACAACAGGTGCGTGCCCTGTCAGACCACTCTAGATGCTCCAGCGTGGCGGTACCCAGAGTCCATAAAACAAGATGCTGAATTACAGTGCAAGCCACCCACCTCCCTGCTCCCTGACACCTCTATGCTATATATTAATGAGCTGTGTCCGATTGCAAATTCAAAACCAAATACATTCGTTAACAATCTAAAAATAGATTCTTCCCTACATGACTTCAAAGCCTTCAAGTGTTTCCGTCAGTGTTGATTATCTTGGTTTTGCTATACCCGAGATGTAAACATCAGACATAGAAAAAAGAAAAATAATCTTTTTAAGGTTAATGGCTTTGAACAATTAGTATAAATAATCACTCTTTGATATTTTCTGCTATATTAATTCCAAAACTGAGCATACTATTTTGCTGAGCCAGAGACCAAGCTGACTAGGAATTCTGTTTCATCCTCATTTAATCCAAGGAAGTGAATCTGTAATATTAACCATGTCATCGACCATCTTAGACCAGTGGTCCCATAGCCATTTCGCCTTGGTTGGCACTGGCATTCAATGGTCACGTCTCCATGAAGCGAAGGAGTCCATGCTCTACCATCTGACCAAGCACAGCCTCTCCTTCCTTCAACGGTATAGAAGACACTCAGGAAGCGTTTGCTGGGCCACACAGGTAGAGCAGGACAGCGTGTCAGGTGCTTTAAGAAACCATGTGCCCAGACGGTGTGGCTCAGTGGTTGAGCGTCCACCTAGGAACCAGGAGGTCACAGTTTGGTTCCCAGTCAGGGCGCGTGCCCGGGTTGTGGGCTCCATCTCCAGTGTGGGGCACGCAAAGATCCTAGCAAGACACCTCCCCTTCGCTAACGCTGCAGCACAGCGAATCACACCTGGGGAGCCTCCAAGCGAGGCTGCATCTTCCAAGGGGCCCCGTTCACGGGAACTGGGAGCATAATTTCGGCACCAGAAGCACTTGGCTCCGAGTGATTAAAGGAAGAAGTAGTTACAAAACAGTTCCGCTTCAGATCTGCCTCCCCACCTGACCCTGCTTCGTTGGATCGAACTGAAACTGTGGGCGGCCACTCCAGGAAAAAGTTCCCCGAAAGACAAGACATGGGAAACCACATGAGATTAGAGAGGACGGACGCATTCTCCTTCAGAGAGCTCTCTGGCTGAGCACTGGGTTTTGGAATGGAAGTAAGAAAGGAGGACCAAGGGACCTATCCAATGAATAAGAATAATCTAGAAAAAAAAAAAGAATTAAAAAAGGGAGGAAGGAAGCAAAACTTCAGAAACAGTGGAAAGGTCAGTGGTTGCCAGGGGCAGAGGAAGGAAGGGAGGGAGGACGAGGCGGAGCACCGGGGAAGCCACTCTGGCTGATGCTGTCTTGGTGGATGTGTGACATTCTAGTTTTGTCAAAATCCACAGAACTGCACACCACGACGAGGGGACCGGATTACACCATGGGCTGCAGTTAATAAAAATGTATTCGTATCGGTTCATTAATTGTAAGAAATGTACCACTTAATGCAAGATGTGATCATGGGGAAGGCCACAGGGTGGGGTATATGGGGTCACGGTAGTTTCCGCTCAATTCTTCTGTGAGCCAAAAACTGCTCTACAAAACAGACGATTCCTTTTTCTTAAAAGGAGTGGATGGGAGGAAGGCAGAAGCCAACTTAAGTTAGGCGACCAAAATAGAATCCAGATAAGAAAAACTAAAACACTGCAAATCGCTGTTTGGGGGGAATTAAGTGTCAAGGCGAGGCATAAAGATTAGCAGTCGGGCGCCCCTACACATTATGCTTAACTTCTTCCAGGCGTGCGCACTGCCTAAGGGACACATATGTTCAGAATCAGGAACAGTGCTGCTTTGCTGTATACCTTTAACAGAGCAATAATCGTTACCAATGAGTACACCTCGGAACAAAGAAAGGAAAACGCTGCCTCCCTAAGATATTTGGGATGGAGGTAGACTTAGTGTCTACCTTCCTTTGACCCAAGCATCGATACTTACACTAAACAACAAAACACCCCGTATAACAAAATGGAACTGTGTTTGGAAAGAGGGCCCTGACAGAGGTAATTAAGGCTAAATGAGGTTGTGAGGGTGTGCACGGGGGAGGAGGGAGACCATGTGAGGAGGAAGCAAGGGGGCGGCCATCTGCAAGCCAAGGAGAAGAGACGCAGAGGAAAATCAGCCCTGCCACCACCTTGGCCTCGAACGTCCAGCCTCCAGAACTGTGAGAAAATAAATTTCTCTTATTTAAGCCAAAAAAATAAAAATAAGGAAAATGCCTGTGTACTGGTTAAATCAAAAAACCAAGTTTGCCACATGCCCTGAATTTAAAGGCCAGCCACTTCAATAGCCTGCACTTCCCTAAAGGTTTTTTTATTTTCTTAAATTCTCCATCAGGTAGCGCCTTCATCATCACGGAAGCAAACGTGGGCCTAAATTATCTACTTTTGTTGGGCCTTTTTAGAAATACAAATTAAATACATGGCAGGAGCCAATGTTTATTTTTTTTAATATATTTTTATTGGTTTCAGAGAGGAAGGAAGAGAGAGAGAAACATCAATGATGAGAATCATTGTTCAGCTGCCTGCTGCACGCCAAACACCGGGGAAGAGCCCACAACCTAGGCCTGTGCCCTGACCAGGAATTGAACTGTGACCTCCTGGTTCATAGGTCGACGCTCAACCCGTGAGCCATGCCAGACATGCTGTTTTCTTTATTTTGACCTAATTTTTCTCTTCATTTCACAGTGAAATTTTATTATAAACTCTAAACAGCCAGCTTCTTCTATGTATTAACAATGATAGCTAACATTCATGAATAATTATAGCTGGCATTGCTCTAAACAAGAGAAACAGGTAGCCAGATAATTCTTTTAAGTGAGTCATTTCTATTTTATTCTCTTTGCAGGAGAAATCTCAAAAAAAAAAAAATGGGGGATATTGTTTTTTCCCTTCTCTTTCCACTCTGCCTGGACATGTGGGGAGAGGTACCGTAGAGGCACTTTAGCATCCCTACTATTTGAGGAAAAGAAGCAAAAGTCCACCAGGCACCTGGAAATGAGCTCCCCAACCCCCAGGCTTTCATCGGCAGAGGCCTGAGAGGAGAGGTTCCTCCAGGCTGCGCTGCTGCAGGCGACGTGGTTCTGCCTGGGAGGGAGGGGCGCACCAGATAAGAGGGCAATGGGGACGGCTGAGAAGGCTGGGTTCCGTTAGGGGCCAGGGCGGTGGCGAGGCTGGGCGTAGGTCCTGGACAGACTGGACACTGAGGACTGATGTCTGGGCCGGGACATCCCATTGGCACTATGGGGAGGAAGACGTCGGAGCTCCTCTGTCCTCTGCTGCTCTCTGTCCTCTGGCTCCTGTTCCATCCTTCGGTTGCTTACAAAGGCTCAGTGGTGAGAGAGAGCAGACAGACAGACTCAGGATGCTGACAGCGGGTCAGCGTGACCAGAGGGAAGGATGGCCCAGGGAAGAAGTCAGAGTCCCTGGGAACAGCTGGTAAATTACACAGTCTGACTCATGTGTTTCTGGTTTCCTCCCATGAGGTCACATCTGGGAAAGATGGAGTCCCATCGGTCCTAACCGTCACCTTGCACACAGAGAGAAGGAGCCCCAGTGGCCGTGTTCCCTGGGTGGGACACAGAAAATCTAATTCTCAGTTTCTCCCTTTCACTGTCTTGGGTCATTGATAGTTGAGGTTTTGATAACAGTGGACTAAAAAAAACATAATATACTCAGTAGTGCTTTAAAATTCATCGATTATTTAATTCAAGAAGGCAAATCACCTGGACCAAGCAGCACCAAGAAGGAAATCGTATTATTCGTTCTACCTGGGTCCTGGATAATGCCAACCCTTACGAGGCACACAGCCCAGTCCGTAGCCCAAATGTCTCCATGCAGTAGTGGTGTCCAGGCGGGTGCCAGGTTACAGCAGACATATTGCGAGGACAGAGTGCTCCCCACAACCACCCACTACCCTACGGAGAGGACACGGAGTGAGGGGAAAGGCTGGGATTGTGGGCTGCGGTTCTTTTTCTTTCTATTTTGTCCATCAGTTTCTTTTGGTCATCGCAATCTTTAATGAGAAGAATCTTCTTGGGCCCGCCCGGCGTGGCTCAGTGGTTGAGCGTCAACCTATGAACCAGGAGGTCATGGTTCAATTCCTGGTCAGGGCACGTGCCTGGGTTGCGGGCTCAGTCCCCAGTGGGGAGCGTGCAGGAGGCAGCAATCAATGATTCCCTCTTATCATTGATGTTTCTATCTCTCTCTTCCTCGGCCTTCCTCTCCGAAATCAATAAAATTTTTTTTTTTTTTTAAAGAAGAAGACGAAGAATCTTATTGGGGTTTTTTGCCCTGGAAATGAACAAACACCCTATCCGGAAATAAATCTGCACAGCGCTACCCCCTCGACGGCCACATTTTCCTTACTGATTCCCTACTTAGCCGTCTATGGTCTCACACACGCTCCTATCGTTACACTGTAAACAGTCTCAAACGTGTTGCCAGTGGTCACCTTATTGCCAAATCCGCTGGCTGCTTTTAAGTTCTTATTCGCGGCCGTTTCCACGACACTAGACCGCCTCGCCTTGTCACCAGGCCTCTGTCCAAAAGCGAGACAAGGTGATGTGGTGTCTGCCATGTGCACAGTGAGGGAGAGGCGGGGGCCGAGGCAGCGTTGGGGTTTCAAGCGTGTGTGTCTGGAACGTGTTGCCAAAACAAACACAGGAAACTGGGAGTGAAGCGTGTTTGGGGGGGAGTCAGACGCTCCGCAGGCTCCTGGAGACAGAAACACAAACCAAGGTAGGGGCCATCTACCCAGAAAGAATTGCTCGAGTCACAAAACACAATGCGGCCACGTACGGGGGACAGAGGGTCCCTCTGAATTCCGCCTCCCTCCCCGAAGCCCAGCCCTTGCCACTGACATCTTTCTGAATCTTGGCTCATTTCCTCCTCTTCAAAGGTGGCTCCTGGCTGGCTCCATGCTGAAGACTTCTGCCTGGCTCTCTGGACCCCATGAAAGCTCTCCTCTTCCCACATGGTCATGTCCTCCCCTGAGACGGCTCACCCGGGCCCGGGCAGGGTGTACCTCCCACCTGGCCTGACGCTAATCCAACCCACTGCCTTCCCTACACACTCCTCCTGGCTCTCCACCCCCACCTCCACTCCTCCCACCCCCCGCCTCTTTGTCGGATGGTGATCATTAGGGGCCGTCTTCCATCTATCTCCCTCCTCTGTGGGCACCCTTTTCTCCGCTACATTGGCACCAGGGCTGCCTTCACCACCGCGGTGATTCTCTGCACACCCTAGCAGAGCCAGTGTGGGATACACTTTTGACCGACGGCTCCAGCAGCTAACAGGGAGAGTGTGCCTCAGTCACACGAAACGCTCGTCTGCGGCGTCAAAGGAGTTTCTGATTCGTTACGAATTCTTCTTCTTATGGGACAGGATACACAGTGTGAAGTTCATCACTTGACCACGGTTCCGGGCATAGTTCAGTGGCGTTGAGTACATTCGCATCGCAGCACAGCCATCACACCAGCCGCCTCCTTTCTTTTCATCTTCCCCAACTGAAAGGCGGTCGCCATTCAACCCCAATCCCACTCCGCCCCCATCACACTGCTGGCAACCACCCGCCGCTTGCTGTCTGGGTGGATCTGACGCCTTAGGGGCCTCCTGAAGGGGAATCACAGTATTTGCCCTTTTGTGACTGGTTTATTTCACTCAACATAATGCCTTCAAGATGACTACATATTCTTTTCGCTAGTTCTCAGATAGACTGGAAATGTATTCATCTCTAAGTATTTGACAACTGGTATCGGAAGAACATTGGCCACATGGGAAGAAATCAGGACCGGTCCGAACAGGTGCCAGCCACAGATGACCAACGCCCAGCCCCGCCTTCCCCCAACTGGAACTCCCCCACGGCTGCTCCCAATATTCCTTCTATTGCTTCAGAATGTAAGAAACACGGCAGCTTAAAACAGTGCAGTGAGGGGAACAGCTCCCATGCCCAGCACAGTGCCAATTCTGTATCATCTCAGCTGAATCTTTTTTTTTTTTTAATATATTCAGAGAGGAAGGGAGAGAGAGATTGAAACATCGATGATGAGAGAGAATCCTTGATCAGCTGCCTCCTGCATGCCCCACACTGGGGATCGAGACTGCAACCCGGGCATGTGGCCTGACCTGGAGTCGAATCGTGACCTCCTGGTTCATAGGTTGAAGCTCAACCACTGAGCCACGCTGGCCAGGCTCTCAGCTGAATCTTTACAAGTCGGTGAGTTACAGCTGTATGATCTCTATTTACAGAGGAAGAAGCCAGAGTTTAAAGAGGCCAAGTAATTTGCCCCAAATCACAGCCAGGAAGTACCAGGCCTGAAACAAACACTCCAACTGATGTGTCTTTGACCCCAGATGCCATGGACACCCATCGCCTACTCCCCACGCAACCCCATCCAGAGTAGCAGAAGGCAAGGGAGGCAGCCTGATGGCCCCAAACCTGAGAAACATGGCTTGTGGGTTTAAGGGAAGAAAGCAAGCTGTGAAGGTGACTTTAGAACAGTATATAAATTGTGATCAGACTATTAAAGTCCCTTTCAAAGAGAGAGCAAATGGGCTTCAAGGGAGCCAAAGGAATCTCATTATCAGATGGGTTAGCAGAAAGGCCGAGTTCCCTTCCCCCGGAGACGGCATGAGGAGGAGAAGCTCGAACCTGCCTCGGTCAGGCCTGCCCGGAGGGAAGAGGTGAACCAGGCGGTCTGGGGGGAGCCCCCCAGCCCGAGGAGTCCCTGAGGTGACACTGCTGAAGCTTTGAGTTCCTGGAAGAAAGGCTCTCTGGAAACGCTAGGTCAGTGTCATAAATATGCATGTAAGTGTATCCTCTGTCATCAGTACAGACCTGGGGGGAGGGGCGGGGGGGCCGGGGGAGCATGTCTGACACTCGCAAAATTGAAGGGGCAGTGCCTCCTTTGATTACAGGGCATTGTGCAGTGAACTAACTTTCAGACTAACTCCAGCTCACATTCAAGCGGCATCTTTTCAATTCAGGCTGAGCGGAGCGTTTGCCTTGAAGTGACTATTTCACAGAGCCGGGAAGATGCTAGCTTTTCATTTTAATGTCCTTGCAGCTGGTTCTATATGCATCGCCTCAGAGGCTGAGTTTGTCGAGATCCATAAACAGCAAAAACCCAATGTGCTTTACTCGGGATGATGCGGTCCGCTGAGGCACATTAAGTCTAGTGGAAGGTGACTCCCGAGACGCGTCATGTTCAGAATTTCTTTAAGAGGAAAAATGGCACCACACGCATGCCCACTGCGGGTGACAGGAGGCATCTGGACATCGCATTCTTCGGGCTAAATCGATGGGCAGAGCTAAGATTTTGCTGGAGCAGTCACACCACTTTGTCTTACATTCCTTCTGCCAAATTCTGTAAGCCTCTGTAGCCATGATCAATTCCCGTTCCTCCGCTGGTTGTAGAGGGACTCCAAGCAAGGCCTGCATCCTTCTATCAAGCGACTGTTTGTGAAGGGGACCTGTCAGCCACCATCAGTACATCTGCCTTCTCCTCCGGTTCTCTGCCTCCCAAACCTCCCCACCCATCGCTGTGAACTCCTCGGGGCCAGCGGGTTTCCACCGCTGCGCGCACTCTGTGGCTTCTGAGGCAACTCCAGCTTAGGGACTATGCAGCTGCATTGTCTAAGAATGTTATTCCCTACTGGTAATTACAGAAACGCCCGCATGGACTCAGACCGCTATTTTGCTAATCTTTGTGCAACACGGAATTGGCTCCAAAGCATGGTACATTGGGAGGAGAGGGGGCAATGGAAAATGATGGAGCAATTTCTGCGAATATGGAAAGGTGGAAGTTCTATCGTCTGCAAACGTCGTTATGTCTCATTCCCAAGATTAACGCCTTCCTGCCATTTGCCGAGCAACAGGTGTTAACAGTGGGCCTCTGGCCCTACAGGGTCGACTTTTAGTGGGCATTCACCGTATCGGCAAAAGCCGCAGGGAGCTTTTGATCTGTTGGCATTTTTTTATTAAGAGGAGTCAGAACATATATATACATACATACACACACACACATGCACACACACACACATACACACACACATACACACACATACACACACACACACACACATACACATACACACACACACACACAGCCACCAAAATCAACCTTGGCACAGTCAGCCCGGTTATTTCAACTTCCTTATCAATCACCGAGGTCTCCTGAGATACGGGACATCTCAGGACAACCCCGTGAGGAGCCCTAACAGAGTGGGTGGAAGATCAGGTGAGGCAAGCCATGGCCCAGTCATTTCTGCTCTACAGACATGCCCTGCATCTTCCCCAAGAAGACACTAAGACATTTTTTTAAATAAATCTTTATCATTCAGATTATTACAATTGTTCCTCATTTTTCCCCCCTATAGCTCCCCTCCACCCGGTTCCCACCCCACCCTCTGCCCTTGCCACCCTCCCCCGACTGTCCTCATCTATAGGTGTATGGTTTTTGTCCAGTCTCTTCCCGCACCCCCCACACCCTTTTCCCCCCCCGAGAATTAACTGACACTAAGACATTTAAATTCATGTCCCACCAAGCTACTCAATGGCTATCATTAAAGAAGCTGAATTACATGGGTGAAGGTAATCACCTACAAATTCACCCCAAACCCATACCAGAGCTAAACTTAAAATCCAGTTATTATGCCTCACGGGAATGGGAACGGAGCATTGGTTTCCTGCTGCCGGTGGACTCCTATCCTACCAGAACTGGTGTTGTCTATTACAGTGCCACTAGAGGCCCAATGCACGAAATTTGTGCATGGATAGGGTCCCTAGGCCTGGCCAGCAATCTTTAGGGCGACCAGTGGGGGGATTAGGGGAGGGGCCACCGCTCACTGGCCCCACCCCCCCCACCACCACAGGGCAACCAGCAGGGTGATTGGGGGGCCCTGGCTGGCACCAACCTTGGCTGGCCTGGGGCCTGCGAGCGGGGGGGCAGCTCCTGCCTTGAGCGTCTACCCCTGGTGGTCAGTGCACATCATAGCAACCAGTCGTTCCACTGGTCATTTTGCTGTCTGGTCGATTTGCATATTGGGCTTTTATTCTATAGGATGGGTGAGCAGGGACCATTACTGTGCAGTAGAGGGCAATAGGTGAAATGAGGCACACAATTTGGAGAAAACAGTGCCTTCTGCAGTGGCACTATAAAGTATCTATAGACCAAAGAGACATACAAAGCCTCCTAAAATGAGAGAAAGACCCATCAGCATGTAAGTCACGGCAGTAACCTGGCTGATTGGGTTAAGTATCTAAAGAAAGAATAGGTCAGTCAGGAGGAATGGACGATCAAGGACACAGAGCAAGAAGAGTCCCCAGGCTTGACTGAGAGGGGAAGGCTGCCTGGCCCAGGGACACATCCGCCAGCCCCAGGAGCAGGTCATCTCCGAGAAGGACACACAGAGGTGGGTTCTCAGAGCTGATGCCAGTGAGCAAGGAATTCTCTCGCCAGCGTCTCATCAGCAGCCCATGCTCGCCTGCCACCTTCTCATTACAGTGCACCTTCCAGGCCACAGCACATTTCAAGGCAATAACCAGCGTTCTGGCGCATACATCACACATCAGCCTTTCGGAGTTTGGTTAATGCTGGTCCATCCCCATGAGACAGACACATGGAATGCTGTCTTTCCCCATTTCCCGTCTTCTCCAGTTTAAACAAAATGGACACATACTATTTACAGAAGTCGGTCAACACGCAATGCATCGTCCGTCATTATCTGTGACTTACTGTGATAGCACCGCAAGGGCAACAATGAGAATCAAAAACAAAATTGTTCCATTTGGGGGAGAGATTTTTACGTAAATCCCCCGTTTTGTCAAGTTACAGGCTGTTTGAGGCAGAGGCTGGGTTTTCACATTGATAGATTCGTATTTTTATGTGTCTTTTGTCCTCCACAGTGCCTGGACCAGTTCTAAGTACATGAATTTTCAAATATGTGTTCGTTTATCAAGCAAGCGAAGTGACGGCAAGTCTGTGATGCCAACTGAGCCACAGAGCCCGGGGTGAGAAGCCAGAGGGCAGAGCCTCGAACACCAGTGGCCCCCGAGGGATGGTCCTGACTTCTAAACAGAACCAGGCCGAGCCTGTCCCCACGGGGCAGGCCACCAGGTCACGTGCCGGGTTCCTTTCAACCAAGTTCTCTTTGGGCCCCGTGGAGTCTGTAGAGGAGGGTCTCCTTGGGACTCAGTCTGACTGCAGCTTGTCCCCGGCTCCTTCCCAGGTCACCACGGGGATGTGACCGGCTCAGCGTTTAGATGTGATTGAAGCGGCCACAGTGAGAAAAGCCTTGTCAGTTCTCTCTCCCTGCTCACTGGGGGAGAAAAGATTTTTCATTTCATACATCATTTACAACTTGCTGCTGTGATTCTAAAAAAAACCAGTGGGCTTCATCGAGTTAATGAGCAAGAAAAACATATTTGGTAAGCGTGTTAATTTTCTGAATGTTCTGCAGAGCCCAGGACATTAGGCAACATGCAAGGGGCAGCTGGGCACACCGGGGAGCTCCCCCCCGAATTCATTCCACCCAGCTCTGGGGGCACATGGCTATTTACTAATAAGTCAACAAACACATCTTGATAGACATTGAACAGCAAACACCTCCCTCGCTTTGCGTTCTCTGCCTTGTCTCTACTTGGGAACATTTGGGACCTTGGGCAAAAGCCGCCACTGGGGTTTCTCTTCCACAGCCAGTCTGCACAGCAAGAGACAGGAGCAAGAAGGAGCCACTACGAGGACAATCCAGGTCGGAGGAGAGCAGCAAGCACACTGGATCTCCGTGCTCAGGATTTTCAAAATGATGTAAGACTCTCTATCTAAAGAATGATGTAGTGACGAAGGTGACAGCCCAGACACTTGGATGAAATGCTCTGTCAGAGACCAAAATAAGATACTGAGAGAAGTCTTCATTTATTAAAGGATCCTTGCAGAGTTCTTCTCCTTATCTATCAAAATCTCCATTACTCCCGGCTGGTTAAATACATCTCAGAATTAATCTGCCCACTGAGCCAGGATCATCACGCAACATTTTACAGCTCCTGCCATGGAGTGTCACCTTAAGGTAGACATTTGAGGTTGGTCCCCAACAAGTTCATGGTGCTGGCGGAACTCACACCCCACCGCGACAGGGCATGTATATAGCTTTCTCGTCTCTTCTCCACGCGTGGAAGATGGGTAGAGCTGTGTGTTATTAAAGGCAGGGGATGTTGGCAGCACTACTGAGTGGAAACCCAAAAGAATGGGGGTTATTCAGGGCTTAGAATGTGCCCCAAACTATACAAAATTGACAATGTATGGGGAAAAAACACCTTAATATGTTATAAAGCACCTCAATGTGTCCATTTCTGGACCCCCACCCATCACAAAGATAGCCACCTATAAACACATATGTGGACACACACACCAACACGCCCTCACACACAACTCCCAATTCCCAGAGAGCTTACATATAGTAGGCCACCGCGATTAGGCACACAGCACGGGAGGCAGAAACTGGCTGTTTTCTAGACAGGCCAAAATGCAAAGCATCCTATTTCAGAAAAGACCCAACCTGAGTATCACTATTCCGGGAAGGGACATAATGTATGTTTTGTTGGAGAACGGAAGTCTCCAGGAAAACACTTTTGTATTCTGAGACTTAATGGTGTTCTGGATTCTCTCTTGCTGCGCCTGTGATAAACCACCACCTCACAAAGACCCCCAGTTTTCAGTACCTGGACCTGCAGCCAAGCTATTATCTCAGGGAGACCCAGCTCTTCACACCCAGGCGCGGGCATATCTCTGGTGCCTGCGGAATGGTGAGGAATGTAGGTAAGACTATCTTCATTTGCAAATAACTTTCAGAGAAATGGAGAGAAGAGTTGAGAAAGGAGGCCGAGGGTAGGGAGTAGTAGCCAGCACAGCTCTCCTGTGTGTGGTTTAGCTGCCTGCCTCTGGTGAGCCTGCAGGAAGGACCAGGCAGCTAAATAACGCCCACCTCATTCTCCTCAGCCCCAGACTAGGTTCTGCAGGTGCCCACGGTAAAAGGAAGAGCTGGCCAGGTCCCTCCATGGGAAACCTCACAATTCCCAGTGGAACCCATGCACAGGTGGGAGACGCAGTGAGAGGTGAGCGGTGGGAGAGTCAGAGAGAGAAAGCTACCTGGGCAGGGTGGGGAAAGAATATTCTGATAAGGTTGCAAGAATCCCTCCTTCCCTCCCTCATGGTTGTACCGGTCTCAATGGCCATCTGGCTCAACAACTGTGAGGCCATCAACACCCCCATCCCACGAGCTTCCAGCTAACACCCTGTGCTAGGCACATTCTATATGACACCCCAGGAGTTGCATGCACATATAATCCCCCCCCCCTTGTTTCTGTCCCATAGAGAACAGCAGAGGTGACTGGATGTCCTTCCTGTCATTATGTCACATCATATCTCTATTCTAGCAGATGGGAATGAGTTCTCTTGCTCTCCATGGTAGGCAGAATAATGACGCTCCTCCCCGCCTAGCAAAAATGTCCATGCCCTAATTCCAGGAGCCTATGCCAAGACAAGGGACTCTGTGGGTGTGATTAAGGATACAGACTTTCAAGTAGGGAGACTTCCTGGATTATCCCAGTGGGCCCAATCTAATTTCATAGACCCTCAAAACAGAGAGCCTTCTCTGGCCGAGGTCAGAGAAACAGGGGAGAAGAGAGGCAGGTGAGATGCAGCCAAGGGAAAGTCAAAGAGACTCCCAGGGTGAAAGGACTGCACACACCATTGCTGGTTCTGAAAGTTAGGGGCCAAGTGCAAGGACTAGAGAAAGGCCCCTAGGAGCCAACTGCAGTCCCTAGGAGCCAACTGCAGCCCCTAGGAGCCAACTGCGGCCCCCAGCTGACAGCTAGCAAGGAAGTGGGCACTTCAGTCCTACAACCCATAGGAACCGAATCCTGCTAACAACCAGAATGGGCGTGGAGGCAGGCCGCTAATTCCCCAGAACCTCCAGGGAAGATCACAGCCCTGCCGATATTTAGTGGAGCCCAGAGTAGAGACACCAGTTGAGCTACGCTGTGCCCAGACCTCTGATGACTGGGGAGAGTAAAATAATGCAATCGTGTTATTTTAAGCCACTAAATTGGTGGTAATTTGTTACAGCAGCAGTAAGAAAACACACTGGCCTTGAAGAAGGAGGCTGCTACGTTGGCAGAGCACCTGTGAGAAGGCCACCAGTTAAGGAGTTGAGAGCAGCCCCAAATGACAGCCTCCAAGATAACAGGGCCTCAGGCCCATACCTACAAGCAACTGAATTCTGCTGACTACCACGTGAGCTTGGAAAAGGACCCCCAGCTCCAGAAGGGAACCCAGCCAGGCCTATCCTGTGGTTGCCTCCTTGTGAGCCCCGGAGCAGAGGACCCAGGGAGGCCGCGCCCACATTCCTGACCACGGAAACTGTGGGATGGCAAATGTACGCTGCTTTAAGCCCTCCCCGTGATGGCTGCTTCTTACACAGCAATCAGTAACCAATACACCCCTTCCTGAACGGTGGTCCGTGCTTTTCTAGACCGCAGCGTCCCAACACCTAGCCCAACGGTTACTAATTCAGGACCGGGAGCAGAGAGGCTGGTGGGTAACCCAGCAGAGCTCAGGGGAAAGGCCTAACATGATTGGGCTCTATTACAGGCAAGCACAGACCCTCCCTCTTCCCCCCAGAATTTAAAATCAGATCTCCGTAGGTCTGAAGACCTCCCTCAGCTATTTTCTGTAAACCAGCCCCCCCACCTGCCTTACAGTAGTGACACCGGATCTCCCATGAGGACACAAATCATAGGTACGTCTTTTTTTGAAAGAGCCATGCAGGAATATCGATCTGGTACTTTATTTCAGATGTTGTTTCCTACGGAATTTTATGCGGGATGCAACAGCAGGCAGGGCCCTTTTGTGTGTAAGCGACAGAAATCCCACTCAAACAGGTTTTCACCAAAAAAAAAAAAAACACACCAAAAAAAAGTGGGTTGGAAGGTTGAGTGCAGGCAGGGCTGGCAGCTTGGTCTCAGCCCAGCCCTGGGCTCTGCTCCCTGTTTCTGCGCCATCTCACCCGGCTCTTTGCTTGTGTGGCAAGACGGTGGCTGGAAGTTCACCCAGAGGCCCTGGTCCTGCCTGGTTGTCCCTGGGCAACCGCTATGGCGAGGAGCGGAGGACCTGCTCATCGGCCGGAGCCGGGACAGAGGCCCATTTTTAGAGCAGAAGGTAAGTGAGCCCCCTCCCATCCTGGTGCCCTGAGAGCCTGGGAGGGGTGTTTTCTCCAAGGAAAAGTGAGGCAAGGGCATCCAAATAAGGAAAACCAGCGTTAGGTGGGCAAAGCCGGCCGCTCTCTGCTTCTGGGCGCCACCTTATTGGCAATTTTGACCCTCCCTGGCATTGGACAATTTTCAAACCCCAAGTCGATCTTGTGAGAAAAAAAGCTATCGTACCATGGAGACATCCCTGGACTGTGTCCAATGAGACAGCCTCCTGAAAGGTCCCTCCATCTTCAGTGTCTGGGGTCCTGACCCTAACTGGCGCCTCCCTGGAAGACAGGCTGGGTCTCTTGGACTTTCTTCTTGAAAGGAAGACCATGCGCCTAAGAGAAGGCAGCCCATCCCTTGCTAGACACTCCCCGGGGGTGACCTCCTGGCCCGCTCTGGGTGTAAGTGGTCACTGGCCCTCGGACGTCCCGGGAAAGGTGACGGGGAGAGTGATGCCAGCGGGTGCTTGCAGGGCGCCCAGCGAGCCTTTCTCAGCTCCCCAAACTTTTTTCAACAACAGCTTTCTTCAAATGAAGCAGTTGGACTTTAAAAACAAAGATACTTCTGAGTTTTCTAAACACATTCTAAAAGAAAAGGTTATTTTTTTTTTTTTTAACTTTCATAAAAGACCAAGGAATTCCTTTGGTGTTCAAATACAGCCAAGCAGGATTTAGCTAAACCTTTCCCCTGAGTACTATTTTGTGACTGAGACGGGGCACCAATTTTTTTTTGGTTTTAATCTGAAAGAATCTTTTTCTTTCAGAAAAGAAAAAGGCATGGTTGGAAGACACGGAATAAAGGCACTAATAGGAAGGCCCTGCCAACCATACAAGTGCCTGACATGAAGATTTCGCCAAATGAATCGCTCATACCTTCCCGTCGGATGTCATTTTTGGATCCAGATGATAATTTTAGCAGGAATCATTCAAACTGCCTGGAGGTAGAACAGTCACTAAATCTTCACCCCATTTCAGAGATATAGCGTGCTGTTCTCTTTTCAGGGCCCTGCATCCTCGTTAGCATAATCCGAGTGGGAGCGCACCACCTCCCTCCAGGGCCCCGAGGTGGCATCTCCTACTACCTCTGTATAATTATCGGTGTCGTTTTAATAATCAATTTCGGTGGAACGCCAGGATTTGCTTCAGTTGCATTTAAATCCTAATAAAGCTCAGTAAAAAGAAAATGAGAGAGAAAGAGAAAATATCATTCGGAGGATTAACAAAACACTCCGACAAAAGGGACCTCTTTAATTTTAATGATGTGATAAAGTGATAGCCTTTTGAATAGACAATTAGGCTCATAACCCTGATACACCGAGGGCTTAATTCACAAACACGCATTGCCACTAATACATTTGCCGAGGAGCTGTATGCTTAACAGGATTAGAATACAGAAAACCATTCATTATTAATGGGAGCCTGCATTGCCTGGGTCTTCATCCCTAGATAGACCAGTATTTAAATCAAATAATTTAGCACTATTTCAGGAGCTTAATTCTGTGCCTAGATCGCTGGCGGGTAGCTCTGGATTCCTTGTGTAGAGCGAGGAATGTTCCCTAGGGGCGCTGTTACACTGTAACGGGTACTGTCACCTGGAGGACACAAACTCTAGCCCAGTGGTTCCCAACCTGTTTTAGGACACACACGGACACACACACACACACACACACACACACACACACACACACACACACCCCGAGCATCTCTAAAATCCTGATGCCTGCCCCCCACCCCCCATGACATATAATTCTTATTATTCAAAAAGTGAGCTCCTAGTCACATGGAGGAAGCCTAAAAGGCCATTAACTTGGTCTTAACAAGCTTCCAAAGAACATGGCATCCATGGAAGAGAAAAATAAAAGAACAAAGGGACAGTTGAAGGACTGAGAAAGACATCACTAAGGAATTGTTAAAATAGTAATAATAATATGAAGTGATATGAAAACAATAGCAAATAAGGTTTCAAAACATATCATAGAGAACTGAAATGCATAAATATGTCACAATATATATTTATGTACCGTATATGAGCCCCCTAGAACCATAAGAAATGCAAAAAATTCATCATTAATGACTCAGTCTCGAATGGCCCCCCTGTGGGGCATGTGCCCCCCCCCATCAAATGAGAGTCCCCACCTGGCAGCCCACCTGAGAAGGTCATTTGCTTCCCCAAAAAAGCAGCCAGCCCCACTACGTCCCAGGCACTGCCGCCCTTGTCAGCGACGTTGGCCATACAAGACGCATGTCACAACGAGGTTCAGACGGGCCTAGTCGAGGGCAGAGGTGGGATTGACAGAGTCGCCATTTGAACAGTGTCTCAAGGGCACTGTCCTCCCCCTTGAGGGACATGAGGCTGCCCTGGCTCCGCCTCGCAGGAAAGCTGGCTTCGTGGGTGGGTATGCCAGTGCCACGCAATCTGAGAGACGGTGACAAGGGAGGTCATTCATCTTTCATTGGGCATCTACTTGGTGCCAAGCATAAAGTGACCCACTGTCCCAGTTGGCTTGGGACTGAAGGGCTTCTCGGGGCCAGGGACTTTTAGGTCTAAACCAGAACATTCCCTGGCAAACCAGACAAGCGGGTCACCCTAGGAAGGCATTCTGCCTTCGTTATTAATGGAGGCTCCTTGCTTCCTAACGGTTGAGGTCACCCCCAACCTTATGAGAGAGGTGGTCTTCTTTTCAGATGTGGAAACGAGCCCCAAAGGGGTTAAAAGTCACAGCCAGTAGAGCTGGGGTTCACTATGCCCATTTTTTGCCTGTTACCTCCAGTTCTACTCAGGCAGCCTGACACCCCGCTAACCGAAGCGCCCTGCTACTCACCCCAAATGGGAAACCAAGGCTTTCTGGGTCTGCGGGTTAAAGCTTCAGGTGATCTGAGGTCTCACCAGGCCCTCAGCAAGGCCAAGGCCGAGGCCAACCAGTTAGCCCCTCATCCCCTGCACCCGGGGCCAGCAGAGATGCCCCCTCATTTGGAAGAGAGGTGCACATCAAAACCACCTGGGACCTTTCCCCAAATAACGATCTCTCCACCCAATGGGGGCGGGGCGTGGTGTTGAGTTAGATGGCTCAGTGGCCTGGCCTGTGCTTCAGCTGAAGATCCCCGAGTCACGTAGAGCACCGGTTCTGCTGTCCTGGGCGGATGACCGCAGCTGCATTCTGCAGCCCCGTGAGCCGCCAGGCCCCCGAAATGTGACCCAAGGGCCCTGGCAGGCCCCCCAGTGGTCAGATGGTCACCTGGGTGAACCCCTTCATCTCTCAGTCCCCCATTTCCCGGCCTGCAGCGTGGGGATGACATGGGGGGGGGGGGGAGCACATGCCCTGAACATCTCCGCTCACATGTCAGGTTCCCAAACCCTTTCCTCCTGGAACCCCACGCAACCTCAGTCAACATCCAGAACAAGCACGTGGTTTCACTTCATTGGAGGTTCCGCCCAGTGGACGGACGTCATGGAAACTGGCCTGTTAGCGCTGGCCTGGGTACAATGTCCATTTCCACGTCCCTGGGTCCCGAGGCATCAGCTGCGCTGGAATTGCGGTCCCTTCGTGACTTCCCGGGAGCCGGGCCAGCGAGGGGGGGTGGGGGGGGCTTCAGCGGGTGCAACCAACAGTGAACTGATTCACGTAAAAGAACACGTTAAGTGGCTGAGTCCTCTCGCTAAAAAAGGAGTGTTCGCGGACAAAAGGATGCAGCAGCGTTGTGTGACTAGCAAGAGCCTGGACCGCATTCATCCTGACTTAGGAGTAACGGTGAGCACCGCATAGTCAGCCTCTGAACGCCAGAATTCTAACAGCCCGCGAGGCCCGGACGGGAAACGCTCGGTGCGGGAGAAAGCAAAGTCCGAATCCGTCATTCCCCTCCATCTCCTCTGCGAGCTTCTGGCGTCTGCGGGTCCCGGGACTGAGCACGGGCCTTCCCCCTGCCAACCCCACGTCCCCTCCCGACAGGCCCCCCCCACGGTCACTGCGCATCTCCCAGGCCCCGTGTCTGACCTCCAGCCGCTCCTGGCTTCGCGTCACAGCCTCTCCGAGGAAGCACGCCTGCTAGGGGTTGAATGACACCCCAGAAACATATGCCAAAGTCCTAAATCCCAGCACCCCAGTGTGACCTCGGTGGGAATGGGGTTACTGCAGACGTAATTAATTAAGATGGCATTATACTGAGGCAGGGCAGGCTCCTGGTCGACAGGACTGTGTGCTTACAATAGAACAGCCACGTGAAGACACAGACTCGGGAGACAGAGGCAGACCCCCGAGCGATGCTGCCACAGCCAGGGAGCCCTGGGCCACAGATGCTGAAAGAAGCAGAGAAGGATCCTCCCCTCAGGACTTGGCAGGGAGCACAGCCCAGCCAGCTGCCTGCGTCCCGACTTCCAGGCCCCAGACGCCACACTGAATAGAGGACCGTCTGAGGCTTAAGCCACCGGCTTGTGGCTCTGTGCGCGGCAGCTCTGGGCCCCCAACACAGCGCCCGGCCCCGGCCCCGTGTCCCCTCAGCACGTGGGTCTCCAGCACTTGGGCTGCATTGACCAGAAACCTGGGCAACATCTGTCCTCATCACCTTCTTCTCCCCCACCCACCCACCCCCCGTGCCCCTCACCGAGCCCAGGTCCCTCTGGTCCTGGTCCTACATCACCTCCCACCGGATGACAGCACCCACATCCACACTGGCTCCCACCTGGCTGGCTCCCACATCCACATTGGCTGCGCAGGTCTATCCTTCATGTGACATCAGATGGACGGAAAAGGCCCCTACTGACTAAAACTCATTTCATGTACGCCGACTCCATCACTCCCCACCTCTCAAATCCAGCCCCTCAGCCCCTCTCCCTCTCCGATGCCACCGCCTCAGCCTCTCCCTCCCCACCGTCACCTCTGCCTGGATTGCCCACAAGGCCCTCAGCTGGGGCCTCGGCCTCCTCAACCTCCAGGTCAGAGGGTATTTTCAAATATAAACCTTACACCTGCAATCCCCAAACCAAATTGTGGCTGAGGCACCACCCTGAACTCACATAGCTGCCACAGATATTAATTTTATACACACACACACACACACACACACACACACACACACATATATACATATTAGAGGCCCGGTGCATGAATTCGTGAATGGTGCATGGGTGGGGTCTGGCCAGCCTGGCCAGAGGGAGGGGACATGGGCGGTTGGCCAGCCTACCTGCTGGTTGAACTCCTGGTCGAGGGGACAATTTGCATATTAGCCTTTTATTATATAGGATCTACACTGAGTGGCCAGATTATTATGCGTTCAGAGAGCATAATAATCTGGCCACTCAGTGTATACACATATACATATATATACTTTTTTTTTTTTTTCAGAGAGAAAAGGCGAGGGAGAGAGAGAGAAACATCCATGATAAGAGAGAATCACTGAGCGGCTGCCTCCTGCACACCTCACAATGAGGATCGAACCCGCAACCCAGGCATGTGCCCTGACTAGGAACCAAACCTCGATCTCCTGGTTCACCAGTCAATGCTCAACCACTGAGCCATGCCGGTCCGACAGATACTAATCTTCTGAAGAACAAAGCGGAACTCGCGTCTACCCGGCCCTGTGCAGACCACTCCCTCAAGGGAGTCGCCCCTCCCTGGATGGTGCTGCGTTCCCTCGGGGACACCTGGTGCTGCGTCCTGGGTTCTCAGATCCCGGAGGAAGGTGAGGGCCTGTTCCACCCCCAAAGGACAGAAGCAGGACGCAGCCACTGCTGGCACCCGGTTCACAGCCACTGTTCCCCACAGCCAACACGTGGAGACCAGCACAGGCCCACCAGCAGAGGAAGAGGTGGGCCAAAGGCAGTGGGTGGATACATATGAGGAAGACTTCAGCCTTAAAGAAACCTGCACCTACATAGATGAACCTTGAAAGCATCATGCTAAAAAAAAAAAAAGCCAAGTCCTGGCCAGGTGCTTAGGTTGGTTACAGCCGTCGTCCCAAACACCAAAAGGCTGTGGGTTATAGTCTGGTCAGTGCACATGCCTGGGCTGTGGGTTCGAGTCCCAATCAGGTTCTGTATGTGAGGCATCTGATCGATGTTTCTCTCTCTAAAAGTCAATAAAAACAAATCCTCAGGCGAGGAAAAAAGAATCCAAACACCCAAAGACAATGCCATGTGACTCCACGTGTAGGAGGTCCATGGAACAGCCAGTTCCCACAGTCAGAAGGCAGGGCGGGCTGCCGGGGCACGGGAGGAAGAGGTGAGCGTTTTGCTCAATGGGAGACAGAAATTCAGTCTGGGATGATGGGAAGGTTCTGGAAATAAAGGGTGGTGGTGGTTACATGACGTTGCAAATGTAGTTCATACCGCTGAATTGTACACTTAAAAGTGGTGACAGTGGTCCATTTTGTTGTGTATTTTAGCACCAAAGAGCAAAACCTTGCAAACATCAACATGAAAGAGGAGACGAGGGCAGTGTCCAACATGACTCTCAGGTATGAGCAGCTGTTCCGTGCACAACTAGTAAGGAATTGTGGCTATTTAAGAATGCAGCGAAATATTTTTCATCTAATTCATGCATATTCGCTTTTTGAAAGGTCACGAAGTTGTTAGGACATAAATATTTATTAGGCTGATTAAATACGACTCCTTCGCCAAGTGAACTGCAAAGTATTCTCTTGGCCGCGGGGCACCGGGGAAAAATCACTGTGACACTGGAGGCCATGAACCCAGACACCACCTGTGAAGCGCACTCACCCAAAGCCCAGACGGAATCGCATCTACCCCCAATTTACAGGAATTACAGGGGACAGAGGAACATGCTGAATGACACTGCCAGGAAGCCATCAGTATCTCTAAACCATGTAAGACCAAATGCATTGCAGAGAAATAGGAAGAAAGATGAGGGGGGACCTATAGATTGAGAGAGACTTAAGAGACATATTAACCAACTGTAATATATGGGTCTTATTAGATCCTAACTCAAAAACCATATATATATATATATATATATGTATATATATGTATATGTGTGTGTATATATATACACATATACACATATATGTGTTTATATATATGTATATATGTGTGTGTATGTGTATATATATACACATATATGTATATACTAGAGGCCCGGTGCATGAATTCATGCACCAGTGGGGTCCCTTGGCCTGGCCTGCAGGATCAGGCCAAAACCAGCTCTCTGACATCCCCCAAGGGGTCCCGGATTGTGAGAGGGTGCAGGCCAAGCCGAGGTACCCCACCAGTGCACTATCATGGCCGGGGAGGGACGCAGGAGGGCTCCAGGGCATGTCCAGCCCATCTCATTCAGTCCCAATTGGCCAGACCCCAGCAGCAAGCTAACCTACCAGAGAATCTGCCCCATGGTGGTCAGTGCACATCATAGCGAGCAGTTGAGCGGTCTTAGCATATCATTAGCATATTATGCTTTGATTGGTTGAACAAACAGATGACCAGACACTTAGCATATTAGGCTTTTATTATATAAGCTATATATATACACACACATATGTACCAGGGAAATTTTTAAATTTTTTATTGAATTTTATAGGGGTGACATCCTATATAATAAAAGCCTAGGTGCCGTCGCACAACACCCTTGCACAACGCCACCACAAGATGGCCGCCACAAGATGGCCAGCAGGGGAGGGCAGTTGGGAGCCACCAGGCCGGCAGGGGAGGACAGTTGAGAGCCATCAGGCCAGCAGGGGAGGGCAGTTGGGGGCCACCAGGCCAGCAGGGGAGCAATTAGGCGTCAATCAGGCTGTCAGGGGAATGGTTAGGGGGTGATCAGGCTGACAGGCAGAAGTGGTTAGGGGCAATCAGACAGGCAGGGAGGCAAGCAGTTAGGAGCCAGCAGTCCTGGATTGTGAGAGGGATGTCCCAGATTGGAGAGGGTGCAGGCCGGGTTGAGGGACACCCCTCCCCGTGCACGAATTTTGTGCACCAGGCCTCTAGTTGGTTAATAAAATAGGTTTCAGGTATACAATTTTATCATACTTCACCTGTGCACTGTATTGCATGTTCACCACCCCAAGTCAAGTCTGCCTCATCACCACTTATGCCCCCTTTGCCCTCTTCTGGAAGGGAGGAAAATCGAAGAACTGACTGGAGGATGGCTGTCCTTGAGGAACTGTTGATTTTTTTGGTATGATTGATAATGATATCATGGTTATGTTTGTAAAGGGTTCTCGTCTCTCAGAGATACATAGTAACGTGTTTGCAGAAGCATGACAGGAAGGCAGGGGTCTGCTTTAGAATGATCTCAGTGGGGGAAGGGAGAGGGGGTGGGAGAAGGAAGAAAACTAACTTGGCCACGACTGGATCAGTCTGGGAAGGGGTGAGTCGCGCGGAGGTTGGGCTCATCATTCTTTCTGCTTGTGTGTGTTTGCAGTTCCCGCTTCCCAAGGTAACATGTATCTTCTGGTGACACCTGGTCTGTGCCTGCAGGTGTAATAGCTTCCTGCCGGCCCCCTCTCCATCCACACTGCCCACCAGCAGGCTCCCTGCTCCGGTGGCACTGAACCGTGGACACACCCGGCTCCCTGCTCCCCCTCGTCTCCCAGCCCTTGTGGCACATAGTAGATGCTCAATAAACATGCGTTAAGAAATGAATGGCTAAACGAGTAGTTAATGGATAGCTGCTGTTATTCCCAAAAGTCCTCTGTGTGACCGCTTGCCATCTGCACAGCCCCGATTCCCCTTCCTAAAGCTTTTGCTGCAGCAAGAAATGGATCAGCCCTCCTCTTTGGAAGGAAGAAGCAGAAACGGCCCCTGTGAGAATGAAAAGGTGAGTGCGTATAAAGCCACTTCTCTGGGTCAAAAGCTGGAGACATCAGGAATGGTGATGGCATCAGTTCCAGAAAAGCAAGACCCCCATCAGGGCGGGACCAGGTCAGAAAGGGGCCAGTCCAGGCATGGGCACCAGGACTCAGAGACCCAGTCCTCGCCCCTGACATGTACCTGACTCCGGAGCCTCTTCGCTGGGAACGTGAGGACAGGCCCCGTAGGCTCAGTGGTTCTCAGACTCTCGTAGCCAGAGAATCGCCCGGAGGGCTCGTTAAAACGCAGATTGCTCTGCCCCACGACCGGTTTCAGAGGCAGTGGGTCTGGCCTGGGACTGGGGACTGGCAGTTTCACGGGCTCCCAGAGGTGCTGGCGCTGCTGGCGAGAACGTGCGCGTGCTCAGAGCCGGTCTCCTTTCTCCCTAGAGCTCAGATGGTCCCTGCCCGCGGCGATTGTTGACAGCAGTGGTGTCCACAAGCCACCTCCAGCTGCTATGGGCGAGCAGTGGGCCCTCTGGCGTGACCTGGGCCGCATCGGCGCCGCCTCTCGCCCTGGGGTTTCTTTGCCTTCTGATGGCGTATGGGCACCCGAAAAACGTGCATCCTGCTCTCTGCACTGGTTCTACCGCTCCAGCCTTTCCTTCCAGAAGGATTCTTATCAGAGGAAAGCATCTGTTCCACTTTCCCTACTCTCTGATTTACCTAATCTCCCTTTGTAAAGAGGTGCTAGGATACGGCTAATGAGTGCATTTCTGCAGGGGGCAGAAAATGACTTAATTCTTCTCCCTGGCTTTACCCTCTGCGGTGTGCCATCCCACTCCATGAGTATAATCAAAGGGCCACGTTTCTCTGGCCTTTTCATCGCTGGCCACGGATAGAGAGACTTCCAGAAGAGAAAGATGTCATTGTCCATGTCTCCGCCGGAGGACCAGACATGCGTTTGTCTGAGTCAATCTTTTCCTCAGACCAGTGTCCTGACCCAGCCCCAGGCACACGCTGGGGACAACCCTCTGCGGGCGGTGACCATGACGGAGAGCGGCCGCCAGAGGGCGCCGCAGAGCAGCGCAGCCCGCCCCCTCCAGGTCCAGCGACGCAGGCCGCATGGGCAGCGCAGGTCCGGACGCGGGTGCTGATTTCCTCCTTGGAAGTGGTGTTTTTCCGAATCTGTAGACGCCTCGGCGTTGTTCTTCTTTAACTTCTTTTATTTTTAAAATGTTAAGTGAGTAAAAGCAAGTAACAGGATAAAAGTAAGTGAAGATGAATGGCATGGAAAGAATGGAAGTGGATCCAAAGGTTAAGTGCAATCTGAGAACTGCAGGGCGGTGGGGGTGAGTGGGGGAGCTGAAGGCCCTCTGAAGTGAACCCCTCGTTGTACAGATGAGGAAACTTCAGGATCCGAGAGAGTTCACACCATCACAACAAACTGGGGCCAGACTGGTCCCCCAACCCCTGCTCACCCCCAGGGTTCACACCCCGCCCCCCTCAGAGCCAGAGCTGGCAAAGGGACAGGAGCGACACCAGTTAGCCCCAATCGCCTCTCTTACTCTGTCCCCCAGTCTCTCTTACCATTCCAGAAAGAAAAGAAAAAAAGCAATTGATATTTCGTATTATGAGTTTGTACTTTACCTTGCTATGTTTACCATACTTGCATCTTTTTTCTTTTGCAGTTTTTATAGTGTAGTAAAATATAACATAAAATGTACAATTTTAACCATTTGTAACATTGTTACTTCGGTTTTTAGCATTAAAAACACTCATAATATTGTGCCACCATCCCCCCCATCCATCCCCAGAATTTTTATCTTCCCAAAATTCTGTCCCCATTGAATGCTGTCTCCCCACCCCCTCCTCAGCCCTGGCACCCACCCTCCTATTTCTGTCCCTAAGATACTCTGTCACCTCACACAGGGGATCACACAGTATCTGTCCTCTGCTGTCTGTTTCCCTTAGCATGACGTCCCCAAGGTTTCCTCGGGCTGCAGCATGTGACAGACGCCCTCCCTCTTCCCGGCTGACTAATATTCTGGCACCTTCATGCTTGTAGCTGACACCCAGGCAGCCCTGCGAGACAGATGAGGGCAACCTGAGCGCATCTTTCCGAGGAGGAATCAGCCTCCGCTTCATTAGCCACATCCGCGCGTGCAGATCCGCCCCGGTGCGAGGTGTTCCCACTCCCATCCCTGCTCCCGGCTCCACAGGTCCAGGACGCGGGCCTCCCCTTCCCAGGAGGGGCGTCCAACCCACCTAAGGGCCCAAGAGCGAGCCCAGGGAGGGAGCTCCAGAGGAGAAAGAAGCCCACATGCTAACGCTTGCAGAGGTCGCACAGCCCCTGCACACCCGGCCATGAAGGTCATCAAAACTGGGCGGGGCGGGGCGGGGGGAGGGGGGGCCGCACAAGCCACCAAGGCCCTTTGTGCTTGAAAATCCGCTTCAGCCAGAGGTGACAACGCACCCAGAGACAGTCCCTGGGCGCCCTCCTTCAGGCAAAGTGTCCAGGTACCGTAGCTCACTGAAGCAAGCTCACTGTCAAGAATGGGCTGCGGCCCTAGCTGGTTTGGCTCAGTGGATAGAGCATCAGCCTGCGGACTGAAGGGTCCCGGGTTCGATTCCAGTCAAGGGCACATGCCCGGGTTGCGGGCTTGATCCCCAGTAGGGGATGTGCAGCAGGAGGCAGCCAATCAATGATTGTCTCTCATCATTGATGTTTCCATCTCTCTTTCCCTCTCCCTTCCTCTCTGAAATCATTAAAGATATATTATAACAACAACAAGAAGAAAGAATGGGCTGCGTCCTGGGCCATCCCTCACTTCCACCTGTTTGATGAACAAAACGCATCGTGGCTCTTAGGATGGTCCCATTAGTGCGGTTACTATTACGTGCATCACTCCACTGGCATACGGAGTCCAGGAGGAAATCGGGGTTGACAGGTGCGTCACTTGCTCAGGACTCCAAGTGGGGTTTTTACGACTTCAGAGCCCACGTTCGCCCCCGCCCAGCCCTTCCCCCCACCCAGTCCTTCCCCCCCCCACCCAGTCCGCGGAAACTGCCCTGGGAGGGGGAGGTACTCTCTCCTCAACCAAAGCTCAGGCAACCTGTCAGTTCCACAAGCCCGATCACGGGGGCAGGCCCCACCCCTCCCGGGGCTCACGTGGAAGAAAGAAGCACTTGCACCCTGGCCGGTGTTGCTCAGTGGTTGTGCCAAGAGGTCACAGTTCGATTCGGTCAGGACACAGGCCCGGGTTTGGGGCTCGATCCCCAGTGTGGGGTGTGCCGGAGGCAGCCGATCAAGGTTTCTCTCTCATCCGTGTTTCGGTCTCGCTCTCCCTCTCCCTTCCTCGCTTTCTGGAAACCAATAGGAACATAACTTTCAAGCGAAGAACTGCTTGCGGCGCCCTATCTCGCTGGACGTACGTGTCGGAGTAATGGGGGATGCCCAATGCAGTCCTCGCCGTGCGTTAAGAGGCACTGAGACACCGATTAGCGGATGGCATCCGGTGAGAAATAGGAGGCCTCAGTTCCTGCTAAAACACTCGCAAGGCTTCCCCACGTTCGTGAAGGCTGCGGGGACGTGAGACATTGCACGAGACTTGTCCTCTTGGGCCAGTGACTTCGGTCCCGCCTTAAAGGGCATTCACTACCTGGAAAAGAAGGTGTGTTGCCAAGATTCCAGCCAAAATATGTTTTCAAAACCAACTGGCATGTGTTGCTGGAACCATATGTACTGTAGGAGCGCCGGGAGCGTCCAGACAGAGAGCCCCGCTCCTTCCTGTCTTGTGTGATAAACCCTGAGCGTCCCGGAACTCTGATCATTTACGTAAGATGAAGCAACACTCAGAAAAGGTTGGCTGATCCTAAAGGGGCGGAAATCGGTCTCGGTGGTCCCGGAGCCCTTGGGAATTTCAGCGGCTCATCGTCCTGGACTGGATTTGCCAATTTTCTGACGTGAAAACGCAGGAGGTACTCAACACCGTGCCTCCGTGTGGGAGGCCTGCAGACCCAGCGGTGGGAAGGGGTGCCGTCTGATTTTCACAGGCCCATCCCCTCGGCTCCCACCCCAACGCGTCACCAGGGAAAAGAGGCGAATTCTCTCGTTTGTGGTGAAGCAGGAATGCGCGTGCCAATGGACGAGAAACACAAAGGAAAAGTGCTTTCCCGTCTACTAAGTAACCTGAGACCAAAAAACGTCAGTCAGAGAGAGACAAGTACCATAGGATCTCGCTCCTACGTGGAACCTAACCAACAAAGAGAACTCACAAGCAAGATAGAAACAGACTCCGAGAGAGAGAGCACAGACTGACGGCTGTCACAGGGGAGGGATTGGGGACGGTGAAAAAGGTGAAGGGATTAAGGAAAAAAACCATAGACACAGACAACAGTACGGTGATTACCAGAAGGAAGGGGGGAAAAGTGATGATGGAAGGAGACTTGGCTTGGGGTGGTGAACACACAATACAGATGAGGTATTATACAGATGAGGTAGTCAGGTGCACAATTATAGAATTGTACACCTGAAACCTATAACGTATTATACAGATGTATTATACAGATGAGGTATTATACAGATGAGGTAGTCAGGTGCACAATTATAGAATTGTACACCTGAAACCTATAACGTATTATACAGATGTATTATACAGATGAGGTATTATACAGATGAGGTAGTCAGGTGCACAATTATAGAATTGTACACCTGAAACCTATAACGTTCTATTAACCAACTAGAGGCCCAGTGCACAAAATTCGTGCATGGGTAGGGTCCCTAGGCCTGGCTGCAGTCAGGGCCAATCAGGTTCCCCAGCTCCCAGCTTCTCCGCCTCCTCCTTCCGTCGCTCCCAGTGCCCCACCACTGCCGCTGGTCGCCCACCGTGTTCCACCCCCTGGTGGTCAGCACACATCACAGTGACCAGTCGAACTCCCAGTCTCTGGGTCGAACTCCGGAGGGACAATTTGCATATTAGCCTTTCATTATATAGGATGTAGCCTTAATAAATTCAGTAAGAAATTTTTATAGGAACAATTTGTTACCCATGAACGATGTTTTCTTTTGTTATCTATGTATCCTAAGAGTGGAGAAAATGATACACAAAGGTTATTTCCTCTAAGAAAGCTACTCTCAGGATAACTTTTAGGTAATATTCCAGAAGAAACTGGAAAATAATTTTGCAATAATGTCTAATGCTGCACCCAGGTATTCCCTTGATGTGATATAACCATATGGATGGATCCGAGGTGACTCAGACTGAATACACTCAAAACCACACTCATTGCTTCCTGGCTATTACGGTCGTCTTGCAGAGCTCCATTCATCAGTGTGCCCATCCGCCCCAGAGCGTAAGGCCGAACTCTGGGGGTCCTCCTTAAAACTCACTTGCCCTCATTCCCCATGGCAACCACCAAGGCCACTAATTGTACATTTGCATATTTCTCAGGTTTACGTCCCTCCATCTCCACCCCATCCTTCAGCCCCGGACAGTGTCCTCAGCCGCAGTGTTAGGAGAGCGGGTACCTGCTCATGTTTTACCTATGCACCTGCCAACCCGGTTGCTACACTCTTCAAACAGACCTGATGCTAGCAACAGCTCCATCGCCCGGAAAACTCTTAAAGGGCCAGTTGAAAGGGGCCCTAAGGCTAATCACTGCTGCCCCTCTCACCACATGGGACTTGCTCTGACCAGCGGAATGTAACCAGAAGGACGCATGCCCCGCCCGAGAAGCCTTAGGGGCCTTGTGCGGCTTTGTCATTGCTCGTTTCCCTCCGGCATGAGGCAAGCATGACCCAAATTCAAGCTGGCCCGGGAGTCAGCGTGCACTGTGAGCTAGAGCTAGACATGTGTTCCTGCTAGCTCCTGAGATACCTGAATGTTGGTCACACAGCAGCAAGAGGCTGTGGCATGGGGAGGACGGCCACCTGCAGGCCAAGGAGACAGGCCTCGGAGACACCAGCCCTGCCCCACCTTGACCTTGGACTTCCAGACTCCAGAACTGAGAGAGATAAATGTCTGTGTCGCATTTTCCCCACCTGTGGTACTTTGTCACGGCAGCACGAGCAGACTGACCGGCGGCCGGGACTGAGGCTCTGTGGATCGATGTAAAGGGGACTCAGCAAGCCCTGGCCCGAGTGGCTCAGCTGATGGAGCATCGTCCCGTGCACCCAAAGGTCGCAGGTTTAATTCCTGGTCAGGGCACATGCCCACGTTCTGGGCTCCATCCCCAGTAGGGGGCCTGCAGGAGGCAGCTGATAAGTTTCTCTCTCACATCAATGTTTCTCTCGCTCCCTTTCTCTCTGAAATCAATAAAAACATATATTTAAAAAATAAAGGGGAGGAGAGTGGGGGAGAGGGGAAGAGCAGGGACAGCCCCGCCCTCTCCGTGGGCTGAAGGGCATGACCTCAGCGTGAGAAAAAAGGGAATCCCTCGGAGCTTTGCACCCAGGGGAAAGCAAGGACCCCGTCTTCTGCAAACCCTGTGGACAGAGAGGGGGCGACCTCGCCAGCACCCAGGCTCCCGTGAGCCTCCCTCCCTGGGCGACGCCCAGCCTGTCATTGAGGACTGACCTTGGGGGACAGGAAGGGGAATCTGGTGCTACTGGGGCACCGACGGGCAGCCACAGAGCTCTCGGCATCTGTGTCCCAGGCACATACAACATGAAGGAAACCCCTTTGACAGAAATCCTGATTGAAAAACCAATGTTTTCTCATGAGGTCATCCTACTAGTATTTCTTAGAATTACAACAGCAAAAACAAACAAAAAATCTCAACAACCCCTTGTTAACTACGCAAACACGGAGCCACAGGAGGAGGGGGGAGCTGCAAGTCTGTGCCCCTTCAGCCAAGCAGAGCCCTGGGTGCTCCCCGGTGCCCCGGGGCCCCTCCTGCCCGACACTGCCCTCCCCCGGCTCCCCTGTGCCCCAGCTCACCGCCCGGCCCGCCCAGGATCCTGCCCCCACATGGCCAAGCACAGGGGGCACGCACCTCCCATCAGGTGTGAACCGCCAGCCGGCCCTCCGCGCCAGCGCCCGCAAACTGCCCGGGGGAGGGCTGGCGCTCCGCAGATGCAGCCTCTAAGGAACACCGGCCGGGCCGTTCCCAACCACGTTAGAAACACGGCTCTGCCCCGAAGAAGCTGCGTGTACCCTTCTGTCGCCGTTCATGGCCCTCCTCTCCTGGTGCTGTCACATTTTTAGGCACAACCAGAAGGACGTCTTTTCTTGAGCCTCAAACCCCAGTTGATGTTCCTGAGTGTGGCTCTCCATCGCCACACACACGCACACACACACACACACACACACACACGCACACACACACACACACACACACCTCTGCACCCGACCTCGCCACACACACACACACACACACACACACACACACGCACCTCTGCACCCGACCTCGCCACACACACACACACACACACACACACACACACCCCTCCCCCGCACCCGACCTCGCCACACACACACACACACACACACACACACCCCTCCCCCGCACCCGACCTCGCCACACACACGCACACACACACACACACACACACACACGCACACACACACACACACACACACCTCTGCACCCGACCTCGCCACACACACACACACACACACACACACACACACGCACCTCTGCACCCGACCTCGCCACACACACACACACACACACACACACACACACCCCTCCCCCGCACCCGACCTCGCCACACACACACACACACACACACACACACCCCTCCCCCGCACCCGACCTCGCCACACACACACACACACACACACACCTGCACCCGACCTCGCCACACACACACACACAAACACACACACCTGCACCCGACCTCGCCACACACACACACACACACACACACCTGCACCCGACCTCGCCACACACACACACACAAACACACACACCTGCACCCGACCTCGCCACACACACACACACACCCCTGCACCCGACCTCGCCACACACACACACACACACACACAGACCCCTGCACCCGACCTCGCCACACACACACACACACACACACACACCCGCACCCAACCTCGCCACACACACACACACACACACACACCCGCACCCAACCTCACCACACACACACACACACACACACACCCGCACCCAACCTCGCCACACACACACACACCCCGCACCCAACCTCGCCACACACACACACACACCCGACCTCGCCACACACACACACACACACACACACACACACGCGCGCGCGCGCGCGCACCCGACCTCGCCACACACACACACACACCCGCACCCAACCTCGCCACACACACACACACACACACACACACACCCGCACCCAACCTTGCCACACACACACACACCCGCACCCAACCTCGCCACACACACACACACACCCGCACCCAACCTCGCCACACACACACACACACACAAACACACACACACACACACCCAACCTCGCCACACACACACATGCACCCAACCTCGCCACACACACACCCGCACCCGACCTCGCCACTCTGGCTGTTCCCTGCACCCACTGACCCTGGGCTCAGGGCACAATGGCCGGACCCCGGGAAAAGGTGGGGGCAGAGCAAAGCGGTGGTTGGATTCCACCCCCATCAAAACCCTTTTCAATCCCTGAAACGTGCGCTTCTCACTGACTCCCAGTTCTTCACGCTTGTTTGGGGATATGATTTAATGTGAAATATTCACTCTGTGAAACGGGGGTGTGGTCTGTACACCGATCCCATGGTGCTGAACCCTTAGAGGCTGCAAAGTAAGACTGGAGCTGGCAGGAACTGCCTCCTCCCTGAGGCGTGGCAGCCCCCCCACCTCCACCCCCCACCCCACTCAGCAAACCCAGGGGGAGAGAAAGCTGGGAGCAGAGCAGGAACGCAGCCATATGCGGACGGGCCCCGGCCCTGTAACCGCGGCCCACCCCATGGCCCTGAGGCCTGCGAGGAGGCCCTGTCCCACCCGTCCCTCTGAGAGGCGGGACACAGCTCTGTGCATGCGTTCCCATGGGCCCCTGTTTTTCTGGTTGGGGTGCAGGTTTTGGAGGCCTAAGCTCTGCTCAGGTCCCGGATCTGCCGTTTCCTGGGATACCTTGGACAGAGCATTTAAAACTTACAAATTCCGTTTCCTCCTCTGAAAACTGGGCTGATGGCAGCACTTCCCCATAGGGTTGTTTGGGGTTTTTTTCAATGTGTTCTTTGACTTCCGAGAGGAAGGGAGAGAAAGAGAGAGAGACAGAAACGTCAGTGATGAGAGAGAATCATGGCTCGGCTGCCTCCTGCACGCCCCACACTGGGGATGAAGCCCACAACCTGGGCATGTGCCCTGTCCAGGAATCCCACCATGACCTCCTAGTTCATGGGTCTACCCTCAACCGCTGAGCCACACCGGCCAGGCACCCCATCGGGGTTTTGTAAAATTTAAATGGGGTCAGTTGTGGGAAGCACACAAGCTAATGGTGGCAGAGGCGTGACCCCTCAGGGGCAGCTGTTGAAAGCGGCACTGTTACGTCGGCCCAGGACTCCTACAAAGATTAAACGAGGTCGTGGGTGCGGCTGTGGCCGTTACAGAAGACAGAAAAGCGAGCTGACGTCACGGGCACATAACAGGTAAGCAAAGACAGCAGGAGTTCCTTGCACGTGGCATGTCAGTGTGGAGAGGGAACCCCCAGCTTCATAAATCACTGTGAACAGCGGCGGGCCTGTCAGTGATGCTTGGTGGCGGGGAGGGGGCGCTCCCGGAGAGAAAGCCCACGGCAGTGAGTCTTCCCATTCGCTGGCTGGTGGTGTGCCCAGGAACACTGACGCTGACACACGCTGCTCCCGTGTACCATCCCTGCGGGATAGCTGCTCAGTGCCATGGTATGCAAACCCACTGCTGTTGGATCAGGGATGCGGGTTCGAGGCCACTGCCTCGCACTCTGCCAGGGGCTGCCATTCCCGGGCCGTGGACCACCCTACACTGCGAATGACGCTCCCTGTGGCTGTGCAAACTCTGGGTAGAAGGAAAAACCAGAAGACGGTTGACTCCACCCCAACTCTTTCCCAACCATTCACAGGAGAGGCGAGAGCCTGAAGAGAAAACGAGGCAATGATCCAAGAGGCTTGTGAGCAAGAAGAGCTAATATTCGCCCAGCCAGTGAGGCTCAGTGGTTGAGCATCGACCTCTGAACCAGGAAGTCATAGTTCGATTCTCAGTCAGAGCACATGCCCAGGTTCTGGGCTTGATCCCCAGTGGAGGAGGGCATGCAGGAGGCAGCCAATCAATGATTCTCTCTCATCATTGATGTTTCTCTCTCTCTCTCTCTCTCTCCTTCTCTGAAATCAATTAAAAGAATTTTTTTTTCAAAAATAAGAAGAGCTAATATTTAATTCTTAATGTGTTTGTGCTACTCAAGGACGGGTGGTGCCACTTCACTCCGGTGGCCACACACCTAAATCCATCTCCGAGCTGGTAATGCTCTGCTGCATGCAGGCACGAGGGCATGGCTGTGCTGGTGGCTGTTTGACATCTGCTCTCCGGGAAATAAAAGCCTGATCGCTAGGGTTTCCCAATTCCCATGGTGTCAATACTTCCACTGTGGTCAATTCCAAGCCACCAACGTGACCCACTGAGGCAGTGCTGGGAAGGAATGCACATAATCCGCACCATGGCTGACAAGAGCGTGAAGACTGTGGGGGAAGGCAAAGCATACAGGCGCTACAGCGACAAGAATTCGTTAAAATCCAAAGACAAGTGAGCAGGAAAAATGAAAGTCACTCTCAAGAATCTCCACGTATATTTGAAAGGATGTGGATTTTCCTGCGGCATACAGGGTTACACGTGATGACCTCCGCAAACTGAAGATGTGGAGATATCTAAGCGTCACCTAAACAATGCACAGAGGTGGAAACTAAGAGCCAAACATCAGCAGACCATCAGCCAAAAGCATTCAAGAAACCTCCTTTAAATTTAAGAACAAATATAAGTATAAGGAGGAAAAGCCGTCCCATGCAAACACTAACCAACAGAGTTAGAGTAGCTTATCAATATCAGACAGAGTAGACTTCAGAACAAGGCATGCTGGGATAAAGAGAAGCACTGTGTGATGTGAACGGGCCCATGTTCCAAGAAGACAGAACAACCCTCACCACGTGCACACCTAACGGCAGAGATGCAGACCCGGTGAAGCAGAGACTGATAGGACCGAAGGAACAGGCAAGCCCACAATCGCAGACTGGGCAGCACTATCCATCCAACGGACCTAACTGACAGGTATAGATCGCCCTGCGCAGAAGCAGAACACACATTACTGTGCAAGTGCACATCCAACATTCATCAGGAGAAACCATAATCAGGCCACAAAACCACCTGGGCAAACTTAAAAGGAGAGAAATCATACCAAGGATGTTCTTGGGCCATCACAGAATTAAGCTGGAAATCAACGACAGAACGGTATCGGGGAAATCCCCAAGTGCCCGCACATAAAGAGCACACTCCTAAACTACCCACGAGGCTGAAGGGAAAGAGGAGCACGTTTCGAACGGAATGGGTGTGAAAACCCAGAGCATGGAGACGTGTGAGATGCAGCTGAGCGGAGTTGAGAGAGACATTTACAGCGTTACGTGTTTATATTAGGAAAGACGGACGGTCCCACACCCGTCATCAAACTTTACACCTTATAAAACTAGAAAAGAAAAAAATTAAACCCAACACGAGCAGAAGGAAGGAAATAATTAAGAGCAGCAATCGGTGAAATTGAAAACAGACAAATGAAGCCATAGGAAAGACATTTTCAGAAAAAAAGGAAAGAAACAAAACAGAATCTGGCAAAATTCATCATCAACAGACCCACCCACTCTAAAGGAAATTACTAAAACAAGTTTTTCAGGTAGACGTTAAATGACCCAAAATAAAAGTACAGAGATACAGTACATTAGTGCCCGATCACTGCTGTAACCAATTACCACAAACACGGCGGCTTCAAACAGCATAAACGTGTTATCACACCGTTCTGGGGACTGGACGCCGGATGTGGGTCTCACTGGGCTAAAATCCAGGTGTGGGCAGAGCTGCTCCTTCGGGAGACTCCAAGGGAGAATCCATTTCCCTGTGCTTTCCAGCTTCTAGAGGTCTCACTCATTCCCGAGAGCAGTGGTCGGCAAACTGCGGCTCTGTTGACTAATGAGTTTGACAACCACTGCCTTAGGGAAAAACACTTAAAAAACATTTTAATAATGGACTGATGTCTTTAACCTGAAATCAGGACTTCTGGGTAAGGATAATGCTTTACGCAGTGGTTGGCAAACTCATTAGTCAACAGAGCGGCAAACCGCAGCTTACGTGCCGCAGTTTGCTGACCACTGCCCTAGAGCATGGCTTCCCCCCACCTCAATCTTCAGAGACATGGGCTGAGTGCCTCTCATGCTGCCATCTCTCCGGTTCTGCCTCCCACTTCCAGATCCAAGGACCTTGTGATAACACTGGATCCATCCAGATAACCAACATAATCCCATATAATAAAACACTAATATGCAAATCAACCAACTGGCGGAACGACCAGCAGAATGACCGATCGCTATGACGCACACTGACCACCAGGGGGCAGAGCTCAATGCAGGAGCTCAGCCAGAAGCTGGACTCACTGCTGGCAAGTGCAGTGGCGGTGGCGGGAGTCTCTCCCACCTCCGCTGTAGGCGGGCCGTAAGGAGTGAGGGGTCCTGGACTGCAAGAGCCCCAAACTACAGGAGGATGCAGGTGTCCCCCCTGAGGGACACACCCCCCCCCCCCCAGTGCACGAATTTCATGCACCGGGCCTCTAGTATTAATATGATGCCGATCCCAAGTGTCTTTGGAACAGCCCAAATCAGGTTCACATCCAAGCTCTTGCCTCTGTAACTAATATCAACGATCACGAAGTATCAAGGCATGAGGAGACCCGCACCAAAGACCCTAACCTCATGTTTTCTCTAATCCATACAATTCCAAGCGACAGTCAAGCCACACGGCGAAAGATGGCATTTTTATTTTCTCCAATGCGTGAACCACTGTGGACACTTCAGGGGGCGTGGCTGACGCCGTCTTGAGAGGCGGACACAGAGGGGTCGTGCCTGGACTTGGCTTGGCTAGTATCCAGGTAGGGGTACAGGGGAAGGTTCTAGTCTCTTTTAGGAGGAGGCGAAACCCTGCTCTTCAACTGAATCAGAAAACAGCAAGCAACCATGGACACAGACAATAGTGTGGCGAAGGCCTGGCGGGGAGGGGGTACAGGGGCCAATGGGAAAAAGGGGGGGAGGGAACATCTGAAATACTATCAAAATTAAAGATAAATTGTTAAAAAAAAGAAGAAGAAGAAGAAGAAAAGAAGAATACAGATTTTTAAAAAAAAAACAGCAAAGCAAATCCACTTTCTAAACACAGAGGACGTTTAAGAAGGAAATCTGTGCATGGTCTGTTGTCACGGGAAAAGGGATTCCTAGACCTCAGCACGACTTGAGTAAGGATGGTGACTGCTGGCTTTGTTCCCAAAAGAACCACGACATGGGAATAGCAGAGGATCTCACGGTTTTTGCCAAGGATCTCCGATGACATCAAATATTTGCATATTTCAGGATACTCAGGGTAACAAGAAAGGATTAAGCTCTGATAATAGGCATTTGCAGCCTCTAAGACTTGAGGGTTGACAATAAGCCACTTTAAATCCCACCGTATCATCTGAAAAATAAACACGTCAATTTCTTTGCCGTACCTCACCTCAAGTGACTACCCTGCCATGAGTCTGTTAGTTCTCAACCCTGAAAAGTCGCTAACTTCTCTGGTCACAGTTACCTCCACTGCAGAATGGAATTTAGACCAGATCAGTGTTTCTCCAATGTCCACGTGAATCTGGATCACCTGGGAGGTGTAGGAAATGCAGGTTCCCAGGCTCCCACCCCAACAATCTGGTTTATTAGATGGAGGTGGAGCCCAGGAATCTGCATGCGATGCGCTTCCCTTAAGTGATTCCATGCAGGGCGGCCATGGATCTGAAACACTCGACCAGACCATCTGATGTTGACCCCAGGTCCAACATCGTATAAAAATGTCATGTCCGAGCAAGGCTACAGTTGGGATGGCATCACTGAAGCCAATGCTGCCATCAACACTCGAGTCAGAACAAAACATCTATAAAAAATAAAAATGTTAGGGCAAGGACTGTGGGTCCATAGCCAAAAAATATTATTTTTCCAGCACTTTACATTTAAAAAAGAGAACTTGAAAACACGTTAAGTGTCATCAAATCCGATCTTGGGAAATCTGCATTTAACCAGAGGGATGAAAAATAACATCCTTTGCATAGCTATTTTCCTGAGAAATGTGCATGTTCTTATAGTAGATACTTACCATGGAATAAAGGCCAGGATCAACTTTTAAAGCATGTGGGGAGACGGTGTGGCCTGAGAGCACCAGAAATCATATTGAGCCTCTCCAATGCTCAACTACCACCCCCCACCCCCGAAAAAATTGACCTTCCCCCAGAAATTCCATAATGGCAGTTTTATTCCTTTTTTAATATTTTAAATATATTTTTATTGACTTCAGGGAGGAAGGGAGAGGAAGAGAGAGAGAAACATCAATGATGAGAGAGGATCATTGATCAGCTGCCTCCTGCACGCCCCCTACTGGGGATCGATCCTACAATCCGGGCATGTGCCCTTGACGGAATCAAACCCGGGACCCTTTAGTCCGCAGGTCAACACTCTATCCCTGAGCCAAACCAGCTAGGGCTATTCCTTTGTTTTTAGCCCATGCCCACGACTCCGTTAGTTTGTGACTGCCCATGAGGCGGGTAATACACTAAACCTGGGGGAGTTATAAGCCCCGGTCCATGCAGACACTGGTCACTGGTCCTGGCACTCTTCCCTCTGAGCCAAGATGAGGCTGAAAATCTCAGGGTAGCTACTTCCAAGCGACTGTCATTGCCCTCAGTCCTTGTGTCACAACTTTCACTCAATACACATTTGTTGCACTGCACTGTGTGCCAGCCAGGGTGCTTGGATGGTCTTCGAAAAGGATAAAGAAGGGCAGAAAAGTATACTAATGGCATCAAAGACAAACTTCATCCTACTTCACACTTTTGCCAAGGATTGGCCACTGTAAAGATAGACTGTGCCACGGTTAGGAAAATGGACACATAAATTGTACTATATCCGCAGAGTAGAATCATACCCAGCCATAACAATTAATTCCAGCTGCATGCTGCAGCATGGATGAGTCTTGGGACATGAGGGAATAAAAGCAATGGGAAAGGGGAAAATTGGCTAGTCCCAGAAGATCATGAGGAATTTAGAGGGAAGGATGGGAGAAAAGAACATGAGTGGACATAAGGTATTATCAGTGTTCTACTTCCTGGGTTGGGTGGAGATTTTTAGGTTGCCTATATAATAAAAGGCTAATATGCAAATTGTCCCCTCGGGAGTTCAACAGCTCGCTGTGACATGCGCTGACTACCAGGGGGCGGCGCAGAATGAAGGAAGGCCCCAGCCGGCAGCCAGCAGCTGGGGGAAGGAAGGTCCCAATCGGCCCTGATCGCTGGCCAGGCCTAGGGACCCTACCCATGCACAAATTTTTTGCACTGGGCCTCTAGTCCACTACATTACAATATACCTTATTACAACCCATTAGATGAGACTGGCATCAAACAGGGATTGTGGTTAACCCAGTTCTGTGCACTGAGGTCCATTCCGAAGGCCAAAGGACAAACACACTGTAGCAACTAGAATCATAAAAGCTACTCTACACAGGCTCCTTGGACCCATGCCAGGAGTCCCCTCGCTACAAGGGTCCTGTGAGGACAGAAAGCAATCTAGACAAGAGGCATTACAGAAATGGAAGCGCATGAAGTTTAACTGAGTGGCTTGCGGGGGCGCGGGGGGGGGGGGGGGGGGCGCGGATTCTAGAAGCCACAAAGTCTTCAGCCATTTTGACAAATCAATTCATGTTATTCAACATTTTCTTGACTTTGGAAAGGAAGTTTGGAATACCTTAAGGCAGTGGTCGGCAAACTCACTAGTCAATAGAGCGGCAAGCCGCAGTTTGCCGACCACTGCCCTAAGGAACACCTCGGTTCTGAAATTGCTGGAGCAAATAAAAGAAATGTTATATAACTCGTTTCTAAAATAACAAAGAGAACCATATTACCAGATTGACAGTATTCGTAGGTTAATTAGGAAATCTGTTGGTGCTGCTAGGAAACTTGGCATATTTTCATGTGGAGTGACGTGCCTCGAGATACAGGTTTGAGTGCTGTTTGTTCAGTGACAGTGAGATGCCACAGGTCTGTGAGAGCTGGGGGCTGGGGAGCACTCTCAGATGAGCAGTATGAGGGTGTGTTTCTAATCAAACCATGTCTTTGAAAGTGTTCAGGATGTGAGACTGATGCATGCTTGAGATGAAAAAAAGGGGTAAAGCGAAAAGGGCTATTCAGCTGACTTGAAGCTGATTAAAAAGGAATCCTCTAAACTGGTGTGTCCCGTGGTTAACATTTGAAATATGGTCATCGCAGCCACGAGAGGAGGTTCGAGAAGCCCTCTGATTATTTAATACGTCAGCTACTGGACTGAGTGCTCATGAGTCGGATAAGAGAAGAGATCACTGACAGCCTCCCCGGAACATTTCTAAACAGTCACCCCAAAACAAAGAGATGGCTTTCAGAAATGGTTGCATCTTTCCTTTGAGTCTTTATTTCATCACCTCCCTGAGTCATCACAACAACCCTATGGGATGATAACTCTTCTCATCCATAATTTCAAACAAGTGTTAGGAGACATTAAGCAAAAATGTCATAGAGCCAGGGAGACACACACGTAAGAGGGGCCCCAAAGACTGGATCCCCTAGGTCAGGCCAACAGGTGCTGGGTGCAGAGCAGCCTCCTGATTGGATGGCACTGGCAGTGGTGGGCGGAGCCTGGATGGATGAAGACTTACTGGTTTCCCCTGTGCACTGGAGTCCCTGCCTTCAGCGGGGCAGAAGTCGAAGTCTAGGCTGTCCCCAAGTCTAAGCTGTGCCTCTTTGGGTCATAGAGCTCTCCCCTCCTGCTCAAGGGTGAGAGGCAGCCCACTGCCCATGGGAGAAGGGAAGGGACTGCGGTGGAAGGGTTCTAACTGATTCAGGGAAAGCCTTCCCACCAACCCTGGTTCTGCCTGCACCTCCAGGAAGCTGCTGGTAACTCCGGGGCTGAGGTTTCCCAGGGTCTATGGCTCGACTCGGCCTGCGCCTTGGTTTCTTCCTTGGCCAGCTTCGCCTTTAGCTCTCTCACGTCTGCCAAATCAGTGACCGCTATCGCTCTGACGTAGAGCCTCCAAAATGTGGGTGCCCGGACTGAGCATCATTCCCTGTTCTCTCCGTCCTTGTGCGGTGAGGCCTTTTCTCATTTTCACGCCGTTTTTAGAGGAAGGGGCTGTAGGGAGCGGTGATAGGGTTATGTAAGCACATTTGTTTCATCTGTCACGCTTAGCTATCTCTTCAGAAAGAGAACACGTTCCTGGACAAGAAAAACGTGTGCCTAAGCCCTCGTGGGGTCTAAGAGTCCACTTACAACATGCACGACATTCGGGCCCACAAGCTCTGGTTGGGAGCAGGTGAGCTGGTCCTTATTACAATATGAACTTTTTTATTTTTATTTTTTTATATGAGCACCTACAGTGACACAGTCTCTGCTCAAGCTTGCAGAAAGGAAAGGGAGAAAAGCCACCGCCAGCCATCCTCAATTGTCTGTGCTTCCAGCAACAAGGCCATCATTTGCAGCATGAGTTGGACCTGTGGTCGGCAAACTGTGGCGCGCGAGCCACATGTGGCTCTTTGGCCTCTTGAGGGTGGCTCTGACACAAAAGACCACGGCCTGGGCGAGTCTATTTTGAAGAAGTGGCGTTAGAAGAAGTCTAAGTTGAAAAAATTTGGCTCTCCAAAGAAATGTCAATCGTTGTCCTGCTGACAGTTGGCTCTGTGGACTCATGAGTTTGCCGACCACTGGGGTAGACCAGTTGTCACCAAGCCCAGCCACTGTTATTTTAGGGCGAGGCTATGAAACGGTGCAGCCTACGAAATGGTGCCATTGCTGGGGCTCTGGACACTCTGTAGCTTCTAAATTGTGAAGCTGTAAGAGAGAAAGACGATTTCACTTGTAACGGGAATGGATGTACTTTCTCGCCAGAGTCCTTTATCACCATGCCTAAGGTAACCGATCCGGGGGCCGGGGTGTGTTTCTGCAGCCCAGAGGGAGAACTTAGCTGATTGCTGACACTCGCCGAATGAGCAGTTGCCTCATTTGACCCTGCTCCCTGCATGGACATGAAGATGATGAGCGAGAAGAGACAGGGCGGAAGATGGACCACAAGGCCTCAGTCCGGATGGTTCCCTCCCGCCCACCAGAAAAGAAAAGCTATAGCAAAAGCAGTTTTATAAGATGCCACCTGCATTGCTCACCCTCATGATAGGAGACCATTGTCCTGAGGGCCTACTGGTCCCTTCACCAGCCTTCCTCCATTTGGATCTGTAAGGTCTAGTCCAGTGGTCGGCAAACTCATTAGTCCACAGAGCCAAAATATCAATAGCACACGATTGAAATTTCTTTTGAGAGCCAAATTTCTTCAACTTAAAATTTCTTCTAATGCCACTTCTTCAAAATAGACTCGCCCAGGCCATGGTATTTTGTGGAAGAGGCACACTCAAGGGGCCAAAGAGCCGCATGTGGCTTGCGCGCCACAGTTTGCCGACCACGGGCCTATGCCATTGCACTTCCCAAAGACCAGGAATAACATGGGAAGATGTTCGGCAAGTTTCTCGTAGCAGATCTTCCACAGACTTGCTACTTTGTAATATTTTCATGGAAGAACAGAGAAAGCCCACCTCTCAGAGCCCAACAGGAGAAAGGAAAAGTCTCAGGCGGATTTCATCACCGGCGAGCATCTCAGATCTAAAAAAGGAAGTGAGTCAAGATGTTCCATGTAATGTGTCATTAGGGAAATGCAAATTAAAGCCCACTACACCCCTACCAGAAGGGCCAAAATCCGGAACACTGACGATATCAAATGCTGGTGAAGCTGTGAAGCAACAGAAACTCCCATCATTCATTGCTGGTGGGAGGGCAGAAGGGTACAGCTGATTTGGAGGACAATTTGGCAGTGTCTCATAAAACGAAACATACTTCTTACCAAACAACATAGCGATCACACTCTCTGATATTTACCTAAGTGAAGTGAAAACTTATGTCTACACAAAAACCTACCCATAGACATTTATAGCAGCTATGTATAATTGCCAAAACTTGGAAGCAACCAAGATGTCCTTCAGTAGGTGAATGGATAAAAACCGGTATATCCCACAATGGAATGTCACTCACCATTAAAAGGAAATGAGCTATCAAACCATGGAAAAACACAGAGCAACTTCAATGCATATTACTAAGTGAAAGAAGCCAATCAGAAAAGGTTGTATGAGTCCAACTATTTGACATTCTGGTAAAGCCAAAACTATGGAGACAGTTATAAAAAAAAAAAAAAAAAAAAGCAGTGGTTGCCAGGGATTGGGAGGGATGAATAGGAGAAGTCCTGAGGAGCTTTAGGGCAGAGACACAATCATGTATGATACTATATGGTGGATACATCTCATTACACATTTGTCAAAACCCACACAATCCATAGAATGACAATGCCTAAAGTGAACCCTAATGTAACTTATGGACTTTGGGTGATAATGACAGTGTAGGTTCATGGATTGCAACAAATGGACCACTTGTTGGGGGATGTTGATGGTGGGGAAGGCTGGGGAAGGCAATATATGGGAACTCTGTACTTTCTCCTCAATTTTTTTGTGAACCTAAAACTACTCTAAAATATAATTATTTTTTAACATTTTTATTGATTTTTAGAGAGAGAGAGAAACATCAATGATGAGAGAGAATCATTGATCAGCTGCCTCCTGCACGCCCCCTACTGGGGATCGGGCCCACAACCCAGGCATGTGCCCTTGACTGGAATCGAACTTAGGACCCTTCAGTCTGCAGGCCAACGCTCTCTCCACTGAGTCAAACCAGCAAGGGCAAAATGATTTCTTTTTTTAAGTGAATGCACATCTCACCCATCACCAGGTTCCATCCACAGAACTTGGTCAAGCTAGTCTCCTTTTCCCCATCCTAGGGAGGGAGATTGTCACAGTGCAGACTTTTGTAAAGAAAGGAAAGAAAGGATGGAAGGAAGGGAAGGAGTGATCATGGGAGGGAGCAACCTCATCAACAGAGGGATGAGAAACCAGGATGGGTGGTAACTATCACTACACTAATTTTCTATTGCTGCCTAGTTAACATAAACTTGGTGGCATACAATATACATTCATTATCCCACAGTTTCTGTATATGCCGCCCTAGCTGGTTTGGCTCAATGGATAGAGCATCGGCCTGAGGACTGAAGAGTCCTGGGTTCAATTCCACTCAAAGGCACATGCCCGGTTTGTGGGCCCGATCCCCAGTAAGGGATGTGCAGGAGGCAGCCAACCAATGATTCTCTCTCATCACTGATGCTTCTTTCTCTCTCTCGCTCTCCCTTCCTCTCTGAAATCAATAAAAATATATTAAATTTTAAAAAAGAGTATGCCAAGACTTAGCTAGTTCCTGTGCCAAGGGTCCCACAAGGTTGAAATCAAGGTGTCACTGGGCTGCATTTCATCAGAGGCTCAACTGGGGAAAAACTCACTTCCACACACTCTAAACTTGCTAGCAGAATTCGTTTCCCAGCTGTAGAAGTCACAACCACTTACTCCCCCAAGGTCAGAAAGAGTCTCTGAACTCAGAGAGGGTCCCAGTCTCTCTTTTAAGGGCTCTCACCTGATTAAGTCAGGCCCACCCAGGCTAACCTTTTTTTATTATCTCAAAATCAACTGATTTGGAACCTTAATTACAAAAATCTTTTCCATATAATATAACCACAGGAGTGACATCCTATTGCCCTTGCTATATTTTACTCGCCAGAAGCAAGTCATAGTTTCTACAAACACTCAAGGAGAGAGGATTATGCGAAGATATGACTTACCGAGCGTCACTTTACAGAATGTCCACCACACTTACTCCACTTTGTAGGTAGGAATCAAAGGGAGCTGCTGTAAAGAATTTTTTACTGATGCCAGTCTCTCGAGTGTCTGAATCATTTCCTCATTAAATATAATAAAACAGATTAACTAATTTAGGGTCTGGCTAGGCGAGGGAAGTATCTTTGGCCAAGAATTGCCTTTGAATATGTTGAAAATATCCATTTGGAAAAGATGTGCAAAATGCAGTGAACACTCTGAGTTTTAACTGTTCATCACACAGCCCAGTGAAACACGACTGGGCAGCCTGCTTAGGAGAGGGACAAAAAGAACAGCTTTAAAATGAGTCATGCTGTCCTGGCCAGTTGCTCGAGCGTTGGCCCGTAGACTCAAGAGTTGCCGGTTTGATTCCAGAGGCAACCAAGCGATATGCCTCTCTCACATCAATGTTCCTCTCTCTGTACCCACAACCTATCTCCCCTCCATTCTCTCAAAAAAAAAAAAAAATCAATGGAAAAAGTATCTTCAGGTGAGGATTTTAAAAAAGTAAGTCATGCTCTTTTCACCGTTCCCAGCACATGTCAGACATCTGTCTGCCTGGACGAGGGTTAGAATTTGTTACCAAGAGAAAGACCTCAGCTTTTGACATGTACAAATGGGATTTTTTTTTTTCAGCAAGAAAATAACCTTAAAGCATCAACTGTCCTAGGAAAGCACTGTCTATCCCTTAACGTCCCCTGTTGGCATCAGGGTTCGGAAGAGAGGTCCCGGGCTGAGACAGAAAGTGCCATCCTTGGAGCCCAGCACGGGAGGAGGTGGCCCACAGCAGGCTGGATGGAGGCAGCACCAGATGAGGCCGCCCCTGCCGCTAACATCACTGTGAAGGCCAAGGGCAGCGGCTGCCCTCATGCCCGGGGAAGCAAAGGCACTGGTCCCAAAGACCCTGGCTCTTCCCGCTGGCTCTGGGATAGGGCAAGCCATGTCTCCACCCAAATACCTGGACATTGTCTTTTTTTTTTTTTTAATATATTTTATTATTTATTTATATTTTATTATTTATTATATATTTATTGATTTTTTACAGAGAGGAAGGGAGAGGGATAGAGAGTTTGAAACATCGACGAGAGAGAAACCGATAGGCTGTCTCCTGCACACTTCCTACTGGGGATGTGCCCACAACCAAGGTACATGCCCTTGACCGGAATGGAACCTGGGACCCTTCAGTCCTCAGTCCGACGCTCTAGCCACTGAGCCAAACAGGTTAGGGCTGGACATTATCTTAAAAAGAGAAATGAGAAAAGGACAAGCTGAGAAACTGGGCACATGGAAAAAATGTTCCCATGTAAATAAAACAATGAGCTCACTATGAAGATTCTATTAGTGTGCGTCTATATATGCAAGGTCATAGAAATAGGTCTGGGGGAGGGAGGGAGGGAGAGAGAGAGAGACAGAGAGACAGAGAGAGAGAGAGAGAGAGATCAAACTTGGGGGCAAAGGAGCTGGACCTGGGAGAAGTATGGGGAGCAACTTTACCAAATACAGATTTCAGAATTATATATGTAACCAAACTTAATTTACATAGACGATCATTTGGAATTTGTTTTTCTTAATACACATTTCCCAGCCCTACCCCCAACCTTCCGAACCAGGCTCTGCGGGGCGGGGACCAGGCTTAAGCATTTGTAAAAGACATCTCAGGTGCCTTCGGTGCGGCAAGACCAACACCCACTGCAGACCTGCCTTTCCAAACGGCTGCCGGAGATTTCGCTCCTTCCCAAGCTGACTGAAGAGCAGGCATGAGGTGTGAGTCAGATCTGAGTGAGCTCAAGATCTGTCCCCGACTCCAGCAGCGAAGCATTCTCCACCAGAAAGTGAACTCTACCAGGACAGGGGTTCGTCCATTGAACTTACTCTACACAGCCAGAACCCAGAATAGGGCTGGTCACACAGAAGGCCCTCAAAACACACATGATGAATGGATGAATGGATGAATGGATGGATGGATGGATGGATGGATGGATGATGAGCCTGCAAACATGTTCATTTTCCTCACAACAAACAACATAACCTAGTGTAATAGGCGGTTTGTCATGTCATCAAAACTTTCAGGAATGTCTTTCATTCCCTTTTCTCTGCTCAAACACTAATAGCATTCCCTTTCCTTCCAAAGTGGGGGCCACAGGAGCCTCCCTCTCTCTGGCGCTGACCTGGCACCCCGCCACATGCACCACAAAGCGACGTAGCCCAGATTCCGAAAATCCTTGCAAAGCCACAGTTTTACCGAGGACTCTAAAAGGTGCCTGGAGGGAGCCCCTCACACCCTACAAGCAGCAAGCCTTCCTCCCACCTCCTCTCCCCTCTCTCCTCCCAAATCGCACTGCCCGGCAGCCCCACCCCCAACCCACGCCCCCAGCCTGCACGCGTCCTGCCTCCTCTGGCCTTGCTGATCTTGTTCACTCTCTGAGATAATGAATGTCACAGATTTAAATCCCAGCATGAAATCCACAGTCTTCCTACACTTGACTCCCTGGGCGCCCTGGAGTTCTCCCTTCACCCACTTCCCATGTCAGCTAGAGAGAGGTCAAGGAATGGGGTGTTACAAGAAACAAAGTCCCCAAAGGCAAGAGAGGTGCCAGGGCTACAAATCCGTTGACAGTCATAGCTTGTCCCGGTGGTGGATGAATGTAAGCCGGAGAATCTACCTTGTTTTGAAGACCCAGGGCCTCCGGGGGGTTTGCTTCACTTTCCCCGCCCCGCAGCTCACCAGGCCTCAAGGTCACTTCATTATCCTGCACTTACCCTAAGGTTGCTTGATTGCTCCCAGACTGTTTCATTTGTGTGTGTGTCTTGCCCCAGGGAGATTATAAGATTCTTGAGGGCAGACACTTTGCCTCTGTATGTGCTTTGGATTCCTTCCACAGCTAATCGCCACGTATTCGCAGATTCGGTGCTGGATAAATATTTGCCAATTTCCAAAAGGCTTCAGGTAACATGTCTGCCTTTCCTTTCCAGAAAGAATATGCCTGGAGAGCAAAAAGGCAACCAAGTCATCTCTGAGCACCAAGGGCGGCTGTGCATGTAAATATATGATGGGAGTAGTCATTCAAACATGAAATTGATCCTGGAGGACTCATAAAATAAACCGTAGGCGATCTGCAGGCCTCCTGTGGATTACCAGCCAATTAATTCTACTGACACTGCTCAAGGAATGGTTTATATTGAAGTGGGTTTTGAAACTAGGCGGCGGGAAGTCAACGTCCGTTATCTACTTTCTCCCAGTGTGAGAAGCTTGTCTGGCTGCTGGGCCAGACTGGTATCCCCGGCTGTGGCCCCGAAGGCGGAGGAGCCGCAGCGGCAAGGGACTATGGCCGAGGAGCCCAGATTCAGGGAAGGAGTCTGTTCCCCTCAGCCCCCAAAACTACCTGCGGGAGGGCTATCAGAGGAGGGAAAGGAGGAGGAAGAGGAGGAGGAGGAGGAGGGGAAGGAGGAGGAGGAGGAAGAGGAAGAAGAGGAGGAGGAGGAAAAGGAGAAGGAGGAAGAGGAGGAGGAGGAAGAGGAGGAGGAGGAGGAGGAGGGGGCGGGGAGGAGGGCCAGTATGGCATAAAGGAAGATCATAGCAAGGGTCATACGCTCTTTAGTACCAAGTGCTGCAAAATAGTCAAATGCAAGGAAGTAGGTCAGTGGGGAAGAGAGGGACTCCACCCTGATGCAAAGCTGCTCCTGGGAGTCGAAGCGCATTTAGTTGTTATTGTTGTGCACGTACTTACCGTGCGAAATGCACATGGACAGCCAGGGGCTGCGCAGTGGCCAGCATGCGAGCGCCCGGGCGCCCTGGGCCGTGTTCAATGCAGTTCACGTGGAGCAAAATTAATGCTGTAAACAGGAGACAAAGTCCACTACCGAGCAGCCCTCTCCTGGGCAATTATCTCTTCTCTCTCTTTCGGTCCTCTTCCTTCTTCCCCCAGCGCTAACGTAGAGCCGGCCATGAGGCTCTGGAGGAGTCTGCTGCTTTGGCTGAGGTGCAGTGCATATGCTCACAGGTGCAGTGAATATGCTGAAGAGCTTAGGGGAAGCCATTGTATATGAAAGATAGCTTCCTAACAGGCAGCTTCATTACAGCCGGGCCGGCCACCCCAGCTCCGGAGTCATGCACAATCTCCTGCTCCCACTGCTCCCGGCCTGGGGTGCTGGGCTCTATACAGACATCGTGCATGGGGGGGACGGGACCCGGAGCGCAGGTGGGCCTGAGACTCACAGGTGCTTCATGTGTGTCCTCAGATCCACCAGATGTCACTGAGGGACAGAAGCTTGGCGGGGCGGGGTGCGGGGCAGGATTCTGACAGAAGATCCTGGTAAGACAGACCTTACTGAACAATGACAAGGAGCAGCCACGTGAAACCGTTTTAAGAACACAGGTGAGATCTTCCATCGCCATCCTCTATGACCCCCTTTGCTCGTACAGCCCCTCCCCCTCTTCCCTCTGGTAACCACTGTTGTCTGTATCTGTGAGTTTTTGTTTGTTTTCTTGTTTGTTCATTTGATACTTTCAGTCTTATATCCCACACTAGAGGCCCAGTGCACGAAATTTGTGTACGGGGAGGCGGGGGGGTGTCCCTCAGCCTGGCCTGCGCCCTCTCGCAATCGGGGACTGTGGGAACCCTTTCACATCCCACGTGGTTCAGGGTGCCAGTTCAGGGTCCGGGTTCTGGAGAAGGCCGCACACAAATGAAAAGAGACTAGAAAAGTATTAATTTGGGAATATTGGGGGCCAGGCGGGAGCCCACCTCTAGTGGGAGGACTGCCACCCGCTCTGGCTTTGCTATCCCTTTTATTAAGGTTATGGGATACACTCATTGCCCTTAGGCAGGTAATTCCAGTAACCGGCAGATTATTTATTCAGTAAGGATTTACATGATTATTTGGTGGGGAAGTTGCTTCAGCTACCATTGTCTCAATTAGATAGGGAGTGGTTGGCTCTGACCTTTCAGAGCTTCAGGGTTGACCAGCCTTCCGGGTTCCTTGTCTACACCTTTCTAATTAGTGAGACAGTGATCGGTTTCCGGCAGGGGACCCCTTGGGTAGGGTCCCTAGGCTTGGATGGCAATCAGGGCCTATGGGTGCTTTCCTTCCCCCAGCTGCCAGCAGTTGGCCCTGCCCCCGCCATTGCCACTGCTTGCCATCTGTGTGGCACTTCTTCCCCTCCCCCGCCACCGGTCGCCTCCCTCTGTGCGTGACAGGAGTGGGGTGCGAACACTTGGCTGGCCTGGGCCTCCCTCTGCGGGGCGATCACTGCTGGCCCCGCACACCCACCACAGCGTCGCTGGCCAGTGGCCTGGGCCTCCCTCCGTGGAGCGATCGATCATGAGGCTCCAGGATCAATTGCCCAGCAGAGGGAGGCCCCCGCCCACCCGGCTAGGGCTCCGAGATGGATCATTGCACAAAGGGTGGCCTGGGTCTCTCTCTTTGGGGCGATCACAGAGCCCGCTCCCCCCGCCCCCTAATCAATCACCCTGCCAGCCGGTGGCCTGGGCCTCCCTCTGCGGGGCAATCATGGGGTGATGGCAGGGCACCCCGACCAATCGCATCACACCTGCCTTGGCTGGCCTGGTGCCAGTACGTGTCATAGTGTGGTCGTCCAGAAGGTTGTCCGATGGTCGTTCTGCTGTTCAGTCATTCGGTCGATTTGCATAGTACGCTTTTATTATTATAGATATGAGTGAAATCACATGGTTCTTCACTTTTTCTGTCTCACTTATTTCGCTTGGCATGATATTCTGAAGATCCACCCATGTTGTTGCACATGGTAGTATTTCGTCTTTCCTTCAGGCTGAGTAGTATTCCATTAGTACATATGTACCACGTCTTCTTTATCCAATCACCTCTCAAAAGACACTTCAGTTGTTTCCATGTCTTAGCCACCATGAACATTTGCAAATAAATGTTTTCAAACTTGGGGGGAGAAGATACCCAGAAGAAGGGTCACTGGGTCATGTGGTAACTCTATTCTTAATTTTTTGAGGAGCATCCATACTGTTTTCCATAGTGGCTGTACCAGTTTACATTCCCACCGAACTGTGGGTGATGGGCACACAATGCAATACACAGACAATGGGTCATAGAATTGTACATGTGAAGCCTACATAATCTTATTAACCATTCACCCCAATAAATTTAATTTAAAAACAAAGAACACAGATGAGAATTGGTTTGGGATGAAGATGAGATTTTAGCAGTGGGACCCATACAGCAGTCTGTCAGCCAGGTAAGCCATTTAATAGGGCCTGTCAGCACCCCTCAAAGGCCCTACGACAGTCCTATCCAGGGAAGCTTGGACAGACTGCTCCTCGACAATGTCCCTTCTCTGTAGGGTTAGACTACCAAGTGAGGAACGTTTTCTCTCCCAGGGGTTACTGACCCAGAATCAGAAGGAAAGAGTCAAGGACATCATTATTAAAATACAACATGGCCCAGCCAGTGTGGCCCAGTAGTTGAACGTTGACCAATGAACCAGGAGGTCACTGTTCAATTCCTGTCTGGGCACATGCCCGAGTGGTGGGTTAGATCCCCAGTAGGGGGCAAGCAGGAGGCAGCCGATGGATGATTCTCATCATTGATGTTTCTCTCTCTCTCTCCCTCTCCCTCTCCTTCTCCCTTCCTCTCTGAAATCAATAAAAACAAATTAAACACACACACACAACATGGTTCAGTTCTTTCATGGGCCATATATGGAGAACAAATGTAATGGAAGAAAAAATAAGGAAGCAGAAAGTCGGGGGGAAACATGAGGGAGTGGAAAATAAAGCAACTGAAATCTGCGTCTCCTCTCTCTATGTGTCTGTGTCTGTGTCTCTATCTGTGTGTGTCTCTCTCTCACAGAAATGTGCCAAACAACCTCACATAGATACAGACAACAATAGTCTGAAAGGCACAGACATTAAGATACACAGAGAAAATCTTCAACCTGAACTTCTGCCCTTTAAAGGCTGAGGCAGACGGACTACCATTTAAAAAAAAGAGAGAGAGAGAAAGGTTAAAGCCAGCTGTATATTTCTGAATGCAGCACAATTCACGATATCATCCCTTTGTACTTTCTACATGTTCTGCCTGAAATGGAGCTAAGAACGCCCCGTCCCTTCCGCACAGGTCATTAATGGTCGGGGAGAAGCAATGGAACAGGAACGAGACTGCATGTACAGTTTATGGCCTATATTTTCCAGTCTTTCTTACAATTATCCTTTTTAACTTTCTGGAGAAGCGGAGAGTCTAATCCATGACTTATTTCCTTGGCCTTTAACCTCGTTGCTCACTTCACTAAGGCCCACCAATAGGGCTTTTTTTTCTGGATCCCTCCCCTCAAAAGGCTTCACAAAGAATCTGACACTCCCACCTCTGGTACCAGTACGCCCAGCCACAGTTGGTCCACATCCAAATACTGCACTGGATTAAGCATTAAGAACAAAAAGACCTCGGATGATACTGTTATATTGCTTAACCCAGTGCTACCCAGTAAATAGCGCCTGTCTGCTTTTTCATTCTAGCTTGTAGCTTTCATCCTCAGTGTCATCTCATGGTCCAGAATGGCTGCTGGCCCTCCAGCCATCATGTCCACTTGGAAAGGCTAAAAGGGACCTCTCACAACTGAGTCGGCTCCTTTAGTCGCCTACCCGGGAGTCCTTACAACTTTATACATGTACTTCATATATGTCTGCACCTTAAGTTTCTTAAACAAATGATTTCCTATGTCCTTTATATGTGTAACTATAAAATCATTTGTTTAATAAACTTAACTGCTTTTATAAATAACAAAATGATTGCATTTTCTTTTGGGGGAATTTTGCAATTTTATATACCAATCAATTTTAAATAAATAAAATGATTATAACATGAGAGTTTATAAAATACATCTTGTTTTGACAATTAAGTAGACATTTGAAGATTATCTTGACAAAAGCATTTCCCAAGTTGTGTTTTACAGAATGACTCACTAAAAGAAAATGTTACTTAAAACAATAAAGAATATTTTATTTGGTCAAGCAGACTCGGAACATACTGGGTTAAAACAATAAAATTGATTTATTTGCCTCAAGACTCCTCAGTGAGTGCTATATGCAGGCATACTTAAACTCAACAAAAAGAGGTATAAGAAGGAGGATTTTCCAAGGTTATTTGCCAATGGAAGCCTTTTTGGTAAAATATTTTGAGGAACCAGCATACTAAGAAACACACTTTAGGAAAATGCCACCGGAAAGTTATGCAAAGTCTCCAAATAATTGACAATTTAAAAAAATATATGTGTATATATGTTATATGTACAAATTTCAAGTGATATACTGCTCTATGTCTTGACTGTGTTTTATTGAAATCACTATTTCATCGTGACATCTACGTATTATTACTCCAGTCATACACAACAGCAACAGTTCCAGAGCGCATTCCAAAGTCAAACATAAATAACTCATCGGGGTAGTGGGGGGTTCGATTCTCATAACACAGTAACTTGTGTACAGCTGAGTGACAATACTATGATGTACTTTATTTAACGAATCATTTTTCTCTCGCCTAAATGACATTAGAAAACAGGGGTTCAGTGCTGACATGTAAGAAACAACAGTGACAATTCTATTTCTCGCTACATGAGGGAATAAACAACCTGAAACCTTCTCACTAAAAAAAAAGCTTTCAAATGCAGATGAACTAAAAAAAAATCCTGTCAATGTATAGAGGGACATATGATGAAGTCAAGGCACTTTCGGCGGGCTAGAAATGCACTGCAAATTAAAAATCAGAAAGTTAAGATCGTCTGTGTCAGAGCAGGAGTTGCTCCAACCAAACCACGAGGCGTGGGTTGCTCTGACTCACAGACATAGACAATGAGACCCCTGAATGAAGAGACACTTTCAAACGACCACATTCTCAGTGAAAGGTCTACATCTCAATGAAGGGTCTACATTCTCAATGAAGGGTCTACATTCTCAACGAAAGGACTACATTCTCAACGAAAGGTCTACATTCTCAACGAAAGGACTACATTCTCAATGGAAGGTCTACATTCTCAATGAAAGGTCTACATTCTCAACGAAAGGATTACATTCTCAATGGAAGGTCTACATTCTCAATGAAGGGTCTACATTCTCAACGAAGGGTCTACATTCTCAATGAAGGGTCTACATTCTCAACGAAGGGTCTACATTCTCAACGAAAGGTCTACATTCTCAACGAAAGGACTACATTCTCAATGGAAGGTCTACATTCTCAATGAAAGGTCTACATTCTCAACGAAAGGACTACATTCTGAATGGAAGGTCTACATTCTCAATGAAAGGTCTACATTCTCAATGAAGGGTCTATATTCTCAATGAAAGGTCTACATTCTCAATGGAGGATGAATTGGGTAGGGAAAAAACCCATCCACTGGCCCAGAGAAACATCAAGAAAGCTTTTAATGACTGACCTGAGCTTTGGCTGGAAAAACACTATCCTGAGAATTTGCAACAATGAACCTGCTCTCACGCCAGTTTTTGGCTTAAATTTACAAGTTCACATGGTCCAGAAACCTTCCTGCCAAGACATAAAGGTAAAAATGTTTCCAAAATGCTAATATCCTCAAGGTATCTGGCAGAAGCAAACTCAAAACTACTCTGATGGATGAATTCCAAACTCAGGCCACAGAGAAATTCACAAAGATTACCCTGTCAAAGACATGTGCATAACCTAGGATTTAAAGATACATGAGAAAATAAGCTATGGGTGAGAAGATCAACACACACACACACACACACACACACACACGAAAGAGCCAGCATAATTAATCCCCTGAGAACTTCAGATGATGGAACAATTAGTAGGAACTCTATGAATGAGTATATTTAAAATCATTACTCCTAAAAGTGGGGAGCAAAGACATAAAAACAAGAAACTCTTTAAAAAAACACCACCACCAAAACATACATTTGAAAACTATTGAAATCAAGTTCCTAGAAATGAAAAATAATGTCATTCTAATTTAAAATTCAATGGTTAGATGAGTTGGCAGATTAGACACAGCTGAAGAAGGCAAATGGTGAAATGGAAGGTATTTCTTTGAAAATTACCAGAATGAAGCAGAGAGATAAAGGAATGGAAAATATTTTCACTTGAGAAACAATGAGGATAAATGAGAATATTCAACAAATTTCTAAAAGAAGATTCAGAGAGCACAGCTGGTGTGGCTCACTGGTTGAGCTTCAACCCATGAACCAGTAGGTCACATGCCCGGGTTGCGGGCTCAGTCTCCAGTGTGGGGCATGCAGGAGGCAGCCCATCGTGATTCTATCTCATCACTGATGTTTCTATCTCTCTCTCCCTCTCCCTTTATCTCTGAAATCAATAAAAATAAAATAAATAAAAGAAGGTTCAGAGAAAGACAATGCAAAGGTGAAGAGACACTATTTCCAAAACTAAAAAAAAAAAAAATAGGAATCCTATAACTCAGAAATAATTTCAAATAGCAAACATAATAAATAAAAGTAAATCTACATTTAATACATTGTAGATAAAAACTGCAAAATACTAAAGACAAAAAAATTACATAAAGCATGGAGAAAACACTGATTGCCTACAAAGAAACAGCAATTAAGTTGACAACAGACTTCTCAACTGCAATAATAGAATCCAGAAAACTGGCAAAAATTTTCAAAGTGTTAAAAGAGAAGAAGTTATCTTAAAATTCTAAATATATCCAAACTATCCTTGAAGAATGAGGACAAATAAAGACTTTTAGAACAAAATAAGATAGTTTTTTATTATTAGCAAAACTTCACTTGAAAAAATACAACTAAAGTATTGCTTCAACAAGGAAAAAATTGAACATAGAAATAACAACTGAGATGCAAGAAAGTTGAGCAAAGCAATTAGTAAATGTGTAAGTATTTATAAAGAAGCTCTGACTAGTTTAAAGCAATAATAATGACATAAAGGTAAAAAAAATAAAATAAAATACTGGACATAAATATGAAAGATGAAAGGGGTATTACGCATTAAGTTATTGGTCAGGAAGTATGTAAATATAATGCTTCACTCAACATGAACATGGAGTACCATATTACACTCTTAGGATAACCAGTAAAAGAATAGGAATAGGATACAGAGCTTCCTAAGAAATTGAGGTGTAGGAAGGAAGAAAATAAAGAAAATGAAATTCACTAATAAAGTGGAAGACAGGAAAGTTTAAGTACAGAAAAGACAAGGTAAATGAAAAAGAGAAGAAAATCTGTGATCATAATAAATGTATATCCGATAAAAGAAAAATTCTCAGGTTACTTTTTAAAAAATCAAAATTTGTCTATATCTACACTAATAAAAGAGTAAGATGCAAATTGACCATACCTTTGTGACACCCACCAGCCATTCAAGAGTGAGTATGCAAATTAACCCAACAAAGTTGGCAGGTTAATTTGCATATGCAGGTGCCAAGGGGCGGGGCATTCCGCACTACCCCAGCTGCTCCAGGCCTCTGGGCAGTGTGGGAAGGCGGAAAGGTGGCTCTGAGTGGGATTGAAAAGGCGGCTCCGGCCAGAGCGAAGGTGGGGCCAGCAGCCAGGGGAAGGAAGGCCCATTCTTGCATGAATCTTCGTGCCTCGGGCCTCTAGTGTTTTTACAAGAGACTAGAGACCTGATGCATGAAATTCATGCAAGAGTAGGCCTTCCTTCCCCCAGCTGCTGACACCAGCTTCCCTCTGGCATCCGGGACCCAGGCTTCCCTCCGGCCACTGGCAGGCACCTGGGACCCAGGTTTCCCTTGCAACCCCGGCTTCGTCCGGAAGGACATCCTGTCTAATTAGCATATTATGGTTTTATTATTATAGATGTTTTTAAACATAGTATTACAGGAAGGTTAGAAATATAAGAATAGAGAAAAGACATACCAGAAAAACACAATCCAAATGAAAGCTGGTATAGCTACCTAAAATGAGACAAAACAAACTGCAAGTCATTCTGCATTAGCAAGAGGAAAAGATGGTTATTATAGTGTAGTGATAAGGGAAAAGTTCACCTGGAAGATATAATTTTAAATTATATTTGCTTAATACAACTTCAAAATATATAGACTTACAATGAGAAACAGTCTCACAAACATAGACTCTAGCACATATCTCAATGTTTGAGAGATTAGGCAGAACAAAATATAGAAAGGATAGCCTGGCTGGTGTGACTCAGTTGAATGAGCATCGACCTATGCACCAAGAGGTCACTGGTTCGATTCCTGGTCAGGGTGTATGCCCAGGTTGTGGGCTCAATCCCCAGCAGGGAGCATGCAGGAGGAGGCAGCTGATTGATGTTTCTCTACTATCAATGTTTCTCTCTCTCTCTCTAAAAACCAATTTAAAAACATTTTTTAAAATAGAAATGCTATAGATCTTCATAGAAGGATGCAAAGGATAGAAACCAACAGTTCCCAAGAATCAACACACATATACCTGAATCTTCAAATTAGAAAATATACATTTTTTTCAAATACACACAAAAATATATTTGTTTAATCATGGTAGTATATAATTGTTATGGACTACATGTTTATGCCACCCCACCCCACCCCCAAATTCATATGTCGAAACCCTAACTCCCAATGTAATCGATTTGGAGGTAAGGCCTTTGGGAGGTAATTGGATTTAAATGAGGTCATGAGGATGGGGCCCCTGTGTTGGGATTAGTGTCCTTGTAAGAAGAGAAAGAGACCAGGGCCTTTTCTCTCCTCGCCTGTAGACATCCATTAAGAAGGCAGCCATAAACCAGGGAGAGGTGTCGATGTTTGTTGTTTAAGCCACGAGGCTCTGGTATTTGTTGCAGCAGCCAAAGATGGCCGGGACAGTAACATCCCTAAGACATCGCTGAGTCGGGATTTCAAGGTGCTCTTCTCACCCTAAAGCGCACTGGTCAGCCTTTTACCAGAAGCATCATTCTGGTCAGGAGACCCAGTGAGAGACAAGCAATGAGCATGCTGGAGACACTACAGCAAAGGAATAGAGGACACTTGAACGTTTAAGAAAGTGAGCGCTTAAATCCAAACCAGTGGCCGGGAGCTTCCCCGGCTTTTTGTTCAAGGGGCTACGCAGAGCACTTACTTACACTTTAGAAAGCTCCCAGTCTATGCTCAAGGGGATGGTCAAGGACGATTGTCCCTGAAGAAGCTCACGTCAAGGGGAGAAGAATTTTAAGGGTACAGAAATGTCTCTCAGAAGCCAAGGGGACGTGAATCGTTGTTGATTCACGGTGCCCTTGAGTCAACCAGGCCTCTCTCTCTGCCTCTGGGGGCCACACGGCCTTTCATCCCCTTCCAGCCTGCTGGCCTGCTCCATTCCCCCTCCCTGCAGACCAGCCTCCCAGGCATCAGCCCGCCACGGGCCCAGGACAGCCTCTCCGGACGCGAAGTCCACGTGGCCTGCGCACCAGCAGCGGCTTCTCCCGTGTCCATACTCGCCAATTATCGGAAAAGAGCCAAGCCATCCCAGACCTAGGTGCCTGGACAGCATGGAGCCAGGAGCCTACTCCCCCGGCGCCATCGCCCCAGGCCAGGGGCAGCGGGTTCCCGTGGCACCCGGCCATCCAGAGCAGGAAAGGCCGTGGGCTGAGGCGCTGCAATAGAACCACGCTGGACACGGAGCAGCGGTGAGTGGCTGAACTCCATTTCCAAGGGGAAAATAAGGCGGTAATTTGCGAGAGGAGGCATTCAGGTTGATAAATAAGACCGTGCCTGCTGGAGAAACGGTGACCTCGTGGGTATTCATTCAACGCGTGTTGATGGAACACGTGGCTGGGCTGGGAACGGAGCCAAGCGCGGCTGACACAAAGGCACAGGCTCTGCCCGCACAGAACGCGGGTGCCCTGGAGCGGTTAGTAAGGGAAGCTGTGCCGCTGGCTTGTCCAGAATATGAACAGTACCCTCTGGAGTGCTCCATTCACCGGGGGCCAGCACTCCGCTCTTCCTGAAGGCCCTGTGGGAAGGACGCCCAGCCTTGCTCACGGGCTACTCCATGCCTTGGCTTGGTTTCCTGTTACCTCTGGGCATGGCTGCGTCGCCTTAGGAAATCCCGTGCAGAAAGGCAGCTAGAAAGGAGTCAGCATGTGGGTTCTGATGTTTGTTTTAACCGAGTTCTGGTCCGTTCTGGTCCCTTCTGGTCCCGTGGAGGTTCAGGTACCTCTCCCAGGGTTGAGAAGCAGGCCGTCAAGAGCAGACCGGGACAGCTGGTCCACCTGCTCGCAGACACGGTGCTGCCACCTACACGCAGCCCTCCGAGGACACACAAGCACATTAGTCCTAACGCCCTGCTGCATGGCCACAGGGGAACAAAATTCTGCTCCCAGGGGGAGGAGAGATTGAAGTCTGCAAGGGGACAGAACCCATGCAACGAAGGAGTGACCAGAATCCTGGACTCCTAATTCCCAGCCTCTTGTGGGAAACAGACACCTCCCCCCCACACACACACACACACACCCACAACAGTGGGAGCACTCAGGCGCCACCCCAGAATCACCTGTTTCCAATTAGGGCTGTTTGCGCGATGCGTTACTGATTAAGGACAGAGGGAAGAACAGAACCAGGAGAGAGCAGCGGAAATTAATTTCTTCTTCTCGCTGGGGCCTGGAGGGCGCTCGGCCCATCCTGCGGGGACCCCAGCGATGGCAGGCGCGCACCGCTGGTCCCTTCTCCACCGAAAAGCCAGGCTGCCTGGAGGCACCTCTGGACAGCACTAGCCAGAACCTGGCTCGCTTGGGCCTTGGGTATCGGTCCCGGAAACCCCTCCAAGCGGCTTTTTGGCATGGCATGTCTTTGATTGGCTGAGAGGCGTTAAGGGAGCTCAGTGGGCGAAGGGAGCCAAAGGTTAATAGGAATTCACTGGGCCTTGGGGGAATCAGCCGGCTGGCGTGGAAACCCGATCCCACCCAGCCCCCGCTGGCCCCCTTCCAGAGAGGTCCGGTTACCCAGAGCAGCAGGAGGCAGCTTTCTGACTCGCTGCTCTAGCAGCCCGGCCTGCCTGGGGCCCAGGGCAGCCATGAGCGACCCTGAGCGGGGGCCTGGCCGAAGTACCACTTGCTCTGCTGTGAGCAGGGCCCTCCTCAGGTTGGCAGTTTTGACTCTGACTCTGTTTCTACCCTTCTGTTCCTAGACCTTGTCAGTAGGAGGGGTTTCCCCCAAAATAAATGGATCCAACTTTTCTTAAAATATATATTTCTTCATTTTAGAGAGAGAGGAAGGGAGAGGGATAGATAGAAGCATCGAGAGACACATTGATCATGCCGCCTGCACGCCCCACACTGGGGATCAAGCCCGCAACCCTGGCATGTGCCCTGACTGGGAATCGAACCAGGGACCCCTTAGTTCCTGGGTCCATGATCAACCACTGAGCCACACCAGCTGGGCTAAATGGATCAAACCTTATGCAGCATTACATCCAATGGAGTCCACGTCCAATCTCATCTCCCCGCTAGGAACACCGCACCTGTGTCCCGCCAACCGCCTTCCGATGCGGAAGAATTAGTGACAATGCCTGAGACTCTTCCATAGCAAGGCCCCACCATACGCTGCACCTTTATTAGCTGTGGGGCCTTGGGAAAGTGATCTAATTGATGTAAGCCTCTTTCCCCAGCTGTAATGTAAGGATGACAGCAACTACCCATCACGTGGCTGTAAAGAGTAAAGGAGAAAATGACACCATGTGGTAACCACCACGGAAATAATTATTTCAAACAAAAACTCATCAACAGATGCTTAACTTAGTGGCTCGGAGTGTAAGAAACAGGATATGTACACAGTCTCGGAGAATCCCCCCAGGAGCTACTTATTCAATGCAACGTCAAAAATAGTAACTTTGCAGAGAGGAAACAGGCAGACACCCCCGGTTCAGGGACCCCGGGCTGCGGCAGCTTCAGTAACGGGACGAAGCCACATCACATGCCTCCTCCTGAGGGACCGACTGAGAAGAAAACAGCAGCACAACCACCTGTCAGGTTATCTGACCCGAGTCTAACCACGTGGAAACAAACTCGAATGGAGAGGTCATCTGCAAAATAACCGTCCTGGGTTCTTCCAAAATGTCAGTTACGCAGTGGACCGAGCAATGTCCCTCCCCACCCCCGAGTACCTGGGACCTGTGATAGGTTACCTTGCATGGCAAAAGGGTCTTTCTCGATGTGGAGATGAGCCCGGGTTATCTGCCCGGGCCCAACCTGATCACATGAGACCCTAATGTAGAGACCTGCCCTTTCCAGTTGTGGTCAGAGATGTGATGAAGACAGAAGCATTGGAGAGATGCGACCATTGGGGGGTGAGGGGGGCACGGAGGGGGGGCTCAGCCCCGCTGGCCATCGCTGGCTCTGAAGATGGAAGAGGGCCCCATGCCAAGGAATGCAGGTGGCAAGCAGGGAGAACAGGAAAGCGGGTGGACAGCAGAACCCTGTCTGAGAGACCACTGCCCTAGAAGACCAGAAAAAGCCAAGTCCTACGATAACAGCGGTGGAAGGTGAGAACCAGTGACAGTTGCCCTGCAGACACCTTAAATTTTAGTAAAGGCTCAGCAGTTGACAACTCCAGAGATCTCCAGGACTGGGGCGGGAAGGAGACGTGGCCGAAGTCCAGAGGCCTGGATAACGCGAGCAGCAGTGAGAGCCCTAGATCCCTCCCCAGTCAGTACAAACGAGCCGCAGCGCCTCGCCCGTTCTGGTGGCGCACGAGAGGCGTGTTCTCTGGAGAAGAAAACAGAGTCTGAATTGGAGGTCGAGCAGCACAGCTGAGGACACAGGGACTAAGTGAGCATTTACAAGCTCAATGTTGCAAGCTGGGAAGGCCAGCCCTCTTCCCCCACTCAACCCCACAAATCTGAAGCCAGACCTCTGCTCTCCAGGCAACAAACTAGCATCTTTCTCCCTGAGGAATCTGACCAGCCCAAGGGGAAAGATCTAGTCTCTGACTCCAGGTTCCCTAACACACAGCCTAGAATGAAGCTCAAAACTGACAAGCCCTACCCTTACTTTGAATCATGATCAGACAAGCTAGGACAATAAGACGTGCAAGGAAAGTCTTCTATGCAGACGACAGACACCAAAATAAACAGGGGGCAGAGCAAACCAAAGGCAGGGAGAGAAAACTTTTAAAAATATAACTATTCATATACCCAGAGAAATAAGAAAAAATATTGCATCCAAGGCATAAGAATAGGCCTCTTTTTTCTAAGGAGGGAGAGAAAAAATAAAGTTATTCGAAATTAAAATTATGACAGCAGCAATAGCTTCAAAGGGGGTAAGATACTTCGAAATGTAGCTTTTATTTGTTATAGAATACTTAGGAGACAAAGATTTGTACACTGAAATCTACAAAACACTGATAAAAGATATTTAAAAAGACAAGGTCATGGAAAGACATCCCATGTTCATGGATTGAAAGATTTAAAAGTGCTCAGGTGTACACATAGCAAGATGTGCATCTACCCAAAATGATGTACATATTCAATGCAATCGCCATCAAAACCCCAACGGTGTTTGTTTGTTGTTTCAGAAACAGAAACACCTACCCTAAAATTCATATAGAATCTCAAGGGGCCCAGAATAACCAAACAACCTTTAAAAAAAAAAACAAAGTTGGGGAATTCACGCTTCCCAATTTCAAAACGTACGACACAGTTACAATAATTAAAACAGTGCTCATACAGCGCAATGCCCTCGGCCGTCCCGGGTCTGTCTCCAGCTTCAACAGCGTTTGGACAGAACAGACGCAGGGACGCCCCTTCTTCCAGCCTCCGGCCACCCTCCTGCATCTTATGCAGTCCCCACCTTCGGAACCGCCTCAGCCATCCTCAGCCTCGGAGACCGGCCAACACAGCAGGTTGCTTTTTTCTACCGTAACTCCTTATCGCCGAGCAACCTTGAGCTCCCAAATTCGTTAGCATTCCTCCACCGAGGTGGAGGCGGCGGTCATCCGCCTGGCCAGCCTGCCCCTGCGGGCCTCCCACACCCACCTCTCCCTGGGCTTCCATCTCCACCGCCAAGATGTGGCCCTCGAGGCTGGGCCCCTTCTTCCCAGAGTTGAGGGCACCCCGCGTCTCTTAAAGATGCCAAACCAGCGGGTGGCCAAGTTCTCTTCCAGGACCTGCCGATGCTTCCCCAAGATGAGGGGGCAAAACTCAGGGCACCATGGAGACGGCCCTGGCCTCGGAGAGGAACCGGACCCAGGCCCTTGGGAGCTGCGGGCCCTCATCCCTGGGACTTCCTGGAGACCCACTTCCGGGGTGAGGAGGTGAAACATCAAGGAGATGGGAGACACCTGACTCCCCTCCGCAGTCTGCGGCCCCCAGGCTGGTGGGCGAGGATCTCTTCGAAAGGCTCACCCTCAAGCACCACCAGGAGCCTGTGGAGCCCAGAGGCCTTTGTGGGGCCCCTCTGCATCCCCCGGAGTCTGGCTTTTGCCTGAGCCTCTGCCCCGAAACCACTGGCCATTCTTTTAACCACCCTGGAGCCCTCTCCCATGCACTGGACCAAATGAAACAATAAAGCTTTTTGCAGGGAAAAAACACACACACACACAGTACTCATAGAGGCATAAGGACAAATATAGAGAACAATGGAATAGGAGAGAGCCCTGAAATAAACCCTCAATATAAAGTCACTTGACTTTTAATAAGGGTGCCAACACCAGTCAATGGAGAAGAGACAATTTTATCAACAAATGGGAATGTGTACTTGTAAATCTCTTACCACTGTTGGAGCTGTACTATGTATCATTCCTGATTGCTGTTTTGGGGGTTTTGTTTTTATTTTTTTAATCCTCACGCATGGGAATGCTTAGAAAGCGGAAGGGGAGAGAGAGAGAAACATTAATAAGCTGCCTTCCACATGTCCAGGGCCAACCTGGGTGAAGGCCCTGAACAGGAATCGAACCGGCAACCTTTTGGGGGACAGGATGACGCTCGACCAACTGAGCCACTTTGGCTGGTTTCTGTTTTAAGATAAATGAAAAGGGAGGGGTTTTCCCCTCTCCTTCCAGACAAGGGGCTGAATATTTGCATTTTGCATCCCCCTTTACAATGCTCAGCACTCCAAAAGTGTTGGTGGTACACTCTGATTATTTCTGGAAATACGGACTGACTATAAACCATCGCAGGCAATACATTCAGCTAAATATACTGCAGACTCTTCGCTGTGAAAGATCAGTTATACTCGATTTGTTCAACAATTCCCATCCCATCACAATTAAAAAATAAAAAGATTTTACATGACTAATGAGCTAATCTGCTCCACTGGGTCATAATCTCTATTTTAAAGTGTCTATATTCACCAATGCAGGGCAAACTGAACTTTGTTGATGTAATTGTTACTGACTTTCTGGTAATTAATGGGAATTTTTCAAATTGTCTGAGTCTCTATTTAAATGATTTATATCATGGACCTTCAGAGTTGCTGTAACAATCTATCACGTCGTAATGAAGTACCTTAGGTGTGTTTGTTACCAACTTATAGGGAATATGGCAGGTTGGAGGTGATAAAACTTTTTTTTTTCTCTCCTGGTTTCCTTAGCATTCTAGCATTCTGTGATTGGAATAAATAGGACACATCCTAACACATGAGCCATTTGTAGTTCGAAGCCACTGATATTTTATTTGGGGCGCTGGCCAGTCCCTTGTGATTTATCACATTGTTTCATTACAAATTGCCGTAAGGACAACCATTGCTCACCCATGAGGTGGTGTGCGTTTACTCATACATTTTCAGGAATGAGACAGCGTGTGTGCCAGGGATGATGGAATACTGTTTACTTTTCCCGCCTCCAAGTCTCTTTAAAATAAAATGAAACGTGTTTTACGAAATTGGGGTTGGGGAGCAGCTTGAGAAAAAGGGAGTAGCCCAGGCAGGCATGTGTGTGTCTTAGGTGTGTGCCAATGCAGAGAGATCCATGCCCTCCGCTTCACTTTGAGTAAAAGAGGAGGAGCGACATCCGTCCCATCTCTCTATCAATATGGCAGGACAACTACAGTGATAAAGCGGAGTCCGTGGAGGAATATAGGCTCCTCCAAACCTTATTCAAATCTGTCTTTCCCTCAGTCTGCTGAGTTCAGTGCCTGGCACATGGTGGTTGCTCAGTAAACGTAGAATTTGAGTTCCTCTTACAGAAGAGTTTAAGTTGTGAAATATACATTTGAAAAATGTCCAAGAAACCTTTATTTTGTAGGATACATGCAATAGGCAGGTCTTTTGCAACTACAAGACATTTGTAATATGGTTTAAGGTTTTGAGCATTATATTTTGCATTCTTGATCTTTTCATTGTCTTCCACATTTTTCAACATTGTAAATAGGCCAAAAACGATGATTTTTTTATGTGACTCGTCTTGAGAGAACACAAAGGAAATAATCTTTATAAAACACAGACCTCCAGCCTCGGCCTACCTTACTGCTTTGGGACTCTCCCCGCTGGTCCTGGGAGGTTTGCAGCTTGCAGTAAGCATGGCTGTGCAGGTCTAACTTTTGTCTATGAGTTGCGCCTAATTCCTGTACATGAGGAACAGAAAACAAGTTTCCACATCTACTCACTCTGACACCTTGCCTGCAGTCCATCCCAGTGCACTTTATTTTATTTTCCAATTATGGTGGACATTCAATATTACATTAGTTTCTGTTGCACAGCGTAGTGGCTAGACATTTAAATAACTTACAGAGTGATCCCCCCAATAGGTCTAGTGCCCACCTGGCACCACCAATGCATTTTGTAATTATTGTATTGTTGTATTTGGGATTCTTACAAATAGGCTTACTCTTATAAAAGCTGGGAAATGTAAATAAATCTAAAAATAAAAATCAACATATTGTTCTATCTCAGTGGTCGGCAGACTCATTAGTCAACAGAGCCAAATATCAACAGCACGACGATTGAAATTTCTTTGGAGAGCCAAATTTTTTAAGCTTAAACTTCTTCTAACGCCACTTCTTCAAAATAGACTTGCACAGGCCGTGGTATTTTGTGGAAGAGCCACACTCAAGGGGCCAAAGAGTCGCATGTGGCTCACGAGCCGCAGTTTGCCAACCACAGTTCTATCTGATTATGAAATTTAAAATCTTATTATAAACTAGAGGCCTGGTGCACGAATTTGTGCACCTGAGGGATCAGGCTGAAACCGGCTCTCTGACATCCCCTGAGTGGTCCCGGATTGCAAGAGGGCACAGGCCAAGCCAGGGAACCCCCACCAGTGCACAATTGGGGCCAGGAAGGAACGCAGGAGGTTGGCCAGCCGGGGAGGGACTGCGGGAGGGCTCCAAGGCATGTCTGGCCCGTCTCACTCAGTCCAAATCGGCCAGACCCCAGCAGCAAGCTAACCTACTGCTCAGAGTGTCTGCCCCCTGGAGTCAGTGCATGTCATAGCAACCGGTTGAGCGGCCTTAGCATATCATTAGCATATTACATTTTAATTGGTTGAACGGATGACTGGACGACTGGACACTTAGCATATTAGGCTTTTATTATGTAAGATTGCCTTTTTCAATTTAATATATTATGAACACTTTCCTGTGTGTGTGTGTGTGTGTGTGTGTGTATAATGTTTATAAAACATTTAAATATATCTTTACTAAATATGTAAGATATATAAATGGGTCATATGTACCATAATTTCCCTACTTCCATATTATATATATTGTCATTTTTAATTTGTAGCTATTATACATAATGTTAATCTTAAATATTTCAAATTTCCTTAGAATAAAGTCTTAGAAATAGGATTGCTGAGATAAAAGATATGAACATTTTTAAAATATATATACATATTGCCAAACACTCTCCCAACAAATGTTCATCCTCTCAAACTGAGTGTAATACTGTTTTAAACTTGCCAATTTGATAGATAAAAAAAAAAAGACTTGGTGTTCTTTTAATTTATATTTCTTTGATTCTCATAAGCTTGAACATTTTTCATGTTAATTAGCCATTTGTCTTTCCTTCTTGTGCATTTTAAGTAAAATTTTATTTACTTACAACTTTGCAAAAACAGTTATTTCACAAATCAAATCAAAATGCGTGATTGTGCACAGTAAGTGGGTAACGCGGCCTCGGAAGAGTCCAGGCGGATGTGTGCTTTGGAGGGGGATCGCTCCCGTGCGAGTTGAGATGGCACGTCACTGCACTGAAGGTACAAAAGATAACCAGCTCAGCCTTTAGGCAATTCACAGCCAACGGTGGAGCATAGGGAGAAGACATGTACATAAACACAAGCGGACAGATTTTATATAGATGTCGGTATCTATGTTCATGTCACTATAGACATACATACTTACATGTGTGTGTACTTACGTACAAATAGTTCATATATATAATTAACCACACTGCAGATGATTTTTATTTGTAAACTTCAACATAATTATATATTTCCATAACCTCTAGTCATGTGAAAATTTGTTTTGAAATCCATTAAAAATTACCATTAATATGCCCCTATGAAAATTTTACCAGCCACCACGTTGTCTCCTAAACCGCAGATCAAACCTAAGACATAACTTACTGTGAGTGGAAGAGAAATGCTATGGGGTTGATTTAAAAGTCACCATTTCAGACTGTTTGGAGGGGGAGAATCCAAGATGGCAGTGTAGGTAAACACCTAAACTGCTGCCTCGCACAACGATTTCAAAACGACAACTAAAAGACAAAACGTCTATCACCCAGAACCACGGGAAAGCTGGCTGAGTGGAAGTCCTACAACTAGAAGGAAAGAGAAAAGAGCATTGAGACGTGCACGAGCGCTGAAAAGCTGAGGTACGGAGGCGCGTGATCCGGGCTGGCGGCAGGCATTGCTTTTTTCAACCCCAAGGGAGACAAGCCCCCGATTACTCTGAAATACAGTCTCTGGGGAGACACGGGGGACCCAAACTCCTACAGGGAGAAGCTGGACTGTCTGCCAGTGAGGGTGGTTTGCTTGCAGAGCTGCGCACAGGAATAATTGTTTACTACACTGGGGCACGGGACTCGCGGATGCCATCGGGGACACAGAGCTGGCTAACTAGCAGCCATTGCTGTTTGCCACGCCCTAGCCAAGTGACACCCTGAGACCCCGCCCTGCACAACCTACAAACCCACCCAAGCTCCAAGCAGCGGTTTTAGCATAAGAAAGGCCTGTCCTATCGCAGCTTAACCTAGCAAGCTTGCAGCCCAGGTCAGACAGCTCCAAAACCTCCAAACCCCAAGCAAAGAGGAGAAAACTGTAGCTCTCACTGTAGCTCCTGCTGGGTGGCCTCAAACAGTAGCAGACCTGCACCCCATTGGAGATCCAGAAGCCAGTGTACCTAGTGGTCAGTGTGAGACACCAGATTTCAACTCCTCACATCCATAAGTGACACATTCAAGAGGCAGACTCAGCAAGCACCAAAGCCCCACTGAAACAAGTCCTGTACCATAAGCGTGTCTCCAGCACAGCAGTTCTTATAGACACAGCGAGTCCTCACAGCCGATTGGCCTGGAGGTCAATTCCTCCCAGTGTACCAACAGCAATTAAGGCTTAACTACACCAAGACTTTGCACTCAGCCCACAAAGGGGTGTACCAAGAGCGTCCACATCAGGTGATTGGGGAGGCTGAGCTACTGCCCCCTATAGGTCACCTACCACACAAAGCCACTCCATCAACACAGGGAAGCAGCCAAAATGCGGAGACAAAGAAACATGTCACGAATGAAAGAAACGGAGGAAAGCAAACTACTGGACGACATAGAGTTCAGAACCACATTTATAAGGTTACTCAAGAATCTTCTAAAAACCGCCGAGAAACTTGATGACACTTCTGAGGAGCTTAGTGAGACCTTCAAGGACCTTAATGAGAATGCCAAAAAAATGGAAAAGGACCAGTCAGAAATGAAGCATACACTGTCTAAAATAAAGAATATACAGAAACTCAACTGTAGATCAACATACCCCAAGAATCAAACCAAAGATCTGAAATATGTGGAAACAAAAAACATCCAACCACAAAAACAAGAAGAAAAAAGAATCCAAAAATATGAAGATAGTGTAACGAGCCTCTGGGACAACTTTAAGCGAACCAACATCCGAATTTTTGGGGTGCCAGAAGAAGGGAGAGAGCAAAATATTGAAAACCTATTAGAAGAAATAATGACAGAAAACTTTCCCTACCTGGTGAAAGAAATAGACTTACAAGTTCAGGAAGCGCATAGAACCCCATACAAGAGGAATCCAAAGAGGACCACACCAAGACACATCATAATTAAAATGCCAAGGGCAAAAGACAAAGAGAGAATATTAATAGCAGCAAGACAAAAACAGTTAATTACCTACAAGGGAGTACCCATACGACTGTCAGCTGATTTCTCAACAGAAACTATGCAGGCCAGAAGGGAGTGGCAAGAAATATTCAAAGTGATGAACAGCAAGAACCTACAACCAAGATTACTCCACCCAGCAAAGCTATCATTCAGAGTTGAAGGTCAGATAAAGAGCTTCACAGACAAGAAAAAGCTAAAGGAGTTCATCACCACCAAACCAGGATTACATGAAATGCTGAAGGGTATTCTTTAAGAAGAAGAAGAAGAAGAAGAAGAAAAAGGTAAAGATAAAAATTATGAACAACAAAATGACATCAAATACATACCTACCAACAAGTGAATCTAAAAATCAAGTGAATAAAAATCTGAAGAACAGAATGGACTGGTGAATATAATAGAATCAGGGACATAGAAAGGGAGTGGACTGACGATTCTCAGGGGAAGCAGGTGTGAGTGGTGTGGGAAGAAATTGGACAAAAATCTTACTCCTATGGATGAAGACAGTGGCGGGGGGTAAGGGCATGGGGTGGGGTGGGGAATCAGGTGGAGGGAAACTATGGGGGGGGGGGAAGAGGAACACCTGTAATAATCTGAACAATAAAGATTTATTTTAAAAAAATAAAAATTAAAAATAAAAGTCACCATTTCATACTCGCAATGATAGGCATTAACTAGTATCTGTGGGAATTGAAATGCTAGAGCTTTCAGGGAGGTTAGTAGGGGGGATGAATCCAAAGGCGGGTCGACTGTGAGCGGTGTTGAGAGACGTAGCACTCTTCTGAGGAGAGGAGTGAGGAAGGCCTTACGTTGGAAGGGACAGTAGAGGGTGAGGGTTATGTGTTAGGTCTTGGGAGACCCCTAGGTTCAAATCCTGACTCTGCCACCCACAGGGCACGGCCCCGGGCACAGTACTAGGGCAGTGATCGCCTCCCAGAGTGCCTTCCAGGATTTAGGAGCACGTGTGCATAAAGCAACTCTCACGATGTCCCGCCTACGGGCGGTGCTCAGTGGCTGTAGCTCTCGTTACGGTTGCAAGGGGAATGCGTGATGCCCAGGAGGCTGGACACAGAGGCGCCGTGTGGAACAGGGCACGGGTGGTGTGGAGCCGCTGAGCGGGGTCCTGGGCCACAGGAGGGCCCTGGGAGGTGGGGCCACGGCTCGAGGTCACACAGAGCTTTAGCGTGGCCTGGTGGCGGTGAGTCCCTCCAAGTTCCGTGGGGCCTGGCAGGATGACAACAAATGGAGAGACTCTCCTGGCGCTGCCATCACGCAGCGGCTGGGCAGGGTGTTACGGCGTATGGAAAAGCCTCTGGCACGTGCAGGGCTGTGACCTCGCAGGGTAAGCTGGACGCGAGGGCTCAGCTCCAGGAGCTGTGGGCACGGGGCAGGAGGATGAGCCCTGACAGGGTGGAGGGGACAGGAACCGGGGCGGGAAAAGAGATGGAGTGTGTCTTAGCATGGCCAGCAAAAGCACGCTAGCCAGCTCCGTTTTCACAGTCCTCCACCCAAATGCCAGTGAAAATGAAAGTAAACGTACAGCCCTTCTCTCGTTTCCTCCAGCCCTGGAGTCCGGATTACAGAAAACCCGCTGCCTTCGCTGACCTTCACGGAGGTGCCGCTGACCTTGGGGCTGTGGCATCTGGGGCTGCTGCGGGTCCTAATAGCCGGGCCTCGCCTGCGTTTTCCATGTTTTCCATCAAACTTGCCTCTTTGCTGCTGCGCTGGCTTGTCAGTCTTCGGGCCTAATGGGTTGTGATGGGGTGTCAGGGGCAGTCAGCAATGCTGGGGCAAGGGCGAGGGTGCGGGTGGGCGTCCCTGCTGGCAGGGCCAGGCGCGGAAGCAGATGGCCTTCCTTTGTAGAGAAATAGACAAGAAACTGGGCTGGGTTTTGCTTTTAAGGTATCGATTTGTATCCTTTGATGACTGGGCTGCTGCTCTCCCCTGCTTTGCACATGCCTATCAAAGGCGTCTGCTCCTGTTGTTTAGTAACAGCCGCGCGGTGCAGTGAAGCCGCGCGGTGCAGTGAAAGCTGGTGTTGCGGGTTGTAGCTCTTTGTTGCGGGAAGATAAAGCAAGCTGGGCAAATGTCAGCCGAAACGGAGGCATGAAGGAAAGGCTGTGTGAAATGGCTGGGCCACCTCAGAAAGTCGGCCTCTTTGAGGAAAAACTCCTGTGGGCCCCGGTGCTGTGTGACCTGAGAATGGCATTGCAGTATGAGGGCGTGATGAGGCGGCACGGTGGAGGGCACGTGGAGGGCACATGGAGGGTGCTTTCTGCTGAGACTCGGTGGAGCCCTGTCATGCCACCGGCGTCAGATGCACAAATAGCATCTGCTTCGTAGGCTGTGTCATCCAAGTCCTGTGTCAGGCCACGCGGGTGGGAAATGACGTGGTCAACAATCGAGGGTAATGTACCCTGTGGTCACACAGCACTTCCCAGGCGAGGCTCTATGGTCCTTGTTTATGTGAATTACATTTACGCCAAAGTGGATACCGAGAGGAAATATGACGGGTGGGCTTGACCCAGCCCATGAGTCCCTGAGAAGTTCTGTGTGATTCGGAGTCACCTCCTGCTTTGTTCCCTTTGTAAACCCAATTCTCCGTGTCTCGGGTTTTCTTAAAGGAAAGTCCATCTGTATTGCTCTTTCTTTCTTTTTTAAATATATTTTTTATTGATTTCAGAGAGGAAGGGAAAGGGAGAAAGAGATAAAAAAAAAACATCAACGATGAGAGAGAATCATTGATGGACTGCCTCCTGCACGCCCCACATTGAGAATCGAGCCTGCAACTTGGGCCTGTGCCCTGACTGGGAATCGAACCGTGATCCCCTGGTTCCCAGGTAGACGCTCAACCACTGAGCCACACCAGCTGAGCTGCTCTTTCTTTTTTAAATTGAAAATGTTCATTACAAGGAAAAATGTGATCAGAGAGCATCTAAAGTTGTAGCGAAAATAAAAGAAAGTTGGCTCATCCATATCCCAGCCCAGCTGGACTGTGTTTGCTTCCTTTACCAACTCCAGCCCCATCGTTACTTTCAACCTCAGCCTTTCTGGATGATGGAATTTTAATAAGCTTGTCGCATTTTAATAATCAGAGAAAGTTACACAGTTGAATCTTTTAAAAAATCATCTTCGAGGAAGATGAAGTAGATGTACTTTTCCTATTCCTCCCTCTAATTGCAACTAAAAATCCTAGACAACAGTATATACATAATTTTTGTAAGTATATATTTATGATTAATACATTTCTATAGCAAAAATATATTTATGTTTCTATTATTGATATCTAAATTTGTATTCATTATATTTGTATTGATCCATTTATTATTTTGTATATTATTTATGGTTATTATATAGTGTATGGTGCTCCGGGCCTGTCCTGCATTCCCCGTGCTCAGAGTTCTGGTCTACCTTCACAACGGAGCAGACTGAGGGGCAATTCTGTGTCTTTGGCAGAAGAAAACCTTTCTGCTCAGGGTCCAAGCTGCAAACAGATCCCATTGCCCCAACTGAACATCAACATCTCTAGCTCAGCATTTCGTGTATTCTGAGGAAACATCTTCCCTGGTTGCAGGAATCCATTTTAGGCATATCATTGTGCAGTCCATAAAAGCTCAGAAAATATTGAGTGAACAAATATCTATTGGCACTGCAGGCCAAGCTGACCTGAAAGGACACACACACACACACACACACACACACACCCTGCAAACACATGAAAATGCTGAATAAACTTGTTTTTTAATGCATAGCTGAACTCGAAAGCAAGGACAGGGAATCCCAAGATGTCAGAAATGAAGAACAATTCAAAGAGAAAGGGGTGAGTGGGAGGTGAAGCCAAAGAGATGGCAAGGGCATTGTAAACAGCTATAGCCTGGCAGACTGGGGGCTCACGTTTTGTTTTGTTTTAAAATTTCTTTATTGATTAAGGTATTACATATGTGTCATTATTCCCCCATTACCCCGCACCTCCCATTCATGCCCCCACCCCCCTGTTGTCTGTATTCATTGATTAGGCTTACAGGCATGCATATAAGTCCTTTGGTTGATCTCTCCCCCTCACCCCCACCCTCCCCTACCTTCCCTGAGGTTTGATGTTCTGACTGATGTTTCTCTGTCTCTGCATCTGTTTTTGTTCATCAGTTTATGTTGCTCATTATATTCCACAAATGAGTGAGATCCTGTGACACTTATCTTTCTCTGCCTGGCTTATTTCACTTAGCGTCATGCTCTCCATCTCTATCCATGTTGTTGCAAATGGTAAGAACGCCTTCTTTTTTACCATGGCGTAGTATTCCATTGTGTAGATGTACCATAGTTCTTTAATCCACTCATCTGCTGACGGGCGCTTAATGCCAACACAGGGACAGGAGACAAAACCTGGGGCCCATGCAAGGCAGGGGGAAGAAACACAGCTCCATAGGAAACTGGGAGCCATGGAGCTTTGCCTGGACTGCGACACTGAGTTTGGACACTCAGCACATGGGCTTGACCATTAAGCAAGGAAGATTGCTGCCAGTTTGGGGCAGCCGGTAGACAAAGTTACCTATAAGAGGTTGGAATCAGAATGCCTCCTGTACAAGTCTGCACTACTCCAACTCAGAAATTAATACTAACACCGGTACAGCGATTCCTCTTCCTGGTGTTTATCCTAAAGAACTAGAAACAGGGTCCCAAAGAGATATTTGCCTGCCCATATTCACAGTAGCATTATTCACAATAGCCAGAAGGTAGAAGCAACCCAAATGTTCAAAAATAGATAAATGGATAAACAAATGTGATACACAAGTACAAGAAATATCATTCAGCCTTACAAAGGCAGGAAAATCTGACACATGTTCCGATAGGGATGACCCTGGAGGAAATTATGCTAAGTGAAATAAGTCAGCCACAAAAAGACAAATAGTGTGTGACTCCACTCGTATGAGTTACCCAGAGTGCTCAGACTCATAGAGACGGAAAGTAGGGTGGGGTTGCCAGGGGCTAAAAGGAGGGGGAAAAAGGAGGGGGAAATGGGGAGTCATTGTTTAATGGTCGTAGGGTTTCAGTTTTGCAAGATGAGAAAGTTCTGGGGATTGGTCATACAAGATTGTGAATGGACTTAACATGCCTGAACTATAGACTTGGTTATATTGGCAACTTTTATGTCACGGGTATCTTTCCACCATTAAAAACAGACACAAAGAACTGGTACAGAACTGCTGTAACCTTTTAGGCCCCTCCAGCGCAATGGAAAACAGGACTATCTAATGGAGAGCACAGTCAGGAACCCGTGTCACCCCAGGGAACAATCTGCCGAAGATGAGCTCACACGCAAAGATGACAAACATGGGAACCACAGCACCGTGGCCTAGTGAGCAGAGGCAGCACAGAGATATAGACAATAGAAGAATCTAAGGGAATGTAAAGCAAGTATTCCTGCCAGAGATATAAAAGATTATCTATAAACCACAATGAAAGAACAGAAAAGAGGGTTGAGGAAGAGGTAACATTAAAAAAAACCAACAACACACAAGTAGGAATATTCTAGAAAAGAACAAATATACTGTCATTATCATTTTCTAAAAGGAAATTATCACATGAATTAAACATCCTTCTGATTGATACTGTTACTGAACCCAGAGCAAGGAAGAAAAACAACATGTTTCTTTGGACCTGAACCTTTAACCAACCAACTGCATGATTGATGAGCCATAAGGCAATAGCCATGCTGCCGCCAGACACCATAACACAGGCATCCTCATGTTCATTCGCAAATAGTCAAACTTCGGGTCGGGCACCCTTCGAAGCCCTGAAGACACAGCCCTGAATAAGGCAGACAGGGTCCTTCCTCTTCTGGGCCTTGCCGTCTCCCAGTTTGTTGTCTAGATGACAATAAAGAGGCATAAGTATAATGATTTCAGACATTTTGGTAAGTATACTGAAAACTTTCACACTGAACAATAGCATAGAGTGTAAGGGGGGTGTCGGTGGGGCCACCTTAGGTTGAGTGTTCAGAAAAGGCCTCCCTAAAGAGGAGGCATTTAAGCTGAGCGTGGGTAAGGAGGCACCAGCCACGCCGCCATCTGAGGGAAGAGCCAGCTAAGGACGAGAAGAAGCAAGGACAAAGGCTCTGAGACAAGAGAGGAGAACTGCCCTTGAGTTATTGTTAACAGACTTGGGTAGAAAGGAAGGCTAGTGTGCTTCCCACCAAACACAGAGAATAAGATGCCATGGTATAGATCCCCCCCATTACATGCACTGCCAGATCACTGCTGGTTCCTTTAAGTTCAAGGTGTAACTGAGTTCTGGATACGGTATGTTTGGGAGATTCAAAGCCAGGCCCTGAGTCCCAGCCAGCATTATGCTGGAAGCAGTGACATAGAAATACAGTCTCTCAGAAGTCCCTGCGTGACTTCCACACTTCATGTTGCCCCTGTCTGAGTGAACAAAGGAATTAAGGGCCTTCTCTAGGCTGTGGGACCTCTCCAGCTCCATCTACTTTCTAAGGCAAGGTGGCAATGTTTTTCTGGAAAGGGCCAGAGAGTAAACAGCTTAGACTCTGAAGATCGCACCGTCTCTGTTGCAATAGCTCAACTCTGGCATCGTGGCGACAGCGGCCAAAGATAACACAAGAACCAATGAGATAACATGAGAACGAATGAGATAACACGAGAACGAATGAGCGTGGCTGTGGTCTAAAGTCATGGTGTTTATAGAAACAGCCAGTAGTTTGCCAACCCCTGTTTTACAACAACGATCTCCAAAATGGATCGAATCCAAGATGAGCCTTGGGGTATGGAAGACAGCGTCAGGATTTTTGTTTGTGTTTTTGATCATGGAAAAAAAAAAGAGAGAGAGAAATTAAATCATGTATTCCTTTTTAACACAGAGGTTGACATTGATGCTCTCATTCAATCCGATGACAGAGCGTAAGAGTTCACAGAGGCATGGAAGGAACGGCGATGGGCGAAGGGGTGTCCCCCAAGACAGCAGTGGTGACAGCGGGTCCTCACTCGTCCCTTCCCTTTCAGGGTGTTGCAGTACATTACAGCTCAGTATCACACTCACAATACAGGCAAGTGGCTCAAAAGATTGCAACAAAGAATCCTCAGATCGAAGACAATACCATTAAGACAAGCACAGATGAGTCAGATGAAAATGGCAGAACCAATGCCTGGTGTGAACATTTGTTAGTCACATGAAAGACAAAAACTACGAGAAGTTCATCGTATCTGAAAAGCAGTCCACAAAATATTCAATTCTCAGCTAGTTACCTGTTGCTGTGTAACAAATCATCCCGAAATGCAGTGCTATAAAACAATAGTGCACAGTTAGCATCTCACACCGTCTCTGTTGGGTGCAGCTTATCTGGGCAAATCTGAGATTATGAATTGAAATAGAGAGTCTCACTCTGTATTTTTGGTCATCGTTTGTCAGGGCATCTATCTCGTGGTTAGTAAATAGTATCAAAATATACTCACCAGCTTGACTGCCTTGGGAGAAGTCTCGGAAGATGATGGGTTTTGAGGGGAAGTAAAAGTGAAAACCACAGCGCACACGCAGCCGTGTGGCTGTGGCAAGCCTTGAGCCTGTTCTTGAGAATGAACACAATATTTAAAATCAAGGACAAAGTCCTCTTTTGAAAACCAGCAAAACGTGATCTATATAAAGATTAAAGCAATGCATACCTGAGAAAAGTACCTAGGGCAGATTTTTAAGGGGAAAAGCGCTTATCCTTTTCTGAGAAGAATTAAGTGTCATATTTTAAAAGAAGGGGAATCTAGAGATGTGATAGAAAGGAGAGGGGGAGGGAAAGAGAGACAGCATGAATATCTACCACCATTAGCTGCCAGCTACTTACTCCAAATTATTTCACTTTCATCTCCCTTTGCTGCTCCCTTTCATTGGAACTTCCTTTTTACAGAAGCAAAAATCACGAGAACAAGCACACCATGATCTTTTGCCAGCTGGGCCATCTGCTGTGGGAGCTCAAGCCAACCCCTACATCTAGACACCAAGAGCCCTACTCTTACCTAGACACCTACTCTTAGCTAGCTGGACCCTGTGGGCTGGTGCAGAGTGTCCCAATCGAATTGTTCCTCCAAGGGCTAGCCTACCACAGCCTGGACCTGCCCACCGCTAATAGTATACGTGTTCGTATTGTACGTTGGGCCATAAGTCGTGTAAATTCCATGTTAGCACCCAGATGTCCACATAATTGAAAGGTGACTTAGATAAGTCATTATTATTAAGAATTATGGTCTAAGCCCAGCTGGCTTGGCTCAGTGGGTGAGCGTAGACCTATGAACAAGGAGGTCATGGTTCAATTCCCAGTTGGGGCACATGCCCAGGTTGCCAGCTCAGTCCCCAGTGGGGGGCATGCAGGAGGCAGTCCATCAGTGATTCTCTCTCATCATTGGTGTTTCTCTCTCTCCCTCTCCCTTCCTCTCTGAAGTCAATAAAAATCTATTTTTTTAAAAAATTTAAAGAATTATGGTCTAAGCAATAAGCAACATCTACCTTGGTTTATTAAGACCTTGGTTTTTGTTGTTGTTAATTTTTTTCCATTACAGCTCATATTCAATAATATTGTGTATTAGTTTCCCATGTACAGCTTAGTGGTTAGGCAATCATATACTTTACAAAGTGTTCCCCCTGATATTTTCAGTAGCCACCTGGCATCATGCGGAGAGTAAGCCCTTGTTTTGAGCCACATACTCTGCATCCATGATTCTCAGACTTTATGTCATTTTATCCACACAGCAATCCTAGGGGTAGATATGCCTAATATTCCCCATTTTACAGAAAAGGGAAAACCAAAACTTAAGTAATTTTCCACATACCCAGTCAGTGGCAGATACAGAATTTGACTCCCGAGACTGCCCTCTCAAACTCTGTACCAGGAGTTCTCACACTCTGAGGTGTATAAGAATCACACGAAATATTGCTTCAAAGGCAGATCCCTGGCCCCACCCCAAAGATTCTGACTCAGCAGACCTGCAGTGTGCCCTAGAAATCTCCTTTTTCATAAAACATCCCAGATGATGCTAATTTGAGTCGTTAGTAGCTTTCTGGGACACACACTGTACTGTGTTGTAAGACGCCTCTTAAATTGGTATCTACTCTAACCAAATAAATGGAACTCTCTCTCAGATTTTCAAGGTTAGATTATAACCGTCCCATCCGATGTTATGAATAAGACAGTCTATACACAACACATGCACACATTCAAAGTTACAAAACTGAAAAGCCGGAGGTTATGTTTGCATCACAAAACTATTCTTCAGTTTACAAAAACTTCTCTGCACTAAGTCCTCTTACAGCAGACACTTCCCACACAAGGTGTCACTCAGCACTGCCCAAAAATCAAACAAAACTGTTTGGCTGCTAAAACGGAGTGGGGGGCGGGGGACGACTAATGCCAGAAAAGCACAGCAAAACCTTTAGGGAGTGAAGGTCATTTGGACTATTTTAGTTTGGTCTCCCATATACTTTTCTTAAAGACCTGGTGCTTGAGGGAGAGTGAGAACAAAGCGAATAAACACGTACCAAACAATTAATAGAGAAAACACTCAGAAAGAACCCGTAGCATCACATTTGACAACGTGATCTTTCCTGCGGCGTTTTTGCTGGTGATTTTATATTGCACTCGTGTGGCACAGTCATACCTCCTGCTGGGACAGTGGTCCTAGCTCCTGTGACATGACTAGCTATGTCTTCTTGTCATGGTTGGTGTTGGAAAAAGCATCGAGACTTCCAGGGACGCTGCCATCTGGGTAAGTCTGTGAACAACTGGCCTCGCTCCCTTGCACCACGATTCTATGCACACCATTTCAATCATCAGCTTTTCAGAAACACATTTATTATGTAAGACAGGAGGCCCGTTGCAGAAAGAGATTCGTGCAATAGGCCTTTCTTCCCTTGGCTTCCAGCACCAGTTTTCCTCCAGCCAGAGTCTACCGTCTTCGTCTTTGCTACAGACTCCGGAATCTGCAGTCTTTGTCTTCACTGTGGCCAGAATGCCGCTCATGTAGATTCCTGCCCCCACTCTCATAGCAGGTGTCCTGCCCCACCCAGCCACTCCACGCCTGGAGCAGCTGGGTGGCCGACATCTTTGTCCTTCTAATTTGCATATTTCCTGCTGATTGGCTGGTGGGCATAGCAGCAGTACGGTCAATTTACACGTTTGTCTAGTATTAGGTAAGAAAGATAGTATGTGAAAGAAAGCACTTCTCTTATTGTTAACTAAAATCGTTACACTCATAGTTCTCTTCCTACTGCAGAGCAGCAGTGAGGAGGCCCAGGAGGGCCTGGCCCTGAGAGAAGGGCGAGGAGTCCTGCAGAACAGAACGCAGGCTTCGGGCGGCTTGTGTCCACCTCTCTCTGCAGACAAGGCCAGCTCTCAGCAGGGGAAGGGCAGGGAGGGGCGGAGCCTAGGGGCAGGCTCCCAGCGGATGGCGGATTGAATGAATGGAAAGGGACTTCAGTGATGAATCAATGCAGATTCTGGTTGGAAGTTAAGAAACTGAGCCTCACTCCTGGATAGAGCCAGCTTGACCACCAAGTGTGTGTCAAGCAAGACAGTCGGTTCAAGGAAATGGCTCAGGAGTGAGGAGTGGACCTGGAGGGAAAGCAGGCACTCACCCCCAAAAGGGCCAAGGCGGCGCATGGAGAAAGCCCACCATGACGTCCTCCAGGGGCCCAGAGACGGGCGCTGCCCAAGAACGGCCCACTGTTGCCCACCCACTGGACGTTCAGTTTCTCCAAGGCCCTGTCCACCAACTCACCTTCAGTGCCACCCACCGCCTCGTCTGGGAATAGTCTCCACACGTGGACGGAGGTGGCTGGTCTGCCCTCTCCTCCCAAATGGGCTATTACAGATCTGCCCTCATCTTTCATCCCAGACCGACAGGTCCACAAACATGGCCATTTAGATGTCTTGACTGATTAAACCCACAGGTCGAAGCCCACATTCTCCTCTCGGAACACCTGGCAAGCAACCTACCTGTAGAGGGAAATTGCTCAGAAATTGTCTGAGCCCACGGGGCTGAGGGGATGCGAATGCAGGTTGGGTCAAATGGGAGTTGGGACCAAAGGGGAAGGAGGCTTTCCTGAGGAACATCAGCCTGGGCTGGCAAATGATGAGGGAAAGCTTGGCCGGCGTAGCTCAGTGGTTGAGCATCGACCTATGAACCAGGAGGTCACGGTTTGATTCCTGGTCAGGGCACATGCCCGGGTTGTGGGTGTGATCCCCTGTGGGGAGCATGCAGGAGGCAACTGATCAATGATTCTCTCTCATCGTTGATGTTTCTTTCTCTCTCTCTCCCTGCCTCTCTGAAATCAATTTAAAAAAAAAAAATTTAAGATGAGGGACAAGTGTTTGGAGCAAGGTTCTGGAGGGAGCAAGGAGATGAGAGAGGCTGCCCCACTCCCAGGCTGCTGGGTGTTACACTTCTGCTGAGCAGCCCAGATGGCATGACTAGGTAATAGTGCGTGTATTAAACTGTGTTGGAGAAAATACTTGCAAGATCTATGCACGTGTGCCAATTTCACCTTTATTTCACTAGTGTTGTAGTGTTCATGACTACTGTAATTCCTCACTTAAAGTAAGAATGGCTAAGTGGGAGCGGGACGGGGGAATAGGTGGAAAAGTTGAAGGGATTGAAAAGTACAAATTGGCAGTTATAAAAATAGTCACATGGATATAAAGTACAGCTTAGAAAATATATCCAATCCCGCCCTAACTGGTTTGGCTCAGAGGATAGAGCATCGGCCGCGTACTCAAGGGTCCCAGGTTCGATTCCGGTCAAGGGCATGTATCTTGGTTGCGGGCACATCCCCAGTAGGAGGTGTGCAGGAGGCAGCTGATTGATGTTTCTCTCTCATCAATGTTTCTAACTCTCTCTCCCTTCCTCTCTGTAAAAAATCAGTAAAATATTTTTTTAAAAAAAGAAAATATATCCAATAATATTATAACAATTGTATGGTTACAGATGGGTGATTTATCAGGGTGATCACTTAAATTATATAAATATCTAATCACTTTGTTATGCGCCTGAAACTAATATAATATTGTACATCAACTGTAATTGAAAAATTAAATTAAATTTTTTTAACTTTTAAAATAAATGAATTGATTGACTAAATTAAAAGAATAGGTAACATTTACTGAACTCTTTCCATGAACTGTGCTATGATTCACCTACATCATCTCATTTCATTCTCGCATCAGTCTAGCAAGGTAGGCACTGCTATCTCTCTTTGGCAGACAAGGAAGCTGAGACTGAGAAAAGTAAAGTAATTCGCTTTTAAATAAAAGAATGAGCCCTAACCGGTTTGGCTCAGTGGATAGAGCATTGGCTTGCGGACTGAAAGGTCCCAGGTTCGATTCAGGTCAAGGACATGTACTTTGGTTGCGAGCACATCCCCAGTGGGAGGTGTGCAGGAGGCAGCTGATCGATGTCTCTCTCTCATCGATGTTTCTAACTCTCTATCCCTCTCCCTTCCTCTCTGTAAAAAAGCAATAAAATATATTTTTAAAAATAAATAAATAAAATAAAAATAAAAGAATGAGCGGCAGTCTGGAGCCACCCTGCAGAGCCGAGCAGGTCCAGGGTGCCAGTGGCCACCCGCAGGGGCAGCCCTGATATAAAGCATCGTGCAAATGGTACACGTCAAAATGCTGCCCAGATCCCTGACAGCAGCCTACACCGGGCTCACGGTAGCTGTTCAAGAAAGCAGGTGTTTAAACATCTTAGGAAGCTTGCTGTGTAGGGTGATGAGCACAAACAGCATGTGGGCGCTAGAGCAGCTCGGCTCAGTCGGCAGGAAAATGGGGTTCGCCTCCCGATGGTGCCCGAGAGATGAAGTGCCACCACCTTAGTGACAGCAGTAGGGGAGCAGCACAAAGGCGATTAACAGTATCAGTCAGGCTGCGCCGGCTGGACAGGTTGGGGCGGGCCGGAGGGGAGAACTGGAGAAACATTTGGGGCGTCGTCTGTGAAAGAGCTTCAGAGAGATGTGGGCCACGCAGGCCCGTCCCACCCCGCCCCGCCACCCTCACCGATGGCTCAGAGTGTAATGATGTCTCCAGTAATGTATTTCTTTCTCACCACCAACGCGTGGCTGTGCTCTTCTCATGTTGAACCCCCGCCTCTGGGATCCTGGCAGCGTGAGAGAAGGGCTACGGGCTGCAGCCTTGTGCGCAGGACGAGGCTACGGCGAGAGCAAGCGATTTCCCTCGTCTGCGGTGTTAATGCGGTGCAGCAGAAAGCCAATAAGTGCGTGACCTTGTTCCACGCGGAGTGCGTTCCTCTAACGGGCTTTTCCTCCCAGGCAGCAAGTCTGCACGGGGCGGGAGAGCAGAATGGCTTTTCCTTAGAAAAAAATGTATAAGAAGGTACTTGGTTTTTCCAGCCTTTTTTTTTTTTTTTTCCCTCTCTTGCCTTTCATTTTTTCCATTTCATGAACTGTGGAAGCGTGTTCCTTTTTGCACATCATGATATTAGCGAAGTCGTTTTGCTGAACGGTCTGCCTCCCTGAGCCCCCTGGCTTGGTGCAATCTGGTGCTGGAAATGGACCCCGACTCGAGATTCACACCAATTCAGATTCTGCTCAGCTGCATTAGGTGCCATAGTTCTTGCCTGGATTCCTATCTGCCCGCTTGACTGTCTGGGACACATGGGTATATACGGATGGACAGAAAGACAGATAATGAGATGCTACAGGTCAATAACTACTTTCAAACCAATGCCATAATTAAGAAAGCCTGGATTTCATTTTCTTGCTCCTGCATCACTCTTGTTTGGGGTTGTGCCAAGCCAAGACTGATTTATGCCACTGCACACCATGAATAGAGCTTTTGAAATAGAGAAGGGTGGCCACAAACGCGGCGTTTAATTTGCTTGCATAGTAATAGGTGCTTAGCTGACGTGCAACTGCATCACACAGGAGCCAGCATCTCAGCTTGCTCTTCTGACTCGCAGACACCTACTATGTGCCAGTCCCTGTGCTAGTGCAGGGCATTCAAAGATGGGTAAAAAGGGGAAAAACAAAAAGAGAACCTGTAACTAAAAGGGTCGTGGCACACAATGAGGGGTAATGAACGCCGTTTTTGAAAACTGTTGGAACACCCTGCTACGCTTCACACCGAAAACCACCCTTCTCTCCCTCCACCCCCGAAGCAGTCAAGAACAAAAGGAAATGATTCTGAATTTTTTTTTTCCTTTCTTTCCAAGCACCTTGGGGAAAGCCAGGCATGGAGCCAAAAAAGGAGGGTGGTTTTACTCAGGGAAAACACCACCACCCTGTTTGGCTTTGATGACAACAAGAAAGAAAGAAGCCACTGCATGGTGGGTAGGGGCTTGAGGGACGGAGATGGGAAAGGCGTGTGCGTGTGGCGAAGCGCCGTGGGCCAAACAGCAGATCTAATCACACGCACTCCGCACGTGGCCGCTCCAGCCTCTGGGAGAAGGAACTCTTACATCGGCTGGGTTTCTAAGTGTTTCTTCTTCCACTGGGCAGAGGCTAGCCAGCCTGACAATGCAGAAGATAGTCCTCGCAGCCTCCCTGTCCTCCAGAAAAAAGAAGACGACTCTTCGCTAAGACAAACCATTAATTCCAAATTAATTCCAACCTAATAAAATGCTCTTATCTCCATCACGCAGGTGAGGTGTGGTGTGAATATCCATGAGGCTCCACGCATAGAAGCAGCCAGGGATTGTCACTGTGATCCTCCCTCTCTTTCCAGGATCACAGGAGCTGAGTCTGGGCTTAGGGAAGCAAGAATGCTGAGCTTTAAAAAAAATAATAATGCTAAGATAAATTATCCCCTCCCCTTCCCTCTCCCCTCCTCCCCATCTCCCTGCCTTTGTTTCCCGGCGAGGCTGATGGTACCCTGATAAACCCACAGCAGGAATAAGCTGCAGCTCTCGCCCTCTAGAGGGCGCTGTGTACTCCGGACTCGGGAGACCTCCCCAAGGTCACCTGCGCGGGTCTGTTCACATCACGCTTTAGAAAGTCTAAGCGTTGAACAGGCCTGAACAGGCCGGAGTGGGAGAGGGAGCTGGGAGAGGAGGCAGGCCTGGCGCCCACAGAGGCCCAGGGAGGAGAGGCCTCTCCCAGGGAGTGCTTCCGGTGGCTGAGGGATGGAAAACAACAGAACAGAAACCGAGGAAAAACAAGCGCGCGGGGAGGGGCACCCTGAATCGTTCCACACAGTCCTGCTCAGGCGAAGGCTGGGTAGTGCCAGGCCACAGAAGAGGTGCCAGAGCCACCAGGGAACTCTTTTGCTAGACCCCAAATGGATGCGTTTTACAACGAGATCCAGACTGAACCGCTTCCCAAGTCTCCCTTGATCATTCCCAAACAATCTGACAGCACGGGCCCTGTGGCAGAGGTGCTGTCACAAGCCACTTGCCGAGGAGGAAACAAAGACACGGGTGAAAACTGACCCGAGGTAACCCCGCCAGCACCCTCAGGGCTGGTATACACCCCTGATCCGGCCGCAGGGACCACCCACCTGACTGCTGTGTTCATTGACTCCTAAACACCCCACCTCAAAAATTAGGCCAGAAAGGGAGGGTGGGGGGGCAAGGGGGAATAAGGACACATATGTAATACCTCCATCAATAAAGAAATTTAAAAAAAAATAAGATAAAATAAATGAAAATAGGCCAGAAAGCCTGGCTGGTGTTGCTCAGTGGATGGAGCGCCGTCCTATATACCCAAGAGGCCCTGGGTTCGATTCCCGGTCAAGGCACATGCCCAGGTTGCAGGCTTCATCCCCAGTAGGAGGAAGCCCATCAATGTGTCTCTCTCATCGATGTTTCTATCTCTCTCTCCCTCTCCCTTTCTCATCATCTAAGAATCAATAAGAACATATTTTTAAAAATAAAAATAGAAACAGTTGGAAAAACTGAGCCTTCTAAACCGAAATACCAAAGTCCAGCTTGTTTGAACTCCATCAATGCTGCCAGCTGGTAGAGTGAAGATACGAACAGCTGTCTGTCTATCCTTTCTTATTTAGCAAATGCCGAAGAGTAAGGAATATAGACAGGGAGTTAGGCTTGTGTGAAAACTTAGTGAAACTTCTGTTAGAAAGATAAACTATGGAAGTTAAGGCTAGGAAGTCAATCTCCTAAAATTGCACTAAGACCCAATCTTCAGGATATTCCAGGGCTTTTTGAATCAATTTGAGCCCCTCCCGTTAGATTTATGTGCTCCCCACTTTACTTTATCTCCTTCATTTCTGCCATCTTCACCTCCACAGTTCAATAACCACCTCTCCCCTCTTTTGTTTTTCTTCTGTTTTAACACCAAAAAAAATGTCATTCCTTCTTTCCAAAACTGAACCACCTGCCTTGTCGAATACCTGGACTCAACAATTACCCCTCCTGTACTTTTGCCCCACTCTCTGCCTCTTCGCCTCTGCCCACAAACCCATGCTACTCTCTCATCCTTATAAATACAACAAATGCATGAATAAAAAGTGCAAACCCTCCCTTGTACCCAGGCGCCTCTTTCTAACAAGGTTTACAAACCTTGCTCGGCCCTGAGAGTCACCTGGGCCCTTGTTTATTATTCCCAGGCACTTTCCCCCAGATATGGGCTTGGCAGGTGTGAGACAAGGTGTGGGAATCGGTGTGATGGGGCAAGTTCGGAAAACACTCCCCTTCAATTCTCTCTTCTGTGTCTGCAGATGCTAAACACGCAGACTGTTTAGCAGCCCCTGCATCCTCACCTCCCACGCACTCTCCAGCACACAGCAATGCTCTCACCCTAACACTCTGCACTCTGCTGGGTATTTCGCAATGCAACAGCACAGCCAAGTTGAACTACAAGTCTCACGATTTCCTAACCTGATGGGTCCAGGTGAGGGCTGGCCACTCAGAGAAATCTGCGTGAGAATCCCAGGGCAGGAGTGAAACAGCAGGCTTATGTTCTGACGGAGGTTGATGGAGGGCCCAGGACCTGGTGGCTCCTGTGTTGGCATGCGGCGTACATGGGCCCACAGCTCCTGCTCCTTAAACTTCTCTGAGTCCTGGGCCAAGCACGTACGTAGCTCCACGGGGAAGCACCTGACCTGGGTCATCAAGGTTGGAGGTGGTGAGAGACAGGTGCGGGTTACAGTTGGTCCTTGTAGGTAGAGTTTGTCTTCACGGGTTCCAGTTTGTCCTCAGTTCCCCTGCTCAGATCCCATTGTTCTTCCCAATCTGTGGCCCCCACCAGCCACAGAGGCAACAGCCTTCCATAGGCTTCTCCAAACAGTCCAGTTGTCCTGAGAAATCCCACACGCATGCCTCGCCCAGAGCTCCTGCTTCTCTGATGGTAGAACCCCCTTTGAGGCAGACATTGGTGCTAGAAGTGGTTCCGGGGAACAGGGCCTTAAAGATGGGTTCTTTGACTTGGGAGTGATTTATGTAGAATTGATTCTCTGATCTGGTTAGATTGAAAGGCAGTAACGGCCCTATCACCGTCGCTAAGGGGACACCGGTAGCCTGTGACATGCAATGGCAAAATATTCACTGAAGTGTCCTCTGTAACACCTGTACCCGGGTGTCTAGAAAACAAGGCTTTGTGTGACCACATAGTTGCTGCTACAATGGATGTGAGTGAAAATAACAACTATAATGGCCCTAGCTGGTCTTGGTTGGGCATCATCCCGGGCACAGAAAGGTTGCTGGTTCGATTACCGGTTGGGGCACATGCCCGGATTGTGGGCTTGACCTCCGGTAGGAAGCATACAGGAGGCACCCAATTAATGTTTCGTTTTCACATCCATGGTTTTCTCTCTCTCCCTCTCCCTTTCTCTCTCTCTCTAAATCAAATTTTAAAATCTTTAGGAAAAAGTATAATGTGGACTGCTTTTGAGAGTACTAGAATATTCAGCAAAACAAAATGATGAGTTTGGGACTCTCATTCCATTTCAGGTCTGAAGAAAGGACCACTACGTTCCTAGGACTGCCCTAAAGGAACATTGGTTTCCTGTAGTCAAGATTTCAGGGGCAGGGAGGAGATGGGGGGAACATCCAGTCCTAAGGATTGCTGAATCACAAAGCAAGTTAAATTCACAACCTGGTCTTATGGTAAAACCAGGACATTATTATATGTATTTTGCCACAATAAAAAATTTTAAATAACAAAAAAAAAAACAACAACTTAATCAAATAGGTCTCTCTTCAAACTATGATTCTCCAAGTTTTTAAATTGGAGGAATCTTTTAACATTATAAGTTTCTCCCCTCACTACCCTGCCAACACACACATAGAAACACATGACGGTGGCTGTATTTTTAGTGTCATTTGAAAGAGAAAACAGATAAGGAAAGGCAAGATCAAAAAGAAAAGCAAACCAGGGCATTAACTGGGACCTGAAAACGTGACATAGTTTCTGCCAAACCTTTTTTTGTCAGGGGAAGGATTCCTCCTTGCCCGCGTCTTCTCCTAGTTCCTCCTGTGGCCCACCATCGGCAGTGGGCTCCGCAGAGAGCGGGTTCTCCCCGTGACCTACCCGTACGCCTCTCCTTGCTTCTAGACCCATGACCAGACAAGTCCTGGCAGATGTCAGGAGCTAAGGAACAAAGGTGACCTGGGGAAAGGTGCCTTACGTGCCAAGAAAACTGGGTGTTGGATCAGAGGGAAGGAATATACCGGATGGAGCCAAAGGGGTGCGCTGAGCAGGGATGCTGGAGTCACTGTGTTAACTGGAGCAGCTGGAATTGGCTCTAACCTTTGCATGTTTCCTAAAACATGGAAATAAAAGTAGCCTACACTGAATGAAGTTGAAATGGCAGAACTTCCTTGGGAAACTTCAAAGGAAGATAGATATCCAGAGGCTGAGGGGATCCGGATTATAGAATGGACTCACGATACAAGGCCTGCTCTCCCCTCCCTAACGGTGCCTGCCCGGGGGGCCCAGCCTCGCCTATTCAAGGCTGTCAGAAGTGAATTGCTGCGGGGAGCCCTGGCATCCTTGAAGAGCAACGTGAGGCCTCTTCTCTTCAGGCCAGGAGCGACCATGAGAGCTGCTACCATCAAACTGGACTACCGAGTTCACTGGGGATGAGGGGTCCTGGGGTGGCAGGGGCCTTAATCGCAGAGACAAGGGCAGCCAGCTGACCATCAGGAGCAGCAGAGCTAAAGCAGTGATCACAATGCTTTGAACCATCAAAATCTTTGGTGTTGACTATTGGCCTTGATATCCCTAGAACTGAAGTAGGTGTGTGACCTGCTGGATCTGGTGGCAAGGAGTCTGGCTTGAATCATCACAACCGAGAGCATTTTCCCCTCCACCATTTCCTGGATTTGAGCTAGTTCACCCGCCCAGAGCCCCTTGAAGGAGGGTAGGCCGGTTCCCCTGGAGAAAGGTCCCAGCTACACAGCGAATAATTAACTGATTCGTCTCCCGGAAGTCTGCTGTGACTCCTAATTGCCAAAATACTTGACTGTGGACTACCAAAGGCTTGACACCATGGACCACCTGCCCCTTGAAACGTCCAGTCTTTGTTCCGGAACACTTACTTCTGCTGCTTCTGCGGCAACTCGGACCCTCTTTCCCAGGTTCTTCTTTCTAACCCCATACATTTCTATCCGGGTCCTTTTCCTCCTCTCATTTCCTAAAACACTCGCTTCCTTGTCCTGTAGACAGAGATTCTAAACTTCCCTCCTCAGGCCCAACTTTTACGCTGTGCACTATCCCTGTGTTTCTGTTAGCTAAACATCAAATACCTGGATGTTCTATTGCCTCTTCAAAATCACCCTGTATCTGCCATGGACTGAATGTTGGTGTCCGCCCCAAAATTAATATGTTAAAGCCCTTACCTCCAGAACTGAGAAAGAAATTTCTGTTATTTATAAGCCACCCTGTCCAAGAAACTTTGTTATTGCAGTTTAACCTAAGACAATGCCATATTTCTTTGTTTCTCTACCAGTAATGCCATAATCTTCCCAACCAATCAGATTGGGAATATCAGGCATCTTTGACTCCACCTCTCTCTTCTCTTCCCACATCTAATCTAAAACACTAGCAATTTTATTTGCACAGTCTCCCCTGCCATTACTAAAAATGCAACTCGAGCTCAAATCCATGTTCCCTCTGGAGGACTGTCACAGCCTTGCAGTGGGCTATAAGCTCTATGAGAACAGAAATGCTGTCTCTGAGAATTGTCCTTTAGAAACAGCGATCACCTTCCCTAACCTTCCCCCCTGACTTCACAAGGAATACACAGCTATGAAATTGTAGTTTTGTGCTCTCTGGGCCTGGTCAAATACTTAGGCAGGGCATTCTTTCCCTAATAATGACACCTACCAGCAGAAACAGAAAGATATGCATTTATTCTCTCCTGGCCTGCTCACTGCTTTTGATTCTCACCTCCCCCCAACTCCCCATTACATCTAAATCAGCCACTGCCCTCCCCCCGTGCTTAGCACAGCATAAAGTAAAAGCTTGACAAATGCCTCTTGAAATGAACCCCCCTCCCCCAGAAACAACCTCTTACTTATCTTTCCACGCTCAGTATCCTCCAGGTGACCTAAAATATCGATGGTGCTAACCACTGACCACAGCTCTCTCTGCGGGCAGCTGTGTTCAGTGGGGTTTACCAGTCCCTTCCCACAGCGTAGCCAAGGGACCAGGCACTGCAAAACAGAGAATGATAACAGCAAGAAGGAAGATGGTCAGCCCTACATCTGGCTTCGGGGCAGGGCCACCCCGGTGTCCCGGACCTCGAGAACACTGGGAGTCCTTCCCGGCCCCTGGGTTCAGCCTTCCATGTTGCCCGTCACCGAGGGTCCGTATTGTTTTTAACCATCACTGACTGGGTGGCAGGGGTCTGTTGGAGTTTCAGTTGTCCTAAGTGGCAGTGACGGCTGGTTCTTCCACGATGTGTATGTCTGGGAAGAGTAGGTTGGTAGCGAAGGTGGATTGTCCATTCCTTTTCCCCCGGCACGATGGAGAACACCCAGCAGAACAAGGAAGCCTGGGCTTTTCTGATGCAATGGCCCGGCCTCTGCTGAAAGGCCTCTTGCAAAGGGGAGGAAGCGCCCCAGGCTGACAGTACTGGGCCACCCAGAGCAGAACAAGTCAGGACAGTGGGCTCTGAACCGAGGCTTTCTGCAGAAACACAAAGCCAGCACAATCCCCGTGGGTGACCCTGCAGCGTGGGTCACTTCCAGCCCTTTCTTGGTGGTCCTGCATCGGAAGGCTCTGCCTCATGGATCGGTGGTCTCCACGACATGCGGGTCCCTAGGGCACACACCTCTGCACCCTAAACCCCCAGCCTTGCCATCAGCCCGGCAGGCTCCTCCCACTTCTCTGATGCAGCCCTTAGTCTACAGCGAGGACTTAATTATCCAGCCTGCATTCATTTAATTCACCACCGAATCAGGCCAACTGAAAATTGTCAACCCCGAGACGTTCTTTGCAGCTTCTCTGAGGTATTTCTGAAGGGAATAGCAGCCTGTCACTTTTAGACAAGTCGCTTGATTTCTCTGGGCCTGGGTTTCCTCCCGCATAAAGCGAGGGGGGGAATAAGGGTGGTGGCTTTAACCCTGACTGCATTTTAGAATCATCTGGGGGCCTTGTAAACCAAGCCCGGGGCCTGGGCCTCTCCTTCCCAGACCAATTAAGTTAGAATCGGGGGGGGGGGGGGGGGCAGAGGCCAAAGCCCTAGTGTTTTTTAAAAGCTCCCCCAGGGATCATAAGGTGCAGGAGACATTGGGGAACAACCCCCAGAATGGACCATCCCTCAGATAACTTTAGCGCCAACCTCAGGTTACTCTGCAGGGCCCCCACGTGGGGCCTGAGCAGAGGTTACCGTTTGAGTGAGTGGGTGCTGAGATCTCTGACAGTGGAGTGAAGGGGAGCGGGGGGGGGGGGGGGGGGCACGAGATTAACTCACCAGTGATGTCTTATTGTCCAAAGTGAAAAGTGCAGGCAGATGAAATGGCCTCCTCAGACCTCATGTGTCCCTGGAGAAGACAGGCTCGGGGGTCTTTGGGATTTTGCCTGGGCCTTGCATCTGCCAAGCAATGTCCAGAAAAGACAGTCGTCGACCTACTGCGTGAGGCAGCCGGCCTTTCACAAGGCGCCCCACACCCTCTCTGCAAAGACGAACGGGCCCAACCTTCATGTCCTGCAAGAAATCCCACCTGTCCGATCCGCTCCTGCCCTCCTTCCTTCCAGTCATCGGCCAACACGCAGTTGTGAAGTGCCCACCGGCTGGCTCAGGCGTCCCCGGCCCCGCCCCACAGATGTGTCCGGAACAGAAGCAGGCAGAGAGGAGAGCAGGGCCAGGCTGCTGACTGCTGCGCAGGGAAGCAGCAGGGGTCAAGGTGAAACAGCAAGAGGTTCAGGCTAGCCTCGCGGACGAGGTGAAAGCTGCACAGAACGGTGAACGACGTCCCCTTTCTTCTCCCCCCTGCCCTGCACACTGGTCCCCCAGAACTAGACTTGGCTTTGCAGGGTGATGGGCAGTGTCCTGGGTCAGCCATTTCCTCTGTTAGCGTCTCGATTCTCCTCAGCAGCGAACACACAGTAGGCGCTCAGGAAGGAGCCCTCGGAGATGGAAGAAAAAGGCAGGACTGAGACCGAAAGGACTGTTCTGTCTTACTGTCTGCCAGACAGTCCCTTCCTCTCCCGGGCGTGCACACACCCCGAGGTTTTGGGTCCCACGTTGGGGTCAAATGGGTTTCATTTCATAGTCACAGCATTTCCCAGGGAAGTGGCCTTGCAGATCATCCCAGCCCCCTATCTCACAGGCAGGAGCCTGCGGCCTGCGGGTCTCAGACTCTCCCACGGGGGCAGGGCAGACCCCAGAGGTCGCGCTGCAGCCGAGTGAGCTGTCACTGCCACTTAGGAGCTCACGGGCTGCAGCACCAGCAGGGCCACCCTCACCCCTCGGTGGCTGCGGGTACAGGGGCCGCACGGTGTCCCGGCGCGTCCCTGGCTGCCCAGTGCTCCCCACGGCACCAGAGCTCCTGTCCAAATCCCTTCAAAGCCAGCCACTGGCCGAGCGCATCCTTAGGGCAGTTTTCCGAGCGCGGGGGTTTCTCTGCGAGCAGCCTGCCTGCACCTTGCTTCTCTCTCCAAAGCCAGGCAGTAGCCATGGCTGGAAAAGAGCGCGGGTTCATAGTAGAACTACGGAAAGCTACCACCGCCTCCTCCGCCTTCGCTAAGCCACGTGCCCTCTGACAAGCACAAGGCCACACACTCCTCCGGGATCGTTCCAGGTGCAAGGTAAGCAGCCAACCAGAGCGAGATCCCAACCGTCACGTCTGAGTGCGTTTCGAGCTTGAAAGATCCTTCCACTCAAAAACCACGCGGTGTGCCGATGAGTACCACATCTGCTTCCTTCCCTGCGCCCTACCTTGTTTGGGAGAAAACTGGATGATTTTTTTTTTTTTTCATTTTCCAAATTAAAAAATCCATCATATTGACAGTGCTTTTCCAAGCAACGCCGGGCCTTCTCGGGAGGCGCGGACAGGAGGAGCCGTGCGGTGTCTCAGACAACGGTGACCTAAGACTCACACGACGCCAGAGCCAGAGCCGTCTTTGGAATGAGCAGGCCGCTTGGAATCGGGCACCAGGTTTTTAATTCAGGTAATGGGGGCGCCTGGCAGGGGCAGCTTCTGCCACGTCTGCATGCTCTGGCTCTACAATCACGACCTCTGAGACCGCAACCTCATCCTTAAGATGAGTGGGGTCTTGGGGGTCTGTCCTCGGCACCATCCCCGCGTGCAGCCCTGAAAAGGACAAGGTTTCTGTGTCTGCCGGCTGCCAGCGGCTTATAATAGAACAGCAGGTAATAGCTAAGCAGGGAAATAGGCCGGGGCCTGAAGTCTCATCCCCTGGAGGGAGGAATCATGATATTGTCAAGTAGCGAGAAAAATAAAAAACTGACAATGTTACCACCAAGAAAGCTGGACCGGACGGCAGACTCTGTTATACTTGGCTGTCCTTTGCGTTCAGAGATAATGCGCCTGGCAGTGATGGCTGTCTGAGCCTCAGGATGGGGCTTAAATACCAAAGGGGAACCCAGGAGTCCTCTCCAGGCTGCATACATGTTCGCTGCCGCCTCGTCAGCCTTGGTTCCTCTGCCGCTCGGAGTCACAGTTAACCAAAGCCTTGGGGCGCTCCTGCCTTCCTGCCCACGAGGGAAGCTTGGCTCCTGGCCGTGGTTCCGCAGAAGCGATGCTACAGATAGGTTGGGGAGCCACTCTGGCCTGGCCCCCTGCCCTGGTTAACCCAGGAAATGGGAGCCCGGTGAGGATGGGAAAGGGCCTTGAGTGGAGAGCATGGACCGTGCCCACAGGCCTGCAGGCGGGCCCGCGAGGAAAAGTTGGGATGCGGAGAAGTCACCCCACCACAGCCGCCGCTTTTCAAGCCCCTCCAGCGGAGGAGGGACCTGCACCGTCTGATGAGGCGCTCACAACTCTCACGCCACAGAGGAGTGCAGCCTTCACTTACAGGTGAGGACCCTGAGGTTCAGAACACTTATTTGTCAAGAGTCAAAAGGTTATTAAGGAGTTCCAGTTTCCCGGCGGCACATAAAGAGCTGAGGGCCTCCACTCTGTTCTCATTAGAAACTAAACATTTCAGTCTTCGGCCCACGTCTCTCTTTTCCCAGATTAAAAAATAAATAAACGTAAGAGTTAATAAGCACATTCAACGTTTTGCCCTGGCCAAGCTCATCGGTTCATTAGGCACGTTTTCCATCTTCCAAGTTACCGTGGCATGAGTTGCCTTTGACCCAACATGGGTCAGCCCTTTCCAAACTCCAATAGCAATGCTCTCACGGCTCTTCCAGCTTCTGCGAACAAACTCCTCGCTGCCCCTTCCTCCTCCACCTGCCGCCCATCCCCAAGCCAACGCCATGTTTCAGATCTTCGCCATAATTTTACCCACTCCCAGTTACCAGTTTCTGTAACAGTTACCTATTACTGCCCAGCAGAACACGCCCAAATGTAATGGTTTGAAACAGCCACGATATATTCCTTCCTGTGCCTCTGTGGCTCGAGGGAGGAGTCCTGTGGCTGGCCTTTCCTGGGCTTGGATTGGCTGGCAAGCTGGGGGAGCTCACCTGGGCCTTTATCACCAGAAGGTCCTCCATCTGGGCTTGTCCTCAGCATGGCGGTCTCCGGGTTACCAGAGGGCAAAAGTGGAGGCTTTAGAGCCTGGCCGGCGTGACTGAGCATTGATCTATGAACCAGGAGGTCATCGTTCGATTCCTGGTCAGGGCACAGGCCCTATTTGTGGGCTCATTTCCCAGTAGGGGGCATGCCAGAGGCAGCTGATTAATGATTCTCTCTCATCACTGATGTTTTTATCTCTCTTTCTCCCTCTCCCTTCCTCTCTGAAATCAATAAAAATATATATTTTAAAAAGTGGAAGCTTTAGAGCCACTAGAAGCCACCCAATGTCACTTCAGTCATATTGTATTGGTCAAATCAAGTCACAAGACAACAAGTGGAAAAAAATGTACTCAACCTCCTGATTAAAGGTGCAAAAGTACATAAATATGGGAAAGTGTAATTCATTGGGAGGAGGGCATTATTGTAACCATCTACCACAAAATATACATATTTATGTATGGAAAATGTTTGTTTTTACTTCTGAATTTGAAAGCATGATATCTGCTTTACTAGTTTATTTCAATAAATGTAGTTGAGTCATAACACTTTATGATAGTCAGCTAGTGAATGGCCTGTAGTATATTTGGCAAAAGTAATGAATTCTTAGTGATTCAAGATTTGCCTTGAGCTCCCAGCTATAAAATGTTTCCTGTGAAGTAAAATGATATTGCTAAGGAATTTTTGTGGAAATTATAGGGTTTATGGATTAGCAAAGTGAGAATTAATGAGGTTCCTCTGTCTTTACTGCAACCTAAGAACTGCAACACCTATAAAGAAATTAGTTCTAAGAGTGAAGGCCTTTTTAAAATCATTTTGGCAAAGATGACATCATGTTGAAAGCAGAAAGCTGTAAAAGCCTAAATTTTGCCATTATGGAAATTATTTTTATTGTAATGCATAATTTTTATTAATTAAATTTTCACAGGGATAACCTGGCAATAAAATTATTTTTAATCTAAAAGTATGTCTATAATCTTACTGTGTAATACATTTTTTACAAAGGTTTGGGACAATGTAAGCTATAGTTTCTGATCTTTAGTTCTCAGAGTCAGTTTTACTATTTAAAATTAAGAAAATTTTATGCCTGTATAAAATATAATTTCTTGGATGTATGAGATAAAAATCTTATTTTTATTTATGTCCAAAAATGTGTAAAATAACACATTTAGCTAATAACAAAGTTGTGCTGACAAATATTGAATAAGGTTGTTTTAGCCAGTAGACATGTAATTTTACATATAGAAGGAAGATCCAATCAAATTAGATGAGACAGAACCTCATGACTTAATTTATAGTACAATGATGCCATCCTAATTATCCAATAGTCTTTATCAGGCTAAAAATTTTGACCCCAAAGATGATGACTTCAAACACATCGATAGCACCAGCTTCAGAATAAATTACACATTCAGACAAAATCAAAAAATCTATGTGCAGGACACTTCAATGTATTTAAAAACGTTCTGCAATTCATCTTACAACTTAAAGTCTGGTAACCACTCTGCCAAAAAGCTTAAAATTCACAATGATGATGTGCGGGCCCCAGAGTAGTCACATCCTTGGAGACAGAGCAGAATGGGCTATTGTAGGGGCTGAGGAAGGAGAGGGTAGGCAGTTCTTGGGATGGATGGTGGTGATCATTGCACAACACACATCTCAGAATGTGTGCAGGGAGAAAAGAAAGCAACTAATATTATAGACCATAACCAACATCAAGGGTGACACTGAGGTACAATAACCATACGGAAGGAACAAAACCACTTTTCCAAAATGGCAGCTCCTACCGGTAATTCCGATGAAACTCTGCTTAAGCGAGACCATCACATTCAAGAGAAGCCATTGTTGAGAGACATGAGCGAAAAGTGGGCACATTGAATCTGAAAAAAGAGCTTGTAGTTAAAAGGTGACTGAAGGGTTTAAATTTTTTCTCAATGTCAGGACTAGCTGAAACATTTCCATGTCCAGGTGTCTTCACAGACCCCAGGGAAAAATTAGTAACCTGCACAAAACATCTCAAATAGTTGTGATTCCCACCGCCCGTCTGCGCGCGTTTCCCCAGCCCCTGCCATCCCCTGGCTCAGCCCCAGTCATTTTTCTAGGTCAGGCACTCTGAGCCTCCCCGCCTCTCTGCCCCTGATTGCTGCTCTTGGAGTGTGCAAAGCACTCATGTCTCCCTCTCAGCATTTATTTGATTAAGACCTAAGGGTCTTTCCAACAAGCCCGGAAGCTGCTGGAAGGCTCTAATTGTGTGTTGCTCTGTTGTAACCCAGACCTTATGATAGTGTTTGGCCCACAGTAGACAGATAATGCAGGTGTGCTGAATGAATGAATGAATGAAGAATTAAATGAATGGTACACACTTTGCAAGCTTATGAAAAGGGCCACAGTTCAAGAGCCAGGCTCAATCAATCCCCCAAGATCATCCGATGGGAATGAAGCATGACCAGCCACTGCGGAGGTGATCCAAACCAAGCCAGACAGCAGCAAGGAGGTGGGATGCGACGCTGGCCAGCACCTTTAAGAAGATACTACACTTCCCAACTGGTGCGTTCCAGAAAGCAATTCCCATTCCATCTTGTGGTAACTCACATTCAGAATACAATTTCTGAAGGACCTGTGAAGAGCCATGAAGAGTAGCCGCTGACCGGTTTGTTCTGAAAAGTGTCTGTCACAGAACTCACTTGTTGTGGGTATGTATGCACACATTCATCAACCAGATCAAAAATCCTTTTTTGAAAAATCTATTTAAACTCTTATGATAAATGTAAGAAAGGAAAAAAAAACACACATTTGAAATACATATTAACCAGTAGTTATTTGTGAGCCTCCATTGATGCCCCACCTACACCTCCCTACCCTTCCCTGATACCCTCCTCGGGTACAATTCCTGTGATGGCGAGAAGCCTCCGGTGACCACTGTAGCCCTGGGCAGTGAAGCAAATGCAGCAGGTTCCGGAGAAAAGGAGGCCATGTGCAATCTCTATTCCTTCCACGTGAAAACCATTGTTTACTCTCAACCAAGGACGGAGGGGCACTGACTGTCCTGCACATGGGGAAATGTATATTCAGTATTACAAATACTAAGTCAATAAAGATACTAGATCTGCTCAGGTTTGTGGCTCCTACACTGGGAGAAATGTGCCCTCCTGAAATCTAACATTTTGAAAAATCCTGGGAAAGGTAGAACTCTACCAGAAAGAGACGGAAGAAGAAAAATAATCCCTATGAGCAAAGGGCAGCTCAAAGCCTAGATAGCTTTCCCCCCTCCCAAGCGCCTGTTACAGAAAATAAACGATGTTTGCATTTAACAACACCACCATGGCTACGTCAGGACCTAGACTGCACAAATGCCTTCTCCTTCTTGGACAAAGCATCTCCGTCTTCTCTTCCCGGTTGGAGAAGGGCTAACATGGCCTTGGGGGGGATGAGGAATAAGCCAGGGGCCTGAGGAAGAGACTGCCAAACAGCTAGCTTATTTCATTTATGTGTTGTTTTCCCCCCCCAACTAACAGGTTTAGCACCTACTATAAAATTAAGAAATGGATAACGTTAGCATTTGATCATTTCACTTATTTATTATTTATTATCTCTCCCGATGCTGTGGGTTGATGGAGCTCCGTGAGCCACTTCTTGCTGAAAGTCTTGCGTGCAATTAGTCAGCCAGCAGCTGAGGCTGGACTCATCAGAAGGTTCAAAAGAACTGGATGTCCGGGAAGGCGAACGCAGTTGGCTGGCACTTGATGTTACCTGTTGGCGGGAGCTCATGGCTGGGAGCTCACAGCTGAGAGCAACTGAATGTTTTCCAGTTGTACACTACAGGTGATCTTCTGAAAGAATGCAGCTGGAGCCCTGGCTGGGTGGCTCAATTGGTTAGAGCCTCGTCCTGCACCCCAAAAAAAGGTGGCGGGTTCATTCCCATCAGGGCACATACCTAGGTTGCTGGTTCGTTCCCCGGTCTGGCACAAACGGGAGGCAAGGGTTCCATGTTTCTCTCTCACATCAAAGTTTCTCTCTCTCTCTCTCTCTCTGTCTCCCGCCACCCATCAGTAAACATACCCTTGGGTGAGGATAAAATTTTGTTTGCAAAGAATGCAGCCGGATCCTGAGTGTGTCCCCAGAGGGGGCATTCTGAGAGACCCAGGTATAGAAGCAGCAAGATCCTGGGGATTTGCCTGGAAAAGCATAGCCTCACTTGCGCGGCAGCCCAGACTCAAGGCACCACCACGAAGAGTGTGGAACAAGGAGGCCTGGCTCCTGCGTGGGGGCATCTCTGGAGAAGGCAAACACGTCTATCCCCAACATCACACAGTGTGCGTTAACAGACACCGTTTCATTCACAAACGCCCCCTAGGTAAGGGCAAGCATCTTCCACCAGCTATGGAAAGAGCGGTTCCACCAGGCCCTTATCTGACTTCCCTCATGATAACGGACTTTGTTAAACACGTAAACATTTAAATGCTAGCCATTCCTCCCGGAAAGGCCCTGCAGACAAGGGTGTATGCGTTTTGACGTTTTTTTACGTTGGAGTGGGTTGAAAAGGCCTTTGCGCCTTTCCCGGTGTTGTTGGTAGCGCTAACCCTACCAGCCACAGAACTCTCAACCGTTTTTATCACCTTGTTGATAACTCTCTCTACCCACAGGGCAATAACTTTCCACTCCCAGCCCAATCAATAAGCCATCGCCCTGTTAACTCCCCACCCTGCCCTCTCACTCTCACAGGTATCACACTGTTTCCTATAGCACCATTTTTTTTAAAGCTTCAGGTCATTTAAATCTATGATTTCTTTCAAAGCTCTAAGTTTAATTTCTGATTTAAAAAAAAAAAAAAGCAAGTATACGTTTTGTTCTCAAGCGTTAAAAGCCTGAGAATTCAGTTTGAAGAACTTGAGGCACAGTGCACCTTATTGTGCCTGCTACGGCGGCCCGGCTGTTTTGTATAATGCATGAGTGAGCCCCAACTAGAAATAGGAATGCATTTTCCCTAAGTATTTATTGCGTTGTTCCGAGCATACAGCTTTAAATTTGCCCGCTGTAGCTTGAAGCTTTACACAAACTGTTGGTTTGCTGACTGCATCTCTGGCAATAACACACACCGAAAATAGATTGCTAAGGGATTTTTCCTCTCTCTCTCCCTCTCTCTCTCTCCTTTTCCTCCTTTTATTTTTAAACCAGTCGTGAACATTTTATTCATCTCGTGGCATTTTTAATCAACACGTATTTCCTTCCAGGACCTATGACCCTCTATTGATTCCCGTTCAAATGCTTTTCTTTTCTGTGGCCCCTCTGCTGATCGAATTTCAGATCAGCCTCAGGATATGCAACTAACCTTCCGGCACTGCTGAAGCCAGCCGCGCGAGGGTGATCAAAAGGCCTCGTGCATGCATTAAACACTCCCAGCCCGCCTGGCTGCGGCTCTAATGGAACAGATCTCTTCGCATGGCAATTTCCCCCCTTTTTGTCTTTACCCCCGCCTCCCCAAAATGTTTTTTGCCTTTGATCGCTAGAGGAGGGGAGAGAACATGAGAACAAAAGAGACCTATCTTTTTCCCCGGGGCTGACGTCAGTTTGATTTTACTGACAACTATTCGAAGCGTGTGCAGCAGTTGGAAGCTGCCCCTCGCCGCCCCCGCCCCCCACAACTTCTACTTTGGGGAGAAAACAAGACTTTCAGCGGCTCCAGAGACGCGCCCCGAAAATGGCCCGCTCGCGCCAAGCGCGATGCCCTCCCGCCCGCTTGGCAAAGGGCATCCGAGGCTTGTTTGTGCGGCGCGATCGTTACTGGGGCGGAAAACACGCGGCGGGGGAGGAGCGGGCGCTGGCGCGGGCCGGGCGGGGAAAGCCAAGAACGTTCCTTCCCGGCCGCGGGGACAGGACGCGGGCGGGGGAGGCGGACTCTGCTGGCGCGGGGCGCGCGGGGTCCGGACCCGCCGGCTGCGGGCGGGGCGGCGGCGCGAGGGTGCGGGGCGCGCGGGGCCGGGGAGGGGGACCCGCCACACACACCCACCCCGCCCGGGCGCGCGTGCGCGGCCCCCACGCCCCGGGCTCGGCGGCTTCGGCGGCGCCGGCTCCCGGCTCAGCGAGCGTGGCGACGGGCGGCTCGTAAAACCCGGGCCGGAGCCGGGCGCGGACGGGGTCGGGGCGGCGCGAAGAGCTGGAGCGGCCCGCGGGCTCCGAGGGCGCGGCCCGTTCCAGGATCTCGCATCCGGCCTGCGGCGAGGTGTCCGGGTACCAGGCCCGCGTGAGATGCCCATCAGGCCTCGAAAGCAGTGCGTCCAGTGAGGGAGCAGCCCGTCCTGCTGCTGCCAGGAACCTGTAGATCTTGAACCGACCTCCACCATTTCTGGAAAAGTCGTATTTTCCAGACTTTCGTGAAATAGTCAGGACTTCTAAATCTGGAGGGGATTGTGCCTCATTTCAGGGGAGAAGAGAGATGGGAAAAGTGGTCTGGCTCCGGGAAATGCGGGTGATGGGTTTGGACCTGTGCCTGGTGCCCCCCACCTCTTCCTCCCCCTGAGCACGCACACCTGAGACACGTGTGCAGGACGCGGGTGGGTGCCCACTCTCCAAAAAGTACACATTCCGGCACATTCCGCCCGGATCCAAAGGCGAATTTAAAAATGGATCTGACCTCAGGATCTTGACTTCTATAAAGGGAAGCATGCATCAAATAAAAGTCAGCCACTCCTGGCCAACCTGCTGTTTGCGTGGCGCCTCCCACCTACCTGCATTTCCGCATTTGTCACCATGGACTGACGTGAGGTGTTCACCTTTCTTTCTCCCCAGGGGCTGAAGAGTCCTAGAGAGTGGATACCAAGGCTTGTCCTTTGAATCTGCCCCTGCACTTCCCAGTACACCATAGGCACTGAATAAGTGTTTTCCTACACGAGCGCATGGCGGAGGTAATAGTAAAGTGCTGGGAGGCACTTGGAAAGAATTAATTTCGGCTGAGGAAAGGGATCAGAGCAGGCTTCCTGAGAGCCGGCGTTTCAGCTGGATCCTGAAGGCAGCCCTAGATGACGGTAAAGGCCATTCCAGGGCAAGAGAACAACTCGAGCAAAGGAGGGAACGTGCAACAGGTGGGAACTGATGGGCCTGAGAATGGGATACTTGAGGGCATAGAAAAGGTTGGTGGGGGGCAGAGGTGGAAGGTGGTGAATGTCTTGCCATAGAGGTAACAGCCAGAACATGCTCAAAACCATTTTATTTAATGCAAATATATATAAATATATATGGTGAATACGCAAAGTGTCCCCTCGGGAATTCACCCATGAGACCAGGAGTTTGATCGCTTGCTATGATATGTGCTGACCACTAGGGGGTGGCGCGGAACAAAGGAAGGCCCTGGTCGCTGGCCAGGCCTAGGGACCCTGCCCATGCACAAATTTTGTGCACCGGGCCTCTAGTATAAAATAAACAAGGAATATGAAATGGATATACCAAAAAGTCACAAAAAAGAAAAAAAATAAGGGGAGCAGTTTACCAGGGAATTTCAGAAAACTTACATGAAACTGAAAAGAAATGCCCAGGAAAACCCCTGGCTTGTGACTCTGGGAACATAAACATGTTCATAGCATTTGGTGGAGGAAAAGGAAAGAAAAGAGGAGACAGTGCAACCAACATTTTAAAGACCTTTGACCATTACAGTGTTTCTCATCTGTGAAGAATGAGTGGGTTATAAAAAAAAAAACAGGAAAAGATATTAGACCTCATTATCAAGAAAAAAATGGAACTCGAAACAAGAAAACAGTGATACACTGGAAACAAGATAAATGTTCATCAGTAAAGGATTCAAACTAAACAGTCCCACAATTAATAAAATATTATGCAGCCATTAAAAATAAAGTATATTTATTGGGAAGATGTTCACATGCATTGTTATGAGAAGAAGCAAATTATAAGTCAACACGTCTGGAAGGACCTGTCTGGAATGTTAGCAGTTCTCTCTAGATGTTTTGATTATTAGTCATTTTTTACTTCCTACTTCAAACCTGTGAGTATTGTCTGAATTTTAACCATAAGTAATTATTACCTCTTTCATTAGAAAATTAATAAACACATCCTCTATAATAATAAAAGCATAATATGCTAATTCAACCAGACAGCCGTACAACCTTCCAGATGTCATTCCGGACATCCTTCTGGACGAAGCCATGGTGGCAGGGGCTGAGGCAGAGGCAGTTAGGGATGATCAAGCAGGCAGGCGAGCGGGTAGGGGTGACCAGGCAGGCAGGCAGAGTGGTTAGGGGTGATCAGGCAGGCGAGCGGTTAGGAGCCAGTGGTCCTGGATTGCGAGAGGGATCCCTATGAGATAGGGCCTAAACTGGCAGTCGGACATCCCCCGAGGGGTCCTGTATTGTGAGAGGGTGCAGGCCAGGCTGAGGGACCCCCTCCTCCCTCACAAATTTCATGCACCAGGCCTCTAGTGTGTAATAAAAAGCTAATATAAAAATCAACCAAACAGCCGAATGACCAGTCACTATGACACACACTGACCACCAGGAGGCAGACGCTCAATGCAGGAGCTGCCCCCTGGTGGTCATGTGCTCCCACAGGGAGAGCACTGCTCGGCCAGAAGCTGGACTCACGGCTGGCAAGTACAGCGGCAGTGGCAGGAGCCTCTCCTGCCTCCGCTGCAGGCGGGTGGTAAGGAGCGAGGGGTCCCGGACTGCAAGAGGGCGCAGGCTGGGCTGAGGGACCCTCCCCCAACCCCACCCCCAGTGCACAATTTTCATGCATCAGACCTCCAGTGTGGCCATAAAAACTGGTGTAGGGCACATGGCAAAGCTTCTGTAGGCTGGAAGTCCAAAGTCAAGGCATGGGCAGGGTGGGTTCCTTCTGAGGCTACGCAGGAAGGATCTGTTCCTTGGGCTTGTACGTGGCCACCGTCTCTCACTGTCCTCACATCCTCTTTCCTCTGTGCATGTCTGTCCCTCTGCCCAAATTTCCCCTTTTCCAAAGGACACTGGACATAGTGGATGAGGGTATGCCCTAATGACCTCATCTTAACTACTCATAACTATAATGACATCATTTTCAAATAAGGCCACATTTTAGGGTCTTGGGGGTTAGGACTTCAATATTTGAATTTGGAGGGGATTTAATTTGACCCATAACAGATAGGTAACAAATCCTTTGCAAGTCAGGTGTTTCCAATACCTTGCTTTCAACGAAATTGATGGAAGAAAGAAAGAGTGTTGTTGTCAGCTGATAGACCATTAAAACTAATATTTGGCAATGGATTATCATGTGATTTGGGGCCGTGACGTCGGAAGGAGTTCCAAAAATTGAAGGACATTTTTATAACCAGACTCTTTTCATTCCCGTCTTCCTATTTATCAGAGCAAGGATTTTTCATCTCTAAAAAATGGAAAACAGAAATAGAATGGATGCTAAACACTTTGTCATTGTAGCCATAAGTAATATTTATCCACAATAATATAATGTTTGGAAAAGGGACAGCATCATCTATCTTATTAAGAAATGTAAGTGTCCAATAATACTTTCCTTTTTATGTTAGTATTTATCAAAACAGTCTAATCACTCAGGTTGTTTCAATCAATTGTGCAACACTAGTAATGATAACTCGATCCAGAAAACACTTAAAGCCTAGGGTCACAGGAATTTGTAAGTGTATACATTTCTATTTTTATACATATGCTTGATAAATAAAAGTAAGACGGGATACTCAGTAAAAGATGTTCACTCATAGATAACACATTAGCATAAATTCTGAAGGGGAAGTAGATGGAAATAAAATTTCAAAGAGAAAACAAAAAATATACAAATTTTGCTTGCTAAGGATGAGCTTGTTTGTACATTTCTCAAATGGATGATGGTGAGTAACAAACTGTTATAGGATTTAGATGCCATTTGTACACATTTAAAATAGTGATGCAACAGTTTTACTTTAAAATGTCAATATTTACAATATGCTAGCAATTATATTTTTGCAATAAAATATTTAAACTCATGATAAAATTATAAATGTCAACTTTTAAGTGTGCAAAGAAAAGCACAGGTTTCTAAACTATTTAGGGTCCTTGAGCAGAACTGTAAAGACTGATTCAGGATACGGTGCCAAAGTTTGTATTGTCCTTCAGGTGTCTGGATGTCTAAGGGGACATTCAGAGTGGTTGGGCAGCTCGCTGTTAACCCAAGGAAGACATCTGAGCTTGAGTCTCCGCCTAGAGTTGTCACTATTTCCACGTGCAGAAGGCATCATGGGATTGGGTGCACACTGGCAATCTTGGATTCCTTTCTGAGATGCAGGGTGGCATAAAATAAAAAAAATACATGGTCTTCTAACCACAATGCGATACCACTTCCCACCCATTCGGATGACTATTATCCAAGAAAAGAAAAGGAAGAAAGGAAAGGAAAGGAGTGTTGGCAAGGATGTGGAGAAACTGGAACGCTGTGCAATGCTGTCTGGAATGGAAAATGGTGCAACTACTCTGGGAAATGGAATGAAAATTCCTAAAAAAAAAATTAAAAATAGAACTAGCATAAGATCCAACAATTCCACTTCTGGGTACAGACCCCAAGTAATAATAATAAAAAAAATGGGGATTCAGACATTTTTACAGATATGTTCATAGAACAGCCAAATTTTGGTGGCTATTCTGCCCATCAACAGAGCAAATAAACAAAATGTAGGATGTTCACACAGTGGAGTGTTACTCAATCTTAAAAAAGAAGGAACCCCGGTCAGATGGCCCAGCTGGTTGGAGCCCGATCCCTGACACCAAAACGGGTGCCGGTTTGACTCCTGGTCAGGGCACGTACCTAGGTTGCAGATTTGATTCCGAGTTGGGGAACATATGGAAGATCTTTCTCTCTCATCGCTCTCTCTCCCGCTTCCTCTCTAAAAAATCAATAAACATATCCTCTGGTGAGGATTTTTTTTTAAGGACATTCTGACACATGCTACAACATGGATGTACCTTGAAGACATTATGGTCAGTGAAATAAGCCAGACACAAAAAAGCCAAAGACTGTATAGTTCTACTTATATGAGGTCCCTAGAGTAGCGAAATTCATAGAGACAGAAATTAGAAAGGTGGGTGCCAGGGGCTGGATGGAGAGAGGAATGGGGATTACTGTTTAACATTATTACTATGTTTAATATTAATAGTATTCTTGTATTATGTTATTGCTTAATGATGGTTATACAACAATATGAATGTTATTAATGCTACTGAACTGTACACTTAAAACGGCTAAAATGATACCTTTTATGGTGGGTATATTTTACATTTTTTACATACATGGTCTTTGGACTCAGATATGCTAGGAAGTGACCTTGAACAGTTTGCTTAAATTCTCTCAGAAAGGAGCTAAAAATGCTTAACGTGGAGGCTTGTTGTGAGACCTGAACACAGCAGATGGGTCGTGGGAGCTGGAGTGTACACGCAGATCCTCTCTTCAGGACTGAGGTGTCAGAGCCCAGGTGCAGCCCATGGCCAGCCCCTTTTGAGGCATCTGCCAGCCCCAAGGGTGCTGCCTCACCCAGCTTGGCCACCCCTCCCTCCCAGGAGACACCAACTGGCTGATGCCAGCTTACAAGGCCCAGCCTTTGCCTCAGCTGGGAAAACTCTGAAGGGTCATCCCAACGCCATGGCCCACAGCAGGATCCGTTCAGGAGACACCCCTCTGCGCCCTCCAGTTGGCTTGCCTCCCGTTCTGACAGCCAGAGAGCAAGTCTCCAGCATATGGTTGTCCATCTCAGTGTGCTCCCAGGTGGCGCTCCCCTGCTCCCAGGTTCCTGGGTGCTTCCCACTGTCCTCGGAATGAAGCCTGACATGCTTCCCATTTCCCGCAAGGCCCTCCGGGGCTCAGGCATTTGTCCGGCTACGCTTCTGCCCCCTCCTCCTCCCGCATCCCATCCCAGCCACACTGGACCTTGAGCAGACCACCCTCATCTCACCGTGGACACCAGTCCCCCCAGGTCACGGCTTCAGAGGGGCTGCCCTAAAGCATCCCCTCCATGCACCCGGATCCTCCCATGCCTTTACCCTGCTTTGCTGTTCTTCGCAGCATTTATCATTGACGTGATATAAGACACTTGTCTACAAGCACTAGAATGTGGGCTCCCCAGAGGCAGGGCTGTGTGTCCCCGTGGCCTGTGGTATTCCCAGAAACTAGGATGCCTGGCATGTAAGAGGCACTCAAGAAACGTTCGTGGGAGGAATTCACGAGAGTGTACACCGAGCACATCCCAGTGCCTGGCGGGTAAGTCAGGAGCTCAACAGATGGCACCTATTATTATTTCATTGTATTTCCTATCTGTCCAGCTCAGACAGTGGGTGTCAGACAGGGTCCTTCTTTTGTACACCCTTTATAGTGCTGGGCACAAAATCACTCAATCAGTGAACACTGTTTAATTGGATTTGACTTGTTCTAAAGCCAATGTGAGGGAGAACTGATTGTTTTTGTCCAAGCTGGCTGGCTGGTTCTACTTTATTCGAATGGCCAAGATTCTATCACATCACGTCAGGTCTCTATTAAAATTAATTACGATCAGACTCCATCCATCACATCCCGGGGCGAGAAGACAGGCTTCCCGGGAGAGTCATCCTGGCCACTCGGCGACGGAGGGTGACTCTGAGGTCCTGTGTGACATTTCTTCACTCTGATCACCAAATAGTGTCAATATTATGCAACAATCTTTTAGAAGCTACTACAGGGGAGGTGATAGATGTGATCTCTGCCCCCAAACCACTTAAAATCCAAACTTGCTGAGCAGAAGAGAGAAGCGAGGCCCTGCTATTTTCCACCTGTTCCCTCCCCGGTTCTCATCGCCCTGGGCAACTTCCCCCTCTGCCCCGCTCCCCTCGAGGCTAGACAGGGACACCCCACCCGGCATCCCTCGGGGTTTGACATCCCACGTTCTGGGCTGCACAATGACGGCGCATTTTATGAAGTGTATGGCACGTGGCATCACCTGCTTTGCCATATTCCGGGAGCAGCGAATACATCGGCAGAATTTAAGTGCCATTTCCTTACCATACAGTTATCATGTGTCTCTGCACCATGAATGAGCGTTCAGAACGCTGCGTGGACATGGTGACAATTCTTCGCTCCTCTTCCCTTTGCAGATGCAAGAGACCTAAGGGCGTCCTCACGGCTGGGAGTCCACACCCAGCGAGGGCAGGATGGCAACCGCTGTGTGCCAGGCTCCCCACTGGGGCCCGCATTCATTTAGTAACTTAATCCACACAGCTTCGAGGTAGGTGTTATTGTCCTCCATTTACAGACGAGGAAAGAGAGAGATTAAGGCTTGGTCCTTGGGTCACCTCAATGGTAAGCAGTACACAGAGATTTGAACTAAACATTCTCTGATTCCAGAGTGTCTTCTAAGACTGGGCACCCCATGGCTGGTTACTTACTTGCGTGCGCCCAAGCTGGGTTATCCTTCTTCACAGCTCCCATTCTACCCTGGATCTTATTTAAAACAAAAACGAAAGAACTACAAAATGTCCTACCAGATTACAAATCTGATAAAGCTACAAAAATCAAAACAGAGCAGGGAGCCCTGGCCAGTGGTTCTCAGTGGTCAGAGCATAGGCCCAGGCACCAGAGGGTGGTGGGTTTGATTCCCTGTCAAGGGCACATACCTGGGTTGTGAGCGTGCCCTCCACCCCTAGTCATGGTGCGTTCAAGCGGCAAGCAGTCAATGTGTCTCTCTCACATCGATGTTCTCTCTCTTTCTCTCTCTCCTCTCCCGCCCCGCCCTCCCTTCCAGTTTCTGAAAAGCAATGGGAAAAATGTCCTCCAGTGAGGAGTACCAAAACAAACAAACAAACAAAAAAATAGAACAGTGAGCAGTGAAACAATAGAGCCTAGAAATCAGCATAGGTATATGATAAAGGAAGCATTTCCAATCATTTCGATAAATGGATTATTCTATAAATGGTATTGGGAAACCTGGTTGGTAAAGCAAGTAGTAGGTGCCCAATAAGTGAGTGCAAATTCTACATTGCGCAAGTGAATGAGATGGCACATGCTGTCCAGCTCCCACCGGAAGAGATTTAGGGTGACTTTTTAGTTCTGGATTTTTAAGTCTCTGGTCTACATAGAACTCTGGTCTTAACTTCTCACAGTCCCTTACAATACTTTCGATTCACAAAGTGTTTTCACTACCCCATGGTGCGGGGCCGGTTCTGTGATTCCCACTCTCTATATAAGGACACTGACGCTCAGGGCGGTTAAGTTCACAGCTGGCATGCTTTGTGAAACTTAAACACGGGCTTCCTGATCCCTTGTGTAACTCTTTCTGTTGGACTCTATATATAGCCTCTCCCCACCCCTGCCCTCGCATTCACACCCACACAATTCAAACAATGGGAAAGAAATAACATCGCTACATTAACACAATAACTATGTTAATTTCTCTGTATCCCTGGCCGGCCTTTGTCCATAGCAAACTTACTTTACATAATTGCATTCGTAGTTTAATTACAATTTAGTGGCCCATTTTCCACTTAGCACTGTAAGTCCCCAATGCTTTTTATACTTTTGTAGCAAATGAGTGATGTGCACCCTTACTGTCTTATCCTCTTCCTTAAAGTCATCCATGTAAATCTCCATCTCTAATCCAATTGCTCTTAAATGAGTTTCTTTCACACGAGCAAGCGCATGCAATTGTGTTCCTCTATTCGGGCAGCCGGTTACAGCCCCTCCCCCTCCAAGAAGTCTCCTGTCTTTTCCCCAACCCATGGGTAACTTCTCAGGGGTGAACATGCAAGACTTCTTCTGCAGACCTTTGCCCCCGTGTAAGCAGCAGAAGGGGGCGTCTGGGGCCCCTCAGAGCTTAGGACCATTGCATTCCTGTTGAGGATGCACTTTCCCACTCTGTTTTTACCTGTGGCTTCCCAATTTAGCTTCCCCAGGACAGTCAGCACTAAAACCATGACTCACGCCCCCTGGTTTCCTCCCTGGCCAGGGAGAAACTGCAAACCGAACATTTTCGTCACCTTTTTGTATGCAGTATGATTCATGGACAACAGACTCTGCTGAGAATACTGAGTAAGTCGTTGTTGTCAATCATCCACACCATGTTTAAAAAGAGAGATGCTTTCCATACTAACTGTTCCACTCTCTCTATTTCAGGAGATGAGAATGGCCTCATGGAAACATACCCGGACTTGACTGGCCTCCGTTTGGAAACAAGGATATAAAGAGAGACATGGACAAGGTACATTTGTGGTCAGTGCCTGTCCCGAATGCTCCAGAGGTCGAGGTCAGTCTACTTACCCTAAGGAGTTAGGAGGCCTTAAAAAGGCAGTATTCAAATGGGCTGTCGGCAAACCCCTCGTGGACGTCTGTGCGCAGCTGTCCGAGGTCTGAAGGTGGTACACTGTCCCTGCCCTCAACATGGTGATTCGCTACACCAAGCTGTCTGGCAGGCAAACACTGGCGACATCTGCCAAAAGAGGGTGACATAGTAAGAGGGCTGTCATATGTTTTTAGTTTTATTTTTCAATTGCAGTTTACATTCAGTGTCATTGTGTATTAGTTTCAGGTGTACAGCTTAGTGGTTAGACAATCAGATACTTTACAAAGTGGTCCCCCCCGATATGTCCAGTAGCCACCTGGCACCACACATAGTTATTACAATATTATTGACTATATCCCCTATGCTGTACTGTACCTCCCTGTGACTACTCTGTGACTACCAATCTGCACTTCTTAATCCCTCTACCCTTTTCACCTAATTCCTCAAGCCCCCACCCCTCTGGCAACAACCAGTCTGTTCTCTGAGTCTGTTTCAAATTTGTTTGTTTATTTTGTTGTTTAGAATCCATATATAAGTGAAGTGATATGGTAAATATGATAAATCAGTCTTTCTCTGACTGATTTATTTTCATTAGTATAATAGGGGGTTGTAATATTTTTGTGAAAGGTGGTAAAGTTCTTTTACTTAATTAAAAGAGAAAATAAAGCTACACGATGGCAATAATAATTACTGGGAAAGATGCTATTATGATTTGGTTTTGTTTTCAGACATCTATATATATATATATATATAAAAGCCTACGCAATCAGCCGACCGGCCAGTAGCTATGATACACAATAACCACCAGGGGCAGATGCTCAACGCAGGAGCTGCCGAGCTGCGGTGACTTGGCAGCTGCAGTTCTTGGGTGACGCGCCCAGAACTAGAGAGGAGGGAGCCCGATTCCGGGGTGCGTTACCCGAGAACCACCCTCTCACCATCTGGGACCCCTCAGGGGATGTCAGAGAGCAGGTTTCAGCACGATCCCCGCAGGCCAGGCTGAGGGACCCCACCGGTACACGAATCCATGCACCAGGCCTCTGGTCTAATTATAAAACATTTGTGCAAGGGGAAGAGCAAGAATCGGGTTTTTTCCTAAGAACTTACTTTATCAGCAATGCAGCTCTTTTCTTTCTCACCATTAAGGAGCCTTTCCTGGGCAAAGAAGCCCTCATTCCATGTTGGGAGCAAAGAAGGAAAATGTATGACTTAGCACATCCCATATTGATTGTAACGTTTCATGACTCAGCGAAATGGTTAGAAATGGCCGAGCATGTTTGAATGTTATGCTTTGGTGAGGCACGGGCACAGCCAATACTGAGAGTTATAGTAGCTGCGATTCAGTGGGGGAAGAGCAGCCTCGGCCTGAAAAAAATGTGGCACTATAGTAACAAGCCAAATCGCTGGCATTGTCGGTAGCTGTGGTTTCACTTTATTGATTGTCTCCCGTGAAACATGAGGCTCTTTATTTGAATCATTTGTATAGGTGTCGTATCGGGTTAATTGCAAAGCAATTGGATTTAATAATAATATAACGGTGTATCACGTACATCAATTCCTAGAATTGTGAGGTGTGAACTGCAGTTGATCATGAGATGCTATGAGATGAGCAAGTCCCAGGCTAATCGTGCAAATTTAAGCTGCCCAGGGTGAGTTTTAACTTACATGTCAGTTTGGATTGTTATTGCAAACACTTTATAGGCCTGGAACATGATTGGTTATAAACGGGATGCCCTTGAACTTGAATGTTTTAAAAAGCATAGCTTTATGTTGAGTTAACAGCATGCCATTCAGATCAGTACCAATGTAAACACAGAGGACGCAGGCTTTCTGTGGGCTATGCTTTCTTGCAGGTTTTCATAGTTGCTAAGTTTATTTCCCTCTTAGCGAGGCCAGTCTGGCTCTGTTAGCCCACTGAGTGAGGAACGCAAGAACGGTTCTCAAAATTGACAGAAATTCCCTAAAAAGCAAGGATGTGTACTAATGACCAAGTTCATTTTTTCCTAACAACTGAATATATATATGTGCATATTATATATTTGCATAGTTATCTTTATGTTTAAAATTGGTGGATATTTTTCACTTTTCCAGTTGAAGGATAATTCTTTCCAAGAAGAGAGGGAAATAGATTTTATGAGGAAATTTCATATGCATATGATAAAGAGAAACTAAATAAAAAATTCAAGACAAATATTAATAGGAAAATTAAGAGTGGGGGAAAGGAAAAAAAGGATGAGGCAGAGGAGGAAGAGAATGAGAAAAGGATAAGTTATAAAATGAGAAGATTGAGTAACATGGTAAAAATTGTCTGGCACAATATAGGCACTCAATAAATGTTCTGATCAATAACTGGTTAGCCAAGCTTAAAGACGAAGTTATAAAGTAATGCATCAAAATACACTGCTTAGACTGCTGCCTTTGGTACATCTAAGTAAAAGCAACAAATATTCTTTTCTTTAGGCCAAACCTTCCTATGTGAATTCACTCTAATTGTTATCACGGGTTAGTATGTTTCCTCTGTGGATCATTTTTTTAAAATATATTTTATTGATTTTTTACAGAGAGGAAGGGAGAGGGATAGAGAGTCAGAAACATCAATGAGAGAGAAACATCGATCAGCTGCCTCCTGTACACTTTCCACTGGAGATGTGCCCGCAACCAAGGTACGTACGTGCCTTTGACCGGAATCGAACCGGGGACCCTTCAGTCCACAGGCCGATGCTCTATCCACTGAGCCAAACCGGTTTCGGCATGTCGATCATTTTAACTGGCACAATTGCTACAGCATATTCTCAACATCACTGAGCTTCATGGTCAACTTGGAGAGGTCACAGGGAGAATCCCTGACTTCCACAATTCATCCAGGTCTAGAATACAAAATCACCCACCTAAACCAAATGCTTCTCACCTCCCTTCCGCTCTGACGAGGCTGACTTTCTCACCAACTCAAAGAGAATGGGGGGAGGGGAGAGCTAAATGAAAAACAAACCCAAATGCACTCAGAAAGCGTGTTTACCTAGAAGATATTAGCGATGGTTATTGCTTCACTCCAGGTCCATCTTTTATGAGCACACGCACAGGGAAAAGAACATGCGGAGCACAGCGAGAGGGTAGCATCTGCAGCCAAAGAGAGGCTCAGAGGAAACCGACCTGATGACACTTGGATCACAGACTTGCAGCCTCCAGAACTGTAAGAAAATAAATTTCAGTTGTTTAAGCCAAAACAAAACTAAACAAAAGGAGTGCCTGTCAAGGCTGCTCAGAACTAAAAAAGATGAGGACCCCAAAATCTCCATTGTGTTTAGCCACATGAAGATCACCGGAGACCTTTGGCAAAGCTGGTTGTTACCAGAATGATGAGGAAGAAAGCCGGCTCGTGGGCCACACACAGCCCTCCGGTGTCCCTGCGGGCCGTCACACAAGGACAAGAATGGGGCAAGGTCCGGGTGCCCCATGCATGGCATCACCACCACTCAACCTTGCATTCAAGTCCCGCCGACAGAGCTTGCTCAGCTCACTGACATTCCCCTGTGTCTGCACAGTAGCATGTCCTGCCCCCTTTCTCCACCCTCTGTAGAGGTTAAGAAAAACATTATAGCTCCCAACCATGATAAAACCATTATTTAACATCATTTTATGGGTACTTAGGAAAACAGGATTAACTACAGATGCCACAATTTTGTTATAAAACTAAACAAACTCAAAAAATTTATCCACATTAAGTTAATGTAACTAAAAGAAAGTACCCAAAACCACATGCAATGTAAGAAAAAAATAAAACTTTCCACTGAATAATATATACACTGAGTGGCCAGATTATTATGATCTCTGAACACATAATAATCTGGCCACTCAGTGTATATCCTATATAATAAAAGGCTAATATGCAAATTGTCCCATCGACCAGGAGTTCAACCAGCAGGCAGGCCGGCCAACCGCCCATGTCCCCTCCCCCTGGCCAGGCTGGCTGGACCCTACCCATGCACGAATTCATACACTGGGCCTCTAAAATATATATATACTGAGTGGCCAGATTATTATGTGTTCAGAGATTATACTAATCTGGCCACTCAATGTGTGTGTGTGTGTGTGTGTGTGTGTATACACTTTTAATTAGTTTTTTAGGTGTTGGGAGGATGAAGAAAGAATCCTTGCTTATTTCTCCTAATTTCTGATTCAGATTGCTCTTACAAATATTGTGACTACATATTTCTAGCTTATTCATTTATAAAATAATCCGATTTGTTTTGGCTTTTTACAAAATTCCTTGTCATATAAACCACTGTTTTGACCTGTCTCTCAGGCCTGGTCATTTCTTTCTCACCCACTTCTGCCAACTCATACTTCCGGACTCTCAAATCATTTTGCATAAGCACCTGCCTGCCAGAATCCTATTCCTAAAATCCTGTTTTAATCATTTCTCTGCCCTTTCAAAAACTTACAATGCCCCCTCTAGTTCCCATCATGTGAAATATTAAGTTCCCTACTTAGAACACAGGACTTGCTACAATCTGTTCCCGTTCGACTCATTCAGTTGTAACCACTCCCCATAGTACAACTTCCACTTCCCTCAGGCTAGCATCAGAACCAGCACCCACACTTCTGTCTGCCTTCCCCTTATGCTTTGATACCCACTCAGAAATGGCCTCCACACGTCCCTTCACATGACCGCATGCCACCCATCTTTCAAGGCCCAGGAGGCAAAATCTGCATGTAGCAGTTGCATTCTTCTGTAAGAAATGTGCCAATAAAAAAACAACTAATTTAACGGAAAGTTTACCAGGCCATGCTCTTTAAATGAATTACCATCTCAGGATAGCCCTTGGAGGTAGGCGACATTTTGCAGACAGTGACACTAAAGATTAAGTTCATCGATGGAAAGCACCTAGCACAGTGCCTACCCGTAACAAGGATGAGATCCATGGTGACCGTCCTTGTGCTAACTAGAAGGACTCCGTGGTTCTCCCAGGTCACCCGAAAGTATGTAAAAGAGTTGGGATTCGAACTCTGGCTTTTCGTTTGCCAGGAGCAGTAATGCCGTTTGCACTCTGCTGCCTTGGCCAGCTTCCTCAACGACCGCAGTCAACACTGACTTCTCCCGCCTGAATTCCTTAGCCTTGGCGTGTCTGTGCCACTCTGTTTCGCACTCGATGGCTACCTTACCTGGACTTTTACTTTTTCTTCAGGATATGTCTCATCTCAGCTTGGCCAAGAGTAGAGACGAGTGGCGTGCTGATAAATGTTTAGCAACCAGCGCTGAAGGTGGAGAGGGGTTGATCCATAATGTTTGTTGGTTTCAGTGGTATATACTCCTGCCGTGGTCAATTTCAAAAAAAAATGCCAAAGCAAAGTCAACTAACTCATAGAATGGTTACAATTTTAATAATCAGCTCTTTAGAGTTGATGCAGGCTGCCTGCGACACGCCCCTGGCACTAAGGATTAGGCTTCATACTGTATTCTCTTGTCACGTATGTAGTGCCGAGGAGAGCGCTAAGCGAATAGGATGCATGACCATGTATCTGGAGCTTCTGGTTCAAGCTTGCAAATGCGTATAAACATTGACTTAGCCGACTTCCCCCAAATCCCATTGAAATCATGGTACACAAAAGCTAACACTTCCAGAATACCCGTAGCGCTCAAACAAGACAGGGTGCCGACACTGATTAGGAACTTTGACAAATTTACGAAAGAGAAGAAAGCAGGTGGACGCCTATTGATGGAGAAGCCCAAGGAAATCACCAACTGGAACACTGGTGAGGGCTGCCATGGAGGTAGGAGCCACTCTTCCCAGGGAGACTCTAAGCTCAGCAGGTATGGAGAGCTTCAGTGGACAGTGGAGCAAGTAACCAGGGAAAGTCATTAAAGGCTAAGGAATATCTGAGCCAGTCTGTCCCCGCCCTCTTCTACAGATTTTGAACATCCTGTCCCCAGCTACAGGTCTCAGAACTGCTTTCTAAATCAAGGGCAATCTTTCTCTGGGGAGGACCCCCACTGTGGATATTTGGGGCTGGGGAAATAAAACAGAGCCTGTACACATTCTGAACTTGCAGATGCACGCAGAAGGGGACAATGGGGCACCCTCAGTCGCCCCACCAAAGTCTGCTCTGTTCACAACTGTAGGTACTCAGTATCTGTTCAGTGAATGGAACAAACGAACCTTATAGCTTTGGGACAAATGAATGAGAGTCATTCTAAGCAAATGCACAGAAATCTAGATTATTTAAAACCATTAAGATCTGTTTTAGCAGCCAAGGTGGAGAGAAGGGGGAGGGAAATCTCCAAGTGGCACAAATAAAGAGAAACATCAAAGGCAAGGTGTTAAGAACAAGCTGCATGGCTCATCTCCCAAGCAGTTGGGGTCACCCTGCCTGTGCTGCAATGTTAGCCAACAAGACTTAAGCGGAAGTGGGCTAGAGCAGTGGTCGGCAAACTCATTAGTCAACAGAGCCAAATATCAACAGTACAACGATTGAAATTTCTTTTGAGAGCCGAAAACCGACTTCTTGCGCATGGGCCACGAAGTTTCAATCGCGCTGTACGTGCGCGCCTGCACGTGGTATTTTGTGGAAGAGCCACACTCAAGGGACCAAAGAACCGCATGTGGCTCGTGAGCTGCAGTTTGCCCACCACTGGGCTAGGGATTTCTGGGAAAGTTTGGCTTTTCTGATCTGGGGGCCATCCCTTCCTCCTTGTTGCTTCCTTCTCTCTCTCCTACCGGGATAGTGGTTGTGAGGCTGGAAGGAGAATAGCCAAATTGCCTCCATGGAACAGGCAGAAGGATGAAAGCCACTGCTGAAGGATGCAGGGGCGGGGAGATACAGGGAGCTTGAGGAAAAGGCCATAGAGGACAGTGTTTCTTCCCTGCTCTGCCTCCATCCAACATTTTCCTTATGTTAGAAGAACAAAACCACTACAGTAAGGTTTGGCTGCATCCCTAGGTGATACGTGATGTGTCTGGGAACTTGAATAGGAGAAAAACACCTTTAAGAAATGGAAACCCCAAGCCTGAGATACATGTGTATGTGGGGTCTGAATTTATGCTGCCTGCTTGACTTAAAAATCCTAAGTTGAGATATTTAATTAAATAAAAAGTCAAGCTCAGACTCTAGTTCTAGTAGTAAAAATAAACACTCACTCCTTGGGAACACTTTTACATCTCTTAGGAAAAAATTACAAGGTCCATGAAGGAATAAACTATGATGAGGTGAGTCAACAGATATAGCAGAAGGAAGAATCAGCATTCAGAGAACTGCATATAAAAGAGGGCACGAAAGATATAAGCACAATCATAGAAACCATAATAAGAAAATATATAAAAACAATACAATAAGCAAATTTGAAGAAGAATCACATTGAATCTCTATCAATGGAAAACACAGTCACTGAAATTAAAAATGCAATGAACAGGGTAATGAATAAATAAGACAAAAGTGAAGAAAGAACATACAAACCCGAAGATAGATTAGAAGAAACTTCTCAGAATGCAGGACAGAGTAACTATGAAATTGTACTTAAGTGCTATGGAAAATAGATCAAGAAATCTCAAAATATACGTCAAGTAGGAATTCCAGACAGAACAAAGAATAGAAGATTGGGGAAGAGAAAGTATTTAAGAAAATAACACCTGAGTTTTCCATAACTACAGTAAAATCCAAGTCTTCAGGTTTTGGAAGCACGCAAATGCCCTAGCAGGAGTCAAAGGACAGTGGGATATAATTACATCTCTTCCAACTCAAGCTGGCCATGGGTACAACATCACTAGGAAAATGTGCTCATGTTTTTTATTGTTAAGTTCATGGCAACTAAAAATATAATCCCTGCTCTTTCGCCTTTTCTCAAAGTGATGACAAAGATTTCTACCTAGATACCAAGACCACCAGACATGACATCCTGGGCCAGTCCCGAAGACCTTTCATTGACCCAGACCTTTCGTTGGCCCCAAGAATCCTTTGAGGACTACCAGTTCATATGATCTCTACCACTGCAGCCAGAGGGGCAATTTGGAAATGTCATTCCCCCAATTCTCTCTCTCTCTTTTTAATCTTCAGCTGAGGATTTGTTTTTATTGATTTTAGAGAGAGAGGAAGGAAGAGTAAGAGAAAGAGAGAGAAACATCAATGTGAGAGAAATACCGATTGGTTGACTCCTGTACACAACCCCACCAGGATCGAACCTGCAACCTAGGTATGTGCCCTGACCAGGAATGGAACCCAAAAACTTTTGGTGTACAGGACGATGCTTCAACCAACTGAGCCACCTGATCAGGGCCCAATTATCTTTTTTTAAATGGAGGCATAATTTACATATTCTAAAATGCACGTATTTTAAATGTGCAATTCTATTATTGATGAACCTATACACCCATCCCAATTAAGGTACAATGTAAAGTCATTTTTAAAGGAAACATTATCTGGATGGACTCAATAGCAATAAAACACAATAGCTTCTATTTCCAAATCTTACATTTGCAATCTTAGAAATAGCATCCAAGACTTGGAGATAATGAAGAGACAGTGTAGGAAATAGTACATTTTACCCCATCTCTAAGAATAGTTCTATTTTCCATAGTAATTTAGATAAGAAACAGAAAATGCTATAAATCACTGCAAAGTGATTTGTACTTTAAAGTACATATCTTAACATTGGTGTGCTGAAAAGTGATTAATCACACTTTATTTTCCTCTCAAATTTTCCCATATTGCCACAGGAATAAGCTGATACACCTTATCTTCTGTCCTATCTGAAACATCTGAATTGACAGCCTAGGCCAACTTCCATCCTAGCAACGGGGCACACGGCTACAAATAGTTCTCTTCAAGTCAAAGGAAAATAACAAATACAAGAACACCCACTCTGAAGTTCCTTTATTTTGGTTTAAACCTCCCTTCACAGGCTCTTTTCAAGTCTTTGGAGCATTATTAAATGATCTGCTATTGATTTCCCGTGCTCAGCGCTGGTGAAATGGAGAGACTTGAAGACTAATGACTGAAGGCCACTCACTGTCTAAAGCGCAGGTACAAAGGCAGAAGGGGCACTTGGAGCTCCTTCCTACAACCATCCTGGAAACTGAAATTTCAACACCGGGAAATAGGACAGGAAAGGAAACAGGGCACAGGATTCAACTCATCTCTTTCACTTAAATGTAGTACACTGCTATTTCTGTTATCTATCTTGGGACATTTTATAAATATTGGTATATTTTGCTATTCAGCATGAAGCTGTATGCTTACTTTCTACCTTTGAAATCCAAATTTCCAGATAATCACGTTCAGGAAAGCATTCCTCTATTTTCAGCTTCATTCTCCATGGGCCATTTATTTGCAATCCGGAGCCATTGAGTAACTAGAGGTTACAGTAAGAATCTGCCCTACCAGTTTCTACCTTAAAAAGAAAAACTTTCAAGACAAACAAACCAATTTTTTAAGTGGGTAAAAGAGAAAAACAAGTTTTTCCCTAAGCGGATGGGGGTGGGGGTGGGGGTGGGAGAATGGTCACATAAATTCAACCTCACGGATCATCAGGAAAATGCAAATTAAAAACGAGACACCATTTCACATCCCATCAGATTAGCAAAATTTTGTAGGCTGACAATACTTTTTAATAAGAATATTTTCTTATCATTAAACTCAATTTTGTTTAATACCCCAACTATCTACACTGGTGGGGGGTGGGGGGGGCGGGGACAGGGAAGGATAAAACATATGCCCCTCTCTCCTAAAAGCATATATATTTTAAAAAGGGGTATAAAGAAAGGCATCGACTCTGTAAAAACTAGTCATCACTCTATTCTTTCAGCTTATTCTAAATTTAGGGGGAAATCTATGGCTCAGAAAACCCCTGGTGACTAAGCCAGCTTCCAGCCTTGGCGTGGCCAGCCGCCCCAATCCTGGCTGACTCCGTCAGGAGGCAGAATTACACATTTGCACATGGTTAAACAGTTTCGTCACTGAAGTAGATTTAAACTAGCTTTAAAAGAAGGAAAGGAAAACATTCGATGCATTCCACATGTTCCCCGAAGTATATTGTACCGTCAAGTCATGCTGCATTGTGCATTCCTCAGAACTCCAAAACACTACTTAAATGGTGCACATAAATCACGGCATCCCTGGTGAAATAGAGCTGTCTCCTACAGGAGAAATAAGGGGTGGTCACGTCTGGGGTGAGGACCCCTCCCTGCTCAGCAAGAATGGACGGCAATTTGAAGGGACCCACACTGTCTTGAGGCTGGAAAGTTTGCGGAGTTCTCTTCCTTTCTGCTACCCATCTACCACAATCTTTGGGTTAAACGCTCTTGTTTCAAAAACTGGTGAATTCTACCTTCTGACCACACGATCCATCTCAGCAGTTCCAGCGTGTGTGAACTGTAGGATCTCAGGGTGGAAAGCATCATCAAAAAGGATCGGTGAGGAGAGCAACTCAGAGTGAAGCTGGAAGAGGCTGCAGAACCCAGAGATTAATAAAGGTATACATGGGGGGTGAATAAGCTCGTAGCAAAATGACTTTTTTTTTTTACCTAAGAATTCACCTTGGGACGCATGAAACTCACAGACGCGACTTGATTGACAACAAAGCTGTTGACACATCACAAACGGTGGGGTAGCCAGAACCTGGGCCTGCGTTTTAGACGCTTCCTCTGGAAAGGAGCCGGCCCCGAGGGGGAGGGGCAGAGCCTGGGAAGGGAAGGGGCGGGCCGCGAGGGAGGGGCGGGGCCTGGGAAGGGCCGGGCCGGGCCGCGAGGGAAGGGGCGGGGCCTTAGAAGGGAAGGGGCAGGCCGCGAGGGAGGGCCGGGGCCTGGGAAGGGCCGGGCCAGGCCGCGAGGGAGGGCCGGGCCGCGAGGGAGGGCCGGGGCCTGGGAAGGGGCGGGGCTTGGGAAGGCGGGGCCCCGCGCGGGCACCTCTGCGCTCCCGCCCGCCCGGGAGAGGCCGGGAGGAGTGAAACCGGTTCTGGGGGCCTTCAGAGGATTTGGCGGAGCAGGGCGGGGCGATACTGGGAACGGGCCTGTCGCAAACACCCGCATCTGCCCCGGCGGGTCCCAGGGCCTCCGTACTGTGCCCTGTCTGCATTGCCAACCTAGGACCTCTGAGGAACTAGGTAATTTCCCAGCCCCGCCGCCAACACACACATACCCAGACACGCACGCACACACACACACACTCACACACACTCTCACAGAGACGCCTCGGTAGGAATTGCTCATAGTTGCCCCTTCTTCCTGAGGAAAGTACTCGGAGGGCGAGGAGAGGGGGCCGCTGGGAACGCCTGGAAGCTTGCACTTCCAGGGCAGGAGCGAGAAGGCCTCCCCTTTGGCTAGGCCAAAAATCGCTCCTTCCTTGGGGGCCTGGCTTTCGCCCTAACTAAAGGGGCCGCATTTAACGTGAACCGTCGCTACCTTGCTTTCTATGGAATAACAGTGGATTCTTAATTTCAGAATTAAATTCAGCACCCATTGTGGCAGGGCACCGTGCTAGGCACTTCCGCAGAGGGGAGCCCGTTGCTCCTGGCACAGCGGAATGGCTTGCTGTTGGTGTCTGCCCCGCAAGGAAGGGAAAAGGGCTCAGCAGGCCCTGCTAGGCGGAGACCAGCTGGTGCACGGCGATTTCCACCCCGAGCTTCGAGCTTCGGCGCTCTGGACGTTAGCAGTGACTTCACCCCCGACCTAGGGTGCCCAGCCGGCCCTCCACCCTCCACGTCTGAGGGTGCCTCATCCGAGGATTCACCCTACCTCGGATTGACAATGCTTTGGGGGAAAGACATGTTATGTTGTCGCTGACATGTAGTTTGGCTGTGTCTGTACTGAACGCGTACAGGCTTTTTACTCATTGTCATTATTCCCTAAACAATGCAGCATACCAACTAGTTAATGGTATCTACCACTGCGTTAGGTATTCTTATAGGTAGTCGAGACATGATTTAAAGTCTAGAGTACGTGCAACTGCTACGCTGTTTATATAAGGGACGTGAGCCTCCTCGGATTTCGCTGTCCAAGGGGCCTGCAGCCAACCCCCCAAGGATACCGAGGGTCCACTGTATTTTTCCCCACAAGCCATTTTCATTTCCTTTTCCTGTCCTCCTCCCTCTTCTTTCTGCCCTCTTCTCCACCAAGTTATTCTAGACTCTGGAAAGCTGCAGAGGAGAGGATTAAAGCGTTGTGAGCAGGGGAAAGCCTACCAATCAGAAGAGGGCAAGGGCACGGCCCAGACTTCTGCTCCTCCCGCCAAGGTAATACGGCAGGAGAACCAGCTAGGTCGGGTCTGGACACGCTTTTCTGTTCGGCAGCTCACAGACTTTTTTTTTTTTTTTTTTACTTTAACTTCAGTGATCTTTGGTGCCCCTGAAGGTAAATAACACACCTGAATCATAAAGCTGCAGATGCGTCGAGTTCAAAGTTTTATTTTCTGCTTTTAAAGCCCTCCATAAATGACGGCCAAGGTAGTTTGGCATCCAGCCTCCTGCCCTGGCGTTCCTCTGGGATTAGGAAGGTTGGCTTAAGCAAGCTGCTCTTGAGAAACCAGGTGTAACAAGACCTGGGCGGAGGGATTCCGGGGTTGTTTGTGGCACTTTCTCCACCTCTGTGCCAGAGTCTCTCTGGGGCAACCCCGCAAGGTGGCTGCTTCTAGAGCTACCGGTGAGAACCTGCCTTTGTTATGCAAGTCGCAGGGCACCAAGTGTCCCAGCCTCCTGTTCCCAGCTAGCACAGGAAGGAGGAAAAGGGTCAATAAGAATTCTGGGCAGTAGGCTTAGGATACCTCTTCACTCTCTCCACCCACTTAGCTCCACCGCATCGCCTTCAGGAGCCCAGCTCACTCATAATCAGACAGGTGAGGCTTCAGAGCTCTGCCATCAACTTCAACAGGGTCATTAGGATGGAAGTGATAGCGTCCAATTTAACTTTCTGCGCAAATCTAAGTTGATACCAAAGAAAGCAATGAATTCTTTTTGTTCTCTGTTTCCCTTAGCCTTACGTGGGATTGTATTTAGTCCCAGCTCTCTAATTTTTTTTTTTTTTCATTTCCAACAAAATAGTTGTTTCTTTTGAAGACCCTTAAAAATTTCAGTGTCAGGGATGGTCAGCAATTCCTGGTTTTTCTCTGAGCCTGTCTACTGAAAATCTGCGTCTGTAGCAACTACCAGGCTTTTGAATCCGGCTGCAAAGATGCCATTTGGTGTAGTTTTCCAGGTTGTGTTGTTTCCCCAGGGAGAATTCAGAGATCCTGGGACATGTATGTATGTATGTTGAGACGGGAAGGGGACTTAGAGCAACAGAAGGAAGGTAGCTTAGAGTGGCTTTGCTTAAAAACCCGGGGATGGCCCCACAACCACACCAAAATCCTGTTCTGGAAGATCTGCCCACTGAAATCAGGTTCCCCACAGCAACAACCAAAGTGGGTGGGAGTGAGAACTGTGGCAGGCTCAGCCCCCTCTGGAAGGAGCCTGTTGAGTTGATTAATGCCGGCCTTTTCATTAGAGTGGAACTTGGAAAAAACAGGCTGGATCCTGCAAGAAGAAAAAAAGAGAAAGTGAACCACTTATAAAGGAAATCTTTCTCACCCTGCTTTGTGTGGTGAGCTAAACCTACTGGAAGTCAGACCCAAGAGATACACAAGCCCAGATTGATGAGGGTGTCATGCTGTCAGCTCCATGGGGTTTGGAAAGAGCTGAGAAATGACTCCATTCCATTTGACTCTCCTGGACATTCTGCAATGATCTTCACGGTGACATCAGCTGCCTCTCCTCTTGCTGTGATTTACTAGCGGGTGTTCTGCATAGGAAAGGATCCCTTTATACTTTCTGCCAATATAGTGGTCATTTTTATAACACTTTATCTCAGTGGTCCCCAAAGCATTTTATGGAGGAATCTAAATCCATTATTATGGGGAAAATGCAGGCATTTAAGGGACTGAAATGAGAAAATCCTTTGGCTGAAATAATCTATCCTTTATTTCACAAAGTCACTCGGTATCATAGAACCTGTCTGGGTGGTAAGTAGATTCAAAGTCCTGGGGGAAATGACCCAAAGATTATATTCAAAGCGGTGGAGTCTTTTACTTACAAATCAACATTGACATGTGACCTTAACACATAACATTAAAAGCCAACTCTTAATTCCTTACATTATGAACCAAAAAGGAATTTGTTCTTACCAGCAGACCAAAAGGGCCATTCATAGAGTAAAAGATAGATGAATTGGACTGCAGGGGAAGTATGGGGGATTAATCTAAGTTACTGATTGTTTCTTTTCTCAAAAATCTTCCTGGCAAAGATTAAATTGCACCAAATATCAATCAATTTTATGATAATAAGACTATCAAACTTGTTTCATTACAACTGTCTCAACATGATTTTCCCATTTAGCAGCCTATCCATCCAGAGTTCTGATTATGCTATAACTTAGGAGATCCCTTGAATCAAATATTAATATTTGTACAGTGATTACAGTAGTTGATGATTTGTCCAGGGACTCTAAAATTAAATATAGTATGTCATTTATAGCCTCAGAAAAGACTACAAATAGAAAATTATTATTATTTTTTTTAATAAATCTTTATTGTTCAGATTACAGGTGTTCCTCTTTTTGTTTTCCCCCTAGAGCTCCCCTCCACCTGATTCCCCACCCCACCCTACCCCATGCCCTTACCCCCCGCCACTGTCTTCATCCATAGGAGTAAGTTTTTTGTCCAATCTCTTCCCGCACCACTCACACCCGCTTCCCCCTGAGAATTGTCAGTCCACTCCTTTTCTATGTCCCTGATTCTATTATATTCACCAGTCCATTCTGTTCTTCAGATTTTTTATTCACTTGATTTTTAGATTCACTTGTTGGTAGGTATGTATTTGATGTCATTTTGTTGTTCATAATTTTTATCTTTACCTTTTTCTTCTTCTTCCTCTTCTTAAAGAATACCCTTCAGCATTTCATGTAATCCTGGTTTTGTGGCGATGAACTCCTTTAGCTTTTTCTTGTCTGTGAAGCTCTTTATCTGACCTTCAACTCTGAATGATAGCTTTGCTGGGTAGAGTAATCTTGGTTGTAGGTTCTTGCTGTTCATCACTTTGAATATTTCTTGCCACTCCCTTCTGGCCTGCATAGTTTCTGCTGAGAAATCAGCTGACAGTCGTATGGGTACTCCCTTGTAGGTAACTAACCGTTTTTCTCTTGCTGCTTTCAAGATTCTCTCTTTGTCCTTTGCCCTTGGCATTTTAATTATGATGTGTCTTGGTGTGGTCCTCTTTGGATTCCTTTTGTTTGGGGTTCTGTGTGCTTCCTGGACTTGTAAGTCTATTTCTTTCACCAGGTAGGGAAAGTTTTCTGTCATTATTTCTTCTAATAAGTTTTCAGTATTTTGCTCTCTCTCTTCTTCTGCCACCCCAAAAATTCGGATGTTGGTACGCTTGAAGTTGTCCCAGAGGCTCCTTACACTATCTTCATATTTTTGGATTCTTTTTTCTTTTTGTTTTTCTGGTTGGGTGTTTTTTGTTTCCTCATATTTCAGATCTTTGGTTTGATTCTTGGGGTATGTTGATCTACAGTTGAGTTTCTGTATATTCTTTATTTTAGACAGTGTATGCTTCATTTCTGACTGGTCCTTTTCCATTTTTTTGGCATTCTCATTAAGGTCCTTGAAGGTCTCACTAAGCTCCTCAGAAGTGTCATCAAGTTTCTCGGCGGTTTTTAGAAGATTCTTGAGTAACCTTATAAATGTGGTTCTGAACTCTGTGTCGTCCAGTAGTTTGCTTTCCTCCGTTTCTTTCATTCGTGACATGTTTCTTTGTCTCCGCATTTTGGTTGCTTCCCTGTGTTGATGGAGTGGCTTTGTGTGGTAGGTGACCTATAGGGGGCAGTAGCTCAGCCTCCCCAATCACCTGATGTGGACGCTCTTGGTACACCCCTTTGTGGGCTGAGTGCAAAGTCTTGGTGTAGTTAAGCCTTAATTGCTGTTGGTACGCTGGGAGGAATTGACCTCCAGGCCAATCGGCTGTGAGGACTCGCTGTGTCTATAAGAACTGCTGTGCTGGAGACACGCTTATGGTGCCGGACTTGTTTCAGTGGGGCTTTGGTGCTTGCTGAGTCTGCCTCTTGAATGTGTCACTTATGGATGTGAGGAGTTGAAATCTGGTGTCTCACACTGACCACTAGGTATACTGGCTTCTGGATCTCCAATGGAGTGCAGGTCAGCTATTATCTGAGTCCACCCAGCAGGAGCTACAGTGAGAGCTACAGTTTTCTCCTCTTTGCTTGGGGTTTGGAGGTTTTGGAGCTGTCTGATCCAGGCTGCAAGTTTGTTAGGTTAAGTTGCGATAGGGCAGGCCTTTCTTATGCTAAAACTGCTGCTTGGAGCTTGGGTGGGTTTGTAGGATGTGTGGGGCGGGGTCTCAGGGTGTCACTAGGCTAGGGCGTGGCAAACAGCGATGGCTGCTAGTTAGCTGGCTCTGTGTCTCCGACTGCGTCTCCCCTGTGCCCCAGCGCAGTAAACAATTAGTCTTGTGCGCAGCTCTGCAAGCAGGCCCCCCTCACTTTCCCACCCAGTGGCAGACAATCCAGCTTCTCCCCGTAGGAGTTTGGGTTCCCCACATCTCCCCAGAAACTGTATTTCAGAGTAATCGGGTGCTTGTCTCCTCTTTGGGTTGAAAAAAGCAACACCTGCCGCCAACCCAGATCCCGCGCCTCCGTACCTCAGCTTTTCAGCGCTCATGCACGTCTCAATGCTCTTTTCTCTTTCCTTCTAGTTGTAGAACTTCCACTCAGCCAGCTTTCCCGTGGTTCTGGGTGATAGACATTTTGTCTTTTAGTTGCAGTTTTGAAATTGTGCGAGGCAGCAGTTTAGGTGTTTACCTACACCACCATCTTGGATTCCTCCCCATCGGAAAATTATTTTCTAACCTTTGTTTTTTTGCTGGAAAAATGTGTAAGATGACATATTCAAAGTGCTGTTATAATAACAAAATACTTCTTTAAACTTATCTATTTAAGCAAAATCTTTTACAGTGTATAATGCAGTGCTTTTCAGACTGTATTTATCCAAGGAATCTTTTCCAAACAAAATATTAAATAGAAGCCAAGAAAATAAAACAGGTAAAAAGCAAGGTACTAAGGAGACAGGGGAGGAATGGATTTCATTCTTTGAATCCTCACAAGGGCCACTAAAGTACCTTTGAGGAACATGGGGTTTTAGGAAGTGTGAAGACTTACTAAAAAGAAAATAAAAGGCACTATTGGAGGTGACATTCCTTGCAACTGTATGTATATATGTGTTTGTGAAATATCATTCAATTAATATCTGCTTCCTATCTTTATCATTTTTGTTCTGAAGCTATAACTTTTGTGGCATTTTATGATAGCACAGATGGATTCTGTGTCTATGAGTTTCAAATTCTAAGTTTTTTTTTATTCTAACAGTTCAGCAAAGGCCAGAGGGCATGTTAGGTCAAAATACGTGTGACCTCAATGAATTATTCAGATAAGTATTTTTATCTTGTAGAATAACAGCAACATCTCACGAAATGATTTTCAAATCATGATTAGGACCTTAGATAACATGTCATCCATAAAAACAGATTTTTTTTTTTTAGTTGAGAACACAGAAGTCTCAGAAGTTGAGGAACTTCCCCAAGATTCCAGGGGTGCATTCCAGAACACAGTTCTCATGTCCCCAAGTCCCGTGCTTTTTCCAGTACTGTATGTATCACGTCGTATAAATTAACATGAAATTCTTACAACTTGAGAGTATCACAACTAACTATGGACTGAAATCAGTTCAATATTTCTGCGTTTCTTTAGACTAACCCAGTGTGGTTTACATTTCAGTCATAGTCAAGACACACGGCTTGTGTGAGATCAGAGATCTTGGAAGTATCCTTAAGCAACATATGTCCCTGCAAAAGGATGGCCGGAGGTCATACAGGGAGACGCAGAATACTAAGCACACAGAGCAATCATGCCTTCTTTGGGAAGCGGCGATCACATCAGCATATCTGGAGACAACTTTGCGACTGTGAGGCTGAGACAGAAGCCTGATGCTCAGTGCAGAAGGGTCTGATCTCCATCCACCTCTGAGGACTCCTTTCTTTCACACCTAATTCTGAGAGCAGGTTAGCCGAGAGCATTCAATCTGGGGCTGGGTGCAGAGGCCTGCCGGTTTGGCCTGTCTTCATATATGTTATCAAAATAAGGGAGGTTCCTGTGATTTTTAACTCAGTTTCAGTATATTTGCGTATATGCAACATGCATTTTCAAATTACATAATTGGACACTTTGTAAGTCACATTTCTTTAAACCTGTCATTCTCTGCTTCAGGCTAAGTTGGAGTTGCTTGTTTAAGTTCCTTTTGAACTTTCAAGAGAAATAATAGAGAAGGCTTTGCTATGAACCAAATTCATACACTAGTTTCCATTTTGGGGTTTTTGGCAGCTTTGGGGGAATACAAGCTTCTTAATGTTAGCTGCTGCGTGCCTCATCTATATAATGATATTACATGCATTTCAGTGTTTGCAAATGCATGTATTAGAGTGAGCAACCACAGCCGCTTCAGTGAGGCAGATGGACAAAGAGTGAGTCTGCAGGTGAGGTTGCTCAGCCCAGCCCATCGACAGTGACCTGTAACAATTCTCCAGTTGGGAGAGTCATACTAAACAACTTACATGTTGTTTAGTGTAGTTTGGCAAATGGCGGATAATTGTCTTTGTAAAAGCATCAGGGGTACATGGGGCGATGCTAATGCTTGTCATCCACTTTATTACATTATCCAGGGTGGCTGTGATTTTTAAATTATATGCTCTATATAGTATTTAAGGTTTCCTCAAAACAAAGCTAAAAGGAAAAACAGAAGTGCTTATTACTTATTACATAATACTTGCTTACCCTACCTCACAAGATTGGTGTGAACAACAAATACGTTTGAAAATCATAAGGGACATGAAAACCTGTATTATTCATATTTGCTGATATCCATACATGCTTGAAGTACATTTCAGCATTGAAAAGTCCAGGTGACTACCTTGACCCAGTCCTATGAAAATATGTGACGCTGTTTTTTCTTTAATAGCTTTATTAAGGTACTAGAGGCCCCACGCACGAAATTTGTGCAAGGGGCTCGGCCCTCGGAGCCACGGTGGCTTGCCTCGGCCCTCGCAGCCCTGGCTTCATCCGGAAGGTCGTTCAGCTGTCCGGTCTAATGAACAGATTACACTTTTATTATTATAGACTAGAGGCCCGATACACGAAATTAGTGCATGGGGCCGGTGGGGTCCCCTCAGCCTGGCCTGCACCTCTCGCAATCCGGGACCACTGGCTCCTAACCGCTCACCTGCCTGCCTGCCTGACTGCCCCTAACCACTCTGCCTGCCTGCCTCATCACCCCTGACCACTCACCTGCCTTCCTGATCGCCCCTAACCACGCTGCCTCGGCCCCTGCCGCTGAAGCTTCATCTGGAAGGACATTTGGAATGATGTCCAGAAGGTCGTTCAGCTGTCTGGTCTAATTAGCATATTATGCTTTTATTATTATAGATAATTTACATACCATAAAATCCACTCATTGTAAGTACACATCTTACTGATTTTTAGTAAATGTATACAGTTGTGCAGCCATCACTAGAATGCAGTTTTAGAACATTTTCATAACCCCCTAAAGTTCCCTCACACCCATTTGCAGTTAGTTAATCCCTTTTCTTGCCCCCAGCCCCAAGGAATCATTGATGTGCTTACTGTCTCTATAAAATTGCCTTTTAGGCTATTATGAATAATGCTGTTTTGAACATTTATATATATATATCTTTGTTTGGATATATGGTTTCATTTCTCTTGAGTAGATTCCTAGGAGTGACTTGTTGGGTTTATGATAGGTTTATGTTTAACTTTTTAGGAGAATGCAAATCTGTCAGAGTGGCTATATCATTTTATATGTCCATCAGCAACATATGAGGATTCTAGTTTCTCCACATCCTGGCCAATACTGGCTACTGTCTGTCTAGTGGCTGTTCTAGTGGGTGTGCAGTAATATCTCATTGCAGCTCACTTTGCATTTCCCTATGACAATCTAAAGGAAAAGAAGCCAGTGCCCCTGATTAAATGGTTAGATGTTGCATGTTTTAAAAAATTCTTGTAGCACACATGTTGAAAATCACTGTTCCATACTGTTATTTAACTTTTAGTGTGAATATATTTTTTCTCCAAACTTGATTTTTAAAATATTTTGTTGAGATATAATTGACATGTAACATGAGTTTCTGATGTACAGTGTAATGATTTTACAGTTGTATATATATTGCAAAACAATCACCACAATAATTCTAGTTAACATCTAGCACCACACATAGTTATCTGTGTGTGATAGATGTTAAGTTTTTTTGTGTGTGTGATTAAAACTTTTAAGATCCACTCCCTTAGTAACTTTCAAATATGCACCAAAGTATTATTATCTATACATTCAGGCCATGACTATTTATTTTATACCTGGACGTTTGTATTTTTTGACCCTTTCACTCATTTCATCTACTCCCACCTCCATCCCCTGCCTCTGGCAACCACTAATCTGTTATCTATATCCATGAACTCCTTTGTGTTTTTTTTTCCTTTTTAGATTTCACATGTAAGTGAGATCATAAAATATTTGTCTTCCTCTGTCTGACTTATTTTACTTAACATAATGCCCTTAAGGGCCATCCATATTGTCACAAATGGCAAGATTTCCTTCTTTTTATAGCTGAATAATATTCCATTGTGTGTGTGTGTGTGTGTGTGTGTGTGTGTGTGTGTGTGTATCACATCTTCTTTATGCATTTATCCATGGATGGTCACTTTCTCTAAACTTGAATTTTAAACTCCCTCAAGGGGTATATCCTTTTAGTTTATTGATTTTTTTTTTTTTTACATTACCAGGCCTAGCAAAGTACTCTGAAAATAATGCATCCTCAATAAATATATGTTGCATACATGATAAAAATTTTACTGCTCTTATGTAAATATTTTCAGCACACCTGATATCATAATTTAATAAGTCACATTGGATTTTGTACATAAGAGGTTTCCGTTTTAAAACCATTTCAAAAGGGAGTGCTTCAAAGTATAAACTTGGACAAATAAATTTAATGATCAGAGAAAAGTGACTCTGAGAATAAATTAATATTTTATGGTAACTAATATATTTAAATAAATTCAAATTTTTAGACTTTTTTTACCCTGCAAATGTCCCTGAGTGCCTTAACAAAATAGTAAAACCATAGTTAATCACAAATGAATAATGCTCTCAAGTGTATCCATGAGTGAGGAGAAAGCAAACAAATACTTCACCCATCATCAGGACTCTAGGCTCAGAAGATTTCAAATTATAAATATAAATTTATACTTACGTGGAAGCCTGCATGTAAAACAAAAACAACTTCCCCTATAACTAGTAAATAGCAGGGGAAAAGAAAAAACTTTTGAGGCTTGCCTGGAAGGGTGCCAAAGATATACACTTGAGAATATTTTAAGGTAATTAGCATTTTTGTCTCTGTGTCAGTAAAAATAGGCCTTTGGCTGCTACTAATTTTCTTTGGGTTAGTGAGACCATTGTATGAATGAAGGACTGTTAAAGGCCATTTATATTGTGCAAACAGAGGCACAAATTAGAGAGGGCATGTTAATAAGGAGAGGGGGCTTATGAGTGCTCAATTATGAGCCCAGAACCTGTTTCTATTTTAAGGGGATAGAAAACACATCAATCTTGCTTTTAGAATATTTTCAATTAAAATGAACAGCACATGGCATACTAAGAACCAGCGAAGGCTGCGGCCATGTGGGTCTTGAATAATTCTTACATACCATCTTAGAATCAACACTGATATACGTATAATGGGCTGAAATACATTTGAGATCCCAGAAGACCAAGGTCCCTGAGCTGCATAAGAAATTCTAAAGGAAAAGAAATATAAAACTGGACCATCTGTTTCACTTTCCAGCATGCAACCTTTAGAGTAGACTATTTGGAAGAGGATGCTGCTTTCAATGTGAATAGGGATGAAATATAGTACATATACTCGCAACGTATCATGAACTTCCTCTCTCCTAAGCATAATCAATAGCAGTCTCAAGCCTACTTCAGCATGTTAAAAACAACGTACAGTGTTAGCTGCACAGAGCATTCACTTCTCCCCACGCGGATACAATAGTGAGTAGATTCCTCTCCGGCCCCAGGCAGCGCCTCCTGCCTAATTGGGTTGAGCAAAGGGAGGCATCCACTCTGCATAGGCGAGTGCTTGGGGAATCTCATTATCGTTTACATACACAACTCTCTGCATAAGCCTAGTTTGCCCCTCCTTTAGCCAGTGCTTCCAATTGCCTAATGCCATGTTCTTTTATATGTGCTTATGAAAACATTTCAAGATATCATCTCCCAAGCTACTTTTCCCCTATGTGAAATGGCTATTACAGAATTATAGCTAACCAAGTTGCCAATGTTCTTAAAAGTGGAAAAGCACTAAATAAAACAGTGAAGGGCAGCAGGCATGAATGTGTTTGGTCTCAAGATAGAGAAACCAATACTTCCAATGCTATTCAATAAGCCCAGTGCTGAACTTCTCAAACCATGATTGTATTGGATTTTTGACCTTTTTTTTTCTTTTCCAGGTGGTGCTAGTCCCCGCTCTTGAAACCTTTGTAACTATTAAGGCTGAAGTGCCATTTAAAGAAAAAAGAAGGCAAAGAAATGAGCTATGAGACGCCATGGTGAGTCGTTTGTCAATGTATCCTTTCTTGAGTGTGTTGGGAAGCAGGCTTCAGGGTGCTGGGATCATAGGCTTTATTTTGAATTTGTCTGTTATAACCTGAAAGCTTTCTTCAAGGGAGATACATAGGGTTCGTGTCTATATACAAAGTCTGTTGCTATGGAAAGGTTTGTACTTAACCATATTACAGTGTTCTCTTAGAAGCAGGAAACCTGGGGTATCAGTTCATCTCTTTCCAAAAGCCACATGTTTTGTGGGATAAAAGAAATAAAAAAACATGTACAGCACATATTTCTGCCATTAGAAAACAATTCTAAAGGCCTTTTTTACATTGTATGTATCAAGAAACTATTCTATATTCTAAGACTCATAGTAGCTTCTTACTATAGAAGTTAGTTATAATGTAAGTAGAGGCCTGTGCACGAATTCATGGATCGGGAGGGGGCTCCCCTCAGCCCAGCCTGCACCCTCTCCAATCTGGGACATCCCTCTCACAATCCGGTACTCCTGACTCCTAACTGCTCACCTGCCCGCCTACCTGATCACCCCTAACTGCCCCTCTGCCTGCCTGATCACCCCTAACTGCCTCTGCCTGCTGGCCTGATCACCTGTAACTGGCCCCCCTGCCAGCCTGGTCGCCCCTAACTGCCCCCCTCAATCACCCCTAATCGCCTCTGCTTGCTGGCCTGATCGCCCCTAACTGCCCCCCCCCCCCCCGGCCCAGTCACCCCTAACTACCCCTGCTGCTGGCTGGTCGCCCCCAACTGCCCCCCCCCCCGCTTGCCTAATCAACTCTAACTGACCCCCTGCCAGCCTGGTCACCCCAACTGTCCCCTGCTGCCAGCCTGGTTGCCCCTCACTCTACCCCCTGCCGGCCTAGTCGCCCCACACAGCCTGCTGTTCGGTCGTTTGGTTGCCCTCACTGGCCCCCCGCCAGCCTGATCACTCCTAACTGCCCCCCCTGCTGGCATGGTCACTCCTACCTGCCCCCCTCTGCTGGCCTGGTCGCCCCTAACTGCCCCTCCCCGCGCCCCCCCTCCCCCCCGCCAGCCTGGTCACCCCATGTAGCCTGCTGTTCGGTCGTTGCATGAGGGCGTCCCAACCAATTTGCATATTATCCTTTTATTAATATAGATAGATGTCAGTTATTCGCAGTATATTATCTAAGCTCCTCTGGTATTTCCACCTCTAAATTCACTTCCATGTTGCATTTCTCATTCCCACCCAAATATCTGCTGTTCGCTCCACAAGAGAGCTTTCCTTTTAGCATGTGCTCTGTTCTTGGTGAGCAATTCAACACAGTAAGATTGTACCGTGAATGTTTGCTGTTGACACGTTCTCTGAAAAGGAAGGGTCGAGGCTGCCCGAATATTAAAACCTGGGCTGTTCTAGAAAAATTCAACAATTGCTCAAACAATCCAAAATTTGTAAGTTTTCACATTTTTCCTTACATCAAAGTTGGCAAAATATAGCTTGTCTCATTTTAAAACAGTAATATATTGCATGGTGCTAACACCTACACTTGTCAGAAAACACATTGGTTCTGAGTACAGACTCAGAAGTCCTGGCTGGGGGTCTACATATGCCATTTGCAGCTTGTGCCATCTTGGGCAGGCCTCTTAACCTCTCTGTGCCTGTTTGCCCATCTGTTAACATTGGAATAAGAATCATACCTATTTCAAAGGGTTGAACTGGGAATTAAATGAGATAGTTCTGGTAAAGTACGTAGAATAGTGCCTGGCACAAAGTAGAGATGCAGTAAGTGTTGGTTCCTTACATTGTTGGTCTTCCTGCAGTTTTGAATCTTGCCTTTTCCATGACTGCGCAGCTACTCCTTTTAACTCATAAGAATTTTAAATGGTGGATTCTGGGGCCAGGTGGCTGGGCGTTTGAAAAACAGGTGGGGTTGGATGACTCTCCTGTGTCCCACAAATAACCCCCTAAAAAAAGAGCTTTGCCCTGTCTGGCGGGCTCAGTTGGTTGGAGCATCACCCTGTGCACCAAAGGGCTGCAGATTCAATTCCTGGTCAGGGAACATACCTGGGTCGTGGGTTCAGTCCCCCTCGAAGTGCATTAGGGAAGGCAACCAATTAATCTCTCTCTCCCTCTCCCCCGCTCTCTAGAAAATCCAATTTTTAAAAATGAGTTTTCCCATACCTGTGAGGACAGCTTTGCCTTTCACTATAATAACTAGGATTCTCCCTTTGTCCATTGTCCTGCTGAAAACTCCTTTTTGGTTCTAGATAATATAAATGTAAAAAGTGTTTGTCTGGATGCATATGTGTTATCTATGTCAACATTTCTGTTTCCTTTATTAACAACCCTTGTATGTTATTAAATGTAGAAAGAGGTTTAAATAACTGATCATTTATCCCAACATATGCCAAGCTTTATCGGTATTGCAAGTATAAAAAATGTAGACATATAGAGAAAGACAAAGAGCTCATTTTGCACATATCCAAACGGATGCCCGAGGTTTCAGCCCAGACCTGGAATTCATTGTCAGTACTTGGCATTGATCCACAGCCAGGGAAACCACTATTAGTAGGCCTGTTTTCTTTACTCAGAGCCTAATTTGGGACTGTCAAGTCAATTTGACTACAATTGAATGAAATTTTTGTTCTTTAAATGTTTGTTTTTCACATTTCATTTATATACTCTCTCTAGTAAGGTCAAATTCCTCTGTAAGTATTACCTAATTTATTCTCGTAACTTCTCTGTGAGATAGGGAGCATTTGTCTTTATTATTAGCATCTGGTGTTGGAAGATTCACATTTACTTTGTTGGGAATCACCAGGAATAAATCTCATGTAGACACTAATGGAAAATATAATAGGAGATAAATATAGGTATATCTGTAAATGAAGTTATTTTCCCACCTTTGAAATCTGTTGACTAAAAAGATAAAAAATGGGACAACTTATGATGATTGAATAGTAATAAAAAGCAGCATTTAATCTAAATCTCTCCCTCTCATGATTACAGCATGCTAAATATTACTCAATACTAGAGAGTCTGCTGATGAGCTATGTAAATGTTTTCCAATAAAATTAAATAGATTAGAATTGGAAAGAGAATGTTAATATTTCTAAGGCTTTTAAAGAGTCTCCTCTAAACATGTTTCCAAAAAATACAATTGAAGGCTATGTCATCGCGTCACCAGTACGAGCATGGTGAGCACCATTGTTTCCATGCAGATAGAATGGGCCGAGGCAGCCATCATGTTGGAGAAGTTCCTGTCATCTGTGATCCTGGATTGTTAATTCTCTTCGTGTATTTTGCCTGCTGCTTTGTTTTGGTTGTCAAAGTTTGTTACTGAGACAAGACTAAGATCATCCTACTCTGACAGTCGCAGATTGAGTTGGCATGACGCACCATGAGGTGCATCTAATTGCTGTTAATATTGGAAGGATGGATAATCCAATTAAAAAGAAGAACAGTTATCAAAAAATAAATAGGTGGAGGCAAGTCTAGATTACATGAAAGAAGGACAGCTTGATGAGGGGAAACCCATTAACCTGAAAGGAAACAGTTCTTTGCTTCCAATTTAGCAGTTGTGAGCAAGACTGCATTCATACTAAATTGAAATGGAAACACTTTTTCTGATTCATTTGTAGACTTAAATATTAGGTTTTCTTGTATGTGGGAAAAGAGACCCTACTGTGATTCCTAATTGTTAGTAGAATATCAAAATGCCATGTTAGGTTTATGGGAAAACCTTTGTCTTGCTCCTGAGGTTTTATTAATGAGTCAAAAGAGGTGCCTCTCTATTAGGTGGAGAGCACAATACTCTCCACCAGTGCCTCTCAAACTCGATGAGCATAGGCATCACTTGGCGATCTTGATAAACTGCAGCTTCAATTTGGTAGTTTGGGGTGGGATCAACATGTTATACTGGAGCAGCCCCCAAGAGAGGCCCATCCTGCTGGTTCAGCACAATTCTTGGAGAAGACAGGCTCCAGGCAAATATTTTACAAAGAAATCTGTACAAATGCAGCGTGACTTGCTTTGCCATCATTCCAGGAAATTGAATGGCATTGGGATAACAATACCCAAACCACTTGCTTTGCAAATGGGAATGAAAAGAATGAGCCAATTTAAAGTTTCAAGGACTCTTTTAAGGACAACTTGAATTATGGGTAACGTTGAAGCTGCAATGGAACAGTCTGGAAAGGCAGAAGGTCTCTTGGTTCCCGTTGGAGGTTAGTTCATAGTTTCCTTCAATCCCTCCCTTCCTTTGGCCATAGTTATTAGATGGCTATTAGAAAAGATGGAAATAGTCTTTGTACACAATAGACTTTACTGCTTGAATTCATGTTGCCTTAGAAAGAGAGAGCATTATGCTTCTCCTCCTTCATCCTCCCACAACCCAAGTTGTTAAGAGAATGTGGAATGCTGCGAGGATCTCACAGCAAGCACATTTCACCCCTTCAGTCTGTGCCAGGACATGCTCTTTATTGGTGGTAAGATCATCTGACACTCCTAGCATGAAGTCTGGTGTGGGCTCTTGCATGCATGCATCTTAATCAAACCTCGGATAGCTGAAGAAGGAGACCATTACATTGAATTACTTTGAATAATTAAGAGTGTATTTGAGCCCTGGCTGGGTTGCTCAGTTGGTTGGAGCACTGTCCTGTACATCAAAAAGGTTACAGGTTTGATTACCAGTCAGGGCACATACCTAGGTTGTGGGTTGATCCCTGGCTGGGGCACATACAGGAGGCACCCAATTGATGTTTCCTTTTCACACCTCTCTCTCTCTTCCACTCTCTCTCTCCCCCACCCCTTCCTGTCTCTCTAAAATCAATAAAAACATATTCCTCAGGTGAGGATTAGAAACTAAAACAATAAACATACATAGTGCATTTGAGTCAGGTGAACTTTAAAAAGGAAAAATGGGTTTCAGAAACTTGACAACCTGTTAACTATTCTGAATTTTGGGTGATCATAAACTATCATTTATTACTTATAAACCTGAAAAACAGACGGCAGGAAAATGAATTGCAGCTGGGTGGACAGTATGTGCATGTATTAGTCTGTTCAGGCTGCTATAACAAAATACCATAGACTGGTTGACTTAAAGAACAGGCATTTACTTTCAGTTCTGGAGGCTGGGGAGTCAGGATCAAGGTACTGACTGATTTGGTTCCTGGTTAAGAGCCCTCTCCCTGGTTTGCAGATAGCCATCTTTTCCCCGTGTCCTCAAATGACTAAGAGAGAGCAATCTCTCTCTCTTCCTCTTCTTATAAAGCTACCAATCCCATCATGATATTGTTATGACTCATTTAACCCTAATTACCCTCTAAAGCCTTATTTTCAAATACCATCACATTGGGATGCAGGGGTCCTCAAACTGCGGCCCGCGGGCCACATGTGGCCCGCCGAGGACGTTTATCCGGCCTGCCGGGTGCCGCTGCCTGTCCTGCTTAGCAGCCGACTCGTCCCAAGCCCGCAGTGCGCATAGGAATTTGTTCATAGTTGTTTTTTTAAAACTATAGTCCGGCCCTCCAAAGGTCTGAGGGACAGTGAACTGTCCCCCTGTTTAAAAAGTTTGAGGACCCCTGGATAGGGCATCAACATATGAATTTTTTTGGGGGTAGGACACAATTCAGTCCATAGCAGTACATTAAAGGCTAATGAAGATATTAATAACTTTGGAATTAAAATATAAGCACAAAAATGCAGACTTTTTCTTGTTTTTCAACTATAATTATATATATTTTTTAATATTTGTTGTCTCTTAATCAGTGGTGTGTATTACACTGATATCAGTCAGGAAATAAGGTTCCTAGTGATAGTTTCATCACATTGTTAAAGGTTGTTTATTCTAAAATTAATTTATTCTCCTATCCACAATATAACTTTTAAAAACAATTATGATGAATTTACTGACTACTAACTCATATAACCCTACTCTAACAAAGACAAATTTACTCTTAGCATGTTAGGGGGAAAGTCTACACCTTCTGATACACACAAGTGAACATGATGGACAAACACGATATGGAAAGATTCCCTTTTGTCCGGCTGGCGTGTCTCAGTGGTTGAGCATTGATCTGAACCACAACCAGAAGGCCACAGTTTGATTCCTGATCAGGATACATGCCTGGGTTGCAGGCTCGATCCCCAGTGTTGGGCATGCAGGAGGCAGCCAATCAATTCTCTCTCATCATTGATGTTTCTATCGCTCTATCCCTCTACTACAAATTTCTACTGCAAATTTCTGGGAGTGATGAACAAAATTAAATTACAAACTCTCCAGATATCAGAAACAAAGCAAGAAACCAAAGCCAAAACAGTCAGTACAAGCTGGCGCTACAAGGACCTCTGGGGATGAGGATGGACACTGGAAAAGGCAGAAGGACAGGAAATGAGTCCTGAGACTCACTAGACAGAGGAACTGAAGCCAGCCCCCTGCAGAAAGCCTAGCCCCTCGGAAGGAGAGCTAGAAAAACTTCACTCATTGGCCTGTGGAAGGAGCAGGGATGTTTGCTGAGGCCTGGAAAGGGTACAGGCCAGGGAAGGGGCATCAACCTAGAGAATCTGACACCAGCGTAGGCCATCTATTGAGATGTCTGAATTTATATTATTTGCTTAGAAAGCTAACCCTAAGTCCGTTTTCTTGGAATGCACTCTCTAAGCCAGCAATTTTCAACTGGTGTGCCACAAGAATTTTTACAGCATTCAGTACCTGACTTTTTAGTTGGGGGCACTGACCTCTTTTCGCTTAGATTGTCAAATAAAAAAATGAACAACAGCCAACACAACTATAACTGTCCAGTGTGAATGCATCGAAATTCTATCTTTTGTTGGTCAGATTGGTAAAAAGTATATTCTTGATGTGGCTCAGAATTTTAGCAATTAGTTTATGTGTGTCATGAGATGAAAAGATTTAAAAATTGCTACTCTAAGCCAATAAATTAACATAAAAATAGGTCAAGAACCTTGAAACCCTAGGAATCTGATAGAAGTAAAGGCAAAAGCAGTCTGTGAGATTACTTGCACAGCCTAGGGGTCAGAAGCTGTAACAGTCCACTAGGACTGCCATGACAAAATACCACAGCCAGGGTGGCTTAAGTAATGGAATTTGTCTTCTCACAGTTCTGGAGACTGAAAGTCCAAGATCAAGGTATTGACAGTTGTTGTCTCTTCTCTCCTTGATTTGCAGATGGCCTTCTTGATGCCTCTTCACATGGCCTTTTCTCTATGTGCATGCATCTTTGGTGTTTCTTCTCCTTCTCATAAGGACACTAATCATATTGGATTAGGGCTCCACCCTTATGTCCTCATTTACATTAGTTACTTTTTTATGTTTTTTTTTTAATTGATTTCAGAGAGGAATGAAGAGAGAGAGAGAAACATCAATGATGAGAGAGAATCATTGATGAGCTGCCTCCTGCATGCCCCACACTGGTGATCGAGCCTGCAATCTGGGCACGTGTCCTGACTGGGAATCAACCATTACCTCCTGGTTAATAGGTCGATGCTTGACCACTGAGCCATGCGGCTGGGCTGTTAGTTATTTCTTTAAAAACCCTATGTACAAATAAATTACATTAGGGGGTTAGAACTTAAACATATACATTTTGGAGGAGAGGGGACACAATTCGGTCCATCTCAAAAGGCTCTCTCTGAAAAACAACTGAACCCTCTGAAGATGAATTCACAACAACATTAAGAAGATGTTATAAACTACCATAATGGAGAGGCATCAGAGGAAAAATGAAGAGAATTAGCACCAGAACAACTACAAATAACCAAACAAAATAAAAAACTCTCTATCATAAATAAAGTGAATGAAGAGATTTTAAAGGATGGAAAACATAATGAAACAATAAGATACCATGGGAATAAAGAATAGGCAAATTTGAAAAGAAGCAAATGAAAGGTATAGAAATGAAAATGATGCTCATTAAAATCTCACTGGATAGGTTAAATAGCATTTTAGACACATCCAAAGAGAAAATTAGCCAACAAGGAGATATATATGAGGAAATCACCTAGAATGAAGTAGAGAGAGAAAGAGATGAAAAAGAGTGGTTCAGAGATGTGGAAGACAGAATAAGGAAAAACATCTTTAGAATGTATGACAAGGTGTTAATTTCCTTAATATCCAAATGTTTTTACATATCAATAAAAAGGTAAACAAGTGGATTTAAAAACAATAAACAGTTTGTTTGCAGGGGTGGGTGAGGGAGAATCTGATAAGCATATACAAAGTCCAAGCTCAATTATAAGTGAAGAAATGAAAACTTCTAAAATGGAAAAGTGACTTTTCCTCTTTCATATTGCCATGGATGGAACTATTTGTGGGTGTGGGAACTGTACAGTCTTGGGCTCCATCAGGAACAGTGTAAACTGAGACAACCCTTTTAGAGAACAGTTTGGCAGGGTGTATTAAGCTTTCACCTATAAATGTTATTTTTAAATTTAAATACATCCTTTGATCTTCCAATTCCATTTAGAAATTTATCTATAGTGTTTTTACATGCATGAATAAGAATAATCATTGCCACACTATTTGCAAAGTAGAGGCCCAGTGCATAATATTCGTGCATGGGGAGGGGTCCCCTCAGCCCAGCCTGCACCCTCTCCAATCCAGGACCCCTTGGGGGAGGTCCAACTGCCGGTTTTGGCCCAATCCTGGGGATTAGGCCTAAACCGGCAGTTGAACATCCCTCTCACAATCCTGGACCGCTGGCTCCTAATCACTCACCTGCCTGCCTGCCTGCCTGGTCGCTCCCAACTGCCCCCCCTGCCGGCCTGGTCACTCCTAACTGCCCCCCCCCTGCTGGCCAGGTCACCCCCAACTGCTCCCTCCCTGCCTGCCTGGTCACTTTTAACTGTCCCCCTGCCAGCCTGGTCTCCCCTTACTGCCCGCCCCCCGCCAAACTGGTCACCCCCAACTGCCCCCCCTACTGGCCTAGTCACCCAAAACTGCCCCCCCCCACCAGCCTAATGGTCCAAAACTGCCCCCCTCCCCCGCCAGCCTGGTTGCCCCCAACTGGCCCACTCTGCCAGCCTGGTCACCCCCGAATGACCCCCCTGCTGGCCTGGTTGCCCCCAACTGCCCCCCCTGCTTGCCTGGTCGCCCCCAACTGGCCCCCTCTGCCAGCCTGGTCGCCCCCAACTGTCCCCCCTGCCAGCCTGGTCACTCCTCATGGCTGACCTGGTCGCCCCACACAGCCTGCTGTTTAATTGTTTAGTTGTCCCTCACTAACTCTCCTGCCGGCCTGGTTGTAGGCAGCCATCTTTGTGAGGGTGTGAGGGTTAATTTGCATATTACCTCTTTATTATATAGGATAGCCAACAACCAGCCAAAGGCCCAACCATTAGGATTGTGTTCTCCTACATGTTATGGCACATCTGTGCATGCATGTAAATGTTTGAATGAAGGAAATAGAGCTATATGTGCTGCCAGAAAGAAGTCTAAGATAAGTAGCTTTTTGCAAAAAAAACAAAAAACCAAGTTGGAGAACATATATAATCCATTTATCTAAAATAAACTAATGTTTTATGTATATGCTTTGGAAAAACCTCTGGAAAGTAGATGAGAAGTACTTTTCATTTGTACATTCTTCTGGACCGTTTACTTTCTTTTTTGTTTTGTTGTTGTTCTGCTTTATTTATTTATTTCTTTGTTTGTTTGTTGCCATGAGCACATATTATTCTTATAAGAACATGTAGATAATTGTGAAAGGCATTTTTATCTATATTAAATATTTCATTGGGAACCACAACGTATAGACTTTTTCAACAAAAGGAACAAGGCAAGGCATATCATCAGTTCCTTCTTCTCTTTTCTCCCTCCTGCAGCCCTGGTCTCTTTCAATAGTTGACTAAAGAGATAAGGTGCCCCAGAGGTCAGAGGAGATGCTCAGGGACATAGGCACATCAGGTCTGAGGGAAAGTGGGCTTGAAAGACAAAAATTAAATGTTATACAGCATGGTGACTATCCTATCTAATAAAATATTAATATGCAAATTGACCATCATTCCAACACACAAGATGGCTGCCCCCATGTGGACACAAGATAGCCAGTGGGGGAGGGCAGTTGGGAGGGGCCAGGCCTGCAAGGGAGGGCAGTTGGGGGCGATCAAGCCTGCAGGAGAGGGCAGTTAGGGGTGACCAGGCTGGCAGAGGAGGGAAGTTGGAGGTGACTGGGCCTGCAGGGAAGGGAAGTTCGGGGGGACCCAGACCTGTAGGGGAGGGCAGTTAGGGATGACCAGGCCTGCAGGGGAGGGCAGTTGGGGCAATCAGGCTGGCAGGGGAGCAGTTAGGCATCAATCAGGCTGACAGGGAAGTGGTTAGGAGGTGATCAGGCTGGCAGGCAGAAGCTGTTAGGGGCAATCAGGAAGGCAGGCTGGTGAGCATTTGGGAGCCAGCAGTCCTGGACTGTGAGAGTGATCCCAGATTGGAGAGGGTGCAGGCTGGGCAGAGGGACACCCCCACCCCATGCATGAATTTTGTGCACTGGGCCTCTAGTAGTTAATAATACTGCACTGCATATTTGAAAATTGTTAAGAGATTAGATCTAAAAGGTCTCATCACAAGAAAAAATAATTTTTTGTAACTATGTGTGGTGATGGTTGTTATCATGGTGATCATTTTGCAATGTATACAAATATTGAATCATTATGTTTATGTCTGAAACTAATATAATGTTATATGTCAATTACACTTCAGTTTAAGAATTTTTTAAGTGCTTTTGCAAAAAACCTATGCTTATATGCAGCACTTTGTCATCTCCTCTCATTCTGTCTCACTTAGCAGCTATTAATTCTGAATAAGGGAAAGTGGAGGCGAATTAAAGGCACAAATGAAGTGAATATTTTGAAAATCACTTTGTAGGAGATGTCCAATTCCACATGACTCTTCCAGTGCTAAATAGCAGCAACAGCCAGACACAAAAGTATTTTGCTTCACATCATTAGACATCAATTATATGTTGAAAACATGTATTCATGCTACAGGAAGAGTGACTTTTGCAGACCTCACAGTGTTTACAAATACATATTTCAGTGAGATTTTTCCGTGATTGGACTCAATGCATTGAAAAAACAAACAGAAGAAGAGAAACAGGTTGTTCCAATAGCTGTTTTACTTATCCTCTGACTTTCCTATTTGATCATTTTCTTGCAAACTCCTTTGTAGGTTAAAGTTTCTTTTAGTAGCAGTGCCTTGGTTGAAGCTGCTTTTCAATAAGAAGGAGGGATTAAACTGCCCTCTTCCTAATTGCTTTCTGAAGCCCTCCCTTCTTCCTAATCCCACTGTAGTTCCTTAAGAAATGAGGCACTTACATATCCCAAGGGGTTCAATGGAGATTTCTGCTGCAGAGGGTAAAGTAGGGGGTTTGCTGCATTAATCATTGAATAACATCAATCACACATCCAGTTGGGCAGTTAAATTTCTGTTGAACAAAGTACAGAAGTACCTGGGGAATGTCTCCCTCTTTGTAAGTGGTGTCATTAGACATCTGTCGTGAAGGCCTTGGGAAAATAGATTTGGGCCTGCAAACAAAGTCATTTTAACACTGACACAATGCTAGGCTCACAATGAGTAATATTCTGTAAAAATTATTGAGTGAACATATTTCCAAAAGAAATTATTGCACCAATCCCCTAAACAGATTTTTAATTATCGTTTATCCAAACTTGTGTGCTCACTGCAAGAATTGTATTCCTTAAGCATTATTTTGATTTTTGATACTCATTTTCAGAAACAACAATAGGTTCAAACTTTTGCTCACATAAAATCCGTATTGCTGATCCATGTTGAAAGGTTTTCTAATAATTGGTTCCCTTCTCCCTAATTGCTCTTTTTAAAAATTATTACACGTTCATATTGTCTTTGCTAGCCTAGAACACATGAGAACCTGCCTCAGGGCTCTTGGCAGAAGTGCTAGTTGTGGGAATCCTGGGTGGGATGGCCGCAGGCAGGCGCTTTCTAAGGCTGCTGCGTGCCCCCTCCAGTTCCATGGCTCAGAGCCCACTCCAGGGCGTGCCCCCCTCCAAGGGCCTGCACGCGGGGCACGGGCCCCGAAGGCTGTCCATCGAAGGCAACATTGCTGTGGGAAAGTCCACCTTTGTGAAGTTACTCACGAAAAGGTACCCAGAGTGGCACGTAGCTACAGAACCTGTAGCATCATGGCAGAATGTCCAGGCAGCTGTCCCACAAAAAGCCTTCAGTACTCCAGATTCCAGAAACTTGCTGGATTTGATGTACCGGGAGCCAGCAAGATGGTCCTACACATTCCAGACATTTTCTTTTATGAGCCGCCTAAAAATGCAGCTGGAGCCCTTCCCCGAGAAAGTCTTGCGGGCCAAGAAAGGGGTACAGATCTTTGAGAGGTCTGTGTACAGTGACAGGTATATCTTTGCAAAGAATCTGTTTGAAAATGGCTCCCTCAGTGATATGGAGTGGCATATCTACCAGGACTGGCATTCTTTTCTCCTGCAGGAGTTTGCCAGCCGGCTCCAATTACACGGCTTCATCTACCTTCAAGCTACTCCCCAGGTTTGTCTGAAGAGACTGCACCGGAGGGGCAGGGAAGAAGAGAGAGGAATTGAGCTGGAATATCTTGAGCAGCTTCATGCTCAACACGAGGCCTGGCTTGTTCACAAGACCACCAAGCTCCACTTTGAGACTCTGCTGAACATCCCAGTGCTGGTGTTAAATGTCAGTGATGATTTTTGTGAAGATGTAACCAAAGAAGAAGAATTCATGAAAAAGGTAAACACCTTTGTAAATACTTTGTAACCAACACTAGGATGTTGTGGCTGTGATCTGGGCTTCTTGGACTTTCTGAAGCTAGAAAAACACCAAGTCAACTATCTTTCCATCCCCACCCCCATCTCCTTTTGCTCTAGAGTGCTCTGACACTCCACTGTGGTTTCTGTTACCTAAGATTTTTGCCATGTTCTTCTTTTGTATCTCAAAGTCTTCTAAAATAAAGTTTATTTAAGTTTTGTTTATTTTGCTAAAAAAAAAAAAAAAGAATTTGCTTTTTATATCCCAATGCTACTTCTGCCCCATAGTGTCCCCTCCTTCTCCTTTACCATTCCAGATCAGTCCCCTTCTGCTCTTACTGCCATTCGTCAATCCAGCCAGTTTGCAGAATGTAAGCACAGAGAGTGTATTTACAGTAATAACGTATGGAGTTTTATTCGTGTTTTGCACGACTCTGTGCCAATTCAATGAAGTCTTAATTACCTGTAGTGGAATATAAGTATATTGGAGGCAAGGCCTTCACAACTTTCTCATGCTTACCAAAATGATTAACATAACAGGATGCTTCATGACATAGTTTCAAGGGTATGATAACATCTCAGAAAAAGATCAAAGTGACTTCATTTAAAAATAAAAATAAAATATATCATATTGATGGGTCATATCAATATATTGCATCAATAATGAAAAAGTGTTAAATATTTGCAAATAAATATAAAATTATAATGAAATTCAAATAAAATTTCCAATATTATAGATGTATTTTTTATTATTTTGCTGTAATATTAAGAAAAAAATTTTAAATTCATCTCTCTCTCTCTCTCCTCTCCCTCCCTCCCTTTTACTCTCTCAAAAAATCAATTCAAAAAATATCATTGGGTGAGGATGAACAAAATATAAATAAGTAACTAACTAAATAAATAAAAATAAAAATGACCCATGCACATGAGGATAATTCAGTTTTTCCAAGAAATAGAATTTTGTATATTTTGTATCAGGGGATAGAGGATGGCTTATTCAATAAAAGTTGAAATATTTGATTAACTATTTAGAAAAAGAATTTGTATCCCTAACATATAACAACAGAAATACTAGATAGATTAACAATTTCAAAGTAACTCAAAGAAAAACAAAACAACATATAAAAGTATTGGTGGGACACCAACTAAAATAATTTTGATGGAGAAACCAAGATGGTGGCATAGGTAAGCACCTAAACTGCTGCCTCACACAACAATTTCAAAACTGTAACTAAAAGACAAAATGGACATCATCCAGAACCACAGGAAGGCTGGCTGAGTGGAAATTCTACAACTAGAAGGAAAGAGAAAAGCACACTGAGACTCAGAGGAGCTGCAGGAGGCAGAGGTACTGAGACACGCGCGCATAGAGGACTGGCAACTGAGTGTGTGGCTGGCTTTCTCAAGCGGGAGAGAGACAAAAGCTCCTGACTGCGCTGAACTCCAGTTCCGGGTGAGACTCTGGGGACCCAGACTCATACGGGGTGAAATTGGACTATGAAGAAAGAGAAAAGCACACTGAGACTCAGGGGAACTGCGGAAGGCAGAGGTACCGAGGTGCGCATGCAGAGAGGGTGGGCAACTGAGTACGCATCTGGCTTTCTCAAGCGGGAGGGAGACAAAAGCTCCCAACTGCACTGAACTCCAGTTCTGGACAAGACTCTGGGGACCCAGACTCATTTGGGGAGAAACTGGATTGTCTGGCAGCGGGCGAAACTCAAGGGCAGCTTTCTCTCAGAGGTGCTTGCAGCAATTACCAGGGGACATTGAGACACAGGGACCTATTAGAGCAGGGCTGACAGGAAACCAATGCTGTCTGCTCTGCCCTAAGACTCCGCCCATCCAAGCTGAGCACAGAGGGTTTTGCAAGTCTTATTTCATAAGGGTGTCTCCAGCATAGAAGTTCTCCCAGTGTAGACACAGCTGATCCTCACAGCCAATTGGCCTGGAGGTCAATTCCTCCCAGTGATACCAACAACAATCAAGGCTTAACTACAACAAGACGGTGCACACAGCCCACAAAGGGGTGCACCAAGAGTGTCCACCTCAGGTAACTGGGGAGGCTGAGCCACTGGGCCCTAAAGGACACCTAGCACACAAAGCCACTCTATCAACTCAGGGAAGCAGCCAAAATGCAGAGACAAAGAAACAGGTCACAAATGAAAGAAATGGAGGAAAGCAAACGACTGGATATAGAGTTCAAAACCACGGTTAAAAGGTTTTTCAAAAATTTCCTAGAAAAGGCCAATAAATTTAGCAAGACCCTCAAGGACATGAAAAAAGACCAACTAGAAATTAAGCATACACTGACTAAAATAAAAAATATTATACAGAGATCCAAGAAAAGACTAGAGGATCACAAGAATCAAGTCAAAGATTTGAAATAGAAAGAAGCAAAAAACACCCAACCGGAAAAGAAAAAAGAATCCAAAAATATGAAGATAGTGTAAGGAGCCTCTGGGACAACTTCAAGTGTACCAACATCCAAATTATGGGGGTGCCAGAAGAAGAGAGAGAGCAAGATACTGAAAACCTATTTGAAGAAATAATGACAAAAAACTTCCCCTACCTGGTGAAAGAAATAGACTTACAAGTCCAGGAAGCGCAGAGAACCCCAAACAAAAGGAATCCAAAGAGGACCATACCAAGACACATCATAATTAAAATGCCAAGAGCAAAAGACAAAGAATATTAAAAGCAGCAAGAGAAAAACAGTTAGTTACCTACAAGGGAGTACCCATATGACTGTCAGCTGATTTCTCAACAGAAACTATGCAGGCCAGAAGGCAGTGGCAAGAAATATTCAAAGTGATGAATAGCAAGAACCTACAACCAAGATTACTCTACCCAGCAAAGCTATCATTCAGAATTGAAGGTCAAATAAAGAGCTTCACAGATAAGAAAAAGCTAAAGGAGTTCATCACCGCCAAACCAGTATTATATGAAATGCTGAAAGGTATTCTTTAAGAAGAGGAAGAAGAAGAAAAAGGTACAGATAAAAATTATGAACAACAAATACATATTTCTCAACAAGTGAATCTAAAAATCAAGTGAATAGAAGAATCTGATGAACAGAATAAACTGATGAATATAATAGAATCAGGGGCATAGAAAGGGAGTGGACTGACAATTCTCAGGGGAAAGGGGTGTGGGGGGTGCAGGAAGAGACTGGACAAAAATTGTACACCTATGGATGAGGACAGTGGGGGGGATAAGGGCAGAGGGTGGGGTGGGATCTGGGTGGAGGGGAGCTATGGGGGGAAAAAGAGGAACAATTATAAGAATCTGAACAATAAAGATTTATTTTTTTAAAAATAAATAAAATAAAAAATAAAAATATTGGTGGGTATTTAGGCAAATATTTCTATAATCTATAAGAAGAGAGTGATTTCTAAAAAAAATACCAGACACAGAAAATAAAGAGGAAGAAAAATTCTGATAAAGTTTAAAAATTCTGCATAAAATACCATAAACTATGTTTAACATAATAAACTAAAGAAAATATTTATAATATGTAAGGCAAAGAGTTACATATTTAATATGTAAAGAGTCTTTTTAAAGTCAATTAGGAAAAGAATGTCTTGATAGACAAATGAGCAAGGAACTTTTAAAAAGCCCCATAAAAAATAATAAGCACAAATGGCAAAATAAGAAAGTATAAAATATTTAACCACCCTAGTAATCAAAAGACTACCTGCCTGGCAAAGAATGGAAAGAATGATACCTAGTCTGGTAATAGATACGGGAAAATGGAGCACTCTTATATACTTCTGGTGGAAATGTAAATGAGTGAAATTTGGCAATACATCTCAAAAACTATTAAAAGGACATATTCCATGACTTATACATGTCTTTAGAACATGTAGGAAAATATATGCATAAAAGGATGGTTATAACAGCTAATTATCATGGCAAAATATTTGGCAAACGTGTTATTCAGGAAAATCCCAAATACCAACAGCTTAAATGAGTTAGACATTTATTTTCCTACCATGTAATAAAGTCCTGAGATAAGCTATCCATAGCTAATATTGCAACTTCACAGTCAATAGTGACCCAGGTTCCTTCTCTTTTGTGTCTGCAACCTCTTCAACATGAAGATTTTAGCTTGTGGTCTGAGATCGTTATTTATACTCTGGCCAGCAAGAAGATAGGAAGAAGAAAGCACGGTTCTTCTTTTTAAAGATAGTTCCTGGAAGTTAAACATAACATTTCAGTTTGTCACATGGCCACACCTGACTACAAAAGGAACAGGGAAATAAGCCTTTATTCCAAACGGCACCTGCATAGCTAAAAATAAGGAGTCTTGTTACTAAGGAAAAGGAGAGAAGGAATATTAGGGGCAACCTGCAGTTTCTGCCCCAGAACCAAAATGTTGACTCATGAATGACGGAGCAGCAAATAAATCACGGTACATGCAGATGATGAAATGCTATACAATTGGTAAAATGTCGATAAGGATCTATAGTCTTCTATATATACTAGTATAAAAGCCTAAGTGACGGTTAGGACCAAGTGACCGGAACGACCGGTGGACCAGTTACTATGACGTGCACTGACCACTAGGGGGCAGACGCTCAACACAGGAGCTGCCCCTTGGTGGTCAGTGCACTCCCACACGGGGAGCTCCACTCAGCTGACTGAAGGGAGCCAGACATGCGAGTCCCTCCCGCCTCCGTGGCAGGCCCAGCAGGGCCGGGATGAGTGGGGGCAGCACAACCCCTGGCCACCTGCGGCTTCGCACACTGCTACATCCCCAGGGGTGTCGGACCGCCAGTTTTGGCCTGAAACCGGCAGTCCCACATCCCCCAAGGGGTCCTGGATTGCGTGAGGGCGCAGGCCAGGCTGAGGGACCCCACTAGTGCGTGGATCCATGCACCAGACCTCTAGTTATTAACATAAAAGAAGATGCACAATCTATTATTAAATGACAAAAGCAGTTCAGGGAAGTAGGTATAGTATGATTCTATCATCTCTTATTTATCTATCTAGTTGCCTTTTCATCTGTCTATCTATCTATCTATCTTAAAGTGCTTTATAGTTTCTAAGATGATAGAATTTCTAAGTTATCTTGTTGGTTTTTAAATTTCTAACTATATCGCATTGTTGGTTTTTAAATGTCTGACTATGTTGCATTGGTATTTGTTGTGACTGGGTAGTGGTCACCCTCTAGTAATGCTCTGTTTTCTCTAATTCTTGGGGCCATTGAATAAGCTTATGAATAGTGTTGTTCATTATTTGTAGGCTTTCTATTTCCGTTTCTGAGAGATGTGTGTTAAAAATGCCCATCACTATTGGGGGTTATAATAATTCTATTAGTATATACAGTATATATCATTATTTGTTTTATATATTTTCCAAACTTTATTTTTGGATACATGGCAGCTCAGGATTATTATATTTTCTTGGTAATTGTTCTTTTTATCATTAAATAATGGTCATTTTAAACCTAATACTATTGCCCTAAATTCTATTTCTTCTAATTAATATTGCCTTTCTATCTTTGTTTAGTCTTTGCCTAGAATATTTCCTACTGTAATTTTATTTCAGATTTGGGGGTTCATTGCCGTTAATGCTTGCAAATGGCCTACAGATAGAATTTGTATTTCTATTCGGGTAATCTCTATTTTTTAACAGGTAAATTTAATGTTTACATTTATTAGGATTGCTGATAGTTGGATTTATTTCTACCATTTTATTTTATGTTTTTTATTTACCATATTTTTTTTCTGCTTCCTATTGGATTGATTTTGCCCTCCCCCCCACATACAGCGTTTTGCAAGATGTATATTCTCTTTCTTAGAGAGGTCATGCTTACATTTTGAACATGCCACACAACTTAAGAAAGACTGAGGTAATCTCAGGAAGAGAGCTCTGTTCTCTCTTCCCCTGTATTATCTAGTATTATCTAGTTTATTAGTTTCCCTGTTTTTTAAAATCTCCCCAAATTAGCCTTTATTATTAGGGTTGTAGATTATCCCATACATAGCACTTCTCTTTCTCTCTGGAATCCAGAACCAATACAGAGAAAGAAGCGGGGGGAGAGTCAGGAATAAGAGATTGGAAATAAAAATATAACATTAGCTTTCTTTCATGTAGAGTTGATTGGAGACAGTAATTTTAGATCTGTGGCCAGATGGGCTTCCTGATACTTTGTTCATGAATTAGATGGACTTAGCCCCGATGCACAGTGAGGCAACAGCAGGCCTCCCTAATAAGGCTGGTTGCTCACCACCTGGACAGAGACAGACCAGAACATTCCTTCCCTGGGGACAGGCAGAGCTGAAGGAGAGAGAATAGCCGGGGCTGAGTCCAGCATGGAGAGCACTATGGAGAGCTCTTCCTCCAGGCAGAGCGCTCCTTCCATGCAGAGCTCTGCATTTGTGCCTTTAGGAGGAATGGGGAAGGGTACAGAGAGAAGGTGAGAGCGTTTTTATAGTATCCCCACTTTCTCCTTTCTGTGCACATGTGAGTGGGAACTAATAGTTCCTCTAACCACTATTACTATTATTGCTGTTTTGTTAATGTTGTTTTCTATAGTCCCTGCTTGAGGTGACTTTACCATGTACCTATGTTTTAGCTTCAGGGCCTTAACTTACTGGACCCTCCCAAGGCTCTGAAACCAGGAGGAAGCAGCAGCCCCGCAAGAGTTAGAGGAGTGGAGTCCTGCTAGCCTGGAGCTCATACTTCTTGCTCCCATGGTGGTCTTGGGGCTATGCGGGAGGGGATGGGCATTGGACATGGAGCCTCAGTGTCTTCCCCACAGACAAGAACCTGACTTGAGACACTGTTCCTCTCGCCACCTGAGAGCCATGTGACTTGGCACACTCCACGGCTGAGAACTGCCCTGGCAAGGTAGGGGTGGGAGGGATACGGGGTGTGGTGAAACCCAGCGACCTTGATCAGCTTGCTGTGACAGTGAGATCAAAGGGCTGGAGTTATCTGAAGACTCCCCCCAATGCCAATAACAAATGTGAAGCTAAAATAAACTTTTCTAAACTATGGCTGATTTTATTTTAAAAGAACAAAGTCTGACCAACTGTGTTAGAAGACTAATTTATCTTTTTACTTCTTCATATAGGATGATATTTAAAAGTCATTTTCACATCAGGAGGTGAGCAAAGAGTATGTGGGCAAAAAATGTAGGCAATAAAATGTGTTCTAGAGGAGGTGAAATTATAATGAAAATACTCAAAAGAATGTATTATATTCCTGAATTTTATGAGGTTTTGTAGCATTTAGCTACAATTTAAAATTTTAACTTGTTGTGATTTCTATTCCTATTCAAAGGGAATGTAAACTTGTGTACCTCATTTTCTATTAATACTTTTCTTAGAACAGGGTTTCCCAAATTATGAGAACTTTATGTCCCACAAAACATAATCCACCCCATTTTTTTTGTTTGTTTGTTTTTTGTTTGGTTTTACAAAATTGTTTGCAAATTTCTTTGCTTACTTCTGCCCTTTGTCTCCCACATCTGTTTGCAGGGTCCATTTTTCTTCTTAATCAAGTACATCTTTCAGTCGTTCTTCCAGTGAAGGTCTGTTAATGGTAAATTCTGGGGTCAGAGGTTAGCCCTCCCTCTCGAAGGAAACTTAGCTGGGTAAAAAATTCTATTGGGGATTTTTTTCCCCCTTTCAGCAGTGAGAGTTATTAAACTTCTGGAGTTTGTCTTGTTGTAGAGAAACGGACTTTTTCCTTTGAGGACGATTGGTCTGGTCTCCCTGTCTTTTCTCTCTGTCTTTTGTGCTCTGTAGTTTCATGCTCATCTACCTAGGTTTGAATTTGTTTTTATTTAACCTTCGAGGACCGAGGACTACTACAAGCTGAAGACGGATGTCCTTTCTCAGTTCTGGGAAAGTGTCCTTCTTTAGCATTCTATCTTTTAAATGGCTTTTAAGGAGTTCTGAGCAGATACAAAACAATACCTTAATATATATATGTAAAGTATAAAGAATAATGGGCAAAACACACAAAAGAAAAATAGTATAACACTTAAATACTCACCAACGAGCATAGAAAAAGAACAAGAAGGCCGGCACCATTACTTTTACTTTCCCCTGTCTACTCCCCGCCAATAAACCCACCTATTTCCTTTCCCTTCAGAGGCTGCTGTTATCCGAACCTTACTATTTTATCATTTCTTCAGTAGTTTCACAACGTACATATATGGAATGCATGTTTTAAATGTTGTATCGGTGAACCCAAGGCCAGCTCTTCTCGTCATGTGAAGTTCATACCCCAATTCCCCTTCTTTAGGTGCTGGTTCTATCAGTCTAGCTTCTAGCTGTAGCTTTGCCCTTTCCTCCTTCTTGGCTGAATTACCTACTTTGGAAAACATGATATGTCTGTGTATTGTAATTTATTTTATTTTATTTTATTTTATCCAAAATATCTATTTGTTTATTGCAGGATGTGAGAGGATCCCCCATGTTGCTAGAACCAGATGTTATAGAAACAGTCTTGATTTACACCCAAATATAGATCTACACTTAAATAAATATTCTCCATAGAGTGGGATTACAGATTATTTTAATTTTCTATCAAAGCCTTACTTTAATTGTTTAGACTTTATACAATTAATATCTAATACTTTTATTATTGGAAAATATTATAAAATAATTTTAATTTTGAAAAGAAAGCTTAATGAAAACTGGGTTAGGGTATCACATTGCCATGTAGTTGAGAAATTATGTGATTCTCCATGGTCTGTATCAAGCAGAGGAGGAGGTCACATAAAGTTCCCAATTATTTTATATTTCAGTTTAGAATGCTTCACAGTGAAACGTCACCAGTTTAGATTAAATTAGGAAAATGAATCTAAGTTAGTCTAAAGGATGGACATTTCTAATGCCTTTTTAAAATTTCTTCAAGTAAATGCAATGAGTGGAATAGCAAGTGGTGTCAATTAGGAAGGTCCTATCCCATATAATAAAAGGTTAATATGCAAATTGACCCTAAGGGTGGAACAACCAGAACGACCGCTCAACCAGTCACTATGAGGTGCACTGACCACTTCTTGCTCCTCCTCCCTCCTACCCCCCTTCCCAACCACCCAATGCAAACGGGGAACCAGGAGTGGGTGGCGGTGGGGGGGCAGGGCCAGCTGCCGGGGAAGATGGCCCTGATCACAGGCCAGGCCTAGGGACTGTATCTGCGCACGTGTGCCGGGCCTCTAGTGTTGTATAATAAACAGATTACATTAGTTTTATGCTTCTAAATAGAAAAATATTCCCTATTCCCATCTATACTCCTCAATCCTTGTATTTACTAGTTACTATTAAATTCAAGTATACTTAAATTTGAGTTTGTTGGATTGGTAACTTTTAAAATGTCAACAGTCTCAATTACTAATGATCTTTGTTTGTTTCTGGGTCTATCTGGGGGTATGCTGCATCTTGGGGTGTGAGGGCATATACATGTGTTTAAGGGAAACTATTGGGTGTGTGTGGAGGGGAGTGTGTGCCTCATGATTTTAATTCCCCTTTACTCTTTCAATGAATATGTTTACTTTTAGCCTTGTTCCAGTTCAAATGATCATTAACTCTTAATTATTGAGATTCAAATAATGTTTTTCTTTAATTGTTTGCCAGTATATATGTACTAAAAATTTTTAAATTTGAGGGTTTTATAAAATCCTGTTCTAAAGTAGAAGAAAAATAGAAAATATTCCCCACAAATATAGTATCAAAACATTACCCAGCATATTATCTGAACAGTTCCCTTATGACCCTGTTTCCTTCAGCAAGCCTTCACAGTACATTTTATTAACAGAAATTCTGTATAGAACGAAAGACTGCCCATATAACAAAATGTGTAAGACAGTTTCTCACAATGAACTATAAACATCTTTTATAGACGTAACAATTTTCCTAAGACCTTAGAAGAATTTAAAGTTTGTCTTATAGGAAAAAAGAAAGAAGGAAGAACAAAAGGAAAAAGGGGAGAGAATAAAGGAGGGAGGGGAAAAAAACAACACTAATAAAGCCTTGCCAAATAAAAATATATTTCTACCAATAATTTGGAATAGCATTTCCTATTCCAAATTATTGGTAGTCCTGAGCTAGGAGAACTAAGGACATGGTTCATACATTGTGGTTTGGGGGAGCATGAAAGGGTAGCCACAGTGGACCAGAACAGCCTGGCAGCATCTGACCCTGGAATGTGACCCATCCATTGATTGAGTTGGGCAGAAACTACAGAACCAAATTCAGTCGGGGAAGCAGGGAGAAGTGCAGCCTCACTTAGGATCAGGAAAGCATGGCCACTGGCCACAGGACATCCCTAAGATGTGGATTAGCTGGAGACCCCACCCCACCCCCATTTAGAGTCAGACCTCCCTGTGTCCAGTCCCAGAATCGGTTTACTGCTTGCATGTGTTTAAGCAGATCGCTTTACTTTACGTTCTTTCAGGATCCTCCTATCCACCCTATCCATACACCTACCTCCTAGGATCTCCATGAAGGTCAATTGTGATGAGGCATGTAGAGCCCTTTGCACCAGGTCCTGTCACTCATTCACTGTGGGCTGTCACTGTTTTTATAGTTACTCTAGCACTGGCACTTGCCTTGCAATAATATGGTTCTATCAGGTGATCTTCTGAAATCTCCACCCAAGTCCTGACATAAGAGGGTTTCGGGACTTTGGGGCTACTCAGGAAGTGTTTGAGGAATCCAGATATTTCAGTCACATTGGTACCGTGCTTTGGGGAAGGGGACATTGCCCATTAGCACTCTGACTGGTTGCAGAGGTCATTCATTCAGTCATTCATTCAACAAATGTTGATGGAGGACCAGGTCCTACGTTAGGCCCTGGATATACAAAAATGTGGGATCACTTCCTGGAGCATTCAGTCTAGGAGACAAGAACACTCACAAAGATTTATAATATAATATAATATAATATAATATAATATAATATAATATAATATAATATAATGTAATCCTATCTAGTAAAATAGTAACATGCAAATTGACCATCACTCCAAGATACAAGATGGCTGTCCCCATGTGGACACAAGATGGCCTCCACAAGATGGCCAGCAGGAGAGGGCAGTTGTGGGCAGTTAGGGGTGACCAGGCCAGCAGAGGAGGGCAGTTGGGGGGGACCAGACCTGCAGGGGAGGGCAGTTGTGGGGACCAGGCCTGCAGGGGAGAGCAGTTGTGGGCAATCAGGCAAGCAGGGAGGCTGTTGGGGGGGACCAGGCCTGCAGGGGAGAACAGTTTTGGGCAATCACACAAGCAGGGAGGCAGTTGGGGGGGACCAGGCCTGCAGGGGAGGGTAGTTGTGGGGGGACCAGGCCAGCAGGGGAGGGCAGTTGGTGGGGGGGACCAGGCCTGCAGGGAAGGGTAGTGGGGGGGAACCAGGCCTGCAGGGAAGGGTAGTTGGGGGGGACCGAGCCAGCAGGGGAGGGCAGTTGCGGAGGGACCAGGACTGCAGGGGAGGGTAGTTGGGGGGACCAGACCTGCAGGGGAGGACAGTTGGGGGGACCAGGACAGCAGGGGAGGGCAGTTGGGGGTGACCAGGCCAGCAGGGAAGGGCAGTTATGGGCAATCGGGCTGGCCAGGGAGCAGTTAGGCATTGATCAGGCTGGCAGGGGAGTGGTTAGGGGGTGATCAGGCTGGCAGGCAAAAGCGGTTAGGGGCATTCAGGCAGAGGCAGGCGAGCAGTGGGGAGCCAGCAGTCCTGGATTGTGAGAGGGATGTCCAACCGCCCGTTTAGGCCCAATCCTGGCCTAAACGGGCGGTCAGACATCCCTCAAAAGGTCCCAGATTGGAGAGGGTGCAGGCTGGGCTGAGGGACACCCCTCCCCTCCCACCCCTGTGCACCTGGCCTCTAGTATAATATAATAAATATAATATAATATAATATAATATAATATAATATAATATAATATAATAAATATATAATATAATATAATATAATATAATATAATATAATATAATATAATATAATATAATATGGGCTAAAATAGTGCTGTCCAGTTGCTGGCCGGGTAGCTCAGTTGGTTAGAGTGTGTCCCATTCACCAAGGTTGCTGGTTCAAACCTTGGTCAGGCCACATACAAAAATCAACCAATGAATGCATAAGTAAGTGGAACAACAAATCAGTGTGGGTTTTTTTTTTTTTAATTCTTTGTCCTCTCCTTTCCTCTCTAATATCAATAAATAAGAAGTGAAATAAAATAGTGCTGTCCACAAGTTGGTTTCATAGGTCAGGGTTGCCAGTTCCACTGGGATTGTGGGAACTGTGAACAGGAAGGCTTTACAAAGGGAGTATGGGTTGGGCTGAACTTGGAAAGCTTTAGATCAGGTGGTGGAAAAGAGCATAGAAAGTAGCCATTGTGAGGCACAGAGCTATGAGATGGCGCCAGGCAAGGAGTTAGAAATGGGATTCATTTGGGACCACATCGCAGAGCCGGCACGTAGTGAGCTGGGCAGAGCAGGAAGTGGTTGGGCAGTTAGGGAATGAAGTGTGCAAAGGCACAGAGAGAGCAGGCAAAAGTGTATCAGGGCACAGAGGACTTCATCTGGAGCAAGGCAGGGCAGCGCCAGGCTGTGTGGGTGGCCACAGGGAAGTGGGCCCCGAAGGAAAAGAAACAGGAGCACTCAGCATTGGGAGGTTGATGGCAAGGAGGTAAACAGACTGGTGAAGGGAAAGGAGAGAGAGAAGAAGCTTTGGGCTAGAATGGTCTCAGGGAAGTCAGAGGAAGAGAAAAATAATTTTGAAACTTAAAGAGCCATCAGAGTAGCCACCACCTGGTTCATTGGCCTCCTCTTATTGATAAGGAAGTTGAAGGTGTCACCAGTATCTGCTTCTTTCAGGTTAAAGATTCTGCCATATGTCCTTGAAGCTCCTCTTCCACTCACAACCCCGAGTCTTCATTCTTTCTTGACATTTAGAAGAACGTAGATGATCAAAATAGACCTCCCACCTCAGCTTTCATAAGCAGGAATAGAATGCAAACCACAGAACACCATGCCTCAGATTTCAACATATGTATTTCCTAAAGATCAGAGCAGAGGAAAGACAAGAGGGTTCTCCTAGAAAGAAGAAGTTCATTAGAAACGCTGGAGAAAACTTCTCCAGTGGCCAGGCGAGGTTAGAAATCAGAGCAAGTCAGGGATTATAAAATAAAACCGAGGCAGATGGATCAGCTGTCCAGGGAATTTATCCATGGGAGGTCAGCAGGAAAGGTTGTTCTAAAGTTACAACCTGAACCTAACGTGTTTATGACTTCCATGCAATGTCTCCCATTAGTAAGATGGTCTAGCCTAGGTAATGACAAATGTGTCAATGGGTAAATTCTAATTTGCGCCATTGTTTCCCCAGACCAGTAACGTTTCTTTATAGTAACAGTGTGTCTGTCTCTAGAAGTCTGTTTTTTTTTGTCCTTCCATCATTCCCTCTTCTTCTTCTTCCCCTCCAATTTCTTCTTTCTTTCTTTATCCTTTTCTCCACTGCACCTACCCTGGATGAAGCAAATTCTCAAGTCCACGCTCCCACCCATCCTTGTTATTGCAGCCAAAGGGACTCACATGGCCCCATGAGCAGGGATGGGAGGAGGGCTGGAGGGGGACAGGGGTTTCCAGAGGCCAGCAGTTCCCCTCCCTTCTCCCTTCCCTGCAGCCTTAGTATCAGTGTTCTTCTGTTATATAGAGGGTACATTATGACCTCCAAAGTAAACATGCCCCATGCCATCCACTGTCCTATCTGGCCACAGGATATGGGGTGAACCTGGCCTGGAACAGCACCCCAGACTGCACATCCCTTGGGCCAGTGCCTTGCTTGATCTACCAAGGGTCCACTGTAACACAGCAACGACAAATCCTGGGATCGCAGATACCAGGAACTGGGTTGAGGATCCCAAGCCTGAACTGTTAGAATGGAAAGAAAAAACTTTTCTTTTTCTTTAAAATATATTTTTATTGGAGAAACCAAGATGGCGGCATAGGTAAACACCTGAACTTGCCACCTCACACAACAACTTCAAAACTACAACTAAAAGACAAACGGACATCATCCAGAACCACAGGAAGACTGGCTGAGTGGAAATTCTATAACTAGAAGGAAAGATAAAAGCACATTGAGACTCAGAGGAGCTGCAGGAGGCAGAGGTATGGAGGCATGCATGTGGAGAGGGCTGGCAACTGAGTACGTGGCTGGCTTTTTCAAGCCAGAGGGAGACACAAGCTCCCAACTGCTCTGAACTCCAGTTTTGAGCGAGACTCTGGGGACCCAGACTCATTCGGGGAGAAACTGGACTGTCTGGCAGCAGGTGGAACTCGAAGGCGGCTTTTTCTCAGAGGTGCTTGCAGCGATTACGTGGGACACTGAGACCTGGGGCCTCTTAGGGCAGGGCTAACAGGAAGCCATTGCTATTTGCTCCGCCGTGAGACTCCACCCCATCCAAGCTGTGCACTGAGGCTTTTGCATATGAATGTCCTGATCCTCTGTGATCAAACTGTAACTGAGTCAGAAAGACCCAGAACATCCAAAAGAAGGCCCAAGGCCCCACAACAGCTTGCATTGCTTCACAGCTGGGCCTCATCTGGGCACCTCCAAATCCCAAACAAAGAAGAGGAATCTGCAGATCTCTCTGTAGCTCCTGCTGGGTGGCCTCAGGCAGAGACTAAATTAGCACCTCCTTGGAGATCCAAGAGCCAGTGTACCCAGGGGTCAGAGTGGGACCATTCAGATTACAACTCCTCAGATCCATAAGGGACACACTCAGGGGGCAGACTCAGTGAGCACCAAAGCCCCACTAAAGCAACTCTTGCCTCATAACGGTGTATCCAACACAAAATGGGGAGACAAATAAACAGGTCACAAATGAAAGAAGTGGAGGAAAGCAAATGACTGGATATAGAGTTCAAAACAACAGTTTTAAGGTTTTTCAGGAATTTTCTAGAAAAGGCCAATAAATTTAGCGAGACCCCCAAGGATATGAAAAAGGACCAACTAGAAATTAAGCATACACTGACTGAAATAAAAAATATTATACAGAGATCCAACAGCAGAATAGAGTCAAATCAAATTCTTGATTGTAAGAATCAAGTCAAAGATTGAAACACAAAGAAGCAAAAAACACCCAACCGGAAAAGAAAAAAGAATCCAAAAATATGAAGATAGTGTAAGGAGCCTCTGGGACAACATCAAGCGTACCAACATCCGAATTATGGGGGTGCCAGAAGAAGAGAGAGAGCAAGATACTGAAAACCTATTTGAAGAAATAATGACTGAAAACTTCCCCACCTGGTGAAAGAAATAGACTTCCAAGTCCAAGAAGTGCAGAGAACCCCAAACAAAAGGAATCCAAAGAGGACCACACCAAGACACATCATAATTAAAATGCCAAGAGCAAAAGACAAAGAATATTAAAAGCAGCAAGAAAAAAACAGTTAGTTACCTACAAGGGAGCACCCATATGATTGTCAGCTGATTTCTCAACAGAAACTATGCAGGCCATTAGGGAGTGGCAAGAAATATTCAAAGTAATGAATAGCAAGAACCTACAACCAAGATTACTCCACCCAGCAAAGCTATCATTCAGAATGGAAGGTCAGATAAAGAGCTTCACAGATAAGAAAAAAGCTAAAGGAGTTCATCACCACCAAACCAGTATTATATGAAATGCTGAAAGGTATTCTTTAAGAAGAGGAAGAAGAAGAAAAAGGTACAGATAAAAATTATGAACAACAAATGCATATCTATCAACAAGTGAATCTAAAAATCAAATGAATAAAAAATCTGATGAACAGAATAATCTGGTGAATATAATAGAATCAGGGGCATAGAAAGGGAGTGGACTGACAATTCTCAGGTGTGGGGGGTGCAGGAAGAGACTGGACAAAAATCGTACACCTATGGATGAGGACAGTGGCGGGGGGTAAGGGCATGGGGTGGGGTGGGCTGGGAACCAGGTGGAGGGGAGCTATGGGGGTAAAAAAAGAGGAACAACTGTAATAATCTGAACAATAAAGATTTTTAAAAAATAAAATAAATTTTGATTGATTTCAGAGAGGGAGAGGGAGAGAGAGCTAGAAACATCAGATGAAAGAGAATCATTGATCAGCTATCTTTGCACGCCCCATGCTGGGGAATCCAAGCTGTGACCTCCTGGTTCATAGGTCAACCATTGACCTACACTGGCTGGCAAGAAAAATCTTTTCAATATTTAGGTAGGTGTTCCTTTTCATACTTCCCCCCTTAAAATGTAGGACTGTTTCTGAGGGGATAACGTGCAGGAAATGGAACTTGTCCCCAGCATCGCAGCTGCCAGCTCGCTGCAGTCTCTGGGCTTCAGCTCATCTCTGTGTACCCATCCTCACCTTCACTCCTCTGCTTCCGCATCAAAGTAGGCCTTCAGGACCGGAGCCGGAAGTACTGTATTCACAATAGGGTGTAAATGAGTGGTAAAAGCTTATGGTATTACTTGTTAGAAGCATATTTGTATTTCAACAGGGCTCAAAGCCTTTAGAGAAAGGAATAAATCCCTAAATCTCTAATGGAGAACTTTTAATTAGGTAGCAGGAGACATATTTGGGGTTGAGTGGAGTACACCTGGTTTTCCTGAAATCACACCTATTTATAAAATAAAACACATACACACACACACACACACACACCCCTCACGTGTCTAATCCCAGGCAGTATGTTAAATGCTTTACATATGCTCTGTCATTTAATTCTTATCCCTCCTCCCCTGCCCACTCATGCAGGGTAGATATTTAGTGTTGCACTTACATCCTGCTACCCAAACAAGTTAAGAAAATTGCCCAGATGTGCACTGCCTGGAAATGTGGATCTGGATGTGACTCCCAACCTCTGCCCCTCAGGAAGCCTGGGAGGTAGGAGGTGGCCCCTGTCACGTGGTGGGGAGCAGCTTGGGCCTGCCTCCTGGGTTGCTTAGCTAAGGAACGTATAGAGCTTAAAAATCCTTCCTCCTAAGTCATCTTTAAAAGCCCCTTAATCATCTCTGTTTCTCTTCGAGCTCCCCAGCGTGTGTATGCCATCCTCGTAATGAGGTGCCCCAAATGGAACACAGTGGCCTGGTCTATTTTCATTTCTCAGCCTATGCAGGATATAAAAAATAAACAGCATATGGTGAAAAGTTAATGAGATTTTAAAAAATAAGTTCACTTAAAATAATCCACGGGCTTTCCTACATGTGTTCTTGGTCTGGTTTCAAAAACCACAGGAGCTTTGACTGTGCTGCAGAAAAGGGGAGTATTTGCCCGGTTTCTGTTGGGGTCAGTGGGAAACCAATTGCATGCAATCGGCTCTGACAGTCACGTTGTTTATAAACAAGGGCCACGCTAACCTAGCACGGAGCAGACGTGCTGTGGTGTGTCCTAGCATTGGAAGTGTTCAAAGCGACCCCGCAACTCTCCCCAGCTGCAAATCGCAGCACACTCAGTGCTCCTTAGCCAACAAGCGTAAGGAAGTGTGACCTAGAGAGGAAGCCGGGAAAATCCAGCAGCTGCCCTCTGAACATAGCTAGGAACTTGTTCCCATAATAGGTAGGGCCCACCTTTTAAGAAAAAATTCCTACACCTTTGAAGCCAGTAAAAGAAGTTAAAAATCCAGTCTTTATCTGAAACGAGGAGCCATAAAAAGTTATTGTTGCTTAAGCTATGTGAGTTCTCCGCTTTGAAAGAAACAATTTGAAAATTCACGTAAATCATTTATTTGCAAGGTTCTCGCCACAGTTAAGTGCGAAAAGCCCGCTGCTGGGCCCAGAGCAGTTCTGAGCCTCCAGGAGGATGGAGGATGTCAGAGAAAGGAAGCTGGGCGTTGTCCTTAGGCGTGGCTGATCCAGCCAGTGAGAGGGAAGGTCCTCAGTGACAGAGGGAATGGTACTGTCACTTTCCTGTGCCAGGCACTGTGCTCACAGCTCTGCCGGGGTTACTTCATTTAACCCTCAGAAGCCCAGTGATGTAGGAAGTGTACAGGAGGAAACCCGGGCCCGAGAGGTTAACGGAGCACTCAGAGAATTGTTGCAAGAATTAGGTGAGAGACATAATGCACGACATCAGTAAGGCTTAGATTTTGTTTCCTACTAAAAAAAAAAGGGATGGGGGAACCTGGCTAGCATGGCTCAGTGGTTGAGCATCCTATGAACCAGGAGGTCACGGTTCGATTCCCAGGCATGGTCAGGGCACATGCCCAGGTTGTGGGCTTGTTGCCCAGTGTAGGGGCATACAGAAGGCAGCCTATCAATGATTCTCTGTCATCATTGATGTTTCTATCTCTCTCTCCCTCTCCCTTCCTCTTTGATAAAAAAACACCTTTTTAAAAAAAGAGGGGGGAAATTCTTAGACAGAACAAGGCAAAATATATATATAGAAGCTTATTTCTCTCTCTCATGAACCAAGTCCAGATAGTAACCAAGCCAGCACTGCAGCTCCCCTTAAACACAGGGACACGCCCACCCCCAAGGATCCAGGAAATATAGATGCTTTGTACAGGTGGTCCATTAGAAATTAGGGCTTTTATTACTAAAGGTGAGGAGAACATATGTTGGGGTAGGCAACTTGTTTCTGTACCACATGTGTGCGAAGTGCTGGGCACAGGATGAACACAACAAATGTTAGGTACTAACAGTTATAAAACTCCAAGCAGCTTCCCTGTGGCTTGGTTTATCGCTTAAATGCAAGGACTTGTGCCTGAGGTTTCCCCCTTTCCAGACTCCGTCCTCCCGAGGAGGGAGCTGAGGGAGAAGCAGGGCGCATGAGGCGCTCCACTCTGGAACGTGGGCCCCTGGCGCTTCTCCTTCCTCCTGCACGGGCCCTGGCCCTCAGGGCTGCACCTGTGGAAAGGTGGCTGGCAGCCAAGCGATGACACCACTGCGGGGACTGTGCCCTGGCCTGGGCGTCTCCCTGCGGAGGCTTCCGCTTTCCTCCCATGCAAATGATGGCTCTGCACGCGGCAAATGGGAAGGGGCGAGGCCACACTGCCTCATTTCAGGGGCAAGCAGACACGCCGGGCAGAAGCGTCCTTCAGATCAATGACAACAAGCCTGCCGCCCCTGGCGCTGCGCAAACGGAATGAGGCTCGCGGTGAGGCAGGAGTTGGTTGTCTGACTCAGTGGGTTTCTTTGTTCCAAAGAGTTTTCCATGATGAACAAAAACAGATCCAGAGACACAGAAACATCCATCAGAATGTCAAACTCAGGGAAGGTAGGGGACAGTGGGGATAAGGGGGAGAGATCAACCAAAGGACGTATATGCATGCATGTAAGCCTAATCAGTGGACACAGACAACAGGGGGGTGGGGGCATGCATGGGAGGTGGGGGGTAATGGGGGAATAAGGACACATATGTATTACCTTAATCAATAAAGAAATTAAAAAAAAAGAAAAAGTTTTCCATGGAGCATCTCAGTCTCTCAAATTCCTGGCTAAGAGAAAGGCTCTCAGCCACAATATGTGCGGTCTACCGATTTGAGTGGTTGCCCTCAGCTCTTTAAAACATCTAAGCAAGCTGTCTTCAGGTCTAAGGTTCTATTGTGAGCAGACTTGGCTTATCAGAGCAGCGTGGGTGGGAGGAGCGGTAGAGAAAACTGTGGCTGGGTGGATGGGTGGGCAGGATGCTAGGGAGAAAAGCTGGAGTTTCCTGCAGCTTCATACACTGGTTTGGGCCAGAAAAGGTGAGGAGGAAAAGGAAGTGGGGAGAAGACCTTGGTCCTTCCATGTCCCCACCCCCATGTCTAATCTATGACCAAATCCTTTCATGTTATTTCCCTGCCATGTCTCCCATGGAGGCCACTGCAAGCATGCACGGTGCTTTGTGCAAATTAGAAAAAGACACCCCACCTACCAGCGGACTCAGTCCTATGTCAGGACTCAGCGAGTGCTGAGGAAGGCGCTGGCTCCCACTCATCTCCTGGGACAGGAGCCTTAAGTCTCTTTGGAGTCAGTGTACTTACTTCCATCCCTGAGGTCCCCCTGCCCCCAATCCCTGCCACCATCTCCCTGCTCTCACTTGGACTGTGCTCCATCGTGGCAGAGAACAGGGAGAGCCATTTACAGAGAGCCTCCAAGTGGGACTTTGGTGTGGTTGCCCAAGTAGGTTACACATTTAGTCCTAGAGATACAATGGCTAGACGAATAGATGTTCCTCGTGCTATTTGTTTTTAAACTTGTGATCTAATAACAGGCCACACAGCCTGCAGGCCACTATGAATTAATTACAATAAATCGTATTCTGTGAAAAGCGGGCTTGCCTTGTATTATTGAGGCAGAATACATTAGGTTTAAAAAATGTAAACATTAAGATACTTTTTATGACCCTCTTTTATTATTTCTTAATATCATAATATACTGGGAGCCGCAATAAATGAAGGCGGCCAGGCCTCCTTGGCCCGGGGCCTGAGCCCAGACTCCTGGGACCTGCTCCCCATTCAACTCCTGTCTGCTCTGGCTCCTCCTCTTCCCAGCAGCCCCGGCGACACCCAGATCCCGTTATGGCAGCGCCCTGCCTAAACGCTGCCGCTGCTTTGCAGGCTCTTGGCATACAAGCCCCTGTTGACCTCCGCAGCCATTCCAGGCCACCGGCCCAACTCTGCTCCCCAGCCCCACGGGCCTCCCTGTCTGGGATGCCCGTTCCCTGGTTGGATTCTCCTCACTTTCCCATTTCAACCCAACCCGCATTTCCTCGGGGAAGCCTGCCCTCAGGCCCAGGGGAAGTTCCTTCCCTCATAGAACTGGGATCTTCCCTCAGGAACAGGTTATCTCTGTGCATAGGTCTCACATTTCTTAGCGGATCTTCTGATTAATGTCTGGCAGGCTCACTTGGTGCAGTAAGATAATTTTTATTTGTCACTGTTGCAGCCACAGAGCCTAGAAGGGGCCAGGATGAATGAATGGGAAGGTCACCTTCCCAGCTGCTCCTGTGGGCTGTGCTTTGGGAGGGGAACCTTTTACACACATGGTCCTCGAGACAGCAGGTCACCAGCACCACAGAGAGGAGTGTGGCTCCAGAGGAGACATCCCAGGGTCAGAGATGCCAGGGACAGTCGAACCAATGTTAATCCCCACAGTAACAGGTCACTCGTGGAAATGTCCTTTAAGTCAGAGAGAGAAAATGATGCTTAACAACTTGAGCATTTTGAGGAGAATGCATTGATAAGCAAATTTCTCAACGAAGCTGTCATTTTGTGTAAGAAAAGCATATACTTAGTCCTTTGGCCCTCATCAGAACAATTCAATGGCTGTCAATATACCGGTAAAGGTGGCCATGGATTCTCTAGTCTAAATGAATTAGAGACAAAGCAATGGAACATAAGCGCGGTGAAATAAAAATCATGAATGGAAGCCAGTAATGCACATATTTACTCTTATTTGGAATGTATTGTGCTTGATATTTTGGAACTTTTATGTAGTATGAAGCAATTTATCACATATGAAAAATACCCGGAAGACCCTCAGGTAAGTCACTGAAATCTTTCCAGAAAATTGAGGTGACTGGCCCTCCAAGTGACTTCCCTTTGTATTCTTGTTATATATGACCTCAAATATGTTTACTTTCCATATATTTATATTTTGGAGGAAGTAGACTGTTATCTATAAGGTCTCTGTATCCAAGCAGCAGGTTATCAGTGATAGAAGCCATATACATAATTATATAATTCTAGGAGAAAATATTGAAATGCACTAATAGGTACTCAGTGATTTTGATGATGGCAGAATGGGTGATGACAATACTGGAAATACAATGAGAGATGCCATTGAACACACATTTGTCTAAAAGTTATAGAAAATTTCTAAACTAGGCTGTAATACAAACTTATTACACTCCATTCAAAATGTGGACAGTCTAGTATAAGATAAAAAGTGCAATTTCTAGTATGTAATAAGGTATCCCTTCATTGATGTCACTGGAATTGCTGTTTTTAGGGACTTCGGAGAGAAATTGGAATAGTCTAATGTTGAATTTGACCTAAGGTTCTGAGAGTCTAGTTCCAACGGTGTTAGGTTCCCAGTGCCGAGGCTGAGGAGAGGAGGGCTCGGCGCCCCCAATGGCAGCCAGCAGGCCCACGGGGAGGATGCGGGGTGGGAAGTCGGGGCTGCTTGCTGACTGTTCAAGCCCTCCATGATGTTTCAGGGAAGCCAGACTGTTTTAGGACCAATGTAATGTTTGCCTTTTTTATTCTTAAAAAGGTAATTCTAGATAAAATGGTTGAATCTACAAAGTAGATTCTAGATAAATTTGTTGAATGCATCAGTGTAGTTTTCCCCCATCGAGGTTTATTATCCCCACTATACTATTTTTCTCAAGTACAATAGTGCTATTTAATGATCATCAGAGTCCCCAATTCATTCAAATTATTTGCCTAGATTTTTAAAAATCCTAATTGTTTTGCATCCTAAACATATGGACCACTGTTAATGTATATAGTTGTTTTAAATCAAATGGTATATCCCGTGTTTACTCAGTTATTCACCGCTAACGTCTAAATCGGGGAAGTGAAAAGGACAATTGTTCAGCGCTCTTTAAAGTCCCTGACCAGGATCAGTAGGGAAATCCCATTAGCTCCATTCATCGCATTTCTCATAAATCTAAAAGGAAAGCAAGTATCCAAAGCCTCCTTCTTTAGTAGTTCTTATTTGTAAAACCTTGACAGGGCTTAATTCTAAATTGCTTCCAAATTATGTAAAGAATACTGAGAAATATGATGGGTAGTGAATCGTGATAGTTTCAGTTACTGAATAAATAACCAGAACACTAAAAGGGGGCTAATCTGAAAGCAAACAGTCTGATGGGCTCCGACGAGGCAAAGAGAACTGTGGCATTCTTCAACTACCATCTGGCTCAGTCCTCTGAGTGGGCAAGCCCGACAGGCTTTCATTCAGCACCCTGAAATGTGTTCAAAGGAGCTGCGTTGGAATATTAATTTTTCATATTGTTAAACACACACACACACAACCCAGCTATTTTTGTAGCCAAAAGGGAATGTTTAACAAAATAATCCTCTGGCTACACACGAGGGCACGGGGCAACCTGCGGGTGGGAGTCCGCTGTGCGCGTGTGGCCGCTGGGCCGCGTCCAGGCTCCCACCTCTGCGGCTTCTCTGTGGCCAGAGCAACTTATTAAAGTTGTCATCACGGTTTGAAATTTGGGCAAGAGGTGTAAAAATAAGGAACTCATTAGGAAGAAAGGGTCGCAGTGATTTCTACTACCTTTTCATCAGAAAAGAATGTAGACTTGCCAGATAGGATAATGGAGGCAAGTGACAGTAGAATCTGCAGTTCACACTGCGTTTGGGGGAAATGTGAATCTGTTTCATCCCTTTCTGACAGACCCCTGACAATTGCCATTTTGTTTATCACGTCTCGGATCTTTAAGTGGAACTATCAGAGGCCTGAATTTTGTTTTCCGCGGTGTGTTGGAAAAGTGTCAGTTGAGTAGGTAGAAGCCCACTACTTATCTTCAGCAAGGTGCTTTTCAAAAGGCGTTTAGCACTCTCTGGTTTAAAAGACAAAACCAAGTCCTGCTGGCTTTGTGCAGTGCTTCTCCTACAGACTGCAGTGCCTTCTGTCTGCTTTAGGGTGTGGCATCTGCCACTGGGGAGGAGTAACTGGCATGTGTCGCCTTTTATAGCAGACTGATTGCATCGTGCTTGGGGCCTCTATTCCAGGGCCTGTTGGTTCCAGTCTTCTAGATGACTTGCTGAAGCAAACAGAATTAAAAAAGATTTTGACTTACATACCCCCCCCCCTTTTTTTAAAAAAAACTTACATGACTTTTCATGAAATAATATTTTAAAGAAATGTGCCAGAGCCGAACTTGGTGTCTCAATTTTCCATTTTAGAATTAGTTACAAAGATAAGCCAGAAATATGGCTACCCTTGTATGAACTGACTTTGATGTATTTTATCAGTTTGAAAAAAATTTACCTTTTTGATTGTATGTATATATTTAGTTTGACTATAAATGTCTAAAAGCATAAATATGTAATTGATTTTTAGAATATATGCATATACACACATAAACAAGAGACATATATTTGTATTTGCATGTGAAAACTTAACAAATTCAACTTTTGTGATATAATGCATATAATTAGTATGCACTGTATTTGAAGATATAAAGGGAGAAAATCCAGAAGAAAAATGTCAAAAAGGCATAGTAACAAAGACGTAGTATTCTCTGGGCAAAAACTGATGAATGATTTGGTATGAATTCATCTTACAGTTATTCTCTTACACAGGATGATATAACCAGTTTTCCAACTGTTTGCATAGAATTGCAATTTGTTGTTTCTACACTCTATAATAACCCTTGGGTATGCACGTGACTCCCCTCCCCCCCACTCAGTCCCCCGTTTTTCCCATCTGTCCTTTTCTATTTTGTCATGTAACACTGACACTTGGTCAAGCAAACAAATATAACCACTGCACTTGAAATAAACTGGAATAGTCTTTATGAAAAGCTGGAGAACGAAATCACTTTACAAAACTCCATTCTACCAAAACCATATATATTATTTCAGCTAGTGTGACCTCATGAAAGCTCTGGTTTCCAATGCTTTCTATCCATGAAAACTTAGTCCACACTAGTGCAAGGGAGCCATTGCTTAGGCTAAGGAGGCTTTTTGAAGATATTCAAGGTGTTACTTGGTAATAAATGAACAATAAACACACTTAAAATACCGTTAAGTGGTAAAACAACATAGTATTGTTTAAAGAACAAAGCATCAAACATTTCTACTCTAGGATTAGATATGATCGATTTATATTATTGTTGATCTTATGTTTATTAACTATAACATGCTTTAAATTACTTAGAAATGAACTCATCTCAGGAAGGTTAATTGTGAATATTAACCTCTGAAATATGGTGAAAGGTGTCATATAGATTTATAAAGGTATGAGAGGGGCCGCAGCAGTCACTGTTTCTGGCACCGATGGTTACATTTCCATGTGCAAGTTGTTTGGGTCACAGCACACTCTTCTTACTGGAGGAGGCTTTCCTTTCAGAGAGGACAGACAAGTGTCAGAAAGACGCTCCTTTAGGAATACTATGTCGTGTTTTCACTGATAAATATACATAAGGTGCCTTAAAAATAGTTACATTACATCATCTTTGGGGCAGGTACTCAGGTTGTGGACAGGTACAGTGCTCCTCAGCTGTGGCTAACCTTCACTTAAACTCCTAATTGTGCAGTTTGAAGTTGTGGGAATTACGCTGATGGCCCCAAGTCAAGGCGGAGAGGCAAGAGGCACCATTCTGAAAGGTTACGTAACTCCTGGGAGAGGCAGTGCTTTCGCACAGATTGCTCAAATATTTTCTTTCTCCGCCGGCTTCTCATAACCTTTGAGGACAACAGACAACTTTGTTCCCCGGCCCTTCTCCCTCTTTTGTCTGCTCGTCAGACTCGTTTTCCACCTTTGTACCGTTCCCTTTAGACGGGAAAACAAACATGCGAACGCCCGGTTGGCAAGGAGACGGAGGCACGAGGGGAAAGTGCAGGCTCCGGCCTCCCCACGCCGCCGCGCCGGGCGCCCGCGAGTCCCCGGCCGGGCCGCGGGTGTCTGCGAGGCTGCGGCGGGCCGCCGAGTCCAGTCCGCGTTTTGCGAGTGCAGCGGGGGATCAGAGCCGGGGGTAGCAGTGCTCGCCCGCTCGCTCGCTCGCTCGGCTCCTCGCACGCCGCGCTGGGCCGAGCGGCTCAGCCAGTCGCCCATTTACCCATATCCGGGCGAGAGAGGAAAAAAGTTTCATTTAAACCCGAACTCAAACTTTCACCATGAAATCCCACAGCGGGAGCGGGCCCAGACCGTAAGGCGTGACTCCCGGTCCGGCTCCGGCGGGGCCCGGGGAGGGGGAGGGGGCTCGCCGATCCCCGTCGGGGCGTGTGGATGCGCACAGGAGGGGCCGCAGACTAAAAAGTGGGGTTTATTGTCTCCCCCCCGCCCCCCGCCCGGCTCGCCACGCCGCGGCGATCATGGCCGCGCGGGCAGCAGCGGCAGCGTCGCGGGCGAGCAGCGGCGAGCGGCGTGCGCCCCCCGGGCCGCGGCCGTCGCCCGGGGCCCGGGACCCGGAGGCGGGGGCGCGCGGCGCGGCGGCGGCCCCGGGACCCACGCTGGGGGGCGGCGACGGCGGCCTGAACAGTGTGCACCCCCACCCCCTGCGCCCCCGTCTCGAACTGAACATGGCCCTTAGCGCGAGCGCGGCCGCCAGCACTAACAGCGCCCAGAGCGGCGGGTCCGAGGCGGCTCTCGCGGAGGGTGGAAGCGCCGCCGCGCCGTCCTCCGCCTCCTCCTCCTCCTCTTCCTCCTCGGCGGGCCCGGGCTCGGCCATGGAGTCGGGGCTGCTCCCCAACCACAAACTGAAAGCCGTTGGCGAAGCCCCCGCCGCGCCCCACCAGCAGCACCACCACCATGCCCACCGCCACCACCATGCCCACCACCTCCACCGCCACCACGCACTACAGCAGCCGCTGAGCCCGTTCCAGCCGCCGCCGCCGCAGCAGCAGCCCATTGCCAACAACGGCCTCGGCGGCGCGGCTCAGCCCGGCCCCGACATGGAGCCGCCGCAACATGGAGGCGCCAAGGACAGTGCCGCGGGCGGCCAGGCCGACCCGGGCCCGCCTCTGCCGGGCCAGCCGGGCGACGAGGACGACGCGCCGCCCAAGATGGGGGAGCCGGCGGGCGGCCGCTACGAGCACCCGGGCCTGGGCTCCCTGGGCGCGCCGCAGCCGCCAGGGGCCGTGCCCGGGGGCGGCCCGGAGTTCAGTCATTACTACGGTGGCGCTGGCCCTGCGAGCGGCGGCCGCGCCGGGCCCGGCTTTGATCAACATGGCGGACAACAAAGCAGCGCGCTGGGGGTGATGCACGCCGCTCCGGCCGCCGCCGCCCCCGGCGGCATGGACCCCCTGCACAACTCCCACGAAGGGTACCCCAACAGCCAGTACAACCATTATCCGGGCTACGGCCGACCCGGCGCGGGCGGCGGCGGCAGCGGAGGAGGAGGAGGAGGAGGAGGAGGAGGTGGAGGAGGAGGCAACGCAGGAGGAGGAGGAGGAGGAGGAGGAGGAGCAGGAGCGGGAGCTGTGGCGGCGGCGGCCGCGGCGGCGGCAGCAGCAGCAGGAGGCGGCGGCGGCGGCTATGGGGGCTCGTCCTCGGGGTACGGGGTGCTGAACTCCCCCCGGCAGCAGGGCGGCGGCATGATGATGGGCCCCGGCGGCGGCGGGGCCGCGAGCCTCAGCAAGGCGGCCGCCGGCGCGGCGGCGGGGGGCTTCCAGCGCTTCGCCGGGCAGAACCAGCACCCGTCGGGGGCCACCCCGACCCTCAACCAGCTGCTCACCTCGCCCAGCCCCATGATGAGGAGCTACGGCGGCGGCTACCCCGACTACAGCAGCCCCAGCGCGCCGCCGCCGCCGGCGCAGCCCCAGTCCCAGGCGGCGGGGGCGGGCGGCCAGCAGGCGGCCGCGGGCATGGGCTTGGGCAAGGACATGGGCGCCCAGTACGCCGCTGCCAGCCCGGCCTGGGCGGCCGCGCAACAAAGGAGCCACCCGGCGATGAGCCCGGGCACCCCCGGCCCCGGCATGGGCAGATCCCAGGTAACCCCCGCGCCTCCGGGCCTGCTTCCGCCGCGGGGCCTCGGCGCGCGCCCCAGCCCTAGTTTCTTTCTTTCCGCGTACTTTTCTGCGTCTCGGGCGGGGGAGGCGGGGGCCCGGCGCCCAAAGCCATTTTAAGTCGCGGCTGCCGCCCGGCGGGGCCGGGGCGCGCCGGGGCCGGGTGCGCGGCCCGGGGGCCTGGCGAGGGTCTGGCCGAGGCCGGCCCGGCGCGGACACCGCCGGCGCCGCGCTCCCCGCCGCTACCCCGCCCCAGGCCGAGCCGCGCGCCGAGCCGGGACTGCGCCGCCTGGCCGCCGGGTGGGCGCCGGGGACGGGCGTGCGGCTTTTGTAACGAAATCGGGACGGACTGGACGGGCATATCGACCCCGTCTCCTCGGTTAGCGCCAACAATGAGCTTTACCGGGGGAAGGAAGGAGGAACTTTGTCCCACCTCCGGCCGCACACGTTCCCTGTTCGCTCCCAAGGTGAAGGGGAAGAGACGTGAGCTTTGTGGCAGCCGGGTGTGCTTTTCGCAGTTCTGCCCAGCCATTCGGAGATACTCGATGCGGGCTTTGAGTTGGAACGCTTGGTAGCAAAAATAACACCCAAGTGTACAACGGTGAGGAGGTAAAAGATTCTAAAATATATCGATTCATTCCTGAGAATCGCCAGGAAATCCATTATTTGGCTTACGGGCCGCTTGAAAGGAGTCACCTTCAACAGATAAGCTGTTTTAAAGGAACGCATTCGGGCACATTGAACTTATTTTGATCGTGGATTAGGCATACATTTTACTCAGCAAGTCCAGGAAAATAGCCGACCAGTGAAAATTGATCCTTTTGGATCGGGTTTATGTGGATTTTCTTTAATTCGCTGTCATCCAAGTCCTACAGCGTCATTAGGAAGTGTCCTGCTGGCTTGCCTTTTCTTGCTCGTAGGCTGAGCCTAAGGACTGACTCGATCTCCTTTGCAAGGTTTGGAATTTGAATTGTGGAGGTAAACTGGCTGTAATAGTCTCCAGACAGCTGCCTCTGAGTTGACATCTAATCTGCCATCTGATTGGCTCCCCTCTCACCATTGGGCATTTAGCACTGCTGATGTAAATAGAAGTGCTGAGCAGTACAGTCACAAAAATTCTTGCCACAAATAATAACTGAGCTCTGTTACAAGCAGATGTAAGGTTGAATGTTATTTAAAGCTTAAATTATTATGAATCACATTTTTAATAAGAGGATTAAATACAGAAAATACTATGCTGGTGTCCAGCGTTGGGCATTTATAACCTTCAGATCTGTGACAGTCCTAACACAGACGTTGCATGTCTCACAGTCTTTAATTGTAGGGTGAAGATATGGCAGTTGAAGAATAATTAAACCAAGGATTTTACCGATTTTTGGATTTGTTAAGCTTTTATAAAAGTACCCTTTACAGAGCAAACTGTGAGAAATATTTGAGTCATGTCCTCACATTTTAAGGAAAAAAATGAAAGTTAGGCTATTAAAAATTTCAAGTTTCTGTTATCTCTTAGTGAAATTTAATTAGCATTATAGCAAGATTAAAATTATATTTATAATAATTTGTGTTTGTAACCATTCTGCTTTGAGGTGTTTGTAGATGAGATGTTTTAGTTAGAATTGACATTATATTTATAAAACATGAAGTAGGAACAACGTATGATATTTGCAGATAATTAGTTAAGAGGGAATAGTGGACATTTTTGTGAAATACTCAAAGTCATTTTATATTCACTTACTTGGAGAATACAGAAGTGCTCCAAGAACCTTCCTTTTCTCCCTTGATTATTTTGTTGGGTTGGGTAATGTGAGCCTTATTTGAACTGCTTACACAATGAATTAGGGGAAGTAGATTGCATGCAAGTTGTGTTAGGTGTGTTTCTTCCAAATATTTTTTCATTCATAGGCCTTTTAATGTTATGGAAGTTATTAAAATTTTAGCCTATTACAAAGCAATAACAGTGGTTGTAATGTATATTTTCACTCAGCTCATTTATTTAGGAAGTTGTATTTTAATAATAATCATATCTTAGGGGAGAGACTTGCCTGAGTGATTAAAAGACTGAATTTAACTGATACTCATGTCCACTGCTTTCAAACCTATACTTAGTGGGGTTTTATTTTTAATGATAATATATTTTCCATTCTTGACAGAAAACTTGGCGACTGCAATTTTTATTTTTGAATCGCACAGGTAAAAACAGAGAGAAACCTTGTGAAAATAAACCCACGTAATTAACTTACAAAAGATTTGCTTTGTCAGTTTGCTTTTAAAGGGACAGTTTAAAATTCACATCTTTTGTAGACTAGAAATGAAAGGATGATAGAGGCAGATGCAAGTTCGTGTTACTTTAGAGTATTATCTCTTAATGGTACCAGTCATTTTAAGTATTTTGTTTTCTTGGAATGAGAGTGAATCCATTATGTCCTCAGTGTGACCCTTGGGAATAGCTTTTTTATTTTTGAGGGGGAAGACAAATGACAGGCATATGACCTAGATTCACAGATTTCTTTTAGGTACCTTACCGTATAACATGTGGAATGTGTCGTCTTGATATTTTTCTTTTTGGAATGGTAGTATCACTTAGTATTTGCTATGGTAAATGACTAAGAAACAGTCATTTGTCCAAAACATTAAATTACTACATAACTATAGGTCATAAAATGCTATTAAATCACATTAAATGATGAAATTTTCTTGTGGCTTTTAACACATTTAGTTTCGTTTTTGATTTTAGGGAACGGGTTATATTGGGTGGCAAATGTTTTTGTAATTAGGAACAAAACATGCATATATTGTAGGAGGAAGCACTTTTTAAAAAGTGAAATAAGCCATTTTATGATACAGTTTTGGGTTTTTGTGAGAGAAAGTATTCAGATAGAGCAGTTTCAGGAGGAATATTGAGACTTGCTCAGATAACTGAGATTTTATAATGTCTACATTTACACTGAATTCCAGTAATGCTATTTTAACTTTAGTTTCATAGATTATAACACAATGCAATAAAAAACCTTATCATTAAAAGGAAAGTGATTAGCTGGCTTACAAAGCAGGAAGTTAAAGGCTGGTTCCTGATTACCTTAAAATTTGTATGATACGTTACAGCTAGCATAACCATCCCGCCCCACTTCCCCTACCCCCAGTGAAATCTTACCCTATCTGATATTTTAAATCTTGTAAAAAAATTTTGTGGCCTAGATTTCTGTATTTGCCGATGTATGGCTGGTGGCTGGCTGCTCTGTCATCAGAAGATGTGGAATTAGCATCTGGGGTTCCTAGAAAAGGCCTATTATGTAAGAAACAAAGAAAATATAATGAAAATGTCTGCAGTTTTCTGTTTTCCTAGGTTCTATGGGATGAAATTATGCACGGCTTAAAACTGTTTTCATTGGAGAGCCTGTTTTCTGTGTACTTACTTTTGACAGTTCTTTTTTTAATGGCAGCTACTCTTAAGACAGCTATCACTTACATTTACATTCACATTAACACCAAGTCAGTAAGCATACTCCAGGAGGAAGAGGCATAGCCTTACCTTGGATCTATAATGAGGACCTGTAACGCCCCTTTTCCTTTGGTTTTGTTTTTTATTTATATTTAGGAATGCATTTTTGGCAAGGCTTTATATGCTTGTTTCATTTTTCCCAGTGTCATATAGTATCAGGGGTGTGTATCTACCCCTAAGCAGCATGTTCCTTCATTAGAAATGAGAATACTGTTTGGACTTTGGTATAAAAATAGCATTAATTCTGGTTTGAGAACTGCTTTTAAAAATACAAGACAATGTAGAGGGAGACTCTTAATATAAACTCATTTGGTAATTTATTAGGCACAGACATTTTTTAAAAGATAGGTGTAAAAGACTGGGGCTGTGTTTTCAGTTCTGTTTCTTATTAATGGTCTTTATTGCTTTATAATTTGGGGCAGGGTGTATCTAACAAAATGACTTTTGATCTAATGGGAACTTACTTATTTCTCTGGGATAAAGACCAGCGTGACAGGCAAACTGAAAAGATGATTATTTCATTTATTTAACCCTGCCCTCTCCTAGGAAGAAAGGGGTTTGATTTTACATTTGTTGGGGCCTCTGACATTTTGCTACTTATTTTGAAGCCTGATTTGGAGATATCAATTTCAGATGTATTAGTATAGGAAACTGTGTTAGCTTTTTGCCCAGTGTCCTAAATATAGAGGCTCTTCTCACTATACTAGACTGACACCCGTTCTGTGTGCTTTGATCCATATTTGTGGGAAAAGAACTAATATTTCACTTGTGTCGCTTTCATTTTGGACTGTGTGTAGATTTGTAAATTTGAGGCTTATATTTATGTTTGAAAGAACTGTCGTGTGTTACTTAAAGCAATGGATTTATGGAGGCGCAAAATGAATATTAAACTCATTCCATTAATTGTTTTTGCAGTATTTAGATTTTGAAAATGGCTGTTACAACATTTTTATGACATTTTAAAATGCTGTTTATACTTAAAGGGGCCGCATCCACATTCTAGGCCTTTTGGGAATTGGGTAGTTTTTGGACGCTTGCCTTTCAAGAGGGTGTCCTTCCTGTATCAGCAGGTTTGTGCAGGTTCTCTGTGGCTCTGTAAAGTGGAGCGCACACTTGCTGTGCATGCCTGCTTGAGGCTGAGTAGTGCCAGGCCTCGTTCCCTGGGTATGGAAAACTCCCCCACCTAGGATACACACACACACACACACACACACACACACACACACACACACACAGGTGACATAAATGTACATCTGTTTATTCAGAGTTGCTTTTTCCAGTTCGGAGGCTATTTAACAGAAGTCTAAGTGGCCCTCTTTGGCTTGAGTGATTGAATGAATGAATTTTGATCTAAAAACCTAGTATACTTCCGTGACTTTTTCTTTTAGAAATTTGATGAAAAAAAAGATTTAGGTACCATTGCCTTGATATCATTAAATATTCATTTGTATTGCTTTATGCTAACATCAGAATGAATGGAATCACTGAAATATGTACATGTATTAAGCAGTTTTAACACTTCACATCAATTGAGTAAATGAGTGAATTTATTTATCCAAGTAAAATATATGTTTCCACAGTAAGTTTTCAGTAAACATGTGCTATTTTCAAAATCTAACTAGGAGCAATTCTGAGAAAACTTATTTCCTTAGATTTACTTATTTGATTAAGATCCAACAGGCAGTTTCAAACCCACTTCTGAGTGGATCAATGCCACGAGTATTAGGAGGCTGCTGAGTGTGACAGATGAACTAATGATTCTAATTTGTTTCTTGAGATGTTTATTGCTAGGAAAGAGCCTAACACCCTAAAGTCTTCAACATATCTGGTTTACCAGGAGGGGGAGATGGCAGCAGCATCTGCTCGTCAGGCACAGCAGGCCAGTCCTCTTGAATTGAACGGGGTTGGCCTCTGCTAACCATCTTCTGTACCAAGCGCTTCTCCGTGCCCGCAGTGGGCCTTGAAAGGTGAAACTTGAGAGCCACACCGAAGTCATTCCTTATTCTGTGACTCTGGAAGGGAAGCCATACATGATGAAATCAGAAGAAAATCCTAGACCACATTAAAAAAAGGGGGGTGGGGGAAATGCCCTAGCTGGTGTGGCTCAGTGGATAGAGCGTCAGCCTGCAGACTCAAGGGTCCCAGGTTCGATTCCAGTCAAGGGCATGTACCTGGTTGCAGGCACATCCCCAGTAGGGGGTGTGCAGGAGGCAGCTGATGGATGTTTCTCTCTCATCGATGTTTCTAAGTCTCTATCCCTCTTCCTTCCTCTCTCTAAAAAATCAATAAAATATATTTTAAAAAAGGGGGCGATGCTACAAAATTATATTCATGTATTTTTTTATTGTAATATATACACAACAAAATTCGCTGTTTTGATCGTTTTTAGGCGTACAGTTCGGTGGCATTACATATATTTGCATTGTTTTGCAGCCATCACTCCATCCATTTCCAGAACGTTTTCATCTTCCCAAATTAAAATAAAGAATATTTTTTCTTTTCTTCATGTCAAACTTTAAAACTGTTAGTTATTGCCCGGCCAGCGTGGCTCAGTGGTTGAGCGTCGACCTGTGAACCTGGGGGTCATGGTTCTGTTCCCGGTCAGGGCACAGGCCCAGGTTGCTGGCTCGATCCCAGTGTGGGGAGTGCAGGAGGCAGCTGGTCACTGATTCTCTCTCATCATCATTGATGTTTCTCTCTCTCTCTCTCCCCCTTCCTCTCTGAATTCAATAAAAAAATATATATATATATAAACATAACAAAAAAGCCTGGTATTAATGTGGATTGTAAGTAAGCAAAATAATCTTATTTTTATAACTGTTAATCTTGACACTTCATAGTTATTAGTAGAGTCTTCCTCAGATGCTCCTCAGGAATGTTAATGGTGGTTTTTGTTCGTTTGTTTTCAGTCTGTTACTTCCTCCTCATTCTAACATCGGGGCAATTGACCCAGATTTTGCCTTTCGGAAATGTTTGTTGTGTAGGTTAGGGTCTTCATTGTCAGTTACGTGTCATTAAAAGTTTGTTGATAGAAACCTGGGACTTCGTTAAATAACAGGGAATGGAAATGAACTGCTACCATGATCATTTTTCCCTTTACTTACTTCTCTCATCTTTTGCATTTTTAGCCTCTTTTTAAAATTATTGGTTTTATCCTTCTATTACTGAAAGTCATTTACAGTGGTCATTATTTTCTATTTGTGTTTTAAGTCATGGGGCGCCCCACCCCCCCCAGCCTGGAGCCAACAGCCAATCCACGTGATGCCGTGTCGGTTGCCATGCTCCTCCGCGCCCAGATTTGTGCCCCCCTCATGTTTTTAATTTCTAGTTCTCTGTAACACTGCAGAAATTCTTGGTATGTGGAAAAATTCCTCAATTAAGAGGATCGGCCTTTTTAAAGTATATTTTAGAAGCAGCTGCAAAGGGATGCTTCTTAGATTCTGTGTAATCTTTCTTGTGAATAGGCTTTTTTTGTGTGTGTCAAGTATCGGAGCTGTATTGGAGCTGCCGTTGATGCTGACGTATAGTGGCATTTTTCTGTCATCAGTTATGTACTTTAACACCGGGTTCCTCAGAGGGCACAGAGAAATCAACTGTGATTTAAGTGCTTGTATTGGGCAGCAACAGTGGCTTCTTAAGGTGTAAACATGTAGTATTTGTGTATGCTGTGAGGTGCATGTTAGATAAGTATCTACTCCAGATGATCAATTGGCAAATATTTATCGAGCACCCATTTTCTTAATCAGACTTCGGGCCAGACGCAGCTGGTAGCCAGGGTGTGGGGATCGCAGCTGCTCTGGGGCGCAGTTCAGGCAGAGCGCCGGCTCCCACTGTACCTGGGCAAGGCGTGTTGGCATCACTGACTTAGAACTGGCTTATTTAAACAAAGTGCAGTAGCAACCGTGCGGGACAGCAGGCTGTTGGCCTGTTGTTTTTTTGGGGGGGGGGGGGGGTGGGGCGGAGGATTTTGGCCAAACAAATCATTGTAGGTTGTTGTGATATCGCTGATATGAACGAGTGACTGACTCTTCCATTTCTACCAATCAATTACTGGCTTTATGCCAGGGCAAAATATAGATCCCCTACAGAGAGTAATAACTAAAAAAAGGACAGTATAATCACTGCGACATTTATATAGCATGGTCCCTTTTCTTTCTGTTTTCTACATGACATGGGCTCTCGGAAAAACGGGTACAACAGTCTGCTCAGATTTAGGGAGACCATTGGATTGCTGGAGTGCTTTTGGTGACGGTTGGGATAACGTAAGCTGGCTGAGCAGTGAGCTCAGCCCCTGCTCCCGGGCCCTGAAATAAGCCTTCTGAAGGCGAGGCATTGAGGATTCGCGGCGGCTGCGCCGGAATTCCTAGCATCTCCACTTTCTTTCCCAGACCAGCGTCTTGGAAGTTAAAGTGCTAACTTCTTCATAGCCTTATTTTGAAAGGATTGTTGAAATTATAAAATTTGTCTAGAATTTAGCATCCAATTTCTGAAATTTCAAGCAGCGAATTTTAAACATTCAGTGACATATATTTATACAGGGTGAGGCAAAAGTAGGTTTAAAGTTGTGAGTACCCAAAACAAGTTTGTTATTGTATTATTTTCCATATGAACAACTCTAAACCTGCTTTTGCCCCACTTGTATATATCAAACTATAAACCCTTTTTTAATATCCTTTAAATTTTGTGCTTCCAGTTTGTATTCTTTTCCTAATAAATTCACTTTACCCACTGAATTATAAATGACCTTGGAAATAGAAATATAAAACATTGCTACTGTACTGCTGAGCCAGTATCTTTCTGAAGAAGCAGACATTGCTGAGGGAACTGGTATGTTGGTTGTATATTAATTTACCCTGTCGTTATGCGGAGTGATGAGAGAAGACGAATATATTGCAAGGCCTCTGATGTAAATGAAAGACGTGGGCTTGGAGTGGGTCAGGTCTTGATTCGCTGGTCGGCTTGAGCAGCCGTTTTCCCTGAGACAGGGCAGGGGCTCAGGTTCCTTGTCTGGAGTGTTGGCTGCCGGGCAGGGTTGACGTTGAGGTCATTGCTGTAAATCCTGTGGCACCTGCACTGGCACCTCTTCTTCCTTCCCTTCCTTCCCATTGGAGTATGAGGGCCCCTGGGTTCTGTTCTCCCCCTCGCCCTGCCCCACTTCAGGGTGCGGCCGGAAGACAAGTCCCTGCCTCCAGCAGTCAGGTGACCCCTAGTCCCTCCCAGCTGCAAAATTCTGGGTTGTTTTGAATTTAAAAAATAGTGCCTAATCAGCTATGCCCCGCTGAACAGCTTATTAAACGACACTAGCTCCCAGCCATGTTCAGTGAATAGAAACAGACCTGAGCAAGTGCACAGACTTCGTGAATTCCACTGTCATTTCCCTCGCAAAATACCGTTTTGTACTGAATGGGACGCTGGTAAACAGTTACATGAGTTGTTTTGGTTTACCAATAGAGACTGTGGTGACGTCATTGAAACAAGCTGTTGCCTCATTTCCTATTCCATCCTTAATATTAATTAGTAAATTCTGTTCTCTGGCCAAGAATCATTCCTTTCTTACACTTCTTAGACTTTCGCACTTTCATGATCTGCAAAAGTGACTGGCTTTGTACGGGAAGTACTTTCTGCAAAGGAACCAAGTTTCAAAAATTCAAAACTAAGCTTTTTTGAGATGCTGGGTGGTGGACTTGCGCTCTCTCATTAGTTGCTTCTGTATCTGCTTCACTTCACTGAATGTAAGATTCAGATTTGGTCCTTAGCAAGAGTGTAATTTACTAGGGCTGCTCTCAGATAGTCAAACAGGGAATGTCAAATCTGCGAATGCCAGGGGCCTGCCTCAAATATGTAGAGAACAGCTTTTCATTTTAATTTTTTATGCTGAGATTTATAAAAGTATCAGGGACCAAATTCAATTCTATTATGAACAAATACTTACTGAGCACCACCTGGAGCGTAAGATACAAAGAGTAAATATCTCATATGATCCATAATTTCCCCTGGTGAATTATCATAGACTCCTGGTGTTTAACTAAGTGGAAATGGAAATGAATGGCTACATTATTTTCTGCAGTTCTGTGCAGAAAGACTGTCTCCCTCAAAGTGCGGCATTTAAGAACCCTAGGAAGAGTAGTTAATGATGTGCCCAAACTGACAATGTCCTGATAGTGCATGATATAGTTCCATGTCAGTTTCAAGGCATCTGTTCTGTCAGTGTTTCCCTATTTCATGTGGAAGGTCAGTGCCCTTGGAGATTGTTCTTAGGTGCTATGACATTGATGAGAAAGTGGTCTGAATTTGGGTTTTGTTTTGGGTAGCATAGAGGGGTTTTTCTGCTAAAAAATGGCTTAGAGTATCATTCGCATGATGGAATTAAAGTTCAGTTCACTTCGCTGGATTGAACAGCTTTGTGTCAGGGTTTTGGGACTACTGGGTGTGTCCTCGCCGGGAGAGCTGGGGCATCAGACAGACGTCCATGGAGAGCCCACTCTGGTGGATGATGGCACCCTCGGTGACGAGGGCCTGGACCTTGAGGAATTGATAACGCAGTGACTAAGGACAAGAGAACATGCTACACAATTCAGCATAAACAGTTTGAGTGGGAGTTTGATTTTAGAGGGACACCTCCCAGAGACTAGGTTGGGGCGGGGCTGAGGTAGATTTAATTTAGAAGAGCCATTCACATGTAGGAGTCGGAAGTCTGTTTGCTAATCAGCTCTCATCAGCTCAGACCTGGTTGGTGAGCTGCCCACCAGGTGAAGAGGGGTGGTGACTGCAGCTGGGGCCCAAGCGAAAGGCTTGCAGGTTAGAACCTGTGTGACCTCAGGCAAGTTTGTAGTTCCCTCATTTCTAGAGGGATAGGACGGAGTACCTGCTTTATACAGCTGTGAGCAGTGGACTTTATAAAGCACGGATGGGACCTTTTCATACAGCAACAAAGGCTTACTTTCTCACGAGTCAGGAATTAAAGTGAGCTGGGTGTGGTTCTGTATTAGTTAATTGAACAGCCTATTAGTCTCTCTTCTCAGAACAAGTATGTTAATACTTGGAGCTTATTTCTAATCTAGATGGTTCAGTTTTTTAATTGCCCGATACGTCTTTACCTTGTGAGTATTTAGGAAGAGTAAGTCATAGAGCAGCTGATCACATCTCTGAAATGTCTTCCGTAATTGTCCAGTTTTTTTTAGTCATATTTTTAACTGGTAAGGAACTATTCAGAAGATCAATAATTGGAACATTGAATTCACAACTATGAACAAACAGCAAGTGCCCTTGGTGTAGGGGCACGGCACCAGATAAAAAGCTATCCTGAGATATTCACACATCGTTCAGCCTTGTGTTGTCCCTTGTTTATCACAGAGGAATGTTCTTAGGTTACTGAGTGGATATTAGTGATTAAAGTAAATAGGCTAGTTTGTGGGATATTTTTATTTCACTTACTATTTCACTTAATTAGAAATAAGGATTGAGTAACTCTGGCCTCATAAGCAATCTAAATTGTGAGCTGAAGGAGATTGGTGGTACAACTTTCCAGTTTTGAAGTGGATCTTTTGCTTCTGATTATTTTTTCATACATTAAACAAGTAGTTTATTATTGAAAGTCAACAACTGTTAAAAGTTGTAGCTACATTTGTTATAATTTTGCTGGATTTAAAAAGCTTCCCTCCCCTCCCTGTCAGCGCCAACTCCCTTTCATTTCTTTTGGCCGAGTAGGGAAAGCAGGCAGAGCTGTGCTTTGTCACAGTCCTGTCCTCACCTGGTGTCCATTATGTGGGCGAGAACTTGTCCTTCCTTCTCCATTGTGAGAAGCTTGAGTGCTTTACAGCAGCTTTACTGGAATCCATAATTATTTAGTGAAAATAGGACGCAAAAAGCAATTTTGTGTTTTGTCTTTTATTGTGCATTAAGTTCCTGTAATTTTCCATATTGTCATCATAATAATGAGGTGAGAGATTAGAATGGAGGAAGAAGGTGAATTTTATTTAAGACCGTTATGTGTACTTGGATAACTTTAAGAGCATGTTGCTCTTTAGTCTAAATGCCCTTTCCTGCTCGAGGTAGTTTTTGGTTCCTCGAAAAACTAATACAACAAAGTTGCAATCAGCCCCTAAGAATCTGAATAGGCAAGTCACAGACAGGGTGCACATATTTACAGTATGTGTATTTTACAAAGAACTTGCATACAGAACATACAGGAACACCAACGGACCAAAAATAAGCAGAGCCATCCAGTGTTTTAAGCGTGCCAAGGACTTAGCTATTTCACAGAAGCGGATGTACGAGTGGAGCACTAGCGCATGGAAAGACCTCCGTCGTGGTAACGCGTGCCTCGGGGAGCGGCCACCGCGGCCCCTGGCCCGGCTCTCACAGAAAGGACCGACAGCCGACGTAGGTGAGCGCATGAGAAGCTGGACCTCTTGTGTTGCTGGAGGACGGTTTCATAGTTTCTTCTTACATGTGCTGGTAAACATATATCCATCCACTGATTCTGCAAAACCCGTTCATGGGAGTTTACGACAGAGAAGTAGAAACATGTCGTAAAAAGACTGACGAGAATCTTCTCAGCGTTACGTTTATAAACCCAAGGGTGGCAGTAACCCCAGTGACCATCAGTTAAAGCATGGGTAAACAGACAGACAAAACAACAAGAAAAAGAAGTTGTAATCAGATGTTAAGATATTTGAGCCAACTGGCTGTCAATATGTTGAAGTTATATTCTCCGTGCATCTAGAAATTTCATATAAATGCGTTTTAGGAGGAGGGAGGTGTACCAGCATGGCCAGACTGGTAAAGCAGAAATCTGGATTTGATTTGCATGTCTTTTAGGGACTGGCGAAGTTTCACACATGAAATAAACTGGGTAGTGTGTGGGGCATCACATGATCAAAATATTTTTCCCCTCGCTGCTGCCAGAAGCTATCTATGGCTTTTCAACAATCTTACTTGTTGGGCATCATGCCAAGATGTTTAAGACAACCCCTTACGTGAGCTGCTCCATTCTTAACCTCTCTGACTGAAGTGCCGTGACCTTCACATATGTAGATTAGCCATGCGCTCTGTGAATTAAACTTGCTGCCTCAGGAAGAAAGCGTTTTTCTTTTTACTCCTATGGGAATTTTACAGCCATTCATCCCTGACCTGGGCAGAGGTAATGCCAGGAAATTGGATTCACATGGCACGCGGACAGATAGCACAGGGAGGCAGGCAAGCTTTCTGCCGTGTCGAGGATGAATACTCTGTGGGGCGGATAATGTGCTGATGTGAAGACGCGGAAAAAGGCAAGAGAGGGAGAAATGTAGGCGTTTTGGAACAATGCCTTTTTAAAGAGGAAACTGTGGTTATGGGCATTCCTACTTAGTTGTGACTCTTTTCCTTTCTAACCTAAGTTTTTGAAATCGGTTTTGCATTTTTGTTTATTTCTTAGTACTACTTCATAAGGAAATAATTTTAATATTGTGGGCAAGCTGGGCTAACGTAGATTTAATTTGGAGGAGCCATCACAGACAGAAGTCATCAGGAAGCTGGAGAGATGAATGTCACCACCTGTACCTGGGAGAGTCGCATGGTTCTAGTCTTTCCCTGTATAGTCCGCAACGAACTGGTTTTTAAGAGAGAGCTTTGCTCAGGTGTGCGTGCGCTCTTACTTGGTTTCGTAGTGATTAATAAAAGTAATTAACGAATAGTGGGTGTTTGGATTTTTATTAGACAAAACCAGTTTTAAAGAATGTTTATCTCTGTTAGTAAACATACTTGAAATTAAAGTTAAATTCAATGTAACCAATAGTCATGACACTTGATGAGATTGAAATGACAGTATTCAGAAGGAAATTCTCATTATCAAGAAGGATGGGCCTGAAGTGGTTCTTTAACTGGTTTCTTAGCAAAAGGAGGGGATAGGTAGGGCAGGTGGAAATTTATGAGAGCCTTTGTGTGCTTTTCAGAGCTGGGCCTTTCCTGTGCACCTCAGGACTTGTGAGATATTATGGGTCAGAACATCAGGTACGGGCTCTGTGGGGGGAGGGATTGGAGGTAGCTGGCTCTTTGTACAGGGTACAAAAGACCGTCTGATGGGAAAGTGCGTAATGGATATAGGAAGCAAAATTACCCCTTGACTTGAGGGACACTTGTCTTTTCCACATGAGGGCTAATAAAAACAGTGGGAAAACTCTTTGATCGCGATTATGGAGAGCATGTGGGCTTCCAGATTTCTGTTCACATGACAGACATAAGGAGTGATAGTGTAGAGATGGCAGGACTGATACTTTACCCGCATCTTTATGTGCAGTTGGGAGGATGGAGCGACAAGTTGGCCCCAAAATTAAGTTAATGCAAGGGTGGAGGTGAGTGGTGTGGCCACAGCTGAGAAGACAGTGATTCTGCATTTGGAGGAGGAGCAATGCGTGCACATGAATCAAGTCAAGTCAAGTCAAGTCCCAGGGGAGAAGTGCTGAGGGAGCCTGCTGGGTGCAGATGAGGCAGGAAAAATGTCAAGGTGGTAGTGAGTCAGCAGCAGACTCTGAGTGATTTGCTTTAAAGGTTGGCCTGTATAAGACATGTGGGACTGCGTGAGATTGGTCTTTCATTCTAGTCAGATGTGATTGGCACTGTTCTTATAAACACATTGCTTCCTTCCCATTCTTGGCCTCTCAAATAGAGAAATGCAGGTTCAGAGGAAGATTTTTACAAGATCCTCAATTATTGTGACACTAGAGGCCCGGTGCATGAAATTCGTGCACTCGGGAGGGGATCCTGCAGCCTGGCCTGCGCCCTCTCGCAGTCCGGGAGCCCCATGAATGATCACCCTGCAGAGGGAGGCCCCGCCCACCACTGCTGGCCAGGTAGCCTGGGCCTCCCTCTTTGGGGTGATCATGGGGCAATGGCGGGGTCCCCCGACCAATCGCATCACACTCGCCTTAATGGTGGCAGTCAGTGCTGGGTCGCTGTGGCGCTCGCGACCCACGAGGGAAACTAGAGGTCAGCAGTTCAGCCTGCTCGCCAGTCCCTGCCCACCTGAGCCTGCTGAGCCCGCATCCTGGTGTTAGGTCGTCCATTCGGTGGTTTTGGACGGTATGGGACCCTGGCTCTTTATATATTAGGATAATAAAAGCAAGAACAGTGATAATAGCTCCTGTTATTGAACATTATTGAACATCTATGTTTGCCAGGCACATTGCATGAATTTCTTTTAAGGGTGTGTCATTATTTTGTAAAATTAATTCACTAATTGCATCTTTGTTGAGGTAACATTGGTTAATAACATTAAATATATTTCAAGTAGACAACATTACGTGTTTGATATCTGTATACTCTGTTGTGTGCTCACCACCATCTGTTACCATATATGTTCGACCCCTTTATCCATTTTGCCCTCCCACATTCCCTTCCCCTCTGGTAACCACCGTTCTGATGTCTGCATCTATGAGCTTGTTTTTGTTTTGTTTCTTACTTTTTGTTTTATATTCCATACATGAATGAAGTCATATAGTATTTGTCCTTTTCTGTATGACTTACTTAACTTAGCATGATACCCTCAAGACCATCTATGTTGTTGCCAATGGCAATATGGCATCTTTTTATGGCTGAGTAGTATTCCATTGCATGTATACCCCATCTTTATCCATTCTTCCATCGATGGACACTAAGGCTGTGTCCATGTCTTGGCTGTTGTAAATAATGCTGCAATGACCATCTGGTCACGTATGTCTTTTTGAGTTAGTATTTTCATATTCTTCAAAATCTGTGTTCCCAGGGCATGAAGGTGGCTATTGGGTTTTTCTGATAGTGTCACTGAACATGAATTTATGTCTGCCTGCTAGGGGAAACTGTCCCACAGCCTGGGCCATCGGTTTGAGCTGAGTCATAAAGGGAGGCTGTGAAACAGCCTGTTGTTTAAAGAGGAGCATAGATTCTCTTCAGTCTGGGGTTAGTCAGGGTGGCTGAGACTGAAGGTAATGGGTCGGGGAGGTGGTGGACCAGCATCTACAGCAGCGTCTATAGCACATAGTATGTGCTTAGTAAATAGCTTTGGATGAGAAAATGTGTCTTAAGGTCACTGGTGTTACAAGTCCAAGGAAGTATGAAGAGAGCATAGGGAAGGGAAGACGGTGACAATTAGGGATCAGAAGATTGGAGAGAAGGGAGTGTACGGGGAGCTGGAAGAGCGAATTTTAGAGTAAGAAACGACAAAATGAAATTGAACGGTCATTGTGTGCCCGGAGTGAGGGTGGTGGTGAAAGTTGTAAGACAGCCCCCCCAAATTAGCATATCTTAAAATAATCTAGATATTAAATGCGTAGTTAAAAGAATTCAAGTAAGGCAGAGAAATCCTCCAATTTGGCAAGGTCATCTCGGATGTATTGTCATGGTTCTTTGTCTTTGCCGTTGCCATGGGGCCGTCCTGGGGCCTGGTGCAGTGGTGTTGGAAGACAGGAAAAGCACTCGAACCCTGGACCCAGGCGATGCTGCGTTTTGCTTTGTTTCTTACTTACCTGAGGAATGTCTAGGCTGGCCAGGCTGAGGGGTATTGGGTTGGTCCCAAGACCCTTTTAGACTTCCTCTTCCTCATTATGTCTAAAGGTAAGGTGCCATACTGGGAGAGTTCCCTTTTATGCCCCCAACTATCCCTCTGTTAACATTGGTCGATAGAACCAAATCTCACAGCTCTAAAAAAAATCAGCCTGGCGCATAACCTTGTCTTAGATAAGCGACGTAAGTTAAGTTCCTCTTCCCCAGGCCTGCCGCGTGTGTGAGCGGTAGGCCAGATCAGTAGCCACGACTGGCTCTACGTCTGGTTCCTGGGTTTTCCACTTGTGTTTTCTTTACCTCCTGCTCGCTCCTGAAGTTGAGGCCGAGAGTATTTCCAAGTGACTTGAGCTCCATAATGCTTTTTTTAGCTTGGAATTAAATGAAGGCTTTCCTCTCTCATTTCCTGTTTAATACAAATAACCTGAATTGCTTTATTACTTATAATAACATATCACTACTGCAGTAATCATGGATTTATAGTTTGTGAAGTTAATGCTGACTACACCTAACCCATTCCAAGCCAGTGAATGAACTCTGTTTGTAAGAATGCGCAGGAAGAAAAGCACAACACGACTGGCAACCTCTTTCTTTTTAAGAGACTGTTGCCATGTGTCACGAAAGTTCTTTTCTCTGAGACTGGACCTTTCATTGTGTTTGGTTCTTTAAACTTCTGAAGGGAATCGGAGTCTTCGGTGGCTTAGCAGCCCCATTTTTATTTCACTCCTCCTGATAAAGGGCATCATTTGCCTGGAAAGCTAACAGCTGTCTACCTGTGTTGCTTCTTTCAGAGAATTTCGTAGTCAAGCATCAGTCATCCAGTGCTATGGTTTTCAGCAGTGCAATCTTAACGCTCTGCAGCCGCTCCGAACGCCCCAAGAAAATCTCTGGCACGATGCTCGCGAACGTAACTCTGTTGGAGAGGTATAAAGCCATTCCCCCTTTTCAACATAGATGCTAGTTATTTGGTTTGCCATGGGAACGTTCCTTTTTGTCACGTTACATAAGTACAGCGTGGAGAAGTTAGCCGAGCGGCTGTGGGGCAGCAGACGAGAAGTGAGGGGCTCGGAGAAGCAGACAGGTTCTGCCAAGCCACAGGGCGGAAACCAGCTGTGCTAGCCAGCACCCATGACCTTGAGGGGAATCGGAGGAGAAGCCAGCCAAGCCTTCCATGCCCTTGTGTCTGTGAGCGCCTTGGACACCACGCTGGAGGAGAAACGCTGAGCAGAGTGAAACGGGACAGGTCGAGGGAAACCTCCCGCCCCCAAAGCCCTGGGAAAGAGGCGTGGGGGGGGAGGTTAGGGGAAGGTGGGAGACTGGAGTTGATGGCCAACAAGGAATTGCCAGACACTGAGTTACTTTATGTGTATACTTGACTCATTGGAGAAAGAGCTATTCAGCACCTACCGTGTGACAGATAAAATGCATACAGCGCAGCCCCTACTTCCATAAGGCTTACTGTTCAGGGAGATTTGATCCCACAGACAGCAGAGCCTCCCATCCCCAGGGGGCAGTGCCTTCCCAGTAGGATGGACGGCAGCACAGGGAATGAAAGGAATTGGACACTTTCAAGTATTGGTTTTGTAGTAATGAGACTGAAGACGAACATGTAATGAAACCAACATGTGAAGGCACTACCACGGTTGTTCCTGCAGGCGTACAAGTAAACGCTCGGCCTGTACCTCTGTCCCAGGACAGTGGTCAGACAGAGCGCTGTCACTGTCCACGGCTGCCAGGGGCAGTGCGGCCGCCTTTGTGTCCTTCATGCTGAGAGAAGAGCTGCAGACGCGTTTGCAGCTGACCCCGCCGGGAGAAGTCACGTGGCATCGCGGTCTTTGAGGGTGTTCAGCTGCTTTTCAGTCATCCTGCGTGATTGGTGACAGACATGCTGGGCTTGAGACGCGTCCCACAGCCGAAGGGAGGTACTCGCAGGCATAGGCGACGGGGATCTGCAGCGGAGGAGGGAGAATTGGGCCCAGAGTATAAATGTGGGTGCTCAGCATCGGGGGGGCTCATGAGTGTGCCTTTGGGGCACTGACATTTAAGGAATGAGACAGGAGCCAGCTGGAGAGCCAGAGAAGGAGACGGGAAATGGGGAGAGTTCCACAGCAGCTCAGAGGACCGGAGTCTCCGGGAGAGAGGCTCAGCCGTGGTGAGCACTGAAGACATCCCACGGGAGGGAGTGCGTCTTGGTTACCGTCCACTGGAGATTTTCGGAAGAGCAGGGACGGGCGAGCTGCAGCGGCTGAACCTGAAGAGTAAATGAGAAAGAGGCTTTGACACGGTTGGAACGAGAGTGGGCTTTTTGTTTAAAATTGTTTTATGTAATTGAAAAGGGGAAGAGAGCGTGTGCTGTGCTGAGTGCTCCCATAATGTCAGCAGACTGTTAACCTCCGCCAGTGGGTCAGAGCCCTGGTTGGGGATGGGAGGGGCCTTGCCCTCCCTTGTGTAAGAAATAAGGCGAGCCCCTCACTTCGGGGATCCTGATGGAACACAAGCACACTCGGGAGCCAGGCAGCCGCAAATGTCTTTCCTCCTGCAGGAGGCTGCGCACACGTGGTGGGGAGCACCTGCGCACCGAGCAGGCAGTCTGCTGGGCTTTGAATCCTGACGCACGTGACCTGTCCCTCACTCTTGATTGGAGCTCAGGCGCACAGTCTTGGGCGATTGGCTAATTTGAAGGGAGGGGTTGGCCTTTGCCGTTTCAAGATGGCGGCCCCCAGGGAGCTTCAAGTCATGCGGCCAACCTGGCGGCTGCCAAGTCACGCAGTCCAACCTGGCGGCTGCCTAAACTGTTCTTTGACAAGAAAGATGACTTGTTTTTTCTCCCATTGTGCCCCTGTGCCTGATGCAGGGTGGGCCACAGGCAGGACACTGCTCCCTGAGGGCGGCACGTGGGGTCTGAGTGCTCGGTCCCCCTTGATAGTCGAAGGAACCGGGCACGGGCATGGGCTTTGACAGAGGCGTGAAGGGAGGGCCCAGGAGTCCAAATGACTTTGGAGTCACGTTCCCTCCAAAGCCCGTGCTGCCCTTTTCCTTTGTTACGGGCTAGTCCGGTGGGGGCGTGGGCTGAGGGGAGATGATTTGCACAGGACATGAGTTTGTGACCCAGCGGCCCACCATGTACTGGGCGCTCTGGACGCCTCTGGGAACTTGACTGGTGTGAAGCCGTGAGTCAGCGGGGCCGAGGGAGGCGGCATTGCCATCCGGAGAGGCTTCTCAGAGCAGAGATGATTGTGTTTCGGAATCAGCTTCGGTCATTGCCATTTCGGTGCCGATCCTCTTAGGCCGAGGCGTGGCCAGCAGGAGCAGAAGGTGTCCCACTTCGTCTCGCGGCCCCTCAGAAACCTGCCTGGGAGCTGGCATTCGGGATTGGCCACCAAGAACTTGGCAGTTCTCGAAACTGCTTTATGTGCATAAGGTCTTCCTTGATGTTAAAATCGTTACTTTAACACAGGCATGTGTTTGCTGCTATGTAGTTATAATGAAATCATTATTTTTTTTAAAATGTATTTTATTGATTTTTTACAGAGAGGAAGGGAGAAGGAGAGGGAGACGTATAGAGAGTTAGAAACATCGATGAGAGAGAAACATCGATCAGCTGCCTCCTGCACACCTCCTACTGGGGATGTGCCCGCAACCAAGGTACATGCCCTTGACCGGAATCGAACCTGGGACCCTTCAGTCCGCAGGCCGATGCTCTATCCACTGAGCCAAACGGGCTAGGGCTGAAATCATTCTTTAAATTCAATTCGTATATACATCCCCTTTCAAGTATTACAGATTATAGGTTAGATTTCTTCATGGTACCTGGAATCTCAAAGGGAAGTCACTTTTTTCCCTATTGTACTGAATACCGCGTATTGAGTAATTAGTAATAGAGCGCACTCTGTTGAACAGGTACTAGGTGTCAAGCACTGCGCTGGGAACCACGTGTGGTGGTCTGTGACGTGGCACTGTTATGCTGTTATTGTACCCATTGCACAAACGGGGAGACAAAGGCACCGTCTAGATCAGCCTGAAGCGCGTATCCAGGAGGCAGCACAGGCCTGAGGTGGACCCAGACCTCTGACTGCTCCGCCTCCTCGGACGTGGCACTGTTTTTCTTCCCAGCAGTGGCTGGCCTGAGGAGTGAGACGAGCGGTCTGAATTTAGGTTGTGGGAGCTGTCACTATAACAGCACTTTTTCCTCGCATTCACATCATTTGATATTCTACGAGGATATTGGAAAAGTTGATGAAGAAAAATACCCTCTTTCCACCTACCTAGGGTATATCGTTTGGGGGGAGAGAGAGAGAGAGAGAGGGAGTGCGCGCCACATGGTAGGTGGGTCGACCCCAGGCCACCGGTGAGACTAGAGGAGTAATTTCCTTCGTCCTGTGTCCTAGGAGACGTGGTGCCGAGGTGGCCACTGGGCCTCCCTCTTGCCCCGTGGCAAACATTGTCATTGTACCTGTTCCTTCAGCCCCACCAGTTGGGAAGCAGATTTGGACTCAGCGTATTTCTTTGTTGATGAGAATGTGAAGGGGGGTCTTTGTACTTGGTTTAGTTTACATTAATGTTCGCTCTTCCTAAGGAGAGAACTCAGCATCGGGACACAGTGTGACTGAAAGGTCTCCCTCCAGCAGAAAGCATTTCAGTGCCCTCTGGAATTGCTCTGTCCACTACGGTAGCCACTAGCCACATGCAGCTACGTAAATGAAAATTAATTAGAATTAAGTAAAGTGAAGAGTCCGGTCCGGCAGTTGTCCTCGCCACGTTGTGAGTGCTTTTAAAAGCCCGCATGTGGCACAGAAGAGCAGCTCCCATCACTGCAGCGTGCTCTCGGCCAGCGCTGCTCTGGAGACCCCTTGCGTCTTGGAGATGGAAAACAATTCCACGTGATCACCATGCACTGCGCCGGGAAGCACAGAACGTGGGCCACTGGAAGCTTGGACGCTGCAAATAATGTGGGATCTTGAGTAATCATTATTTTGAAACTATCTTTGCTGTCAACAGGATAAATGTATGGTGGTGATCCAAAATGTAAAAGTAATAGGAGAAAACAGTAAAGGAATATTATAAGAAACTAGAGGCCTGGTCACGAAATTCGTGCACTGGGGTGGGGGGGGTCGTCCCTCAGCCCGGCCTGGCCCTCTCGCGGTCTGGGACGCCTCAGGCGGACATCCCTCTCGCAGTCCGGGACCCCTTGCTCCTTACCACCTGCCTGCTTGCTGCTCCTTAGCACTGCCTTGGAGGTGGGAGAGCACCACTACTGCTGTGCTCGCCAGCCATGAGCCCGGCTTCTGGCTGAGCGGTGCTCCCCCTGTGGGAGCGCACTGACCACCAGGGGGCAGCTTCTGCATTGAGTATCTGCCCCCTGGTGGTCAGTGCACATTTTAGTGACCGGTCGTTCTGGTTGTTCCCCCATGAAGGTCGCTTAGGCTTTTGTTATATAGACTAGAGGCCTGATGCATGAAAATTCGTGCAAGAGTAGGCCTGCCTTCTCCTGGCTGCTGGCACTGGCTTCCCTCCGGCACCTGGGACCCGGGCTGCCAGCACCAGCTTCCCTCTAGCACCCGGGACCTGGCTGCTTCCCTCCTCCGGCTGCCTGCAGGCACCCAGGACCCAGGCTGGCTTCCCTTGGGCCGCCTGCGGGTACCTGGGACCCCGGCTAGCTTCCCTCCGGCTCCGGCTTCATCAGGAAGGATGTCCGGAATGACGTCCGGAAGATGTCCGGTCTAATTAGCATATTACCCTTTTATATTATAGATTATTTATTTCTGTTTGTGGGAGTGTCTGTCCAGGCCCCTGCCTTGTTCAGTGCAGCGAGTAGGAGTCTGTGGTGCCCACGTTTTTAATCGGAGAGAGAACGTTGCTGCCATGGGGAGCACACCGTGGAAGGCTGGTTCACTTGGTTTTGGTTTACACCCACGAAGGACGGGGAGGCTGGTTCGCACCTCAGTCTTTCGGCAGCATTCGAAGGAAAGTGCTGGTTTCCATCCGAGTCCGCTTGAACTTACACCAGTGGCCTGGTAGCTGGAATAGGTTATGCATTTTGCTGTGGAAAAAAAGCAAATTGCTTTCTCAAGGTTGACTAAAATGTTTTAACTCTTCATAGCAAATGAGGCGTGAAACAAATTGTCAAAAGGACGGAGACAAAATTATTGCAGCGCCGAGTGTTTAACTGGCCGGTGGCGTTCTGGCGGAGGTGTGAGCCGAGCCGATAACTGTGTGGCACGGCACCTTGCCCCTCTCCCTCCCCGTCCCCCCGCTTGGCTTCACTGGAGGCCCAGGTCTGCGCAGACACGGCTGCCCTCTGCATGGGTTAGATTATAGGTAGTGCTGCCAGGAGGAATAATTAATACCACAGCCGCGGATTGGAACGTGAACGTTCTGCTTGCTGTCATTTTACTTCACATCATCATTAGGTGAGGCGGAGAAACATCGTGAGTGCTCCTGTAAGCGGGATTACGTGTCAGCTGTGTCCGTGGGTCTTCTGCTCATTCACTTCGGACCCTTCTGTGCTGAATAATGCCCTTTTTAGGACTTTAGGATTTGGTGGTTTGAATAATAATGCTGGAACTGAACGATAATGAAGTGTTTAAATCACGGACTTTTTCCTTGTAAAATAGCAAATGTGAATTTAAGGAACGGCCAGAGGTTTCGTAGGCGGCACTCGGTGGCTTTGTCTCCTCCTCCTTCACTTTCCACTTTGAAGCTTCTCTTCAGCTTTGTAGAATTTATTAAGATTAATAGCAAGTAGAAGGTTATAGTTTTCTAGCCCCCTGGGCCTTTTAATTTCAAAACCAGATCCTAAAAGTGGCTCAAACAGAGAGGTTCCCTACAGAGCGTGAGGGGAGAAGTTTTAAATAAATAGAAAGAGGGTGCATTGGCCTTGTTTTTCTATGATTCAGTGTAAGTTTTTTTTTTCATATTTAAGTATTTTGAGCATCTTATAAACCAAGGAATATATGAATATATGTGTATATAGAAGTTCCTGGTTGTGTGCCACATGTGTATGTATGTATGTGTGTACATATCTATAACAATCAAAGTGTAATATGCTAATTAGACCAGACAGCTGGACGACCTTCCGGACAAAGCCGGGCTGTAAGGGCCGAGGCAAGCCGCTGCGGCTGCGAGGGCTGAGCCCCTTGCATGAATTTCGTGCATCGGGTAACAAGAATGGGAAATAGAAAAAATCATAATCTTATCACAGTAATACAGCTGAATCTACTTTTGCATCTTTGCATCTGCTACTTATTTGTGATGGGTGTGTGAGGATGACCACTTTGTTCATCCTTTTCTTACTTAGCGCTATAGTGATAGGTACATGCAAGGCATATACTAAATTGATTATACAGCTTCCTAGCAACCATGTTTGCTTTTTATTGGACTCACTTATTGGAACTGACTCCAGTATGCTGAGATGATTGAGTTTTTGGTGTGTGATTTTGTGCATTTATTAAGACTCTCAATGAAGATTTAAGAGCCAGCATTTTATTTATGGAACGCAGTCCACTTTTATAAGCTTATGTAATAGAAATGCATGTATATTTCCTGTGAGCTTTCACATATACAGAAGCGATGGGACTTGCAAAGATTGCTGCTTTCTTTATAAGAGGGAACCAAAATATTTTCCTTTACCTTCCTTTTTGATTTACTCTCATCTTTGCGCTCTCTATCATCATCTTCATCCCTTTGTGTGCGTATCTGCTCGTATTTACCTGGACTTACCTTTGCATTCGTTCTTGCGTTTATTTATGATTCCCTACCCCCAACCCTTCAGGTGAACTCCTTTGCTCTCACTGTGATGCTCTTTCTTGCTTTCATTTTGTCCTTTTCTTCTTGTGTGTTTTCTTGATCCAGTTCTTCCTGGCCCTCGGCTGCTCACAGTGAATGGATCCGTTTATAGGCTTCAGAGTCCATAACTTGCCCGGAGTGGGCACTCACACAGAATTTTTCCTGTGTATCGTTATATTTTATTAGTGTGGATTAAATATTTGGCCCCTTTAACCGAATATCCCTGGAATTTTCCCCTCCTAAAACTAAATTTAAAGAGTAGACAGTATTAGTATTTGCCAGTATTCATAAAGAGACATGTAGTTAGATCAAGAGTTTAACAAATGCAAGCATCTCTTGCTAAAGTTCTGTACTTTACTCACTGACCTTTGACTCTTTAACCAATAATTGCTTATTATAACTGTGTATTTGTCTGCTTATATACTCAGCTGGAACAAACCTTCCTCAGCTTACCCTGAGTCTTTGTTAGATGCTTTTTCTGGGGTGTGATCTTGGCTTATTGGATTTGAATCCTAAGGCAAATTTAGCATAAACCCTTGCCTCGCACCTCCTCTTGCTGGGCAGTGTGCTTAGTGGGGGCGGGAGTAGACAAGACTGGTCTAGGAAGGTAGGTATTCAGTGTGAATCTGCAGCGCTGCCATTGGTTACCTGTGAAATGGCGGTAATAGAAGTAGCGTTGGTTGTTTCAAGCGGTAAATGCGGTAGTGTATATAAAGCATGTAGAGTGTACTTTCCAAGTGTTGGCTGTGATCGTCACCACTGTCATCGTTGAGGTACCAGCTTTTCACTTTATCTGGGGCAGGTATTGCTTTGCCTATAGGAATACTCTCTGCTCTTAGAGCTCCACCCAGAAAAGAATTTCTTCTACCCAAAGCCACCTTATGGAAGAAAAAAAGGTTATATACATTGGCAACTTTGAAACCTTGTGATGTGATTAGAAAGCTCATTGCTAATGTATATCATGGCAACTTCGCCTCCGTTACATTCACTAAATCAGGTTCAGTGCTTGCCCCCAGATCTTAGCCATACACCTTGCTGAGGACCCTGTCCTTCTCAGTCAAGGGGGGATTTCGTGCGGGCACACGGTGCAGGTTTTCACGGAGCAGTAAGCTCACTCTGCGCGCCTCGGCACCACCTTCCAGCGTTGAAGGCACACGGGCTTCCGGTTGTGGTTCCTCAAGTGGGGACGCTGCGCCTTGACGAGCCACTCGGGACGAACAGGCCGTGTGGCTTTCGTGCTCGCTCTCAGGGGCGCTGGACTGTGGGGGTTCCCCTCTCCGTGTGTCCTTTCGTCTAAAGCCACGATTCGCACCAACAGCCCACATGAAGATACATTTCACACGTTCTTCTGCATCACGCTTTCAACCACAGTTTAAACGTGGGTTATTTGATTTTACTTAAACAACAACTTTGCAGATAGTTTAATGATTTCCAAAGTGCTGTTCTTACTAGTCCTCATAATATTCTTGTTTGGGTAATGCTCCTGTCTTACCAGTTCGTATGCAGAAGCTGAAGCAGAGTGACCTGGATAAGCGTACAACTTGGGTTCAGACTGGGTTTTAGGCCCCAGATCTGAGCTTTTGTACTGCACACTGCCTCTGTGGTGTGCATGGTAGTTCTTCAGCTGACAGAGGTGTTAGGCATGTAGATCAGGGGCAGCAAACTGTTCATGCTTCAGGTTTTATGGGCACGGTCTTTGTTTCAGCTGCTCCGCTCTGCTGAAGTGGCCGCAGACAGTCCGGGAATGAAGGGAGGCTGTGTGCCCAGAACACCGTGGACACCTGCGCCTGAAGTTCACATGATTTTACATGCTGTGAAATCTTCTTCTGACCCCTCCCCCCCCCACACGATTCTTTAAAAATATAAAGCGTTCTTAGCAGACTGGCCCTGCACAGGCGGGTGGGGAGTAGGTTGGGCCTGTGGGCTGTGAAGTGCCAGCCCCGGCTTAGACGCAGTATGGACAGGATACACCTCCCCTTTCAGGTGCCATCCAGAGCTTGCCCCGCCCCCCGCCCCTGAGCAGCCTTATTTCCACAGCTCTGTTCTCGGGAGCTCACCTCCAGGGGCAGCGCTGAGCCCGCTGGCTGGGGGGACCTTAGGTCTGTGGGGTGAGACGGAGGTCCGGAGGGCGTCAGAGGATCGCCCAAGGTTGGAAATCCCGTAAGAGCAGAGCTTGCACATGTTAAACCAGGCGACTTGGTTCTCTATCCAGTGAGCTGTTTTATTCTTTGTTGGCTACCGTCATTTAATGTTTTTTTCTGTCATTTAATTGCATTTCTTTGTGTTCTGGGAACTCTGTCAGTTCCTTAATTTTTTTCTCCAAAGTTATGAGTTTTATTCTGAAGATTTAAAAACAATTATAGTAAGTGTAATACATGTTCTCATATAATATTCAAACCCTGGGAAAAACATGTACATTGAATATTTAAATTCCCCTTTATCTCTTCCACTTCCCAGAAGTACTGGTATATACTCTTAAATGTATTTTTCTAACTTTGTTTTTTTTCCTTTAAAAATACAGTAAATGAACATAATTATGTACACATCCACGTGTAAGATCATACTATCCCTGTTCTTCAGCTGGCCTTTTCCCTGCTGAACACGTTTTTCCTTCCTTCGGACACATTCCAGGGGTCCTGGCTCTCCCCTCTGTGTGTGCGGGGAGAGGAGAGGTGCTCTTGGTATTGTCTCAGCGGCCACTGACCAATGGGAAAAAAGAATTGCTTCTCCTGTGGCCTGCTGATTCACTTTGGGATGTTGTCTTCCGAGGCAGGTGGTCAAGAGCATTTGCTGAAGGATGGGACAGGGTCTCCAGACCCCAGCTCCGCACCACTTCCTTCTCCGACACCCTCTGTGTCAGCGTGTGCTCCTCACGGCAAAGTTCTTGCGAGGGGGTTATAAAAATGAGCTGCTTCATCTCTAAGATGCTGTTAACCCTTCTGCATCCCAAGGCAGAGGGAGACATTTTAAAGTAATTGAATTAGTAATTGAAATTTCAAGTCATTGGGAGAAGATGAGAGCATGTCCTATCTGGAAGTTGGAAGGCATCAGCTGGACCCTCCCCAGGTTATTTCCACTGTGTCTAGGGAGCTCAGGAGTAAGAACGAGACATGTGGAGGCATAATGCCGATCTTCAGCTGTTCAGGGTTCTCCTGTTTTAGGTGTGCTACCAAGTAGACATCCTAGTCACAGGTAGGCTGTAACTTTAATTACAGTCTCTTGAAAGAAGGGACCCTTCGCTGTGTTCGTCTGTCACGTGGTGGTCTTGTGAGCGGGCTCCGGCCTACACTGACTGTGAACCAGAGCAACCCTGGTGCTCTGTCAGTGCTTACAGCACTCCCATGGTCTTCGTAACACAGGTTTCCTTGGAATCACACCATTTTCTCACTCATTCTGTTTGATACCTACTTTTTCTCAGTTTGAATTGAAATTAAAAAAATATATTTTAAGTACACTGTCTCCATAGTTAAAGAACTCTTTTTATAGTCTCTATGCAAATATGAAACTAAACATATCTGTATTGTTCAGTTAGTCAGGATTTATTCATAAGTCATACAGATTTATTTGTTGGTCTGCTTTTAAAATAAAAATGATTATTCTCTCTTCTCTTGTTTTTGCTTGATGAAAAGAAAGAAACTTTAAAAAAAATTAGCGAACATTTAAAGGCACTAAGATCCATGATTACAAACAGCGTTAAGGATTTTTATTTCATTGGACTTGGGGGAGAAATATCTTAAATTTGTTCAGGTGAGTTTGTTTTATCCGATGACCGGAGTTAAACGCACACGGCTGAGAAATCTCTGAGACTCCTTTTAGAGATGCATTGTATCGCCTTTACTCAGTTGATCCGCTATTTTTCTTTAAGAAGTAAAACACCAGTAACCTCATCTCGTGAGGCATTGCCATCTTTCCGGCCTCCGCGGCGTTGCTTCCTGTGCATGGAGCTGGCGCCTGGAGGCTCGGTGTGTCCGCTCCGGCCACCGCGAGCCTCATCCATGCCTGACCTCCTGACTGCTCCCAAGCGGCACGGGAGACCCACGGCGCGCCTTTTGGCCTTTGCTTCACAGGCTTGGGGAGTGATGAGTCATTTAATACACAGGCTGTTACAACGTGGGTATTGATATCTCACTGATCCAGAAACCAGCGTTTCTAAATGAAGCTGCCTTTCTCTTTGAAGAGAAAATTTACACCTGTAAAATTTTAGCCCGATTTTAATTTTGAAATCTAGATGAAATGTAATCCCTGGAGTGCTCTTTCACTGTTGCAGTATAATCTCTTCATATGATACCTGATTTAGTTGGAAACAAATTAGTAACTAACTATGCATGCTTAAAGGAAGCAATTTAATAAGCAGGACTTTAGAGAAACCTAATCAGAATTGTAAAGTGATGTTGCAAATCAATTGCATTATACAGAATTACTAGGTTAGATGTAGCTTTTAGGTAAGCGTGGGTAAACCTGAGGCTTCCGCACTGCCATTGTCAAATGGGGTGACAAGTTTGCCTTGCTCACTTAAAAAGAGGGGAGGTGGGCTACCGTTGCCCTTAAGTGCGTTGGTTCATTCCAAAATGATTAAACAGCCTTTTCAGATCTCTTGGGCTGAGGCCACGCAGACAGTGGCGCTGGCCCCAGCTGTGACAGGGTCTCTCTAAGTTCAGCACGCTGGCCAAGGGCAGCTGCTTAGAATGGGCAGTGTGCGCTGAGTGGTCAGGTGGCATGAGAAGGGCCGGAGATGCAGCCCTACACCCGAGGGTTTAGGTCATCACTGGAAACCTGTGGGCTGATGGTCAAGGGACAGGATTTAGGAGGGAGGTGAGGACTGGCCGGTGACACAGGATTGACTCATGGACCTTTGGCTGCCTTTGCGTGGGTGGTGTAGGCAATGAGAAGTAAGCAACTCCTATTTTAAATCATTTCTATTCCTTGTTAGCGTATATGCAGGTGCTATCACATAGTTGCTGTTAGTTTAACCACCTGTTTTATGTTCAGTGTACACACATTATATTGGTATCATTACTTCTGTGTTTTTTTTTTTTCCGTTAGAATTCAGATGGACTGTCATATTGATTTATTTATATTAGGTGTACTGGTTAATAATAGTGGATTTTGTAATCAAAGAAAACATGATAATTTCAAGAGAAACATCAGAAGTGCTTTATTCAAAGTAATGTCCATCGCTAGCTACACATTTCCCCATCTTTCAGGTAATTTGTGGATACCGTCCCGATAGAACTTTTCTTGTTTTGAAGCAAACTATTCAGAGACCCAATTTTCCACTTCTTCGTATGTTTTGAAGTGCTGCTCAGAAAGTGCGTGTGCCATCGATCGGAACAAGCGGTAATCTGAAGGAGTAAGGTCTGGTGAATACTGAGGGTGGGTTCATACTTCCCAGGCAAGATCTTTTAACGTGTCTTTAACTGGTTTTGAAGTGTGTGGTGGTGCGTTATCATGAAGCAAAATTACTTTGCCGTGTGTTCTGGAACATTCTGGTCGTTTCACAATCAAAGCGTGGTTCAAATTGATTAGTTGTTGTTGGTAGCGATCAGTATTAACGGTTCCACCTGGTTTTAGAAGATCATAATACACCACGCCTTCCTGATCCCACCAAACGCAGAGCATTGTCTCTTTCCGAAGCGAGTTGGCCTTGCAGCCGATGTTGATGGTTGACCTGGATCAACCCATGATTTTGTGCCTTTAGGGTTCTCAAAATAAATCCACTTTTCATCACCAGTCACAATTCGATGCAAAAAAGACTCTTTCAAGCAGTTGAAGCAACATTTACTGATGACTTTTCGGTTTTCCATTTGTCTTTCGTTCAGTTGATGTGGCACCCATTTTCCTTCCTTTAAAATCTTTCCCATTGCTTGTAAACGATCGGAACGTGTTTGCTGAGCAACGTTTAATCTTTCAGCAAGTTGTTTTTGAGTTTGACACGCATCTTCATCCAGTAATGCTTGTAATTGTTGGACTTCAAACTTTTTTGGTTGACCTGGAGGTTCTTTGTCTTTCACATCGAAATCATCACTTGTAAAGCATTTAAACCAGCATTCACAAGTATCTTGATATGGAGCATGTTCACCATAAGCTTCTCGAAATATACGATAACTTTCAGCAGCATTTTTCTTCAAAATAAAGTAATGAATTAAAACTTCCCGCAAATGCTTTTTTTGGCACAAAATTTGACATTTTTAAGTGTAAAAATATCTATGATGTTAACACCTTCAGAAAATTTGACATATGAAGTTTTGAAGCCTGTTGTCAATACAACAAAATAGCACACATATCACATCGTATATATATCAACATATGTGTAACTCTGTTTACTGAAAAAATCTGCATTATTAACTGATACACCTAGTATACTAGAGTCCCGGTGCACGAATTTGTGCACGGGTGGGATCCCTTGGCCTGGCTGGCGATTGGGGCTGATCGGCTGAGGGGAGGGACTGCGGGAGGTTGGCTGTCCCCAGGAGGTTGGCTGTGGGAGTGCACTGACCACCAGGGGCAGCTCCTGCGTTGAGCATCTCTCCCCTGGTGGTCAGTGCACATCATAGCGACCAGTTGACCGGTCGTTCGGTCATTCGGTTGCTTAGGCTTTTATGTCTATATATGTTGTGCTGGGTTCCGGTATAAACATTGAGTACCCACTGGAAAACTATTGTGTCTTATAGATGAGGAAATTGAGGCCTAGAGAAGTGGACTCACTTTTCATCGCAGGTCCTCTAGTGGGGGATGAGAATGAGAGTCCTGCCTGGTCCATCTCTGGTACAGCTTAAGGGCTGTTTCCCTGAATCTTTGCAACCCGTCTCTCTGTTCAACTTGGCCTCTGCGGTGGCCAAGACAAACAGCAAATGGCAACCAAACCGTCTGAATACTGTAATAGAGGGCTCTTCAGATGTCTCTGAGACCACGGAAGAGACAGCTTTTATTCTGATGGTTTCAAGACAAACTTGACAGGGAAGGTGATTCTAGAGTCAGGTTTGGAGGGTGAGCAGGCGCTGGCCGGCCCGGAAATGGGAAAAGTAAAGAGCCCCCAGTCCATTCGGGGGGATGTGTGTCCAGGCTTCCCATCAGTGACAACACTGGCACACCAGCACCAATATTTTGAACAGCGGCAGGTCCCCCGTGGGAGAGGGTTCGGAGCAGCACTCTTACGTGCGTGAGGGTGGAGGACCTGTGTGAAAGCATATTATTTTACTAAGTTGTGGATTAGTTTTCTTTTGCTGCATTGCAAATTAAGGGGCTTAAAACAACACACAGTTACTGTCTCAGAGTTTCTGTGGATCAGGAGTCCAGGCACATCCTACCTGTGTCCTCTGCTCCTGTCAGAGGCTGCCTTCAGGGAGTCCGCCGGGCGGCAGTCTCTGGGGGCTTGACTGGGAATAGTTCCCCAGCTGGTGCCAAACCTCATTCCCTGTGGCTGTAGAATTCATAGCAGCTTGCTTCTTCAGTGTCCTCCCACTCACCCACATATCCCTCCACCCCCCACTCCCCCACTCCCCCACTCCCCTATTCACCCCCCCCCCCCACACACACACACGGGGCGGGGGGGGTGGACGGACGGACAACACTCTGACTCTCTGCTGCTGGGAGTCCCTTAACTTCTGAAAAACGCCTGAATTTTCTTTTAAAGGACTCACCTGATTGTGTCAGCCCCCTCCTGGATACGGTTTTGATTTTCTCAGAGTCAGCTGATTAGGGACCGTAATCACATCTGCAGAATTTCTTCACCTTTGCTCTATTCACTGGTCAGATGGAAGCCACAGGTCTTGCTCATACTCAAGAGGAGGGGATTACACAATGCCAGGGAGGGGGCTCCCACGGAGCCCTCTGGGAATGCAGCCTCCCTCAGGTGGCATGTTACGGAGCAGCCAGAGGGGCAGTGGTTTCTCATAGTCTCCACTCAGGCTGCCAGGATAAAATACCGCAGACTGAGGCTTAAACGGCAGGGATTTATTTCCTACAGACCGGAAGCTCTGAGTTCCAGTATCCAGGCACCAGTAATGTAGGTTTCGGTCCGCGGCATCTTCTCTTGGCTTCTCTTGGCTTGCATCTGTGTGTTCACATGACTTGTTTGGGTATGCGGGGGTGGGAGGCGGGGAGAATGCGAGAGAACACATAGCCTGGCCTCTCATCTTCTTACAAGGATACCCATGCTAACAAATTAGGGCCCACCCTTCTAACCTCATCTGACCTTGAATGCCAAGCTACGGACCCTCTCTCCAAATACAGTCACACAAGGACTCATCAGAAGAATTTTGCAGGAACACAATTCGGGTTAAAAGAGTCTTCCATTCACAGTCTGTTCATATCAAGAGATATGAATTGGAGTGGCTTGGAGGGAAACTTAGTGGAAGTTAAGTTATAGACTTCTCCAAAGAGCACCATTCAGACCTGAGAAAATCTTGACTCCATCATATTGTAGTGTGACTTTGGACAAGTTACCTATTCTTAGAGATACGTTTCTTCAAGATGACTTTCTAAAAATGGTGGTTTGCAGGATTTTTGTAGGATGGTGGTGTCATTTATAAAGCACCTTGCACACCATGTGCACTGATTAAGTGGTGGCTGTTGTTACTGTATTTGTGGCTTGATACTTCTGTACATCTTTATCTTTTGTTATCCACATTAAGTGATAAATTTCCCATGAATTCTTCCATTTCTTCCAACCAAACGTGATCACCCTCAGCTGAACTCTATAGGACTTGATTTTCCTCTGCCCTGTAGCATTGGCAGTTATTTATCCCTGAATTATTTAAATACATCTCTTATTTCCTCTGTTGTAGTACACATTTCTTGAAGTCAAGGACCATCTTACACTGAGGCTCAGCCTCAGGTCCCCTGGTCTGGGGCATGGCCTGAAGTTCCCTGTCAAGCCCCACCTGGTGGGGGTTTCGGCCTGATGTCCCCTAGCCCAGCAACAGGATGGGAAGTGCACCTTGAGGTCCCCCATCAAGCCCCGCTGGGGGGGGGGGGGCATGGCCTCAAGTCCCCTGCCCTGGCACAGAGCAGGGGGCACAGCCTGAGGTCCCCCAGCCTGATGCCAGGGCAGGGGGCATGGCCTGAGGTCCCCTGTCAAGCCCCACGGGGGCAGGGGAGGGTGTAGCCTCAGGTCCCTGCTGATTGCTTGTTAAGGCTCCTTATGGGAACTTGGCCTCGGCTGTGGGGGCAGCCATCTTTGTGATGGAGTGATGGTCAATTAGCATATTCCCTCTGTATTAGATAGGATAGGTTTCTTCACAACTCTTCAGAGTTCAAATATACCCTCCAAAAGACCAGGTTCCTACTCACCACCTTCCTTGAATAACCGGAAGCTTGCCTTTTAAATGCTAATTCTTAACAATTGAGATTATTTTATCAAGCTCTACTTTAAAAAAAATATATATTTTCATTGATTCCAGAGAGGAAAGGAGAGGGAGAGATAGAAACATCAGTGATGAGAGAGAATCATTGATTGGCTGCCTCCTGCATGTCCCCTACTGGGGATCAAGCCCGCAACCCAGGCATGTGCCCTTGACCAGAATCGAACCCGGGACCCTTGAGTCTGCAGGCCGAAGCTCTATCCACTGAACCTAACCGGCTAGGGCAGTGGTCGGCAAACTCATTAGTCAACAGAGCCAAATATCAACAGTACAACGATTGAAATTTCTTTTGAGAGCCACATTTTTTAAACTTAAACTTCTTCTAATGCCACTTCTTCAAAATAGACTCGCCCAGGCCTGGTATTTTGTGGAAGAGCCACATTCAAGGGGCCAAAGAGCCACATGTGGCTCGCGAGCCGCAGTTTGCCAACCACAGGGCTAGGGCATCAAGTTCTACTTTTACATGGTGTATTATAAAGACAATATTTCCCCCTTTTCCAAATAGAAAATTACCCCGAATATGCGTTTTCACTTGCCCCCTCAACGCCAGCCCCCATTCCTATGCATATAGCTCCCACCCATTTTTACCTCGGAGAATGACTGTCCTAACGATTTCTGACATCCTGCAGAATCCTGTCCTAGGTGGTAGTGATGCCAGCACTAAATGCTTAAGTGACGACTCCACCCCCTTTGCACATATGTAAGAGAATATCTGTCTCCCCCTTTATTGGATTCTTTTGTAATGAAAGGTGTTAAATTGATACACATTTGAATTTGTGAACCCTGTTTTCTGAAACCGTTACAGTGTGTGCAGCCTAAGAAGTGATCCTAGGCATGAATTATGCTTTCATAATGCCTTTCTTTCCAGAACTCGAAGCACTCTGTAGATATTAGCTTGTCAACACTAAGGGCTCCCTGTCCCTGGGAGCCTGGTGAAAAGGAGACCATTACTGTTTTTCTGCAGGGAAGGAACACGTGGCCAGGAGGTCAGGTGGGGCCTGCCCGCCAGAGCCCCCAGGCTGTGTGTGCTGCACAGACGTCCCTTTATGTTCACGAGCCATGAATTTGTCATGCTGGCCTGCAGTGTGGGAGTGGGTACAGTGTCCCAATTAGCTCTCTTACTAAGCTAGCAAACAAAACACCTTCGGTCACAAGATAATGGAGCGAATTTATGAGGTGATCTTTCTTTTTAAAGGAATTCTGTGGCTGTACATAGGAATCAAAATTTAGTGTACTCAAAGGAGGTAAATTACATCTGGTCTCCTGAGGAGGCCTCTTTTAAATCAAAGTGACCCATTTAGCAGCGGCCTTATTTGGAACTGGATTGCATTGAATAGGGATTGTTTTAAATGAGTCCCCCTCTACCCTATGGAATTATTTTATGCCTTTGAAACGACTGGCTTTGTGTGGACAGCCCTGCTTTATGGAATGCTGAGGATGTGGGAAATGCAACTGTGAGCTTCCAGGAGCAAGAAGTAGGGGCTCTTGCAGGGTGGGCCTTCTTTCTGCAAAAGCACATCGATGGTAAAGGAAGCGAGAGTCTTTGGCTTTGTGATGCGTACGTGGGCCCGGCTGAAAAGGCCCCGTTGAAAATGTGATGATGGGGGTAGTGAAGCCTCACTTTTAAATGATCCTTGGGGGTAACTTAGGAATGTTTCCTCCTTACTCGCTTGTTCAGGGTTCATCTTACCCCCCGCCCCCCTTCTTTTTAAAAACAACAACAACACAAAGTGCTTTTTAGCCTAATGTCTATTAATTCATTGTGATGACAAATTTTCAGGTGAAGACCCATCTGTTACCAGACTATTAAATATTAAATTGGAAGCAATGAGTTAAATATAAAAGCGAGGGTATGTAACAATAACAGATACTAAAATATTTTTGAAAGATGGAATGAATGTATGCTATCTGTGTATTGGTATGCTTACAATGCCTATATTTTGGTACCAGTCATAAACTAAATGACTAATCTTTCTTTATCTCGGTATCAGTTCTCAAGACAATAGCTTAGCATTGAACTCCAGTGGCGAATCCATGCTTTTACTTTCTAGTTATTATTTTAATAGAGTAAAAATAACTCATGCCCTGAACCTAAAGTACGTTAATTTAGCAGAAGAGCGTTGACATAGAGTGTAGTTAGCATGAAACAGTTTCAACTTTCAGGCTGAAGGGGATAATGTAACTTCTTGGTTCCCCCCTTTCTCCCTGCACCCGTTTTTAAAATAGCAGTGCTTTACATACTGTCAGAATTTCATGTTGTGACACCCTACTCAGAAGTTATGACAGCAGGGTAATGACAGCCACTGCCTCCTAAGAATCAATCAGGCAATTAATTTTGTAAATGAAATGCTGATTATACAAAGCTTCACATGAGAGGCCCAGTGATTAAAATCAATTTAACAGATTGTTTCAGGTGGGACTTGATTAATAATTTGCCTTAAATGTTGAGGATCTATGACCAGCATACCTTATTGTTACTGTTACTACTATGTAGCTACATATAAAAATTCCTGTTTCTCTTACTGCTCAACTATATAAAAGAATCTACAAGTAAGCTAAGCACCTCCCCTCTCACAGTACCTGGGATAGAAGCCATGTGCACGTGTACGCATGTGCTCGCGCCCTCGCTCGCTCGCTCGCTCTCTCTCACGTGTACTTCACTCTGGTTGTCTAATCAGGGGTCCTCAAACTTTTTAAACAGGGGGCCAGTTCACTGTCCCTCAGACCGTTGGAGGGCCGGAGTGTAGGTTTAAAAAAAAAACTATGAACAAATTCCTATGCGCACTGCGGGCCCAGGACGAGTCGGCTGCTAAGCAGGACAGGCAGCGGCACCGGTGGGCCGGATGAATGTCCTCGGCGGGCCGCATGTGGCCCGCGGGCCGTAGTTTTAGGACCCCTGAATAGACCTAGCTAACAGTGAAAATGGAATGTGTTAGTACACTTTTCTATCATCCTAGTTTATGTATTCCTGTGTTCTACTTAAAAACAAAAAATAAAAGTCTGTCCAGACAGTTTAGGGTACAACCAAGTGAAACAGGTGTTTTTTCTATGAAGCACGTTTTAGTCTTTTCTTATGCTAGCTAACATACAGTCTGTATCTTACAGAGTGGCATTGCTTTATAGACATTTCCATTCTTGATTACAGGAATAGCTTTGCACATTGTTTGGGAAATGGTGTTTTAAGACGACCAGCAGTGGTGATATCAGAGCAGGGGAATAAAAGCCGCCTGTTGGGAGCGTTCGAATGTGGACCCAGGAGAAGCTGCACTTGGAGTAGGAGGCGCAGCTGGATGTCTTGCTCAGGCACAAGCCAAGCCTTTATTACGTCCTGCTGCAGGCCAGACCCGGGGCCAGCCTTCATAGTTTATTATTTATAATGGGCACATCTAGGATGGCCTACGATATTACTTACACGAGGATGGCTGGAGAGAGAAAGGTTAGGGTGCGTTGGCATTTCTTGGATTGATTGATTTTATTAATGAAGTAGTAGCAGTAGTTGTCCACTGTGTCTGATAAGTTGGGGCGAGACGGAGAATCAGGATGAGGAAGACACCTTAAGGAGCTCGCCGATGAGGGCGACCGACAGAAGCAGCGTTGCAGGTGGTTATGGTAGCCGTTTACCGTCCATCAGCTAAGAGGCACAGTGCGTGTGGAAGTTCTGAGGAGGCAGCCTGTCTGCTGGTACTCCGTGGGGTTAGGAAGCATTGTTCCAGTTTAGAGGTAGCCAGAGGTATTTGGGTGCAAGGGCACTCCCAGAGGGCGATCAGATGCTTCAGTGCGTCCGCACCGAGGTGTGCGAGAGCTGTCAGGTTCAGGTGGGCTAAGACTTGACAGGTGGCGGGAGGTCACCTTAAAATTGAGCCCTGATTATTTGAATGTTGAACGTGTGGGTTTTGAAGGCTTTAGATACTTTCAAAACCCTCTTTCTAACTTTTGTTTCTTAAATCTTTATTGTTGAAAGCATGACATATGTCTGTCCCCCCAACCCCCCACCCCTTCAAGCCCGCCCCTGCCCCAGCCTCCCCCTAACTTTTGACCTTCGGGGCAGTGTATTGATAAAGTTTCTGGGAAAAGTATGAGGCAGAAAGGAGAAATATCTCTAAAGGTCCACTTCTTACCATGGCAGTTGGTAGTTTTGGCAGGGAGGAGGGATCATTCTAGGATGCCAGAACAGGAAGGGACTTTAAGAGTTCATCTCTTAATCCCTCACTTTACGTGTGAGGAAGTGTGAAGCTCAGAGGAGGGAAACTGCCCCGTAGAAATCTTCTCTCACACTTAATTGATCACTTGCTGTCGAGCTAGGCCCTGTTCTGAGGGCGGTGTGCCTCCTGTGCTGGTTAGTACCTGAGGCTGTAACGATGCTGAGGCCCGAGCTGTTAGGACCTACCTGGTCCGATGGACGCTGCAGTGCAGAGAATTTGCTGGTGTGCTCACGATCACACGGGAGTGGGGAGCCAGTGCTGGCCGCGCAGGTTTACAGGTTTACCTCGGGAGTCTGCACTTGACCCCGTCTCCTGTACGGAGGCTTCCGGCGGGGGGCGCGGGTTGGGCTCCGCCTGCGTAGCAAGCACTGAAACTGCTCACGAGGTGGTGGTCGCTGACCCCTTTCTTCTCCACCGGAAGCTCTGTTAACCACGGTTGTGGAGTAATTTCAGTTTTTATTTGTACTGAGAGTTAAAAATCCCGGATGTGTTTTCATTTGTGTAGTCGCTGTCCTTTTAAACCGGGAAGCTTGACAGCCAGCCTGCCCCCTGCCTTCCCCCTGCCCTTGGGGTGCTGCCCGGAGCAGGTCTGTGAAGGGCAGAGGAGGGAGTGGGGCCCCTCGCCAAAGTGGCAGTTGTAAAGGCCTTTTTTTGGGGAAACTTGCACAAATCAGGGAGAGTTCTGGGTTAAAAGATGGCCCATTTCACGTCTTTAAGGGCTGGTCCGAGACCTCTGAAAAAGCCTGGGCCAGGAGACTCAGTACCTTCTGGGGGCTGAGGGGGTAACCGGAAAAGGTGATAGAGAGAAAGGGTTTCCACCAGGGCAGGGTTTTAACTCTGAAAGTCTTTTGTTTGTTGGCTTGTTTTAAATTAAAATATTTTTGTGTGGAACGGAAGCTTCCTAAGAACATTTTAAAAGTCTGCTTAGAGATACATTTTCAGTGTTTTGCCAGCATCGGTGCTTTCAGGAAAATCGCAGCCTCTACCTCCCGCCCCAGTCACGCCTTGCCACTTGCCCTGCGGTTCTCCTCTGTGCTCTCTCCTGGCTTTTGACTCTTCCAGCCCCCCGGTTCCCCCTGCCCTCCCCGCACCGCCAGCCCTGAGGTTCCAAGCCGGAGGCTCACCGCGCAGGGTCTGGGTGGCTCTCAGTCGGAAGGAGCTGCAGACCCCCTTGCAAACAGGGATTATTTTGTCTTTGTCTTTCCTTTTTGTCTGTTTTTAGCTTTTATTTGGAAATAATTATGAAGTTTATAGGGAGGTTATAATAGTACAGAGCAATCCCATGTAACTTTCACTTTGACACATCACTTTTCAGCATTTTGCCATGTTGTCTATCCCCCTTCCCACCTACCGATCCACCTACGGTGCGTTTTCTTAGAGCCGCTGCGGGTAGGTTGCGTACATTCTGCCGCCTCACTCGAGCGTGTTTCCTGGGAACATGGTTACGCTTCCGCACCCGAGTGTCACTGTCGGGACAGGGTGCTCCCTCTGTGTCCACTGTCCGCACCCGAGTGTCACTGTCGGGACAGGGTGCTCCCTCTGTGTCCACTGTCCGCACCCGAGTGTCACTGTCGGGACAGGGTGTTCCCTCTGTGTCACTGTCCGCACCCGAGTGTCACTGTCGGGACAGGGTGTTCCCTCTGCTGCAGCCCGTGTTCCCTCTGTGTCCACTGTCCGCGCCCGAGTGTCACTGTCGGGACAGGGTGCTCCCTCTGTGTCCACTGTCCGTGCCCGAGTGTCACTGTCGGGACAGGGTGTTCCCTCTGTGTCACTGTCCGCACCCAAGTGTCACTGTCGGGACAGGGTGCTCCCTCTGTGTCCACTGTGCACGCCCGAGTGTCACTGTCGGGACAGGGTGTTCCCTCTGCTGCAGCCCGTGTTCCCTCTGTGTCCACTGTCCGCGCCCGAGTGTCACTGTCGGGACAGGGTGCTCCCTCTGTGTCCACTGTCCGCGCCCGAGTGTCACTGTCGGGACAGGGTGTTCCCTCTGTGTCCACTGTCCGCGCCCGAGTGTCACTGTCGGGACAGGGTGCTCCCTCTGCTGCAGCCCGTGTGCCCTGTGTGTCCACTGTCCCTGTAGCATCTGCATAGCCTCGAGGCTTGGACAACCCCATGACAGGAAGAGTCAATACAGCCTTTTACCGAACGACGGCTCGGTCACTGGGTCTGTAATAGGGCTGTGAGTCGGAAAAGCGTGTCTACACGCGGGGCCAGGAGCCTGTATGTTGGCTTGTCAGGCACTCTGTCCAGAGCTAGGTTGGCAGCTGGTGACATTTGTAACCTTTTTATTGACATTTTCTTTAACATCTTAAAAGTAGTTAATTAAAAAAAAAGTAATCGCTTTGAAGAGGTGTGAAGGCGGTCATGGAGTTTGCTGGGAAATGGGTGACTTGTGCTCGTGTTTAGGGACTGTGACGCGTCTTTGGGGTTGTTTATTCTTGCAAATGACACGCCAGCCAGCTTCAGAAGGATGGTGTTTCGGAGGGAGTATTGTCGTCCCTTGGAAGATGGAACTCTGAGGCTGGAGCACTGGGATAATTTACCCACAGTCTGGCTGGAGAGAAGCAGGGGGCACACAGGGACCCTGCTCTCCCCGCTGTCAGCCCTCACTCTCTTCCCTCCATTGTACTAGGGAGCGCATTGCTTTCTGCTTGTTCGCAAAGTCACGCAAAGTCACGCAAAGTCACGCGTTGTCGCGGCTGCCTGGAACCCGCAGGGGAAGGGTCCCGAGCCTCCCCGGGCTTGGGGAAAAGGAACGCCGGGACGGGTGAGCGGTGTCCGCCTGCTGCGCGGCCGTGGGGCGGTGGGGGGCATCGTGCCTCGTGTGATTATCCTGGAGCTGTGCCTCATGCAGTAGGAACCATGCAGCCGTCACGTGCCGGAACCTGACTGTCCCCAGGGCGTGGCAGCTCTGTAGTGCCAGAGGCGTTCCGGCTGCACGGGTGACTGAGGAGATGCCCAGACGCCGTGCGGGACTTGCCTGCCAAAGTGGTGGGGGCGAAGTTGACGTCTTCTCACAGAACTTCTCTTCGTGACTGAAACCTGTGTCTGTGTGGGAAACAGGCCATATTATTTCTCTTAAGTAGGCGTCTGCTGCTGGGTGTTCAGCAGGGACACGTGAATATGCACGACATTGTTTACGTAGAGATGGAAGTTTCAGAAATTGTTAAAGCTGTGATAATAGCTTTACAGGTTTTTGGTGGCAAGAATAACACCGAGGGAAGGTAGAAATGCATTCCGTTACTATTTTGATATTGCTTTTAGACTACACACACACACACACACACACACACACTTTGGTGTGTTCGTAAAGTTACTTCATTTGCCACATGAAATTTCAAAGTATAGTTCAGTCAGACAGTAATTGACTCGCTGACTGGACATACAAGCTGCTGCACTTGGGAGGTTAGGCAAGTAACAGTTTTTTGCCACTTTATAAAAATCAGGCAAAACCTGGCGACCCAGAACAGCTTCATTTTCTGGACTTACTCTGTGTACTTGGAAGAGAGCTACAAATGGGTTTAATTTTTGTCTTCTCCATCTCACTGTTGCTCTTCTGGGGTACAGGCTAGTTGGGGAGAGAGACACAGCAAGTAGTCACAACTAAATATTCGCGTAGCCCGTGCTGAGTACTGACGCACAGCCCTTTCCGAGGCCAAGCACAGCCCTTGGCCTCGCCGTCTTAGGGGGCGGGCGGCTCCGAGGACAGGGTGTTAGCCCGAGTTCTGCAGGAGAGCAGGGCTCCTTGTGCTTGCGCAGAAGGCCGGTGGGGGAAGGACATGGTTCTTCTAGAGCCCCCCATTCCTCTACACGCCCCCCCCCTCCCCCGCTGCCCCCAGAGCCAGTGTGGTGGGAGGAGGAGGTTTCCTGTTGATGGCAGGCTTCTAAGGATGACTTCCTCCAAGAATGCTGACCGGGCTGGCGGAGGTGGAGAGAGGAGAGTGAGTCAGGACGCATCCTTGCATTCTAACCTGTCCATCTAGATGCGGGTGGTGTCTTTTACTGAAATCGTATCCCCTGGGCATCCAGGCAGGAGTGTTTGGTGACCATTGCGTACAGAGCTCTGGGGCTCAGAGAAACCAACCGTGGGAGACGCCTTCGGGGGACGCGGGCATGAGGTGGTACTGGAAGCTGTGGCTTCTATGAACTGGTGACAAGTGAAACCGGGTCTGCAGTTTACGATCCTTTATCTCTCGTACCTATTGAGCATCAAGAGGCACACATTCTTGTGGGTGCCCATGGCGGGCCGTTGCGCTGCACTAGGAGCGAGGCACAAAGAGGAGTAGGGCACAATACCCAGCCCTCGTTACCAGTGTGCTGGGAGCCAAGACAATAAATAGGTTAAACTATTGCGTGGTTTTTGCTCTGACTTCAGTTCGCCGACTTGTTAAGGGGGAAAAGGTGTAGGAAACTCTTCCTATGGGTTAAGCCCCGTGGCACCTCATTCAAACCCCAGCAGCACAGGAGGTGAACACGACTGCACTCTGTGGAATGTGAGCCCACGCTTATGTCGCTCGAGCAGTACTGGCAGGAGTCACAGCCCAGCGTGCCTGGCTCTAACCCCCTGCCTTTCTCTTACGTATTTTGCCTTGAATTCTAATGTGTTCTTAAGCTTTGGGCTATTTCTCTGGGGGTTGTTCGACCAGGAATTCGACCGCTCGCTATGACGAGTGCTGACCACCAGGGGGCGGCGCAGAACATGGCGGGCATCGGCGACGTGGCGCTGGCAGAGGGTAGCAGTGGAGGTACTGCCGGCCCCAATGGGCCCTGACTAGAGTGGGACCGTGGCGGGATGCTGGACCAGGTGAGGGGGCGGTGCCAGGCCAAGGCGGGTGTGAGTGGGGGCCTGATCGCCCTGCCAGTTGCCTCACAGACGGCGACCAGTGGCAGCAGCAGGGGGCAGGGCTGCCGCCCGGCTCCCAGACACTGTGGGAGCCAGGTAGGGGGATCAATGGCCCTGCAGGCGGGCGGGATGGTGGAGCAGGTGAGGGGGCGGTGCCAGGCCACAGTAGGGTGCCAGCTGGGGGTGCGTGAGCTGGGGCCCCGATCCCCACAGGCCACCCCGAGGAACCCCACCCATGCATGAATTCGTGCTCTGGGCCTCTAGTTTTATCTATTAGAAAAGATGGAGGAATTTGAGGCGTCAAGGGATTGTCGCCCAGAGACAGACGTGGATTTGTGATTGCATAACGAGCTGAGTCAGTGAGTTGGAGGAGTGCTGGTCAGCGGAAAGGATGTCAAGACAGGGAGTACAGTTAATATGTTAGATGTCAGGCTGGAATGGTGACCATAAATAAGCAAAAGGAGAATAAGCAGAGAGAAAGACAAACTTCTGCCACTTGAGTCAGCGAGCCAACTGCAGAGCAGGTGCTGGGGCAGTGGGCAGTAAGCAGCTGAGGGGGGGGTGTCAGGAGTGTGGGGGGCTGCATCACACTAGAAAACGTGGGATCTGGAAGAAGGGGAGCAAGTTGCTCCCCATAATACCTTTTGAGTTAAGGGGCCTGAGAATGGACATATTTTGCTCCGAAGAGGGAAATAGATATAGCTATCTTCAAATATTTGTAAAAGGACCAAAGTAAGACCAGTGGATGTAAATTACAAGGAACAGATGTCTGTTACATACAGGGAAATAATTCATAACGTTGATGGTATAGACAGTTTCAGGGTATTCATACATCATGTATGGAGGGTCTTTTCAGTTCCAAGAAGCATGTTTCATTGCTGAACCCTGTATCAGGTGTTTTGAAGAATTGTGATGAAGTGAAATGTGTTAAAGCACTTTAGAAATGCATGCCAGATGTCAGTCAGCATTTGACAGTGCAGGTCAGGAGTCTTTGGATGGCTTTCTAGAAAGTCTCTTGACACTGTATGATAAATTTGGGGTGTACATATATCATGAATGCATTTTTCGAGTATCTCTAAGAATTAAGAATCACAGCTTCTGATTGTTACTTTTTATTGGTAGTTTGTGGCAGTTCCTTTATCCATTATACATGTAACAACATTGTAACAACATGTTAATTTTTTATGGCTAATCTTAATTCTGAAAAATAACAATCACGTGGTATTTTAGAGTACCAATAAAACTTAAAGTGTAGTTAGGAAAAAATGTTGTTTGTTGTACTGTTCAGTGATAATGTATGGGTGAAAAACAAACACACTTTTAGATACTCACAAAAATAATGTTTCTCATCCTCTGCCCTCTCCCCTCAAATGTATTTTGTGGTTCTACAGATAGATACATGCTCTCTGTAACTTACGTGAGGCCCAGACCAGAACTACTGACTGAGGGCCCTGCCGGCCAGCTCAGTCGGTTGGAGCATCATTCCGATATGCTGAGGTTGCAGGTTCCAGCTCCGGTCAGGGCACATGCAAGAAGCAACCAATCAATGCATAAATAAGCGGAGCAACGAATCAACATTCTCTCTCTCTCTCTCTTTCACCCCCCCCTTTCTCTTTTTCTCTAAAACAAACAAACAAACAAATAAAAATATTGCCAAGGGTTCTCTTCCAGGTCAGTCTGCGAGTGTTCTGGCCTCTCCCTACCCTCTCCCGCGTTGCGAGTGGCATCTTGGTGAGAGAGCACCAACAATTTGGTAGTTCTTAGAGCCAACAATAAAACAGCCTTTTCTCTTTTTCTCTCATCTGTTAGAATTTCTCTTATTGACCATTGTAGAATGTGGCTAATGTTTCGGTAGTGACAAATGAGAGTGTGCTGATAACCACACCTGAAAATCTGATGTTTTAGTTCACGTCTTAATAAACAGGCCCTATTTTGTCATTAGCACAAGCAGAAAACAAAACGGTTTTAGGTGCTGGGTTGCATGTTTTCCTCGCTCCGTGTCGGCTGTACACGGATGCACGTTACAGGAGAGGGACCAGGCCCTGAGTCAGGAGACGTGGCTCGGGTCCCAGCGCTGCCGCAGTTCTGCACCCCTGGGCGTGGCCCCGGCCCCCAGCCTCCGTTGGCCACCTGGGACGGGCAGCGTCTTTGGTAGTTGGGTTCTGTGGCAGGGCTGACGGTGGAAACCGAGAATCTTGGTGTTCCTGGTTGAAGAGGAATATGCACTCTTTATCAAAGGAGGCAAGCGTCTCTGGTGCCCTGTTCCTGTTTTTGACTTAAACTGATTCTAATGACATTAGAAGAGCTTGACTATGAGCTTGACTATGACTGTGAGCTTGGATTTTGTATCATCACTGACTGGACATGTGTCTTCCGCATGTGTGTGCCGAGCTGAGGTAGACATTGGTTAGTGAGGTGTACTTTTATATTTGAGGATGTCTTACTTTATGTGATCAGTCGTCATTCCTTGTGTGAATCGCCACAGCCAAGTAAGCCCTTGGCACTGTGTGCTGAGACATAGAAAATGCAAAGCCTGGGTATTGCCATTCTAGTCTCCTTGGGAGGTGGGAAGTAATACGGGAAAAGTGGAAAAATCGCGCACGGATTAAATAACAACACCAGGCAACTCAACTGCTGCGAGCCGGCCACGTGGGGGCATTTCCGGCAGGTCCATTGTGGCCCCTGGGGTGGGTGAGGGGACGAGTGCTGTGTCTTGAACCCAGATGGACTGAGCGTGGTTTCAGGCGGAGAGGAGGGCAGGGGCAGCCTTAGGAGGACTGGCAGCTCCTCCCTCTGTGTTTGTGGTGCTCGCGGAGGGTGGCGCAGGCCTGGAGGAGGACAGAGGCGGGACCGCCGGGTCCCATCCGCCCCACCCCACAGGGCGCCGTGGAAGTGTTTGCAGCATGCCTGGGAAAACCAGAGGCATTTCAGTTATATTTAGCATCACAGCAAAGTAAACATCGATTGCTTCACGATATGACAGCACTACTTACAGGTCACTGTGGCTGCCTCTGATCATTATCAGCCTAGTTTTCACAGGGCTGTAATTCATGCACATCACTCGCAAACATCCGCCATGGTGTTCTGTGTACTTTTCCACGTCTTCGTGTGTTCCCCTATGCTGACACGTTAGGGCTCGGTCACATGCTCTGTAGCCATTGAATACTTGAGGAGTTTCCGTTTCCTTCTTGGAACCGTTAGAAAGTGGCTCAGAGACCCTTTATAGTCCTTACTCATCCAGTTTTCACAGTGATTGTGAGGTAGGCGTTACTTCTCATTCAGTGGGTGAGAAGACTGAGAAATAAGCAGTGCGAGCGGGAAGTAGGTGGTGAGGTAAGGGTGTGGACGCATCCACTCTGGATGCAAAGCCCACGCTTTTCCCCAAGACCACGCGGTCTCCCTTCAGAATTAGAATTCATGTAGCTGTGGACAAGTTTGGGCACGTCTCATCCCTGCCCCTCTCGAGAGACTATTAGGGTTGGAACGGGTATAATTCTTCAAGCTTTTGTTTAAAGCTTATTGACCGGTTATCCTCCAGAGAGACTTTTACCTGCTGGTTCAAATGTCCATTTACTCACATGGGGTTTCATGACTTTTGTCATTTTATAGGTATGAAATATTCAGAAGTTCTCTTTAATGCTAAGAGAGAACATTTTCCCAAATAATGACTCAGGGCAAGTTTTTTTCTCGGCTCTTGCTCAGTCTAGACACATGCAATTGAAGATCAAACCATGCGATGGACCTGCTTTCTGTGGGTTTTTGTAATGCCTTGTCTTCAGCGTATGCTCTAAGGAGTCGGGCTGAGAAAATTGTGAAATAGTACACGCATAAAGGAGATGATCTCCTTAACTCAATATTTTGGAGTAAATCCAGTTATATAGATACTCCAAAGGAGTGGTAATGAAGGAGTATTTAAGTATAAAAAGCCTCAAGTTTAGCTAAAGTATACTAAAATTGAATTGTTTTTCAACATGAGTAATCTTTAAAAGGTTACTGGATTCCCAGGCTAGCTTCTGAAAACCTTTTAAACCTAGACTACAGCCTAACGGTGCTACCTGGTAGTCTAGAACCTGCATTCCAGTCCATACTTGGGAAGTCTACGTGGCATCCTCCTTATCTAATAGACCCCGGGCTGGGGAACCGGAGGCTTTGGAGGCGAGAGGCAGCAGTGGCAGCTTCCGAAGGGAGATCCAGGAAAGGGTGTTTGTGTGTGTGTGAGATGTATAATCAATAACTTATACATACGTGTGTGAGGTATAACCTGTAACTCGTGTGTGTGTGGGTGTGTGTTATATGTATAACTCATACAGGCATGTGTGATATGTGTAACCTACAGTCATGTTAAGTGCTCTTTGAAAATGGGTGATTTGTATTGTAGCCTTTAAAGTACTTGGTTTGTTGTGGTTTTTTTTTTAACATAACTGAAGCAGTTGTAGAATGATATCCAGAAAGGAAAACCATGTATGGAGTAATATGTTGAGAAGTATTTGAGGACGTTCTTGATGTGGGCCATCTCTCTGATACAGTGTAAATTGTGAGAAATGAAAATGCTCTGGAATATCTCCACAGAAGGGCAGATGATAGAAATAGAAGATGGTTTTGGGCTAGATGTGAATATGAGGAGCGACTTGGCCTGTATGCGTTTTGGAAAAGTCTGAGGTTTGGTTTGGTCCGTGGTTTCTCTCGGAGATACTTGTAAAAGGCAAGGGCTGAGACCCCGCAGTAGCATATCTTCAGTGTTGGAAAGAGCAAGAGGACCAGCGGGGTGGATTTGGGTTGTGGGTGAATGTTTAATAGTAGGCCAAAGAAGAGAAGGTTAAAATGCAATAATTTGCACTGGGTAAGTCTCTGTTTTCACATCTGAAGTCTCACTGAAAGGCAGTTGATGCATTTGGAGAGGTGCAGATAATCTGTGTATTTCATGCTTCCCGATTTTGAGAAATCTCAGGGTGCAAATTAGTTGAATTTTAAGTAGGACTGTGAGAGTTCATGGCAGTGATGAAACAGATCTTACAAAAACAGTTTTAGTCCCTGATAAGATGAATTTGCTGCACTGTTACCTATAGCATTAAAATGTAGACATTCTAATCATTTTCCAATTAAAATTTCTGCTTTAATTATGCCCGTTTTGGTTGTGCACGGTTTAAAGCGAAGTAAACAGACCTTCCCTATGGCTGGGTAACCCAGACTGAACCAGAAGATAGGACTGCCTCAGGGCCCCGGATTGGGAATTTAGCCTTGGCTCAGATTGGCGGACCCTCTCTGTAGGCCATTCACTCCCTGCAGATTCTGAAGCATCAGCTCGGCCTTGATTTTCACACTTCCATCGAAAGTTCTTTTTTACCTTTTGCAACAAAGTGTGGAAAACAATTACATTTTGCTGTTTTAGGCATAAATTCTAACTAATTTAAATCATTCTGGCGACACTTAATTCTTAGTCCTTCTGTTTTATTTTTATTACAACATATCTATCAAAACGTGTTTATGTTGAATCATGAAGTCAGCACACGGGTAACATCAGTGTATTGTTTGAGCAATTTCTGTCATTGTTCTGTGCACAGTCCTTCTTGACTGGTAAGAACACCGATAGAACTCCATGAAACTGAATTTTGAGAACGATTTGGCCCACCCATATTTTCATTCAGGTTGCTCAGTTCCTGGCAAGTTCCCATGCATCCCTCAGGACTGAGCTCAGGTGTTTCCTCTAGGAAGGCTTGGAGGTGCTCCTTGCCCAGGGCCTCATGTGCCCAGTCAGGACGTCCCCTGCGTGCGTGGCATTGTCATCTTTGTTCAGCCCGTCTCGTTCAGTGACGGCCTCACTTCTCAGCCTCTGACACTCCTTTTTATGCCTCCAGTGCCTGGCACAGTGCAGTTCCTGTGTGGTGAATGGATTATTCAAGTCATTAGAATGAACACCAGGGTAACCCTAAGAAGGACGAAGGGCAAAAATCGATGCAGCTTGGGCGGGGTGTAGGTGGGAGGCAGGCCTGGCAGCTTCCTCAACTTGAGTTTGGGGTGTGCAGTCCCGACTCCCCTTTCTTGCCTCCCAGTCGTGCCTCAGTTCATAGTCTTCCAGTTTCTGACCTCACCTCTGTGATGAGACTGCCCTTGCCAAGGTCAGCAATGGCCTCCTAGTCACCGGGACAGCAAAAGCTTTAGCCCTCACCTGGTGGACACCTGCCTGCATTTGCCATGCCTGTTCTGTTGCTACACATGACTCCCTTCTCTTGCTCTCTAGAATTCTAACTGCGTTTTCTGACTATTCTTTTGGTCTCTCTGTCGGCTTCGGCCTCCCACCCCCCCTCCCTTAATTGGTGATATTTTCTAGAATTTTGACCCCCACCTACTTTTCTGTTTTCATATATTCTTCCTGGATAAAATTCTTGTTTCACGTGATTCCTGTCAATTAATTCATCTAGTATTTATTGAGCATTTACTATGTGCCAAGTGCACTGTCTGACTTCTGTCCTGGAGATATGAGAGTAAAACAAAAAGATTGCTGCCCTCCAGGACCATATGTCCTCTGTATGCAGACTTCCCTCGTTATTATATTGTAGGCCAGACCTGACCACCAGGATGGAAACTCATTGTGTCTCTTCCTTCTGGGTATTTTCTCCTCGATTTCCAGTGGGACCCTCACATTTAATCTGTAGAACCCTGTAGGGTCCCACTTCCCGGGAGTGTTGATCTGCTTCTGCCCCGCATGCTGTCCCAGACGGTGACTCGGCATCTATGAAGCCCCTTGCTCCTGGCTTCCTCCACTTGGTCTCCGAGGTGCGCTGCCCTCCCGGCCTGTCACTTGAATCTGGGCTTGTTTCTTCCGCTGCTGCTGCCAGTTCAGGACCTCAGCTCACCTGCCTGCTGTGGCCACCACCCTTGGCTCCAGCCATGCCCAAGATCTGCCTTCTGAGAGGCAGATCTGACTGTAGCTCTGTTTGTCCCCAAGGTACAATCTGAAGCCTTTAAAATAACGTATAAGGCTCACCTTGTATGCACTGGCTTCTGCCTGCTTCAGCTTCTCTGCAAATTCCTGCTTCATTCGGGTCTAAACTGCTTGTTCCTCATCCACACCAGGCAGCTCCTTCCTCTCCCCTGAGCCCCTGCCTTGTGGCATTCCACGCTCTGCCCCTCCCCACCGTGAACCTGGATTTCTCCTCTTCTCCTGCTCATCCTCAAACCTTCCGGAGCGTTTCCCTGCACTCAGTGTGAACATGGAGTCTGGCCCACAGTCGGGAGCAGCATAGGGTTTTGGAAGGAAGGAGTGACCGGCCTGTTGGGTGAGCGCTGCAGGCCCTGTAGCATTGTGGGGAGGGACTTCCCCACCCCTGCCTGGCTCCTTTGAGGCTCTGGTTCTGGCTCTCCCGCATGGCCTTGGCCCCGAGGCCCTTGGCTGACTCACCAAGACAAGAATAAAACCCAGAGTCTGGTTTTGAACTGGTTATGTTCGGTGCGATGCTGACTTGCACGGGAAGGTGGCTTGTGACTCATAGTCCTGGTGCTTGTTCATGCACACTAGTGATCGCTGAAAAGTTTTACCCTCGACATTCTGTATTATTTAAAATCCTTTCACTTTCTAATGAGCACTCAGATGCATTAATGTTTGATAAGGACTTGCAGACTCAGGTCTAAAATAGAGTAGTTCTAAGAATACTTTGAAGTCAGAAAGTGTTCCTAACCACGCAGTAGACCTTGCCTTTATTACTAGTAAGCTAAGCGGAGCTGGGTGAGACTCACTCCCACACGCATAACAGGATTTCACATGCAAACGTCTCTCTGCTTAGGATGCACGTCTTCCCTTATGTCTGCTTCAGGTTCCTCTCAGCTGTTAAAACCTTCCAGAAGGTGGAAGCATAGAACGTCTTGTGTCCATGGAGGTGTTTTCCTTCGTGCTTTTCTGGGTTTTCTTTTGTCAGGTCATTGTTCTTCATATTTTTTAAAGGGTAGTTGTGTTTTTAATGTATGTGCCATCGCAACAAACTTTCTGCCTTTGTAACCAATAATGACTTAGCACAGTGGTCAGCAAACTGCGGCTCGCGAGCCACATGCGCCTCGCGAGCCGCGGTTTGCCGCTCTGTTGACTAATGAGTTTGCCGACCACTGACTTAGTAAGCTTACTTCTTCACTTGTTCTTTCACAGGGCAGCCCGATGGATCCCATGGTGATGAAGAGGCCTCAGTTGTATGGGATGGGCAGTAACCCTCATTCTCAGCCTCAGCAGAGCAGCCCTTACCCTGGAGGTTCCTACGGCCCCCCAGGCCCACAGCGGTATCCCATCGGCATCCAAGGGCGGACCCCAGGGGCCATGGGAGGAATGCAGTATGCCCAGCAGCAGGTTGGTGCCTCTTGTTACTCCCCCGCCCCTCCTCTCGTTGGGGGTAGGTCTGTCTTGTCTGTACTGTCCACCTAAGGTTGGTATTGGGAAAATTGGGGGGCATGTCACTCATTTTCTGCTCTCTTCAATTTTCATAGTGTTTTTTTTTTTTTAAATAATCACAGGTCCAAACGCCCCCCCCGCCCAATTTCTTTTAAAGACGGAAGAGTGAGCTTCTTAGAACACAGTTTGATAGAAGGCCAGTGTTGCCAGCTGTCTTTGAAAGATGTACCCTGTCATCATTTTGCAGCAAATTATATAGATCTTAGCCCTGAAGTGAACTTGGCTTTCCAACATTTCTGGTGTCAGACTGTCAGAGTTTGAGCTGTGAATAGACTTCCTAAGGCGAAGTTTTAAGTTATTTAAAGGTCTTTCTCATGAAGATAGCATCAACTTAAAAAATTTTTTTTTAGTCTCCCAAACAGTTACTTTCCTTTTATGTCCTCTGTACCTTTAGGAACAGGTTTCTGTATTTCATATAAGAGGATTTGAGGTGCATCTGTTCTTTTAGATTTTCATGGGTTTTCTGTTTTTACTTCAAACAAACACAAAAGCCGTTTCCCGTTCTCGGGACCCAGTATTTTTCTCTAGAATCAAACAGGTGGAGTTGCCTTAAGTGACCATGTGCCTGATGGCAGTAGTAACGCCCATCTCCTGGACGCTGGAGCGTGAACCCTGTATGTTGCCCAAGGAAGCAGGAAATCTGGGAAGGGAGAGTTAGACCTGGCCGGGGAGCTAGTCACTAGGGACACCAGGAAGGCTGGTTACAAGCCCCCACTCGGTGCCCTTCGCCCCGGGGCGCTTCACGCTGCAGCCTCCACGGAGGGGTTTCCGTGGCGCTGCCACAGCCCACTCCAGGGCTTCCCAGCCCTCCTGTCAGGAGGTGCTTCCTGACGTGTGACCAGAAACCCTTTGTGGAAATAACACATTGGCCGGCACTTCCGCTCTCTCCAAAGTGCATCGGAGACTGTGCACCTGCTCCGCGTGCTGCATTGAAAGTGCCGGTTCAGGTGCCCCTGAGCCTTTTCTCTCAGCGGCAGTGTCTTTCCTCTCTACCTCGGCTCCTGCACCCCCATGCTCTTCCTTCTGGTAGGGAGAGGCCAGTAGCTCCGCCTTGGAATCCCGCTCCGGTTCCTTACGCGCCCCTGTTGCCGCCTCTGTCACCGCGGCAGCTCTCACCCTGCTGGGGAAAGATGGGTCGCTCAGGAGTCTAGCAGGCAGTTGCATACTTAATTGTGCTCTGCATTTTCCCAGCATTACTCCTTTCTCCCAGCAATATCTTCCTATCTGGAGGACAGATCTTTAATTGAGGTTGCTAATTCTGAGAGCGAGATAATTTGTAAAGGATTGAAAAGTGAGGCGAGAGGAAGAAGGCCAATACAGCTGGCTGCTGAAGCCCTAATTCTGCCCTGGCGACTTCCCTGGGGCACTGACAGTTCCCTGTGATGCCCTGGCCACAGGGAGAGCAGAGGCAGAAAGCTAGTAAGGAGTAGCAGGACCTTAAACAAAAAAAACCTAAGGAAATAAAAGCAGCAGCAGGACCATGGGGAGGGGGTGATGCTGGTCACTCCTGCTCCCCCACCTTTCTCCCCCCTGCTTTCCTGCTGTGAGATTGGAAAGTCATTTCGACAGGGCTGTTCCCGGCAAGCTGCTGGCTGCTCCTCTATCTCTTTCTCTGAATGAGTTCCAGTCTCCTTAGAAGTGTTTGCCATTGGCTTAGTTTGTAGTGCCAAAGTGGGACTCGAACACTTGGAGAAGGTGTGTGAAGAATAATCACCTAGGAACGTGCTTAGCTCAGGTATCACAGATACATAGAGTCGCCTCAGTGTTCTTAGCTTTTTTGTTTTATTTAAGCCCCGTGGCTCTTATGTACTTGTGAAATCCAGTAACTATTGGATTTGTATTGGAAGGGACAATTTAAGGAAGATTACCTACCAAGTATTTTAGCAAATGTTTAATTAAGATTTCAGATTCGGTATTTTACTGCTAACCAATAGAAATGCCCGATTCTAGACACAGATCGTTCTGATGGTGCAAGGGAAGGAAAGTATCTGGAAGGAAACAGTGCCTTGGCTGGAAAATGTCACACTTTCCTGTTGCGTTCATCATGGAGGGTTCCGAAACCCTTTATTGCTTTTCATCTTTTCATTAGTTCTGATACACCCTTGAAATAACCTATTTTGTTTTGAAATCCAGAAGGCTAAATGAAACCTCACGGAATGCCTTCTTGAATGTGTGTAACATTTTAAAGGGGACACACAACTTTGAGCATACATAGTAAGTTCACGTGATCAGTTAGGTGTAGGTGTTGAAATGGGGAAAAAGTGAAGGTTTTGGTAAAGGTTATTAGAACACGTTTATTTTGTTAGCTTTAGTCTGCGTTCTTTGGGGAGGAGTTTCCAGTGAATTGCTTTGTTTGGGCACTTAGGAACTTGCCCACAAAGCCCTGGAGCAGTGATTGGCCGCTGGTCTCACTTGTCTTCTCCTGGTATTGATGTAACTGTCTGAGCTTGTTGTAGTCATGGCTGCTAGTGTGGTTCAGGAAACAAGCCGAAAGGTAACGATGACATGGAGTTTTCAGTGCGTGGGCATCGCCACCTAGCCATGACTTCGCTTTGGGTGGCCTCCAGAGCTTTCTGTGTTTGGTTTGTGAGCCTCTAATGAGCTGAATCCCGTTCACTTAATATTGCTCATATATTTCTGCGAAGGATCAGAATGCAGGAATTCAAGTTTGTAAACTGAGTGGCCCACTTACTTACCAGCTGAGTGGTAAGTTGTCTTTGGCTCGGGGGTCACAGTTTGGTTCCTGGCTGGCGTCCCACCTCTGTGACAGGAATTTTAAATTAAGAGTATTCTGTTGGAAAGAACAGCCACGCTTCTAGGAGATTTTACATGGGTAGCGTCACTGCTTGCTTTTCGTCTCTGAGCGTCAGGAGGAGCTGGCCACTCAGTGTGTGATTTTAGTATTAACCTGGCGAGTCTTGATTTGTATGGTGATAATTTTATTTTTGAAATAAACTCATGACTGGGTCTTTGAAGCATGACTTGATAATGGTACATCATTTTGGTGTTTATTAACTGGAACTAGATTTGTGGTCTTTCACTTGCTGATTCTCCCACATCATCAGGCAAATACATGGCTAAACAGATGAGTTTTGCACGGTGCCCTGAAAACTAGCCTACTTGGGTTTTTATTGAGTTGTGAGGGGAAATGAATTTTCTGTGCCTCTGTGGGGAACGTCCTGCCTCCAGCTCCTGGAATTCAGGTCTGGGATGGTTAACAGAAAGGAGTCCACTGGCTGATTTCCTCTCAGGCCGCACAGAGCGTGTGGGACCTTTAAGGGGACATGTACGAGGTCCTGGCTCTCTCTGAGGTATTCGGTTACTTAGGAAAACGTAGACAGCAAAACACCTTTTCCTGGATCAGGGACATGAGTGAACAAATGTTTGTTTCATTTTCCTTGTCCTTTGAGATCGTAAATGTATACGTAGGCCTGTGTGGTTTGCTTTGAAAAAGATTTTTCATATAAACGAAATAGCGCCCAGGAGGAATAGGCCGCAGAAACAAAGGTATATTTATGTGTGCCAGGCAGATTATGTCGTCCGAGATTTTTCTTGCGTTATCAAGGGTCATTGAGTCGATATTTTAACTGTCCTCACCCTGTTGCAGATGTTTGTATAATCTGATGCCTGTTGGCATTATAAAACCAGGGAAAGGAATGAGGGTAAGGTGAGAGATTTGAGTTCATGAGTGCTCTTATAATGGAAAATGATGACTTTTTTAGTTTTTAAAAACACACCTGTATTGTGAAGACCTTTACAACTATAAGACCGTGGAATGTCATTATTTTGAAAGATAGTCTGGCAAAATGAAATAGAAATTACCAATTTTTCTTTTAAAATAAAATGGAATTAAAATGAGTTTATTTAAAAAAAAACTTAAAAAATGAATAGGCATTTAAATTTGTGTCTTTAATTTATCTTCTGCACCCTTTGGATATGTCTGTTTTGCTGTGTGTATTTTGTGTAAAATATTTATTTTAGAACATAAGCATTTTATTTGGTGCCATCTTAACAGCCAAAACACTTCTTCCAATGCAAATATTTATTTGGGCAGCAGATGTTTCTAAAGGAGGCGAACATTACAATTGTTTGGCTAAAAGAAATGTGTGTGTGTGTTTTTTGAGGTTATTAAAGCCTAGCAGGTTATAGGATTCCCATCTGTGTTACTTTCATAATTAAAATTATATCTATGTTTTGATATTGTTTGAACAATGTGTCTGAAAAGTAAGGATGAACGGGGAGGGGAAGACTGGTTAAAGAGGTAAAAATTCTAAAGTCTTTTGACATGAAATGTGTGTAGACTCATTCTCTGAATCTCAAATGTGAATTTAACAGCCAGGGTCTAATTTTCATTTTCTCTAACAAGAGCGTAGATTTCCTGTTTTTAAGGAGCATAATTGAGTGTGATAGGATGAGCAAGGAAGGCTTGACAACATAACGAGAGGCATGGGCACCTCCTGTCTGTTTCACATTCAGATTTGATTTTTTGATAGTTTATATTCAAGATATCCACCTGTACCTGTATGCGCACGCATACAGCATAAAACAGCCTATTTGTGACAGTGGTATTGTGGTGTAACGAAATTACCTGTATATGTATATAGATAATATATTAGACGTGTATTTTACCTGCGTAAGGATATACAGGCACATAATAGATAAATAAGATGAAGGTAAACATGTTGGCCGGTAGAATAGTGAGCGCTGTGAGATTTTGCTCACTGTTGACTTACAGTGTCTTTACGTGTGCATGCTCCCTACCACGAGGCTTAGAGCCCAGCCGCTTTGCTTGGACACCTGAAATGCTTGGCGTCCTTTCAGCGGATGCAGCTTTTATACATGATGGCCTTTTGTTGGCCACGTTGTGTCTTGATTTTCTCAGTTGTTCTTCATCAGTGAACATGAAGGTATTTACAGTTTACCAACAAAGTACATTCACACCTCACATCTCTGCTTCCAAGTAGATAGCAGATGCTACTGTCTTTGATGCCAAAGTCCCTGTAGATGGAGTTTTGTACCAGGAAAATATTTTTGAAAAGATTTGTAGATATGGTAATTTTTATTTGCTCCTTAACATTTAAATTTCTGGAATACTTAACTGGTTTTTTTTACTTTTTATATTGTAGTTGGATTTAAACATTTTGAAGCATTCAATGTGACTTTTTTTGTAGAGGGGTAATAAAGGAGATCACATTTCAAGTGAAATTTATAAAGTCTAAAATCTTTATCCTTTTCCCTAAAAATTAGAAAAAGACCAGGTTTTATACTTGAAATCAGCTTAATGAGAAAATGTGAGATGATTTTTCTTTTAGTTTGAAAAGCTACTTTTATATCAGGAAGTTTATATATATTTTTAATCCTCACCTGAGGAAATTTTCCCCCATTGATTTCTAGAGTTGGAAAGGAGGGAGAAGGGGCAGAGAGAGAGAGAAACATTGATATGAGAGAGACACAGCAGTTGGTTGCCTCCCGCATGCACACTGACCAGGGTGGGGCACCTGCAACTGAGGTCCGTGCCCTTAATCCAGGAATTGCACCCGAGACCCTTCGATCCACAGGCCGATGCCCTAACCACCGAGCCAAACCGGCCAGAGCTACTTTTGATCTGAACATTTACATTGTTGTAGGTATTCTAGATTATATTCAGTGTATAGTGCTTCTTCTCTGCTGGTAGCTTATACTAGCGCTCTTTTTTTTGTTTACGTATGAATTCTATGTATTTTACATATATAGACTTACAATCTAAAATGTCTGCTAAGCTTTTCTGTTATTTTTATTTTTGAGATGTAAATCCCAAGTATGTTTTAGTATGAAATGATTTACTTGAGTATATTTTAAGTAAAATTGGTTTAATTGCTTTCACCAAAGAAAAAAGTATATTTATGTTAACGTTTAAACAATTAAAGTAAAGCTAACCGTTTATATCAATAAAAAAAAAATCCATATTCCTTTACTGCTCCTTTAACAAAACCCCCAAAGTCCCAGAAGTTAAATGGAAAGTTCAAATGACAAAATGGTGTATCTTAGGCCCGTGGTTGTCAAGCTTTGCTGAATGTTATGGCGTTTTAAAAACTCCAGGATGGATGTTCATATCAAGGTATCTGCATGTAAATGCCTCCCTCTGTCTTCCTGTGAGCCCACAGGTGACTCCCCTGTGCATCTGGGTTAACAACCAGGGGTCAGATAGGCCAATAAGTAAGGACGGAGAGCAGCTTCCTAACCAGCAGGTTCCTAACCAGCATTCACTGGCTGGCAGCTCCTGCTGGGCCTGCCCCCGTGAGCCAGAAACTCACCTCTGCCCTAAAGGGATGAAATGTGCCCAGAACCAGGAGTTGGGACAGTTTAGTTCTTGCCAATTAATGCTTAATCTGTGTGCGAGAGTGGAAAAATCTGGACCTCCCTGGGCTCATCTGCAGCTGAGGGAAATTGACTACGAGGTCTCCTCGCTTGGATTTTTCCCTTTAAAATAATAGTAAGTTAATGTTTCTTCATTTCAGTTTTAACTTTTTGTTTTGTTAATCCTCACCCGAGGGTATTTCTTTCATTGACTTTTTTTCAGAGAGACTGGGAGGGAGGGGGAGTGGAAAGAGAGAGAGAGAGGGAGAAAGAGAGATATGAGAGACACACATTGATTGGGGAGAGAGACGGGGGAGGGGGGAGAGAGAGAGAAAAATTGATTGGTTGCCCTGCACTCAGGGCATCGAACCTGCAACCCAGGCTCTCACCCCTGGCTGGCAATCGAACCTGCGGCCCTCTGGTGCACTGGCCAGCGCTCTAACCACGGAGCCACGCCAGCCAGGGCTCCATTTCAGCTTTAGATTTCAGTCTTCTAGACCGCAGGGACTTGGTTTTGCCCCGTTGTGGTCCATCTAGAACAGTGCCTGGCACTTCACAGACGTTTTCAAACAAGTGAAGGGAAGAACTCGCAGACTTGCAGATGGCCAGTGACCTCTGGCGCCCACGCAGAAAGGCCCGCGTTTTAGTGGCGGATCTGCCACCTGTGCTGGCTGAGAGGGGCCCCTCCTCCACTGCTGTCACCCTGTCCGGTTGAACTCAGGTGCTGCTGGCGCTGGCTCCTCCTCTGATCTGCTAGAAGCTGCTGACAGCCACTTGGCCGTACTCCTAACCCTGCTTTTAGATTCCTAAGGAATTTCTGGTGAGAGACTGTGGTTGCATATTTCACCTGTGTAGGGTTGAGTGTAGGGTTAGGGGCCTGTGATCCTCTCTGATACTAACCCCATTGACTAGCTGGAGACACCTGCCACTTTACCTCATGGCTGGGCCTCTGAGTTCTCTCCTATTGGGTGTAACACCCTAAGCAGGGCGATGAGCAAAGTTTCTAGACCATAGCTGGATCGGATTTGGTGTAAGGGTGATACGAATTCAGATCTTCGTCCTAATCCTGGTCCTTTGACGGTGCTCACTGAGGTTAGGAAAATGGTTAGGACGCCAGTTATGGGAAACAGATGTTTTTCCGGTAGGAGTTCACTGCTTTAGGAGAGAATTCCTTCCCGGGGGAACAGAGCTCTGCCGTGGGTGGGGGGAGGGGGCTGTGAAATGGGCCCATGGCCTCTGTGGTGTGGACATGTATACATCCACACTTACACTGGAGTTGAGTAAAGGCTGGCGTTCGTTTATGGAAAATCAGCCGCAAACAGGACATTTCAGTTCTCTGTGAGTGAAATTGGTAAGTTTAACCCACTCTTCTTAGCAGAGACTTTTCACTGCTTTATGGGGCCCAAGCACCTCTGGAGCTTAGCTGTCAGCAGGGTGTGGTATGGAGCAGGCTCACTCGGGGCACTGCCTTCCGGTACTGTGCGCTTGTCTCCAGAGTGGAGGGTCGTGGCTGCACCTAGCATGGAAGTGCACCTAGGAGGAGAGAACTGAGCTTTAGATTGAATGAGAAGGAATCATTCCTACGTGTTTAGTCCAGTTGAAGATAGATGGTAGATCAGTAATTTTTACTTTTAAGGAACCACAGGAATTCAGTGCCTCAGCACAGATGTTGCCTCACTCTCCTCCTTCTCCTCATCATTGTCACCATCTTCCGGGGCCCATTTTCTTATTTGTGAACTACGAGAGGTCAGCAGGTGATGATAATAACAATTGTGGTGCCAGGTACTATACCAGGCACTTTTACATGCATGTTCTCGATCCTTGCCACACTTCTGTTTGAAACAGATCTTCATTTTATGAATAATAATAATTGCTTATTGAGGGCTTATTCTGTGTCAGGCACTCTCTTCCTTTACAGGGACTGACGGGTCCTCACGCTGGTCTCTGAAGTAGGTGCTAGGATCCTTAATTTGTAGACGAGGGAACTGAGGCAAGGGAGGTGAATCAGGCCAATCAGAGCAAAGATTTCAGGTCCATGGCTCGCGCTATCACTAAGCTCAGGATTCCAGTAGAACTGGAATGCTGCTCATCACTGAGTCGGGAATTCACTTGAGTTTTTGAAGAATAAGACTGATTGTAATTAAGGTGGCCTCCTTTGGACATTGCACGTTAGCTTCATGGGAAGTCCTTTGTGACCTTTACCAAGTGGAAAATTGAATGTTACTTACTGTGCCTGTCACACTTAGGGTCAGAGTGGTTGATTTTACCGAGGTGAATTCATACAACAGAATTAGCCATTTCCAAGTATGCAACTCGGTGACACGCGGTACATCCACAGCATTGTGCCGCCACCGCCTCTGTCTCGTCCTGAAACGTTTCACCGCCCCCAGAGAGCCGTCCCCAGGGAGCACTCACTTCCTGTTTCCTCCTCCCCCAGCCCCTGGCAACCGTTCATCTGCTTTTTTCTCTCTCTATGGATTTATCTATTTTGGATATTTCATATAACTGGAAGCATATAATATATGACCTTTTGTGTCTGTCTTCTTTCACTTAACATAGTGTCTTTAAGCATGTACCAGTGGGCCCATTTTCCTTTTTTGGCTAATTATTCCATTACTAGAGACCCGGTGCACGAAATTTGTGCACGGGGGTGTGGGTCCCTCAGCCCAGCCTGCACCCTCTCCAATCTGGGACCCCTTGAGGGATGTCCGACTGCTCGTTTAGGCCCGATCCAAAACGGGCAGTCGGACATCCCTCTCACAATCCAGGACTGTTGGCTCCCAACTGCTCGCCTGCCTGCCTTCCTGATTGCCCCTAACCGCTTCTGCCTGCCATCCTGATCACCCCCTAACCACTCCCCTGCCAGCCTGATTGATGCCTGACTGCTCCCCTGCCAGCCTGTTTGCCCCTAACTGCCCTCCCCTGCCAGCCTGGTCTCTGCTAATTGCCCTCCCCTGCCTGCCTGGTTGCCCCCAACTTCCCTTCTCTGCTGACCCGGTCACCCCTAACTGCCCTCCCCTGCCAGCCTCATTACCTCTAACTGCTTTCCCCTGCTGGTCTGGTTCTCCCCCCCCCCCCCCAACTGCCCTCCCCTTCAGGCCTGGGTCCTCCCCAACTGCCCTCCATTGCAGGCCTGGTCCCTCCCAACTGCCCTCCCCTGCTGGCCATCTTGTGGTGGCCATCTTGTGTCCACATAGGGGCCGCCATCTTTGACCACATGGGGGCAGCCACCGTGTGTGTTGGAGTGACAGTCAATTTGCATATTACTCTTTTATTAGATAGGATATGGATAGATCACGTTTTGTGTGTCTATTCATCTGTTGATGGACATTGGGGTTGTTTCCACTTTTTAGCGAATGTGGATGGTACTGTTATCAACATTTGTGTACAGTTTGTTCAAATGCCTGTATTCAGTTCTTTTGGGTATATACCAGGAGTGGAATTGCTAAGTCACATGGTAATTCTGTATTTCACTCTTTAGGGAACTGCCAAACTGTTTTCCACAGCTGTTGTACCATTTGATACTAGAATCATAGGATTTTAACTCTGGTCTGGTGTTACTGAGATTCTGGTCATTGCCAGGGCGTCCTGCTAAACCCATTACATGTGTCATCTCGTGTAATTCTCACCAAATCACTGCCGTGGGAGGACAGAGTAGTTAGGGAGCTTGCCAAGGTCCCCCACGCGGGAGTAGAGAATTGTGTTCTTCCTTTAGGTGAGTGTTAAGGACCACCCCGCCCAGCGATTCTCAGGGTGCCACTCGGCCCGCTGTTGGGCAGGATCCTTAACTAACACTGAATCACAGAGCAAGGATTCTAACACGGCACCGTCCCTCCACCCTCTTGTCGCCTTCTGAAGCACAGGCCTGAGCTGAGAGCCTCGGGCAGGCACGTGTTCCAGTTACCTGTAGTCATGCTTATTGCGCCAGAGAAGTTGCTTCCGTGTTCTCTTCACTATGGCAGGTAATACTGATTTCCTGTGTAGTAGTAAATACAAAGCTTTCTTTTAAAGTAACATTATGTGAAAGTGATGCACTTTAAAGAAAACCGTACTGTAAGTTGAGTCTCCTCACTTCTAGTCTAACTCGGCACGCATACCTTGAACGTCTGCCATGTGCTCTCCACTGCGCTAGTCACTGGGCATACGGAGATGACAGTAACCAGGTCTTTGTTGCCAGGATGCTCTGCAAATAGACAAGTTGAGTGTATGAAGTGAGTCCAGGTATTGATGTTCGCCCTGGTGCTAAGGCAACGCGGAGGGACCCTTTCCTGGGTGGGGCAGGAAGGGGAAAGTGAGGGAGGTGTTAGACTATATGGTGAATGCAGGCAGATTCTAATTATAGCTGCGCCCTCATGAAACTTAAAAATTGGTATTTTAGGTTTATATAAGTACCATTATCTCATGCATCCATTTGATGTGCTGCTGTTTTGGATTATTGCCTTGAGAGGATGTTAGTGAGATCCTAATGGTTTATGACTGTAGGGAGCTCCAGGTGCACTCATGGAGTTGCATGAGTGACGGTTTGCTGTTGATGTGCAGGGCGCGCTCCGGGGGCAGCCATGGGTGGATTAGTGACCTGAGACCTGGTCTTGGAGCAGGAGAGTCCTGGGTCCAAGAGAAGAAAGTGGGGTGCTTTTCAGTTCAAGTAGACTGGAAAGGTTTTTTTGGGTGAATTTTACAGAAGTGTGCCCATTTTGTGTGCACAAGCATGGAATCTAACTTTGCTTGTTCTTCTCACGCCTCCCAGTTTTCCTTTCATCTTTGCCCATTGTAGTGCTCTGATGATCAGTGCAGAACGCAGGGCTCTCCTGCTTGAAGACTGGCTGATCTTATTTGATTCCTAAGCGGAGAACCTGTCTCCCCATAACTAGGCTTCCAGAATGGGAAAAAATTACTAATCCCGAGGGGGCAGAGATGGTGTGTGTGTCAGCATTGTTTTAAGGAGTAGACCTTTTAAACATGGCCTGCGATTTCTGTTAATCTTACTTTCTCCCACCTCAGAGATTATGCAGAGCTGTGCTCATACGGTTGTATGGCAGTCACGTTGACACCGAACGCATGGCTATTTGCCTTTGTAGCCTGCGTGGCTCACGAGTTCCGCTTCTGGAAATAGGAACCTGTCAGAAATCTAAAGTGATGTTGAGGAGGTGTAATCGACGCTCTGGACCGGGTCCCTGCGTGGTTAGGTGGTGATGACATGGGAGTGTGTGTAAAGAAGTTAGATTTTGAATAAAAATTTAAACTTTATTTTCCTCCTGAAATGAGCTTATCATTAGTTGACTTTCATGTTTTTCTCTGACCTCTGCTTTTATAAATAGTAATGTAAAATGCTGCACCTCTTACCACTTCTCCTGATTCTTGGCAGTGTTATCTGTTATCATTGCTCTGACAACGTATTTCAGGGCATCTTTTCTTGTTATGTAAAGTTGCATACATTTGCTACACATCTTTCGAAATTCAAAACAAAAAGGTAATAGAGTTCTTACTTCTGTTAATCAGATCTACTAAATTCCCTGTAGGTAAGATTTCCTCTTCATGGTTTTCCTCCTTCCATTATTTCATTTTTGAAGCATTTTTATTAGTATTCATTACATTGTTCTTAAATTAATGGCTAATGAAAGACTGGCATTCTATAATTATTACAAATTAGTTATCTGGAGCCACACATGAGTCAAGTCAAATGATTTCTCTTAAAGGTGAAGAGGTGAAGGCTGACTTACCCTATATAATAAAAGGATAATAAGCAAATTGACCCTAACAGTGGAACGACCGGTTGCTATGATGTGCACTGACCACCAGGGGGCAGACGCTCAGTGCAGGAGCTGCCCTGGTGGTCACTGCACTCCCATAGAAGGAGCTCCACTCAGCCACAAGCCAGGCTGATGGCTGTGAGCACAGAGGCAGTGGTGGGAGCCTCTCCCGCCTCCTCGGCAGCGCTAAGGATGTCCAGCTGCGGCTTAGGCCTGCTCCCTCGGGGAGCACGCCTAATCTGGCAGGTGGACATCCCCCGAGGGCTCCCGGCCCGACAGAGGGATGTCTGACTGCCAGCTTAGGCCCCACCCCCCAGGGAGCACCGGGCCTCTAGTTCTAATTCTACTGAGAAAGGAAGCTTGGAAATTCTCTGCTGTTTGGAAAACTGAATGTGAATTTATGTTTTCATTGCGTTGTCAAGTATGATGTTTAAACACCCCTGCAGGCAATGTACGATTGTAATATCCAGCAAAGTAACCAGAGGGTCATGTTTAAAAGGACGCCAGTGTCTCTGTTAACAAACTTTCCCTGTCATTGCTGTTCCACTTGCTAGCTTGGTTCTGGTGCTTGGACCCCCAGGTCCGTCTGGCCCAACAGTCTCTTTTTATGAGTTTTTATCTTATTTATTCTGAAGGGTCCTCCTCCTTTTTATTTATTTATCTATTATTTTTATTTTTTTTCCCAATGATTTTACTTTTGGCATTTATTTTCATTGTTTATGTAATTAAATTTATTACATGTAGAGTTTGGTATTTATTTTCATTGTTTATGTAATTTAATTTATTACATGTGAATTTTGATTCATGGGTAGAAAGTTCTTTCTCATACCAGTACTTAAGGAATTTTCCTTTTTTTTTTTCATTTAGTACCTTTACAGTTTCTTTTCTCTTTTTAAAAATTTCTTTATTGGTTAAGGTATCACATATTTGTCCTCATCCCCCCATTCCCATCCCAAACCCCTCCCCACGCATGCCTCCACCCCCTGTGGTCCGTGACCACTGGTTAGGCGTATATGTGTGCATACAGGTCCTTTGGTTGAACCATTCCTTACGGATATTTCACCCACTCCCTGCCACCCTGTCTTTCCTGAGTCTTTGGGGTGCTGAGCTTTAATTATCTTGCTTCTGATCCTCTCACTTAGAGAACAAATTAAAACTTTAATTATCACTTGTCTGTCAGCTATTTTCCTTCCAAAATTTTTTGACCTTTTATCTACTACCATCTCATCTCATGTTTTCTTTGTCCTTGTGGGTTTATACTTTAAAAAGAATTTCGTTACTATGTTAAAAATGGTCTTCATTATTATTTTACTGTGGTTCTGTGTGGGAGTAGAAATAAACCTGAGCATGTAATCTGAAATGTAGACTGGAAGTCACCAGGACATCTTTCATAAAGCAGATTTCCTAACCAGCCTGTGTCCTGCTTACACGGTTTTCTGCGTGTTGCCCTGGTAATACGCGCGGCTTCAGTGGCGCAGGGCATTTGTGGACTAAGAATAACCCTCGGGTAAAGGGAGTGCCCTCAGGTAGGGGGGAGCGGCCTGAGGAGGCTGGGGCGGGCTGGCCTTTGTTTAGATGAGCCAGGCACGGGCTCCTGGAACTCAGGAAGTGTGCACAGGGAAAGCGATCTCCCAGCAGAGTTTAGGATGGGGAAGGGGAGGATGGTCCAAAGTGAGGCGGCCAGTGAGGCTCCCTTACCATCCAGAGGAGAGTCCGTGCCCAGTGAGGGACCTGAGAGGAGAGCCTAGTCCAGAGAAAGATACGGAGGAAGAACAGTGTGGGAGCTGATGGCATGTGAGAGCAGACATCGCCGTGACACTGGGTCAAAGGTGAACCCGCTGTTTTAAACTGTAAGGTTACGCTGAATGGGCATCCATTCTGAAGACAGTTACTAATACAAATCTCTAAGTAGATAATCCTTTTCTGGTTGCCTGTTGTTTTTTAGGATAATAAAAGGGCAAGTTAAGTAAAATAGTTTAAGCTTATATGTAGTCAGAAAAGAAACGCTGACCGCCCAGAGCAGAGGCAGCCCCCCCTGCACCTGGGAACCACCCTGGAAGCCAGTGAGCGGGTGGGAGAGCTGGGCCGCAGCCCCGCCCACCTGCGTCACGTCACTGTCACTGCAGCTGCTTCAGAAGTGACAGCTTCAAGAAGCGGACAGGAGAGAGAGCCTCCGGTGCTCAAAAGATGGAAGGCTGTTGATTTCAGGCAGACACTGTGCTGATGTCTGTGTTTACGTGTAATTTCTAACGATAAGGGCAGAAACGAAAAGAACTTGCTCATTAATACTTCTTTCCCCGGGAAATTACGTTCACCACAGGAGCATGGCCCTCGAGCACTGAGCATTCAGCTGTGATCTTGCTGTATCTGAGTTTTATCCAGGGAAGGAGCAGCCTCCTAGTGTCTGTAGGTGTGGCCCCGTGCCAAGAGCAGTGTGAAACCAAGAACAGCAGCAGCAAACAGAGTCATTGTAACAGAAGTCAAGTTTGTAGCCGTATGTGTCAGAAATAAAAAGAGTCCAGTTTATTTGGCCAGTGTTTAGTGTTCGCGTTGCTGTGTATGTAATGATCCATATGGTCTTTTAAAGGGATCTGTGTTCTTTCGCAATTAGCTATCTGCCCACTTTCGTCGGCTTTCACAAATGTTATCTTTCTACGTCTCCATCACTGTTAAGACACCGATTGGTAATTAGGACACGTCAGGAAAAATCCTTCTGTAGAGACCACCATCCTAGCTGAGGTATTCATCCCTGAACGTCCTGGTGCCCTGGTGTTGGCCTCACCCGAAGGCCCCTGAAGTTAAAAATACCGGGTGTGTGGTCTTGCCAGCTGGCCAGAGGCCAGGCCTTTTATAGCCTCATCTGGCCTGGGAATGGAGCTTAGCTCCAGGGGAGGCAGAGCGGCCCCCCGGGCAGGGTCCCCGCTGGCTTGGGAGGCCCCGCTGCCTGTGCCTCAGCTCGGTTATCCTAAATGCAGCACAAGTGTATGTAACCCGATGCCAAACCCTCTCCGATGTCTTTTGCTAAGATGTTTGTCAAATTAATCAAGGAGGCACCTCGAAGTCAGTTTTCCCATGCTTTTTGAAGCCTGTCAGGCCATCTGCTAGGGAGAAACTTTACTAAGTACACGCACTTTAATTAATTGAGCACCCTTTCCTAGAGGAACATGTTTATTAAATGCCAGGACTTGCGGACATTTCGTCTCGGTTTTTGGTCTTCTGTGTCCGGTGGCGTCTTTCCTAAATTCTGTCCAGAGTTTCCCTGGCATTATGCATGCTACTTGTTATTCTCAAATGTTGCTTAGTATCTTCGGGAGGTTTCATGTGTTTCCGTAATTCCTCCCCCTCCTCTCCTAACAGTGCCTGGAAAACCATTCTTACTCCTTTTCTCTCTCTAGTCTTTCTTGGATGCTGTTTGCCACACTAAAACCACAGGGTGCAGGCAGTTAAACCGTGGGCACGTTGCTTCGTTTTGTTATTAAACTCTGGCAAGGGATTTGGTGACAGGAGGAACGAATGGTGTTACAGAATTTTCATTACAAGTAATTTTCAGGCCAAAGGTGTGTGACCCAGTGTTTAGACTTAAAAATATTAAATAGCGGGAATGTTACTTAATTCATAGAAGCTTCTGCATTTCTGTAGGTTAGACGAGCCAACATTTAAACACCTCTTTTTGTAAACTCTTACGTCTTTATATATTTTTCTGTCCTGAAAAGCAGATAATCAAATTAATTTTTCTCCCTCCTCTTTTGCCCCTTGATGGATGGAGAAAAAGACAAGTATTTGCGTTCTTTGTCTTGTTTTTTAAAACTCTTAAGCAGTGTAGTTGGTAAGCCAATTGTCGCTTGTGTGGACCCCGAGGAAGGGAGAGCGTGTCACGAGCCCTGACACTGATGATCGAAGGACAGTCACTCACTTTCTGGCGGATTAAACATGGGCGAGCGCACCTCTCTGACTTGGGGTGTGCGGAGACAGCACTGCTGTCTGTTTTGTGACACTCCTGTGGGTGTCCGGCACGGTGGCATCTGTCAGAACTGGAAGGACCTTTCACAGGTGCCTTTGAACAGGTAGCACTAGACACGAAGTAGCACCTGGCTGCTCAGCACAGGGCGGCCTACCACTAGGAGGGACGTTGTGCTGACCTGTGTTCTAAGTCGAGGGGCCCAGAACTGGACCGGTACTAGCACACCCTGCATGCTCTGTGCATAATCACCGCTCCTGCTGTGAATCGTCACTTCTTCTGAAAATAGAGAAGGTGGGACCCAGTGGTGGGCAATCTGAGGCTGCTGGACAGTTTAGGGTTAGATTGCAGACTTTTTTTACTGCTCAGTATGAACTTCTATATTTTGATTATAGCAGACCTGGTGACTTTGGATTAAATCAGTGTTTATTCGGGACTAAATTCTCACAAGAAACTGCATAAATATTTTTCTTTTAGCGGAACTGTTTCTAAAATGTGAGTGGCTTTTGTAAATTCATTTTGTGAATTTCTGATTTTGTAGGATGGGGAATTCATAAAAACCCTGTTTTACTGCCCTTTGTATTCAGATCTTCAAGGGGGTTAGTAGGGCAAATGAATAAGGACCATTTACGGATCTGATTGTTGAACATGGTATTGTTTTTTAAGTGAAGTACACCTCGCTTCGAATGGCTCTGCTTTATTTCCAGGGAAATGATGAACTTCACATTTTGAGAGGGATTGGCAGAATAATTTCCTTTTTTTATTTTTGTTTTTCCCCCATTATTGCAAAGTACTATTGTAAAAGATGTAAAAAATTTTTGAAATGCTTAATGCAGAAAGTAAAAGACGAAAAGTCCTCTGAAATCTCATTCAGTGATAACATCTGGTATATGTACTTCTAAATAAAGTTTTAAAATGCTGTAACATTACACATATTCTTTTCAACTTGCTTTTTTTGCTTACCATGTCTTAGCCATTTTCTACATGTTTCCATCACCCATATTAGATAATGATGCACAGCATTCCTTTGTGTGCATATATTGTCATTTAGTTACTCAAATGTCTGATTCAGGCCTATTTGGGTTGGTTCCAATATTTAACTGTGACAAATAATGTTGCAAAGAATGTTCTCTTACACTTGTATCTTTGTGAAAGTATTTCTTCAAGATAAATTCCTAGAAGTAAAATGGAGGGTCAAAGAGCAGGGTCACTTTTCCGGGAATAGAAGGAAACCAATAAGATCCCAAAAGGTCACCTTGGGCTGGTCTTGTGCTTTGTAGAAAGTATTTAAGAAATGGGCTCTAGGTAAACTACAATTTGAGTAGGGAAATCTCTCAGGATTAATTTTGGTTTGGAAATGGAATTTTTGTCATTTAACTTTCTATGATTTGCAGTTAAAACGTGAAAGAAGTCTTACAATTTTTAAATTTTGCTTGCGTTTTATAATAGGTGATTAATAACATGAGGAAGTCTATTTGGTTTGAGCATTATTTCTTCCTGTTTTACGATGTGTAGTGTATGCTATAATGTTAGGAAACCTCATTGAGCTTATTCTTTGTCTTTAGTTCTTTTTTATGTTGTAGTCAAAATCGCAGCCCAGTTGACGTCCGGAAGTAGATAATGACCATTGGTGAGAAATTTCTTCAACACTGTTCTGTGCAAAGCGCTCCACGAAGTGTGAGGCAGTTTCTGCCCGCAGCAGCTGGGGTCGGACCGAGTCACAGACATAGGTGCCTGGAAGGGTGAAAAGCAGGGGGGCAGCGAAGGGTGACTCTAACTGCACCGGCCGCTCACGCTAACCTCAGGTGGAGCGCCGTCAGTAGCCAGAGCGGCTCCCAGTGTAACTGATGAGCATTGAGTTGTACCCTGAGCGTTCCCGGCATTGTCCTGTGACCGAGCATGGCAGATGAGGGGTTTTCCACAGCTGTTGCAACTGTTCTGTTATTTTATATTTTTGTTAATCCTCACCTGAGGATACGTTTTCCCATTGATTTTTAGAGAGAGTGGAAAGGAAGGGAGGGGAGGGGAGGGAGCGACAGACAGACAGACATTGATGGGTCGCCTCCCACATGCGCCTCAACCGGCGCCTGGATGGAACCTGCAACCCAGGTATGTGCCCTGGGTTGAGACAAGAATCTTTTTGCTTCTGGTTCATGGTTTCTCCCTTCCGCATCTAACTGGGGAGCAGAGGAAGAGAGGTTTACCAAACGCACTCAGGCCTGAGCCCCCAAACCTCCTTTGTGCTCCCGGGAATTGAACCAAAGACTCTTCGTACACTGGGCGACACTAACCACTGGGCCACCCGCAGGGCTCTTCTTTTTCACAGTCCGGGGCTCAGTAGGCGAGTTTGAAAGCCACTGACCTGGTTGACGATTTCAGAGGACTTTTAGTCTTTTACTTTCTGAACTCACCCCTTCTTCGAAGCCCAATGGAATTCAAAAATTAAAAAGGAAAATGGCTTAATTTTTTTCTGACTAAATGATCGGTGGTTTTTGTCAATTGTCCAGGTACTGTAAAATGTGTAAAGACACAAGCATTTCTCCATAAGCCTTCCACCCAGAGAGAGCACTGGCTAATAGGTGTTCCAGGAAGCTCTAGAACTTGGCTTAGAAGGTTGTACCGGTGAATAATGGCGGATTTTGTAGTCAAAGAAAACACGATCATTTCAAGAGAAACACCAGAAGTGCTTTATTCAAAGTAATGTCCATCGCTAGCTACACATTTCCCCCTCTTTCAGGGAATTTGTGGGTACCGTCCCGATAGAACTTTTCTTGTTTTGAGGCAAACCATTCAGAGACCCAATTTTCCACTTCTTCGTACGTTTTGAAGTGCTGCTCAGACAGTGCGTGTGCCATCGATCGGAGCTAGTGGCCATCTGAAGGAGCGAGGTCTGGTGAACACGGCGGGTGGGTTCATACTTCCCAGGCAAGACCTTTTAACATGTGTGATGGTGCGTCATCGTGAAGCAAAATTACTTTGCCGTGTCTTCTGGAACATTCTGGTCGTTTCACAGTCAAAGCGTGGTTCAAATTGATTATTTGTTGTCGGTAGCGATCAGTATTAACGGTTCCACCTGGTTTTAGACGCTCATAATACACCACACCTTCCTGATCCCACCAAACGCAGAGCATTGTCTCTTTCCGAAGTGAGTTGGCCTTGCAGTTGATGCTGATGGTTGACCTGGATCAACTCATGATTTTGTGCATTTGGGATTTTCAAATCCACTTTTCATCACCACTCACCATTCGATGCAGAAAATACTTTCTTTTGTGCTGTTGAAGCAACATTTACTGACGATTTTCGGTTTTCCATTTGTCTTTCGTTCAGTTGATGTGGCACCCATTTTCCTTCCTTTAAAATCTTTCCCATTGCTTGTAAATGATCGGAAATTGTTTGCTGAGCAACATTTAATCTGTTTGCAAGTTGTTTTTGAGTTTGACACGCATCTTCATCCAATAATGCTTGTAATTGTTGGTCTTCAAACTTTTTCGGTTGACCTGGATGTTCTTTGTCTTTCACATCGAAATCATCACTTTTAAAGCATTTAAACCAGCGTTCACAAGATCTTGAGATGGAGCATGTTCACCATAAGCTTCCCAAAGTATACAATAATTTTTTCTTCAAAATAAAGTACTGAATTAAAACTTCCTGCAAATGCCCTTTTTTTGGCACGAAATTCGACATTTTTAAGCGTAAAAACATCTATGATAACACTTTCAGCAAATTTGACATATAAAGTTTGAAGCTTGCTGTCAATACAACAAAATAGCATACGTATCAAATCGCATATATATCAACATATGCGTAACTCCATCTATTGGAAAAAAGCCGCATTATTAACCAGTACACCTAGTATTTGCTCCAGCAATGTCTGTTAACAGCACCGGACGCTCTTCCCTCTGAGCTCTGCGTGGGCACGTTTTTGATCACCACGTGGAGTGGGCGCTCCGGCCCTCTGGTGCTCCTCGCACATGGGATGGCTGGTTCCCTGCGCACTCTGCCAGCACCCAGCAGGAGGGGCGCCCCAGGCCTTCCCGGGCCTGGAACGGGGGTGCAACCCTCTATTCTCCACAGCCATCCAGTCAGCAAGGGTTCAGCTTGTTCCTTGTTATTTTACAGCTTTTATTTTCTGGTTTGCTTTTGACCTTCCCATAGTTAATTATGTATTTAAGAAAGAATGAAGAGTGTGTTTTTTTGAAGAGGAATGGTTTTTGGAAGGGACTTGCTTCTCTCTTTTTGACAATGAATTAGATTCCTCCTGAAGGCTCTGGATCTAGGTTATTGCAGGGTTTGCCTCCTCTAAGCTGGAACTGTCCAGCTGTTCTGCTATTTCAGACCTGGCCCAGCTTTCACTTCCAAGCTCTGGAGATCATTTATAGCTGTAGGGTGTCAGGAGTGGGTTTGAATTGGGCCGGCACAATGTAACCTGGAATTTTGCAGAGATTGTTAAAATTACTACTTCACCATTCAAATGACTGAGTACAGTAAACTTCGGACTCAGTTAATTTATTTGCGTATTTATTGACTGAGTGCTTCATGTAGAACACTAAAATAATGAAAAAGCCCAGCACATGTTCCGAGCTGGTTTGGCTTTTTAAAAAATTATAGGCTTGAGTATAGCTAGCTAAATGGTCTTTAGCAAAATTGGCAGTGAATGGATCCCTAGGGGCTCCGAATCAGTCTCTTATTTGTGGAGGTATTGCTATCTCTTAGTGTTCAGTTGGTCTAGCAGAGGGACACTCTTTGAGTTGTGTAAATTCTCGTTTTTACATATTTTTTTCCTAATTGGGAAAGTTATATTTCTACTCTTTCATCTCCGGCATAAGCATGTAGGGACTTTGAATCAGAATATTTTGTTCAATTTGCAGTAGCCTTCATAAATTTAGTTGTTCTGTGGTGAAATCGCTTTTAGCTTAAAAAAATTTACAAGGCCGTGATTGGATTTCATGAATACAATGTTTTCAGAAAAATAGTCCCCTAAGACTCTGACTTGTTCCAACCAGAAGGATGTAATTTTCATCCCCGTGAACCAAAAACTTTACCGTTCGCACATGTTTTCCTACACTTGACCACAAGGAAGCTGGTCTCGACTAACTCAGGATTATACATAAGATCAAACTGTGATTTAATTACAACAATTGACTCTCTGGCTCTATTAATAGCGAATGACTTAGACTTTCCTGGCCTGGGAGCTATCCTTCACTGTGTTTCAGTGCTTGTAGGTAGAATCATTAGTGTTCCCAGAGACAAGATTCTTTCTTTTCACTTACGGTTCAGTTTTTATACTTCTTCCTCCCCCATTTAATTGGGGGAGCAGCGGAAGCGAGGTTTACCAAACACACTCAGGCTTGAAACCCCACACCTCCTCTGTGCCTTCCTGAGCGCACTGTAGAATGCATTAGAACCCTGGTAATGCGGATAGGAGGGGTGATGCCCAGAAACCTACGATGTTACTGTGAGGAATGTACTATATGTGCACCATTTCAGCTTAGGCAATCTGTTTAACTGATGGTGTTACCAGGACTGGGGTATAGGGTGGTACTTTATAATCTCACAGACTTTAAGGACTGGATTAGGTGTTAGAACGTGAGAATTCCAGGCTTAGCTCTGTGCTTTAAGTCTTTGTTACCGCATTGTAGCTGTAGTCCTTAAGCCAGCCGGTATTGAATGTGTTGTGAGACTAGATGGAAGTCTGTGTGAAAGCGATTTGAAATACTTGGCTCTATTCTGTAAGACAGTCCTGTCCTTCTTAACAATCAGAGTCCTAGGATTGTCCTAAGGATGAACTTTATTTCCACCCTGGGCATGAGAATGAGTCCTAATGGTACATCCCTAAGTTGGTCAATTTAGGGCCCAAGCTTCCTTTCTGGGGAGCCTTGGTCTGCCTTTGAGCCAGTGTGTGGGTGGGGTAGGAGCCTGCTGGAAGCTGCGTCTTTTCCTTAGGCAGGGGTGGGGGGTGTCACTCCCCTTGCTCCTGATTTGCCAGCACAGTTGTCCTGCCTCCTGGCCTAGATGCTCCCTCCTGTGTGCTCCCTCCTGTGTGCTCCTTTCTGTGTGCTCCCTCCCGATGCTCCCTCCTGTGTGCTCCCTCCTGTGTGCTCCCTCCCGATGCTCCCTCCTGTGTGCTCCCTCCTGGTGCTCCCTCCTGATGCTCCCTCCTGTGTGCTCCCTCCTGTGTGCTCCCTCCTTTGTGCTCCCTCCTGTATGCTCCCTCCTGTGTGCTCCCTCCTGTGTGCTCCCTCCTGTGTGCTCCCTCCCGATGCTCCCTCCTGTATGCTCCCTCCTGTGTGCTCCCTCCTGTGTGCTCCCTCCCGATGCTCCCTCCTGTGTGCTCCCTCCTGTGTGCTCCCTCCCGATGCTCCCTCCTGTGTGCTCCCTCCTGTGTGCTCCCTCCCGATGCTCCCTCCTGTGTGCTCCCTCCTGTGTGCTCCCTCCTGTGTGCTCCCTCCTTTGTGCTCCCTCCTTTGTGCTCCCTCCTGTATGTTCCCTCCTGTGTGCTCCCTCCTGTGTGCTCTCTCCTGTGTGCTCCCTCCCGATGCTCCCTCCTGTATGCTCCCTCCTGTGTGCTCCCTCCTGTGTGCTCCCTCCCGATGCTCCCTCCTGTGTGCTCCCTCCTGTGTGCTCCCTCCCGATGCTCCCTCCTGTGTGCTCCCTCCTGTGTGCTCCCTCCTGTGTGCTCCCTCCTTTGTGCTCCCTCCTTTGTGCTCCCTCCTGTATGTTCCCTCCTGTGTGCTCCCTCCTGTGTGCTCTCTCCTGTGTGCTCCCTCCCGATGCTCCCTCCTGTATGCTCCCTCCTGTGTGCTCCCTCCTGTGTGCTCCCTCCCGATGCTCCCTCCTGTGTGCTCCCTCCTGTGTGCTCCCTCCTGATGCTCCCTCCTGTGTGCTCCCTCCTGGTGTTCCCTCCTGTGTGCTCCCTCCTGTGTGCTTCCTCCTGTGTGCTCCCTCCCGGTGCTCTCAAGCTCAGCCTTCACCTCCCACAGGTGGTCCCGCACCCGAGAGAAGACCTGATAGTGTTACCTGCCCCTTTAAGATTAAATAAGATGGTATTTGTAAAGAATTTACCAGTTGAGCTCACTGAAAACTATGTGTTACTATTATTATTATCATTTTTTGGTAAAAACGTTACGAATGTTTTCACAAAACCTGTGGCTCTTTAGTGAGTTGTGAATTGTGACATTACCATTTTCTCTTACAAACAAAGCTAGCTTATTTCTCCTCCCTTTTTTGGCTAACAAGGGAACACAGTTGCCACGGTGAGCTGAAATGAACCTGAAAACTGTTCTTTTCTTTGGGCTTGGTTGATTATTGATGTTTATTTGGGGAATTTTTAGGGAATTCAGAGAATTAAGGATTTTTACCAGCCTTACTGGAGGCCATTTAGAGGCGAGGCCCCTTGGGGGGCGATAGGCGGGTTGAGATTCCCCTGTCTGGTGTGGGTCCTTCCTTCAGGCTTGTTAAACAGCCTCTTCAGATCCAAGGCAGGCGTTTGGGGCAGCCTCTACCCCCCCCCCCCCGCCCCCCCACCCGCCAGCATTGTCTCAGGACGGAGGAAATGCTCTGTTCTAGTGTAGAATAGTCTGTTCTGGACTGTTCTATTCCTTGGGCTTCAGGTCTTATTGATGTAAATGATTGAGGACCCCCAACCCCCCATGATAGTTCTGGTGGAATTGTTTCAAACTCTGGAAATCAACCAGGGAGACATGATCTGGTTGTGTTTGAGATGAAACAGTGAAAGGTTTGGGAAGGTTTTATTAAATGGAGAATTCATATCTTTTGCGAAAATGTTATAGCACATTAACTGCCATAATTACCATAAATAATTAAAACAAAAATATGGTCAGAATAATTGAACAGAATGTGTTAGGTGGTGACTTCAGCTTCTGTTTCTTTCATTGCTTTGTCCTATTCACTTCTAGTGAACGCCGCAGTTTTTGTCCACTTGGGCCTTTTGATAAGGCTTTTGTGATAAAGTAGCTCAGGGTGGTTGCGTCTCATATGGACTGGAATATGTGTTAAGGCAGAATCCAAGTTGTAATTACGTCACCAGTGTCAGCTGACAGCGTAATTTAACACCCAGGGATGAATGGACCTAGATCAGAGAGATTGGGAGTAATGCCCAATTTTGGTAGAAGCAGCTTGTAATAATACCAAAAGTATGAAGCATTAGTCCTCTGGCTGGGTGGTCAGTTGGTTGGAGCTTTGTCCCGTGCACCAAAAGGGTTACTGGTTCGATTCCTGGTCAGGGCACATGACCAACCGAGTTGTAGGTTCAATCCCTAGTTGTACGGGAGGCAACTGATAAATGTTTCTCACATCTCCCCCTCCCCCTCCCCTTCTCCCCCTCCCCCTCCCCTTCTCCCCCTCCCCGTCCCCTTCTCCCCCTCCCCCCTCCCCCTCAGTTTAGTGAGCAAATTTATCTTTGATTTTTAAAAGCTGGGAATTTAACCAGAATTTACACTGAGAATGAACTCTAGCCACAAAAATATTATTGTATGAAGTGCATGCAAGTTTGCATTCTCTAGAACATATCTTTTGTGGAGCGTGTTTGTTAAAATAGAAGCATGTGATTATGTCACACAAAATAGAGCAGGCCCGTTTCTTCACTTTTGTGTGTTTCACATGTTGTCTCGGTTTAACTGGTATTTATTTCACAAATGAATAGTCATTTCATTAAGCAACATGTTTACTTTTATTTTTAATTTCGTGTTTTGACAAAATATTACTTATTTTAGACAGTATTTCTTACGAAGTTATAAAATATATTAATAATCAAGCCAAGCAGTAAATAGCTATATGAAAACTGGTTAACACAATGAGATCATCAAAACAGTCCGTCATTTTGATGGGAGCCCTGAATCTGGGATGTGTGTGTGTGCTGTTTACATTCCCACATTAGAGATGGGAACATATAATCTATCGGTTTATGTAGGAGAAATTAACTCTGGAATATAGGAACCAGCTGGTTACTCTTAAGCATGGGATCCTCAGAGATACTTATAGCACTTTTATGAAAAAGACAGTTGTTGAAACTATGCATCTATATGTGTAGAAGCCTAAATGATTGGCCAGCCATTCGACCAGCTGACTGGTAGCTATGACGCGCACTGACCACCAGGGGGTAGACGCTCAATGCAGGAATGGAAGCCACAGGCATGAAGACGTGGAACAGACTGATGAATCTCAGAGGGAAAGGGGTCAGTGGGAGAGCGGGAAGAGATTAACCAAAGACCTTATAGGCATACTAGAGGCCTGGTGCACAGATCGTGCACCAGTGGGCCCCTCAGCCTGGCCTGCACCCTCTCACAATCCGGGACCCCTCGGGGAATGTTGGAGAGCTGGTTTTGGCCCGATCCCCGCAGGCCAGGCCGAGGGACCTCATCTGCTGGAGGGATCCCGCTCACTCCGCAGGTACCCTTCGAGCCATGGCCAGGGAGGGACCACAGCCAGGAGGGACCATGGGAGGTTGGCTCCAGGGTGTGTCCGGCCCACTGGCCACCGTCTAATGAATTTCAGTGTGCATGAATCTGTGCACTGGGGCACTCGTGTGAAAATAACGACCATAGTGGCTTGTTCTCTAGTATCCGGTGTATAAGGAAAACTTTGCTTTTGTTACCTGTTATTTTCATGCGCTGTAATGATGGCTGTGTTCGTGTAAAATGGCTGTAGATAGTCCTAAGAGAGTGGCTTCTGGAGTCACTCTGGGCCTCAGTTTCTTTAGCGTTTTAGGAGGATTAACTGGGTGTTTAGGTGCTGAGCTCTTAGAACAGAGCCTGGCACGGGGTGACCACTCGGTATGTGTTGCCTGATGTTAACCCGCATGAACTTACTCATATACCACATAGGAAGATGTGTGTGTGCTTAAACAACTGCACCTACTATGTGACTGCATAGAACCATCTCTGCATGTGTATACGATGGTTATAACACACTGAATGATGACAGAATGTAATCACACTCCCCCACTGTGTGCACATGCTGGTTTTAGCATGGTATATCCATGGACTCGTTAGACTTCGTAGCAGTTCTGTGGGGGACATGCTGCGGTGTGTGATTGCACAGGTGACACAGGCACAGAGAGATGAGCAGCCCTCCCCGCTGCTTTGGTGGACAAGCTGGAGCTGAGTCCAGGCGGGCCGTGTGTCTCCCTTGCCACAGAGGCACGTTGCGTCTTGTTCCGGTGAGGGGCTCATGGTGGCTGCCTCCTACAGCTGCGTGTGCACGATGCATATGTCACATATACCCGAGCCCATTTGTTGCATTGTGTGTGTTCTTAGGAAAATAATACCAGCTTTAAGAAATGCTTAGGTCTGAGAACCCCCATTGCTTAAAAACACATTGGTTTTACTTAATTGTCAAGTGTGTCAATCGTTTTGTTGAAACTAAAGCATAAATGTCAGGGGAAGAAACTGGGGGTAAAGCTGGCAAAATGTCCAGGTGGCGCCCGAACTAAGGTTAGGGTGGGCCTCTGACGTCACCGATTCCCTCCAGGTGGTAAGGCCCTGCAAGGCCTGCGGGGAAGTGAAGGGATGGTGACCCGTGGTGACCTGTGGTGATGAAATGGAACACGTTCCTGCCCTGGGCTGCTGGAAGTGTCACAACAACTAGGACATCAGCTCAGCAAGATTCGTATGCTTTGCTAAGTGCTTCCAAGTCACTACTTTCCCCGGAACCTGAGAGTCCTGGAAATAGTGCTGGGAGTGTCCCCATTTCCCAGCGGAGGAAATCGAGGCATAGGCTAAGTGATGTCCCAGAGCTCTACGGTTTTGAAGCGTCGAAAGCTGAACCTAGGTTTTCTGAGGACAAAACCATCTCCTGCTGCTCCCCACTGTTTCAGGAGAGCGGGAACCCTCCTCCCCTCCCCACGCAGAGGCTGTACGTAGCCCCGCGGAGCTTAAATGCCAGGCGTAAGCTGCTTGAAATTAAAGGACAGGTGGCCCAGTGGGTAGAAGCAGGGGCCCTGGGGTGGCCTTGGCCTGGCCCCAGACTGCTGGGGTGCGGGTTTCGCCAGGCCTCCTGCGCGGGCACTGCTGTGGGTTGGCCTGTGTGGGCTGCCCATGTGAAGGAGGTCTTTTTCTTGAGATTTCTGCGGGAACGAGATTCCAGGTGGAGCTAGAGTTGGGAGAGGGGCTCGAAAGCCAGGACAAGGGCTCCGGTCACCTGTGCTGGACCTGCTCTCATCCCCATGTTTCCTGTTTGAGTTTGGCTCGAAGAGAAAGAGGCAGAGCTCTCGTTCCTGGACCAGAGGCGGAGGCAGTTTTGCATGTAAAATCTAAACGGACCAGGGACTCACGCGTGCCTTTCTGTTACCCTTTATCCTGTGCTGGGAGCAGCACAGGTACGGATGCCATCGGCACTGCCGCCCGGGGCCCGGGTTTGGGCCGCGAAGGGATTGAGAGCAGGGAAGCGGGCTTCCTTAAGCGTTACTGCTCGTTGTTGGGTGACATACATAATGTTTAGATTTTAATGTGTTTTTTCTTAAACATCCCAGTGTTTACTGGCGTGCTGAGGACAAATGTGGAAAGGAAGCTGTTAAATATTTGTTTTATAACGGACACACCCGCATGGTATGGAAGCCATGTGCACGGCAGCTTCTCCGTGTGTTTTTAACGGACACGGAAGCTTCTCTAAAGACCGTAGGTTGCAGAGCATGTGGTTTCTTGCATGTGCAGTTACTTCCTTCTCACTGCGCCGCCCGTCCCAGCCTGGTCTCAGTGTGCCTGAAACGCACCATCTGCTCCCTGCAGCACGGAGCGGGCACAGAAGACCAAGGTGGAAAGCTGTCGCTTCTAATATTTTCATTCAAACTTTCACACTCCTCCTGCCTGGTTACATAATCGCATGCAGCAGGAGTTGTTCCATCCATTTGGTCTTACCCTGATCTTTAAAGGCCGGGGGAACGACACCGGGAAATACGCTAATTTTAGGAGTTGGGGCACAGTGCTGTTGCAGATTTGAGAATCTGATAAACCATGAAATAATTCAGAGTTTCACCGCCCAGCTCAATAAGGTAGTGGCTAAGTCCATTACGTAAGTGAGACGAACCTGAATAACAACACCTATACATATGGATGCGTTTTCTTATGTAGAATTTGCTGTTACAAAATTTTAATCTTATATTCTCAAATTTCATTTTCTGAAGTTTGTCTGGCCTAGATTTAATGATTTAATAGTTCTTTACAATCTTACTGGATGTTCAGAATTTATTATAGATAATATTGGAAGGATTTTGGATTGCTTACATAATTTATTTTTTACTGTCTTTTCTTTTTAATCTTAAAATTGATCTGTTTTGGTTTTGATTAGAATGAGTGGCCACAATAGGATTTGGAAATGAAACATGACAGAAACCTGTTAGTGTGAACTGCCAATAAGTTCTAATGGTCAGGAATAAGAAGACCATTAAAAAGTGGGATTTATGCCAACGAGAAGGTACTAAGATAAAATGATAGTATCACTGCAGTCCAGAGCTGTAAATTTGATCTTCCTGCAAGTTAAGTATCTGGCATCCATAGCAGGCTGAAGACAGTAGTTTTACTTTCATTTACTTGGGGTTGATTGTAAGAGAAGAGAAGAATTTCTCCTATTTTAGGTTGGCAAAAGGATGGCTCTGACTTACATTTAATGGAGTCTTCAGTAATTCCCACAAAAGATATTCAGTTAAAATGTCATTAATTGATTTTTAGAGGAACAGCATTCTGTACTTTCCATAATTAAACGGAGAACTTAAAACAGAAAGCTCCTTCCTTCCTTCCTTCCATTTTCTAGCCTATGACAATCTGAGTATCTTCAGAAAAAATCTTTGGTCCATTCATACCCTCCCTCTTCCTTTTGTGCCAGGGTATTTGCCTTTCGTGCAACTAACATTTTATTATTTCTTTAAAATAACCAAGACTTGTTTTGGAAAAAGATACATATCTTTAGGCCCTTGGAGAACAGTTGGAGAGCCAGAGAGCACGTATGGCAATAATCTGTGTGGTGTGGTGACTAGTATAATAGAGCTCTAGACGGGAGCAGAGGGCCTTGCAGGTGAGGGGGACACCGAGGCTACGAGAGGTAGAGTGGGAAGTGTCGGTAACCCTGAACCGGGCTTTAGTGAGAGAATAACAGGAGTGTGTCTGTTATGTGTGCGTCTCATATTCTAGTGGAAACAGCATATCCAATGCTTTATCAGCCTAAGCTTGTATGTTGATGAAGAGGATTCCGATTCTTCCAGGGCTGAAGATGTTGGAGAATGTGATAGAAGTTTGGATTGGTCATAAGGGCAGAGCCCTCCTGAATGGGATTGGCGCCCTAATAAGAAAGTGCCGTTGCCCCTCTATCACGTGAGCGCAGGGCGAGAAAACTGTGAACCAGGAGGCGGGCTCCCACCAGTTTCCAGATCTGCTGGTGTCGTCCAGCCCAGCACTGTTTGTGGCATTCTGTTGCTGCCTGAAGGGACGACAATGTAGATAGCTTTAAATCCAGACAGAAGGGAAACCAGGTAGGGCCTGGAGGTTGACTGTATTGGGGTAAGGAAGGTGCACGATGGGAGAGGAAGAGGGTCCAGATTTCCCGATTTGAACTGGAAGAGATTTTAGGTCCATTAACCAAGAGTCTTGGATATAGGAGAGGCATGTTTTGAGAAGAACCTTGAGTTTGATTTCGGATATGTTAGGTATACTTGAGGACAGTAGAGAGAGTATTTTGTATTTTTTTTTCTTTAAGAATTTTAAACCTACTTAATTCTCATAAATTTTCTTGTGAAATATAGAATAACTAGAGGTCCGGTGCACGAATTTATGCACGGGTGGGGTCCCTCGGGATGACCTGCGGCGATCGGGCCCCCGCTCATGCCCCCAGCCTTGCAGCCCCGCAGCCCCACTTGGCACCCCACCTCAGCCTGGTGCCGCCCCTCACCTGCTCCACTATCCCACCTGCTGGGCCATTGATTGGGCCTGGGCCGCTCAGTGCCTCGGAGCCGGGTGGCTGCTCTGCCCCCTGCTGCTGTCGCCGGTTGCCACCTGCGGGGCGATCAGGCCCCTGCTCGCATCCGCCTTGGCCTGGCGCTGCCTGCTCACCTGCTCCACTATCCCGCCACTGTCCTGCTCTTGTTGGGGCCCATCAGGGCCGACAGCACCTCCACTGCCGCCTGCTGCCAGTGCCGTGTTGCTGAAGCCCGCGATGTTCCACTCCGCCCCCTGGTGGTCAGCACGTCATAGTGAGCGATTGAGCCCGAGGGCACAATTTGCATATTAGGCTTTTATTATATAGGATTGTCTTTTACAGATGGAAGTAGAACCTAGGTGTATGAATACCCCAGGTCTGTGTTCTAATTATATAGTGTAATTGCCAACAGGTTTTCAGTTATTGAATGGGTAAGTGAGTTATTCCAATCTCCATGCTGCTGCACACAGCTCCTGCGCATTTTGGTTGAGCCCTGGGTTCTTCTTCCTAAAAGGATGCATGGGGCGTGCAGAGGAGAGAGGAGATTCTGTAACTCTTAGTTTCTTTCTGGCTCGAACATTTGGTATTTCTAGACTTCCAGTGCCATCATCTTGACATTGTCCTTTGAAGTAAAATAGTGTTCAACTCTTAACAGATGATTTGTTTTCTTTCCTTTTTGTCTTCAAGTAGAGAAGGGAAAAGTTATGTCTGTAGAACACATTTCAGTAGGCTAGAAATGGCTTGTGAAAACTAGTTCTATATTTTCTTAAAATTAATCTTCTCCCTCCTAGCAAAGCCTCATGTACTTAAAATAATGAATGGGCTGCAGGGTATGCTGGGAATTGTAGTTTTCCACTTCTGTGTGTTGTGAAGATGAATAATCTTGCAGCCCTCGGAGGGAGATAGGGAGAGGACGCTCTCTGACAACTCATCTCATCTTTTGGAAGTGTGCTTTGAGCAGAGCTCATACCCTCACTGCCCCCCTTGGGCTTTAGCTTGACTCTAAGCAATGGCAATATGTAAAGTGTGGCCTTCAAAAATGGTTTGGCTTATGATACTGTAAGTCTTTTCTCCTAGTGTCCTTAATCTTTTCTGTTAGCCTACTTTTACAGAAGCTTCTCTTTGTGTCAAGGTTATAGCTGTGAATGGTTTATAATGTCAATGGTTTTTACAAGCTCTGCCCTCGGAAGCCATACTCACTGCCTCCTTCCCCCAGGACAGCCTCTCGGACCTCCTTCCTAGCTGGTCCTCCAGGTGCCTCTGTGTGTGACTTGCGTGGCTAGTTTAGGCTTGACTCTTGGTTTCCCTGGAAGATGATGATTTCATTCTCCTTTCTCGGCCTGTCCTCGTCCTAAGCATGAACCCTTCATACCTGCTCAGCCTCCCACTGTAGATTTGTTGTGATTTTTGATTTGTTGTATTTACCTTATTGAGGCTGGGGAAATTCTCTTTAGAAATGCGCCACGTACTGAACGGCTGTTTTCTTTTCCCATCCAGCTCGCTGTTTTTCTTGAAGTTACTAATTGCTTTTTCTGTAATATTGGACATGTACTTACTACTCACTGCATTTTAGACTTATCAGTTACAGTTGTTGTTGTTAATCTTCACCTGAGGACATTGCTTCCGTTGCTTTCCAGAGAGGGTGGGAGAGGGGTAGGGAGGGAAGATGAGAGGGTGGGAGGGAGAGAACGAAACATAGATGTGAGAGAGACACATCTGTTGGTTGCCTCCTGCACACACTGAACAGGGCCTGGGGTTGAACTCTCGCCCAGGTACGTGCCCTTGACCGGGAATCAAGCCTGCAACCCCTGGGTGCCAGGCTGATGCTCTCAGCCATTGAGCACACTGGCCAGGATAATGCTTTGTTGTAAGTCGTTTAGATCCAGCGGAGTATTATAGACTTCACCTTCTGGAGCAGGGGTGGGGAACTTGTTTTCTGCCAAGGGCCATGTGGGTATTTATAACATCATTTGTGGGCCATACAAAATGATCAACTTAAAATTTAGCCTGCTATCTTTGGTCAAACGTTTAATTAAACTCACCCCTAATGCCTTCAAAATTTTTAAAAAATCACATTTTGGGGTAGCATGGGTTAATAACATCATGTAAATTTCAGGGCCTTCCGAATTTCAGAGCAGCTGCTGTCATTTAGTTGTTGCTGTCCTGAGGTCTGAAGCATTCTTCCTGCTCCCCATCCTTTGCCTGGGACCGCTCCAGGCGCTCTGCACACTTCCCAGTGTTTGCAGGACCTTCTTCCCCAGCGCCTTCAGCCTTGTCCGGGGCCCTGTCTGCCCAGCCCCTGCGCACTCTCAGCCGTGGACAATCTCCGGCATTCAGTCTTTGATGTCCCAGCCCCTCAGCGTTACTCTCCTCTTTTTCTAGAACTCTCATCGGATGCTGCACTTACTGGACTTCTGACTTTCTTATCTTTTCTTTTTCTGTGTCATTTTCTTCCCATTTTGGGAAGAGTTCTTCATTCTATTACATTTGTAATTTCCAAGCCTCTTTCTAGTCCACCCCAAATCCCTCCTTCCCTTCTCCCCACCCGCTCCGTTCTTTCTTCTTCTTCCTCTGTTTTCCTTTTCTTGATTCTTCTTTCTTTATTTTAACAGAATCCTGTTTATGTTTCAGGGTAGTTTCATTTATCTCTTTGAGATATTAATGATTTGCATCATTTCACTGTTTTCTAATTTGTATTTTTCTGCTTCTTTTGGTCTCTGTTTTCATGTTGAAGGCTTTCCTCCGAGCAGCAAATAATCCTATATAATAAAAGCCTAATATGCAAATCTCTGAACGTCGGAACGACCAGTCACTATGACGTGCACTGAACACCAGGGGGCAGACGCTCAACACAGAAGCTGCTCTCAGCCTGCAGGCCCTAGGCCAGCCAAGGCGGGTGCCAGCAGGGGGCCTCCCAATCGCCCATCGGTTGCCCCACAGATCGGCCCTGATCACCTGCCAGGCCTAGGGACCCTACCCGTGCACAGATTTCGTGCACTGGGCCTCTAGTCTTCTATAAAAAGACAGATGAAAGAAACCCCCAGTGCAGTGTGTTGCTGTGCTAGTGGTGACCCAGCCTTTGCTTTCTTGTGGGGCATTGCTGCTGCGTTTCCAGCTCGTGGCCGGCCCTGCAGTCACTGGTCCTTCATAGGCACGCAGGTCATGGGTCACTTCACCGTGTAGCCCTGTGTGAGAACACTGGTAGGCGGTGAATGGCTGCCTATGTCAATATGGAGCTGGAGCGGTGAATGAGTATCTGACTTATTACTTGGATCAGCTTTCCACAGGGTCTTTACTATTTGTTGGGCTGTTTGGATACATTGTAACTTAAAAACACCTACTCAATCACTCTTCTTTCTCCCTGGGGGAAATGGTGTTTCTTTAGTCTTTATCACAGAAGTACCCGCTGCTGCTGCTGCTTCTATTGAATCACTTAACACTAGGAAAATAAGCTGATGAAGAAATGACTTTAGAAAACAAATGTTGAAAGGCTTTAAGACAAAACAAAACAGATCTTCATATGGAAACTATTAAGAACTGTAAATGGTGTCTCTTTAGAACTAGTCTTTAAAGACAGTTTTTATCAGCTTTTAAATGTGGTATTTTCTGATTTATGATTGTAAAATGGAAATATCTTGAAGAGGAATTCAGAAAATTATTATAAAAGGTGAGAGTGTAGTGATTATTGAGATATCTCGTTTTACTTTGGGTATCTAATTTTAAGTGGTCGAGGGAAGAGATTGATGGTTTAGAAAACATTTCTGATTTAAAAATGAATTTCATCTTTCTCCTTGAATGTGTTAAATTATATCTGTTACCACATATAATTTATCTTGAAACTTTCGACTTCATTTTAAGAGATATACTGTGTATGCACTGCATATGTTTTGTTTTTTTCTCAAAAGGAATGTAACGATTTGGAAATCTGCATTCAAATTTCTACCAGAAATGGTCAAATTCTTAATTTTAACAAGGTTAGCTAGCCCTGGCTGGGTGGCTCCGTTGGTTGGAGTATTGTCTCGTACACCCAAAGGTTGCGGGTTTGATTCCCAACCAGGGCACATACCCAGGTTGCAGGTTCCATCCCTGGTTGGGATGTGTACAGGAGGCCATCAATCGATGTTTGTCTCTCTCTCAAGGACAAACAAATTAAATCAGATTGCCATCTTTCCTAATGAAAATTCATGCAAAGAAAAACTAAAAAATATTTTTTGTGTCTCATGGGCTGTCTTTTTTTGTTTATTTGTTTTGTTATATTCATTTATCTTCCCTTGCCTCAGCTTCTGACTATAAAATGTGAATAGTATTTACTTATTTGAAATTTGTACTTACATTTTTGGGTGAAAAATCACTGTCATTTAAAGATAAACATTGAGTACAACTGTCATAAATATTAATGACATTTTATACTCAAATTAGTAAATTTCAAAGCTGTTCGTCTGCAGAAATTTGATTTCTCTGACAGAGAATTAAGGTAGCAAAGTGTCAGTGGCAATACTGACTCCTCTAAGGGGTCGGGACATACAGACTCAAATTTTTGCTGTTTTTTCCTCACAAATGTAGTAGGCTTGCAGGCATGCACGAAGCCACCAAGTGTTAATACAGATGTCAGGTAATATGTGAAGAGATAGACTTGTTTAGAGTGAGCTATAAAGTGAATTTCTTTATATCAAATTTTATGTGCCCATTGAGATTTCTTTTTAAAACACATGTTCCTGTGGGGGGAAATTGGTTCTGAGAACTAGTAGTGAAATCATTGCTAAGAACTTCAGACATCCGTTGAAAGTGCTTATTTAAATACCTTCTCCAATAATGTTTTAATATTCCCAGTTACAAGATGGAGTGGCTGATAGTTACAGATATGACTGACTTCCTTGGTGAACGTCCCCCCCGCCGGGGGCAGTGGGTGTGGACAGGGGAGGCCAGCTAGTCAGGCTGTCCGGCCGTTTCCGGGGGTCCCCTTCGTGCTGCCCTGGGGTCAGACCCTGCTTCTCCTGTCACTCCTTCCTGCCCTCGCCACACCCTGGGTGACAGTGTCTGAGGAAGTTGGAAAGCCGGCGGCTGCCATGCCCACTCCTGGCCTGGCCTTGTTCATGAAAACGACGGTCCCATGTTCCGGTGGGTGACAGTGGGGCCGGCTGCAGAGCTCCTGTTTCGCTGGGGATTTCAGTAGATCGTGCCCCTCTGTCCTGGCTGGATCCGTTCACAGTGTGCTAGCCACCCCTGTTCTGAGCCCCGCCCTGGTTTGTGTTCAGAGGCGGGACTCTGGCATTCTGGTAGCTCTTTCTAGGTAGACCCTGCCTGATCATGAACGACAGGCATCGAGCCTTGTGCCAGAGGCCAGAGACACCTGGAAATGTCCCACCCTCAGGACTGAGGCCATGTTCTCCGTTTAACAAATTACCTACGTTAAATTTCACTCATGGTCTTTCACATATCAATAGTTTTAAAAGTACGATGGTTTAGTGGCTGTGGATTGAAGAGCTTGCTTTGAATTAAGTCCTGTCAAAGGCTGAATCGTGTGGTCACTTAGAACTTCCGGTGGAAAATGTGGATTCTGGGTTTTGCTGGGGGAACAAAAGTACTTTTAAGCAGTACTTAACAATGGTGGCATATATCCCCATAAACAGGGAAAAGAGCTGCTAAGTATATTGAGTTTGAACATGATATGGTTAATATTTTCAAAAATTGTCACATGGTTTTCTAGACCTAATCTGAGATAGAATATTTTATTAAACCTATCAAAACTATCTTGCAACATTTGTTTAATGATTCTCTATTCAAAGTTTCCCTAATAACAGCTAACACACAGCCATCATAGAGTCTGAACCTGTTTTATATTTGTGATTTTCAGTCTAGTCTTGTGATATCTAGAACCTTTGGATTTCCTAGCATTATGCCTGACAGACCATTAGTGGCGATCTCTTTAATCTTTAAGCTTTGTAACCAGAACCTGATATTTTTTCTCCCCTGTCATTACCTGGAAAGAGAAAGACTCTCCATTGATGAAGACCTACCTACAAGTAAGTCTGAAACTAAGACCACTTTCATAGTTTCTTCTTGGTTGTGCAGCCCGGTTGCCTTCATACACACCCATGTAGCTCCAGTCCGTGGTGTAGGAAACTAACTTTGGACAGCATGACTCATTCATCGCGTGCATTTACCAGCACCTGGCGGCATCGTGCCTGACATGCAGGTGCTGAATAAATGTTAAGTGAAGGCGGTGAGGATGTTGAAGGGACCCCACCGAATGGTCTGGTTTACTTACGCAGTGGACAAAACAACAAACTGTCCATGACAGAATGGAAATCAGATCCCTTGGGCAGCCCCCTTGCACATTACGTGGGGTGTAGTGGAGAAGGCCTGGCTCAGATGGGACGCTGAGACTTCTTAGGGTGCTTAAGTGGTTCAAGGTCCCGTGATGAAGTGATAGAGCCAAGACAAGAAGAATCCTGTTCTAACGCCAACACTGTTCTTAATTACTGTTTTACCCGACTTGTGTGATTTTTTTTTTTAAAGTGTCACGGGAGGACATACTCTGGTCTGAGAATATCTTTTTCTTCTTGCGTGCTCTTACTTGCTCGTAGTAAGTGGGACACTGTGATCGCAGGGACAGCCAGCATTTTCTGTCACTCATGTCTGTGACGAGACCTGAGCTGGGGAGCATCACTGCGCAGGGCAGCCAGCGTCCCACCTGAGGTGATGCCGCTGCCTGCCAGGCCCCGGGGGACCGGCTCTTTGTGAGTTCCTGGGACAGTCACTGCTCTTTTCCTCCGCGAGGGGCCACGGGTGCCTTTTTCCTGCTGGCTTCTTGGTGTCTGAAAGGCTTACGTATACTTGAAAACTTAGTTTTTGCTTTCAGTTTTTAGATTTAACTATAGTAACTGAGTGCATGCGTATGTAGTACCAGGCGAAGACATCTAATACTGAAGTCCTGTATTGGAGGGAGTACAGTCTGTGGAATAAAATGAACCTGATTTAAGCAATAGCTGCTTCTCAAGGTGAGTGATCTTGAGCAAGCTACTTAAATAGTCTGTGTAATTTCCTCCCTATTAAAAGAGGGTCGTGATTACTGAATGAGATTTCACGTGTAAGAGCAGGTAGCCTAGGATGCGGTACTAAGAATTAATAAATGTTCCCACATTTCATTCTTTCTTGGAATCGTGGCTGATCTGATTAACCCAACATTTCCTGGTATGTCTTGTTTTGTGGCTTGATAAGCATTCATTGGTCAATTCCATGCAGCAAGACCGAGCCTTCTAGGGTATTTAGGAAAGAACGAGTCCACATAAAGCCCCCTTCCAACTGCCATTGCCATGCTGTTGGCTGTCCTGAGCCCGCTGGCATGATTTTCCTTACACATGCTCTTGTGTTTTGGCTCTTGGTGTTTCCACGTGCTGCCTCTTGCCTGGAACTCCCACCCACCTACCCCTTCTTACTGTGTGATGGATGGCTCCGAGGCTGCTCTGCTGAGCCAAGCCTTCCTTGGTCCTTCCTTGCCCCTTCCACCCATCTTTCCCCACCTCTAGGCTGAGCTCAGTGGCAGTGATCACTTACATGCGGACTCTTATCTTATTCCTTCCCCCCGCCCCCAGCTTCATTGAGGAACGGTTGACAAGTACTGTTGTGTACGTTTAAAGTGTTCTCTATGGTGGTTTGCTATACATACACATTGTGGAAAGACTACCAAGACCAAGATGACTAATACATCCTTTGCCTGACATAGTTAACTGTTTTGGTGTGGAGAGAAGGTGTACAATCTACTCTCAGCAACTGTGAGTACGCAATACAGTGTTACTAACTACAGCCACTAGGGCTCAGAACTTCCTCTTAAACTGAAAGGTTGTACCTTTTGTATATCTCACCAACCCCTGGCAACCACCATTCTATTCTGTTTCTATGAAATTGGCCTTTTGCTTTCTTTTTAGAGTCCACATATAAGTCAGATCTTGCATTTAAATCTTTAATCCATTTCAAGTTATTTTTTGTATATGGTAGAAGATGTGGGTCACTTTCACTCTTTTGCATGTGGCTGTCCAGTTTTTCCAGCACCATTTACTAAGGAGACTATTCTTTTCCTATTGTGTTACTGCCCTTGTCAAAAATTTGTTGACCCTATATGCATGAGTTTGTTTGGGGGCTCTCTGTTCTGTTTATGTGCCTGTTTTAATGCCAGAACCTTCCTGCTTTGATTACTGTGGCTTTGTAATATAGTTTGAAATCAGGAAGCGTGATGCCTCCAGTTTTCCTCTTTCTCAAGATTGCTTTGGCTATTTGGGGTCTTCTGTGGTTCCATTCACATTTTAAGATAATTTTTTTCTGTTTCTATGACAATGCCATTGGAATGTTCTCTCCCTGTTGGACTCTAAGTGCATTGGAAGCCAGGGAGCGTGGCTTTTCATGTCTTTGTCCCTGACACGTGTGCAGTACCTAACAGAAGGAGGCCCCCAGGGGACACGTGTTGAATAAAGGGAGCTGTGGCACAAATTCTGGGGTTTATTTAGGACTAACCTGAAGATTAATGATGGGAGAATTCTAGGTTAGGCCACTTATATAGAATTCTCTGTCACTACAGTTGTGTAATGGGTCAGCTCAAGATGCTGACATATTTTGTAACTTGTAACCAGTTTTCTCTTCGTTCTTGTGAGGACATTACCATACTTTGAGAAGAGGATAACTAATTCTAATCTGTTATTTTAAACTTAAAAATTTAGCCACGAATATTTTTGTGAATCAGTATAAAAACTGAGACCAATTTTGAAAGGCAGAGCCAATAGGTTCCGGTGGAGATGTAGAACTGTCCACGGGAAACCGCGATCCACCTGCTGTGCTGTCCGCTGTGTCCTTAGAGTTTGCAGATGAGAGCTGCAGTAAATGATGTGAATCCTGGAGCAAAGGCTGTGGAATCGTGTACAGCGCGCCACTGTAATGCTTTAGGCACGTGGCAGGCTTTTCTTCACTTAGATGTTTGCCTGATTGTGTCCGGAGGGGTGAGCCTGGTCTGCAATCCCTGTCCGTGTCTGCACAGCCCCTCGTGAATAGTCTTGGGCATTTGGTTAGCTTTAGCTGTCGTGCTGGGCCTGGTCCCCTGGACCTCCGTCTCCAGCCCCGGCCCGTCTCCCAGCTCCAAGCTTGCCCGTTCACCTGTCTGCTAGGGAGTTTCTCCAGCCGCCTCAGAAGCAGCTACTTCTCCGTCTGATTTGCTCATTTCTCGTAACAAAGCCATGGCATCCCCAGTCCCGTGGGGCAATGCCAAAGACTCATACTTGATTTTGCCCTTGTTTCCTGAGTTGGTTAAGGCCTCACGTGTATGTCATCTTCATGCATTCGAGTAGGGGCACTGGCCTCGGGTATTCCGGATTTCCCATGAGACTGACTTATTTATGAGGTGCGAGCTGCGGACATGACCGAGCTGGGCAGCCGTGGTCTCCTATCTGGAAGGTGGGGATGATGCTCTCCACCTCATCAGGTTGTCGAGAGGGGGAAACAGCGAGGCTCCGGCCTTGCCTCTGGGTCTAGTGACCAGCATACAGCAGACCTTCAGCTTGGGATTCCTTCTCCACCCCCTGTCACTTGCTGAAAAGGGACTTCTTAGAGACCTCTAACACCCGGCTCAGTGCTGTGTCCCCCTAGCAGGGGACTGCCCACCCTCTCACCCCCTGCACGCAAACCCTGCCTCTTAAATGTGCCCACGCTTGTCCTGATGCCGTTAGTTCTGGTCTGAGAGTGCTGATCTCTTAGCTAATGTCATCTCTGTCTGTTGAACCTCTGGCGACTCCTCAGAGCTCAACTTGTGTCATCTGTTCTGGAATGTGGCTCTCGTGGATCCCGTCATGGTCATAGCATGTTGGCTGTTGACCGTGATTGGAGTACCATCTTTTGCTCCTTTGGGTTTGTATGAGCTGGAGCCACACCTTGACCTCATCACGGTGTGCAAAGTAGAATAGCCTCCTTGTAGTAACTGATGAGTTCAATATTTGAATTTAATTGGCATGTGACATCTCCTTTCACCTAAAATGCACAGTGTACTTTGAAAGCGCATCTTCCAGTGGCCTGTTTGAGTAGATGGATAAAGCGTAGTGACTAGGTAAATATTTGAGACTAACAACCACTTAGTTACCATTTCCTCATTAAATTGGCAGTGAGTGCCATTGCCTGTAGTACATTATGTAGCAGAAACCCATGATGCAGAAGGAAGGACTTCTTTCGTTTCTTAGGGAGTGATAGGAGTATGTGCTGGATGATCAGGTTTCCCAGCTTTGCAAATTGTTAATTGAGTGCCACAGCTTTCTTCTTCTGTCCACGTCCATCTTTCAGTCTAGTTAGCGACATCTTTATTTTGTCCCCTAGGAAAGTACAGAACTGTTTGCCACTTATTCAAAATTAATTGCACTCATGGTACTCAGTGATAAAATGCTTTTGTTGTTCTTATTTCACACGAGGCTGTGTTTTAATGTGAGAATAATGGAATCTTAAAACTGTTACGGTCTTTCCCCCACTGACTTCTCCTCCCAAAGTTAAGATGCCAGACTCTGCCCAACTTTAAACAGTACCATGCTTTTGCCAGTGAGTGAGTGTTAAAAATGCGTTCTTTAGGAAGAAAACGTCACAAAGAAAGCTGTAGTTATTGGGAATGTCTTCTTTTTCTTAATGGAAGGAAGGCTGACGGCCATGTTCTGTGGTTGAACGTCGTGGAGATTTGCTGCAGCTCTGTTGGTGACTGTAAGGGTGCCACATTTTGCCTAACAAAGGTGGTAAATGTGATGGAAACCTTCTATGTTGTACATTTCTGTGAATAGCATGTTTATGTAACATGCTAAATACTTCCGTTGAAACAATTGCTTTCCTGAAAGGAGTTTGAAAATTCCTTTCTAGGTTTTTACTGTTACTGAAGTTCACTGTTTAATATTCCGAACTCTATGCATATTTTAAAATCATACTTTACAGATTTGATTTGCACACGGCTATCCTCTTTTGAAGTCAGGTCTCTGAAAAGATTGAGAGCTGCCTCTCTCGTTAATACCGTTGCTTTCCTTGCTATGCCTAGCAGCCACCACCAAGTTACGAACCGACCGTTAGCCAGGCGCCCTGTTTCCACTCGGCAGCACTGAGGTGCCCACGCAGGTGAAGCGCGTGCGCAGGCCAGTGCGTTCGCCTTTCTGTCTGTGAGATGGCAGTGGTGGTGGTTTGGCTGCGCCACGCCCTTGCCCTGTGGACCTCACGTTGAGTCGGGCGAGCCTTACGGTCTCAGGCCTGGCCTGCCACCTCTAGGTGTCTTATGTCGCCCCCGCTGTCCCAGGTTGGTCCAGTGACTGCAGCCTGGTCAGCTTGAGACAGATTTCCAATCACCGGCTGGGCATCTCCACCCGGACACGTCCCTGGAATCTCACTTCTGAGCATCCCATCGGCTTGTCTCTCCCCCAGTCCATCCTCTGCCCCATAAAGTCATGGCACTGCTCTGCCACTTCAGTCATCCATGTGGACGTCATCCCTGTTCCTCCCTCACGGCCCTCCTCCCGCTGAGCTCCGATGCCAGCAGATCATGTCCCGCTTTCGGTTCTCAACTCCTCCTGACTCCCAGATGGCGCAGGACCAGTTACAGCGTAGCCATTCCTGCACACGCAGCATCCGGAGTAAACGTGTGAGGATAAGCTGTGAGTCCAATAGGCTACTCTCCTGCGTGCAGTTCTTTGGTGAATCCTGTTAAAACAAAATCCAAACTTGTTATCCTGATGGCGTGGCCCTCTCAGTGGACTCCTGTCTCCTCTCCAGCCTTCACTCCTGCCAACCCTCCCTCTGGCTGTGCGTCGGTTTATCAAAACGCTTGCCGTGTGAAAACACCAGGCAGAGTTCCTCCATCCGTGCTCATGCTGTCTGTCTGCCCCCCGTCTGACATCCCCCATTCCGCTTTGCCCTTCCCTTTGTGCTTCAGATGTTACTTTCTCTGAGCATTCTTCCTTGCCCTCTGGCCCCCGTCTGCCTTTGGTCAACTTGCACTTTGATGAATGCTCTCTCTATATTAACATTCTTAGTTGACATTGAACGTACCCACTTCCGAACTGGTGATCCTCACTTGATACGCTAGAACGGGCCGCCTCTGAAATCTCGTTCCACATGGCCTGTGGGCCTCCTCACGGAACCATGTTCACGCTTGACTTTTGGTTGGTGACCTCAAATGTTCTGGGGACTTGGTTCCTGTCTTGCGCTTGTACTGTAGACTTGATGGGGTGACTGTCCCTCGTCATGTGTATCCGGGCACTTGTGTATCGTGCTGCCTTCAGCGTTTGCTCTGCTGTGCCGCACACTTCGGAGTTCTACTGTAGTTTCCCTACTTATCTTCCCCACCGATTCAGAACTGCTTGTATGAGCCAGAATTCTTAGTTGTAAACATGAAAACCAAGTCTGGCCAACCCAAGCAGAAGTGGAGGCATAGGCAGGCTGTTGAGAAGCTCACAGAAGGGCCGGGAAGGCTGGAGAATGGGGCCAGCAAGAAGGGCAGGCCCAAGGGAGACCACCTGTGAGGAGGATGCCAGAACCAGGCCACGAGGACAGAGAAGGCATCTACTGTCACTTGGTATGCGCTGCCACAGCTTGTCCTCCATCAGTACCCTGCTGGTGTCCTGCTCACACACACGTGGGACACACACCTGACGACTGGCACTGCCAGGCAGTATTCCTCCTGTTCTTGTTTCTCTGGGTTACTGATTGGGTCCAAGGGCATGGTGTGTACTTTCGAGTGGTTGATCCTGGGTCACATGGCAATACCCTCCTTGCTAGTGAGTGTCTGGCACTTTTTACCTCTCTATTAGGAGGCAGAGGTGGCCTGTGTAATTCTGACACTAATTACAACATGTATGTGTTTTTTCCACACCACCAAGCAATTCTCAACACCTGGAGGCTGTCCTCCAGTTTAAGTCAAGTCTTACAACTCTCTCCCCGGACAGAGGCTCAGATCGCTAAGTCCTGCAGGATAGCCGGCTCTCCCCCACTTCAGATGCCATCACAAGCCAGGTTGTCACTTGTGCTTCTGACCAATGGCTGTAGGTCCAGAGTTTCCAGTGCCCCTTCCTTTGGTTCAGTTAATTTGCTGGAGCAGCTCACAGAACTGAGAAACACTTTACTTAAAAAGCCACCAGTTTGTTATATAGGAATAGAATTCAGGAACAGCCTGTGGGGGAGATGCATATGGTGGGGTCTGGGGGAGGGGTGGGGAGCTTTGGTGCCCTCTGAGCCTGCCTCTCTCCCTGAATCTCCATGTTCACAACCTGCAGTCTGTGAACCCTGTCCTTTTGGGTTTTTAAGGAGGCTTCATACATAGGCTCGACTGGTAAAATAATTGGCCACTGATTCAGTCTCCTGCCCCTCTGCCCTCCTGAGGGTGGGGTGGGGATGTGGGTGGGACTGAAAGTTCCAACCCCCTAATCACATAGTTGGTTCTCCTGGCTCCCAGCCTCCATCCTTACAGGAGTTCTGGAAGTACCTCATGCACATGACATGACACCTCGATGGCTCTCAGGACTTAGGAATTCCCTGGGTTTAGGAGCTATGGGACCTCCCCCCCCCCCCCCCCCACACACACACCTTAGTATAAATCACCATATCACAGCCTCCCTTCAGACTCATAGGGTGAGGAATTATCCACATCCCGAGAGAGAATGCATGGCCTGGTAGTCAGAGGACGGACGGACGGGCGTTCAGCAGGTGTTCACAAGGCTGCTGGGCTGCTCACTGCTCGCGCTTTGGAAGTTCTTGTGGGTGAGATGAGTGTTGTTATCCTGCGATTATTTACACAGAGGTTGACCATGTAGGGAGTTCACACAACAGCTTCTCATTCAGTGAGGTGGAAGGAGCATTGTAACACCATTTATATGGGGGGGGGGAGGGGGGCGGTTAAGGAAGCTGATGGGCAGGGCGGGAATGCAGGCTGACAGAGGGCATGCAGCGGATGAGGACAGAGCTGGAGCTTGGCCCAGCACTTCGGACTCCAGAGTCCACGCAGCGTTGTCCCCGTGGTACCAGTGTGCCAGTACCGTGCCCCGGTGCCGCGAGGGCCCGGGAAGGTGCTTTCACCACGGGCACACTCCCACTGCCACGGAACCTGGTTCAAGGGCAGAGCTGCGCACTAGCGATCTGGTTCTGCGAGTGCTAATTTGGCATTTTGTATTCTCGTTCTGTCTGCCCGGGTTGTTCAATGCTGTAACATCTCTCTGGTTGACTGAAGCCATATGTCATTCAAAGGGAACCTGTACCGGGGCATTGGCCTGACACTCACCCAGCTGTGGAGTACAACAAGAGAAATTAGGAAACTCCACGTGTTCGTTAGACCAGTGGCATGTGCAAGCGCTTGTGTGGCTGTGCCGGCCTCTGCCCTCGGCTAACGGGAGCACGGTAGGCCGGGCCTGCGAGCTTTCCCCTCTGGACGTGGAGAAGCCAGACACCAGCCCTCTCAGAGCGTCTGCCCGTGGAGATACGATTTGGGAATTACCTGCCTCCGAACAAGCTGGGTAAGAGGTGCTCTAGTTGGTTATTTTTCTTATCAGATTAAGCACAAACTCTTCAGAGCATTAGGTAGTTTTTCTGGTCTAAGGGCAGGTTTTGCATTTCACCAGGTATATCAACTCTTGCTGTTAAAGTATAAACCTGATGCACAGATGTAGGTACGTATATCCATGTGGAGGTGTGTGTTAAACAGCGTTTCCTCTCGTCGGACCCGTGGTACATCTTGTGGGAACATAGCGTCAGCTCTTCGTGATGGGAGGAAAAAAACGAAAACAGCAACGGTGTAAAATCTTACACTCGGCAGCAGCAGGCGGCAAACGCACGTGGAGACACCTCCCGTTAGGCGGGAGTCTGGGATCTCTGCTGGCGCCGGCGCCTTGAGGAGTTAGTTCTGGGGGCCCAGTACCCCCTTGCTGCTGCATTTGAGCTGCGAGGTGTGTGTGTTTGGTGGTGGTGGTGGTGGTAAGAGTGCAGGTTAATGTTACCGAGAGGAGAGGAGAGCCCGAGGACGGGGCCGTGCGTTGGAGTCAGAGCAGGTGAAGTGATGGCAGAAAGATACATTTCCGGGGAGACATCTGAAAGTGTAGCATGGCCCGGTGTCCTCCGTCCAGCCACGGTGCGAGAGGCGGGGCTCACTGCCGAGCATTCGCAGGGTGTCCGGAAGTGGCTAAGTGGTCAAAGTGTCAAAGGCAGTGCTTTGTGCGGATTAATGACTTACAGTTATTTAAAGTGTATTGTGTAAGGTTTGCACACTAGTGAAAGCATTGCTGACGTTCGGTGGGTGGCAGTTACTAAGTATTGTTTTAGAAAATGCTTGTTAATTCTGTGTCGCGCAAAGCTCTAAGTTGACAACAGGATGTGCAGTCATTTTCTCAACTTTCCAATGTAGAGCGAGGAGGCAAAGCGAAGGTTAGAAGGGTGTCTGTGCAGGTCTGTGGCTTGATCGAGGTCCGCAGGGTTTCAGGTTGGTCGCCTGTGGGTACAGCTCAGTGTGTAGACCTGGGCCTGCAGGACTTCCCACAGCTCTGCCTGGTGGCTTGTGCCACCCCCATCCCCCGCTTCCCCCACCTTCTTTCTGGGGCTGTGCGGTCCGGAGCAGCCTGTCTGTGGGCCGCTCTTCTGACCTCAGCAGGCGTCCTGTTATTTAGCACAAGCCCTCAAGTGGCTTGTCTGGACCCCGAGCCAGGTCTGGGATGTGGTATTTGAAATTTTGGATGTACCAGGTTGGAAATTCATGATATGCCAGAAAAACCTTGAAGCCATCGGATAACTTTTAGTTGTTCTGTTTTTTAAAAATATACTTTTTATTGATTTCAAAGAGGACGGGAGAAGGAGAGAGAGACAGAAACATCAATGATGAGAGAGAATCCTTGATCGGCTGCCTCCTGCACGCTCCACACCGGGGATTGAATCTGCAACCTGAGCACGTGCCCTCACCAGGAATCGAACCGTGCCCTCCTGGTTCATAGGTTGGTGCTCAACCTCTGAGTCACACCAACCAGGCTAGTTGTTTTATTACTTTTTTAAAACAAGTGTGTATGCATAATACATAGGCACACACACAGTGCCACCTGTAACACACTCATTGTCTTTCCCTCCGTGTCTGTACCTATGGTGTATGGAGGCAGTTTTGTATCTCTCACTCTTCAGGGAGACTAAGGACCTCAGGGGGTCTTGGACCTCAGCACGTGACTTCTTCCTTCACCCGTTATTGGAGCTGGGTGGTCTGCGCTGGGGTGTTCTTGACATTGGTTCCTGTTGATTAAAGGGAAGCAGGGATAGCAATGATTCCAAACGGTAGGTACTCCGTAAAAATTACCATATGGAGGCAACCAATCGATGTCTCTCACATTAATGTCCCTCCCTCCCTCCCTCCCTCCCTCCCTCCCTCCCTCCCTCCTATTCTGTAAAAATCAATGGGGAAAATATCCTTGGGTGAGGATTAACAAAAAATAAAAACTAAATAAAAACCTATTACCGCATGGTTTTGGAACGCACTGTTTGATTTCAGGGGGGAGAAAGCTGTTTGGGTTAATATGAATAGTAATAATAAGGAGGCATCCTGAAGGTGTGGGGTATGGGGGAAAGGCCTGTAATTCTTCCACAGACGATTCACAGTTGATATTTGAGAATTATCTATAACGCATTAACTTGGGTGGTAACTTACATATTTGCCTTTTAAAATAAAATGTACTGATTTATACAGAGTCAACCATTTCATACAGCCAGTATTTTTTTGAGCATCTGCTCTGTGTATAGTGTGGCCTTGGGGATTAGTCAGGAGTCTGCTCTCTCCTTCCCTCACATTGCACTGAACTGGGCACTCCTCATTCCCTCCAGGCCAAGGTCCAGAGCTGTGGGCCTGAACAGCATTTCCTAGTGTTCTGGGGTCTCCCCCACCTCTTCCCAGGGACCTGGCTGCTCCCTTCTGCTGTTCTTCTCTGTTCCTGCTCAGAATCTCCCTGTTTATGCCGAGTTGTAAACATGTGTTATCTCTGTCTTCTGCTTGTAAGCTGCTTATGTGCAGGGATTTGTCTTATTCATATTTGTATATTCCACAGGGCCTTGGATGATTCTGTTGACATTTTATTGCTCAATAAAATGTTGAATCAATATATGTGATACGATGGAAAATGCAGAGAACTTAGAAATCCACTTGGGAAAACAGAGCGTACATACAGATACCAACTATAAGGGAGCCTTGCCACGCGTTCTCTTTCAATTCTGGGGTCAGTTGAGCCAGAAGACAGCGGTCTAGCACTGATTCTCTCACTAGTTGGCCACACACTCCAGGCATTTTAAGGCTCTTCCCTGTGAAAGGAGACTCATCCTGCTACTCTGCATAGGATTGTCATGGAGTTAGTTGCACGAGATCATCTGAATGGAAGTCGTCCAGAAAGTTTTAGAGCGCTGTGTACGGTGGACTGTTGCTTATTGTCATCAGTGTTATTTTGGGGAGTAGCTGACATCAATGAACATTTTCTGTAATGAGGCCTGTCTGGTAGTTACTGTATACATCACTTAGGAGAAGAGTCAGGCGGGAAGCCCGGTGCTGTATCTGTGGCATCGGGGGCTTCGTATTGTGGACCCTGGTAGCGAACAGAGAGATTCTGATAGAAGAGCACAAGGGCAGCCCGAGGCGAGGAGCGTGAACTCAGTAGCGTAACTTCTGTGTTTTCTAAGGATGCCAACTGCATCAACACAGCGGCCTCGGTCTCCTCTGTCCCGGTGCCGGCTGGCTGGGGCGTTTGTGAGACACGCAGGCTCCCTGCCCTTACAGCGTCTTACCCAGTGCCTCTGGCCTACTGTGGTCTTTCTCATACGCATTCAGCTTCTCCATTATACAGGGAGAAGCATGTATACACACTCTAACAGCTGACAGCTCAATTGATGTGTCTTTCTTTTCAGCCAGACCTAAGCTTTGAATAAAGGAAGTTTGAAAATGCAGTTTCAAGTACAAACACTGCCTTTATAATTATTCGAAGTGTGTATACTAGTACATTTCTTTTGGACATGGTGCGCCCCCCATGTATACACACTTTAACACCTGATAACTCACTTAATTTTCACTGCTTTTCAGGTTTAACTAATTTGAAATAATGGATGAAGCCAGACTAAGCGTTGAACAAGGAAAATTTATTCACTAGACTTTTTGCGGGGATACACAAAGGAGAGAGTTTATGGTACTAAACAAGCAACAGTTGATGAACTGAGGGCGCACACACACCAAAGGAAATGATGCTTGATTTTGCGATTCCACTGCTTCGAGTTTTCCAGCAGTGCCTGAACCAGAACGGTCATCAGTTTGAAAACAGGCATTGACAAAAAAAAAAAAATTACTCATTTCTGTAGATTCTTTTCGATTTTGAAAAGGAACTGTATGTTAATAGACACTGCCTTTATAATCATTCAAAGTGTGTATACTTCGTTTTGGTACACCTTACATGTTAACTGTCTTTGTTCTTAGCATCGTGGCAGGTTTCAGGCAGAAGTAATAACTTTTTTCCAAGTATTTCTCCCAGAGATATTATTTGCCTGAATATTCATATAAACCTTGCAAAGCACTCATTGTTGGGGAACCTCAGAATTACCCCAAGGGCATGGTGTCAGGGTTCTCGGTTCGGGTCCTCAGATACGGTGCCTTCTCCCTGTGATGTGTCACTGTTCTTCTTTGGGATCTATGCAGAAAACCCAAAGAAGTCATGATCCTTCCTCTTCGCTCTTTTTTTTTTGGCTTGTTTTTCAAATTATTATTTTTTTATTGAATTTATTGGGGTGACATTGGTTAATGAAATTCTGTGGGTTTCAGGTATCTGTGTATTGTATTATGTGTTCACCACCCCAAGTCAAGTCTCTCTCCATCACCATTTCTACCCCCCAGCCTCTTTTACCTCCCCACCCCCTTCCACACCAGGTCATTCCTAAGACTCCGTGCAGTGTCGCTTCCTCCGGGAGCTGTCCCCCGTCCTCCCTCCATAGCCCTACACCCCCAAGCTGCCCACGCGCTGCTCCGCAGGGCCAGGCCGCAGAACCCGCTGCTCAGCAGTGAGTGAGTGAATGGGCCAATGAGTCAGTGTGTGTGGCCCACCCACCGGCCCTGCCTGGAAGCTCACCCACATGGGCCTGGCACGCACGACCCAGCTTGGCTCCGTGACCCTGGACAAGGCCCTCCCTGTCCCACTAGCCACACAGAACTCGGGGAGCCAGGACACTGACCTGGGCCTTGCATGTCAGCGGGCAGAGGGCTGCAGGGCTTTGGGGTGGCCCCTGCTCCTCTGGATGTGGGGTCAGAGCCGGGGCTGGGACCAGGCACCCTGTTGGACAGCCCCCAGTGTGGCAAGTGCTCGGATGGAGACGTGCAGAGATGGGAAGCAGGTGACACTGGTCATGGTGGGTGGACCTGTACCCTGGCCTCAGGGCCGGCTCCATGGGTGGGGGATGGGCGAGGGCAACACCCTCCGCTTCCCACAGCACCTACCTGCGCACTCCAGGGCTGGGCGGCTGTGAGCAGAGCCCAGGGCTGCAGGGTCCTGTGGGCACTTCAGGAGGTGACTGGGGGCGTCACCCACTCCCGACAGGCAGGGGCAGCAGGAACAGGCTGCAGAGCGCCAGGAGCTGCTCACTGGCATAGGCAGGAGGGCCAGGGCTGGGCTGGGCGGGCTTCCCCTGTTGGGGCTCAGGACCTCTTCACTCTTTTTATTTTAAAATTTACTCCCATCTCATTTTCCTACTTGGTCTGCTCTGGAACGCCTTTCCAGACTTTTCATTTCTTCCTCCAGCTGTGAGGTCGCGTGCACCGTCTCTGGGCCGTGCTCCTTGCTCCCCTTAGCATGCACTCGTTCTGAGTCTCGGCTCAGGGCCATGACTGAGCTGACCAGCTTCGCTCTGCCCTCTCTCGCTGCGGCTCCCGTTGCCTTGCAGGAGCTGCTGTCTCCTCTCCGGGGGCAGGGAGCTCAGGAGGCTCTTCCCTGTCTGTGGACTTTGCCTCTCAGGTGGCAGTTGTGTGCTGGTGACCTTCCCAGTGGTGGCTCTTCTGGCCGTGCCAGTGTGTACCAGTGGCAGCTGTAGGTCAGGGCTGGAGTCGGGGAACCGGTATCCACGGACATGAATTTATTCTGGTACAGTATCATTCAAAGCAGTCTTCTCTGAGATCCTCTGAAAACAAAATCAAGCTCAAATGTAGTGTTTTAAAACTGTTCATTGTGATTCGCTTATTAGTGGGGCCACGAAAGCAACGCATTAGGTTACAGCCAGGAATTTTTAAAAAGGGGAAGAATTAGAGCATAAAATATGAATGCATCACATGTGCTAAGGGTGTCATGTGCTCAGGGCTGAGCTATAAAACCTAATTCGTCTTTTGATTTGGAGTCAAAACATTTGAAAGCCTTGCCCCGATTAACCTTCAGGATTTTTAAGTTCCTTTGATTCTCTTCTCTACCCTCTTTTCCTTCTCATGGAAATTTAAGAAATTGGTATTCTGTTTTTGTTTTTTTGTAGTTGAGATAAAGTAGAATTAGAACATGGTCTGATTGCGGGAAAGCCGGGCGGATCATTGAAAGCACCGTTACTTAATTTACCAGCGGAGGGCAGGTGTCCTGGGTTCCCATCAGCTGCTGCCAGGGCCTGGCCACCGGCAGGCTCCGCTGTGGATGGGCACTTCCTAGAGGGAGGATTAGAACTGGTTGGGGTTGGGGTGCCCAAGCCCTAACAGTTGATTTGTCCCGGGCATGCGGGTGGCCAGCGTCTGCTAAGGAGATGGCTGTGATTTTTGGATTTATTAGGCTCCCACCAGCGTGGGGAGTGCAGGACAGTGGAAGGAGGTTTCCGGAACCAAATGAGCAGCTGGTGTTGCTAATCCTTTTCTCTGGCAGTTTGACGTAGCTGTGGGTTTTAAGTGATGGTTGGTTGAATGTAGCATCTCTGGTTAGACCAGGTGACCATTCTTCACCAATTCCTCCTGCAATTCCTCATACCTTGTCTTGGGCCGGTTCCACCAGTCCTACAAGCCACAGTTTTGAAGGAAAACTGAGTATGTCAAAGGAACAGTCGGAAACCATGCCCTTCTCCCCAAAACCCACGGTGCGCTTATTGAGGGGCTTGTGACAGTGGAAATCACTTTGGGATGCTGTTTGAAACCCGGCCTTTTCATTTTAGTGGTGTGTACGAGGTTGTTTTCTTTACAGTTAAAATAAAATAAAAATATGGTCTCATTAGAAACCTTTTGACCCAGTCATCCTTATTTGTCATTGGCCTGGAGGACTGTACCTTAGGACAATTATTTTATACCCCTTCACATTCTAGCAAAACCATTAAATGACTTCCGTATTTCCCCAAAGTCTAGTGGCTTACCTGCCCAGGTGCTTCGAATAGACAACCTGAGATGACATCTGTGGTGAAGAATAGTTTTGAGGGAGTAACTCCGATCGTAGGCTTTTCTCGGGAGTAGGTTGGAATGCCCAGGTTCCCTGAGTTGTTACTACAGAAGAGACATAGGAAGAAGTGAGCATTGGGTGAACATTCCACGTTAAGTAAACCTTCCTCTGCCTGCCCTCAGGTGTCCTTCTGTTAATAATTTTCAAAGTCAACATCCTGTATGTTTTCCTGACCAATCTTTTGGGGATACTTGGCACATGTTCCATCTGATGAAATAAGAAAAAAATTGCAGATCTTCTCTCTCAAGGGGAATAATTAAATCATTTTCTCTTTTTTTATACAAGCATTTGCTTTAAGATATATTTATATTTCAAGGACTTTGATATTTTTTTTCAAAGCATCATTTCCTCATGCTGCCTCAGCCACATCATGGAACTCCTCCTTAGGCTGTTACCCAGTAGCACAAGTTTCTCCTGTAGGTTAAGTTCATGTGCTGAACGACTCAAAAGGAAGAGACGCTGCCTGCTTTCACGTGGAGTTTCTGTGTTGGTAGAGATTTCGCATCCTAATGCTTTGTAAATTAATCGAAACCACCTAGGTTTGAAAAGTTCGATTTTTCAAACTTCAAAACCATTGTGTACCTCTTTCCTTTGTAGCCACTGTCTTCTTGACTCACAGGTCTCCCTGTTCAGCACTTCCCACTCCTGCGGCTTCTCCTGTGCTCCCGGGGCCCAGCCCTTGTCTGTTGTTACACTACTGTCTTCTAGAACAGAGCAAGGTCTCCACGGCATCCTTCCCTCTTCCTGTCCCAGCCCAGTGTCCACTTACAGTCTCTCCTCCATGCTTCACTGACACGTTACTCGCATTCAGGGGCTGAGTGTCACAGGAGAGTGGAGTGAGCTCGGGGTGGGGGCAGGCGCCCAGAGAATTGAGTTGTGTTTGTGACCAGCTGGGTGAAATTGTGCAGGTTTCCCAACCCTTGATCTTAGTAAGGAGAGGGTTGAGCCAGTGACCTGAAATCTCGGCCCGTTCTGATAGTGCCTGGAAAAGTAATTCACAATAAAGTGTGATTGGGGTTAGCCTGCTGAGGATGGGGGCGTGGATGTGGATTTCCGGACTCAAACAGTAGCGTATTGGTCCAAACACGTGTTGGATATAGTTTTGAGCATCTTCTTCATCGCACCCCCCCCCCACTCCCACCCCCCAACCTCGGACTGATGCAGGGAATAGGATGCAAGGAGTTGGTTTTCAGCCACTTAGGGGAGAAATCTGAGAGGTTAGAGTAGAAACATCTTCTGATGCAAAGGGTCTCCTTTCTTCTCAAGCCTCATTGTTGGTTATGAGTACATTCCAAAAGCCAGGGCAAAAACACACAAAGGCCGGCTCTGCTCACTTGAAGCCCTTTGTGTCCCTGGCTAGCTCAGGGCCAAGCCTCCCTGCCTCCCTGCCTCCCTGCCTCGCAGCCAGTGTCGCCCACTCGGAGGGTGCAGCACAGCCCCCGCACCTCCCTGGGTTCTCAGTCTCGGAGGGGCCTAGGCAGGCTGAGGTCTTGGCGTGCTAGGTGAAGAAGTCTGACCCTTCTGCATTATCGTTGCTGGTATTTTTCTCCAGGCACACGGTCACCGTATACATGTTTCTCCCTTAAAAATACCTTATGAAACACTCAGGCTGTATATTTTAGAGAATCGTGTTTAACACAATCTAGGTTTTGAAATTCCCATATTAGAGGGGCTTGGTGGTTTTTTTACTCACATTTTCATCGACTAAGGTACCAAACTCTTTCCTTCCCTCCCTTTCTTCCTTCCTGCAGGAGAGAAAAAGAAATGTAGAAAGGCTATAGAAACCACTAGCCCTTTAACCCTCAAAGGGTGAGCTGTAGACTGTGGGTAATAATATAATTCTATGGTTACCTTAAAAAACACACAAAACAACTCTAAAGCTGTATTAAAAAATCACACACACACACACACACACGGGAAGGAGGACTTCATATGCTTGGTATAAAATCCCCAAGGTAGGAAGAGCCAGCTGTGCACGTCCCACTCCTCCTGTTCCCCCACCGGCAAGTGCCTCTCCCTTGAAGACACCAGTTGCTTGTCTCCGTTGCTGCTTTAGGATTCTAGCCTTACTCGGTAAATCCCTGTTTTCTCCATGGTTACCTCAGACAGAACAGTCTTTCAATCTTGCATTCACGGCACATGTTCCCGCCATGCGGTCACAAAGCTGACATTGCAGCCTCGGCAAAGGTTCAAAGGTTATCTCTTTAAAATTCTCTGAAATCCCCTTTGGCACATCCATTTTGGCAGCTGGGTTAGAGCGGAAAGTGGTAGGGCCCTTGGCCCCTCCCCGTGCTTTATAAAAATAGGCACCTCTGGCCAGCGGGCGCGGCCCGGGCGCTCCTCCCGGCTCCATCAGCTGCGCCCGCCTGTATGGACGGCATCCCTGCGTGTGCGGACCACGTGGGGGCTTTTCAACGCCCGAAAATACTGCGCCCGGACACGGATCTGGAAGTCTTATTGGAGAGCCCTGCCGCCCTAGCCCAGGTGGGAGCTGCTGTTGTGCTGTGTTGATGTGTGTTTTGCGCTCTTTCTCTGGCTCAGCATGACCTGTGGCCGTCTGGGCAGCGACAGAAGGGAACCACGGGAACTTGGGGTTGTTTTCCAGCGAGGCGCAGTCACCGCCAAGCAGGAGGCACCGCGTGCCCCTCTTCCTGGGAAAGCGCTTCTGGGCGGAGGTCCGGGCACCCCGCCAGGCAGCACGGGCAAGTGGCTTTTTTCTGGAAACGGTTGCCTCTGGTAGCGGAGCTGACCTATTTTTGCGCTGATGCCGCGGAGCCTCGATGTCTCTGTGGTCTCTGTGTGCACTGACCTCCGCGGAGCGGAGCTGGGCGCAGCCATGGGGGTGCGTTTCCTGGTTGGGGCTCCCGTGTCAAAGCCGCTGCAAGCGTCTGGTGTGGAAAAGTCTGACTTCTCATTTTGCTTTCAATGTAGATGCTGGTCGCCTCGATGTCAGCTTTCGCGTCAGAAACGAGCGTGGCTCCCTTGCCTGTTGAATTTGTTCCTGCGTGTGTTATATGTAAAAAGGCATGGAGAGTCACGGCTGAATCTTTCTCTCCTGTGATGACTTGTGCAAGATTTCTTAAGTTTTTATGTACTGGTCCTCTTTTCCTCAAGAGTAGATTGTATGGACTACCAGTCTTTCGCTGGTAGGCATCCCTCCCCCTCACCAAATTTGTGTACATTGGAAGTATGTTCCTTTTTTAGTGAACACTTTTAGAATGAGATTATTGTCTTGTGCATCACACACATACTTTCTCTCTGAAGCTGCATGATGGTTCAGTTTGATCAAAAAGCACCCTGGACACTTTATAGACCTCTGATGCCGAATGTCCTCGATGGATCCTTGGTAAGAAAGTGTTTTAAAGTGCACAGCGAGGGCACTTGAGCATAAAACTACAATCACACCCTTGTGTGTTAATTTTTGTGTGTAGTGAGACTTTAGTTCAACACCGGCTGCAAGTGAGAGGCAGCGTTTCCTGCCGGTGAAGGCTGCATCCTGTGGACCCTTACGCAGAGCCCCTCGAGTGGCTGCCCTGGAGGGAAAGGGGAGCAGCTGTAAAGGAGGCAGAGCCCAGGACAAAGTGGGTGCGAAGGTTTCTTATAAAAGTGCTCTCCCTTTGTGTGTGGCCATGCTTGTGCCTGTGGAGTCACTCATGCTGTTTTAGTCTCTGTTCCACAGTCACGAGGAGAGAAAGCAGTTTCGGTAAGCCAATGAGAACAACGGAGGACAGAGTGGGATAGATGGCAGTTGACAAGGAACCTTTGATCTGCTGGAATGAGAGCTTTGGTTTGCAGGGGTTGGCCATACATTTGCTAATCAAACCTGTGTATTAGCATTAGGGGCACTCCTTGAAGCCCCAAGTTACATGAAAGCTAAAGGATGTACCACTTTACGAAGTGGATAATAACATTCCAGAACCTGTTACCCTGCAGAGGTAGCCTGAATTAGCAATATAAGTGAATTTAAGAAGGGCATACATAAATTCATGGACACTAGGATGATGGTGATTCTGAAGAGGAAATAAAGACTGTTTGGGATGCAGCTCGGAGATTTGGAAATTGAGGTCCCGAGAGGCTCTGCCTTGGGTCTCCACAGCCATGCACAGTGCTCACTCCTCAGAACTCGGGTCTGCCTAGGACTCACTTGTGCTGTGATTTGCTAAATATAGAGCAGTTGGACTTAGAATAAGCAGTGAATAAATGCCATTGTGATGTTTCTCTTCCTCTAGGCTCTTTTATTAGCAATTATTGTGAAGACATCTGAGAGAAATTATGTGTATATTACTGTCACTGTTATTTACTTTATACACTCTAATATTGTGTGTACCTGTTAAAGGAAGTTTTAGAAAACCAATTTGTCATGTAAAAGGACTTATTACTGATGACAGATTAGAGCATTTAAAAATATTTTTTTATTTCAGAGAGGAAAGGAGAAGGGGGGAGAGAGAAACATTAATGAGGAGAGAGAATCATCCATTGGGTGCCTCCTGCACGCCCCTTCAACTGAGGATCGAGTTGGCAACCCAGTCATGTGCCTTTGACCGGGAATTGAATGGTGACCTCTTGGTGCATCGGTTGACACCTGACCACTGAGCAACACCAGCCGGGAGACAAATGAGAACTTTTTCACTTCATTTCACCAATCAGAAAGTAATTTTTTTTTTCTGATACAAATTAAAAACTATTTTACGCTAAAGGAGAAGGTTTAAGTAGCTCAGATATGTTGGCTGTTTTTCAGTCTGTGAAACAGCAGCAGTGTCTGTGGCCCGGAAGTCATCTGTCAGGAACAAGGGCAGGGGCACAAATGAAGTGGCCCCAGAGCAGCGCGAGCTGGGTAGTCGGTCAGCAAGTCTGTTCTGGGGTTGAAGACTCTGTTTGACCCTTGAGTGCGTTGTGACTCCTTCTCCCTCCCCCGGTTGCCTTTTTGTTGTTGTTATTCAAGGGAAGCTGACTTAATTGGAAGGAATTCAGCTGTAGTGTACAATGCATACAATAAGTGTTCAATATACATTTGTTGATTGTTTCTCATTTTTCAAGCGTGAAGGAGTAATTTCAAGAAATTGTGTACTGTTTTTCTCCCTTAGTCACGCCTAAGGATCAGATTTTCCTTTTTGAAATAAGAAAAGAGGAGGGGGGAAAAGCATCTAAATTGTTTAGAAGTCTCAGTTGGGAGCTTAGCTGGAGGGACTGTAGATTGTGGAGCAGTTGTAGGATCTTGACCTTGTAAACTTTATTTATTATCTTCTAGCACATTATTTTTGACTGGACATGTTGACATAATAAAATTTCCTCATGCAATTGGTTCAGCCACACATTGGCTTAACATCTGAATTCCTGGCTGTGGGGAATTTTCAGTCTGTCTCTTATGCATGAAAAATAGCGTTTGATCTTTCTGTGCAGTTGGAGGCCAGCGGATTTTGCCACAGTAATGACTAAAATGTAGCTGTTGTGATCCTAGGATTTTTCCTGTGCTTTTGGCCTTTTCGTTTTGTAGAATTTACCTGGAGGGGCTCAGATGAAAAACAAAATTAAGGAGGCTTCTGCTGTTAGAGATAAATTGGTATAATAAACTTTTTGATAACTCTTAGCAACACAGCAATAAGTAACCCAAAATAAATTGCATTTTGTTCTAGATTAATGAAAAACACTGAGTTGGTTTAAGAAGTGATAGATATCACTGTGATGTTATTCTTCCTCGTAATGTAAACATCTGTGTTTTCCAATGGTCTTAGGCTCTACAGCAGCAGTTCTCAACCTGCTGTAGAGCCTAAGACCATCGGAAAGCACAGACATTTACATTACGATTCATTAACTGTAGCAAAATTACAGTTATGAAGCAGCAACGAAAATAATTTTATGGTTGGGGGTCACCACAACATGAGGAACTATATTAAAGGGTTGCGGCAATAGAAAGGTTGAGAACCACTGTTCTAGGCTATTAATTCTTTACTCACATACCACACATTGCACAGACCTTCAGCCAGCAGGCCAGGCCCATGCTCTAACCACTCAACCAAATTGGCCAGGGCCTTAACATTTTAAGGGTTTCACAGATTCTTTAATGTGCTAATTAATATGTGATGTTTTATTTTTGTAGCACATGTGTTTTTGACTCTGGAACTCATTTCTGACTGCAGTTGGTTAGCATTCCTTGTAGGAGCCACAGAGAAATGCGGCCAGGAATTCAGATGCTAAGCCTGTGGGTGACTGAACCACTGCATGAGTCCTTCCTGGGAGATCTGCTAGTCGGCAGGAATTAGGGGCCATGTGAAGTCTTTGGCTCGCCCGTCCCAGTGAAAGGCCTGGAGCAGAGGAGGGCACCGGGGTAGCAGTCAGGGCTGAGCCCCGGGAGCACAGTCCTAGCCGGGCTCTGTGACTGAGATTGGACCAGGTGGTTCTCTGGAGCCTGGCCTCCTCCCACCTGTGTGTGCTGAGCTGCCTGTGTCCTGCCTTTTGGCTGGTGATACTGGAATGTGGGATATGGTGGAGGTGAACTCTTTATTTTAAATTATGAAAGTACGGAAACAAAAACAGTAGATACTTGTGTAGCTACGCCAAGATTATAGTTGATGTTAACACTTTCGTCTATTTGCTTCATCTCTCTTTTTTTAAAGGGAAGAAAATGCAAGGCTGAAGGTCCACCCCATCTTTCCCCCACTCCCCTCCCTAGAGAGTGTCACATATTTCCTTTTCAATGCATGTGACTGTACTTTACTGTATTCCTGAACAATATATGCTACTATTGCGTATTAAAAATGTACACATAAGGAACTGTTGGACATTGAAATTGGGACTCAGACATTTTTGGTTATTATATGTTTATTTCTAGTCTGCAGAGGCAAGATTTGTTAAAGGAAAGAAATGGGGGAAAAATAGATACAGAGGCAAAGAAGTATTGAACAGACTGTCAAACTACAGCGGGAGGGCAGGGGAGGTTGAGGTGGGGAGGGGACTGTAAGAGATCAACCGAAGGACTTGTACGCATGCATGTAAGCATAACCAATGGATACAAGACACTGGGGGGTGGGGGCAGGTAAAGGTATGTACTGGGGGGAGGGGAGGCCGGGGGGGGAGGTCAATGGGGGGGGAAAAGGAGACATATGTACTACTATTTGTAATACTTCAAACAATAAAAAAAAGTATACAAATGGTATCACATTGCATTAACCTTTCGTTGCTTTCTTTTCAAATTCTGCATTATAATTTTTAGATTTGAACTGATTCAATATGTGGGTGTTACTACTTTGCTTTTTTAAATACTGTGTAGAATTCCATTGTATGACTATAAGAAACACTATTTTTCCCTTTACCTACTGTGTTAGAATTGGATTGTGTCCTCTTTCTGGCTCTCGGAAGCAGTATTACATCGAGTACCCTTTCTGGGACACTCGAGTGTTTCATTGGCATGTATTTATTTACATGGAAGTTGCTGGGCCGTAAGGCAGTGCACCCTTAAACTCAGTGGGGAAACTGCTGTGTAAAACTTTTTAGAAATAAAACAGGGAAAATAAACCTTGGTCATTTCTTCAATTTTCAAGTGTGAGCATGAAGTTCAGGGTAAGGCGAAATGAAAAATGGAGCGTGCAATTCTGCACATTTAACATAATACAGAGGCATGAAAGTTAATACTCAAATCCTTTGTTAAAGTAGTTTCCTAAAATAAGTATTAAAGTAAATGAATCATTTTTAGCTGTACGTTCCCTCTCCAACAATGTTAGAAAGCATTAAGATTTCTTTAAATATTAGAATCATTTTTTTTTTTTGCGGTGTGTGCTCGTGTTCCACTTTAAGATCCTGCTTATTTAGAAATGAGTGAAATAAATTCTTGTTTTTCTTATTTTTAAATAACAAACAGAAACGCTGTCATCTCATGAATTTTCTGAAGATTTCCGTTTAGTTTAGGTCAGAGCTTTTCTTTTTATTGAAACCATGCTGAAGGCCCCGGCATTTGCAGTGACCACTCGGAGGGTTAGCGGTTAATAGCTGGGGGCGCTGTGCTGCTTCAGTGTGAAGCTCATTGTTTTGTGCTGTTGGATGAAGCGGGTTATACATGTCTCAAAGATTTGGATGCTACAAGTGCTTTCACTTCTATAATGAGTTTCTTCATCACTTTAACATTTTTATAATAACTTGATTTAGTGACCTTTTGGAAGACATTCATTCATTCATTCATTCATTCAACAAACATTTACTGATGGCAGGTCCTCTTCAAGGAAGCATAGCATGTCAGGAGTGCGGGAGCTTATATTCTAGTGATGAGGACCGAGTAAATGCATGGGTGCCAAAATCAGGAGTTAACTAACTAACTACTAGTAACTAAATTCGATCATCTCCCCGGTGATCAAATAAAATCAGAACGGCATGAAAATGATGGGGTTGGGGCTGTGCTCAGCTAGTTAGGCTGGTCGGGGAAGGGGAATTCTGAGCTAGAGAGGCTTTGTATCCTCAGCTCTCAGCACATGGTTCCTGGTCTCAATAACTTGCACTCAACTGTCTGGTAATCTTGTTTGCCCTGAATATGGTGCTGAGAGCTAAGAGGTAAACAAAAAGATTCTCAGGAGCCAAAATCGACTTCACCAAACAATAAAAGCCCGTGTGCTTTCCTCATGGACTGATCCAAACGATGCAGTGGGTTTCTCCATCCTCAGCAGATTCCATTGGGATCAAGTTCAGGGTCACGAGCAGTGGCTGAGTGCTTTGACAGCAAGCGAAGAGACAGCACAGTGAGACCAGAATTGTGCTCTGGGGCTGTGCAGACAGCCGGCAGCAGTAGGCTCAGCCTGTTGATTCGCGTTTCATAATGATGATTTGGTTGAAGATGTCGGAGACCCATCCAGTAGATCTTTGAAAGCCCTGTATCTGAAGTGATTAAGACAAAAATACTGCCCTGGCCAGTGTGGCTCAGGTGGTCATCCTGTGCCTGTTCGATTCCTGGTCAGGGCATGTGCCCAGGTTGTGGGTTTGATCCCCAGTCTCTCTCTCTCCCTCTCTCCCTCTCTGCCTCTCCCTTTCTCTCTCTCTAAAAATCAATAAAGATGTATTTTAAAAAATAAAAACAATATTGATCATTACAGAATTAGACTTTAGTTCTAGACAACTGAAGTATTATATTTAGAAATTGCTCTTTAAAGGTAAGACTTAGGAAATAATACTTTAGAGCGAACACTACAACTTTTAATTTAATAAATAATTGTAGCATCTGTGTAGAATTCCAAGTCGGATTATTATATTGCTGGTTATAATAGCAATATGAATTAATAGAGAAGGCAGCCCCATTTCACAGGTGGACATGTAGGGCAAATATCATTATAATTGACCATATTCCCACACCCGAGGCACAGTAGGACTTGGATTTAGATTTTATACGTTTCTAACCCAGAGAGTCTTTAGCTGGAGTTCGTACCCGCTGTTCTGTTCCGTGGCTCTCACGTACGGGCAGTGGGCTAGCCGATGGGCACCAGCCCCAGGTCTGGCTGCTAATGACTTAGCCCGTGTATCTAGAAGGAGAGCAACTAGGTTGAATCGTGACATCTCCCAACAGAGGTGCTTGCTGGCTTCCCCCTGCAGCCAGGTATTCTGCAGATTGCTGCCGTGGCTCCATGGAAGATTTGCTTATACTGTCCCCCACCCGGCCTGCCTCCCTTGCACCCCAGCCTGCCCCAAAGCTCTTCAGAGCGGAAGTCGGTGGCGATTTCCTACGTCGTGACGGCTCTGGTGCTAGTAGACTCCTTCCTGTAACATCCTGTTGTCGTTTCGCTTGGAAAATAGAGCCCCCCCACCCCAAACAGCACTTCCATATTGTGTGTGCGAGGTTGCTGTAAACCAGAAAGCAACGTGTTAAAGTGCAATTCAGAGGGGAGCTTGCTGGCGGTGTTGACTGAGCTTTGCAGTCACTTTAACGCCGGCAGAAGTGTTAGCCTAGCTGCTTCCAATCAAACTGCAGACACTTGTGTGCGATGCAGTATTAGATATCAAATCAGACAGATGGGCGGTGAGCGCAAGGCTATGTGTTGTGGGTAGTATGTGGTATGCCAGCATGTGGAGTTGTATTTTATGGAAATTCTTGGGCTTGGCTTGTGGCAGGGACATACATTCATTATGAGCTATCAAACTGTAAAATAAATAAAAGTAAAGAATTCAACTGTGCCGTTGAGTGGTTTTTCAGTACAAACTTGCCGGCTCTACTGACGTGGGCTCTGTGTGACGGGGGCACTGTGACCACCGTGGTGGCCGGACGGTTGGTCGTCATTGCCGATAGGTCTTTGAAATACCTTGATTGGTTCAAAAGAAGTGGGAACTTTAACTTCTTACGTTTTTTCCCTTTACTTCATTGTACGTGTTACGGATTGCAGCGCTAATTGGTCTCAGAGGCAAAGTATTTAATATTTTCTCGTTTTACCATTCCCTGCTTTCATCATTCAGTAGTCTATAGTGCATTTGTTTCTGAAGTGTGTATCTGGAACTGATCACTGAGTTCTTAAGTGTGTAGGCTTCTGGGGCTCAAGTTCTTGGAGTTCTCAGCTGGACCATATTGTGGCATTAACAGAGCGCCTTCACCGTCCTCGTCTCCCGTGTGCTGCTTTCGGCCATCTAATATCTCGTTTTTTCTTTTCCTGTCCTGCTCTCTCTCCTAGTCAGAAAGTCAGTAGATTTCTCATTAAAAAAGGAAAGAAAAAATATCAACTGTGTACTTAGGAGACAGAAACGACTTTTTTTTTTTTTTTTTTTATTAATAGTGTTCCAGGACTGTAAATTAGAGCTGGAGAAGACTCATTTAAGGCCATATTTTTGTTTATACCACTTATTTTTTTCAGTGCAGTGCACTGCTTTACATCATTACCTGTTTCATCAACTAGGGAAATACTATCCTTGTATTAGATTGAATACTTTCCTTCAGTAACTCATATTGATGGTTATGTTATTTGACGTGCATAATATTAATCTAAAAGGGTTTCATTGGTTGTAAAGCAGTGTAGGTTTGTGTGTGTGTGTGTGTGTGTGTGTGTGTGTGTGTGTGTGTGTGTGTTTAGCAAAATAGTCAATGGAATTGCTAATGTAACTGTACTGTATGTGCTAAAAACGTAATTGGGAAGTTTTGGCCTGAGTTGAAAGAAGCATGCGCCCTATACCTGCACCCAAACCACAAGATTCTGCAACATGGGAGTTAATGAACTTGCACGGTTGGCATTCATTTTCTTCATGTGTGTGTATATGAGAATGGATTAACATAACGCTTAGATATTTTTAAATGTCAGTATTAGGAGCCCGCCCTCCCCTCCACACACACACTGCATTTTTATGAAGTTACTAATATTTGCTGTCTGATAAAAATAGTATTTTTTAAAGCAAAGCCAGATTACCTTTGGCTTTCATTGATAGTATGTGAATAGAAGGCAGGGTGTCGATTTATGTAAGGGAAAGAATATTAAAAATATTGAACTCAGTTGCTTAGCAAAGAGCCCGTTTCATGTTGCTGAATTGAAACCGTGTTTGACTTCAGTGAATCGCCCCTCCTGACTTTCTCGCTTCCTTTGCCTGACTTTCTGACAGATGCCGCCTCAGTACGGACAGCAAGGTGTGAGTGGTTACTGCCAGCAGGGCCAGCAGCCGTATTACAACCAGCAGCCGCAGCCCCCGCACCTGCCTCCGCAGGCGCAGTACCTGCCGTCCCAGTCCCAGCAGAGGTACCAGCCGCAGCAGGTGAGCTGCCCTTCCCCAGCTGCCCTTCCCCAGGCCTGGCTCTGGCCCCGCTTCACAGAGTCCCTTCTTGGTGGGAAAACGTAGTTTGGAGAAAATGCCAACCTATAACCTAATCTAAACTGTTTGTTTATGGATGGGTGTTCGAAGTTGAAAGGGAGGAAGAATGTTTAATAGCGTCTTACATTACCGGATAGTGACAGCAGAAAATGTCAGACTTTTCGTGTTTTTTTGTCATTTGTGGTTTTGAATCTTTCAAGAAAGTGGTCTGTCACTTTGAGGCTTCTGTTGGTACATTCATGGTATTTTTATCGTGAACTTCTTTTGTTTTGCTTTTGGTTTTAATGGCAAGCACCACTATATTAAAACACCGATTACTTTGGCGGTGTTGTTCTTTCGTAACCAGCTTATAAACAGACAGCCACTTCATTTACAATATATTACAAGACTAAAGGGACTCATGTACTCGAATAAGTATATGAAGCAGCTTCTAGTTTAAATTCGCCTCATTAAATACTCTTGTAGGTTATGGGCTGTACATTTCAGCTTGTATAATTTTAGAAAAATAGTTTATGTGCATTTGGTAAATATATGCATTTGGTAAAATTGTTCAGTTTCCTCGTGTTTTAGAGACTGTCATTAGGGAATACTAAAGCATCATGAGCTAGGGACTCTTACTTTGAATCCAAATAGAACTTTCATACACTTCCATCATGAGCATCTTGATGAAACTTTCCATTTTATTTTATTTTTTCCTCCTCTTTCTCTTTTGTGGGGTAGGGCTGGTGAAGAGACGGGAAGACGTGACATTGACTTTTCAGCGTTTAAAATGCTTTTTGCACATTCTGAGATTGGTTGAGGCTAAGCAAAATATATAAATATATGAAGCTTAATTTTAATCAGTTCAGTTGAATTCTTAAGCATTATCTTGGGTTCATTGGAGTCTCCCACGTCACTTTTATTTAAGACTTCTAAAAGGAGTTTATGACTTTAAACAAAATACATTAAACATGTTAAATCCTGTCTTTTGCATACATGTTTTCAAAATTTTGTTACCATGTAAAGGGATTTATTGACGGAGGAATGTACCTTATTTCCAAGTTATTTGTTCTGGTCTTTTATTAAACTGGGAAATTAAAACCCTTCTCCTATCTTTTCCAGTGAAAGCCTGGTGTCTGGGTTTATGAGAGGTACAATTACAGGTTTTCAGGGGTTTTCAGAACTGATTGAACTTCTCTGTAGATGTAGAATGTTTTGTCATGTCATCAAAATTTAGGAAGGACTCAGTAGAGAGATTACATTACTCATTTTCCTTCAGTGTGCTGAAATGAACCTCTGATTGTAAAACCAATTTGATTAAGGATTCTGAGTGCCTGTCATTTCCTTAAGACCAAGCTCAAAATTTACTTCCTTTAGGAAGCAGCCACTGATGACTTCTGCCACATGGCAATTAGTTATTTAATATCCTCCACATTTAAATATTTAAAGCATACTACAGGTAAAGTCGTACTTTAATGAATAGTATTTTAATGGGCTTAGTTTAGGTTTGTTTTATGCTTTGATACATATCATTGTATAGGAAATACTACATAACCATGACTTTTTAACATAAATATTGTGTTTATTCTGAGAAAAACCAGATATTCCTCAGAGTATGTTGGAAATGTTTTATTTTCATGCTCCCTAACTGTTGAGTGTCTCGTATTTTTCAAGTTTCATTAAACTCATGACGGGACAAAGCAGTGGAAGGCAGACACGTTTCGGTGGCCTAACCATAGGGTCTGGTTGACAGGGACGGTTCGCTGTTTTTTCTGTGTTCAGACTGACTTAGAAAGTTCCTCTGGGAAGTGAGGTCTTGTATTTTAGATATAGTTAGCATCTCCGAAAACAGAAGAATTCCCCCAAATATATCCAAAAACAAAAATAGCCAATAAAATATTTTCAAAATCAAGCTGAATTTTAATAAGAATTTGTAATACTGAATTCACATACATTTAAAAACCAAAGTAGTTTAAATATGTTTAATGTAATAAGCCAGTTTTTCACAACAGACATAATATTCCTTTCTGCAGACTCAGTTTTGTTTCCAAGCAGAGCATACATAGATTTTATATTAGGGAATCAGTCAGCAGATAATACTTCATGTGTCTTGTCAATGTGATTGATACAGAAGGTAATTTTAGAGTTCCATTAAGATAACTCACTCATTTTCTGTCTTTAACAATTTTTAATATATAATGTTTTGAATAATCAATACATTCATTTGCTTTAAAAATTAAAAAGTACAAAAAAAGGTCTCCCACCACAGTTCTTCTTGCCTAATTCACCACCACTCCCTCCTTTGCCAGATAACCACTGTATTAGTTTATTGTCTTTCTTCCCAGAGTTTCTTTATACAAAGCAGCAAAATACCGTATTTTAATTTTTACACACATGATGGCATACTATAACATACTATTGGTACTCTCTATTTTTTTTGTAACTCCGGTCCCCATTCACTTAAATATATTTTCTGTAGATCTCTGCAAAAAAGTACATAAGGTAGTCCTTTATTCTTTTTTATATAGCTTTATTTATGAACCTACCCTAATCTAGTTTACCAGTTCTCTTTTTTGTGGGCATTTAGATTATTTTTAGTTATTTGCAATTTAAACAATATTGCCATGATACACTTTGAATATGTGCCATTTCATAAATGTGCAAGCATATCTGCAGGGTAAGTTCCTGGAAGTGACACTACAGTTACAATTTTGGAAAATATTGCCAGATTGTTCCTCTTAGGGGTTGTTCCAGTCTATACTCCCACCATCGATGTGTGAGAGTACTTGTCTCCTGGCACATGTGCCAAAGGCATGGTTTTATGAAGCTTCTGGATTTTTGCCAATCTGATCATGTAGTTTTGATTTGCATTTATCTTGTGATTGATGGCTGAACATCTTATATATTTAAAAGTAGCTGTGTTTCCTTTTTTCCAAGACTTTAACCTCATTTTTTTAATCTTAAATTTTTCTGTTTAGTTGTTGGTCTTTAAAAAAATTGATTTATGAAAACTCATTATATATTAGGGAGACCAGACCTTTGTGATTTGAGTTAGTAACCACTATCCCTCATCTTGTCATTTGTCTTCTGACATATTATGGGATTTTTTTTTTAGGGGGTCATGCAGAGGGGCAGTATACGTATACACATCCGATTGGTTAGGATAGAGATTCATTATAAGGAATTGTCGCACTTAATTATGGAGACGGGCAAGTCCAGACTCTGCTGTGTGGGCCTGCGCTGGAGACCCAAGAGGGCTGCTGTTTCGTGGTGGTCCAAAGGCTGACGGCTGGAGACCCAGAAGGAGGGCTCACGTGAAGATGAAGTCTGAAGGCCGTTGGCTGGTGATGCCCTGTGGCTTCCAGAAGCCGGTCTTTCTGTTCTAGTCAGACCTTCAGTTGATTGGATGAGGTACCCCTCATTTTGGGGAGCAATCTACTTTATTGAACGTCACTGATTTACATGCTAATTTCATCCAGAAACACTCCAAGTTGACACATAAAATGAACAGAGTTCTCTTTTCCCAATTGATTGGAGATGCCACTTTTATTAGTTGCTGAATTTCCTTAGGTACACTGTGTGGGGTTATATTCTCGACTTCTATTTATTGGTCCTTCTCTTAATGCCCCAGTACTATACAGTTTTCATTATTTTTTTCATTGCTGGTAGGGTTAGTATTATCTTCATTAGTTTTCTTTTTCAGAGTTTTCTTGGCTATTTGTGTGTGTTTGTTTTTTCATATGAACTTTTAATTTTCTACCATGCTTCTTCCTAAGGATGTTGTCTTTTTAGTTGTTATTATAATATGGTCTCTTTTTGTTTTTTTCATTATATCTTTTTCTGTGGAACAGATGATCCTAGACCACTGAGTTGGGGGTTTTGTCACACTTCGCTATGGCGGACATGGTTGGACATGGTTTTGTCACACTTTGTTATGGCGGACATCACCTTCCTGGGTGATGCTGTGAGGGCATTGCATCAGGATGAGCGCAGTGTTTCGTTGTCCCACAGTAGTGACGTGAAGGTTGGTCATAGATTCGGGTGCGGATGGCCTCTGGGGCCACTTTAAATGGAATTCTCTTCATGAGGTTTTGCAGACCACACCATTAAGTGTTAATTTTGACCAGAGACCCTGGTGATGGTTAGACTGGAGTTGCTCATTCTCAAAGGGGCCATTTTTTAGTTCCTCGTACTTTTGAGTATTAAGTTCAAGTGAGGAATTTCTCTCTTCCGTTTAGAGGGGATTCATGCTCTTAACTGAGAGGTATTATCTCATATTTCGCTCCCCTTTGGCAAGCCCTATACTACCTCTCCTTTCCCTGTTTCCTGTGTAGTTATCAAATGGAAAGTTAAAATCTGAGCAAAGGTCCGCAGCGTCTAGTGCTCTTACTTTCTATGTTCGTGGTTTACTTTCTGTATGTATCTAGTTTTACTCACATTAATGCCAAGTCCCTGATGCTTCTGAAAAGGCATTGTATCCATATTTTAGATCTTTCAATGAGTAGACATTTAGAACATGTAATCTGCCATGCTGTTGGAACTGGGACTGTCTTAATATTTTCTAGTTAATTTGACATCCCTTACACAATTTAAAACTATACACATGTAATATAATGGATAATATAGAACGTACAGGCAGTACATTCCCATTATATAATGAAACTTTTCTAATGTCTCCTTTATGCTTTCTAAGTAAAATTCACAGACCTTATGGATACAAAATTCATAGATGGTATAGATTACCTGGACAAAATTTCAAACAAGTCAGAAAAATGCACTAACTGTATATGGAAAAGAGAAAGAAAGTAGCAGATGATAAAATATTGAATATTTAATTAGATAAATGCTTAGGCTTGACTGTATTAGGAGAGTTGGGAGAAAGATGCTTGTGTGTATTTGTGGGGTCACTGTGAACTTGACCGCTACCCAATGTGACCGATCCAGGAGCATTAGCAACTCGTTTCATAAGCAGGTTATTAGTGGTGAGCAACTCTTGGTCAAAACAAAGTCTAATCTTCCCTCAATATACATGGTAGTCTTATTCCTGGAAAATTAAATGTATAGGAAAATTATTTTAAGAGTCCTTTGGAATTGGGTTCTAGGTTCAGACAAGTAATTAACGTTTTGTATTGTTTTGTTTTTAAATCTAAATGAATGTTGGGATTTTTGAAGGTAGTGTGGGACACAACTGTCTGTTGGGTCAGAGTCTCATACATTGTAGGACAATCTCTCATCCCCACGCTACACCCACTGAGTTTCCCTGTGTTTCCTCATCCTTGGGACAACCACCTGCCTCCTTGAAAGCTGGAGTATATATAAAAATTACTAGTGGCCTGGTGCACGAAATTCGTGCACATTAAAAGGGGATTAATTAGAGGAAATAATTTAATTTTGCTATTTGCCCTTTCTCTATAATAGAAGTGTCAAAGATGAAAGAAAATTAGTAAAATGTATATGAAAATCTTCCTCTGGTCAGAGTCTGGGGCTCACCACAGGACCCAGAGTCAAGTCCCCGCCCACCCTCATGCACCTCAAAATTGCGTGAGACCCAGACCCAGCCAGCACCCCCCACATTGGGCTAGGTCCAGACCCGGCCAGTCCCACCCTTGTCACGCCCTGCCAGGCAGGGGGCATAGCCTCAGGTCCCCCAACCCAGCACTGGGAGGGGGGGCGCAGCCTCAGGTCCCCCGTCAAGCTCCACCAGCAGGGGGGTACAGCCTCAGGTCTCCCATCAAGCCCCACTGGATGGGGGTGTGGCCTGAGTTCCCCCGAACCAGCACTGGGGGTGCACCTTGAGGTCCCCCGTCAAGCCCCACTGGGTGGGGGGTACAGCCTGAGGTCCCCTGTCAAGCCCAGCCAGGCAGGGGGGCACAGCCTCAGGTCCCCTGGCCCGGTGGTGGGGCGGGGGGTATGGCCTGAGGTCCCCTGTCAAGCCCCGCTGGGTGGGGGTTGCAGTCTGAGGTCCCCCAGCCTGGCGCTGGGGCAGGGGGAGCAGCCTGAGGTCCCCTAGCCCAGCACCAGGACAGGAAGCACACCTTCAGGTCCCCTGTCAAGCCCTGCCGAGTGGGGGGCGGGGGGCGGCGGCGGTCCCCTGTCAAAGCCCCATGGGGACGGGGAGGGGGTAGCCTCAGGTCCCTGCTGATTGCTCGTTAAGGCTCCTTATGGGAACTTGGCCTCAGCTGTGGGTGCAGCCATCTTTGTGATGGAGTGATGGTCAATTAGCATATTCTCGCTTTATTAGATAGGATGCTTCCTAACTTTTTTGAAATAAAATTTATATATAATATGAATGACCTAGATACAACGTTTTAAACATCAGTATAGTGCCCTAAATGTAATGGGAAGAATAAAAAGTAGTTTTTCATAAAATGTTGTTTTTCCTAAGTTCAATGCTCAGACATGTCTACACTTGAAGACTTGTGCAATAGTCAGAGGTTTGCCACCTATGGCGTATGATAACCATGACCTCTCCACTGATACAAACAAGAGTGATACAGATATGGTGTTGCGTGAACAGCTCAAAATTATGAGCAGGATTTGAATCTGTGGGATTTATCACCACCCAGCAGTAAATACAGAAAATGCAAACACACAACTTTTAAAAGAACATGTTTACAGAGTTGTTCCAAGAATCAAGTAGCCTGGAGGGAGTTCCCTGGTGTGGGACCCTGACCACCGGGTGGTCTGTGTTAATTCCCTTTCCCCTGACTGGTCCTCTGCTGTCCAGCTCACTTCAGGACTGTGACGCTGACTGACAGCCTTGCAGAGCCCTCTCTGTTCTCATAGCTTGAAACTATACTTTTCACAGCCAGAAACATCTTCTTTTCCTTAGAGAAGATTTGTAGGTGGTAACTTTATTCAAGTGAGTCCCAGTTCATTTTAAGAGAAAAGATATGTCAGGATGGATTTTTAAAAACCCTAGTGTAAAGTGGCTAGAGTGTTTAAGACTTGGGCTTTTGGGGTATAGTTTTTCTTCCAGCTGATAGAACGATCTCAGACTTTGAGAGAAATATTGGGTATTATGAATGCATATTTCTCAAGATACAACTTTATCTTTTTATTATTCTTTTAACCTTAGGTTTATTGAAAAAATTGCAGAAGATAGAATGGGTAGGAAAAGCAAAATGTAAACCATTTATTGAACTTTTTGTGCTTGGGAATGTCCTATATGCTGGAAACCCAGTGATTAATAAGACACTGTGTCCAACCTGAAGGGGCTCCGGTCCAGTAGAAGGGCCGACATGCACAGGTAATGACAGTACAGTGGGACGGGGGTTTCAAGCTATGGCCTGGTGCTGGTAAACGGGCCCTAGAGGAGGACTTGAGGAATGGGCAAGCTTGCTGGGTAGAGAAGAAGAAATGATCATGGGGTTGGACCAGTTTATTGTTCTTGAAAGTAGAGGGCAATGCCCAACCTTGAATGATACTGACCTGGACTCTGAGGTTGGTTAAAGAGTCAGTGTCATTTCGAAGGAACATATTAATTATTTTTGGAATTGTTGGAATTGTTGACTTGTATTATTTTTTCTTAATGATTGAAAATGAAATAAAAGGTTATTGTTTAATACTTTTTAAAACGGAAAATAGTACTTGCTTGGCGGGCCACATGGCAGTGCGTCAATCTCTCAATAGTTGAACCAAGTGAAAGTCTGAGTCAACTTACATGTGAGTATTTAAATATGTTCTAAACTAGAGGCCTGGTGCACGGATTCATGCACATTGAAAGGAAATTGATTAGAAGGTGGCCTGCGGGGCGGGACTGGTGAGACGGGCTGTACACGCCCGGGAGCCAACCTCCCGTGGTCCCTCCCCGGCCAGCCACACCTGGGGCAGTGCTGGGGCTTGAAGGGCATCTGCAGAGTGAGCGGGCTCCCTCCTGCAGGTGCGATCCCTTGGCCTGGCCTGAGGGGATCGGGCCGAAACTGGCAGTCCAACATCCCCTGAGGGGTCCTGGAGTGCCAAAGGGCACTCTGCAAAGTTACTGTTGCTCGGTAGCTTCTGTGTTGACCGTCTGCCCTCTGGTGGTCAGTGTGCATCATAGCTGTTGGCCAGTCACTTAGCCTTTTATATATATAGGTACTGCTTTATTTAGACATCTTCGTGATCTGCTATTTCAAAAGAAGATGCAGTAAATGGAAAGCATTTGGCAAATGGGCATCATTTGAAAAGGAGATAGCTTTGGAGCATGAGGGTAAAATACTTTAAGCTTAATAACTTGTCACTCAAATAAATCACTAAAGGAGTTCAGAGATTAGATTAAGCACATTGGCAGTGCCCCATTGTGGTATAAACATTTCTTTATTGCTGTTGTTATTTAATTTCTCTAATCTATATTTCCTATTATTTATATGACAAAATGTTAACTTATAAGCTGTTGCTTATTCTGTAGCTTTTGTGAAAAATTAACCATAAAAGGCCTGTGTTCAATCATGGAAATACTCATGTCCTTTGCTTTATAAGATTTGTAATGGGAGCAAAGATAGGGGCATTTATTGTTTGTTGTCATTAATTTTATAGCATTTAGTTACTGACATTGGAGTCTATGAATTAACTTGATAATAAAAGCTTTGGAATATAGGTTGATAAAAATGGTTCTTGTTTTAAAGGTAATTGATTCCTGGGGAAGCCTTCCATCATGTTCGAGTCTTGAATCTCCTCCTTTCTCCTTGCTGTCCCTATTGCAGTGGTCTTTCTTAGCTTGGAACCACTGCTGGTGTGGCGGGGGAGCGGCTAAGGAGAGAACTTTTACTTTCAGGTCTGAGCAAGGCCACCCTAGACTTGAGGAACCACGTGACTGCTTCTGGGTCTTGGGTTGGAGCCTCCTGGCTGCTGGGAGGTGGTGCCAGGGCCTGGCTGCTGCATCAGCAGTGGGATGGCTCCTGGCCAGGCTGGCAGAGGTTAGGAGGGCGAAATGAGAAAGTGGCGGCTTTCCTTGCTCCGCTGCGTTTTTGCTCCCTTAGGAGACAGAGCGGGATAGTAAAAGCTCAGCACTAATTTTGAATATAGAGATAATTTGCTGCCTTAACAATTTCAGTTCATATAGAATGGTCAGTTTTATGCATTTAGGGGTGTGCATTTTGTTTCTTGTTATTCCTGAAAGCTTCTTAAGAATGAGTAAATAAGAGAAACTACTGAAGAATGAAGAAAACCATTTTGAGAATGTTAGAGCGTCATTTGACATGAATGTTCTGCTGTTTCAAATTGCTGTAGAAGTCAGGGTGATCCTAGTCAGTTGCAGCTATGGCTGCTTGGGCCTTTGCTGTTATTTTGTAAAAGTGGAGAAAAGAAAGAGAAAAACCCTCAAACTTGATACAGATCTCTTTCAGTAATAAAGCATTTTTTGGCTCTTTGGTGGAAAAATTTCAGTAGTTATTGTTTTTATGTTTTATATTATAACTAGAGGCTTGGTGCACAAAATTCACGGGGGGGAGGGGTCCCCTCAGCCCAGCCTGCACCCTTTCCAATCCGGGACCCCTTGGGGGACATCCGAGCCGGTTTAGGCCCGAGTTGGACATCCCTCTTACAATCTGGGACAGCTGGCTCCTAACTGTTTGCCTGCCTGATTGCCTCTAACTGTCCCTCCCCCCCGTCCCCCCTGCCAGCCTGATCACCCCTATCCGCCTCTACCTGCTGGCCTGATCACCCCTTACTGTCCCCCCTGCTGGCCTGGTCTTCCCCAACTGCCCCCCTCTGCTGGTCTGGTTGCCCCTTACTGCCCCCCCCACCCCCACCCCTCACCGCCAGCCTGGTCACTACCCCCACTGGCCTGGTCACCCCAAACTGTCCCCCCTGCTGGCCCGGTTGCCCCTAACTGTCCCCCCTGCTGGCCTGATTGCCCCCAACTGCCCCCCTCTGCCAGCCTGGTCACTCCTAACTGCCCCTCCCCATTGGCCTGCCCCCCCTTCCAGCCTGGTCGCCCCTATCTGCCCCCCTCTGCTGGCCTGGTTGCCCCTAACTGCCCCCCCCTTGCCAGCCTGGTCACGCCCAACTGCCCCCCTCTGCTGGCCTGGTCGCCCCACGCAGCCAGCTGTTCAGACGTTTGGTCGTCCCTCACCAACCCCCCTGTGGGGATCCCCTGCGGGATTGGGCCTAAACCGACAATCGGACATCCCTCCCACAATCTGGGACCTCTGGCTCCCAACTGCTGGCCTGCCTGCCTGCCTGATCGCCCCTAACCACTTTGCTTGCCTGCCTCATTGCCCTTAACCACTCTGCCTGCCTGCCTAATCGCTCCTAACCACTCTGCCTGCCTGATCACCCCTAATTGCTCACCTGCCTTCCTGATCGCCCCTAACTGCCTTTGCCTGCCTGATGGCCCCTAACCACTCACCTGCCTGCCTGATCGCCCTAACCACTCGCCTGCCTGATCGCCCTAACCACTTGCCTGCCTGCCCAATCACCCCTAACTGCCTCTGCAGCTTCATCCTGAATGACGTCCAGAAGATCCTTTGGCTGTCCGGTCTAATTAGCATAATATACTTTTATTATTATAGATAATCTGGTAGTTAGAAATACAGGATTTGTCAAACTTACCAATTATTTTGGCCAAGAACATTTCATTGCTGGCTTGCTCTTGAAGAGGTATACAATGTCTTGACTTTTCTCTCTTTCCTGGCACTACTGATCATTGCTATAGTCTTTTCCTCTTAATTTCCAGGATATTTTTCACTGCATTCTTTTGCTGTAAGACTGCCAGTAACAAACAACAAAATGTGTTTTGTAGCACATTGCTACCAGGCAATGTAGCTGTTAACATGATAAATATTCTTGGATGTGAGCCCAAGTTTTGTTCCGTTTCATGTGTTTATCCTCATACATTTATTTTGTATTGCTATGTCTAGTTCTGAGTGTGAGCTCTGAGAAGTCACTCAGTCAGCCATCCACCAGGTTCTTATTGAGAGCTCCGCATGGAATTCACGAGGAAACAAGAATCTCATTCAGGAGACACACAAACAGATAGTTAAAACACAGCATCGGAAGTTCTTTTAGAGGGCTGAGCCGAAGTCGGCAGGAGATGGTTTTGTGTGATGGTGGAGTTCATTTCTCCCGGGATCTTGGGGACAGCCAGATGCTTCACAGATGCAGCAGGAAGGACATCCACTTGGGACCGGGACTGAGACAGAGAGCCACACATGCAGACACGTGGCCCTCTGGGAGCCCCTGCGCAGTCAGTGGGTGAAGCCAGGGACATGCAGTGCTCCACAAGAGGCCAGGTGAAGCTGGAAGGGATTTGATGAGCTGCTCTGTACCAGACCGAGGACTGAACTTCATTGTGCCCGCACCGAGGAGGAGGCCTTGGCCACGCAGTGCACCATGCCATCTGTGGTTTAGCATGTCTGCTGTGCGAACATGTGGGCCAGCGAGTGTGGCACAAAGTGGCCAGTGAAGGTGCTGGCAGTTGGAAAGGGGAAGGGGGAGGGGATGACAGTGATTGGGGTTTGGTAAAGCATCAGATGGGTGTGATGGTGCAGGAGATCAGGTGTAAGGAGGACAGTCGGGAGAGTCATTTCTGGACTTGAGTGCGTGGGGCTCTACCTACAGTAGAGAGGTTCCAAGTGTGGTGAGAGTACATGGGACTCAAAGTAGAGATTTGGAAGTCATCACCCTCTGGGGCCAGCGTGGAGTCCTGGGCTAAGTCTGAGGGACCCAGCTTTTGGCGCAGACAGACAGGGGAGGCAGCAGTGGGGCAGCAGTGAACGTCGTCTGTGATTATGTTGGGATACTTCTTGCTAACGGTGCACAGAATAAACGAGGATAAAGCACAGACGCTCCTCACCGGCCATGCCTGGTGGAGGAGGCTGAGAGGCGGAGAAGCTGAGAGACAGAGGAGGCTGAGAGGCGGAGAAGCTGAGAGCGGAGAATGCTGAGAGGCAGAGAAGCTGAGAGATGGAGGAGGCTGAGAGACGGAGAAGCTGAGAGGCGGAGGAGGCCGAGAGGCGGAGAAGCTGAGTGTGGCTCCAGAAGGAGCTTGTGGGCCTCTGGCCACAGGCGCTGCTGCCGCTGTAATGGCTCACATGAAACAGACGCTGCATGCTGTTTTCACTTCTCCTAAAAGGGAAAATTCTCTTCTGCTTTTTCCTGTTAGCACGAACAGGTGCCAGTGTAGATCTTTTCTAAAAGTGAAGTGGCATGAAGCGAACTCGGGAAAAGTTACCCAGTGTGATGATACCCTATCAGAGGCACGGCTTTGTGTGCGCGTGGCCGGTGGCGCAGTCACGGTGTGTGTGTGCAAACCGGTGCACAGGCGAGTGTGCTCCGCGTAAGCTTGTAAGAAGCAAGGCCGGGGGGAGGCTCTAGCACCGGGCAGCTTGCTTGTAGGCTGCGCACGGCTCTCTTCTCGCTGTTAAGTTAATTACTCTCTCTGCTCTTCCTGAACTGAAAACGAGGACGTACCAGAAAGCGTAAATGCACCGAGGGGGGAAGCTCAGGTTTGTTAGACATAAGCCATGTCTTTGTTAAAGCGGCCAAGCACAGACTTCCCAGTCCCCGTGTCAGTCACATGGAGATGACAGTTGCCTTTGTTCCGAACTGGGGACCTTTCTGGATGCGCTCTCAGTGAAGTTAATGCTAATGTTCAAACATAAAATTGAGGCGGAACAAGTTTCACTTTCAGCGATTCTCACTGTCTCCCCCCTCCCTCCCCCCCGCAACTGTATTTAATAATGGAAAGCCTCTTGTGGTTAGGAGACTTTGGTGGAATCTACTTAGTTTGAACTTTTAAAGCCGTAAAATTCTCTGATAGCTCAGTCTGTTAAGTGTTGCTTATTTCACAGCGGACAGCTTCTAAATGGAAATGTGTGTTCGCTATAGTTGTAATGGTTTTTTTTTTCAACTTTAAAAATAATCAGTTCATTCAGCCACAAAAGAAAATATCAAGCAATTGCGAAGGCTGGTAACAAGCACGGGGCACATGAGCCTGTTCCTGTTTCTTAACGGAAGATGACGGGCATCAGTGTCAGAAAGCCCGTGAGTGTGTGTGTGTGTGTGTGTGTGTGTGTGTGTGTGTGTGTGAGGAGCCAGCGTCTGCTCATTTGTTGGCCTATTGTGAGGCTGCCTGCACCTCTGTGGGGTTTTGTAACAGGGTGAAGGCCCCTGAATGGAGGCCTTGTGCCCCGCCTGATGGGAAATCCTCCCTGGTAATCTGAAGGCCCCCGCAGCGCACCCCGCTGGAAGCCCGAGTGACAAGTGGAAGTCTGGGATCTGCAAGAAACTTGGTGTTGGGGGGAGGGGGCCAGGAGAGTGGGATGATCTTTCAGCCTGGGCTTCTGTCCCCTGCAGCCTACTTGTTACCCTCTGCTGGCAACCGGATGGAAGAGCTGCCCTTTTAAGGATCCTTGGATTGCATGTGCTCACCTGCCTTTTATAGGTTAAAAACCTGGACAACTTGGGTTTAATTCCCTTACAGAGTGTGCTGCTGGCAGGGCATTATGCATTACTGTTAGAGGCTAGCTGTCTTGATTGATTATGTGTGTGGATTTATCTAAAGGGAAGAAGGGCTGCTTGGGAAATGCTGCTTGGCCTGCCCTTCACAGAGCCTGTTTGCAGGCGGGTCGCACCAACACTTGGCTGGTTAAATCTAGTTTGTGCAGCTTGTGTACTTTGTAGTATCAGCTATTGGTCCAAAGTTTCTTGGCTTTTGAAGCCGTGTAATTTTAAGTGCATTACTGTATGAGAAAGGGGTGGGGCAGCAAAAGCTTTTTACAGGGTTTCACCTCATAAACCTCAATTTTTAAAATAAAGATTAATTTTTGAAGTATCATTTTGAGGATTGAACAGGAGAACTAGAACGTCATATTTCTTTAACTCTAACACATTGAAACTGACAGGGAAAGGGAGAGAACTTCATTTTTAAGTGATATTTTCTCCTTTCCCCCCTCTTCAATCAGAAACTGGTTCTTCGACTTTGAGTGCCAGTTAAGACCTGCTGTAATAAGTATTTCGCATTCCGTCCTGCTGCTGGGCTGCAGGTGCCCGTGGTGCAGAGTGCTCAGTAGCTGAGCAGGCACAGTGAGGCAGCGAGAGGCCTGGTGCGGAGTAAGTCCGGTGTGGTGTAGCATTTGGTGTGTATAATGTCACTCCAGCACAGTGCTGAGGCCACGCGGAATAGGTCCTGGAAAAGGGTTCCTTCCACAGGGTGCCAGAGAGGCCACGTTAATGATAAGTTCTGGTGCCTCCGCAGGTTTTGGGGGCGTGCTTGGTTCCCCACTGCTGTTTCATTCTTTACTGTGGTTCTCTGGAGACTGTGCCATGAGAACACAGGAACTGTAAGCGCTGTGTTTATTGGTTTTTGTAGAATCCCCAGGATACTGTGAGCTTAATAATTACGTTGTTTTGTGGGTTATTGAGAGGGCATATTAAAAGCCAGTTGATAATAAAGTTTTCATTAATTATTTTAACATTTTCAAGGTAATATTAAAGGCAGTTCAACGAAAATCAGAGTCAGACATTACCATCAAAATCAGAATTACACAGTAAAATGGCTTTTGGTTTGCTTTACTTTAGAAGGAAGTTGGTTATAGCTGCCCTCCTCCAACGTTTACTGACTGGTCATCTTTCTGCAAAACTCAAATACGGGCGTTGGGTCATATGGTCTCATAATAAATTCAGTTCTTAATGATATGTCTATGCTTGTGCTCTTGACAGTTCACTGCCTTTTTGTTTTTACTTTTGATATACAGGATTAAGAAATGATAGCTGTAACATTTTATGCCTGCTTCAAGGTAACACGAGTTGATAGTCTGTGATAAACCTTTGCTTCCTTTTGGTTACGGAAGAAGCTTGCAACACGTTGCGATGTTGATGAAGTGCTTTCCGTTTGTGTTTGTTTAGGACATGCCTCAGGAAGGCTATGGAACTAGGTCTCAACCCCCTCTGGCTCCTGGGAAACCTAACCATGAAGACTTGAACCTGATTCAACAAGAACGACCATCAAGTTTACCAGTAAGACACTAATGTGCTGATTTGGAAATGTCAGGGGTTGAAGACTTTTTAAAAAGCTGTTGTTTTTGTTTGTTCTACTTTATATTAAGGCTTAGAAGGGAAGTTTCTAGATTTCAGACATATTTGAGATTTCTTTTTTTTTAAGGCCTTTATCCTTAGGAGCTATGCAGGCCTAAGAATCAATCTGGATAAGTCTGTCTCGTGGTTCGCGCCGCTGAGTCCAGTGGAAGGTTTTATCGGGGCTGGGTTTTGTGGCAGAAAAGCGTTTGTGTGGTGTGGCTGCTCTTGTACAGCCTGTTGCTCTCTGGCCGTGGTACAGACCTGAGGGAGGTTTTATAAGAGCTCCATGTTACGGAGTTCCCACTGGGCAAAGGGTATAAATGCTGAGATAAAGCATCTGGTGGTGGTTTGAATTTCCTCAGGGACTTTATATAATGAGAAAGCACCCAGTCTTTTTCACCCAAAAGAAAGTATTTTAGTTTAAAATTGGAAAAAGCAGCATGTAAGTATTTCCACCAGCAAATACTATATGGTGGCTGACATACAGATCGACTGGAGTGGAGGCCGTGCTACAGGGTATAATGCTGATGCTCATAAATAGTGCATCTGTGCTTAATTTGCTTTTTTTAATAAAGAGCCTATTTTAAATGAGGTTTTCCTTATAAACTAAAATAATACATCTGTGCAAAATTTTATATTTTCTTGTTAAAATGTTTTGGTTTGAAGAATTATTGTTATGGCTTAATCTCTATTAAGACATTTTATTTCAGGTGGGAGTTCAGGCTAACCACGATATTAAATATGTTTACATTAAGTACGATTTATTATATTGCTTCTGAACATTGAGAGCAGCCTTGGTAATGAATGTATTGGCAGGCATACCATACCCATTTTCCATGTACACGTAGCCCTAGGGAAGAAGGTAAGTGATGGTGACAGGATGTCCAGGATCTTTAAATCACATGTTTTTGAAACCCTAATTTTACAGCTTTTATTTCTATGGAGGGTGGTATTTATTGTGGCACGTTCTTAGTCACCGTGGAGTCTTTACGGTCTAGTTACTTGGTTTTTGAAGGAATGAAGAAGAAGATGGATTCTGTGTTTTATCCTGTAAGCTTTTTTCTTTAGCAGATAAACCACAGGTTTGGAGAGCATGTAGTATGTGTGTGTGCGCGTGTGTGCTCATGTGTGCGTGCGCACGCACTGTTGATAAATGGAGCGTTTGCTGAGTGTTTGGAAATTGGCTCCCGGTTTTAGGAATTTGACTCCTGGGAAACAGATGGGCAATGAATTCCACTCTTCTTCCTCCCACCAGTTTTCAAGTCTTTTCAGAGAAGCTGACTTTGTAGGTTTGTCATTGGTTGGTGATAGACACTGATACGCAGGTTAGAGACTTGGTTGTATGTTGATACAGGTGTTCTGTTAGCGATAAGAATAGTTTCAGTTCTGCTTTCTTCATATCCGCGGGAACTGTGGCATCACCCCCGGGCTGTGCTGCTCCTCCGGCCCTGATGGGAATGGGAGTTGGCATTCAGCTCACTCACTGCAGACCTAGGGAGGGGTGAAGTGTGGGAGTCCCAGAGAACTGCTGAGGAAGCCTGCCCGGGGATGGTGCTTTCCGAGTTGATTACTATTGGTAAAGCAGCTAAAAGTATTTCAGGAAGTAAGTCGATATGTTCATCAATAGTTCACATTTTTCTGAATCACTCTATTGTATACATACCATATAATGGCTTGTTTTCTTTAAGTGTTAAGTGTCACCCTAGTTGGTATTTCCTTTCTTTTTTTTTTTTTTTTTTTTGTAACTCACAGATAAATAAGATGCCGCTTGACTCAATAACATTTCAGTGATCTTTTTAGAGAGCCAAGTTTTCGAGTTTTATGGTGAGTTTGTAGAAGTACCATACTGGTCACTGAGTGAAGGACAAACTATATAGATCAGTCGGTGTACCTAGGCCCTTGCCCCCATCTGTGAAGATGAAAACTGGCTTTGTTTAAATGAATTTTAGCATGACACATATTTTTCCAACAGATTCTGTTTATGTAGAAAGTTTCTAAATAAAGTTTACAACTATGTTTTTATTTATGTGGATACATTTATGTACACAGTGAAGGTGATTATAGTTTGGGGAAAAGATTTGTTGGTATTCAGTAGGATCTAATATCACAGATTTTTAGTGTTACATTTATTATTAAGTATTTTAGTTCTCCAACTTGGCTAAGTAGATACTATCGGTACCGTGAAACTATACTTATCTATCTGAATTTCCTGTGGAGTCTTTTGTAGATTTATGCTATGTTTTTTCTTTTCAAATGTCAGTGATATATATTTTGCCTTTTTACTTAAGGTAAAAGGTAATCCATCATATTTGTAATTTCTAGCTTTGTAGTTTGAAACTAAGGAAACTGTGGTCTTATCTGTACATTTTTAATGTGGCACAGTGATTCTAATGTATAGTTAGTAAGTCTTGTTACAAATGTGACTACAAGGAACCTCTTTGCTTATATTGAGGGGGATTTTGTAATATTTTTCTGCATTGTGATGTTTTCTTCAGCATTTTTTGTTTGCTCCACAGTTCACTTTCCATTACAAAAAGTCAGGACCTTTCCAGCATCCTTTTGCCAGATCTATAATTTGACGCCTTGGTGAGCTGTCCTCTCACCATTGTTCCAACTGGTATTTGTCTATATTTGCACATCGTTAAATTCTTGGTGATCTTCAGTAGCTAATGCAGTGTTTCCCAGCTGACTTAGTCTTCAGATCATCCACATAAAGCAAATGACTGATAAATTAATACCTGTCCTTTTGTTGCCCTGGGGCCATGACCAGTAATACTTGCTTTTCACTTAATGCACTCAGACCTAATCTCAGAACAAATCTTCCTTAATAATGTCCACTTATTTCTGTACCTCTTAATCATACAGCTTTTTCCCTGTTGAGATACATTAGCTTACATACCTTTTGTATTGCCATTATTGACAACCTTAGCACGTAACGTGATGTTGAATTAGTTGGAGCCTGGCCCGAGTGACTTGGTTGGTTGGGCATTGTCCGGTGCACCGAAGGGTTGCCTGTTAGATTCCTGGGCACATATACCCACATCAGGGCACATATACCCACATCAGGGCACATATACCCAGGTTGGGCACATATACCCACATCAGGGCACATATACCCAGGTTGGGCACATATACCTAGGTTGGGCACATATACCCACATCAGGGCACATATACCCAGGTTGGGCACATATACCCACATCAGGGCACATATACCCACATCAGGGCACATATACCCACATCAGGGCACATATACCCAGGTTGCAGGTTCTGCCCCCGGTCAGGGCAGGTATGGAGGTCCACCGATCAATGATTCTCTCTCTCTCTTGTCTTTCCCTCCCTCCCTCCCTTCCCCCCTTCTCCCACCCTCTCTCTCCCTTCCTCTCTCTAAGCATGCCCTTGATTAAGTATTAAAAAAATTAGCTTGAAGAACTGTCTCCTTGTAATATTATCACTTAGAAAATTAGAGCATATTGTATAGTTTTTTTCCTACCTCTAATGTTGATCTGAAATGAAGCCAGAATTTTTACACAAAATGAACAGTGGAAAGTCTAAAAAATGCTATAAATCTAACCCTTTTATTTTGTAAACATTGAGTATATCTCAATATACATTCTAAGATAACCCCTAAAATGTGATGCAGTGCACTTTTTGTTGAGTCTTTTGTTATATTTTATCTTTTGTGGCATTCACTATATATCTTATTATTGTAGTTATTTTTATAGCTGACTTGGTCCCCATTAGACTAGGGTCTTTTTTGAATATTTATGTTTCATGCAGTAGGTATTTTCCTAATAGTTGATGTGAAAACTTACAAGTACACTAGAGGCCTGGTGCACGAATTCGTGCCCTGGTGGGGTACCTTGAGGTGGCCTGCGGAGATCGGGCTGAAACCCGTAGTCCAACGATGCCTGCAGCTCCTACCTGCCGCTCCCACTCATCCTGGCCCCACTGCACCTGCCGCGGGCTTGCGCCTAATCAGTCCCAATTGGGAGAGGCTTGAGCTGCAGCAGCGCTCACCAGCCGTGAGCCCTGCATCTGGCGTCCTCCCAGGGGGAGTGGCCTATAGGATCAGGCTGAAACCAGCTCTCCAACATCCCCCAAGGGGTCCCAGATTGTGAGAGGGCACAGGCCAGTCCAAGGGACCCCACCAGTGCACAATCGGGGCCGGAGAGGGACGATGGGAGGGTTCCAGGGCGTGTCCGGCCCCATGTCACCCAGTCACTATCAGCCGGACCCCAGGAGCAAGCTAACCTACCAGTCAGAGCATCTGCCCCCTGGTGGTCAGTGCACGTTATAGTGACTGGTTGACCAGTCGACTGTCTGCCCCCTGGTGGTCAGTGCACGTCCTAGCGAGTGGTTGAGCGGCCTTAGCATATCATTAGCATTTTACCTTTTGATTGGTTGAACAGTTGACCGGTCACTGGATGACTGGACACTTAGCATATTAGACTTTTATTATATAGGATTCTTAAACAGTTTCAGCATTTTCTTTTAATTGCTTACGGGATCTTTTCCCAGGTGCTGCACTGATAGAAGGCAAGCCTGTGTGTCTCTGTCACGGGCATGCAGTGCTCGTCAGAGTGTGTGATGATGTGTTACAGGTGGTCTTACTCTTACAGACATTTTCTTTCGTCATAAAATTGCAGCTGAGTTTTACCTTGGACTTCAAGCTTTAAGAGAAGTGGGCACTTTTGGATAATGGCACTAAAAGGAGTTTAACATCTCCTTAGTAATATATGTTTTTTAATTAAAAAATAAATGGACAGAAGCAGTAATGATAATTTCAGTAAATATACTACAGATAGATATGTTGTTAATAAAATATTTATAAATGTGTACAAAGAAGTAAACAAGCCAAACAGCTCTGATTTTTCTTCCTTGTCTAAGCAAATAGGCTTTCTCTTCCAGGGACCTGAGTTGTTAACTATTCCTCAGTTAAGAAATAACTATTTGTTTCATTCTTCAGAAGAGGCCTGCACCAGTTGCATTTCAGATGGGCCCATTATTCTGTTTACCTAAGACACCAATATGATCAGTCATGTCCTTATGGCCTTTGAAAAGGTCCACCAGGTCATTAAAAAGCTCTTTGTGACCCTTTCTTCCTTAAATAGGAAGTAGTTAAAGAGGTTGGCTACTTGAAAAGGATTTGCTCTTTCCCAGTTTAGTTAAAAAACCCTAACAGTCCTGTGGAATTGTGCTTATGGCAGTTTTGTTGAGTTTGCAATTAGAAGGAAATATTGAGGTGGAGATAAAAAAGTATGTTTTTTTTGTCCCTCTGTGAAAGGAAGGAGGTAGTAAATGCTGGTTGTTCTTTGAAACAGTGGGTGTTAAACAGGATATTGTAAGCCAAAAAGGGAATTATTGGAAAATGTTATTACAAAGCATATTCTTTGGGACTTAAGTATTAGCAACAGAGCATCAAGGATCTGCGTTAACAGGAAAAGAACACTCTATGTATGTTTGTTATTTTAGTCTTTGATGACATTTATGTTGAGTAGGGGTGAAAGGTCACGTACCATGTAGAATATTGATGATGTGTTAATAAGGACATTTTAAGCGTATAGATTTGACAATACAGTTCCTGTGAACAGTTGAAAATTACTGCAAAAAGCTAGGTGAAATGTTTTTTAATTGGCTTTTGCTTTTACTGTGTTATCAATTCAACTAGAAATACAAATTGTGATGATAATTTTAATCTGTTAGTTGGTAGAGTCTTTCAAAAGTTAAAATCTACCAGGTAAGAACTAGATACATGGCTGTGGAATGAACTCTTTCCAGACTTTTAAAATTTGTACGTTTAACTTGATTTCTATGTTGTCACTCAGAGGTTAAGAATGTACCCACCTTTGTTGATTTGATTAGTCCTTCTCATATCAGTCTGAACATTTAAACAATTAGAAGCTAATAAAAGAAATCTAATCTGTTGTCACCTTGTCTCAGTGTTCAAGCATTGATAATGTCTGTGTGCAGCTGAAGACGTGAGCTAGTGTTACCCGTGTTCTCTGATGTTATTGGAATATGTTGAGGTTAGTTATGGAACCGTGAGCCCCCTGGGAGGGAGGGAGCAGGGGTTGTCTGAAGGGCTAGTGCCTGGTCAGGGAGCGTGTTTGCAGCCACAGCACCCCGGCATAGTCTTAAAATGGAAGGTACAGCCACATTTTGATACCTTGGAGGAGCTTTCAACAGAACACACTCTACTTCTATTTTTTACCTAGGATTTACCATGTCCTTCAATGTAATATTGGTCACTGGCCTACTCAATATGGAGACATCAGTTCTTTTTGGCTTAAGATGGAAACAAACACATAATTAGGAAAAGGGATAGTGACCGATAAATGTTTAGTTTCTGACGTGGATTGTTTCTTTATGTGATGTTTTACAATTTTGTCCCCCAGAATATTGTGGGGATACTCGTAGTCATGTTGAAAAAGAGGATATTACTTGAACAAGATAAGAAATAGTAGGAAGTGAGAAGGTGTGCTTCTCCCTCTTTCAAAAAAATCCTCCACTTAGATATTTGTTCTGTAAATGAGTATTCAGTAACACCTCACCAGTTGGATTTCTTCCAGGTAAAAGCAGGCCAAATAAATGGAAAGTTTGAATACATTAATATTTAAAAAGAGCTATAGTTTGCTTTTAAATAACTCAAATGTTTGTGTACAAAGTGTTTCTAAATTGAGATCTTCAGTCCTGTTGAAATAAATGGGTAATTCTAAATTCATTATAGCTGAGATATTTGCTTAGTGGCAATGTGTTATTTTTAAAAATTCATTCAGTTTTAAAAAAGACACCTGTAACTAAGCATATACCCCGCAAACTTTTCCACATAAATTCTGAAGACTTGCATTTAAATACGGCAGAAGAGAATTTCAACCCATTTTGTGGGACTGTCAGTTCCAAAAAACAATTAATGAAGGAGTTCTGCAAAAAATAGGCAGTAGGCAGAACTGGAAGTCAGAGAGGCTGAGCCCTAACTGATCTGCAGGATATTGGTTTTGACAACAGAAGGATGACTGATCTGTAGGTTGATAAGGGAGGCTCCTTCAGCAGGGATGATGGGGCACGCACTCCTGGCTAATAGAAAAGCAGGCGTACCGCGTTTCCCATAACAAGGGAGGACAGCAAGTTTTGACCCAGCTTGCTGCTCTGACCAACCTGGAGCCCTGGGGCCTTCGCAGTGGCCGGGCTGCACGCAGCCTCCAGGTCTGCTGATGCAAAGTCACTTGGACATAGGCCTCCCTGAACACGGGGAGAGCAGTAATGTTGGCTTTTTTAAATATAAACCACAAAGAGCAGTGTGTGTGAGGAATTCTCACGTCTGGGTGTGGGGGCTTGGCTAGGAGAATTTGTCAGCAGCCTAGCTCCTTTGTGTTTTAACTTTAGTATTTTTATGCAAGCATGAAAAACAACCGATGTTCAGGGATAGCTTTTCTCATTCTAACCCGCTGTTTCTGTTTCTGCAAACAGCAGTTCTTGGCATGTTGAGCCAGGCAGCCTCCCTCCCCTTCCCGAGTGTGAGTGTCCCTCCTGTGCACTGGCACCTGCGGGGCAGAGGGCTTCCACCAGTTGCGTGGGCATGGCAGGTAAAAGGCCTTGAGTGCACTTACTTTATAGTACCCAAGTTAGGTGGGAAATCGATCTTAATGTACGGTGGCCACTTCGTAGGTAACTGAAGGCACACATCTGTTTGGTATAATGAGAGAGATAGCCAGCAGGAGCTCATAGGAGCATCTGTGGACTGGTTAATCGCGTGTATTTTTCTTTCGACTGGAAGTAACTATTTTTAATATTAACTGCCACTTTAGAAGCTCAGAGGCTATTGAAAGCAAACTGGTAGGCTCAAAGTGTCAAGATCTGTGGAATAGTTAGTGCTTCAGAACATGCACAGTCTGCCTCGTAGAGAGCCTTGGGGTCCTGGGGGGGGGGGGGGTCCCCAAGTAGGGGCCATTGGAGTTCAATCTCGAGCACACAGGTTTCACCAGAGAGGAGGAGAGGGAAAAGGAAACATTTAGGCAGCAATCTCACATCTGGAATGCATACTAAGAAGACAGAGTTTTAAATAAATGCATACAAATATTTAAAGCAGATTTATTCTGAGGTTATAACCTGTAAGCAGTCCACATGCTCAATCACTGAAGAGCAGTTAAGAAAAATTTGTTCTGCTGACTCAATAGTCTGACCACTTTTGACCTATAAATGGCAATTTCACATCATGTTACCCAATGGACTTTCAGCCTCATGAAAGTTATTCCAATGAAAATAGGAAAAATCTGAAGACTCTGCAGAAATAGAGAAAAGAATTCATGAAATAATGGCTGGTGAAATATAAAGAACAAAATTTCCATGTGTAATATAAATCCAGGCATGTAAAATAGGTTTCCATATTGACAAAGACTTAAAAGAAAACAGAAATGAGAGTAGTTATAATAGAAAAGCAGAAGCAATAAGCACATTAAATACTCATTCATGTTGTTTTATTTATATATGTGTGTCTATAAATATGTATGTAAACATGTATACATATGTATGTATACGCTTAAAGTGTGATGAACCTAAGTGTAGGTTACCTAAAATATTCAGTTTTATCTAAGTCTGAAAGAAACATGTTGAGCTGTAACTCCAGAGGGAAAGGGAAACTCACTGATTTGATTCTTAAATGGAAATGGAAATAGCAGCCAACTGGAAGGGGTGGTTATGTGCTCCACACATGGGCTCTGGGAGGAAAGGCCCCGAACACGTGTTTATTCCTGCTGTGGTCACAGTGTCGGAATCCAAGAAGTGATGTGCGTAGCTGCACCTGAAATAGCTTCGCAAATCTTGCCTTGGAGATTTGGGGGATATTGAAGTTTTTGTTCTTGGGTCTTTGGCAAGAATTCCAGTTGTGTCACCTCTTCTGGACCTGGTTCCTGACTGACTGATAGATAGCAAGGCTCTAGGTGAAGGCATCAGCTTGAGGTGGTATCTTATCCAAGAGAGCCCTGCTGGTGCACATGGTCAGAATTGTATCGTAACCGGCTCCTGGTGCGACACAGCCGTGTACGCCTGGGGCCTCCGAGGGCATCTGTTCGAGTTGTATCCGCCAGGATAGGTATTCTATGGTAAAAAAGAGCCCTTCAACCCCAGGGGCTTGAAACAACGGAAGTATATTCTTTGTTTTTGTTACGGGGACAACACAGTCTGGCAGGAGGGTAGTAACTCAAGGAATCAGACTCGCAGATCAGCCACTGTCTTCAACATTGACAGTCACTGTCCTGGAGGGAAACCAGCACCCCCCAGAGGGTCTTCCGCTCACCTGAAAGCCATTCGTTACTCACAGGTCACTTCTGCAGAAATAGTCACAAAGTCCTGCCAATCATAAGAGTGTGGGAAGTGCAGTCCTACTGTGTGCTGGGAAGGCAGGGATCTGGAAATGCTGGAGCAACATCATTAATGACTATAAGACTCGTCTTCCTGCATTGTTTATTTTTAACAGAGTCCTGAGATACTGAGGTGTGGTGCTAGCAGTGCCTTCAAATACCGTCTCTGAGAAACAAAAAACTGTCGCTTTAGGAGAGGAAATAAATATATGTAGAAAAGGCTCTTACCTGAGAGCACCATTTCCTATGCTTCCCTCACAGTGTGGGATTGAGAGGCGTCTCTATGGTTCTCATCTTTTTCTTTGGCCTTCTCTAAATTGTTGTAAAATAGCTGAATGGTCTTGTTTTCTTTTGTTTGGGTCAAGAAATTTTAGCTGAAAATTGTTACTGTGTGAAAGAAGATTATTGACTCAACAAGCCTTCAATTTTCCATGAATAACACTCCCACCCCCTGGCTTCAGGAACATGCCGTGCATGCATTCTATTTTCAAATGCAGACTGTAATTTAAAACAGGCAGTTCGATGTCCCACTGAACTTGGTTTAAGCCTGGCATAAAAGGGGGAAACGCTTTAAGCCACAAGAAAGTGACTCTGCTTTCTCAACCGTTTTTTTCCATAATGCGGTCTATTTAAAAAATGCTTCCAGGTGTATTGTTGTCTCTTTCCACGACCTGAATTTTACCCAGCGTTAGATTGGGATGTGTGTCTTTTCACTGTGTTTCCTTGTCGGGCTATCGCTTGAATTCTTCAGTGTTCAGGGTAGTGTCCATTTGCAGTGGCGTCTGTGTCACGCACGTGTGCGTATGTATGGTCCACATTCATGTGGGAGAACGTGAACTCTAAAGTTCAATACATAAATTTTAGCATTCACTGATTGATAGCTGTTTTTCTAGATTTAAATAGTGCCTGATGAATAAACTGGAGTGGCATAAATATTTAATTGTAAGACTATTTACTATTATATCATTATAAACATGATTAGATGGAAGTAGTGTATAGCACTTGCCTTTTTTCGCTCCTCACAAAAGTGAAAATGACCAGCTTTTAATGATTGTATGCAAGGAGCGATGGCTTTGTTTTGATAAAATCATACATTCTGACGTGGAGGGCTGTTCTAACGCTGATGCTGAATGCTCAACAGGCTACATCTCAGCCAAGGTTCTGGTCTTGAGCCATTCATGTGATTTCTCGGGACCTTTCGTGTCCTTCTCTGAAAGATGAATGTTAGAGTTAACAACCCCGAGCATGTGGAAACTCCTGAGTGTTATGTTAAGGGCCTTTGTTAGTATGTAAGAAAAAAGTGCTGATAAGAGTGAACCTCTGCCTTCGGGAGGAAGTTGAAGGAGAGGGGTGCAGCCAGCTCGGAATCTGGTGATGGCTCCTGTAGCCCTGGGTGGTTTCCCATTCTCCGTGCCATTTGCCCTTGAGCACCTGTGGGGATTTGGGGTTGCCTGTTTGAGTACACAGCCTTACCTGCAGGCCATGGGAAGCCAGGGGCCTTCCTGTGGACTCCCCCTGACACCTCAGAGATTACAGCGCCCCCCCCCCCCCCCCCCCTGTATTTAAGATGTATTTGCGTGTAGGAAAGTCTAGAGAGGAGGAGAAAGGCTCACATGAAAAGTTGAGAAGTACACTTGACCCCTGAGCAACGTGCGGATTAGGGGCCCCTGCACTGTCAAAAGTCCATGTATAATTTTGATCCCCCCAAAACTTAACTAGTAGCTTCCTGTTGACTGGGAGCCTTATCGGTAACATGAACAGTTGATTGACACAGATTTTGTGTGTTATATTCTACACTGTATTATTACAATGAAGTAAGCTAGGGAAAAGGAAATGTTAGACAAGCATATGGAAGAGACCATACATGTATAGTTCTATTTTTTGGAAAAAATGTCACGTATATGTGGGCCTGCACAGAACAACAACCCATGTTGTTCGAGGGTCAGCTGTACAGGTATCAGGCATCTTTACGACCACCTGGTAAAGCGGGAGGTAGAAAGACGAATGAGGAAGCAGCAGGACAGGAAATCTCGTCTTTTATGCCTTTCCCGGTGCACCAGTGGGAGCCCAGCGGAGACAGCTTTCTCAGCCAAGGTGTCCTGCACAGGCAGTTCCCATTTCTTGCTGTGGGAGGGATGCTCCAGGTTTACTTTGCACACTATAAAGTAATGGTAAGTCTGTGCTTTTTAAACGGAGATTCACCACGAGTGGAGATTCTAGCCACCCAGAGACCTAAAAACCGCCATTCGGTGTAATGAATCGAAGCCCATTTCATGGCTATTGTCCCCTGTGTTTCTACATTTTGTGTGTCTTGTCTTGGTCTTGGAAGCTCACCGGCTTGATTGGGGTGCAGTGGTGTGCCACAACTCTTCTTGTTACTTCACTCCTCTTTCTGCCAAAGCCCCCGTGGAGTGCATTGAGGCAGAGACAGAAGCCGTACTAACCCACACGTAACCCTCTTAGAGAACATAGTAGGTATGGGGTGCATGGGCTTTACAGACAGCACGTTCACCATCGGTTTTGCCTGCGCAGTGCCAGGTCCCAGCCCGTTCATCTGTGTGTGATACTTGAGACTTATGTCACCACGATGAGGGATTTGTGCCATGTTTTTTATTTGTGCAAAGCCTTCCTTTTCAAATGCCTTCATATCAACCCAGAGGCCGGGGACAACCTTCAAGGCTCTTAGGTCACAGTTGAGGGTGAGACACACTAATGAAAGGTGCTGACCGTGAGAATGCGGAGGAAAACATGGTTGAAATGAAGGAAGGGATGAATGATAGATGCTTTTAAGGTTTTTAAGCTGAACGACCTGGAGGTGTGGTGCTGTTGGTGACCAGCACCGGGAAATTGGTTTTGCGAGTTGGTTTAGGGAGGAAGGAATACCCAGAGATTTTATGAGAGTAAAAAGCAAGTCCTGAATAACTGTGCTTGGATTCTGAAACTCCTAAAAGAAAGCAGTTCACTTTTGCTCCCAAAGCCTTCTTTTTGGTAGAGTTCTTGATATCAGATTTAAAATATTGTCATGAGTAGGAAGTGATGTTGAGAAAATGATCTCATTGCCTATAACTTCACATTTCATTTAAATTCCTGGGGATGCTTTGAAGACTATTGTAGCAGCGTTTGTATAACCTCAGCAGGTCGTACCGAGTGTTTCTAACTCTAACTAGGAGTAAGACCAGTGCAGTCTAAAGAAGTCTGGAACTCTCTGTAGTTCCATTGGGGTTCCTGTCTGATCTCATTCTGTGTGCTTTTCGGATAGTGCATCTTCATATGTTCCTTGGGCAGGGGCCGGTTACTTGCTATGGCTTTGTTCGGTTTACTCTTGAATGATTTAGACTTTGTTCCTTTTGGAGGAACATTCCTTAGTTAAATTTATCTCATTAGAATTTCTCCTTTTCTGAAACTTATTTTGAATTTATGTGTTTTTGAGTCTATTACACAAATTGAATGGCTTTACTTTTTATTTCTTTTTTGAAGGTATGTGACTGTGGGAGGGGGTGGAAAATGGGGTTTTAATACGCTATTTTTGAAAGACTTCTCTCTCTCTCTCTCTCTCTCTCTTTTTAAAGAAATGGTTTACCCCTTTGAGCACCATGATTTCCTAAGAAACTTTTGAATACCAACAGAGAACATGGGGTCTCGGGGCGATTACCATGAACTCTGCAGGCATAGTGTCTGTTTTTTAAAATCAGTTCTCTCCCCATGTTCCCCCCGGCTTTGAAAGCACCGTCATCTCACTGCTTCCACAAAGAGCAAAGGTTTAATATTAATGAGTTCTTAATATGTGTGTATTTTTACCCATTTAATTTGATTCATATTGTTAAGCTCTAATTCCCAGATGTGGAAATGGAGACTTAAAAATGGTTGCAAACTTGCCTCAGAATTCAATAGACACGGAGTTAGGGTCCACCCATAGCTCATTTAATAGAGCAGCTGCCTGGCCGCACCTGCTCCCGACTCCTCAGTGTCCTGTAAATTTCATTTGTCAATCTGAGACTTTCTTTCCTTTTCAATTAAATCTTTTGCCAATTTTGATTAAAATCATGAGTGTCCTTGAATAAATACAAATGTGTTCAATTTCCCCAAGTGTTTTGCTGTTCATAGTTACTGCATTTATGTGTTCCTTAGCTAGCTAGCGTGCCTAAAAGTGGACATTCTCAATTAAGGCACAAGATTGCACTTCACACAGAACAATTCAATTATACTCAACAGTCACTTATTGATCACTTCCTTATTTTTAAAAATTGATATTAGATGTCAGAATAAAATAATAACATTTGAGTTATTTCACTATCTTGTTAGTGTTTGTTCTTTCCTGTAGTACATTTCAGCAGTAAGAAATCAAACAGGAAAACAGACCTGCATTGAGGATGCCTGATATTTAAAATACGTTAACCTATTTTCTTATTTAATCTTCAGATAATCATCTATGGAACCTGCGGAATTCATACTTCCAGCGTGTGTAATTTCACAGAAATGTTTTGTCCTTTCGCGGAAGTCTTGAATATCTGAAAGCACCAGAACGGTGATGGCTGTATCACAACCATGCTAGCCTTTCCCGCAGGACCTTCGGGCGGCCTTGCGTCGGGTCCTGTCGGTGCCCGTGGTCCTGGGGGAGGGAACTGCGCCCGGTGCTTTTTGGACACTTGTCCTGCTAACGGAGCGAAGATGCTACCTTTCTTCAGTGACTTCATTATTTTTGCTACTTTTCTCCTGACTTAGTTTTCATTTCCTATTTTTATGGGGCTGAAAACGAGGTGTGAAAGTTCTAGCATCTTTGATATAGTTCCGGCCCCTTGTTGGGGGTGTCAGATTTGGAAACTGTGTCTGACTAGGCACATTGCGGCTGACGAGGCACATTCCACGTGTACTGTCAGCTTAGCTTTACTGCCTGTGTACGTCATCTTGACCCATTTGCGTGGTGAGATTTAACATATAAAACCTCTCACCTACGAAAGTGCTCAGTAATGTCAGTTTCTTACGCTTTGTTTGCCCTCCTTTGAAACTGCCGTTAGCTGTCAGGGCCTGTTAGGGCTGCTAGTCCACCCAGCTTCCCTGAGAGTCAGCCTTCCTTCCCTGGGGACGAGGAGAACCGGAACAGACAGCCGCCCAGTCACGGGATTGTGGCAGCTGACTCTGGGCTACAACCTGATCTCATTGACTCATCTCCTGTTGCTCCGTTGTTGAACCCCCAGCACTACTGTGGACCCCTTTGGCCTGGGATCTGTTGGTGGGAGTACCACTGGGATTCTTCTGCATTCATCTTGATTTTGCATTCTTCATTTTTTTTTTTACCAGATAACAGAAAAACATGAATATACAAAAACTACGTTAACACTTTATAATTAAAAACAGTTTCCCCAATATTATGCTGCAATTTTTCATTTAAGTGCTGCAGATGAAATTATTGGGAGAGAATGGGCGTGGGGATGAAGAGGCAAAAATGCTGTGGGGCTCATCTCATGGCTGACTGGTTATGAAAAATTACAGATGTATAGTTTAGACAGTTAAAATGCACTGACCATTCAAAAATGTAATGTCAGTCACTAATATTATACTCACCAGCACTCCCAGCATTATTGCCAGAGCTGGATAGTAACTGACCGCAGCGGTTGGAGTTTACCTTTCCTGTGCTTTTTCCAGCTTGGGGTATTATCAATGAGTAGTAAAGCCACGTGAAAGAAAGAGAGAAAAGAAAAAGAAGGCCTAAGCCCGTGGTCGGCAAACTGCGGCTCGCGAGCCACATGCGGCTCTTTGGCCCCTTGAGTGTGGCTCTTCCACAAAAATACCACGGCCTGGGCGAGTCTATTTTGAAGAAGTGGCGTTAGAAGAAGTTTAAGTTTAAAAAATTTGGCTCTCGAAAGGAATTTCAATGGTTGTACTGTTGATGTTTGTCTCTGTTGACTAATGAGTTTGCCGACCACTGGCCTAAGCAAAGACGTGGATAGAAGTCTGCCTGTAGGCAAATCTGCTTTTAGATAAGCTGCTTAGATTTTTCAAAGAGTTTCCAGATTTCTGAGACAGATAAGCATGTGAACCATGTGGTTGTCTAGGAAGAACCAGCTGTGACTGATGACATCTTTAGTGGGAGGTGAAGGGGCTACTGAATCAGGAAAATGAGATCTACTTTAAGTCTGTATACGAGAGGGGGAAATGGGGGATGGGAGCGAGCAGGGGGGCAAGCCTAGATAATTATGTTAAAACAGGAAACACACCTTTTGAGTTCCACCTCTTCCCTTCCCAGGGGCAGGTGATATTAAGTGAATATGCTGTGGTAAGTCGGGTGGTGTTTTGGCGGGAAATATCTTGGAAGTGTCTTATCCTGGTGTCTCATGTTGCTCTTTTAGACAGCTGTATTTATTGGTGTTTAACTATACATCCCAAACAGGGAACTTTGGCAAATGGTTATTTAACAAGTCAACGATATTTACCCAGCAGTGGCCAGTGAACTAGTACCTGGGCAAATTATACAGGGATTACAACTGGACCTAGATGAAGACATTTTGCATTTCCCAATATTTCATGGACTGTTCTGTGTATTATACTCACTATCACCAGTTTTACGTTGGAGTTTACCTACAAACCTAGTTTCTTAGGAAAAAAACTATATAAAGTTTAATGTAATGAGTGCATTCTTTTAGCTTCCCTGACTGATATTTTTTCATGCTGTGGCATTCTAATATAAGGCATAATCAAGATATTATATAACAGTGATCAGTATTTAAGAATATAGATTTCTTCATCTCTGAAAGTGTTTAAAAACAGCTTGGATGAGATATTCTTTCCATATGTGTCCCTATGAATTAGAAATAAAATTTGTTTATTTTCAAATATGCCAATGAGCACGTTGACTGAAAGAGTCCTGTTGTGACAGACTGTTCTCATTTCCTGTGATGTTTTTATTAGAGTTTCTAACCCATGTGCTTCTAGAAAGGATTTGAGTTGACCTCCAGTAAAACATTTGTGTAAACTGAGATGACTCAAAGTAGAATACAATTTAAAAAAAAAATGTTTTAAGAAGGGAGAAGCAAATAAACCATGATAATAGAGTGCCACGAATAACTTAAATGCGAGGCTGCATTCCTGGTTACCAAGGTAGAGGGCAAGTTGAGGTTATGCAATTATCAACATAAATCGAAAAACAGAATTTCCTAAGGAAAGAAAAAAACATAATTTCCTAAGGAAAGTATATCACTTTTCTTCTATTATTTTATAAAAGCAAATGTAAAATATTCCTGTGCAAATAATGAGTAATGATGCCAAAGTATGGGTTTTCCAGGTTTTATGGTGTTAAAGAAGTTATTTCAGGTTATCTGGGATGGGTAAGGGCATAAATTAGGCATCCTATCAAATAAATGAATGAATGGCGGTTCAGTCTCTTACTTGCTTAACTGCCAAAATTATAAACCCAGCAATTCTCTCCAAAGGAGTCGCTTATTGAGCATGCTTTCATTTCATAGTAATTTTTAAAAGTAATCATTTTGTAAGCGTAATACATGTAACAGGATGAAAAGACATTTAGTACGTAGGTAGTTCAGTTATAAAGAGTGCATCTTTTATAAACATCTTTTTTTGATTAGAGGGGTGTAGGTGAAAGTTTGTTTTATAGTTGGGCATTTTCTGTTGTATGTTTTTATGGGAGAAGATTGCTAATATTTGGGTTGTAAAATTTGGGCTCCAGATTAATTGGTGAGATAGGCTGATGACCTAAATTTTACAGTGCAAACTTTCTACTAATGACTTAACAATTATAACTGTGTCAGTGTATATCTTGTGGCAAAATGATGTGCTTTATTTTTCTGGTTCCTCTTTACTTGGGCACATTATAAAGTTGGAGGAGAAGGATGCATCTGTAATCGTCCAGCTGCTTTCAGAGTTTTAGTGGGGAGGAGCACCAAAGCTGGTGACCCCCCCTTCCCCACTGAGCAGCCCCCGGCCCCCGGATTGGCCCCGGAGGAAATACAAGACGGACTGTATTTTGGTTGCTGTGCCTTGTACTTTGGAAAGAATGGGTGAGCAGCAGGCCAGAGACCTAGCAGAGACCTAGTTTGACACCAGCTCTGATTGGAATCCACAACTGTCTCTTTCCTTGGCCAATCATTGACCTTTGCGGGGAAGGGGACAGATTGTAGTCTTCCCATCTGGTGAAAAGGGGCTGCTGTGTTTTGCTTCTGTTACTGTAAGGGAATTGGACTTTTTAAAGCCCCAAACCATAAGAGACAATGCGACAAAAAAGAACTTACCGTATTTATTATTCTCGTAAAACACGAACATTGTCGTAAAACTACCTCTGTTCATTTGTCAGCCAATCTAGCCCCCTTACAGCTTCTTCCTAATAGAAGCAAGTCCGGTGGTTTGGGAGCTCCTCCTTGCAGAGGAGAGACTGTGCTTCCGTGCCCCTCAGGAAAGTTCCTTGCTCGGGCTCTGTGGCTCCATCCAGGGCCCGCGCTTTTCCACACGTTCGGCTGCGAAATCATGAAACGGTACTGTCTCGGTCAGCTTTTTTGGTGTATGGGTTTGTTTGGTTTTTAAGACAACCCCCCCGTAAATTGGCAAATGGTTTTTCGGTATTTCCCTTCGGAGGGCTTGCAGAAAAATGTCGACTGTGCTGGGCTTATGGGGAGGTAGAACACAGCTCCAGTCGGGGTGGCTGCTCCCGGGTGCGGAGCGCACAGGTCCGTTCTGCCCCCTAAGCTGCGGCTTGTGCTGGAAATAGGCTTCGACAAGTGCCCGTTTCAGCAATGTGGGAGCAGCAGTGGCTTTGCAAGTCCCCTGGAACAGCCATGCACCTCTTCAGTTACTCTCACTCGCAACGAGAAAGGGGGTGGCAGAGCTATTTTTATTTTCTCCCGGGAGCTAGAAAAAGCAGGGCGGACGCGGCGCCGTGTAATTGCAAAACACGACAGCAGAAAATCAGATGCTGCTGAGATCCTTTCTCGCTTACTTTTTGTTTTACTTTTGCTGTCTCGCAGGGTGTTTGACTAGTGTAAGTCTTCCCCCAGGAACATGAGACTTGGTGGTACAGTCCGCCTCCTAACCTTCCTGGATATTTTTATAATTTATCATCAGCTGACACCGCCTGGGTAGAATATTCTTACCACTCCCTCTGGCTGCTGGAAGTCTGAAATTACATCTTTGTCTTTGAAGTCAGGCATACTGTTAGCGTTGCTATGGCGACAGGGTGGGTAATGGAGTCCACAGACAGGAGATTGGTATTTAGCGTTTAAACGCTGCTGTACACAAGGCCTTGATTTTTAGAGTGGTTACTGAACTGTCCCCTTTTAGTAAATGTTTAAAAATTACATTTTTACATGGTTTTACTAGATTAATAGTCATGGTTTATTTCATTTTAACTGCAAGGATAAAAGCATTATTCCATTAAACGGGTGGCTTTTTTCTCTTTTGGCTTATGCATTATTAACACAGCCTTTCCTGTTTTGCTTGTAACATTTTATAGGCTTTTTCAAACATGCAGTCAGATTTGCTCTGTTGCTCCTTTATTTTTGGGACTTACCCCATTATCAGCTTGATCTTACACAGTTTCAGAGACCAAGTTCCAAGGAACTAAGCTTTTAAAGTACTAAAATATGGAGAGAGAGAGAGAGAGAGAGAGAGAGAGAGAGAGAGAGAGAGAGAACTGAATTGAATTTCAGCAGTAACTTTGTTTAAAATTTAAGTGTCTGTTTAGTCCCTCTCCTGTAGGGTACCCTCACCTGCCATATGAAAGGAAAGACTTCACTGTTGTGGGAACTGTGGATTAATTCTAAAAGATTTTAGTTGATGTAACTTTTGAAGTAATAGTCTGTCAGCTTATTAAATCTGTTTGGTCTGAGACCAGTTACTTGTATATATACATATGATTTGTTGAATCTTTAGAGTTCATATAATATATACATATCCCTCCCTACCTGATATATGAATTGCTTCTAAAATATTATTTGGAATGTCTTGTAATATGGAAATCTCCACTTCATAAAGGATTTTATTTGTAATCATTTAAGTTGTTAGGAAATTCTATCTTCTCTTAACATGAAATGTTTTCTTGGATTGTATTCTACTTTTACCTTCTTAAATCATGCAAGATAAATCTAAGTCCCTCTTCTACACTATGGCTGTTCAGATACTTGAAGGTAGTTTTCAATTTACCTGGCTTTTTCTTAGCTATCTAACTAGTTCCCCTGCTGTTAGGATCTTGGCAACGAAGCGGTGCCATTTGAGGGGCCCAGTATTCAGGGAGTGGGACTGCAGGTCGTCGGCATGGCTGCTGGAGACAGCAGGCAGTGGGTGCAGGGCTGCCTCTACTCCCCGCATGTTTCTCTATTCATCTGTGTCCCTGACTGCCCTCTGCTTCACGGTGTCCCCAGCTGTCCAGGACCCAGGGGCACTGGGTACTAGGGAAGCTGAAATTAGCATAGTCCTTCCTGGGGGTCCAAACCTTGGGGAAGACCGTGCACGGAGGCTGGCAATGGGGAGGAGAGCAGGGCACCTGCTTCTTAGTATAAGGGGCTTTGCCTCCTTGCTCACCACTGCCTGTGGAGGGCGGTGGACGAAAGGGTGAGCCTAGTGGGCCACTCAGAAGAAAGACATGTTCTTTGTGAATGGGCCCAGGTCCTTCCACGTATTCATGCGGGTGGGTACACAGTTTCTGCTTGGCTTGTACGCCATCTGCCTCCCCACACCCGCCCTTCTGTCTGCAGGAGCCAGGGCTCCGGTTCGAGAGAGAGATGCTGGGCGGGCACAGCGCCTACAAAGGAAGCTGACAGTACGTTCTCTAGATGAGGAGAAACTTTACTTCCACCAGGGCTGGTTCAGAATGGCGCGTGGGAAATAATCCTCTGGCGTGTCCCTGGAGCCAGTGATCCTTCCCTTCGTCACGCAGCACGCCCCGGTGATGGCGACCAGTTACACGTCTCTAATTGACTGGCAGTTTTGGCTTGAATTTGGGGTGAGGGCTGGGTAAGTTCTCATTCCAGTGAACCTCCTAATGTGATTTTCATTAAGTGCATTTTGCATCTCCCCCCAAAAGGAAAAATAAATCGAGTGGAATTTGGTTGCTGAATGCTGCCCGGTTTGCAGCATTTGTAGCTGAAAGTGTGTGCAGGGACGTGGGATAGTCTAGACCCCGTCCAGCAGAGCCCATATCTGCGTGGTCCAGTATGTTAGCCACTCGCCATATGCTGCTATGTAGCACTTGAAACCTGGCTACTGTGAGCAACTGAACTTTAAATTTTAATTAAACTTGTGTAACCATATGTAGCTAATGGCTACCGTATTGGACAGTGCAGTTCTAGATTGCGGGCTCTGTGCGGGCATGTTTTTACTGCAGAGTGGACTTTGGTGAAAATAGCACTGTGCTTACAGTACGACTTGCACATTTTTAATATATAAGTCCTTGGTTTGCAGCGCTTTCTGAACTAGCATTTGAGCAGGACTCATTCACACATGTCACCGGGATTGCAGGTACAAACATATTTTAGATGTAGACTTCATCTGCCGTGGAGGGCTGGCTAATGGAACATGCAGTGAGCGAGTGCTGTGCACTCGGTGCTGCTTTAGAAGCTAAAAGGCTGGGATCCTTACGTGTCTTCCTGCTTCCTGGTTATATGAGCTCCTAATTCCCCATGTTACTGGAAATAGAGCAGTCACTTACCTTCAGGATGTCTTCAGATGCCCCCACTTCTCTCCCACCTACACGCCACTGTCAAGGTCAGTCTCAGCTGTGGGGACGCAGGGCCCTGGGCACAGCCTGCAGGTCAGGCAGCCGTGTGGCCCCGGGGAGCGGAGTGTGTTGTGTGGCGTTCAGGATTCTGCTCCCCGTCACTGAGCAGGTGTAACCTGCCGCGTTGGGACACAGAGTGTGAAATGTGACACTTACTGTGGCATCTTCCTCATAACTTAGGCGTCATATCTGAGCAATAGCTTAGGGTTAAGCCTATGGTGTTATAAATGATTTCCCTTGAATGCATACAGGTGGTATCTACTGATACTTGTGACTTTTTTCTGTTTAATTGGAAAGGGTCTCAAGAGGTGCTTTCTCCCACGAGTTCAAATTATTTCATATTTAGAGCATGAGAGTAGGTGGCAATTTTAGGCAACCTAGGAGTTTTCAGACTCTTGACTTTTTTGTTGTTAATCTTCACCCAAGGGTGTTTTTCCTTTGATTTTCAGAGAGAGTGGAAGGGAAGGAGGATGGAAAGAGAGAGAGAGATCAAAGTGAGAGAGAAACATTGGCTGGTTGCCTCCTGCATGTACCCTGACAGGCTGGGGACCAAAGCTGCAGCCCAGGCACATGCACTTGATGGGAGTTGAGCCCATGACCCTGGGATATGTGGCTGACACTCCAACCACTGAGCAACACCGTCCAGGCAGACTCTTGGCTTTCTAAGGCTCATTTCCTCATTGGCCAGGTGATGATGGAGATGCTTCTGCAGAGAGCCCGGTGTCAAATCCTTACCGCTGCCCATTATGTTTAAGAGCAGAGACTTCATTCGCTTTTTGTTTTAGTTTTCTGTTTAGAATGTTCACAAGAACTATATTTTACATTCATATAATGTGGCTGTGTAGTTTGAATAGTATGTTTCAGGATTTCCAATTCACTTGTCACCGCCTTCAAAACTCAACTTGTGTTCCTTGTCTGCGTTCATTTCGCCAAGCACTGCATTTTCACAGTCCTGGGACGGTCAGTGTTCCCTGACCCCAAAAGGTTAAATGCTGACTGACTTTCCTCACATCCCGCCCCGTGGAACATCATTTTGTTTTTACAGTGTTACTCCTGCCCTCCTCTAAAGAGGAAAAGTACTAGGCGTGAGTAATAATGTTTCTGTATTAGTTTGATCCTGTGGCATACCGTGCACTTGAGCATCAAACGTAGATGGATGGCTTACTATTGCTGTGATTCTTACTCATTCAGTCCATAAACCTAATTTGTTTTATTTATGATGGGAGAAGGGGGATTTATGAATGCATTTTACTAAGCAATTCTTGAGTCCTTGTAGTACATTCCTGGTTTGAAGAAAAATAAAGGAATACAGAGTTTGTGAGGTTATGAAGTACTTTCGGCACATACATTTTGTCGTGCTAGACATTGACTCATCCTGTTGTGGGATATTGAAATGTTCTCTAACGTCTTCATTAGCCTAAGGGCAGATATGCATAACCCATAGACAGAGATGACCGTGTGTTGATGGCCAGAGGGAAAGGGGGTGAGGGGATAGGGGATGGATGGGTGGAGGCAGGCAAAGGGGGCAGTAATGGGGACATCTGGAATAGTGTTAATAAAAATAAAGGAAAAGAAAGAAAAATAATTAATTAAAACATACATGTTCTTCAATATCTCCAGTATTTGCTTTGAATAATCATTATTTTTCATTACAGTCCAGATTTCTCTTTCTTTTTTTGGAAAAGTCCATAATCTGATAATTTCTATTTAAAAAGCTCTAATAAATCCAAGGAGTGATTGTAGTCCAGTTACTGAAGCAAAGCGCAGAAGATGTTGAGGGCAGGAGCGAGAGAGCGTAAACGGAGCGATAGGGCGTTGGTTTACGAGTGAAGCCAAGTGCTTGTGAAGGTAAGGACAAATAAAGAAGCCCCTCTCTTTTCTCCCAACTTGGTTGTGATCTGGAGTTTTAAGTTAAGTAAAACCATTAACTGCGTATATGTGCCTCACACTAAATACAAAATCCCAGTGGCTTCATTATCGTACTTCTTTCTGTTAGTCAGATCATGGGAAGGCTGTTAAATGAATCGGTGGGACTTGGCATAGGGAAGATGCTAGGCAAAATGGAATTCTTTTCTCTCTTAGTAGGAATATGTGTCGTCTTCTTTAATGGTAGGGTATAATTTTCCGCTTTTTAGTCTATTTTGTAAAAGGTGAAGGCAAGAAAGTGACCTTTATTTCACTCTGTTGAAAAGGTCTTGCCTAATTTGAGTTGTTTGTTGTTGCAGAGGTTCTTACAGCCTATTAAAAGGTTGGATGTTATATCTTATTATCAAGATATTTTCAATAAAATCGTAGCCGTTTACTAAAATTTTAAGAGAAGTCTTTAGAATAAAAAGTGCAACTGTTACAGAATTGAGTTGTTGACTACATTGTCTGAGTTAGCTCTTCTTTTCAAATACAGCATCAGTTTTAAAAATATGGGTCCGTCCTCATCTCCCGCAATAAAAAGTGAACACTATTTAAAGCTTTAGATTTCTCTGCTACTGTTTTCTTTAATTTGGTGGGTGAAGTCTGTGAGAGCACTGTTGAAAGTGGGACGTGATTAACAGACATATGTGAGGCACTTGGCTAGAAAGGTTTTGTTTCTGCCCAGCAAGCACCGAGGTCTGAGCTTAGAATGGGGGTGGCTGTATGGTGTGGGGGGCAGGGCGGGGAGTGATTAATGCTTTCTGCTGAGATAGCTCTTTGCTGATCTAAAAGTCCATTTAAAGGGAGTTGGGTCACGTAGGGTTCTTATGAAGAGCATTTTGTGTTCTCAAATCAGGATGGAAACAGCCCTCTCTCGGAATGAGTTGAGTTAAAATGACTTTCTTGTCCTGCATACCACCCTTGCTTTTTGTAAATATTTTTTATTGATTTTTAGAGAAAGGGACGGGAAAGGGAGAGAGAGAAAAGCATGGATGGCAGATCTAAGCATCCATTGGCTGCTTCCTGCATACCTCTGGTGGGGGATCCAGCCCACGTGCCAGGCATGCGCTCTGACCAGGAAGCAAACTAGCAACCCGGTTTTCTGTGCAACTGATGATTCCCGACCCACGGAGCCACACCAGCCCGGGCCTGTCCTTCTTTAATGCGTTACTGGCTGATGAGAAGGCTTCACGCCGTGCCGATTTCCCGGGTTCGCCCTGTGGCTGCCCATTTCCCTGGTTAACGTTTCATTCACAATTGTTTTTGAAGATCGTCTGCTTCTTGATTTAACTGACAATGCCATGTTCATTCTAAACGACTATGTGACTTTTTCAAAAAGCAGTATTTCACTTGCCTTTACAATTCCTAAATTTCTTTGCTTAAAATTAAAACAAGCCCTGGCCTGGTGGCTCGGTTGGCTAGAGTACCATTCCCTACACCGAAGGGTTGTGGGTTCGATTCCTGGTCAGGGCACATACCTAGGTTGCGGGTTCGATCCCCGGTCGGGGCATGTCTCGGAGGTGATTAATCAATGTTTCACTCTCACATCGATGTTTCTCTCTTTCCCCCTTCCTCTCTCTAAAATCAACAAAAACATATTCTCGAGTGAAGAATAAATTAAAAATAAAATAAAGCAAAGCAAAACAAATGTCTGTTTTCTGATGGGGATTGGGCTGTGTACATGTGTGATGTGGCATCTGTTTGTATGATAGATGTCCTTGACTCATTTGACTTTCTCATGTGCATGGGTACATATAATGGATTTACTGTTTTAAAAATAATTCAAGTAAACTAAATTATAGTAAACGAAAATTATATTTTCATTTGGTAATTACATTAGCTTAACCAACAAGAAATAATGTGCATAAACTTTGTTTTATTGGCAAACTTTGCCTTTAAAAGCACTGTTTTTGTTTATGAGCAGACGTGTCTGTTGGTTGTTGAGTTTGGTGTGCATAACTTGGAGTCATTTCCATAGTGCAGCTATTTGCTACAGCCTTAAACATGAAAGCACCAGTTTTAGGGATGGTCTTTGCATCCATTTTCTCTATGTTTAAAGGGCAGTTGTCAAATGGGGGAGAACCCCAAATTATTCTGTGAAAAAAGAAGAGCCTGGGAAACTAGAACAAGGTTTGCATTCAGCCAAGTTACAAGGTTGGAGAATGACAGGCACACTGCATTGCCCTGTGTTTTGAAGGCTTGAGTTTGTGGAGGTGGTTTTGTGCAGGGAAGCAGCACAATTATTCTCCGCACGTTTTATGAACCGGGGCGGCGCGACATCTGGAGAGCGAGCTCACTGCGTCCCCGTGCAGGTCAGGGTGCCATTCTGAAACCCGTTGCAAAGCGGGCACATGTTCACTCTGTGAAGAGGAACAAAGCATTGCAAAATGGAACATTGATTTCTAAATTTGAAGTTGTGCGTGTTCGCACAGAAAAGGAAAGAAATTGCCCCGCTGGAAGACAAAGACAGAACAACCTCCCAAGCCCCTCAGCTCCACGCAGACATCTCTGCTCACAAACCAGGATGCCAGAGCCCAGCGCTTACACGGGCGGCATGCAATGCGCACGCTCATGGGGCTGCTTAATGGGGACCAAAGACCCAAGTAGTTTTCCACGTAATCGGCTTTCTCTCACCGTCAGCCTGCAAGCCACGCTGCATTGCTGAGGCATGATGTGGTCTGCACAACCCGAGGGGTGCGGTCTGGAGAGTGGACGAAGGAGCTCAGCAGTAAGGGCACTTGGGAGGTGCTGAAATGCAGACTTGGTCTCTCTCTCTGGCTCGTCCACGTGATGCGGAGGTGACTTCCTGTGCACAGCACTGGTCCAGCCCTGCAGCTGCTTGCTGGCTGGGGCCCATTGGCACGCGTGGCACCCCCGAGCCGTGTCCTCATCTGGATTGCCCTGGGGCCACCCAGGCGCGGAGCTGTCCCACGAGCACATGCGCCTTGCCCTTCACCTGCTCTTGGCCCATATCTCAGGGTCACCACTTGAGTGACCTCTTGCTGGAAGCCTGGTGATCGGCAGTGTTACTGGGAAAGCTTGAAGTTAGGCAGAAGGGCAAGACCCACGTGTGCACAGCGTGGCCTCCTGCTGAACGTGCACTCTGTGCAGTGTGTGCTGATGGTCTTGAACCTGAAGGAAACGGGGGCACGAGGCGAGGAGCAGCTGCCTCACTCTACCTGACTGAGGCTTTGCTCACTGAGGAATGCCTTTTACAAAGAAAATCCATGTTGTTTCAGTGTATTCTAAAGTAAATAACTAGCAAGTGGAAGAAGCATCTTGCAATTCTTCCTTGCAAATGAAAAATAACTCCACTATACCACCCACCCTAATATTTGCTAAAAAGAATAAGTGTACTGATTTATTTCATGGAAAAGTTTTATATGTACAGGCATAGTCTTTAAAAAATAGTTTAGCAGGCTAAATGACAATTCAGCAGTAAGTTCAAATTTCCCATTTTTCCCTTTATTGTCTTTAAGCAGATATTCCTAAGATTTCAAAATAAACCCATGGTAAACTACACCTCATTGTTTCTTAATTAAGTTTTCACATTTAGTTTTAGAAAGTCATTTTTTCAGAAACCTGTGCCATTGTCAGTTTCTTTAGAAGTATTGTATAGTTGACATAACTTGATACGTTCTGTTTTGGTGGGCTTAAAAAATTGTTGCACTTACATTTTGTGGCGTATTCTTGCATCAAATAAGGAACATAGGGTTAGATTAAGAAATAAACCTTCCCAGTGATATGTTGTCTCTTTAAAAATAGCTTTACTAGTTATTCTTATCACATTGGTAATATATATATATATATATATACTTATTATAAAGATGAGATTACTATTTTCTGTATTTTCTTTTTTTTCTTAAGTATATATTCATGGATAATTCATTTATTTTATAAAAACAAGGTCATATCATCTATGTACTATTTATAATCTACTTAGAAAACGTAACACAATTTCCTATCAAACGTAGTTGTATACCACCCCTTTAAATGAATGCATAGCATGCATATGGAATAAGCTAATTTAAGAAAATATGAAACCTAAATATACTGCATAATTAAGCAATGCATTTTTGAGATTTCTTGTTATATTGATCTTGAGTGTTCAAAATGATACTCAGATATTAAAAAGTAACTGAATGCCATTTCACTAAAAATGATCAACTGCTCCTTCAAATCAAAACTTTGGAAGAGTTTGTTTTATAAACAAAATAAGACTCCTCAAAACAAAACACACTTATCTTCTTGGTATATTTATTTGAGATTCTCTTTGTTTACAGAAATTGTGTCATGTTTATCTAAAAAATAGACAATTTCAATGTGCTTATGTGGTAGATGTGAGAGGGATACCAGCTGATCGATCTGGCCTGGTGTGATCAGGGTTGGATACGGCTTTCTCTTGCTCTTCCTGTAGAAGATGCACAAGCTTGCAAGTGTGAGGGAAGGTGCTTTATTAACACGTGGATGAGAGATTCCTGCACAGCACTCCTTTGCTTCAGTTTCAGAATCTCTTCTATCGTTCTTGGAAGGGTCACAAAGATACTGCATTTTGGCTTGCTATTGTGGGGAGTATTGACCCTAGTGGCACCCCGTAACCCCCCCCTCCCCCAAAGCCCAGCCTTGTCATGGAGTCAGCTGCATGCCTTATTAACTCATCTCCTGACCTTTGGCTCTTCAAGGCTGTGAGCTGTCAAGGCCGGGTGACATCAGTAGTGTGTGACTTGAATGGATATGCTGCCTACGCTGAGTCAGCTTTTTGCTTTCCCTTCCACATGAGAAAAGCAGGCGCTAAGTCTCATTTTGAGAATGTATTGCTATCTGCTGGTGACACTTCAGAGATCACTCTGCTTATTTGACTAATAGCCAAATGGAGGCTAATAGTCTGTTTTGGCCATTGAAGCTTAACATCCTCCTAATTTCTTCCCCTGATCACCCCTCCCCCCCCAAAAAAAATCTCTTTATGCTTATGTGCTGAGTCTAAGGACAGCCTAATGTGATATGTGGGGGGAAATAGTAGAGGCTGGAGAGATTTGTGATTTTAAATTCATTTCTGTTGGCAAAATCTTATGTGTGTACTCAGGCCATACAATGTTGTGTGCATGTGTTTGTCTGTAAAAATTGTTAGTTTGGAGTTGTTAATGATTTTGCAAGAGAGAAGACACATTTTAAAATTATCTTTTAAAAAGAAAACACAGCACAGCTCAATCTCAACTGTGTGGATTCTCTTACTTGAAAAGATTTAGTTTTCATACAAATTTTAGGAAAAGTTAGTAAGGCTGTATTTATGTCTGTGTATGTGATCTGTGAAGGTTTTGTTTTGTATATTTGAGGAGACTCCCTCTTCGGTTTTGTTTTATTTGAGCTTTTAGGAAATGAAGACTATAAACAGTCTAAGAATCAGTGTAGATGAGGTGCTAAGTAAATTGTAATAGCACCAGAGGCCGGAATGCCTTAATCGCACAGCTACTTGGTTTTGTGTTGTGAAAGGTTAGCTTTTCAGTTGGAAGACTTCATTACTTTTCAAATGAATATTTCATGGCAGTTATTTCCTCATTGAATATACATCTGCCTACGCATTCTATTCCCCCCGTAGTGGACACCGGTTGGCAGCAGTTTGAGATTCAGTTATGCCCCCACCCCCCTTTTTCTTGTCCTAGAGCAGCTGTGAAGAAGAGTTTAATTTTATTCTTAAACTATTTTTTAAAGGTTCAAAGTAATAATACAGTTGGGCAGTGCCTTCGCCGCCATGCCTTTGCCGATTGCTATGTTGAAGGTGGCCGCACAGTTTCTTTTCTAAATGGTACCTGGCTGGCCGGCGAAGAATGGAGCGGTGCCCTCACGCTTCCCGGGCGCTCCTGCTCACCTAGGCGAGGCTGGTTTCACTGAAGCAGCGGTCCCCCTGGCTGGGCCTCCCCTGCCTTATCTCCCCGCGTGCAAAGTCTGGCATTTACGGAAAGTCACTGTTGATAATTCCGAAGCTATTTTGCCTCTTTTGCAGGGGTTAGTGAAATAAATGAAATTTGCACTTTAAAGATGTATTAATAGTTGCAGGAAGCTTAGAATAAAATTAAGAAGTTTAAAAATAAAACCTTAGAGGTTTAAGGTTAGGGAAGAAGCTCTTGTAATGCAAATATAGACAACATTTAATAGCCTCTTTTTCTTACTCTCATATCAAATACAGTTTGGAAATTTTGGAACCTAATGTGGAAATATAGTTTGCTAATTATCTCTTGGGGGAGTTTGTGAAAAAAAAATTTTTTTTAGCTTGATTATCCAAATGTCATATTTAAATATACATTTGGAGATTATTGCATATCATGCAAAAATGTAATAATCTTTACTTAATTCTCAGAAATTTTAGATTAGACTTATTTAATTTTGTCTTTAAGATGTAGGCAGTGTACTAGTATACTTTTTGTTTTAATTCCTGGGATGTCTTCCTTGTGTATTTACATGTGCCCCTCTCCCCAGTTTTACTCAATGGGATCCACACCGAAGTGGGGGGCGGTTGGCAGAGAGCATGCAGGGGACACAGGAACATGGTGACATGGCCAGGGGCACAGCTTCTGTCTTGGGGATGGGGTGAAAAGAAAAGGCTGGGGCTGGAGCTGGGATGGGAGAAGAGACGGGGAGACAATTTGGCTGCATCCTCACCCCCCCCCCCCCCCCCCCGCAGGCAGCACCTCTGTTCCTGGGTCCCCGAAGTTCCCTCTCTCTGTCTGCTTGGCTTTTATTTGTTTGCTGTTGATACAGGACTAGCAGAACTGGGTGATACTTCTGATATCTCTAAGATATTTAGGATATGCTGCCCATTTTCTTTCCAGTAAATGGGACAAGTTTCCATTTGTATAAGCTGTTCATTTATCATTCAACAGGATAGACCCACAGCCAAACAAATTTTAGTTAACCATTTTTGCTTACTTTGAAATTTACATTAAGACTTTAGAGTGGGCAAATCCGATATATTGCTACAATAGACCAAGATTTAAGAAGGCATATTTTAAAATCTTGTTAATCTTTTTATTTTGAAAGTGTAAATGTTTAGGAGTGGTTTTATTTTTGGGAAAAGTTATTACAATACAAACGCAGATAACTTAATAGCTTTTTTCCTAGCTCTTTTAATAACTTAAATTTCCGCTGTTTCTGTCTTTGCTCTTGTTAATGCTGATAATGTCCTACTTTTTAATTGCTTTGATTAGAGATTGTGACTCAACATCATTAGTGGATCTGTAAATCTAGTCTTTTGAGAGACATTAAGGGTTCATGTAGTATTACTGTTTTTCAAAATACTCCTCATATTTGAAAATTCAAAGAAGTGTTACTAAGTACAAATTAGTTTTATGCATGCACATATACATGGACACACAGACATGCATACTCAGACATGTGCTCTCTAGATAAAAGCTTCATAGTATTAAGATACAAATCACCACAGGAAGTGTCATTAAATAAGAGTGAAAGTCGTGAAGATAAATCAGCTGTCACCTGCCAAGTTAATGATTAATTAGGAGATGGATTTTTTTCTTCCTAATACTTCACTCTTTTGAGTGATTTTCCTGCTCTCTAAATGATGAGTAGGAAAGAGAAAAAAAGGAGGAGGAAGGAGAGAATGTGTTTATTTCCCCATTTGGTACATAAAATTTGTTTCATTGCTTTACAAATATAGTAATATTAATTTACCTTATGTATTTTGTTTGAAATAATAAATCTCAGTCTGCTCTTATGAATTAAAGCATATGTCAGATTCACTATTGTTATCAGAGTGAAAACTTAAGTTCCAGACTTTTCTGCATGTATTGAATACTGTTGGATCAGTGAGTTGAAATTATCCTTTCATATAACATTGACTTGTAATGATATGAAAAACAAATATATACATATATAAAAGGCTGATATGCAAATTGTCTCCTCGAGAGTTCAACCGGGACACCAGGAGTTCAATCACTTTCTATGACGTGCGCTGACCACCAGGGGTGGCACCAAACGTCGGAAGGCCCCGGGCAGCAGCCAGTGGCCGGGGAAGGAAGGCTGGGGACTGGCAGCCAGAAGGCCCCAATCAGCCCTGAACGCCGGCCAGGCCTAGGTTCCCTGCCCGTGCACAAATTTTGTGCACTGGGCCTCTAGTACAATATAAACCTCCTTTTGGGGGCTTGTGATTATTTTGGAAGTAGTGGCAATAAGATTCACAAAGAACTTTTATTCATCCAATAGGGCACTCAGTTTCAGTTTCAGAATTTAGTTTTCCTTCAGCTAAGTAAATCTTTGCAGTAGATGTATGCAAAGTTCAAATTTGTGTAGGTTTTGGGCACTGAATTTGTTTCCTGCTCATTATATCTTGGGAAAGCGCTGTCCTTGTTCCTCCTTAGGTCACCAGAGGCCTTTTCCAGTGCCTGCCTGCCTGCCTGCCTGCCGGGTGGGAGTGTTGGGGGACGGGGTGCCTGAGCCAGCACTTTCACATGCTGTTAGCCAGGCAGCCCTAACCACCTGATCTCGATCTTGCCCATCATCCGAAATGATCATTTTAAATTATCGTTTGGTAATGCTTCTTGGTGACCGGTATTTTATTGACAATTGTCAGTTGATACAAATATTTGAACATTTTCCTTACTTTACCCTCATTTTACAAAAATGAGGGTGAAATGGGAAACTGGGTTGCAGTATTAGATGAGAAATCTGGAAAATAAAATAGAAAGACGTGAGACATTTGGAGACAGTGAATGTAGACGTTGTCTTGTCTTAATTGATTATTCATTGCCCCTTAGCAAAAAAGAAAATCCGCATTGAAGATTGTCCCAGCAGGCAAATGTCAGTCAAGCACTCCTTCCCCAACACTCTCACCCTCATGGTCATCACTCTGTCTGGCGTGGACCCCCTCGTGCCCCCATTGCACCGAGCTGTTGCTCTTTGGTTTTGGACGTGGTTTTGAAACCCCCTCTGTGACCGCAGGGCCACTGTGATCTCAGAATTCTCATCACCTCAGTGGCTGTGGGAATCGAGTCTGTTGGGGCTAGTTGGGTGAGTGTGAATCTCGGCACCTCCACTTCTGGCTCTGTGACCTGAGCGGTTTATGTCACTTTGCTTTTCACCTGTTGGTTTTGCTGACAATGGGGAATAAAGGTTCATTCTTCGTAGCGTTACTGTTGGGATACTTGAGATCATGCTCCTACAGCAACCACTGTAAACAGCAGCACGTTTTTGTTGCTAATGGTCATTCTGGCCTTAGGTTCTGTGCTGGCTGCTCGGAGTGAAGGAACGGGAGCACCTGTGAGTACAGCTTTCACTGCTTGGGAGTGGAGTCCCGACAGGTGGGGGGTGCTGGCGCTCAGCCTGAAACTGGGGGACTTTTGCTCCCGAGGGAAGCACTGATGTAAAGGGTAGTTAGCTTCCGGTAACATTGGTTCTGTTTGTGTGTTGAAGTTTTTCATAGGCTGAGAAATTTAATTTCAACTTTAGGTATATTTCTGGAAAATGCCTTGCAGGTTCTAAACAAGGTGACTTAGAGAAGAACCTGACTATGCAAGTTATTTGCAAATTATTTCAAGAATGGACACTGAGTAAAAGCATGCCTTGCTATTAATATCTCAGTTTATTTTATTTGTGTTTGTGTGTGCCAACAAAATTGCTCATATAATACTCAGTATGAATGCAAATCTATTCAGAGTAAGTTTGTCGGTCGAGGCTAGAACTGTATCCTGTTCCAGCCCACGGGTAGGAGAGATCAGCTTGTACTGGAATGTGAATTTGTATTGTAGGTGTTCCCTCTGAGCTGGTATATGCTTTCAGACTGTCAGCTGGAGAAAGGAGTCGAGTCAGAATTAATTTATTGAAGCTGCTAAACTCACACAGAAGGTATGGTGAGTCAGAATTTTCTGCATTTATTGAAAAGAGATGTTAAAAAATGTTAACATCTCATAATCCTCCTCTCTAATAAAAGTAATATGCTAATTGACCATCACTCGGTCACAAAGATGGCTGCACCCACAGCTAAGGCCAAGTTCCTGTAAGGAGCTTTAATGAGCAATCAGCAGGGACCTGAGGCTAAGCCCTCCCCCGCCCCCATGGGGCTTGACAGGGGACCTTGGGCTGTGTCCCCACCCTGGTGTCAGGCTGGGGGACCTCAGGCCACGCCTCCCGCCCTGGCGTCAGGCTGGGGGACCTCAGGCCTCGCCGCCTGCCCCGGCACCAGGCTGGGGGACCTCAGGCCGCCCCAGTGCCAGGCCAGGGAACCTGAGGCCATGCCCCCCGCCCTTCAGGTCTTAACAGTGGACCTCAAGGTGCACTTCCCATCCTGGTGCTGGGCTAGGGGACCTTAGGCCGTGCCCCCCACCAGCTGGGGCTTGACAGAGAACTTCAGGCCACGCCCCCCTGCCTGGCAGGGCTTGACAGGGGACGGGGCTGGACGGGGGACCTCAAGTTGTACCCCCAGTACTGGGTCGGGGAAACTCAGGCTGCACCCCTCGTCCAGTGGGGCTTGATGGGGGATCTCAGGCCATGTCCCCCCACCTGGCAGGGCTTCATGGGGGGCTGCAAGGCATGCCCCCTGCCCTGGTCTGGGCTAGGGGACCTCAGGCTATGCCCCCCATCCTGGTGCCGGGCCAGGGGACCTGAGGCCACGGCCCCTGCCCGGGGGGGCTTGACAAGTGTGGGACTGGCCAGGTCTGGATCTAGCCCAGTGGGAGAGGGGGTGGCTGGGTCTAGGTCTCACGTGATTTTGAGGTGCATATGGGTGAGCGGAGACTTGATTCTGGGTCCCATGGTGCGCCACAGACTCTTGACAGGAGGAAGGTTTTCATATACATTTTACCAATTTTCTTTCATCTCTGACACTTCTATTATAGAGAAAGGGCAAATAGCAATGTTAAATTATTTCCTCTAATGAATCCCCTTTTAATGTGCACGAATTTCATGCACCGGGCCACTAGTAATACAATAATTATATATAGTAGTTCCCCGTGAGCCAAGTTAATTAACTTTATTCAGCCTTATTCCAATGGCACTCGTCTTACACTGTCTGTCTATAGCTACAGATGTGTGTCTTAATATAAGTGAACTTTATGCGACCGGGAACTTAGGATCTGGAGCATTTATTAAAATAGAATTTAAAAGCATACTTCACTACTACATCCTGGTTTTCCAAAGAAAATACACTGTCTCATAACAGAAGGCACAATAACTTCGATTTATTTTCTTCTATTTGGCTTAGTTTTCATTCTGAAATAATGCCTCTTGCACTGACTGGTAGCAGTCAGACCTGGGTTACAGCATTTCAGACTTTGTAAAGAAAATGGATTGTATCAGTTACGGAATTCTGGAATGTAGACATTATGTAGAATATTGTATTTAACTACTAAGAATAAAAGCTTTGAATTTTTAGAACACTGCTTTTGGTTTTTATATTTTAAACTAGTTTTACATTTTAGTCTATAACACCTGAAATATGCTTTAACTATTTTAACCAAGATTGCGTAGCAATTCTGGCTGTGATGCTTTAAATTTTGTTGGAGTATTAGCAACAGTTTGTTCCAGACTTTTTTAACCCTACTTCATGAACAGTGGCGAGGTTAATTTATTGAAGTGTTGAAGCAAGGTCCTCCAAGCTTCTAGAAGAGCCATCCTGATTGTCCAGCTCCCTCGGATTGCTCCCTCCCCTGCGTCCCCACTCAGTGTTCCCCGCGTGATGAAACATTTGGGTGCCTTTTGCTTCAGCTGCCTCTGTGGATTTTGCTTTCATCCCTGTGTGTTGTGCAACGTGTTTACGTCTTGCTCAAGCCGAATTACAACACTGATGTTTGTGACCCGAGCGAGCCAGCGGCCGTCAGATGCCGGACCTGGTCCCTCTCAGCCTTGCTCTGACCAACCTCCCAGGCACGCCTGGATCTCCAGCGGAGAAACGGGATTTTGCCCGTTTGTGTTTGGCCTGTTTGTATTTGGCCCGGTGGAAAACGTAGATCTCTCCTTGTTTCCTGGGTCCTGATTCTTCTCGCTGCTGCTGGCTTCCTTAGCTGGTGGAGCTCTCCTCACACGTAGATACGATGTTCTGCTGTGTCCTCACTCATCTCAGGCATTCTGAAATTCACCTTGGATGAAGTTTTCAGAAATTTGTTTCTCATTAACAGTAACTATCAGAGAATAAGAACTGAAAAATTGGTGGGATTTGGGGCTTTGGATTCAAGTAGACTTGAATTCAAACATTGCTTGTACTTGTGTGATTTTGGAAAAATTACGATTTCTTTGCAATGGCGATAGTAGTAGTATAATGAGCCTCTTATCCTTATTGATAGACGGTTACATGAGCTTCCTAATGCCTTACTGCAGCCATTAGCCTCAGGTTTTCCTTATCTTTAAAATGGGAATAATAGCGTGCAGCATCATGTAACAGAGTTGCTGAGAAAATTGCCTGTATCTGTATCCAGGGGAAATTCCTGAGTGAAATAAATCAAACAGTAAAGAGTAGATGAGCTTGGGAATGTGCTAGCTTTTATTGCTATGTAATAAATTACCACTAACTCAGAGGCTTAAAACAACACTCATTTAATTTCATCGTTTCCATGGGCCAGGCATCAGGGCATAGCATAGCTGAGTACTATGGCCGATAATGGGGTGTCAGTCAGGGCTGGGGTCTCATCTGAGGCTCAGGGTGCTCCTCCAGGTTCATGTGCTTGTTGGCAGAATTCACTTCCCTGCGGCTGCAGAACTCAGGGCAGCTTGCTCCTCCAATCCAGTTGAGAGTCATCTGACCTCAATTAAAGAGCTCTCCTGATTAGGTCAGGCTCACCCAGGACAATCTCCCTTTTGATAAACTCAAAACCAACCAATTAGGGGCCTTAGTTTCGTTGGCCGAGTCGCTGACTATTGCCGTATGATGTAACTGAGCTGTGGGTTCGGATCCCAACGCAGTCTCAGGCCCTGTCTGCTCTCAGGGAGAGGGCTAGGACAGGGAACAGCAGGGGCCAGGAAGCTTGGGCCCTCTGAGAATTCTGCCTTCCCCAGAGGGGGAAGGGTTAGGAAGGACTTACAGTCCTTGCTTCAGATAGCTCTGAACTTGCAAATTGTAAAGTACAGCAATTCTTTATGTTCACTGGACAGGAGATTTCCTAAATGAAGATTGTGAGGTCGAAATTCTAGAAGAAACATGAGCTCTAATAGCTATGTAGTCAGCAACAGCAGTGACATATGTTACTCTGATTATGTATAGAAAAACAGAGGAAATATTAAGCTATATATTTGTGGTTATGATGAAAAAGTGTGCTGGGTTCTATATCTTTTTGTTCCCCCCAGCCCCCAAACATCTCTACTGTTCTGGTTACTTTTTTATACGACCTGAACAGAGGTTCTTTCTATATCTCAAAAGTGTTGTTTCTACAACATTTTGCTGTGCTAATTTAGATGTAATTTTCCCAAAGGGCACCTGACTTAAGAGAGTTATTTTACTCATTTAGGGGTTGACACTGACCAGGAATTTTCAGAGAACAAAACCAGATTATATGGGGAGGAGTGAAGCAAAAACTGTAATGTAGTTTTGAAATTTGAATTTTGACGGTGGATGTATTTCAATGATGTTTATGTTCATTTTATTTTTTAATAATCTAAAGATGTGCAATCCAAAGTTCAGTTTGAATGCAGCTGAGAATTTTGAAACATGCAAGCCCTTTAGGGGAGTTTCGCTTTATAAACCTTGTAATAATAAAGCCAGAGGAGTCCTAGCACCATGAGTCATGCTTCTCAGTTTCTCGAAAGGGAGGCATTACTGACTCTTCTCTTTGCAGTAGAGTGCATTAAAAAACCCACTGAATTATGGCTAGCAAATGGTTTTATAGTAAATAATCTTGTTGGCTTAATGTACTTGAAAGGCTAATTGTTTGGAGGTAGAGACAAAAGTGTTGCAATTTCGCCTAAGATTGGAGAGGATAAAGGTTAAATTGTTTCTTGAAAACGTAACAACACAGAACAAAAAAAAAAACACAAAAAACCCGCAATACTTGTCCTTCACACAGGACACATTATGTCAATGAAAGTCAGATAATTAAAAAGCCAAGTGGAAGCACATATGAAAATCTCCCATATTTTAGCTTCTCTTTTGTTAGATATTGGCAGATTTGTTTTAACTCGGTGGGTAGCATCACCTGGAAGAATAGAATGTATTGGCTTTAATTTGTTGCTGTAGCTGTTGCTTTTGGGTTTCAGTCTCCCTTCCACTTGTATTATACAGCTTCACATGGAGGATACATAACAGCCTCCCTCTGCATTGTCAGAGCGTTAATTACCCACTACAGGTTTTATTTCCCCACCGTTTGATGGACATGTGGGTTGTTTCACTTTTCAGTCTTCAGGAATAGCTCTGCCTAGAACAGTCATGTGCACATGGTTCTGTAGACATCATGTTCATTTCTTATGAGAATGTACTGACCCGTGGAATTTCGCTAACACACGCAGCTAACAAGTTAAGAAACTGCCCCACTGGTTTCCAAGATGGCCGTACCATTTCACATTCCTACAGCAGTGCAGGTGCCTCTCCACATCCCCACCATCTATCTTCTGTCTCTCCATCAGAGCCGCCCTGTGGAAGCGACTGAGGGTTAATACGCGTTTCCCTGGTAACTGACGGTGCCAAGCATGGTTTCATGTGTGCATTGACCGTTTCTATACCTTCTTTGGTGAAATAATCTGTTCAAGTCTTTCGCTCATTTTTAAATTGGATCATTTTGTCATCTGAGCTTGAAGAATTCCTTGTATATCCTGGATACAACAACTTTATCAGGTAACTAGTGGCCCAATGCACAGATTCGTGCAGATTGAAAGGAAATTAATTAGAAGAAATAGCTTTCTCTATAATAGAAGTGTCAACCAAATTCACAATCAACAGTGACAGATCGAAACACACACGTGCAATTGGCGGCAGTGAGAGCTTTATATGTATCACACATGTGCGACTCAGCTTAGCCTTTTATGGATATAGAATAAACTTGCTCAATTAGACCTGCTTTCTGATTTAGCTAAGCTTTTTCCAGCCCAGTGAAGCACCCCAACTTCTCTTTCAGGTAATTGTCAGCAACACAGCAGTAAATACCAACACGAAGCAGATTATTATTGTAGATCACGCAGGGAGAACAAAGGGTGAAATATTTAACTGCAGCAGTGTTTGACTATATTCTGCGCAGTGAGAAAACCTGAAGTCATTTTCAAGTTCCACCATTTCTTCTTTTCAGTCGGGTCAGGTTTCCAAATGTTCTAAATCTCCATTTTCCAGCTAATGAAAAGAAAATAGGATTCCACCGAGTCTCCTATCTACCTACTCCAGGACATCTGTGAGGATCAAATGAGATGGAGCACGGGAAAACACTTCGCAGACATTTGGTTAAAGTGTAAAATGTTTGCATCTGACTATAAAGCAAGTCGTGTTCCTGGCCTGAAGAAACTCCAAGGAGGCTAGTCGCTAGGGAGAGGAAGCCAGGCGTTGCTACGTGATGTCATTACCTGGCGCCCACAGTGGCAGTTTCCGGGCTGGGCTGGGCTGTGGGCCGCACTTTGCACCATGGGGTCTCAGCAGCATTGGCTGAGATTTGGTGGGGCATTGCTCCCGGCTGGTGGTGGGGCCTGTGTCCCACTTGAGGGAAACCGAGTGTTGCTTTATCAGCACCAGGTCCACGGTGCCATTTCTTTGTGCACGTCAACAGCAGCTCCTGCAGTGAGCGTCTGCCCTCTGGTGGTCAGTGCGTGTCATAGCGACCAGTCAGGTGGTCGGGACACTTAGCATATTAGCCTTTTATATATATGGACAGGTGGTCAGGACACTTAGCATATTAGCCATATATATATATATATAAAGAGAGGGAGAGAGAGAGAGAGAGAGAGAGATGATTGGCAGCCTTTTCCTCACAGTTTGAAACTTATCTTTTCATTTTTCTTAAAGGTATTTTTTTGAAGCCAGAAAAAAAAAGCCTTTAATTTCGCCAAGGTCCAGTTTATCATTTTTCATTATCACTTGTGGGTTGTGTGTGTGTGTGTGTGTGTGTGTGTGTGTGTGTGAGATATATAGTTGCCCCAGTTTTGGAATATTTTTTACTGACTATAGAATTCAGTTTGACAGTATTTTTCTTTTAGTACTGTGAAGATATTGCTCCACTACCTTCTCGTCTCACTGCTTCTTATTTTGTTCTTTGTGTAATGTGTTTTTTCCTGGCTCTTCTTCAGACTTTCTTTCTCTATTACTGGTTTTAGGCATTTTGGTTATGATATGACTGGGGACATATATATCAGAAAGGAAGGGAGAGAGAGTTAGAAACATCAATGATGAGAGAGATTCATTAATTGGTTGCCTCCTGCACACCTCACACAGGATCAAGCCCACAACCCCGGGCACGTGCCCCTGGCCAGGAATCCAACCGTGACCTCCTGGTTCATAGGTAGATGCTCAACCACTGAGCCATGCCGGTGGGGCCCTCTGTGTGTTTTCTTTCTGTATTATGTGTTCAATTTCAGGTTTAGGATCCTTGTGCATTGTTTCAATCTGCCATTAAATACACCCCATGTATTTTTCATATCAGACATTATAGCTTTCATCTCTAGAACTTCAGTTTGGGTTATTTCACATGATTTCCATATCTTTACCTAAAATATGCACCTTTCCTCTCTCTACCCTTTTGAAAGTTGGAATATAATTATAACGGAATATTTCTGAATATTTTTACCTACCAGTTCAAAAATGTTTGTCATTTTTCTGTGCGTTGCAGTTTGTTGATTTTTCTCTTTGTTTTGGGTCATATTTTCACGCTGCTTTGACTGGGTGCCAGGCATTGGGACCGTGACCTGGCTGTCCGGTGCCGTACGGTTGTGTATTTGTAGGTGTACGTCTGTGTATAAACATCTTGGAGCTTTGGTGTGGGACCCAGTTACATTACATGGAAACAGCTTGGTTAACTCTGGGCCTTCATTTTAAGCTTTGGTTGGTGGGAGCAGAGCAGCACTTAGCACTAATTTTGTCCCCCTTTTGAGGCAAATTCCTGTCGAGTGTTTTACTCAGCTTCCATCTCTGACTGGCTAGGAACAGGAACTCTGTTAGCCCTGAGGATTATGCTTTCCAGTTCTTTGGGTGGTTCTTTCCCCGTCCTCAGATTGTTTACCCCCAGGGGCTGAGTCCTGGAGGAGTGACTGCGAATATCCAGCCCTCCCCCCCCCCCCCCCTCTCTGCGTAGTTTTCTACTTTGCTTTCCTCTTCCCTGAAAACATCAGCCTCTTGGCCTCCTTGTGCTCCCAGCTCCTCCTGAACTTGGGAAAGAGCTACAGACTGCCTGCTGTCCCTCCCTGCCCTGCGGCCTGCAAACTCCCTGCTGGGCAGCCACCGGGGGCCTGTTCTTCCTGTCTCCCCGCACCATGGCCCTGCGGCCTGTTGGCCAGTGTCATGAGAACGGTTACATTCCATCCTTTGTCCATTTTTTAAAGGGGGAGAGTCAGTGCAGCCTCTGTGACAGAAATGAACATTGGCACAGCCGAATGTGAAGACCGGGAAATGGGTTTCTTTCTGCCTGTGCTGAGATGTTTCCTTCCATAAGTTTCGTTAATGCCTCTGAGTTTTACCGTATAAGCATGTGCTCGACATCCTCGTAGTGTAGGTTTGAGTACAGAAGGATGGAAGTCCCAGGGTGGCCCAGGAAGAGATGTCACCGTGGGAGATCGCCTTTTCACTGTGCGGTTTGATAGCGGATCTTCTCTAATATCCTGCTTAGTTCTATGGTAGGAGTAGCTTCATTAACACATTTCAAAATGGCCTTTGTAGAACCATAAATTTTACCTTCGAGCAGTGTATATTCAAAAGTGATATATTACTTTTTCCAGCTACACATTTTTTCAGGCTTCCTTATACTAGCAAAATCAAACTGTTACTGTGTTCCAAATTTTCTGCATTTTCTATCCAGGTGCCAGTTGTCTCAAGTGTACATGACAGTACATTTATATTTTCCAGTTACAAGTAATGAACCCATTTTAATGCTACTGAACTGCTTACGGAAGGAGAGAAGGTTTAAATGTCCTCAGGACTTCCCTTTCAGCTGGTTACCCTGGGAGCACTGGTGGCGCTGTGTTCGGAATGCGCCCTGATTCTGATTGAAGACTTCCATTTCTCTAGTGTGTAGTTTTGTCATCACTCTTTCCATGTTTATCTGGTTACAGGATCATTTGAAAATTCCCAACTGACAGGAATCTTCACTTTGCAAGGCCAGCTATGTACTGTATCATGTTCTAGTCGAATGCCTGTCTACATCACTGTTGACATGCCTCGCTGGAAAGGTACCCTACTAGGTCAGCTCCGTGAACGCCGTTGCCCTTGGGCTACGCTGTTAGGCAGACTGGCTCGGCTGTAAACCCCACCTCCTGCCCCGGGAGAAGTGACCACGGACCGGTGTGGGAGCTGGAGGCAGGCTGGGCTGCCCATTGGCTTTGCTGCTAAGGTGCTGGGAATTGCTACTTGCTGCACCTGAGTTTGAGCTTGGATGGTGGAGGGCGGCATGAAATACAAACAGGAATTATTTTTGGTCAGTTGGTTCTTCCTTTTGAACCAGTTGAAGTGTGGCCTTTCTTTTCTAGCACCCAAGTTAAAAGACCCTAAAGAAAGTTTCTGAAAAAGTTTGCACCTCCAAACTTCATCTTACTGAAATCATCATCTTGTTATCTCGCACGGCTTCTTAGGGTCACGCCCTCAGGAAGGCTGACATTCTGGCCAGGCTGCAGACAGACTGGCTGGAGTTAGGATGAGGATGGAGACCAGCTGGGGCCAGGCTGGTGGTCACCTGCTCGCTGTGTCAGGGCAGAGCCTAGGCCGGGAGCCACGTGCAGGGCTGTGCTGCAGCCGGGCCCATGGGCACGATCATCATAGCAACTCATTCCCTTTTTAACTTCTGGGGCGGGGGAACGGGGGGAGGGTATTCAAATTTCTACTTAAATCTCTTCTCAGAATATAATGTTCAGGTCCTTATTTGTGTCCCAAGACGCTCTTCTTCCTGCTCCTTTAGGGTACCTGGGCTTCGCTGTGGAAGAACGGACATCCTGGGTACATGAGAAATGCCCCAAAGCAGTTCATGCCAAATTGGGATTTGGATCTCCTTGACCTGTTTGGTGTCTCCTGGCTCTTTAAGAGTTTTGGGGGGATGTGTGGTAAGGCCGATGTTACTGGAAAACAGCAGCACAGTGAGGAAAAGCTGCTCCCCGGGCGTTCGGGAGGAAGCTGCAGGGCGGAGGCTGTGGGTGGCGCCACGCCAGGTGGAGGCAGTTGTGGGTGAGAGCCAATGGAGAACTAACTGGAGAGCGTCAGAAAGGTTGCACCGGCACAGGGAGTATATTTTAGGAAGGTGTTTTGCGAGCGAAGACTTCTGTTTCCAAGTAAATACAGTGAGCTATTATTAACCACTGCTTTCGCTTTCCTTTAAGTTCTTCCGGAAAGAAAGCTTCCATATATTCTAAACATTGGGGGATTCTTCTTAAGAGCAGCCCATAACTTACATCCTATTGACAGGAGTCCTTGAAGGAAAGAGGAGTGAGACTATGGTGTCACGGTTCTGTGAACGTTACGCAAATGATTTGAAATTGGTAATACTTTGTGGATTGCCCCTTCCTAAAAGCAATGTAATATTACCCCATGTTGATAAATTTAATTGGCAAAATCTTCTTATTCAGTGTTTGTGTAATTAGTGTAGAGGAAGGCTTTAAATTCAGAGAAAATGTTCATGTTTGAAAAAGACAATATATGAATCTGGAAGGAGTAAAAATAAATCTTTAAACTCAAATTGCAAGGCTGTCTGCTCATATTTAATTGACACATATTTAAACATTGGTTGTAATGGATCATTTGCCATTTAACTGACATTAACCACCTCAGCTAACTCATGTTTTATATTACATTGGCTGTTTATTTTTTGTTAATTTACTTTAGTATTCAGCTTCCTATTCATTAAAGGTTTTTTCTTTTTATAGATATGAGCAACTACCGTGTCTTGAATCTCTTTTTATTATTAAAACTTTTATATACATAGTGGGCTTAATTAAATATACTTTTTATAGCCTGAAAACATGAACCATATTGATAATAAAACTTAAACATCTGCACATTGTTGCAAAACTTAATTCTGCAAGAGAACTAGACCGAAGTGTCATCATACTGCCCAGTCACCCTTGGCAATGCAGCTTGCCTTGGGTCAGGTGTCCCGCTGCATAGGGTAAGTTTCGGTTTTAGTATTCTTACCTCCTCTACTTTCCTGTCAGTTTCTATCAATTTCTGCCAAATTCTCTCCCTCCGCAAGGCCTTTTTCCTTTGGCCTATCAAGACTCACGCTGCGGGGACGAGAGGTCGGGAGGCTCACGGGCCCCTCCTTTCAGAGCTGAGCTACTCCTCTGCCTTCCCGAGGCTTTCGTGGCTGGTTTAGCAGCCCCCTGACCCTCCTCTCATCCCCTTCAAGTCTTAAGTCAGTGACACCTGTCAGGCATGGCCTTGCCTAGCTGACCTTTCTCTTGGGTTCATGACTAACTCTTATTAAATACAAAGTTTTATTTCAGTTCTGATTTTTGTTTATTAAAAGGATGTTTAAGTTTCCAAAGTTTGGCTGACTAATTATTTTTATGCATTCTTCAAAGTATAAACCTCTTGCAGACAACCACCATCAACCAGAGAGCCAGGAGGGTGGTTAGGCTGTTAGGCTTGAATTTGGCTTTGGCACTCACTTGGGCAAATTGTCTAACTTCTTTGTGCTTCAGTTTCCTTGCCTGACAAATGGGGCAATAGATACTTAAGGTTAAGGTTAACATGCAGTGCGCTTAGAACATTGCCTGCCATACAGTAATGTCTCAGTAAATGCTGGCTGTCGACATTACTGTTATTATTACGGATCCTTAGATCCTTTTACAAAGACTGTAGTCGACTTTTTTTAGGGCGGTGCTGCCGTTTTTAAGGAAACAATTCCCAGCATAGCAGTAGTAAAAGTGATTAAACATGATTGAAAGACAAACTGGCTACTTACTATAAGTAATCTATAGAAACATAAGGGGGGGATGCTTATCCTTCTTCCATTCCTGGGAGACAGTTACAGCTGATATTGTAATGCATCTCCTTCTTGTGCTCTCTAAGAAAATCTGATAAATGGAAAACGAGGATTTGTAGAACACAGTTTTGGGCTGAAGGCAGAGGGTTTATTGCCCAAGGATTTAGCCACAGATTGACTAGCTGAAAACTGGGGACTTGGACAGGGAGAAGGAAGCGTACGGGAATAGAATAAAACCCTAACCGATGCTGTGTTCAGTGACGCCAAGTGCTGGGCCAGTGGCTTATTTTGCACGTGCCCGTTTGTGATGCACTCCAGAGGGGAACAGGTGCTGGGTTAAGTGGGGGCTCACGGTTTGACTGCCGTCCTTCATTCACCCTGGGCTCCTGTGTTGTGCACACCGTTTGCTCCCTGCTCTGCTTATGCCGGCTCAGTGGCGAACCTCTCTGAGGGGAGGGAAGCATGGCAGGACCCCCATGGCACCTTTCCTGGCTGTCGCCTGGCCACTCATTGCCTAGTTGAAATGGGGCCAGCACATCCTCTTGTTCCCACCAGACAGTGACTGGTGCACTAGCAAGTAGTCAGGGACTACTGCAGGGACTCCCTGACCCCCGTTCTGGTTGGTTCACTGCACACGTGCACACGTGTGTGTGTGTGTGTGTGTGTGTGTGTGTGTGTGTGTCTGTGCGTGTGCGCACGTGCCCCCGCACGTGCAATTCCTTTGCAAGCTTATTGGCTTGTCAATTATTGCATCCAACATAACTGATTCCTCTTGGGTTCAGTAGAACGCCAAAGCGTGTTCCAGTCATTTTGAACACACTTTAGCATGTGGAACCATGTGATAGAGGGGGAGATTGATGTTTTACTGCTTTACTCATAAAGGGTTGGTTTATCTTTTTTTTAAAAAAAAAACATTTTACTGGTTTTTTACAGAGAGGAAGGGATAGGGATAGAGAGCCAGAAACATTGATGAGAGAGAAACATCAATCAGCTGCCTCCTGCACGCCCCCCACTGGGGATGTGCCTGCAACCAAGGTGCATGCCCTTGACTGGAATCGAACCTGGGACCCTTCAGTCCGCAGGCTGACGCTCTATCCACGGAGCCAAACCGGTTAGGGTGTTGGTTTGTCCTTGATGGGCTAGTTCCAAAGCCATAACCCCAAACACTACCTCTGTTAGAGAACAACAGCCAATAAGAATGTCAGACATGTACTAGGGGTACCGGTGAATAATGTCAGATTTTATAATCAAAGAAAACACGATGATTTCAAGAGAAACATCAGAAGTGCTTTATTCAAAGTAATGTCCATCGCTAGCTACACATTTCCCCCATCTTTCAGGTAATTTGTGGATACCGTCCCGATAGAACTTTTCTTGTTTTGAGGCAAACCATTCAGAGACCCAATTTTCCACTTCTTTGTACGTTTTGAAGTGCTGCTCAGAAAGTACGTGTGCCATCGATCGGAACAAGTGGTCATCTGAAGGAGCAAGGTCTGGTGAATACTGAGGGTGGGTTCATACTTCCCAGGCAAGATCTTTTAACGTGTCTTTAACTGGTTTTGAAGTGTGTGATGGTGCGTCATCGTGAAGCAAAATTACTTTGCCGCGTCTTCTGGCACATTCTGGTCGTTTCACGATCAAAGCGTGGTTCAAATTGATTATTTGTTGCAGTAGCGATCAGTATTAACGGTTTCACCTGGTTTTAGAAGCTCCTAATACACCACCCCTTCCTGATCCCACCAAACGCAGAGCATTGTCTTCTTTCCGAAGCGATTTGGCCTTGCAGTCCATGTTGATGGTTGACCTGGATCAGCCCATGATTTTGTGCCTTTAGGGTTCTCAAAATAAACCCACTCCCATCGCCAGTCACAATTCGATGCAAAAAATAAGCTAGTGCATAAACTCTCAAGTTTTACTCATAGTAAATTGTCATTTATTAAGGACTCTGAGTTCACACATTTGGTTGTGTATTTCTGTTGTTAATTGTTTTATTGCTTTTAGAGAGAGGAAGAGACAGAGAAGGAGACACATTGATGTGGGAAAGAAACACCAGTTGGTTGCCTCATGTACCCACCTCAGTGCATCCTAGGTTTGTGCCCTCACCAGGATCCATCCCGAACAAAAGGGTGTGTGGGACCACGCTCCAAGCAACTGAGCCGTGTGGCTAGGGCCACGCATTTGTTGTGGTTGTGGTGGTTTTTCGTTAATCCTCACCCGAGGGTATTTTTCCATTGATTTTTAAAGAGAGTGAGATGGAGGGTGAGGGGGCAGCATCGATGTGAGAGAGAGACATCCATTGGTTGCCTCCCACAGGAGCCCAGGTCGAGTCTGCAACCAGGGCAGGTGCCCATGACTGGAATCGAATCGAAGCCGAGACCCTTCAGTTCATGGGCTGACCCTCTGTCCACTAAGCCAAACGGGCTAGGGCCCATTTGGTTTTTGATCCCAGGTGGCCCACTTGATAGATGTGTGACTATGGCCAATTTACTTAACATGTCTAACCTGTTTCCTCACCTGCCGTTCACTTACTAGAGAGCACACAGCAAAACACTCCGTCAGGGGCGGCGGAGCTGATCGCGGTGGAAGTAGTAATATTGGCCATTACATCCCATGTGATGGGAGCCCTTTCCACGGTGGCCATGTGGGGGAGTGATAAGAAATGGCCATCTGATGTTTAATTACAGACACCTAAGCTTGTAGTTTATCCCTCTGGCATAGTTCTTGCCAATTTATTTGATTTATAACTTTATAAACAGTATATAAAATTATGCAAACAGTCTTTATTTAACTCTGATTCAGTGAGCACTTGAAGAGCACGTGTGTCTTACTGTTCTGGCCGCGGGAATGTGAATAGGCTGAGCCTCGGTCCTTGGAGATCTCAGCCTGGTGGCTTCCAGAGGCAGTGCCCTGGGCAGGAGCCAGGCACAGGTCCTGGCTCGTGGTTATATTTTGGGTATTTGGTTTATGGCACTTGCTAACTGTACTGACATATCATAAATGGCTTTTCATGGCTAAAGGTGATTAATAATGGTCACTAATAAGGACAACAACTAACATCGATACAGGGTTTACTCGAGCCAGGCACTTCTGCAGGCATTTTACATGCAGTGACTCATGACCTTTTCACCCGTTCCGGTGAGGACTGTAACTAGCCCTGCTCTACCGGCAGGCTCTGAGAGCACTCCTTGGCCACGGCTTCATGGCTGGCACAAATGGCAGGGGTGGAGTTTGAACCCTGGCAGTGTGGCCCCACAGAAGCTACTCTGCTGGCCTCTATCATGTGATATTCATAAGAAAATGGATCCATTTACATACTCGTCTAGGATTGTCCATGGTATTGTACTGCACCCAGTTAGAATTAGAGAAATATTTTATTTCTATATATTTCCTATATCTGTCTTGAATGTTAAAAATTTAAAGGCTATTTTCATGACTGCATTGTCAGAACACTGACTTTTAATTGGCTCTAATCAGGAATAATTGGAACTTAATGTTTCCATGAATATAAACAGGAATTGTTCTAAAGGTCCCGATTCCCCGCCCCGCCCCAACATTCTTGGTACTTCATCGGTTCCGTTGGGATTGAAATGCGGTATTTGTAAACTGCTGTTGATTTTGCACCTTAATTTGCTTCTCAAGTGTCCACGTGTTTGTTCAAGTATTGATTTTGAAATTCTTAATATTGAAAACTGTCCGAAGATACTTAATAAAGTTGTAATTTTAAGTTTAATTTTCTGTGTACGATAGAAACACTTCATGCATAGTGTGTACAGATGTAAACGGCACTAAGCTTACATTTTCGCTTTTGGATTTCTGATTTTCCGTAAAAAGTTAAAGTGATTGTGGATATAGACACAGCGTGTTTGTGTGTTTGGTAACCTTTTATTTGGGACGGCCATCGGGTACAATACAATGGCACTTCCTGTTGCTCCTTCCTAAGTTTGCAGGTTTGCTGGGAAAACCCAATCCTATATAATAATCGTATATAATGAAAGGGTAATAAGCAAATCGACCCAGCGGCGGAAGGGCTGGTCTCTATGACGCGCACTGACCCCCAGAGGGCATATGCTTATTGCAGGAGCTGCCCCCTGGTGGTCCGGGTGCTCCCACAGCGGAAGCGCGCTCAGCCACAAGCCGGGCTGACAGCTGGTGAGCACGGTGGCGGTGGGAGCGAGCCTCTCCCACCTCCACAGCAGCGCTAAGGATGTCCGACTGAAGGCTCCCAGACTGCTAAAGGGCAGTCTCTCCCCCCCTCCCCCTCCCCACCCCCCACCCCCCCAGTGCACAGATGTCATGCACTGGGCCTCTAGTATTAAAAGAAAGTGTTACATATTAACCTCTTATCATGTTGCAAATGCTACTTCTAATTGGTTCATAATCATAAAAAATCATAATGAAAATGAAAAGCCAATTACTTCCACATTATTTTCATAACCTTCATAGAAAATGGTAGGTTTAGCCCTGGACGGGTGGCTCTGTTATTTGGAGCGTCATCCCATATACCCACATGTTGCAGGTCAATCCCTGGTGGGGTGTGCCTGGGAGGCGGCCAATCAGTGTTTTCTCCTGCATTTCTCTCTCTCTCTCTCTCTCTCTCTCTCTCTCTCTCTCTCTCTCAAAATCAGTAATAATAATAAAATATCCTCAGGTGGGAAATTAAAAATATTTTTTTAAAAAGATGGTTTATTTTCAGGGATTCCCCAGCTTTGTTCTAAATGTGTTTTTGGATTGTGGTGTGCCTCTCAGAGCTCTCTGTTTGCTCTCCTGATGGGTAAAGGAGCGCAGTGAGCAGGACAGAAGGCGGCACCAGGCCTGGCCCCGGGGGCAGGCGGTGCTCAGCACGGCCTCCCAGTGTGCGATGAAGCTGCAGCCGCTGCGGGGCTCCCGACCAGGCCTGCGCAGAGGCCAGCGGGCCATGGAGAGCTGGCCTTGCCATGGAGGAGTCCCGTTCGGCGTGTGGGCCCCCAGTGATGCAGCAGCACAGGGTGGCAGCGGGTGCTGCACGGGCTGTGAGCCCCCAGCCACAGAAAGGACGGCGGAGAGCAGCCACTCGGTGTCCCTGTGGTGGCCAAGTTTATGTTTTGGATTTTTTTAAAAATGGGATTGAGAACATAGTATTCAGTGAATTAAAGGGCAGATCTTTTAATAAGTCTTTCAAGTGCCTCCTGTAGAGGGTGGTATCTTTACCGTTCAGGTTTAACCGTTTTGGGCAATATGGTGGTGTATGAGATCTCCTCTAATTCCCTGCAGTGGTGGGAATTCTTACGGTAGCGTATGGTAGGGAGATCTCTTTAGATCCTCAGGTTTCTATCAGAAGTGTTCTGTTAGACATGCAGTGTGGTAATTCAGGCGCACCAACATTTACTTCCAAGTTTGTGGGATGTTTGTGGTACTTCACTTTACATTAGTTTGCAGGTGGACATGATGCTTGGATATAAAATATTTCAGACCTTTAAGGCCCTCCCCCAAGAAGTACCAGAGCAGATGGCTGTGCCCTATTCTCTTAGGGGTTTCAGGTGCACCTGTTGACTAATGAGGTGGGAAGCCACAGCATCTCCCAGGACGGGCTGAGATGATTTATTAAATCTGGCACCCCAGTGTGTTAGAAGAATTCACTTTGGCCTTGGGAAGGAGGAACTCTTGATTTTTAGCTCCCCTACGTGTTTTTTAAAAAACATACTTTTATTGATTTCAGAGAGGAAAGGAGAGAGAGAGAGAGAGATCAATAAGGAGAAGGAATCATAGATTGGCTGCCTCCTGCACGCCCCATACTTGGGATCGAGCCCACAACCCAGGGCATTCCCAGTGCTCTGACTGGGAATCAAACCATGACCTCCTGGTTCATAGGTCGGCAACGCTCAGCCACTGAGCCACTGCTGCCAGCTCCCCTAAATCTTTAAGCTCTTCCAAATTAGGACTGAATCCCTTAACCCTTTGGCAAACTCAAATGCTGTGTGAACATTAGGACTACGTCGTTTCCACAAAAATTTTCCTTAATTTTGTCCAGAAGCTTGGATGGCTAGGAGTGGCCTAAAGCACCATCTGGATGCTGTTATGTTCACTGCAAGTGGTACAAACCCACGAGCTTGCTATCGAGTGAATGAAGACGGTAGCTCCACAGTAGACATACAAGGAAACGGCAGAGGTGTTGACTTCTCTGCGTGGAATTCGATGTGACCACATGAAAGTGAGGGAGCAGGTGGCTAATTCACGCTGCACGGTCAGGAAGGACCTGTCCGAGGAAATAAACCTTTAAGCTAAAAATCCAAAGGACAAGGAGCCAGCTATGCAAAGATCCAAGGTGACAGCATTCCAGAAAGAGGGAATAGTTAAGGAAAAGGCTCTGGTACTGGAATGATATGTATTGGAGCATCTGTACGTACAAACTCACACACAGACCCACAGTTGATCATGCATCATACAAAGGGTCTCCTTCTGTAACTTGGTTAGTTCCACTTCTGAGGCCCTCTCGACCTAGGGCAACAACCCACAACGTTGGTGGCAGGAAGAGATGCTCATAAAGACAAGTTTCTTCTCTTATTTAGACTGGTAAACACGGAAACAGCCTAAAGGACTCGTAGGAGGGGCTTAGTGTGATGACTTTCATGCGGCCCTCAGCTGGAAATTTCATATCACCAAGGGAATGGGTATAACAACTTTCAGGAACTGGAAAAATGGTTACTTAATGTTAAGTTTATGGTTATAGTAATTTTTCCCAGTTTCCTAAATTTTCTGGATTTGTACTTATATTACTTTCATAATGAAAAAAAAATCCCAAACTTGTTTATTTTATTTTTAAATTTTTAAAAATTAATATTGAGGATTGTTGCCAGAAAAGAGTCAATGACATTAGGGACCCTAAAATTTGGTTTAAAAAAACATACACATTAATGATTTCAGTACATTTTGGAAGTGTTTCATTTGAAATGAACCATTTAACTTCAGTTAAAGATTTGTTTTAGAATTAAATTCTAGAGAGGAGTTCCAGAATTTGGAGTATAAAATAAAAAGAAAGTTGAGTTATAAATAGCGGCTAATAACATTTTAAAAAGAGAATTCCAAAGAGGTATTTCTGAAACATCAATATATGAGAAGTTCCAGGAGAACTTTTGCAAACATAGTTAAGAAGGCCCTACCTAAGAAGTTTTTAAAGTTGAAATTACATAGAGTTTATCATTTTAATTTGCAAAATAAGTGTTACTAACAAGAGATGAACGATTTACATGTACGTTCCCTTTCTTTATCCCTGTCTCTCTTCCCTCCTTTTCCCCCGCTCTCTTCTCTTCCTTCATTAACAAAAAATTGCGGTAAAATAGACGTAAGACTTACTATTTTAACCATTTCATTTTAAAATATTTCATTGTTGTTGTTTTTAAAGAGAAGAACGGGGGGGGGGGAGAGAGAGAGAGAGAGATCGGTTGCCTCCCTCATGCGCCCCGACCTGGAATCAAACCCACCGCCTTGTGGAGTATGGGAGGTATGGGAGGACACTCCACCCAACTGCGCAGCTGGCCGGGGCTATTTTTACCATCTTACATTGGACAGCTCTGTGGCATCAGGTATGTTCACACCGTACTGCAACCATCACCACATCCAGAACGCTTCATCTTCCAAACTGGGAGCTTCACCTTCAAGACTGACCGTCCACTCTCCCTCCCTCAGCCCCTGGCACTCACCATTCCACTTTTTGTCCCCATGAATCTGACTGCTCTAGGGACCTCCTGCCATCTTCTCTCTCTCTTTAACCTGGATGCTAGTAAGCACTATTTAAACTCATCCCCTCATGCCACCCACCTTTAGTATTTATCTACCCAGTTCAAAGCTCTGGGATGGCAGGCCATTATGAAGAGTAGAACGTGTTCTAATTTACAGCCTAATTAGCATAAACAAGTCCAGCCCTGCACAGTGACTACAATAAGGATAGTAAGTGGTGTTTAAAAGGCAAAGAAAAAGAAGCGTGGTACTTGAAGGATGAGAGAGGCTGTGGGCTGGAGTAGGCTGTGTGAGCAAGTGCTGGCCTGTCCCCCTGGTGGATGTGTCGGCATGGGAAGTCACATTTGATTCATTCTGTTCAGGTCATTTGCTTGCTCGCTTTCATTTCATTTGGTTGCTGCTGCTGTTGTTGTTTTGTAGCAGTGCTAGGCTTAGTCCCTCCCGTCCGTGATTTTGGCAATAAACCCTTTGCTGGCCCTGGGCTGTGGGACAGTTGGGTGAGTGGGGAATAGAGGGAATGCTCAGGAATCTAGGGGAGCAGTCTGGTCCATTCAGGTGAGTAGGGAAGCTGTGCTCTGACCTGGATCTGTACCCTGATCTGTTAAACTTAACTCGGGTAAAATTTCCTGAGTGGGGTGCCCAGTGGCTGAGGTAGTGATTTTTCATGATGGCAGGACTTTAGGCAGATGTGGCCCTGCTGAGCTGGGTGGGAGACCAGGAGGTCTTGCCCAGCATTCCTGACTCAGCCGTGTTGATGCCATGTCTCTTGTGTCCGGGAACCTCTCCAAGGTGATAGCACTTGTCCTTCACGGGTCATTCTTCCAGTGACTTGCCCGAGGCCCCCCAGTGTGTGCACGGGGGCTGCTGGGAGCGGACACCTCGCGGCTGGGCTCTGGCACCCTGCTCCTCCTGGCTGTTCCCAACACTGCCTCGGTAGGAAGGTGTTGGGGCTTCCTTTCCTGTTTAAGAATATAGTGTAGATACAGACTCTCTCGAAGCAGGTCAGTAATTCCCTGAAGACTGGAACAATGGAATAGCGTTGATTGGCTTTTAGACTTATTTGTGAATTGCAGTCATGCCTCTTCCCTTGCCTTGGAGTCAGCCTTCCCCCAGGGTGAGAGAGAGAAAGGCCTGCCTGTCACTGAGCGAGGAGGCTGTCGTGTTCACAGATGTGGGTTGTAGGTAGGAATCCATCAAGATTTTGTGGGCACACCCAATAGGCACGCATTGTTCTGCGCCATTTTAGGAGCACGCGTGGATTACGGTGTCCAAGGGGAGTCCTAGGCCCAATCCCCGTGAGAACGAAGGAGGACCGCACTGTAGTTCTGTTTTGACTGAAGTGGAGGGTACATCAAGGGGAGTAAGATGCAGGTGAAGGAATGCGTCAGGTAGGTAGTGGGTGCCAGGGCGTCTTAGAGCAGCGGGTGTCCAGGCTTTGGGTGGTAGGAACGCTTATGAAAGCTAATCGGATGACCAGGAATGAGTGGCTAGAGCGGGGAGGCCAGTGATAGTTGGGAAATTGGTCCTAAGTGATAGCATGGAGTATGGAAAGGGGGTTTCTCTTAGGTGAAAGGATCAGAGACACGCATTTCTAGAGTATGTTCTGTCTGTGTAGCTTCACTCAGCAAGTGTTCACTGTATGTCACTACTTCACGTATGGAAGCTTTACCTGTGTCAGCACAAAATTCTCAGCAACGCCATGGTTCATAACGAAGTAAAATGCTCTGTCACTCCAGACATTCAACTGATGTTCACTTGCTAATGATACTAATATTAGTTAACATACTTTTCTAAGTGCTTGACATGTATTAATTTGTTTAATCGCTCCTCCCCCCCAGCCCTGAGATACAGTTGCTTCTTCCTATTACACCTGTTTGCACAGGTGGACAACGAGGCTCAGCGAGGTTAAGTAACTCCGAGCTCAGTCCTGCTGGTGCCAGGCCACCTGCCCGCATAGCCCGTGTTCTAATCCGCCTCTTGAGCAAAGGATATGATGTAATGTAGCCAACCTGTTTACCATGTTGCCTCAAAAGGTGGTGCGAGGCTGCTTTGGTAATTTATGAAGTGGTCTTTTAGTAATACTTCTCCCTTCTCACGTAAGGGGTGTTACAGAACCCTGGGATAAGGGAATCTCTAAATGAACTGGAGTAAACTGTTTGGACCTAAAGTGACCACACTGACACTGAGAGTAACTGGCTTTAACTCAGAGACTTCCCATTCCCCGCCCCCTCCCCCCCCCCCCCCCCATTTCTTTGAGTGCCATCGACTAGGGCAGAGCTCTTCTTTGCTACGATCTACATGGATTAGAGACTGCTGTCTAATTTTGTAACGTTTGTGTGTTTCAGCCTCCTTGCCTGTAAAAAGAACTGTATTTGAATGCAGCAGAGCTTCCTATAAATTTAAGCAAAGCGACTTGTATGAAATTATCTAAATTGAGGGTATGCACTTGTGAAAGTGAAAAATCTTTCCTCAGAGGAGCTAACCCTTTACTAAGGAAGTAGGGAGCACCTCTTGTCTTTTCGCGGTGAAATTGCTACTTCCCTCTTCTTGGTTCGTCAGGAGACTTGTAGATGCTGACCAGCGATAACCACTGTCCTGGGAAATGTAATGAAGAAAAAGCCAGAACACCTCTCAGACTTCCTCTTTCTTTGTCATGCAGTGGTGTTTTTGTTGGGTTTTAATTTTGCTTTGGGGGAGAGGTATGGAATTGGCAAAAGTGAAGGGGTAACCATCTCCATTTATCTCCATTTGTCCTGGTTTCCGGTGTCCGTTTGCTTTTAGTGCAGGTGGCTTAGCGTGGTCAAGGATTTTTGTATTCTTTTTTTTTTTAATATATTTTATTAATTTTTTACAGAGAGGAAGGGAGAGGGATAGAGAGTTAGAAACATCGATGAGAGAGAAACACCGATCAGCTGCCTCCTGCACACCTCCTACTGGGGATGTGCCCGCGACCAAGGGACATGCCCTTGACCGGAATCGAACTCAGGACCTTTGAGTCCACAGGCCGATGCTCTATCCACTGAGCCAAACCGGTTAGGGCGATTTTTGTATTCTTATTGAGCATGTATATTTTGTTATTTAAAGACTTGGAAAATGAACATAATTATAAGATAATTAAGTAGATATTTGAGGATCTTGCAATTCCTTTGAGCTCTAAATAATTGTAGAAACAGTATTGTAGGTCTATCATAAATAACCCTCCGTGTGAATTCTATACCTTAGTTCAGTAGCTAGGAGCCAAGAACACATTATGCATTGGTTGTGATTTGGTAAGTTAAGATGAACTAAGTGGAAAAATGAAAAAGAAAGCTTAACAGGTGTGAAGTATTGCATTTTTTTATGCTACGGGAACGTCTATGATGGAGTACTAGAATAAAATGGAAATGTCATATAAATTCTTTTTGAAGTTTTTAAGGACAGCATTATCTGTCATCAGAAAGTTGTTTTTTATGAACTATGGTCCATGAATAACCATATCACAATTGACATTGTGGGACATCGTTTAATTATAGATGTGTTTTATTTACTTTTGTGAGATATTAATATGGATGTTATCAGAGGACTTGTCTTTAATTACAAGTGAATTTAAATGCATAAGTAGTACCATAAAATTTATCATCGTCTTTCTCTACTACCCTGTCTTGGTTGCTACCTGTGTTGCATGTTTCAGAAGGTATAGTTAATTCTCAGAATTTATAAAAATAGATCCAGGAAGCACAGTACGTTCCAAGTTTAAATAAATATATGCCTAGACTTCACTGTAGAACAGCAAAGACAAAGGGAAAGTCTTGAAAGCAGCCAGAGAAAAAAGAGAGTGTTACCTATAAACTAATAGAGTGATAGCTGCCCTAGCCAGTTCGCTCAGTGGTTAGAGCGTTGGCCTGTGGACGGAAGGGTCGTCGTGATTCTTTTCCCGTCAAGGGCAGGTGCCTCGGTTGTAGGCTCGATCCCCAGCCCGGTCAGGGTGTGTCTCTCTCACATCCATGTTTCTCTCTGTCTCTCCCCCTTCCATTCTTTCTAAAAAAAAAAAAAAAATCAGTGGAAAAAATAGCCTTGGGTGAGACTACAACAAGAAGATAGAAAATTTCTGTAGTTCTGTGGAATTCAGAACTATATATCCATGAAGTAAATTTAGAAAAATTATTGTAGTTACTTTTCAAGAATCATGATAAGATGAAAACACTTAGAGATAAACAAGTGAACGAGTTTGTCACTCTAAAACTTGTACAGTCCCTCTAAAGGAACTTCTGTAAGGTGTACCTGAAGAGAAAGAAACATCCCAGCAGGAATGTCTGAGATACGAGATGGAATAGTAAACAGGTAGAAGGCGCAAATATAGGCAAAGCCAACAGACATGATACAAAGTAATAACTGAGTCTGATTTGTGAGATGCAAAGTAAAACAACTGCAGTTTGTTATGATAAGAGTAAATTAAAGAGTGGGAGATTGCAACTGAAATCTTCACTGTCTAGAAAAGGAGATTTCACATAGTAGGTGTGCATGGTAAAGTTTCAGAGGGAAATCACTGAATGAATAAAAAGAGTGAAAAAATTATGCAACAGTGAAGAACGGGGGAAGACAGCAGCAAAAGGTCGTACTGATCAAATAGTAATCTTACAAAACCAAAATAAACTGTTCCCAACTAGTGCATCTCAGAGCTTTGAAAATATCGTTAGACCTATTCCTGATTATGAAAGACCTATAAACAATGCAATCAAGTTTTAATCTTACGTGGCTTAAATTCTCTCCATTTGTTTCCAGTATTGATCGATGCAGAAAACCTTTCCGTCCAAGCTCCTCCCAAATGACTGGGAGTAAAGTTACTGAAGGCTTTGCTTTCCTCTCTGAGACGTGGGAGTCCTGAAGGGTTACTGACATTCACGGTGGTTAGGTGCTTCTCTTACCAAGCGGTACGGGTAGCTTACAGATGATGGTGACTCTCAGTAATAATTGTCACTGCAGATGCTACTTATGTTCTCCCGTCTGTTCCCTTTCTTCCTGTCCCCTACTTTGAAATGACAATAATTGTTCTTATTTGTTTTCTCTTGCTAATGTATTATTTACGGTGCTCGCAAAACCTCTGCAATCAAAGGTATTATTTTGGCTACTTCACACATTAAAAACTATTCCGGGCTCCAATCCAACCCATGTTCGCTTCACTTTCCAGTCCCATCCTCTTTCTAAACGGGTTCCCTCTCAGCTCGTTAGACATTCTTAACAAACGACACCTCCTTTGTGAATCTGCGGGCTGCATCTTTCTCAGAGGCAGTTCTTTGTTAAAGTGAGCAGAAGGGAAAGATGGCGAGAGAGGTGGTTAGAGCAGCGGCGGCCAACCTTTCGGACCTCACGGACCGCCGGTGGTCAACCACCGGTTGGCGACAGCAGGTTTAGAATACCCTCGTGGGCTTACGATCGAGCCAGGTTCCTAGGTCGTGTATTTTATGGCGGAAGAGCCCACCGGAGAACTAGCTCCAGGCATGGCGAAGCCCTGGCCAGCAGGACAGGCAGCAGTTACGCTCACCGCAGCAGAGAAATGTGACCCCCAGGGTATCGTGCAGTCACCATCATCTGTGTTCAGACCTGAGGCATTTGTGAGCTGCACTTCCACTCCCGTAAGCAGAAAGAAGAGAACCTTCGGGCTGCACCATCAGGGCCCGTGCGGCGTGCTGCTGATGGGGTCCCCATCCAGGGGACACCAACATTAGCATGTATAGCGCTGAGTGCTTCATTTGGAGGGTGTTTGCTGTTCATTAGGGTTCTGGTTCTCAAAGATCTGGAGTGTGGGGGTGAGGGAGGCATCGGGAATGTGGAAGTTTCCATAGCCCAAGTTCACTAATTTGGGGTCACGGTCGGGTAGGCGTCCCACAGGTGCCCGGGACTCTTGGTTGCCCTTGGAGCCAGGCTCCCGCGCAGAATGAACTTCTTTCTGTGCCCAAATGTTTCTCTTCGCTGCTTCATGCCAATGCAAAGGTTTAATTTTGTAAAAGCTCCCAGTATTCATAGGCTTGGTGAATCACGTAGGCATACATAGAAAATGTAAAATATCTCATTAATATATTGTTTATATTGATTACTTGTTGAAAGATATTATGTACATATTGAATCAAGCAAAATAAAATTAAATTTAACTTCTTTTTAAAACTCCCATTTTTACAGTGACCTATGTGGATCATAGTTGTGGTTTATTTTTCTTCTGGATAGTGAAGATCTAGAACATTTTCCAACCAAATGCCTGTGCCTCTGGCCGTGGTTCTCTACCTTAGTTGAAAATTAGCATGACCTCCCTGGGAGCTTTAAAAACTCATGCCCAAGTCACACTCCGGGCCAGTTACAAGCAGAACGCCTGGAAATGAGGCCCAGGCGTCCGTACAGTACAGTGTGTGATTGTGTTAAAGGTTCCTAGAAGTCCATGGCACACCCCCCCTCCCCCATTTTTAGTGCTCTCAGTTAAATTTCTAAATCAGCCTTGCTTTACTTCTCATACTTAACCTGTTTCCTTGTTACATACAGTTAACCTTATTTCTTCTGTCCGTGCATTCTGTAGAGTAAGAATTAATATAGTAAAGTATTGGAAAGAGTTGAAGTTTCAGTTCTAAGAAGTGAAACCTGATATTATTCTACACAGAGTAGGTCCCAGGGGAAAGGGTGCTGGCTGAACTGGACCAGAAAGGAGCTGATAATTGGTTCAGAGCTGGCTGTAAGAAGTGGGTCCCGAAGCACATCTTTAAAAAGCCTCACCAGAAGACATGCTTTACTGATTTGAGAGGGAGAAAGGGAAACATCCACGTGAGTGTGAGACATCCTCACGCACGTGCCCCGACCAGGGATCAGACCCGCAACCTAGGTATGTGCCCCGACCGGGAATCAAACCCGCAACCTTTCGGTGGGCGGACGACAATGCAACCAGCGGAGCTACACTGGCCAGGGCCCGAAGTAAAATCTTGAAGAAGTAAAAGTTTTGAAGAAAGTGCAGGTCTCCGTGGGGTGGAGATGTGTGTGGGCATCGTCGAGGCGGGGGCTGTCCTTGTCATCAGCTGGTGGGAACTCTTGATTCCCAGAGGGAGTGGGTCCAGGTTGAAGAAATCGTGGACTCCAGCACCTGCAGAGCCTCTTCGCGATATCCGTTCTCACTGCCGCGAGACATGTCACAAATGGGAGCATGGCCCAGCCTGGTCCAGGGAAGGCTGGTGGAAATGATGCTTTCACTTCTCTCTCTCAGAAGACATTTGGCTAATTTATGTGCTTGAACAGTTGGCTGCTATTTTTGCATTATTAGAAACATTTTAGTGTTAATCTTCATAGATCCCCTTTTAATGTTTTTTACTTTATTTCCACATCAGTAATCACGGATAACCTTTATGCACGGATGTCTTTAATGTTTAAAAAAGTCCACCTCGTTATCAGTTTAACTCATTATCCAATCCCATTAGCCTCCCCTCCCCCCATTTAGACCTATCTGATGTGGCTGCCAAGCACTTGACCTAGGACTGGTCCAAATTGAGATGAGCAGCATCTATAAAATACACATCAGATTTTGAAGACATAACATTCAAAAAGTAAAGTACCTCATAAATTTTTATATTGAGTACATGTGAAATGATAACATTTTGGATATATTGAGTCAGATAAAAATATTAATTTCACCTTTTTCCTTGACTTTTCTTAATGGAGCTCCTAAAACATTTTAAATTCCATATTTGGTTGCATTCTATTTCTGTTGGATAGCGTTGCTCTAGACTCATCTACATCCGATATAACCCCTTTCCCACACACCCCAAATGAGTTGCCCTTGCTTGTGGATTTGTTAGTGATTGATTTTCTTATGCCACTGCGCAGCGTCAAAGCCACTGCTAATCCAACACCAATTCTGATTTTTTAAAAGCACCTTTGTGGATTACATCGAATTTTGCAAAGGGCAGATTGGGGAAATAATTCACATATGTTGAGCTACTCAAAGCTAATAATTGCAACCAGTAAAACATATATTAGGGGCCACAGGAAGATGTTCTTTGCTTGGTTTGGCTGTAATTTCTATAAAAATGATTATTGGGTTTTTGTAAAATATGTTTTTACTTTCTACCTTGTTCCGAAAGGGATTTAAAACAGCCAATTTTATGATGTAAGTACAGTTGACCATGAACAAATGTGGGGGCTAGGGGCACTGGAATTCCTCTCCTCCCTCACCCATCCCCCCCCACACAGTAAAATTTCTGCATGTAACTATTCACCTATTTTGTTCCTAAGTATTCATGGGAGGTTGATTCCAGGACCCCCGTGAATACCAAAACCCACTGATGCTCAAGCCCCGTATGTAAATCAATGCATACAGTTGTCCCTCCGCATCCATGGACTCCCATCTGCAGACCTAGCACTGATATTTATTAAGAAAAATCCATGTATAAGTGGACCGAGGTTGGTCAAACCTGTGTTGTTCAAGGGCCAAGTGCAATTCGTCAGCACCTCTGTAGGAAGCATCAGTAGAAAGATGGACTCTGTTATTTTAGAAGATGAGTAATGCTAAAATTCCAGTGAAATAAAAATTCATGTTCCTGATTGCTCATCTTTTTTTGGTCGCTCTCCTGAGACCAGACCTCATCATGTGGAAACGGAGCTCTGTCAGTCTGACGGGGCAGTCCTGGAGCAGAGAGAATTCCCATGTAGGATGCCTCGCCTTCGCAGATTATGCTTTGAAGTTAGGAGTAAGCAGCGGGATTCTTCTTCATGGTGCCAATGTCTAGAGCCTAAACATCTTTTAAAAGAGTACTTTGCCTTTTTAATGTTCAAAAATATGCCATGAATTTTAAAATAACTGCTCCCTTTTTATGATGATAAAAGCACTTCCTAGAGATACTTATCTGAACACAGCTGTTTAATGATTGCCTATCTGCACATGAGAAAGAGGACCTTCGGGTCTCAACCTTGCTTCCAGTTTACTAATACGAAGATTGGGGATGCTGGAGTATGAGAATGTCTGGTTTCCAGCATTTCTCTTTTTAAAAGTTTCTGCTTCATTTACTACATACTATGTGTTGTGTAGCATACTTTCTAGGGTTTTATAAGTGTGGGAATGTACATAAATACACAATTGATGGATCTTCCCTTCAGAGATCTAAGAGGAAAATAGACACATATATGGTTACATATCTTATCTAATAAAAGGGTGATATGCAAATTAACCATCACTCTGCTACATCCACAAGCCACGCCCACCAGCCAATCAGGAGGGAATATGCAAATAAACCCAACAAAGATGGCGGCAGCCAGAGAGAGCAGGAGGGAAGCTTGGTTTTCCCTGGCAAAGGAGGAAGCCAAGCTTTCCACCTGCCCTTGCCAGCACAGGCCTCCACTCAATGCTATAAAGTTTCAATTATAGAAGATAAATAAAGCCCAACAGAAATGATGGCAGCCACGGAGCTGAAGAGAGCAGGAGGCTAGGATTGCCCCTGGCGATGGAGGAAGCCAAGCTTCTGAAGCCCTGGCCTGCACTGGCTTTTTTTTTTTTTTTTTTTGCAGCTTAAGGCTACAAAGTTTCAATTATAGAAGATACATAAATCCCAACAGAAATGGCTGCTGCCAGGGAGCGAGCAGAAGGCTTGGCTCCACTCCAGGCTACAAAGTTTCAATTGTAGAAGATAAATAAATCCCAGATCCCAGGGCCTCTGCTTGGGTCCCCAGGGGGCATGGCCGGCCAGCAAACCACCACAGGCCCCTCTCCCAGGCTGCCCCACACCCCAAGGGAACCCCCACCTTGATCCAGGACACCCTTCAGGGCAAACCAGCTGGTCCCCACTCATGCACCAGGCCTCTATCCTATCTAATAAAAGAGTAATATGCAGATTACCATCACTCCAACACACAAGATGGCTGCCCCCATGTGGTCAAAGATCCTGCCCCCATGTGGACACAAGATGGCCACCACAAGATGGGCAGCAGGGGAGGGCAGTTGGGAGGGACCAGGCCTATAAGGGAGGGCAGTTGGGGGTGATCAAGCCTGCTGGGGAGGGCAGTTAGGGGTGACCCAGCCGGCAGAGGAGGGAAGTTGGGGGTGACCAGGCCTGCAGGGGAGGGCGGTTAAAGGTGACCAGGCCTGCAGGGGAAGGCAGTTAGGGGCAAACAGGCTGGCAGGAGAGCAGTTAGGCATCAATCAGGCTGGCAGGGGAGTGGTTAGGGGTGATCAGGCTGGCAGGCAGAAGCGGTTAGGGGCAATCAGGAAGGCAAGCAGGTGAGCAGTTGGGAGCCAGCAGTCCTGGATTGATGGGATCGGGCCTAAACAGGCAGTCGGACATCCCTCAAGGGGTCCCAGATTGGAGAGAGTACAGGCTGGGCTGAGGGGCACCCCCCACCCCTGCGCACGAATTTCGTGCACCGGGCCTCTAGTAAAATAAAATTCTATTGAGTCCAATCTAGTAGTGTACAAAGTACAGTGCACTCTTTCAAGAGGACAAAGAAAATATTTCTGTAGGAAGCATGGGAATTTCAAAAGGGCAAAATTGGAGGGAAAGTGAAGGGCTCAATATGAATAAAGACCTGGAAAGAAAAGTACCTGGTAGGTTCAGCACAAGTCACCAAAGGGGTAAGTGCAGGGAGATGAACTGGCTTGGCAGATTAGAACTAGATTCCCCAGGGTCCCTCATCCCAAGCTAAGGAGTCTGAACCCAACTGCCTGATACTATGCAGGATTTTGTCTCTTAATGATAGGGAGTCTTAGGTGATTTCATCCATGCGCAAACACCATAGAGGTACTTACGCAAACTAAATGGTATAGCCCATGGGTCCTTTGCTATAAATGTGTACATTTTATTGTACTGAATACTGTATGCAACTGAACACAATGGTATTTATGTATCTAAACATAGAAAAGGTACATTACAAATCTGTAACAATAAAAGCATAATATGCTAATTAGACCGTACGTCCTTTCGGATGCAGCCGGGGGCTGTGAGGGAAGCCCGTGCCGGCCGCCTGGGGAAAGAAGGCCTACTCTTGCACGAAGGGCTGGAGAGGGAGAGTACAAGTCAAGAGGAGAGAGGGAAGGAAGAGAAGGGAAGAAAACGAGAGAGATCCAAAAAGGCCCAAAGACAGGAAGCTTGAGAGGAGAAATAATGGAAGGAAGAGAGGGAGGAGAGGAAGGGAGTTGGAGCCGAGAGAGAGGAACTGGTCTGGGAGGAAAGACATAAAGAGAATGGTGGGGAGGGCAGGGAGTCTGTGCTGGAGGCAGTACAAGGGGGAGGGAGGGCAGGCTCCCGGGCTCCCCTCCTGCCCTCTGGCTCCCCTCGCCCCCCTTGGGGCCCCTCTGTCTGCTTCAGGCCCCAGCCCAGTGTAGAGCAGGTGGACAGTATCCTGAGTCTCCTCCTCTGTTTACACCACTCAGAGCCAGCAGTAAATCAACAGTACAGTCAGAGCCAGCCTTTTCTTTCAACATCGCATACTTTGTGCTTACAAATCCTATGACTATTCAAATCTGTGTTTGCTAAACACTGGGATCTGTCAAAGGTAATGGGTGGGAAAGAGTGTGGTGTCAAGAAAACCAGTCCCACAGCATTCTAGGTTTTCAAAGGAGAGTGAAGGCCCTCAATTAGGGCAGTGGTTGCAGGAATAGATGCTAGGATGGATTTGAAGAACTGGATGTAGGCAATGATTGGATGGTTATCAAAGCCAACGTTGAGAAGCGCTATTTAATTCTCATAACAATCCTCTGCAGTCATTATTATACTCACTTTATGCATGAAGAAGCTGAAACCCAGAGATGCTAAGAAACCTGCCTTCAGTGCTGGGAGAGTTAACCTCCGTCTCCAGTAGTCTTGCCCGAGTCCAAGCTCTCAGTTTCTCTTTCTTCTGGACTTGGAGGAAAAAGCAATTCTGAGGTGCTAACATTTCTAGCCCAGTGGCTGTTGCTTCCATCAGAGGACAGGGGAACTTGCCCTTCAGATCGTTAACATTCAGGAAGGTTCTGTTTCAGGCTCAGTGCTCATCTCATTTTGCTTGCTTTTCCATAATGAGCTCGGTCATCCACTCCCATGAACTCAACTATCATCTAATTGCCCGTGACTCCATGTTTTTTAGTCGTTAGTAGAGGTACCCTGACCTGTCCTTCCCTCGGCTATGTCCTCCTGGGTGTACCACAAGTGTGTCAAAGTAAACAGTTCCAAACCAGACTCATAGTGGCCAGTTAAAGTCATAGCCATGCATTATTCAGTCCACCAAGCTGAAAACTGGGATATCACCGTGGCTACTCTCACAGATAGCCATTATCTTATTAGAACTAGAACCATCTGAAAATTTCATTAGGTCCCGTAATATGCTGGAATACATACATATACACATGACAACACAATTTGGAGGGCTAAAAAGCAGCCCCCCCCCACCCCAAAAAAAAGGCCGGAAAATAACTGAGAAGGGACAGGAGGAGAAAGAGTCATTTCAGAAGAGAGGGAATGGTCCCCAATTTATGATGGTTTCACTTACAGTTTTCGGACTTTATGGTATATAAAAGCCCTATGCATTTAGTGGAAGCCATACTTGGAATTTTGATGGTTTCTGATGTACCCTGTGATACTCGGTCCTGAGCAATGGCAGTGGCAGCAGCTCCCAGGCAGCCACCCAACATGAGGGTGAATAACCAGAACTCTACAGTGTTCCTGGTGTAAGTGCTTGGGGATGTGTTTTGAGTACATTTAAGGTAGGCTAGGAACTCCATCATTGGTCGAGGAGCGCCTGTATGACAAGAAATTTGCTCGTAAGGAAACGTGAATTCTGTATGGCTTAAAACACTGAAAAAATTGAAAATCATTTAGCAAAGTACATTTATAAGAATAAATAATATTCAGAAAATAATTGGGATGAATATAAATTTTGAACATTTCTTCGCTGAAGAATTGACCTAAAATGGATTTGAATAGTTCTCTTTATTCTTGCTTTTTAACCTTTTATATGTCATTTTATATATGTTACTCTTTTACACCCTGATAGAAATTCAGCACTTCATAAGGGATATAATTTAAATAATCAAGGATAAATGGGCTAATCTTTGTATTGGGACATTGTTGTATAACCACTTAATTACAAATTGGGACCTAAGAATGGGTCTAAATTTGATCTAAAATAAATAAGCATCTTTTTTATTAACCGAAACTTTAAATAATGGTTTGTAAGGTTTCATTTATAGAAGTATATGCCATGGTGCATGTTTTTCTGTTACTGATTTTGTTGGTACTATAATAGGTCACGATGAATGAGAAATAGTGTCACATAAAACAGTGAAACCTGATTTTAGCCATTTCTCTACTGAAATTGAGTTTCAAAATATTACATAGTGATTTAAAAGTCTATTTAACAGTTTCCTCAAAATTATAACATTTTCCCTCAAACACATGCTAAGGAAGACTTTTCAGAGGCTGCTGACTGGTGGCTGCGGCTGAGGTGGTCCTTTCCCTCCTTGCCCTGGTCCATCTTTGTTTAGCTGAGGCTGGGGCTCTAGCTTGCTCTGCTTTTCTTTCCTCGTTGGCCTGCCCGCCAGCTTCTGAGTTAATCATTCATCATCCTAACCGTTCCTCTGCTTTATATGTTTCCCAGAGACTGGCTTTGAGGGGTATTGAATAGTTGAAGGAGAGATGACGCCCTTCTACCCTCCAGCTTTAATATTACCGGTTTTATTTTTCCATACACTAAAAACAGTTCTGCATTGGTTTCTTTACTTTTCATAACCAACATCTTAGGTTTAACAGTTTAGAATCCTGTGACTTGATTTGGCACTCAATTTGGAAGAAACAGACAAATGTTTAGGAAGAAAGTATGGAAAAGAAACGGAGGAATGGTTGATCAAGTTCAGAAATTCTCTGGGTGCCTACAAGCCGGGCTGCAGGGCTGCGTGGGGCGAGGTTGTGCAACAAAGCTCTGGGAGGCGCTCCCAGCAGGCTGTGCTCCCGCCCGCCGCCCCAGGTTTCCCGGCAGCAGCCTTCGCCCCGCCCTCCTCGCCCTCCCCGCCCCCCACGTAGGCTGCGCGCTTGGAAGCGGGGGGCGGGGGGCGGGGGGGCGTCCTTCCAGCCTGATGAGCAAGCCTGCTCCTTCCTCCCGCCGCGCACCCAGGCCTCCGTGGCCATTTTCCCTGGGACGGGAGGCGCCCGGCCATTCTCCGCTCTCCCGGGGGTGGGGCGCTGGTCGGCTACTGCGGGGCCGTCTGCAAGCGAGGGGGTACCAAGTGCCCCGGCAGACGTGGTTTTGTGAAGTTTCTGCTGACACAGCTTAACATTTAAACGAAACACCCGGCTGGATTGACGAGGGCAAAGAGCGTTTTCCTCTGCCACTTCTAGCCACAGTTCCACCGAAATTGCTTTATTTGCCCCCTCCCCTTGTCTTCCCTTTGGCTTGCCAAAATCTGGGTCTTTTTTCTTCCCTCCTTCTTTAGGTGCGGCTCTCTTTTCACCCCTTTTCCTCCGCCACCCCAAAAGAAACACCACCACCCTACTTCTAAGGCTTGGTGCGCTGCAACTTATTTTATAGAATTAAAAGGAGTGCTTGATGGTTGAAAAGCACGAGAAGAACCGGGGATGAAGGACCTGAGGTCTGAGCCCAGCCCAGGCCGCCAAACCCTGGGCGGGTCGGATCCCGTGGGTGAGGGGCGGGGCCCTAAAAGGGGCTGTACAGGTGGCCGAGGGTGAAGGGTGGGGAGCGGGGCTGGAGCACAAGCCTGTTGACAATAACAGGGCGGGGGCGGCGGTGAGGGGCGGGTCAGAGCTCGGACCAGGCGTCAATCGCAGGGCGGGGCCTGCGTCCGTAGGCGAGGGGCGGGGTTGGCGGGCAGGGTGGGTGGAGCCTGAAGCCGGGCCCTTCGGGAACTCGGCTGGGCTGGCGGGTGAGGGGCGGGGCCGCTGCCTCATTGGCTGCTTTCTGGCGAGTTGCCAGGAACAGGCTTGACCTAGGCTGGCTCTGCTCAGACAGGTTTCCATTTGTGTAATAACTGCTTTTTGGAGCCAAGTAAATGATCATCAACCTTCTTTGGCGGGAAAACCAATTCACAGCCTTTTTTAAAAGGCAGAGAAATGTCGAAACTTGTAAAATTTCTTCTCCCTCTGCCTGTGCTCTCCTGTTTTTAGTTAAATGCTAAAGAATCTTTGGGGAGTATTGCATTTCTGCTTTTCAGCCTTTCTCTGTCATGACGACTTGGGGATCATTGGGTGTTCTTGGTCTCCTTCTGTAGGTGTTTTAAGTAGAATGTTGCAATCTAGACACGGTTGACATTTTCAAGTAAGGTAAATGACACAAACTATAGTAGATTAATTAAAACATGCATTTAATCCAACCAGTAGTAATCAACTATGGCCACTTAGTTTTTAAACTTTGTTTGTTTCACTCTATGGACTATATAATTTCTAGGTCTGTTCCTTTGCTCTGTTGTTGCTACTGCTTATGTAAATGCTTACTATTTGGTACAGGAGTTCTCTCAAATTAACTAAATTTTGGAATTATGGAAATTTAATAGAGGATCTTATATGAAAATGTAGTTTTGATTTAGAGGCAGAATCTAAGAAATTAGTGTTTTGAAGAATACGAGAAATGGCCTTAAATAAGTTCTGAATATTAACATCCTTCACTTATTCATGTTTTCTCTGCAGATGACTATGCATAATATTTTCACCTATGACATGTATACAAATGAGATTTTATAAAAATGATAGATTATAGAAGGGCCATTGTTAACCTTGATTGTTACTGCTTGCTTATGGTACTTGCCAGTTCCATTTTAAATTAAGTTCATATTTATTTGAGTGTTTGGTTAAAAGGGGTGAGTCATATACCAGGACACACTATTGAATTTTCCTGCCCTCCTCACATGATAGTGGGTGTGAAGCGGTGTTAGGTAAACCCTCATTGGTGACCTTCGGTGGGCCAAACTTAGCAGCTCTTTTCAGGTTTTGAGCTGCAGTCTTGTGTAATAGTGATTAAGTCCTTTCAGGTCAGTGAGTGTGGGTTTTGTTTTTTTTTTAACTCCCTGGCTTTGTAAATATTGAATTGATGGAAAGGCTTAATTTTCTGTGTATTTCAGAAATGATACATAGGCAGTAATAGGAAAAGAAAACAGAACAAAGTCTTTTGCAAACTAATGGAATTTGAAAACAGTATGAAATGAACGGATTAAATGAGAATTTCACCCTCATCCTCACAACATCTTCTGTGGTTACAGGGATACCCTGAACCCCAGTGGTGAAAAATGCATCTGAAATTTTAAGTATATCAAGCTTTACTTGGGAGTCACCATTCTGATGTTATTCAGAAAGTCTGGGATTTAAAATCCTAACCCAGGTTAGTGTTAGCACCAAAGACATGCCTATTTGGATATTCATGTATGCCCACTTCTTTTCAAGAGCAGTTGCTATTTGCTCTAGGCATTTGTCTGGTTTATAGGAAATTCTGAAGTTATACCTTGTGTACCAGGTATCCTAGTGAGTACAAAGGGAATCTTGAAGTAAATAATAGATTTAACAGATTTCAAGCAAATGTCTGATTTGACTAATTTTGCATTTAGATTCTTGATAGGGCTAAGATACAACCATACACACACGTACATGCATATACTGTACACACGTTAACAGGTGTTAGTGATCTCAGAGGCTATTTTTACTTTCGACTTTTACCCAGTTCCCCATTTTTTTAAATGGTGAGTTTGTATTAAATGTAATTGGCACCCCGCCTCCCTTGTAAAAATAAAATGTGGCATTGAGCTCACATTTCTTATGAGGAGACTTACCTGCCTGTGCGGAGTCACGGAGCTGGAGGGTTTCTTTCTGGAGGAAAAATTGGTTTCACAGCATGTACTTTAGTAGTGGATCCTTGGTGGAACCCTGGTTCTGTGGCCCTTCTACCACGACCACAGTGACATGCAGTTTAACAGCTTCAGCAATTGAAGGTGAGGTACCTTTTGTCCCAGACACCGTTTGAATTCCTGTAAATACAATGATCTGAGTCAAGGTCTTCCTGTGCTTATGCTTTTGAGTATTAGCAGTTGGGATTTCCCAGATCCAGACCAGGTCTTCTCCTTGACATTTTGGGCCTCACTGTAAAGAAGCTGCCCTTGCATTGTAGTATTAACCCCTAGGGACAACCCCCACCCTGACCCCCAGTGGTGATGACCACAAAAGTCCCCTGGATTTAGAGAGGGTGCTGTGCACAAAATTGTTTCTGGCTGGGAACCACTGGTCTGGATAAAAATCTAGGCCACTACAAATCCTTGGCTAGAATTGTTTATAAATTCTTGGTGTGTGTGGGGGGGGAGGAAGACATAAATGACTGTTACTGCCAAGTAGCTAGTTTCTTTTTCAAGGTTGGCTATACATTGTTTATTTCAGAAACTTCATTTTCGCTTAAAAAGCTGTAAGGAATTTATATGAACAAAACTGAGTCTACTTAGTATAAAAATGTTGGCAGAGCCTACTAAGACTCGGATGTTTCAGGCAAAAATTAAGCTTTTCAAAAATGAAGACTGTATTTCAAGCTTTTTGCTACTTTCTAAAGTAGGAAGTACTTTTATAGTACACAAGCTCAGTGACGCCGTTTTCTCACACATCTGCTGGAGGTACTGAGACTGACTGACCAAACAGGTGGACCTGTGTGAGCCTTTGAAAGTGCTCTAAGATTTGAGTTGTAGCCCGGCCGGCGTGGTTTCTGGGCTGAACATTATTGACCTGTGCACCAGGAGGTCACAGTTTGACGCCTGGTCAGGGCGCATGCCCGGGTTGCAGGGCAGGTTCCCCAGTGTGGGGCGTACAGGTGGCAGCCAGTGATTCTCTCATCCTTGGAGCTTCTGTCTCTCTCCCCCTCTCCCTTCCTCTGTGAAATCAATAAAAACACGTTTTTCAAAAGATGTGAATTTTAAACATTGAACTTCAAAATTTCTGAGCTATAAGGAAAGGTGCTATGACGAAGAGGTGAGTGCCATGCTTCAGATCTGAAGGTTGTATAATACAGTCTTGTCTTAACTTGTGCATACGACTTTAACTTTAATGTTGCTGTAGTTTTGATTTGAAGCTTGTGTAATATTTTCATGTCTCAATCTGCACATACTACGTTAACTCTAGTTTTGGCTGTAGTTTGGTTTTAAGTTGACTTGCTGGTTTTCATTTCATGTTCAAGTTCAAATTTGTATGCAATTGTATTAAATAACAGATTTTTTTTTATTAGACACCTAATTCCTTTTCAGCTTCAAAAAACAACCTACAGTTTTGGGTTTTTTTCTGACCAAAAGTTTCAACTCCCATCCCCATAGAAAAATGTAGCAATTCACAAATCAGGAAATCTCTAGAAGTTATCAACTGAAAATTTCAACTCTACGATCTAGAACACTTTAACAAAAGTTATACTCTGCAATGACAATCAAAGGCATCTTGATGATGAGAAACTATGGAAAAGTATTTTAATTCTAGTTTGTATATTTGGAAAAGCTAACATTTTCTGGGTATTGTGTTATGTGCAAAACACCAGAATATGTCAAGAATTTTGTTCTAACAGAACCTTAGAACATTTCTAGGGAACGTTTCCATGGCCCCAAAAAGTTTCCCCGTGCCCCTCCGGAGCAACTCCTCCCTCTGTACCCATCCCCTGGCAACCACTGATCCGTTTCCCTTCCCGTAGCGTTGCCTTTCCAGTGTGTCACAGTAAGGGAATCGTACAGTAGTAGCCTTTGAGCCTAGCTTCTTTCACTTAGCCCAGTGGTCGGCAAAGTGTGGCTCGCGAGCCACATGCGGCTCTTTGGCCCCTTGCGTGTGGCTCTTCCACAAAATACCACGGCCTGGGCGAGTCTATTTTGAAGAAGTGGCATTAGAAGAAGTTTAAGTTTAAAAACTTTGGCTCTCCAAAGAAATTTCAATGGTTGTCCTGTTGATATCTGACTCTGTTGACTAATGAGTTTGCCAACCACTGACTTAGCCGAATGCATTTGAGATTCATCCGTGTTGCTGCTTTATATCAGTAGTTAATTCCTGTTTTTGTAGGCGAGTCGTTCTTTGTTGTATCAATGTGGTCTGGAGTTTTGTTTATCCATTTACCACTTGATAGACATTTGTACTGTCTGCAGTTTATGTTTCGACAATTATGAATAAAGCCTCTATAAACATTCTCAGACAGGTTTTCACGTGCGTGTGTTTCCATTGCTCTTGGTAAACACGTGGAAGTGGGCTTTCTGGACCCTGTGGGTGAGGCTAGTTTTACCTTCGCAGAAACTGCCGAACCCTTACCAAAGTGGCTGCGTTATTTCGTTGCAAGAGATTACTTTTAAAAATCGCTTCTCATGTTTGAATCCCGTGCTTTTAACCCAATTACTCACATTTTGTTTTGCCATACGGTGGACACGCTGGCCGTGATGGAAGCGGAAGATTCCTTCTCGGTAATTGATTCTTCGGGAGAGCATTGTGATCGTGCATTACTAGTATTTTAGAAAGTGACCTTACCCTTTCATGTCAAGGCGTGCCCTCGATGTGCAGTTACAGGTGAGTGTCGCTGACCAGGGTGCCTTCCTTGTCCTCCGGGCCTGTCTCAGCCAGAGCTGCACAGCTTCCGGTTTCTGGCTGTTGCTTCCAGTCTGGCCTCAGCTTCAAGTGTCCTCAGACACCCAGTTCTTAAGTGAGCAGATGAGTGCAATTATCTTCCTGACTATTTGCTGTACTACAATGCCCATCTCTTGAATGGCTGATACTTTTTGACTGTTCAAGACTAGAGATTCTTTAGAGATAAGGCTTTTAGGGCCCTTTATTCTAGAGGATTGATATTAAACCATTTTGAACTCAAGAAGACATTCAAATAAACTCAGTAGCAAAGCTTTTTCACACAACTCATACCTACTTTTGAAGGCTTCCTCTTTTGGTCACAATTTTTTTTAGAAGACAGGCTTATTTTGGAGAGAGGAAGGGGGCCGAGTGGAATAGTGGTATGCTGACAGTTAGTTGCCTTGAAAACATCAGCTCTTTTTTCTTACTTTGCCTCTTCCAGAACTTCCTGTACTGGCCCCAGTTTCCTTCGCATGCTTACGCTCTGGGTTTAAAATTTTCGTTATTGTTGCCCTTGGCAGATAAGGCTAATCTCAGACAGTTTATGTGGGGAGAGCAAGGCGGGGGCCGAGGTTGGTGTGGCCAGTTCAGCGGGGTTCTTTGGACGAATAGCACCTGAGCGAACTCTGAGAAGAGTGGAAATGCGGTTGTTTGCCCTAGGCTTCCTCCGTCTGCAGTTACTAGTGTACCTCATCAAGTAGGTAGATTCTTCTAAATAAGTCCTCCCCCAAACCAGAATCTGTCTTAAGGTAAAAGGTAAAGGTTTGTGGTTAAATTTAAGTGTCACTAACCTTATATTCTTTCTCTCTTTTATTGAGTTGTCTTTCTGTTCCCATTTGGTAATCGAGATCGTACCAAACGGTTTAATTTAAACTTGGGATAAAAGTCTGATGGTCACCGCCATTCTAGTGTTTTTAAAACCAGTCTATTGTGGTAGGAATTTTGTCATTGTTCTCACATGCAGACCCTGGTGACAGAGTTGGGGGGCCCTGGGCACGTGACAGGGGAGAGGGCAGCAGAAGGAAACCAACGACACGAAATTAAATGGGTAATGAGCAAACAGCCATGTTAGGGCAGTGATAGAAGTTGAGTTTGCTGATCTAAAAACGTTTGTTTTCAAAACACTTTTTCATGCTTTAGCCAGTCCGTTTCCGTCATCTTTCGGGCACCCCCTTCCCTTAGACAGGGTGATGGCCTTGACGCAGCCTTGGCGTGGGCTGCCCAGCCTGTGTAAGTAGCTCTTCTGCATAACGGTCTTCTGACAGCTGTCAACGTGCTTTTCTGAGCTGCGCGTAATGGTGGGGGGCTGGGAGAGCGGTAAGTACGGCCATCTCTTGTTTAGTACCTGAGTAGGGCGAGCCTGTTATTTGTAAAACACAAACTTTTCTCTTTATGAAATGTAACTAAAACACAGAGTTTGTATTATTGCTTTATACTGTTAGAGCGCTTGAATTAATCAAACTACAGTAGAGTACATTGGTAAATATAGTATAGTAAATTTGAAACTTTTTGTATCAATTTATATATGAATGAGTAGATACTTGGGTAAAGAGGGAAGTGTTCCTTAAAATTGCATTGAATTATGACAAAATTCACAAAGTATACAATGGAAGATGAATTAATATTATCTTAATTTTTATGAAGTTTAGATAAACTACCACCTACTTAGTGTTACTTTTGAACTGCTTGGACAACCATAACTTTTTTCATTTTCCTTCACCAACCTCTTGAACTTATAAGCATAGTAAATCTTAAGAAATAGATGTTCACTTGAAATATATAAATAAAGCAATCCCATTGAATAGTGTTTTACTATAATATACTTTCTGCTTTAATAAAATAGGAATATCTAAAGGCAGTTATGAAAGCATTGCTTTTGTTGAAAGTATGCTGTTTTCAAAAGTTTTGTTTATAAATTTACATTTTGTATACACACCTGTATTAGAAAAGACAGATGAAACATTGAATTGATACATATTGGTCCATATTTTTTATGGTTCCATAGCCTGTATTTCTTGGTGAGCACTGCAAGTATAGGAATGAGTAACTTGCATACGTGTGATTTCTTTAGGAATAGCATTCTGAATGTCCCCACATATGTAACTGATGAGCCTACACTTGGGCTCCCATTCCACTTTGTCTCATGGAGCTCATGTATGGAGTAGGCTGGTACTGTGCCAGTTAAGCTTCGAAGTGCCAGTATACTTCTGTGGTACTTAAACCTGCTGGTCTCCTTCACAGCAGAGACCTGCAGCATGGGTAGGAGGTTCTCACCATCTGCTGTCATAGTCAGCCAGCCTACATGCAAGGCTCAAATTTTACTGAAATTGCTTTGGAAAATGTACTTTGGAAGGATTGTGAAATGTATGTGTTCTTTAAAATATTTATTGTAGTCATTTCTTGGTACAATACAGTTATTAAAATCATTATATTTGATTTAGAAATAGGGAGAAAAGATCTATGTGAGCAACATACTTCCTTCATTGCCATCAATTTAAAAACACCTAATCCTTTTAAAGGAATTAAAATTTATGCTAGAGAGACAAATGCATCGAATGCACACATATCATTATTAAACATAGTAAAGCTGGGTCTTGTTTTTTAATAACACATATGTAAGGCAAGTATGTGTATCATCAGCCAGATGGTACCTAAGACTTTAACTTAATAGTCCCATTAGGTATAGCATGTTTTATGTCCTGCTACATCTACACCTGTGACAATGATCTATGTGAAATTTGGGTTAATAAACATACATTAGTTTATTGTTTGTGTTACAGTCCTCAACCCTTTATACACATTTACTCATTGAACAGTTATTTATTGAGCTCCCGCTCTGTGTCACGCACTCTCCTGTGTAGGAAACATACAGCCCCGAACGGGAGGCCCTGCTCTGTGCAGTTTCCGTTTCCGTGAAGGGGCACAGCACATTTCAGGCGGTGATGTAGAGAGGGAGCGGGAACCGGGCCCTGTGAGGAGGCGCCTGCAGCTGTGGGCCACGTGGAGGGACCAGTCACAGGGGAATGTGGCCGCCGAGTGTTCTGGGAGAGGGGACAGCAAGGGCAAAGGTTCCTTTGAGGAACCAAAGGAAGCCAGTGTAGCCGAAGCTGTGCCTGGAGTGGAAGTCCTGGCGCTGGGGATCCGGAGGCAGGCGGGAGCCGCACTGCTTAGCCTCCTGTGGACCGCAGTAAAGAGCTGGGATGGACTTGCGTGGTCTTGGGAAGTTTCGAGTAGTGAGTGGAGACGGAGGAAGGACTTGGCTGTGTAAATGTATCGTGGCGTTTGGCCGGAACTGTGCCAGTAGGTATATGCCACCTGGAGTTGCTTTACTGAAAGGTATCCAGTGTATTAGCTAGCTGTTGCTATGCAACCAGCCAACCCATAACTTAGTGCTCAGAACAGCCGCCATTTATGTAGCTCACAGTCCTACAGTTTGACAGTTCGGCCGGGGACTGGGTAGTTTTTCCAGGTTCTGCTGGGCTCTTCTCCCTTCAGTCAGCTAAGTGGCTCGGCTTCTTGGAGTTGACTGGCTCTTGGCTAGGGTGATGTGGTCACAGAACCCTATTTCTCTTTTCCCCCAACAAACTGGCCTGGGGCTGGGTCACCTGGTGGCTGTTTGCGTTTCGAGAGGATGATTAGAAGTCGCATGGCCTCTTGACTCTTACCTGGAAGTAATACAGCCTGATTCCTGTTGCTGCTCTCTACTGATCCAGCGACGCGCGTGTCCCTCCCAGATGAAGAGAGTGGAGAAACGGACTCCATCTTTGATGGCCAGGCCTATGCAAGCACATTGCATTGTGGTGGCTGTTTTCGCACTCTGCTCTCAAGGTCTCTTTTCTCTGAGCCATATCATGAGGTCACGGCTGCTTGTGACTCTTCAGTGAGGGTAGCCTCGCCCAGTTAAAGAACATAGGTAGGAAGAAGAGTGGACCCACAACGTGGACAGCCTTTGTTTGAAATTTAACAGCCTCAGATAGGAAGACACAGCGACCATCCTAGTGTAGGAGATAATGTGAGCATCACCCTTACAGTGAGAAGGATCATTATAACATATCCATTCTTTGTCTTGAAATCCAATACATGGTATTAAGCTTATGCTTTTCCGAGTGCATAGATGAAATTTGTCGTTGTAACTGACATTTACTGGTTTCCTATGCAGGGGCAGTTTTTAGTTCATTTCAGAAACATTGGGAGAATGGCGGTTCTGCGCAGTGACGTTTATCAGTGGAAGGCATCTCTGTGTTCTGGTGCCAGCTAATCGAACGCTGAGTAGGTTGAGCCAGCTGTGTCCTTGAGCTGTCGTGTGGCCTGAGCATGCTAATAAGGAGAATTTATAAGTAAGAGAAGCGTGCTGGCAAGGCTTTACATGTTTTGTTTAAGCGTTCTTTTTTTAATGGCTTGCAAAAAAGAAAATGATATTAGTAGTAAGAGATAATATTAATAAAGAAAAAGACAAAACAGTTTTCTAGCTTGCTAAAATTAAACTTTGAAACCCACTGTGAGTTGTGTGTGTGTGTGTGTGTGTGTGTGTGTGTGTGTGTGTGAGAGAGAGAGAGAGAGAGAGAGAGAGAGAGAGAGAGAGAGAGAGAGAAAGGGAGGCCGGGGGAGAGGGAGAGGAAGAGGGAGAGAGAATGCAAAGAGCAAGCACAGGCCCTAGGGGAGGGGTTTGTCCTGCACTTTAAATTGTTATAAATCCTGGGACATGTTTTGAGCAATTTATTTATGAATTCTCCTTAATGTAGGCAAAAGTATGTTTAATGGAATAGGTTCTAGTTGGTATATTGATCTTTTTAACCCAACCAAAGCAGACACGGCGAACTTTGTAAGTAAAATAGTATTTTAATCTAGGCAAGGGTATTTTTTTCCAAGAGCATCTTAATTTTTTGTAATTTGGACAAATATCATGACTGTATGTTCATTCAGGTTCTTATTATCATCATTCTCCTCTCCTCACTCCCATTCCCTTTGAACTGAATACCTTTTTCCATTCCTACCTGGAATTGGAAGCAAAATTTATATCACTTCGATGCTTAATTATGGTGAAGAGATGGTATCTCTGGTCACTGGAAAAAAGTAATGGATTATTTCATATCACAGTTATTCAATGGGAAAACTAAAACTGAGTTACCTCCACCCCTTGTTATTTCAAAATAATTACAGATGGATCAAATATTTAAATGTAAAAAAATAAATGCATTAAAAGAAAACACGAATGAATGTTTCAAAAATTCCGAAGTGAGGAAGACATTTCCCAGCGTGACACGTATTCTGGAAGACAGAGGAAACAAATGGATAGATTTGAAGCATTCCCCTGTGTTAGAAAGTATTTTCTGAAAACTTGAGTTTTTCCTGATTATGTAGTGGTCTAGCATATGAATATACCATACTTTATTTAACCATTCCCTGTTTCTGTACATTTTTTCTGATTTGTCTGATATTGCAAATAACGATGTAGTACAGATACTTAAAACAGAAATAGTAATGACAAATCACAAAGACTGAATTCTCTAGCAAACATTGCTGAGTTCAATGTTGTGAATATGTTTGAGGCTACTGATGGGTAATGGACAGCTATTTTTCGGGAGCACTGGTCTTACGGACTTGGCCATCGTAAGTGTTGGGGGAGCTGGTTGTACACACAGGCATTGTCTATATTTTTAATCTTTGCCAACTTGAAATATAACATGTTTACCCACTTTTCTCTGGCTACTATTGATGTTGAACAATTTTTTAATATTATTGGCTAATGGTTTTTATTTGAACAAGAATCACATGCACTTGGCAAGAAAAAGTTCTTACATTGTAAGACACAATATAATGAAAATAAGTTTTTCTCCTTTGAGACAATTGCTGTTGTGTTTCTTGCATATTTTTCCAGAAATAGTCTAAGTATATCAAGCATCTACCCACCGCCACTTCTTTCTTTAAACACAGATGTTAGCTGATGATGCACACTATTCTGATTCTTTTCATTTAATGCAATATCATGGACCTCTTTCCTTATCTGCACACGTAGGTTTGCCTCCTCACAGCAGTGGAGTATTCTATTGCTTGGCTGTGTGATCATTTATTAAACACTTCCTTTTGATTGATGGTTGCTTTCACCTATTTACTGTTACAAACAAAGCTCTGGTAAACAGTTTTGTAAGTCCTTTGTTTTTGCAAAAGTTAAGTATCAGTGGAATTGGGTTAACAATCACATGCATTTTGATGGGTTTTGCCACATTGCACTTCATTCTGTACGTTCTCACCCTCAGTGCAAGGCTATGTTTTCAGTGATTCCCCACACCTTTTTCAACATTGTAATTATCAAACTTGTTCATCTTTAGTAATGTGGTGAGAAAAATAGGATAATGTAGGGAGCTGTGAGTTGCATCCCTTTAAATATGGATAAGATTATTTATATATGATTACAAATCATCATCACTTTATTTCCTTTTGTGACAGTGCAGCCCTGATTTTAGAAAATTTTTTGATTAAAATGGGGCTTAGTTTCAGCATTGTTTTATTTTAAAGAAAATGCTGCTGGACATTAGTATTCTCCGCTTTAGAGGTGAAGACCCAAAGGACTTGGCAAACAATTCAGTAAAAACAAAAGTACAACCAGTTTTACTTCCAAATTCGTGAATCCACATTCTCCCCATTTTCTTAATGGAACGGTTGGACGTGAAAGTGGTTTTCTAAATTTGGTGGAGGCTGGGCTTATTAGAGTAATGGCTAGAGAGAGGAACCAAGGGAAGGCTCTGTGCTTGAGTGGATTGAGAGACCTGTAAATGGCTCAGCTGCTGCCAAGCTGTGCGGGTGGAACTTGCACAGTGATTTTAGACTCCTCTGCAAATGAAACCCTTTTCAGGAGCTCGTGGTCTGGAGTGTTGGTTGTGGCTTCACCTGAAATAAGCACAACGTTGATGGGCAGGGCCTCCTTTGGGCCTGAGTGAGCCTCTGCGCTGTCAGCCCCACACTTTGTACCTTGGAACCCTGGGTGCGCGCTCTCGCGGGGTGTCAGGTGTGCGCCCCATCATCCAGAGTTGTCTTTGCATTTGTTACAGCCTCTGTGAGGAGCAGAGCCTCGTTGTTATGTCCTGGTTTCACATTTGATAAAACCTGTGACCTTTTTCTTAACGATTTCATAATACTACCTGTTTTAAATCTCCCCAAACTGAAGTCTGAAAAGAAAAACGAAGCCATGAATAATTTCCTCTGGTCATTTCTAAATTTGAATTTATTTTTTTAAATGAATGTTTAAATACACTTCACCCAGGTATTAATACCTTAGTGCAGCTCATCACTTTTCCCCGCTTCCAGCACTAAGCGCGACGCGTTGCATGGAGTGAGTAGCCAGGCTGTGTTGGTTCATGACTCCGGTAAACGCAGGCTCCCAGCACCCTGCCCTCGCAAGGCAGGGAGACTCTCCATGGAGAATGTGCTCATTTTTCCCAGTTGGCCATTCTTGTTTTAATTTAAAGTCTTGTTTTAACTTGAAATTGTGACTATAGCCACATTAAATTGGATGATGATGGTTGACTAATAACTAAAATCCCAATCAGATAAACAACTTCTAGTTGATATATAAAGAATCATCGGTGTTTTGGGTTTGTTACATTTAAAGTACTTACCTTCATTTTTTTAAAGATTCAAATTTATGACAAAAGGAACAAAAAGGCTTCACAGGTTTCTGCTGCTGGTTAAGTGCAAGGGCTACGGGAAAATTCTGCGTGCAGGTTGAAATACTCCCTTCCTCCCACTAGAGGGGGAGTCCTTCCAGCGCAGGTGAAAACGTTTCCCATCCGACACTGGCCTGTCTTTTTAAATTGAGGTTAATCTCATGTTTTTAAAATCGGCTGTTTTTCTGCAGATAGTAAAATTAAAATCTTACAGAAACAGACACGATAAGTCACTAAAGTGCATATGTGTTTGAACTATAGTGCTTTTGAACAAAACATCGTTTTTAGAAGCTGCTCACATGAAACGGGCTAATACGGAGGAGTTTCAGAACAGCTGTGCGAGGCCTGCTGGAGGCAGACTCTGTTGGAGGAGGAGGCTGACCTGTGAGGCTCACCTCCAGCCCCAGGACCTGTCTTGTGTCTGGCTACGGCCACCGCCACACGGGCCCTTCCGAAACTCCACTGCAGAGCTGGGTTTGCTCTCAGCTCAGGCTGCCAAATTATTAAAGCCATATGTGTAAATAGGTTTTTATTTGCTACGGAATCTTCGGGCTCCTTTGCCTTTTTATAATATGTTAAGCAACTGTAGACGTCACTCTGGGGATGATTTTGCAGATTTAAACTTCTATTATATTTTTAAATAATGATATGTCTAGTAAAATGGCACATCAGGGTTGAATGTGCCCAACACCCATGTATGCATATCTGATCTATGTGCTCCGGAGTGGGCAAAAGTAGGTTCACAGTTGCTTGTATGGAAAAAGACCTGCAGGTTATGCTTGTAATGGTATGAGAATAAACACTGTTTCACGTACTCACAAGTGTAAACCATCTTTTGCCCACCCATGTGTAACTCACGAGTAGATATCATAGTGTTTACAGTAGTGAAGATTTGTTGTTTGTGCCTTCCTTTCAACTAAAGTCTTCAGTGTTGACTAGAGGTTCTAATGTAAACATACTCGAGGTTAATAACCTACTGTTGTGAGAGGCAGGACTTGGGAAATTCGGACATACGTTGATTGCAAGTAACTTTTTTCCCTCTTAAACTGGAAAGCTGTAAGATGATCTTGTTCCTAAATTAACAATTAGCCCTGGAAATGGAAGTGGAAAGAGGAATGCTGTCAGTGAATCTTACAGTGATTCTGTGCTGTAGCTGATCCAGCATTCCGTCTTTAGCCTAAAACCCCACTGGGTATCAGCAGCGTGTGGTTTCTTCAGAGGGAGGCTGCTCACCTTCCTAATAGCCGGTCCTGGGTCTCCCTCGCCTCCCGGGCCGGGCCGTCTCCGGCAGGTGCCGGTGCCCGGTGCCCGGTGCGCCTCCGTTTCAGCAAAGCAGTTGGAGGGCACAGTTTGTTTCTTTCTTTGCTTTTTGACCCCTGCACTTTCATATTGGCTGACAGTCTTCCTGAAAGCATCTTCCTTTCTGTATTTCCTCCCCCAAGGGAAGAATTCAGTTTTATTACAGCAAGGTGACATAGGATAGGCCCGTGTGTCTTCTACTTAATTTGTAAGGCTCCCCTACAAATGCCTAATTTAAAAAATAACAGTGAAGCCAGCTCGTCTGCTGTGTTTGTCCCACCCCCACTGCTTTCCCCAGACGCTTAAAAATTCCCATTCTGTCGCCTCCTTTCCTTGCTCTTTTCCCATCTTAGAGGTACTGTGTGGTAGTCAGTTAAAAGCTTTCTACATCAGACTGAATAATTGGTTAAAAAACAGTAATTACCAATATAGGTCTTGTTCCATGCAGCTTTTAAAATCCATGGTAATGAGCTCTGTCTTCTGATGCATGAGGCAGGCCGTTTTGAAGTGTTGCCATCATTTCACAATGTGTTGCCTAGCTCTGCCTGCCTTTTCTGGGTATGGCTTTCAAGAACTCCTGCTCTGCAACATTCCAGTGATTGAGGACAACCCACTCTGGCGAGAGCAGGACATGAAATTACTAGCACCTTCACAAGCACGATGAAATTGCTTTATGAAGCATAACTTCTGCCCCTCACTGTCCGTAAAAGATCAAAAAATATGTGCGACATCTTGTGACTTTGGTGGGAAGGATGGTTCTCCTGACTCTCTAGATCTTTCTGAGGAACCTTCACCACCACTTTCAACACGATGGCAGATAGGTTCGTTTGAAGGACACGTGCGCGGTCCCGGACCTGCAGCCTGGGCAGTGACCTGGATTTATCTCCCACTCCTGGAGAGGCGGCAGGTCTCTCTGTCTTGGCACGGGGCGTGCATCGCATGCCAGTTTCTCAGGCCGCTTAGCCCAGGCCCCGCCTGTGCTCTGGGTCCCCTGGGCTCCAGGAGGCTGTGACGGTGCCTAAATTACTGCGTTCCTTACGATTTCAGGTTGAAGTCTTGACCTCGGAGGATACCGCCTTTGGACCGAAGGTGTGTAGTCTGATGGAATTTGTGGTGTAGGTTTCATCACCTCCCCTGAGTGGATTGGAAGGCTCAACAGAGAGGACTTGGTTGTGTGTGTGTGTGTGTGTGTGTGTGTGTGTGTGTGTGTGTGTGTGTGTGTCTAATCAGATAGGGAGTTTCTAAAATGTTTTGAAGTTTACGATTTCCCTTCTGTTGCAATGAAGATTAGAGTATGGTAGTATTTTCTTTACCTTCTTTCTTTGTTGTGGAGACTATGAGAAATAGTACAGGAAACCATGATTTTCATGTGGTAGTATTTACTTTTTACTTTGAAGGAGCCATGGAACAGGATTTACTGAAACCTCCAACACCACCACCACGCCCCCGTTTGGAGGTATTGAAATTTCAGCTGCCGAATGCTATCAGGGTGCTGTTTTGGCGTCATAACCCTAGCTTCATTCATCCATTTATTCATTATCCCAGCTTCAACTGTTTATTGGACCCCTGAGTTCCAGTCACAACTAAATTAAATCCCGGCTCCTACCCTTAAGTTGCTCACAATCAGTTGGTAGGTGTAGACCTATAAACATAAATTATCCTCCAGTGTGTTATCTCCACGCTAGAAATATACAAAGGATTGTGGGTGCGCGGTGGGGTTGTGGGGGAGGTATTCTAGGAGGTGGATCCCTGGGCGGACCTTGAGGGCTTGTGCAAGAGGGAAGGACAGCAAAAATTAGGAGCTATTTTTAGGTTGAAGGACACATGAGAAAATCAGAGGGAACTAAAAGTACTTAAACTCTGTGTGGCCAAGATCTGAAGGCAGAGAGGTGGAAGATTTGAATTTTATCCTGTAGAAAATGCAAGACCATGAAAAGATTTTAAGGCAAGAAGTGGTTAGGTTTGCCACTTAGACGATTGTGGCCATTTGGTGGAGGATGGACTGCCAGAAGCAGTGAAGGGCAGCTAAGTAGATCAGGGGAAAGGCAGCGGGGGCCTGGGCTCCCAGGTGGACCAGGAAGGAAGTCAGCCCGCAGGACCTGCTGATCCCAGGGAGGTGCTGGTGTGGAAGGCAGAGGCGTGAGGGTGAGACTAGGAACAGGTGATGCGGCGTGCTGAGCTGGAGCGCACAGGGAGCCGGCACAGATCTTCTAGGATTAATCTTCCCGACCTGTAGATTTTATCAGATTTACTTGCTTTTCGTACCTACCTGCTACTAATAAACTGTGTAAGTTTGTCAGAGGCACTCACTAGGGGAGTCTGACTTCATTTTCATATAAAGGGATAGAAGAAGCTAGGTAGGTGCCAGAAGTTACTTTGGAAGTCAGAAGTTTAGGAGAATAGTTGGTAGATTTAAAAATATACCTGTTCTATACATCTACACAATGGAATACTATGCTGCTGTAAAAAAGAAGGAACTCTTACCATTTGCAACAGCATGGATGGACCTGGAGACCATCATGCTAAGCGAAATAAGCCAGTCGGAGAAAGATAAATATCACATGATCTCACTCATTTGGGGAATATAAGGAACAACATAAACTGATGAATAAAAATAGAGCCAGAGGGGGGAAAATAATAATTTAGAATATAATAGAGGTAATCCTGTTATTTGCAGATTTCTAATATTTCCTACAAGTTTTGTGATATACTATGTTAGTACAGTTTTGGTAATATTATACTTAAAATCCTTTTTTCTTGAAATATTAATGTTTATTGCATGTAATCCTATCTAATAAAAGAGTAATATGCAAATTGACCATCACTCCAACACACAAGATGGCTGCCCCCATGTAATCAAAGATGGCTGTCCCCATGTGGACACAAGATGGCCACCACAAGATGGCTGGCAGGGAAGGGCAGTTGTGGGCGATGAGGCCAGCAGGGGAGGGCAGTTGTGAGGGACCAGGCCTGAAAGGGAGGGCAGTTGGGGGCGACCAGACCTGCAGGGGAGGACAGTTAGGGGGGACCAGGCCTGCAGGGGAGGGCAGTTGGGGGTGACCAGGCCTGCAGGGGAGGGCAGTTGGGGGTGACCAGGCCTGCAGGGGAGGGCATTTAGGGGTGACCAGGCCTGCAGGGGAGGGCAGTTGGGGGTGACCAGGAAGGCAGCTAGGGGCGACTAGGAAGGCAGTTAGGGGTGACCAGGCTGGCAAGAGAGGGCCGTTAGGGGTTACCGGGCCAGTGGGTAGGGCAGTTGGGGGTGACCAGGCCTGCAGGGGAGGGCAGTTGGGGGACACCAGGCCTGCAGGGGAGGGCCGTTGGGGATGACCAGGCCTGCAGGGGAGGACAGTGAGGGGCGACCAGGCTGGCAAGGGAGGGCCATTAGGGGTTACTGGGCCAGAGGGGAGGGCAGTTGGGGGCGACCAAGTCTGCAGGGGAGGACAGTTAGGGGCGAACAGGCTGGCAGGGGAGGGCAGTTAGGTGTGACCAGGCTGGCAAGGGAGGGCAGTTGGGGGCAATCGGGCTGGCAGGGGAGCAGTTAGGTGTTGATCAGACTGGCATGGGAGTGACTAGGGCATGGTCAGGCTGGCAGGCAAAAGCGGTTAGGGGCAATCAGGCAGGCAGGTAGGTGAGTGGTTGGGAGCCAGCAGTCCTGGATTGTGAGAGGGATGTCCGACTGCCCGTTTAGGCCCAATCCCACTAAAGGGGCAGTCGGACATCCCTCGAGGGGTCCCAGATTGGAGAGGGTGCAGGCTGGGCTGAGGGACACCCCCCTTCCCCCCCCAACGAATTTCGTGCACCAGGCCTCTTGTATTATTCTATTTAAGATTGTTAAAAAAATAAAATAAAAATATACCTGTTCTATACAGTGTATTTCCTGGGGTAAACTCTTAGAGCTTGCTTGTTTGGAAGTAATATAATTTGGTTACCAAAATAATTTTTAAAGACTTTGCCTTTTGATAGGTGAGTGGATAGAAATGTATATTATACATAACCACTTCGTTGGTTTTCCAGTGCTAAGTGGGTATTAGCATTCCACAAATCCAAAAATATTTTGATATACTATTTTGGCTGCTATGTTCTTTGGAAGAACAAAATCGTGAATGTTAATGCACCTTTTAATGAGTTTTAATAGAAACTATTACAGGAAATGTATGTGGGGAGGTCATTAAAAACAAATGATTGGACTATTGAGGGTAAGCATATACTATTGTTCTAAAAAGAATGGGAAGGAGAAAAATGATGAAATGTAGGTCAGAGGGCCACAGGTGACAGAGTCCCCGCTCTTGGGCACCTTTCAAGCTTCTGCTCTTCCTAGCGGTGACCAGGCCCTGGTAGGGAGGAGAGTGTCCACCTGTCCCCTCCACCCCCACCCCGCCTTTTAAACCAAACGCAAACCTAGTGAGACCCTTTCTCCAAAATGCTACGGCAGGACCCCGAGTGTGTCTCTTCCCTCCTGCATTTTCCCTTTCTGTCTCTTCCTGAAACAGTACTGTCCTAAAGTCTTAAACTTTTATCCCTCTAAGAGACCTTCAGATCCTCTGGTCTGGCCTTCCTCCTCATAGGAGATGAGGGACGTGAGGCCACAGGACTCTTGGTTCCCACGGTCATAGCTCATTATCAGGGACTTGACTTAAAGACTTTAGTAGTCTCATTGTATTTCCTCTTAATATTTAAATAAAAATATGTAATATTTCCTCTTAACGTTTAATATTACTTTTTATTCTCTTTTGGCAATAATTTTTAGTATTTAGTGTAGGCACCTAAAATTTGTTGTTACTTTAGAGAAAAGTCTAAGCTTAAAATATCTAAAAATAATATTTTAAAGTAAATACTAAATGCATTTACTCTTATGTGTTACTTTTTATCCATATCTCAGTTGACCAGAAATATCTTAGAGAAAAATAACATCACAATTCAGACTGGTCTTCTAACCCCCAGCTAACACAGTCTCATAATTATACTGAGCCCTTGGACATGCCACCAGCCTCCCCTCCAGTGCTACCCCATCCTCTGTGCCCTTCAAGTTCACGCTACTCTTCCGACTCAGCTCACGCCCTTCCTCTTCGGTGATGTCTGCCCTCAGCCTTGCAGACTTCTGAGTTCGCATCCTCCGAGCTCGTGCAGCACCCACTGCCTTTGCAGCTTATTTGGGATTTCTCTTCTGCCAACTCGTCTTCTTCTGTGCATTAGGAAACATCGTGGTGGCCTGGCCCAGCTCGTTACGTGGCATCCCCCCCAGCAAGATAGTAAGCCGAGAGACCCCGTCTTCTTCATCTTTTTACGTCCACATTGATTTGACTAGGTTCACAGTAGGAGAAGTATTGCTGAGTATTTAGAGTTCTAGAAATAGTAGAACAGTTGCGGTGGATAAGAGGAAAACAAAACAAAATAAGCCTGTGATATTACTGTGTTTATTCTATTCTGGGACTTCCTCACTGATCCTCCCGGTATCTGGGTGGATGCATTAGCTTGACATTGTATGGTGGAGCTCTGCACAACCCAACTGAAGGAAGATGCTTGTTGTTGCTGCCTGGTTAAGATGTTGAGTGGTTCTGGTTGCCACCAACAACCAGTTGGTTCCAATGTGTCTCACTGTCAACTTAAATATCTTTGTTAATCAAATTCTGCAGGTGTAGTCATTGATGTCATTCTGTGTCATTGCAGGACCAGTGGCCACCATCTAGGTACAGTGCACATATACAGCATTTCTGTCTTCTAAGGAATGTCTGTTGGCCAGAACTGGTCTGGAAAATAAAGATTCCAAGTGTTCATGTGACATGAGACGTTTTAACATAACACAGTTCACAAATAGAACAGCCTTTTTATCAGTTGATAGAAAAACCCGAGGATTAGAGTAGATAAGTACCATTCTAATAAAGTAATATAAAGCAGAAGATACGTTTTGTTCAGTGAAGCAGAATGTAAAATAAAATTGGCATGTCCCACGCCATTTTGAGAGTAGAAAGGGTTTATACAGGCTCATAGAGTTAGGGATCTTTCTGGTGGTGACTTGTAATGAGTCATTTCATTGATTGCCTGGGGTTACGCTGGGGCTATCAGTGTAGTGTTTCAGATTTAGAATGTTTAACCTGGCATAATAAGATCCTAGCTATTAACATGTTCTTCCTTTTATTAGTGTGACCACATGAAAGCATATATTAATCTTCTTTTGAAAAACATTTTTTTTTTCTTGTAAAGCTGCATGGCCTCTGGTTCTTCTCAACTCTTTCTATCTTAGCCAAGTGTGTGTTCTGGTGACTTTACTTGGCTAACTCTCTGAGCCCGTGTGAATATAACCGAGGTGAAAGTATAGTTAAGGTAACAGTGTCATTGAAACGGAGCTGACACACATTACCTTTTTGAAGTTTATAATCTGCACTCATTACTTTTTATAATATGAAGGATTTATATTTGCATTTAATTTTTTTTTTACTTAGTGAAAATCTATTAGAAATCCTTAGAGAAGTAGAGGACCAAGTTTATTCTTTACTATTTCAGCCATTGAGTCTCAATTAAATTGATAGAGTATATGTATATTCATAAAGCAAAAGAATTTTCTGCTTCTCTATGAAGGAAAAATTCAAGAGGGGAAAATAAAATCCGGTTCTCAAGCCGTGATTGGGCATCCATGTTGAGTCGTTCCCTTCTTTTGTTAGAGAATTTCCCAGCCTCTCCTTCTGCCATCTGCTGGCGATTCAAACACTTACACGTTGGATTTTAAAACGAAATCTGCTTTATTTTTATTTAGGAAGGATTTGGGAGAAAGGATCACTTGTAATATTTTGACGAATTTTGTTTAATTATATTTTAAAGGTGATTTTAGCTTCCTTTTCCATGCCATCATTAGAGAATGCATGAATATAACATTTAGAGAATGCATGAATATAACATTTAGAAAAGGCAGAGGCTGAGCAGGCCCAGGCAGATGCCATGAAGAGAGAGCGACAGCCTCACTGATGGGAGGGCTGGAGTGCTGCGGGGAAGTTTCTCCAGCCTCGTTGGGGTCTTCCCTGCTGGCTGTTTGGATCACTATGAAACAGCAGCTTTGTGCCACTCTTATAATTCAGGCTGCTTGACTGGGAGTGACCAGACCTATATTTTCCTGTAAGTCCTAACGTAAGGTTGGAAAATGGATTTCTTGTTATCGTTAACATTCTTTTCAGCCCTAAAATGCTCCAGGTTTGCCTGAATTCATTAGGGCAAACCTTCAACTCTCTCCTTATTTATTCTTCCTCTAATTCCTGCCTGCTAGAGTTTACTGGTCTAAGCTATTCTCATCGTCTTGGGAAAAATAAAAATATTTTTTGTCCACAAACAACATTTTTCCATGAAATAAAGCCAAGCAAAATTTTTCAAAAGAGAGACTAAGTGTGGGAATTTTTTTTCCTGCCATCTTTAATCTCCCTAATTTCCTTTCGGGCTGCCTTGACTAATTCTGGAGCCTCAGTTTCATGGGTCAGTTATTTTTTTTCATCATTTCCTCAAAGAGGAAAAGTAACCCAGAATGTCAATCTCAGCTTTTGTCTTCACGATGAATGAGGCTGAGGGAGGTCATGTGACTGGCTCACGTCTCTGCCTCCCAGACCCACGCCCTTTACACAGAACTTGGTGGCGCTTGTGAGCCCCCCAGAACTGGAACCACAGATTGGATCGAGTCTCACAGAATTGGGGTTCTTACAGCCCCATTGGTCTAACGTGGGCATGAGGTTCGATTTAGCGTATCAGGGCTCTCCCATATCATTTTAGATCTACATTCCATAATGAGAGGTTTTTCTCTAAAAGTTGTTAATCCCATTTGGAAATGTGCATGTGTGTGGTTTGAAGTATTAGGTGATCACAGGAGTTTGTGAAGGTTTAATTGGCATGAAAGTACCCAATAAGCCTGGTGAAAGTGGTCTTTCCAGAACATTATTTGAAAACTCACAACTGTTTTGTTATGACCACGTGGTTCTTAAGTGTGATGGGAGCTCAGTTTCTTCTAGACCAGTGGTCGGCAAACTCATTAGTCAACAGAGCCAAATATCAACAGTACAACGACTGAAATTTCTTTTGAGAGCCAAATTTTTAAAACTTAAACCATATAGGCAGGTACATTGTTAGTAACTGAATGAGGGTACTCCTAAGCTGGCCTTTGCTACAAACGTCCGCAGTCTGATTGAAGTACGTTCGCTGAGGTCGACCCCTTCCCACTCTCCCATCCACGCTCGTCTTGTACACTTGTTTCTCTACCTCCTTTCGTTCATCCTCTCTGCATGTCCAAACCGTCTCAACACTCCTTTCTCAGTCCTCGACAGTACATCTTCTTCCGCTCCACAACGTCCCCTAAAATTAACTTAATAAACTTTAAAGTTTTAAGTCTTAGTTAAACTATAGGTACGTTGAGTAAAACTTGATATCATATTTCATAACGATGATATTTATTGATAAAATTAAATCCCTTACAATTTACCTTCCAATATCCATAACATTAAGTCATGACAATGACTGACAAACACTAATGTGAACAATGGCCTTGCATCTCCTTGGGAAGTTTGGGTAAGTCAGGTGTGTATGTTGTTGTTTTTAATTTTAGGCGCGATTCCAGGTTCTCATCAGTAAGACGGCTTCTCAATTTACTCCTCATGATAAGGTTCATGCTTGAAAGTGATTGTTCGCATAAATATGTAGACCCGAATAAGGAAAGAACAGCAAACGCTAGTTTTTCGGTTGATTATGTGAGTCAGGAATACTACTCCAGGTGTTAAAAATCAACATACCTTCCTTCTCCAGGTCTTTCAAAGCAGACACTTGCGCTGTGAACTAAGTTCACATTTGTTTTTCTCCAATATTTCTATATCAGCACAAAGACGTTCAAGTTTCGAGTTCACAATTCTTTGTTTTTTAAATCCAGCAATTGGATTTCAAAATTGCCGATGTCCATATCAAAGGGAGAAAAATTTAATTCTGTTACAGTAGCATTAAGAGGTTTTTTAACAAAGGCTAACATGGCTTTGCTGTTTCTGAATTCCTGAAACCTGTTGAGAAAAGCTTCCCTCACATTTAAAAGTGTTGTTTTGAAATAGCAAATGTCAATATCAGAATTATTTTCTTGGCGATATTTCAACAGGCTTGGAAAGTGAATCAAAGTTTCTCTTTCAAAATCTTGAGCAAAAAGAGATAATTTGTTTTCGAATGAAATAACTTCTTCTAACATCGAAAAAATTGTGTTTCCTTCCCTCTGTAGTTTACGATTAAGCTGATTTAGATGAGATGTAACATCTACCATGAAAAAATTTTTGGATCCACTGATCGTTTGTTAGTTCTGGATAGTGAACACCCTTCTCAAGGGGAAATGCTTTAATTTCTGTTAATAAGGAAGCGAAACGTTTCAAAACGCTTCCTCTTGATAACCAACGTACCTAGTTTTGCAGCAGATCTGCGTACTCACTCTCCATTTCAACTAAAAATTCTTTAAATTGGCCATGATTAAGAGCTTTAGCTATAATGGAGTTGATAATGTTAATCACCAATTCCATAACTTTGCAAATTTCTTCTGGAAATGTCTATGCAGAAAGCTCTTCTTGATGAATGATGCAATGGTAAGTAAGTATATCGTGATTAATTTTTTCTTTCAAAATAGCAACAAACCCGTTTCTTACGCCAGTCATACTTTTCGCCCCATCTATCGAATTGAGACAATTTTATCGAGTGGAATATGATGTTTTTCAATGCATTCAATTACAGCATTTGCGATATCCTCTCCACGTGTTTGACTTTTGAGTGGCAATAATCCTGAAAGTTCTTCTTTAGGACCTGTGGATGAAATAAATCGTACAAAAAGTGAAACTTGCGCTGTATCATTTATGTCACAGGACTCGTCAACTGCTATTGATAAAGCTGAAACCAATTTAAATCTTCGACTTGCTGGTCGGTCGTATTCGAAGACATTTTGCCTGTTCTTTCACTGTGTTAGCAGACAATGGTAACTTTTAATTTTTTTTAAGAATACCTGCTTTGTTCTTAAAATCCCGAAATAGCTCTTCGGATGCATTTATAAAACAACTTTTTATGTATTCACCGTCTGTATATGGCTTTCCTCTCTTAGCAATCCCTTGACTAACCACAGAACTTGCAATATGAACATTGTTGGAAGATTGCATCCAGTACTTAAATACAGAACTTGATTTTTCTTGACTCTTCGGAAGTTCCTCAACTGCTTTCTTCCTTGCATCACCGACAGGAGATTTAGTACTAAGTGACACGTGTTTAGTTGTAAAGTGTGTCTCCAAATTTGATTTCTTGTTATGCGCCAATTTTCCCTGACAAATAAGACAGGTCGGAAGGCCATTTAGGTTTTGAATAAACGTGAAAGTCTCGATCCATTCGACTTTAAATTCATGGTTTCGTCTTCCGTTTTTCTTTGCTTCTGTTTTGTGGCCATGTCAAACAGGGCACCAAAAAAAAGTTTCATTTTATAATAATAAAGCCACCAACACAAAATAATTACTTAAATTGATGACAAAAATCCCTGTAGGGTTTGCAGCTGGTTGGAAAAATACAGGTCACTTGATGCTTCGAGTAGGCACTTTTGTCACCCGCGTGCGATTTGCGGACGCGACTAGCACTAACCACTGCCCACGAGTGCTGGCTGCCGGGCGCCCTCAACTCGAGCAGGAATCGCGCGCCTCCCCGACGCCGACCGACACCCCCCCTTCTTCTAACGCCGCTGCTTCCAAACAGACTCGCCCAGGCCCAAAACCGACTTCTGCGCAGGGCCACGAAGTTTCCATCGCACTGTACGTGCGCGCCCGCCCGGGGTATTTTGTGGAAGAGCCACACTCAAGGGGCCAAAGAGCCGCCTGTGGCTCGCGAGCCGCGGTTTGCCGACCGCTCTTCTAGACCAGTGCTTGGTCAGGTGATGGGTTTACTGATTGGCTGCATGGTGTTGGTCCCTGGGTCTGGTTACGTTTGTGCAGAAATGTCTACCCCATACAGACCAGTGAGCGGAGAGGAGCAGAATGCAGTTAATGCAGTGTCACTCTTTTGTCAGAATTACATTGCTTTCTTTCTTAAAAAAGGTTCGGGATCAAACACAGGGCCTCAGGTGCTGTGGATCTCAAAAGTGCTCTTTTTAAGGGAGGCAAGAGCTTTGCTGAAAGAAAGCTTACTTTGCATATTCTGGAGTTCGATTGACTCCATTTTTTTTTCCCTGGGGACATTATTTTGGCCCTATGTTTTGAGGACTTAATTTTCTAGCGATAATAAAAATGCATGTATTCTCCTTATTCCCTCCCTCAAACACCTGTTCACTCGGGGTGAGCACAAAACATTAGTGGCTTGCCTATAGAATGCCTTGAATAGGCTTAGTGTGACCATATTAATAAACATCGAGCAGCTTACAATTCGTTGGGAAAGAGCAATGAAATTATTCCAGGGAAGATGGGGTGCTTCTGATTGCGTGTGGTGTAGGTTCTCTCCGGTGCCAGATTTCAAAGCCAGTTTTGTTTCTTCAGATGGTGAAAGCCCTCCTCCCCCTCCTACTGCCTTAAATCTGGCTGCTGCCCAAGCCGCGTCAATTTCTGAAAGTCAGTTGAGAATGTCAGAGTGACTGGTGTTGAAAGAGCCAATATGTTGCAAGATGCTTAAAGCCAAGGAGAACATTTATATGAATTAAAAGGATAAATCAGAAGATGATTTTTAAAAATCACATTTGAAAAGGAAAACCTGTTGAATTAATACTTACAGACCAGATGTATCCCTGATAAATACTTGTAACAGATATTCCCCAATAAGCCATAAAATTACCATTTTACAACTGAAGTAATGTATCCTGTGGGTACATTTGCAGAGATATGCCAAGAAAAATTGCATGCAGAGTTCTTGAAGTAATAATGCAAATAAAACATTCATATTATAATTTTAGAATAGCAGGATTTGGAAGCAAGAAAAAGTCTGGGAGACTCTTTATTGTGTCTGAATTCTGCGTGTGCTCGGGTCTTTTGACAGTTGGCTTTTGATATCGTAGAATTGCCTGCGTGTCTGTGTGTGTTGAAGGACTGGATTGAATTGTCTGCCAGAGTTGTGGTTGAAAATTTCACAAATTGTAAATAATAAATGTAATGACTATGATACTTTGTTTACTGTGTTGCAATAATGGCCTATTTTCATACTTTTCTGAATTCTGTTGGTGTCAATGGCTACCACTGAATCACTGAGCAGGGTTCTGTAATGTAATTTATTCATTTGTGCACAGCCAGCACGTCTGGGCCACGTTCAGCGATTGTGGTCCCTAGGGACCAGGTCCCTGAGACTTGCCGCTGTGATTTGCTGCCACTTTGCCCAGCGCGGCTGCTCTGCTCTGGGACAGGACCTCTGGCTGAGCAGGGAGGCCCGACTCCAGGCCAGAGCACACCTGGGCGGAGATTTCCCGTGGTCTGACAGGGACAGTGAGAAGGAGTGATGGGCTGGAGGAAGGGGAAGAAGCACAGGGAAATAGGGCCCGTGCTCCACACGCTGGAAACAATAAATTAAGTCTGCAGAAAAGGGCATCTTCTCCGAGGTGCACGTGGCAGCTTAAAGCGCTGGTTTTGCTGCTCCCTAAGAAGCCATGTATGTTTTTGTGGGACATTCCTCCTAACCTCCCTCCACTCGTCCCCGCATTAAATTTTCACGTTAGAGTGACTTTTTGTATCTCATTAAGAGGTAAGGAAGGTGAAGAATGGTATTAACATGAATACATACAGATTACTGAAAATAAGAATTGGATTTAGGCCTACATATATTATATATTAAATATCAGGGGTAACACCAATAAACTTACAAAAAGTATTCTAAAACTAATTTCAAACAAATTTCCTGATCATTTCTCAGAATTAAAACATTATTGTCTCTGAAGTTTGCAATTTCTTCTAAGTGTCTCGCATTATATTCCTGTGTTTGTCTCATTCATTTTTAAACCCCTTGTAAACGTCTAAGCTTCTTTTCTTCAACCATCTTGCTACATTAACCGATACATAATATTGCCATCCTTTTTAAAAGTATTGTATGCTACTGCAGGGTAACAGCAGATATTCAGTTAAAAATACTTCCTGTGATAAATGGCTAATTTGGAAAGAAGCTAGGCAATGCTGGTTTTCAGGATGCAGAAGGTACCTTCATCATGTAGACAGCTGAAGGGCTTCAGTTTTGGTCGTGAGGGAGTAACCTTTATAAACAAAGAATGTCCTGTTTCACCTTGTCTAGCCCATGTGGTTCAGAGGTTGAGCACTGACCCCATGAAATAGAACATGTAATGACATGTGAGAGTCATGAAATGACTTCGCTCTCCAAACAGGAGTGGAGTTTTTTATGTGCTATTGAATAGCAGGTGTCAACATCTGGAAACACAGATATTAATAAACACATGGATGTGCGGGTTGTAAACGGTTCCCACTCGTGCGCACGTGTGTGTACATTCTTTCCTCTTACACGTGACGAACGGATGAGTTGACCTCCCCAAAGGATAAGTGTGAAAGGCAAGGAAATGGAGATGGGCCAGGCGTGTTGGCTGGAGTCATGGACAAGAGCAAGGCCTGTCTGAGCTGCCACTCGGTTTTCATTCTGCGAGTTTGCAGGGCTGGTGATTAGAGTGGCTTTCGCCCAATTATGCTGTGATTATTCCGCTGCACTGTAATTGACTGGGGAGATATGCTAATACCTGTCATTTGGGATGATAAAAGATGAGCGGGGGACGCAATGCATTATTTAGCTGGCTGTGTGATAGATGAGGGATGCGCAGAGTGCTTTAATTGCTAAGAAGAGAGGTTAAGCTGAACGAACGGATGAATTAGAAATGAGTTTTTTTATGGCTTGTAGGAAAAGTGAAATAAAGGAAAATGTGCCTTAAACTAAAGCAGCAGATAGAGATGAACACAACGAAACGATACCCAGGTAGCTTGCTTTATCCATTTAAATATTAATGAAAAATGTAGCTGAGAGATCAGTAAATAATAATCGGAAAGAAAACATAGAATAAATGCTCCTGTTAAGCAAGAAAAAATGTTTAAAAGAATTGTTTTTATTGGCGATGACAGTATTTATGATTTGTAATCTCTTCAATTCATACTATATTTTAGGTTACACTGAAACGTAAACTAACCATTTTGAATTTCATGCTTTGTATCTTTTGAGTGTTAATTTAGAAGCATCTAGATTTTGTGTCTGTGTATCTGTCAATAAATGCAGGCAGAGGAAGGCAAGGAAGCGGATGAATATTTATAATGCGAGGAGAACGTAATAATATAATTAGTAAGAGAGGGTACAGATAATTCTTGAGTGACAGGATCTAAGGCAGGCAGTGGCACAGGCCTCACATGCCACACACTTGGTTGTTGGTATTTTTACGGAAAAAATCAAGGAAAGAGTGGCGTTTTCCTTTTCATGTTCTTTCCTGTTGTCACAGCCTTCTAGAACCTTCTAAGCATATTTCACAAACGTGCTTAAAAATACCCCATTGTAATCAGCACGGCTATTTATGTGATTTGATGGCAGTGCCTTGGTTTCGTGCATTTTCTAGGTAATTATTTTGAAACTATGACTTTCGAGTATAAATCTGCAGAAATGGGCCGTAACCCGCCGCAGTGGAGGCCTCGCCCACGTCGCCTGCTTTCAGGCCCCCCCTGCCGTACAGGTGATGGTGTAGGACAGAAAGGGGGCTGTCTGTCCCCAGCTCTGCTGTTTGTCTTGTCCATGAAGCAGTGGGAACACTGGGGCAACGGCAGGTGTGTTTTTTCGAAAATGAAGAAGATGACCCTCACACGTCGTTGGATCATCTCCAGGCAGTCCAGCCTCTGAGAGCCAGCCTGTGCTCGTCCAGTACAGCGGGATTTATCAGGGAGTAGCTTTCAGCCCGGTTATTGAGTGGCAATGGATCTGTCTGGAACAAAGCATGCCTGGTGGCGTGGATGTCAGCTGCCAACAGATGCTACACTGCTGCCCCAGCCAGTTTGGTTGGAGCTGACCGCTTCCCCCCGTGCCGTTGCCCGTTCCTGCTGACACCAAGTGAGGTTTCCGTGTGGGTGCTTTTCATCGGTGTCCTTCTTGGGATTCCTGACCCTCCTGTAGCTACCTAATTCTCTCAGACAGGCAAAGCATGCAGGGCTGTGGTGTAGTAAAAGGCAGAGTTTAAGGGAAAAGATGCAACACGCCTCCAAGAACTTAGAATTAAATGGACAAAGGCCGCCTAAAATACTGCACGGATTTAAGAGATTGCAAGTAATAGAGTGAGACAGACACAGCAACGTGGAAGCCAGCGGCAGCACCCAGGAACATTCTTACACGCTTCGGGTCGTGTTCTAGAAGGTCCGCTGACGCCATGAGGAGAGGCGGCAGCGGCGCTTTGGGGGCGTGGTGTCTTGGTGTTTTTCGGGTCAATAGCGCACAAAGAGTAGCACACAAACCCATTTGATTTTGCACGTCTTTTAAAATAAGACAAGTAGTTCATTATTGTTCCTTCCCCTAAGCAGTTACTCGGTCTTGTGGCTTTGGGCCTGCATTTGGCTATAAATACCATCACTTGAATGTGGTGGTGATTCTTCCTCGAGGGTCCGTGGTCTGAAAGATTTTGCTTTGTTTAATCTGGTGAGAGAAAATCGTGCGGGTGCGAGTGTCTGGGAACTGTGTGATGTCCCCCTTCTTCACCTTCCCGTCTTCCCCTTGGAGATGCTCTGTCTTAAACGGAGTTTGTACCATGAGGCTGCATAGAACTTTCTTAGATTCCCTTAGCATCTTTTGATGACCCTACTGCCCAGTTGAAGGTTTTTTTTGAAAAATGGTGATGAGTTTCTTAAATAATGTGGTTATTTTATAATAATACTTAATTTTTTTAGTGAGAGAGAGAGAGAGAGAAACTTCAGTTTGTTGATCCGCTTAGCCATGCGTTCATTGGTTGATTCTTGTATGTGCCTGATGGGGGGGGATCAGACCCGCAACATCGGGACAACGTTGTAACTGACGGTCAGGCTTATAACATGTTAAATGTGATTGTGGGATTATTGCCATCGGGGCATGAGAAATCACGTAGCCCGTTTCCCTGACATCGTGCAGGTCGGAAGTGAGGCTAAGTTGGAGGGACCCTGCGTCTCCTGGCTCCTGGAGGAAGCTGAGGCCTTTCCTCCTGCCCGTGGGGAGGGCGGTCCGTCACGGCCAGCGTGTGGGAAGCGGTTGTGCGCGTTGCGATGAGCGCAGGTCACTAGTGCAGGGGTGGTGGTCAGGCCCCTCTGTGGCCATCTTGACAGCTACCTCAGCCGTGCCTCACTCCGCAGCGGGTCCTGGCCGTTCTTCCGTGGCAGGGGAGGCCCCGCAAGCCGCTGCTCACCTTTGTGCATCCCTGGGTTCCGTCTTTTGTTAAGTTTTAAAACTGGAGGACGGCGCGGCATCAGTGCACAGGAGGAAACACAGCCACCTGCTGGGAAGCACGCACCTCGGCTGGGAGAGCGGAGAAGTGAGGGGCTTTCCAGGGAGCAGGCGAGGGGGCAGCAGGTGTGGGAGGGGACGGAGGGCTTCAGGGGTCCATCCCCCAGGACCGCCAGCGGAGGCCGGAGTCTGCTGGGTGGACTTGGAGGCCATTTACGCCGCTTTCCCAGCGCCGTGTCCTCTAAAAATAACGGTAATTACTTTTCCTTCCGCATCCAGCCGGGTCCCCGGCCATGTGCCACTAGAAGAGATAGGGTCATTAATCAGTTCACCAGAGCAGCATTAGTTCACCTATCTTATTTTGTGATTTGGGTTTTCTTCTAGCCAGAGAGGTACTGTTTTTGTTTGTGTCTTTGTCATGTTAATTCAACCTTAGGAGTTGCACAAAGTATCCTTGGGGAATAGTTGTTTGTTGTTTTGTTTTGTTTTTCTTTAAAAAGAAAACATGTAAATGATTACCTTAAATGTCAAGCCCTTAGTGCTCATTATAATATCTCCTGGCAATCTTTTGTCTTTCTTAAATTTAATTATAATACTTTTTTCCCCTTTGAGTCTTCAACTCACGTTGAATAAAGCTATTTTATTTTACTTAATTTTTCCTTTTTATTGAATTTATTGGGGTGACATTGTTTAACAAACAAATAGGTGTCAGGTGCACGATTCCATAATACATCATCTGTACCCTGTATTGTGTGTTCACCACCCCAAGTTAGATCTTCCCTCACTACTTACTCGCCATGCCTAATTATGATACTCGTGATAAAGTAGAAAACTAACTTTAAAAAAAAGAGACCATTCAAAAATTCTTACAGATAGCCTCGGGTTAGGAAAGGAGAGGGACGTTGCTCGTGCACTAGTGTTCCTGCTGCTGAGAAACCACTCGCCATAGACTTAGCAGCTCAAAACCTCACCCATTCGTTACCCCACCGTTGCGGGGGGTCAGCAGTCTCGTCTCTGGGGCTTGAGATCCAGGGACTGTTGGGCCGATTTCTCATCTGAGGTTCGGGTTCTCTCCAAGCTCAGTGGTGGTTGGCAGAATTCACCTTCCAGTGGCCAGTTCTGAGGGCTCCCGTTTCTTGCTGGACGTCAGCCAGGGGCCATGCCCTCTACCCGGCCCTCTCCACAGCACTGTGCTGGCAAACTCCCTTCCCCCCTCTCCCACCTCTTACAGGGTCACCTGATTAGATGAGGCCTACCCGGGTGTCTCCTTCAGTCATTCAGAGTCAGCTGCTTAGGGACCGTAATTACATCTTCTAACCTGTCCTGTCCTATAACAGCAGCATAATCACGGGCGTTCTTTGTCGTAGGCATTGTCCTGCACTCACGGGGAGGCACCGATGCGGAGCGTGCACCGGGGCGGGGAACCTCGGGGCCACCCTAGAATTCTGCCTACCACAGCCTCGGTTCCCATTTGCTGTCAGATTCTAGGGATGGATAGGGCTTTTTCTCCGTGTGCTGAAAGCGTCCTTAACTTGTTTCGTTTCGTTTTTAAATATAGTCTGGAAAAATGAAACGGGGATGTTACAGACCATATTTGCCTGACAGCGTTGAAAATCAGTGAGACACGCCTCTAACGGTGCTGTCTGTCCTAACAGCAGCGCTATTGCTCGTCCTGTGAGCTCCCGAGGCTTTGCTCTGGAGCAGAGCCGCCATTTCTGACTCTAGGCTCTTCCTGGGCAGCTGATGCGCTTGGAGCCTGGAGAAGGCTCTGCCTGTCTGTTTCCAGGCTCGTCACAAGGTTGGCTGGTCTTGGTGTCTTCTTCTGCTCCAGGTGTCTGGTTGAGATCTTGGGAAGTTTCACAGGCATGAAGGCCCTGGCCATCCTGGCTTGTTTTCATAGACTGGAAATGCTAAGAAAACAATTCCTCTTAACAATATACGTGAGAATCATCATCCTGACATTCATATTTGACTAAGTACTTTCAGAGTATATAAAGAGAAACTTGGCTTATGAAAGTCAGTTTTTTTAAAATTTTAAAGAAATATATATTTATAATTTTACAAATTGTGTGGATCAGTCTCAGATAGATATAGTGTATTTTAAAAATCCATGCTACCTTTGTTTTTAAAAATCAGTTTTACTTATCCTCCTAAAGTTATGTACCCACGTAAAGATATTTTGAGTTTATCTTTGCCAACACCATTCCTTCAGAATTACATTAGAGAAAAATAATGTATTTGAAATAGGATTTGTATGTACTCCATTTGAGTCCTTTAGCGGAGGAATTCCACTGAGCCAAAAATTTATAAACAGGCAGATGTGAAGCAAATCTAATGATGTTTTCATTTTACCCAGACTTTGAAAATGTGACACATACTTTAATTGGAAAAAAGTAATAAATATTTACTTCCTTAATTCTAGAATCAAATAAAAGTTTAGAAACATTAATTTTATAGGGATGGTGATCCCATCAGTATACTCCATAACTGGGATGGAATGGCTTTCTAACTACAGAGGCATTACGGATGTTGGCATGAAAATTACTAATTAATTTTGTTTCTTTTGCAGAATTTTTAAGTTTTAATGGAGTGATTTTGTTCACACTTGGGAGGGATAACGTGACTACAAGAAGAACTCTACCACACTGAAGAAAAGTAGTGGCATAGGAGGCAGGACAAACACCTTCCATGCCAGCTGTGGTGGTGAAGGCATCCTTCCTTCTCACCCCGTGGCTTTCTCTACTCGGGCACCCGCCTTGCTCCCAGGGCCGTTAGGCCATCCAGAAAGTGCTCAGAGGCTTGCCTGCGTGATTTCTTACTCAGGTGTTACTAGCCACTGTCTCTTGACTGCTTTTTCCTCATCCCTGTGCTGGGCTGTTACTTCCTGCCCCTCCGAAGGCCAGCCTTGTGGACGGCGTGGAGTTTAGCAGAAGCAGCCTCGTGACCAGGGGCCGAGCGCTGTTGCACACCCTCCCCGGCGCAGATTCTGAGAACCCGGGGCGGGGTGAGAGCCGGCGCCGGGGCGGTGGGAGAACCGGGGCCTGAAGCATGTGGCGCGTGCGGAATGGTTACTGTGGCACACGGCTCCGCAAGGGTTTGGAAAGCACAGTGATCTGGGCGGTTCGGCTTTGAGGAGCTTGCGAGGCAGCCTCGCGGACGGGCAGGCAGGAAGAGACAGGTTTGCCTGGGGCTGTGACTTTTGCAGGAAAGCGTTTGGAGGGCCTGGAACCCCTTGCCTAGATGTCCCTTCATGTTCCAACGTGAGGAATTATCACCAGCCACACCGCAGCTTGGAAATGGGTGTTGTTGTTTTTAAATAAAACAAAATAAAAGCCCTGGCCCGTGTGGCTTAATTGGTTGGAGCATCATCTGGTACACCAGAAAGTGGTGATTCACTTCCTGGTCAGGGCACATGCCCAGGTTGTGGGTTCAATCCCCAGTCAGGATGAGTGTGGGAGGCAGACAACCAGTGTTTCTCTTTCTCCCTTCCTCTCTCTCAAATCAGTTTTTTAAAAATGTGTCAAAGTATCTCTTGGCATAAGAAAGACTGGATCTGAGAAGATATTGATTAGTTGTATATCTTTAGCTTTTTAGAATAAATGAGAAAATGTGCGTGCTTGGGAAATAGTAAATTGTTGTATAAATGAAGGTTTTACACTAACATTTATAGCAGCTTGTTACATAATAAACTTACATGGTGTCGGGAATAAAAGAAACTGGTGAAAGAACTCCATTAGCTTGAAAAGGGTTTACATAAAATAAAGTATCAGGCAAACCAACTTGTTGCTTTTTAAAGAGATACTTTAAGAGTTACACATTTGCTTTTTGCTTTTCTGCCTGACGTAGTGAATTTGTTTGTAACTATTCAATAGTATACTGTAACATGAGATTTGTTGAAGACAGAATTTGAATTATTTAGTGGAAATTAGACAGTTGGTAAGTGAAGGAGATGTTTATTCTTGTATGTTACAAAATGTTTTCTAGGATTAAAGTGTTGGCAGGTTCTAAGACTATTTCCACATTTATTACTTTCAATGGGCTGGCCCTATATTGATTAGCAAGATATAACTGGCCCTTAATTTCTTCCATCCCCTCACTCTGCTTCCTGGCTGGACCTGGTGGCCTTGAAGTCCCCTTCCTATCTTAGAGAGAGAGAGAGAGAGGGACCTTTTTTAAGTATTAGTGATTCGTTTTTTTCCTATGTGTTCCCAAATACACAAAATGAATTATAGTCATTTAAATGAGATATAATGTATTTGGTTTTAGGGAGAAGGGTGGAGGGGAAGTTTATTTCTGTGCTGGTTGCTTAATCAATATCACATTGCCACTTCACATCCGTGTCTGACCTCTCCGAGTGAATTAGGTCTCGTGGGCACGCATCAAGAGGACCGGTATTGTTTCTGGCAGGGCACTTGAATTTCTAATTACCAGATTCTTGACTTAATTGCAATTACCTGGACACCCAGGCAGGGTGAACTTTTGGAAAAGAATGTAATTAGTGAAACAGGAACTTTGCTGCCAGCTCCTTGTCTTGATACTAACACTGAACACAACCCTGATAAGCACATCTGTAAAGACAAGCCATCAGCTGATAAAAATAGTCCTAAAGTAAATTTTGTACAAGTGCGATGCTAAAGCAGTGGCTTCCAATTTTACTTCGTGATCGTGTGTTTTACACATGTGTATATCCGGTGCAAAGAACTATTTACCAAGTGTTCTATCTCTATACGAGTACGTCCATTACATATTTTCATTCATAAATGTAAAATCCTGTGTTCTGTAGTCATTGAAAGAAAAATCTTTTTCCATTACTCAGTAGTTTTAACAGTAATTTTTTTAACAATGCTTTTTCTTCAAAACAAATTCATACACAACAAAAGAGTTTCAATCTGCTTACAAATAGAGATTTAAACTTACTTTAAAAGCATTTTAATGTCTTCAAGGCAAATTCTGAAATATTTATTTTTCCATTTCTGCCATTTTCTTATCACATTTAATAGCCCCGCATGCGGCCTAAGCGCAGATTGACAATCCTGCAATGGTGATAAATATCTACGTGGCTTATTTTACACATTTTTTGTTCGGTCCTTAACCCCTGCCGCGTTGCTCTTCTTGGCTTCTCTGATTCTGTTCTTCCCTTCCATCTCCACAAACCCCTTGTCCACACCAAGTTAGTTATGTCCACACCAAGTTAGCTTTGTCCACACCAAAGTTAGCTTTGTCCACCTATGGTTAGCTAACTCCTACGTGATCTTGTACAGCTTCTTCCCCATGGAGCTTGTCCTTCGTTTTCAGCCGCCTTCTCAGTGTTGCCGAGTGGAGCCCGCCCGCCCCGGGGGTGCCTCTGGGCCACGGAGGGTGGCCTCTCCCTCCTGCACTCTTCCCGCAGGCTGTCCTCCACTGAGACAGTTGTGCTCATTTTCCCCGTCTAGTTCCTTCTGATTCTTTCATTGTGGTAAAAACATCTTCTCTGTATGCATACATTTATCATAATTTTATTTTTACAGCAGTAAATTAAGAGCACAGATTCTAGAGCCTGGCTGCATTTGAGTTAACATTGTTAGCTGTTTGAATAATGAGAATAGATAAAAGTCAAATTGTAAGTGGGAATAAGAGCAGTAAATACCTCACAACGTCTGAAATTTGAATGATGTGGTCACAGAAAGCACCGAGAAGAGTACTCCGTGTATGAGTGCTGTGTGTGTGTTGCTGCTGCTGCTGCTGCCTGGCTCTTGTTTAAGTCTCATATCACCCTGCAGGGCAGCTACGGCAGGTGGCATCCCCGGTTCACAGAGAATGACATGGGTCCCCAGGGTTAAGTCACCAGCTAACCGCACACAGCGGTAGTGGATGGGCTTCGGGCTCTGCTATTTTCACTCCTGGTTATTGGGACTGCTCCCTTCCATCCATCCAAGGGTTTCCAGATTCAGAAAACAGACAAAACAACCCCCAGATCATTTCGTTAAATTTGAATTTCAAAGAAACAGTGGATAAAAGTTTAGTGTAAGTATGTTCCAAATATTGCATGGCGCATACTTAATACTAACACATTGTTTTTTGTCTGAAGTACAGATTTAACAGGGACCCTATATTTTGTCTGGTAACCCTAACCAACCCATTCAGAGCATCTGCTCTGTGCGGGTCCTTAAGAGATAACCCAGAAATTGAAAAGATAGCGGATACAATCTTCTCTGCACCCTTTTTACAACATAAAAATCTTTTTTGTTTTCAGACAGTCCAGTTACAGACAGTTACACTGCGCGTCCAGGCTCCGGTCTTGCCAAACCAGCACCATGCTGTAGGTGGGGCCTGTCCAGCAGCTAATGCACACGGTGCAGTGGGCCGGTGGGCCAGCCAGCATCAGGGAGCCAGAGAGCCCCCGTGTGTGCTGCCACCTTTTGGAGATACCCAGTGTCTAACGAAGGACCCTGTCCCGGTGCTGACCACACCTGGGTGCTTTGGGTTCGGTTGCTGTTGTGCTTTCCCCATTTCTGTTTCCTTCTGCTAATTGCTGGGCGTTCTTGCGGACGTGAGTTGGGGTTTAGAGCTTTCTCTCTCTGGTATAGTCATGAATAGCATGTGAAGGGGGAACCATGAGAAACTGCTAAGTATCTGATCAAGACTCTCATCTTGTTCCTTCCGTGATGTATGTTTGTTTGTTTGTTTGTTTACACAAGCATCTGCTAATCTGATAATGCTTTAAAATGTATTTTAAAGAAATGTTTCATTTCAGAATGAGGATGGACCAAATCCTCATTCTGGGGTTTGACGAATATTTCATATGGTCGCTCTTCCTGTTTGGACATTTTTGGGTTTTAGCAGATCACACTTGACCAAACTCTGTGTTTTGTGTACTCACAACTGTAAACCTACTTTTATTCCATCCTGTATTGATAAACATTGGGAATCAAAGCTCATTGCTCTGGAAAGCTTTGTTTTGTTCAGTTGTAATACTAAAGTGCAAGTTTTTCTAACTCTGTAGAAACATTCTTAGGGTTTCTTCTGTGTTTGTGTATACTGTTGCTCACAGTGAAGAGTGTTTTAGTTTTTACTTTTCCAGATCTTCTCACTCATGAATACTTGTAACCTAATCCTAAGTTAGTGGCAGGTTCCATCCCCAGTCTGGGCGCATATAAGAAGCAACCAATCGGTGTTTGTCTCTCACATCAATGTTTCTCTCTCTCCTCTTCCTCTCCCTTTCCCTCTCTCTCTCAAATCATTAAAACATGTCCTTGGTGCCCTAGCCGATTTGGCTCAGTGGATAGAGCATCGGCCTGCAGATCTAAGAGTCCCGGGTTCGAGTCCAGCTAAGGGCACGTACCTAGGTTGCGCAGGGCCCTGGTCAGGGCTCGTGCAGGAGGCAACCAACCAACCGACCGACTGATGTGCTTCTTTCACATTGGTGTTTCTCTCTGTCTTTCCCTCTCTCAGAAAATCAGTGGGGGGAAAATACCCTCGGGTGAGGATTAAAAAATCAACAAAACGTCCTTGGGAGGATTATTTTAAAAATGCACAGTGCTTGGCTGGATTCATAGAAATGACTTCCCAGGGCTTCCTTAGCTGCTGTTGTCCTGGAGAGTGTCATGCCCACATCCTGACATCAGGATGAATGCAATCAGACCAGCTGGGTGAGATGAGAATGAGAAGGGACCCTGGCACCATCTGATCTTTCCTGGTAAGTCCCTGCCTTCTGAGGGTAGTTCCCCACCTTTCACTAACCTCACCTTTCTCTCCTCCCTCTCCTTTTCCTCTTCCGTTCTGTGCTCTCACTCTCCTTCCCCCTTTTTTCCGTTTAGCGTCTTCTCTCATTTCCTTCCTTTTCCCTACAAATAACCACTACACGTCTTTCATTCTTTTATTGAGGACTGAATTCAGTTCTAAAAAAATTACTCCCATCTTCAAGTCCCAATAGAAGGCTTGTACCAACTTCCACCTGCAGTCCACTGAAGTCATTTGTGTAAACCAGTGGTCGGCAAACTGCCGCTCTGTTGACTAATGAGTTTGCCGACCTCTGTCATATACCACCCTTTACCTCTTTGCACACAATATGCCACAATTGCCTAATCCTCACAGCTTCCAACTACACGGTAACATTTAGTCCAGTGGTCGGCAAACTCACTAGTCAACAGAGCGGCAAACCGCGGCTCGCGAGCCGCAGTTTGCTGATCACTGGTGTAAACTTAACAAAGATCTTAATTGCAAGAAGTTCTAGTGAAGTATGTGAAAGGAATGTTGTAGTGTTTAAGTAAAAAGATTACTAAAGCAGCATGTTATATTTGGGGAAATTTACTTCTCTGAGTCCCTATCCAATCCATTGTAACCAATGCTGGTCAAAGTCATGAAGAATATAAGTTAGAGGAAGTTCAAATTAATGAAAACTTCATGGGAAATCTGTGAGACAAATTTAAAACACTCTCAACTGCAGTACTAATAAAGGTAATAAAGTAAAATTGTCTTTTTTTTTTTTAGACTAGAACTAGTTTGGCTGTGGGTGTTACTGGTTCTGTACTATCATTGGGATGCATTGGGATGTAGTCTTCATTTATGCCTGTCAGTTTGTTAGTGTAAATGATGCCGATACTGTGGTTTATACCTTTTACCATCTGTAATGGGTGAAATGTGCCTTATGGTCCAGCCATTTTCACATACATCAGGCACCGCTTGTGCCGACCCTTGACTTGATGGGCATGTTGGCCTTTGACCCAGAACTGGGAAGTGAACCCTGCAGGGACATCACTAGAGAACTGGAATGACTGTGCTAGCGGGGTCAGGGGTCAGATCATTACCTAGCCACAGGAGCTTCCGTTTAAATGGGACTGCAGTTCTTCTGAAAGCAGGTCATACGTTCAGGGAGAACACTGGCGGAGAGCTTAGCACACGCTGGTGCGACCCGTCAGGATGATGGGCTGTGAGGATTCCCGAGACGGCTGGTGTGCGTCCTTTTACTTGTGCGCTTTTTCCTCCTGTGTCGTGACAGATGACTAAGGGGTCATGTTCCGGAAGTTGATGTTTCTCGATGTAAATGTAGTGGAAGTATAACATAAATGCAGCCAAGTGCACCAATGATCAGTGTGCAGCTGAGTACATTTCCTCAAGTGAGCACACTCGCATAATCAGTACCACGTTCAAACGCTCTCGGTCCCCGTTGACATCCTTATTCCATCCGTCCCTTCACCCCACCGAGGGCAACCACTGTCCTGAGTAAACGTCAGAGGGAGTTCAAAGGGCACTACTGATAAGCCACTTTCTAGCCTTGCTACAGAAAACAGGCTTATCTCTCCGCGTAATCGTTAAAAGTTTTGTGCGAAGGAAGCCCAAACCTCATTCAAGGGGTTTATGTCAGCATCATTTCTACTCTTCCACGTTGCTGCCAAAAGAACTTTCAGAATTGCTGTACATCACAGAAGAGTATTCTTTCCGTGGCCTTGGAAATGAACCGCTCAAGAGCTTTACCCTTTAGGGATTACAGAAAAGAAGGGAGGTTATAGTTCGCCTCTTTGCAATTTTGTTTCTACTATTCCTCCTTACATAATTACGGTTTTGCTTATTCTGCTACGTTCTGAGAACTGTGTAAATTCTCAGAATTTTAAACTGTCTTCGGACAAATAATATATATTCGTTTTACTTCATTAAATGTCTGAATAGCTAAATGGAGACGTTTTTAATTTTAATGATGTCATGAGGCCAACACACCGTCTTGCTTGGTGATGTTATGGCATTTAATCGGCAGCGCATACCTGGATTCAGGGCTGCCTCCTATTCCAAAGAGTGACTCATATTTCGTTCTCTCGTTAGCACTGGTGATATTTTGCCACTTTCTGTTCCAGGAGGGTCTGGAAGCTAATTACAGTGGGGAAGATTTTCATTTTCCATCAACAAACTCAGAATTTGTTGCTTGCAGATGGACTTGGATTGTTGATGATTTTCATCCTCAAAAAAGTAATAACCCTTCTAGAAACACTGGATAGAGTTCCTTTTATTTCTGTCTTGTCCTTTGACGTGGGAGTAGAGATAGTAACAAGAAGGAGGGAAACATGGATGTAGAGTCGTGGGCGTGGCATGGACTCACTCTGAAATCTACTTCCTTATGTATCAAATGCGTTAACTGGTCATTCGCACCTAATTAACGAGACAGTTGTTGGGATTGGATAAAAAGAGACAATAATAATAATAATAATAATAGCTATCACTTTTGTTCTCTCACTATTTGCCAAGCACTGTTCCAAGCACTTTCTTTCATATCATTATCAACATAAATGTAACAACACTTTCACCTGTTTATCGATGAGGACGTTGAGGCACCAGAGAGGAATGTGAATAGGCCGAGTGGCCAGTAATTAGCAGAAATAAAAAATGCGCCAATGTCAGACCACAAAGCCCAGGCTCCTAACGGCCAGTGCTGTCCCCTCCTCGCCAGGTCGGTCATGGCCGTCTGTGGTTCCAGGAGGGTCCCCTGCAGCTGTGGTTGGCGCTCACCTCCGGAGGGAACAAGACGGGTGGGGGTCAGCCTGAGAAAGGGGTGCAGTTTTCTCCCACAGAAGCACGTGGTTCTGGGGCTGCACCTGCTCTCAAGGCCACTTTTCCCTGCTTCTCACAAAGGTGCTTCCTGCCCAAGCACGCAGAACTTTCCATACTGCAGGGACAGCTACAATCTCTGTTGTTGGCCGTATCGCTCTAAGCGTTGTCAGCTTTTCTTGCTTTATTTCTCACAAGTAGTCATGGGTCTAGGCATTCATTCATCCAGAAACTATTTCAACACACACTGTGCATGGTATGCCCTGCCTGTATTTTCTTGTCTTCTGCTGCTTTCTCCCATCTTCTTTCTGCCTCTCCTCATCCTCTTGTTCAGCCTGTCTTTGTGTCCTACTGTGTGTAACTGTGTGTTGCACGTGATCCTAAGTACAGCTGATTCCACCGTTCTCGGGAATTGAAATTCAGTTCACGTGCTGTGCCCCATATGTTGAAGACCTAAAACAGTCGCAGGTAACTCAAAACTCTCTGAAACAAGCTATCTCACAGATCAGATTGCGCTGGGATCAGCCATCGGGGGCCGAGAACTGTGCTAGGTCACAGATGGTGTATGTCATGGAGGGTGACTTCCCACCACAGTCGGTCTTCACAATTTGCTTCTCTTCTCTTTCGCTCCTGTGAATCCTGTGGGCCGTCAGCAGACAGAATGAAAAAAATCGAATGCTCTATCAGTTTTGGTGATAACGTGCATTGACCGTATTGCTGTGGGGATCCCCCCTAAATTTAACGGGGGCTTCCTTTGCTGTGTTGGAGGTGGGCATCCTGCCCAGATGGGGTTGCCAGGTAAGAGGACGTGGCTGTTGGAGTTAGATGTCCCCTGGTGCGCCGCTTTGTAAGTCTCTCGGTTTATGGCCTGCGCGTGACAGCTGCTGTGACTCACCCTCAGGAGATGGAGTGAACACACGTGTACATCCAAGAAGCTGGAGAACTAGAAAGAGCAGGTGTGACACACCACAGGTTAGAAGTTAGAGAGGAATAGATTGTTTTAAGTCACCACAGGACTGTTACCTTGCGTCCTGCTGTTGCCCACACTGGACATCTCTGCCACGTGGTGGTTCTTCCTTTTATCACTTACGAAGTCATGCTCTTCTTTGCTAAACGGAACAAGGTATTTTGAGATGGTCATGTACCTAGATATGTAGTGTGGAACAGTGACTCCTGGAAAATGCTCTAAGTAGATAAAAGTGTGCACTCACACTCACACATGCACACCCTCACACGCTCTGCCCTTTGAACACTCGGGTGAGGCTAGTGCCTTCCCAGGCCACCTGTGTCCATCGAACCTGCATATTTTCAACACAAATGATCTAGCCTCGCTGGGCCTCCGCTTTGCATTCTGAAAACACAGGACAGGAGGAAATGCTTACCATGGCTTTGTTGTAGTTCTGGAACTTCTGTGCCGTTCCTGGCCATTCTCTGTGTTTTCTTCCAAGACAGTCAGACTTCACCTCCCACTTTTTGTTTGTTTTTTGTAATTTTTTTTGTTTAGATATAATTGACTTACTACATTCGTTTCAGATGCACAACATAATGATTTGACCTTTGAATATATTGTGAAATGATCAAGTATAATATCTGTTTAGCATCCCTCAGCATCGGTCATTACATAAACTCAGAGTAGATCTTATATCCACTCAAATATACAGTGACGTGTTAACTACAGTCACAGTGCTGCACATTACTTCCCCGTGGCATTTACTTTTTGCGCTCCCCTTGTTCTGATATGTATCTCCTAGTACGTTTCTACCTGAAATACTAGGTGTGGGCCCCAGGAACATCTGCTAAACAACTCTAAAGATTGGGGAGAGGTCATTTGGTTAATGCTAGCATGGGTTAGCTGTGCAAGGCTGATCACAGCTCATTGTGTTTTTTACATGCTCTTCATGTCTGACGTGTGTCAGGTTCAGGTTGATCAGGTTTCAGAAACTTGGTTTCTACTGCTTATTATTATTGAGAGAATATTCAGTGGTAAGTTCCTGAGGACTTTTTATGACCTAACATTGTCAGCCCTGGGCTACCTTTTTATAAAGCTCCTACTCAAGAAATGCAATAGGATGTTTGCCACCCATTGCAAATTTCACACCGCAGTTTCTCGTATAAGCTAGTTACTGCAGTTACGTAGCTGTTTCAGAAACGTTCTCTAGAGAAACCCGCCTTTCCCACCGACGTAAAGGAAGGCCTGTGTCCGTTTCTTACCACTCGGGGGTATTTCATCCCCCTTTCGTTCCACGTTTCGTCATGTTCCTTGTAGCAGTGACGCTGTTGTTCAAGGGCAATCCTGTTTGAATACTGAGATCAGGGACCAACTGCCAGTGTCTAAAGCAAACATGGGGAATTTTCTCTGAGGAATTCCACATTAGCTTGACACCACTACCCATGAGCGGTAGGTAGGGAATGAGAGGCTGTGAGCCGGTGAAAGGAATTCTCTACACACACCTTTCTTGGTAACAACACACCAGCACCTCCTAGCCCCGCTTCTGTACCCACTAAGTAACTACAGTCGGTGTCCCAGCGTCTTAGCCAATGAGAATAGCATTGTTCTCTTGGAATGTTTCATTGTTTCTTCAAGGGGATGATGCGGGACACTTATTATGTTTTTTTAAATTTACAGTTAACATTAAAAAGGCATAAATTATGAAACTGAAACTCATCTGGAAACAAAATGTACATTTTCTTGATAGAGAATGTCAAGTAGGCCATTTGGTGCCTTGTTTACGTTCCTTATATACTGTGCTTTTAAAGATACGCTGTTCTCTATACTTAAGAAAAAAGAAAATGTGGCAGTGCTAGAACTTAGTTCTTAATAGCGGCATTATTCAGGATATTTATTTTCTGTTTTGTTTTCTGGTGTGTTTCCTTTTTGCTTAAAGAATACTGAGTTCTAGTACTTTAAAATACTCATTTTGTTTTTCTTATTTTTTTAAAGAAAATAGATGACATCATGAAATATGTTTTTCTTTTTGCTGAAGAAAAGTACATTTTTGTTTTGAGTTAGTAGCAAATAAAATCAAATGTATTATAATTTAATGTAATTATAAATTTTTTGTATTATATATTTTCCCCTCTTGATTAATATCTGAATTTGAATAACTGGATGTTTGGTATTCTCTACTCTTCTTAGAATACGAGGATGTAAAATTGAGAAAAAATTGAGATTTGCATCTTATTTTTTACATATTATAAAACTGAATCTTCTTTTCTACTAAGAGGCATTGATAGGCGCTCACATATGTAGATCTGCCTTACGCAGAAGGGAATGCCCGTGCACAAAGACCCAGCGACACATTCCAGTTGTTGAGTTGATAAAAGCCAACATCTCTTCCTACCGTTAACAGACTTTGCGTCTTTCTTTGCTACTAGCTACAACTCTTCAGTGAACTGCGTTAACACAAATGTCATTCACAGCCGCAGTAATGCCCACCCCGCTGTGCTTTCCTCAGTGTATAGCATGTCAGCATCGGTGTAGGCGCTCGGCTCCATTTCCCGCAGATAGAAGTCTGCAGGCGGGGACCACGGTGGCGACGCAGAGGTTCTGTCGGTCCCTGCTGGGGTGCCAAGGCCAGGAGTTAAGGGACCCGTTCCCGGAGATGCCCGGCTAAGCTCTGCCCTTTGCCGTGCGTCTGTCCTTTATATAGTTATGTGCCTGCTTACTTATTTCTCACTTCTCGAGTATTTTTCTGTGCCAGCTGAAGAACCATTTTATTTATGAGCGTGTGCATGTTCGAGGAGGAACTCTCACACTTAAATGAACCTGTAAGGAGCCCATAGAAAAGCAAGTGCCTGCAGCGCTAATAATGAGAACTGACAAGGCAGTCCTGCTGGGTTTATTTATGACCTTCTGCCTTTGTTAGCTCCTGGAGAAATTCCTTTCTAACCATAACAATATTGTGGGAGTTTGGCACTGTACAGAGACATCCTGCCGAGCCCCGAGGCCCACAAACTGGCACTCATTCAGCCCGTAACAGATTGCTTTGCTTGTTGTAGTTTTACATTTTCCTCCTCTCTTATTTAATTCACAAGTGGTTTTCGCCAATCTGTATATACATGCTTTTAAAATATATATTGCTTTGATCCCTAGAGCCAGAATTCATTTTTCCTTAATACAGTGTCTTGCCTACTGTTAAGCAGCATTAGAAAATTCAGAAACGGACAGTATACAGAAAGGCAAGGAGAGACGGGTGTATTCTCTAGAGAGAGACAGGTGTATTCTGTGGGGACAAAGCGTGGCCAGGCACACCACATGGTGCCAGCTGATGGACTGTTACGTGCTCCTGCATGATCTCGGGGCTCCTCGTTCCAGGAGTTAAAGGAAGCACAGTGGGATGAATTTACCCGAGGATATCAGTCTGTAATACCGTGGTTTAGTTCAACTCCGTTTCGATACTTTAAGTCCTGTTTCCTCTAGCTGGTTTGCTTTCTTCTACAATATCCAATGAAACAGGAAACGTAGAAGTATCAATTCACGAAGAGGATTATGTTAAAAACTAGAGGCCCGGTGCATGAAATTCGTGCAAGAGTAGGCCCCCACAGCCCCAGCTGCCTCACGGTCCTGGCTGCCTCAGCCCCCCCACCCACTGGGTGTTCCGGAAGGTCATTCTGGAAGGTCATTCCGCCGCCCAGTCTAATTAGCATATTAGCTCTGTGTTATATAGGATATAATTTTCTTGGGAAGTGAAAGAAAATGGACGGTGTTGTACATGTAACTCTGAAGCCAGACCCTTGGCGGCAGCTCTCCGTGTGGAAGGGTTCAGAGCAGCGGGGGGCCGTGTCGCCTCCTCATTGTCCTGCGGTTTCGGTGCTGCACCAGCAGAGTGACCACGTGTGTTCGATTCTGTTCACGGTGCTGATAGGCATGTGGCTTCCATTTCCTCTGAGGATCTGGGTTCAAGATGCCAGCTGCTGTGGGGAGCAAGCTCTGTCGGACCCATTGAACTAGAAGCACCTGTGTCTGTACTTGCTGAGTGTTCATCGGTTTGAGAGGGCTGGGTTGTGGGGCTGGGGCTGCTACACCAAAAGGCCATACTATGAAAATCAATACTTATATTTTTGCTTTGTTCTACTGACATCAAATCTGATTCTTTTAAAGTTTTCTCAGCCATTTTACTCAAGTATGTACAGACTTGCTAATGGAGACAATGAGGTAAATTTTATTAAAAAATCTGAACCTGAGAAAATATGAAGACCATGCATATGAGCATAATTTATTGTTTGTGCGCTTTGTCTTGTCATCTCATTACCATACGCTTTTGCATTATTTTAACATCATTTCTGAAAACACTACTATGATTGCACACTACTACTATTCAGCTGTTTCCGATCTTTTGAATGGGCTTATTTTAAAGTTCATTGGTTGTTTGCCTCAGAGTGGGAATAAATTAATACTGCTTATTAAGTTGTACTATGTGTTAAAGACTTAAAAATCTCCAGGAGTCCCCTTGGTTTTATTTCCCTTGCAAAAAAAGCTTCAGCATTTATTAAAATAACGGCTCAAGTATAAAAAAAAAGAAGGAAAAAATCCTCCCAGAGCCAATCCCCTAAAATAACCACCGTTAAAATTTTATTGAGCATTAGTTGATACATCTTATGCACTAAAAACTACATGCATGTATTTTATATGTACACATAAGGATATACGTTTATGTAATTTTATAGTATTTTACGTAAATTTGCTCATGGTGTTTGTTTGCCATACCTCTGATTGTCACTCAACAATCATTCCAATAAAAATTCCATTATTTTTAGTAATTATTTTTAAATACGAAATTGACATTTATGTGGTTTCTCATTTTTTTTGCCATTTTAAGAGCGTTGTTTTAAATTTACCGGCGTACTTTGTGACAATGAATATCAGAATCATGACGGCTAATGTGTATTACACTCGTTTTGCTCTCTCGGCCTCTTTGAGACAGAGCTCTGTTGTGTGGGTGAAGAACTGGAGGCTTTGGGGCGTTATTTCACTTGCCTCCTCGCTGGTAGGAGCTGGGGGTGCAGATTTGAACCGAGGCTCCACCAGCTGGCTGCCAAAGGCCGGGCCCTCTCTGGCAGGCGGGGGTATGGCGGTCACTGCATTCACAGAGGGGCTGCGCTAGCCACCAGCTGTGCTCTCTGCCCAGGACACAACTCTCGGGGAGATGCTTGGTACAGAATGGACGGATGCGCTCAGGCCACCGCTGTTTGCTCAGCTACCTTTCAGAGTCACACATTTTTCTAAAAGTCATTTGCAAATTTCACAACACATACTAAAATGCATTTCACATTGTAAACAGTGTTAAAAAGACCAAACTATATGTCTGATATGTGTATATGTTTATATATGTTTGGATGCCTTTATATACATAGCAACTGTTTGCTGAACACTTAATATATGCTTATACACTCGTAAATACCTTTAATCCTCACCAGGGTATAAGTAATATTTTCCCCATGTTTGGATAGTGAATTTGAGGCTTAGTAAGGTTAAGGAACTTACCCAGGTCTGGGGGAAGAAATGATGGAGCCACGACTTGATTTTCAGCTGCTCTTACTCCAGAATTCTTGCTTTTATCTGCTATGTTGTTACAAACCTACATTACCGTAAATATTTAATGAGCACTTATCTGGTGCCAGGCATCATGCTTAGTGCTTTATGTGCAGCAACTCATTTAATTCTCCCAACAACACTGTGAGGTCCCGTGAGGCACACCGAGGAGAAGTAGAGGCAGCCGGGGCTCCTTTGCCCAAGCCTTGGAGCCAGTGAAGGGGAATCAGTGGGATTCGGTGGGAATCAGCGGAGAGATTCCAGAGCCCAGGTTCTTAGCAACCACCCCAGCGCACCCCCCAGCGCAGAAAAGAACACTCTGAGGGGCTAATACCAGTGTTACAAAGGAAACTAACCTGGAAGGAGGGCTCTTTAAAAGCGGCTTCCTGCCTGGGAAGGAGCTGCACAGCCCTTCACAGGGATTTCAGACCAGCGTTCAAGTCCCGTTTTGTTCAGAAACTTACGATTCACTGCGATAAGGAAGAATTAGACAATGGGATGGGCTTACAAGTCAGCTTACTTAGGTCCCTCCCCGGCTCACACGTATCAGAAGGCCAAGGAAATGTGAATGTTAGCCTTCCACCTTGTGAAACCCTACCTCTCAATTCGCGTATGCCGTCGTCTTTATGTGGACTAAAACGATCGTCGGAGAACTCTCTATCCTTCTGCTGGGCCCACACGTGCTCCAGGCGCCAGGACAGTACTCACACGTGTGAGCACACACTTGCGTGGCGCCCAGATGGCTCTGCTGACAGGTGCGTGGCTGAGTGTGAAGCAGGCCCGACTTCAGGACCGGATTCCAGCCCTTATTGGGACCCTCAGCATCGCTATTGAAAGTTCTGTCTGGAACCCTGGAGAGGGGAACGTCCGCCTCGTTTTGAGAAGCAGTGTTTGAAGTAACGTGTTACATGCTCTTGGGGAAATCAGTGAAATCGTGCTCGAGTGTGAGCCCTGGAGGTGTTAGGTGAGTGACCAGCGGCCCCTCTACAAAGACGAAAAACAGCTCACTTGGGAACCCTCTGATCTAAGTTGCCTGTGAATCATAACTGAGAATAAGAACAGTGCATCTTTTTAAGGTTTGATGTTGGGGGGAGTATTAAATGTGTTGAATTTCATTTAAAAATATAAAGTAAAAAGCATTTCATCTGTAATCATGTAAAAAAAATCTCTATTCCCTACTTTTCTCTAAAGAATTCAAAGTTTTAAAAACGATTTCTGTGAAAATATTAACATTTTCAGCTTTTTGTATATTGAACCCATAATATTTCTTCCTATTTTTAACATGATCATTTTAAACTACTAAAGAAATGAAATAACCCAGTCTTTGGGTTTGGGGGCAGTATTATAAAGGGAGATGTGTGTTTAAGGAAGGAAATAAGATTTGAATTGATGTGGCCTTAATATTTCTCTCGTTGCTATTCTTTTCCATTTCAAACTTATTCTTTAAAATGAGCAATTTCAGGTCTGTGTCTAATACATAACTTAGCACCAGGAAATAATACCATCTTCCATTTTAAAAGCGATGTTCTCCACTATTTCCTTATCATTTGCTCTATTCATTACATTGATTCATTGACAAAGTGTAAGCCCCCACGTTATGACTGAATCAAGCTTTGATTGTCTTGCCTGCCTCAGATCAGCGATGGCACCAAGCTTCCAACCCCTCTTACCTCCGGCTCTTCCCCCGACAGCGCAGTGGTCTCTGTGGTAATTATTTGTGATTCTTAAATAGCGAGTCGTTTCGGGTGTTTTTCTTACCATTCTACCGTTAGCCACTTTCCGGCGCTAGAATGCTGGTTGTAATGTCATTGACAAAGTATTGTTGAAAATCTTTGTTCAGAGACAGAGTGCGGGCAGTCCTTGACTTACTCATTAAAGAGCCTATGAATGATGGATCTAGCTAAGTCGCCAGAAAAATGGGGAAAAACAAGCCTGCCCTTCGCGCACAGAGTTCCCTTTCTCTTTGGGTTGCTACCTGTCTGGAGTTTCATTTGTAAACCCCATTCCAACAGGGCCTGCCAGCCTTTGTCAGTGCCCACCAGAATCGGTGAAACAGGGAGGGCAGATTTCCCTTCCCCTTCTTCACTCGGCCACTCCCTCCCGAAACCTCTGCTTTCCTGCACTGTGTCCCCCGTACACGCTGTGTGGGCTCCCTGGCCCCCGGCCTCGCCCTCGTGGTTAATAGTGAAAACAGCTCGCACTTCCGGAAATCTTGCTGCCACTGATCCCTTTCCTCACAATTTCTCATTTCACCCTCACATCAGCTCTTCTCAGCAGCTCCTGGGGTTTCCCGTGTTATAGATGAGGAAGGGGAAACACGGAAAGGTTAAGTACGTCTCCCACGGTCCGCCAATAAGTGGCAAAGCTGGCGACTGAATGTCCCTCGTCTTCCCGCAGCGTTTGCACTGTGGCAGATGCGACCAATTCATGAAACTCGACATGAGACGTTCTGTGGCACGTGCATGTGACCTGGAGCCCATGAGACGTTCTGTGGCACGTGCATGTGACCTGGAGCTCATGAGACGTTCTGTGGCACATGCATGTGACCTGGAGCTCATGAGACATTCTGTGGCACATGCATGTGACCTGGAGCTCATTCTGGTGGCCCGAGTCCGGGAAGACCTCGCCCAGGTGCTGACAGCTGGCCCCGGAGGGAAGCAGGGCTTTGAGGAGTGGGCAGGGCAGAGGCTCTCCTCCGGTTAGACCGGGTGGCTCCAGTTGGAGGTGCCTGGTGGCTGGCTGGCTGTCAGGAAGGTCGTGAAGACCATGAACTTACCCTCGCTGCTCCCTTGTATTCCCAGCTCCCTTCTGATCCACAGCGGGACCCACTCTCGTGGTCCCATTTGAACTTTGCTTACTGCCACTGCTCTAGACTTTTTGAATTTACACATCCATGTTGATGTGATGCTGCTTTTTGCCTTCTTTCCTCAAGGACTTACATATTGCTGCATTGGTTTTTTTTTGTTTCTTTTCTTTCAGTATTGTTTGTGAGATTCATATGGATACTTTCAGTTCTAGCTCCTTCGCTTTCACTGCTGTATAGTAACCCATTTTCTGAATACTTCTGTAGGTATTTTATATTGCTGGAAAATTAGATTCCCTCCAGTGTTTTGCTATTACAGTACAAAACAGTGCTTCTATGCTTTATCTCTCTCCTTATGTACATGTGCCCAAGGGTAACCTAGGAGTGGACCTTCTGGGTCATGGGTGAATGCATCTCAGCTTTATAAGATGCTTACAGATTATTGCTCGAAGTGGCCATACTAAATTATTTTCCACCAGCTGTGCACATATGAAGTACACATCTTATTCTCTCCAATATTTTATAATCATGAAATCTCAGTTGGAAGTACCACTGTCATTTAGTGTTGACAAGAGCATCTACTAATCATCTTAAGTTAAGGAACTTAAGTTGCACACAAAAAATGCATGTAAGAGAAATAATTGTCTTGATTGTGTAAACGTGAATGGAGACAGGACAGCTTTTCCTTGAAGAAGAATTCTAAATATAAAGTAGGAGAAATGGAGTAGAAAAATCAACATTTGAACAACAGTAATGCTGCGGGCAAGACCCACAGGTAAAACTAAAATTCAAGGACAAACAGGATACATACATGGCTTTGTATTTCCCCCAAATATTTACTAATTAACTGGTGGTTTTAATTTCCACCAGCTCTTTGATAATCCCCCTCCAGGAGGTGGAGCTTAATTCCCTCCCTTGGGTGTGAGCGGGACTTGGTGACTCCTTTCTCATGAATGGAGCAGGGACAGGGAAGAAGAGTAACTTGGTGACTGCTTTCTCATGAATGGAGTAGGAGCAGGGAAGAAGAGTAGCTTAGTGACTGCTTTTTCATGAATGGAGTAGGAGCAGGGACGAAGAGTAGCTTGGTGACTCCTTTCTCATGAATGGAGTAGGAGCAGGGAAGAAGAGTAGCTTGGTGAATGCTTTCTCATGAATGGAGTAGGAGCAGGGAAGAAGAGTAGTTTGGTGACTGCTTTCTCATGAATGGAGTAGGAGCAGGGAAGAAGAGTAGCTTGGTGACTGCTTTCTCATGAATAGAGTAGGAGAAGGGAAGAAGAGTAGCTTGGTGACTCCTTTCTCATGAATGGAATAGAAGGGAAGAAGAGTAGTTTGGTGACTGCTTTCTCATGAATGGAGTAGGAGCAGGGACGAAGCGTAGCCTGGCAGTGGAGAGACCTGACAGGCACACCTTAACTAAGTGACCAAAGTCAACATCACCTGATAAATCAGGTTGATGTCATACCCTGATGTGCTGCTTTGTAAGGAAACTTCACTCCTGTGCTGTTTTCCCCAAAATCTGTAAGCCTAGCCTAATCATGAGAAAACACTAAACGAACACAGGTTGAAGGACATTCGGCAAAATACCTGACAAGTACTTGGAGGGAGGCTTGGAAATATGAGAGAAATGGCTGCAGATTAGAGGAGATGGAGGAGGCACGGTGAATGAATGGAATGTGCTACCCTGGGACAGAAAAAAGACATGACTGGAAACTAGTAAAATATGGATTATCTGCAGTTGCATTAATAGTATTGTCCCAATGTCCGTTTCATAGTTTTGATTGGTGTGCCGTGGTTAGTTTGGAAATGTTCCCATGTAGAAAACAGTACTGTCTTTGCCATTTTTGTGGAAGTCTACAGTCATTTCAAAATAAAAAGTTTTTAAAAATCCAGTGAAGGATGTAGAACAAGTATGTTTGTTTATACAGTTTATGTGACTGGGGAAAATGTCAAAATAACTAAGTTTCTGTCTACAAATAAAACTTCCCTTTATTCCATATAGACTCAGTACGGTCTGAGTTGTGTGCTTTTCTTTATTTTTTAGGTTGCTAATTTATTGGCAGTTCCAATAGGTCTTACCGTTTTAAAGTATTTCATTGCTATGTACTGAAGAAATAAATGTCTCCTGAGGGCTCATGCCCTTTTATTTTTAAGTTTTATTTGCAGAATTGCTATGTGCTAAGCATTGTATTTCTAAGGTAAACAGTCGTGTTTTTACTGTGAGGGATGCAAAAGGTGGCACTCACCGCTTTTCTGTTAGAAGGATTTACGATGCACTTTCAGCAATAAAAACTGGTATCGGTAGACAGCCTCGAAATCTCACTTATTTCCACATCTCGTTAGTCTGCCAGTTTGCTTTCACAGCGCCTGGGTCGTCCATACAGATCGCTCCTCACCTGGCGCTGATACTTGCAAAGCACCACCTCATGAACTCTACCTCCTTCGGCACGTTAGTGGTTTCCCCTCTGTAGCCCATGTCTTGGGCGTCCTCACCAGGGCTGTGGGAGTAGAATAGATGGTTCGAGAGTATAACCTGTATACTTCCTACTGCATACTCACAATTAGGCCTTAGACACCATTGTGCTATTTTAAGGGGAAGGTACATAGCCTTCCTCGTTTTATTCGTGGATTCTCAAATACAACTGCAATGAGCAGGAGGAGGACGATGCAGACCCAAGAAATGACTGTGGCCTACAAGCACGCTACTATTTAACCGGGCCGGCTGCTGTTGAGGCGCTTTTTGTTGTCATTGTTCACTTATCTGTTAAATTTTATATAATGCCTGAAATACACAGATTTCAAAATATCCTGTGCTCATAAACACTTGAAAACATACTTGTTTTTTTCTCTTAAACGTTTGACATTTCTTCGTGGGCCGCCCCCTGCATTGTTTCCTTCTCGGGTAATACTATCAAAGCTCGCCTTTTAGACTTCTGGTCGCTCCCTGGTCCCGAACGTGCGAGCCCTCTTCCCGACCCCAGCATGCGAGGTCCTTCAGGCGGCCCCCAGGAGGCCTCAGCGCATCCTCCAGCCTCCTCCCCCCCCCCAGGGGGCGTGCTCTCCATCGTTCCTCCCGCCTCCGCACCTGGTTCCCTCTGCCCACCCCTCCTCCAAAGGGCACCTCTTCGCTCCTGGTCTGGGCCTGTCAGGTGGCAGCGCTGGGCCAGTGGGCGCTGGCGAAGACGCATGCTCCGTGCTCCGCAGCACTCACCGGCTCACTCCCATCACAGAATCCCGGCTGTTTGTTTGTCTGTTTGGCTGTGTGTCTCCTCGTGGAGACTCGATGAGAGAAGGACATTGGAGTGTGCAAGATCACGTGCTGTATGAATGTAGTCTTTGTGTAAACACTGCCCTCTGCCTTCCCCTCCCCCCCCTCCTACCCCAGCACCACCCCACGGCTCCACCTGCAAACCTTAGCTGGGCACGCCTGCCTGCGGTGCCTCTCGGTGCAAATGCCCCCGCTGCCCCCATAGCTGTCATCTCACCAGTGCTCTGGTTTGTATTAATCAGTGGCTTATTGAAATGCCATTGCTCCGGGAAGAGTGAAGGCCGCGGCTGCTCACACATGCGTCTTCTTTAGTGTCCCAGCTCTGACTTGGGTCTTGACCTGTGCTCAGGAGGGGGCTTGGCTGAAGGTGGTGAGTGACGTCAGTCGGTAGGAACCATGGCCTGGAGCTAACCAGATGCTGTAGTCTCCTCAGCAAGAAGCGGTACCTACTGTCTCTGGTCCTGGGGGGCGCCAACGCCATGGCGGCACAGTCTTTACCTAAAACGGTCCTGACCCTGCTCATCGTCATGGCCACTGTGACCAGAGGGTATGTTATTTCCAGGTGCGCCTTAACCCCAAATTCCATGCAACCAAAAGAAAACCATAAATACATGTTCTCACCAAATTATGTACGTTCGAGACTGCCGGGCTGTGTGAAAGGGTCGGTGTGTGGCTCTCCCGAGCCTGCGGAACAGCAAGACGGCTAGTAGTGGGAGAGCAGAGATTCCCCGGGCAGAGTTCAAAACAGAATAATTTAGGGTCCCCCTGAGGCCCGGGCAGTGGAAAAACATCGCCTGCACGATGCATATTTCATACTCATTGTTTACCAGTGCTAAGTTTAGAACGGCAGCACATGTCCTACAGGGAGGTTTAACCCAGGGACCTTTGAGGCTAGCTTTTAATGTTAGGTGCTGATTTTTAAAAATCCAAGGAAGTATAACCATTATAAGATTTTTGCTTATGAGAGTAAGCTTCACTCTGAATTCTGCTTCTGTGAAGTATCACGTTAGCTGGTTATCCTGTAAATAAATGTCCTCCTCAAATGAGTTCCCAGATGGACTGTTTGCTTGAGAAGGAATGGGAGTGAGTCAGGTGGGAGCATTTCCCCAAAAAGTGGTTCGTGGCCACCTCTCTTAAAGCGAATATTTGACTCCTTAATTGTCCTTGTGTGAGCCCTGGCTTTGGGTATGGGATTGTCATTTGTGGAGCTTCTGAATATTTTTACGGAGCTTGTGACTGCGTTTATTTATTTTGTTTTATTGTTTGCTTATCACTGTTTTTAAATTAACATCAGACGTTATTTTTCCAGTTGACCTCATACATCTTAAGGCTAGGCCTTGCACATATTGTCAAATGTGACAGAGTTAAATATTTGTTATTTGCACATGTTTAAATAGAAAGTAGGATATATAAAGCATCTTGGAAAGAAGATGTTTTAAGCCTAAAAATTGGTGTTTCAAAAGATTTTCCTCATAAATTCTGTTTTTCTGTGCCTTTGCAATTTTTTAGTTCATTGAGACAGGAAGTCAAAGCTTTTAAGTCATTCGCTGTCTAGACCAATGAAAGCATCAGGGACTTTGGGGTGTGTGTTGAAATACACTATTTATCACACATAGGTGTGTGCCGAAAAGAAGCCTCTCTACATCATGGAAATTAAACAGTCATCGTGATTTTTTTTTCCTTTTGTGTATATATGTCAGTCAAATTGTTGGCTCAATTCTAATATCGATTTCAGATGTATTTGTGTCCCATGTGCAAATGAGAGCTCTAAAGTAAGGTTGGGGGTGTGAAGTGATTTCCTAGTGTGTTTCTGGAGAATTGAGTATCTGATGAGACTGGATGCTTGGCCTCCGGGTTGGTCATTGGAAAGAGAGGGCTGAGAATTCATTGCTAAATTTTAATAGCAAAGTCAGTGGTTTTCAGTAGAGCATTTGTGGTAAATATTTAGAAATATTTACACGTGCTGGCTTACTGGTGTAGTGTTTGCAGCTGCAGTTACTATAAAGCTTGGCATTTGGTGGCATTCAGCAGTGACAGTGAAGTCTGTCCTCTTTAGCACCCACCACACCTCCCACAGGCACTGCCTTTCCAAAAGGTAGGGACTAGCTGGAGAGAGAGAAACAAAACTGCGCGCCTGAATTCCATACTTAGTATTCTGAGGAGGAGAAGACATACTATTTCTGCTTCTGAAAATGAATGAGAGACTTCTCTAAAGACCATTGGGCTGGCATTTTAACCTGTGCCTCAGACCCAGGGGAAGAGAAATCATTAACTGTACCCTATTAAAACCCTTAAACAAGAGACCTGCGCGGCCTCAGTGATTGAAATACCGCCTGTTTCTGATGCAGTGTTTATCCTGCTGCTCTCCCGGGCACCTCTGAGCAGATGCCCACATGTGTGCAGCTTGGCAGGGCTCCCTCCGTGACGATGCCGCAGCGCAGAGTATTTTGAAGTTGATGTGCTTTTGTGAAAGCACACTTACTTAATTAAGCAAGGGAGTAGAATGTTCTCACTTATTCCCCGTTCTGTAGGATAGCCAGACATTCCCAGCAGTGACTGATTTCATACTAACTTACTAGATAAATCAAATAACATCAAAACCAAAGATGTCTTGTGAGATAGTAAGTGATAATGTATTAATGTTCATTTTTAGGGAGGAGCGTATACAATCTATACTTAATATTGTGTGTCTATTGTACTTACATGTAGATCTTTAAAAATTCTTCATGGTGCCATGTGCCCGTGTACATTCCTGTGTCCCTGCCGTCCCCCACCCTGTCCCGCCGCATTGAATCAGGGACATACCTGTTTGTGCTCTGTGTTAATTCATAAGTGTTTCCCTTGTCAGAATCTGGTAGGATTGCTATTGCTCCCAGTGGCGTTTCATTCTAAGCACAGTGAAATCTCTTGTACCTGGCACTTGGGTTAGAATGAAAATGTTACATGGGCAGGGTGGAGGGATGATGGTTACGGAGGAAAGTCTTTGCAGAAAACTTTCATTTAAATGAAATTTTAAAGTAAAACCTTTTTTAAGGCACGGCTTTTTTAAAAAAAAAAATAAATGAACCATGAGTAGTAGGAGTTATGTTATTTTTGGTGTGCTGGAAGGCATTTTGTATTCCGAGTGATTTCAGATATTGAAAACCCAATTTTGCCGAACCAGATTGTCATGGCAAAATACTGAATTTACTGTGCATGAGCCCAGGAAGTCATGAAGAGGAAGGGTGTAAGGAATGCTGGGGGCAGGGGCTCCAGCCCTGGAAGGGTCCTCCCCGCAGTTACTTGACCGGCCAGCTGCCCGCAGGGTACATGGGAGCAGCGCAGCTTTGCAGGAGCCGCGGTCAGGTGCGGTGCGGTGGTCTCTGCTCTGTTCTGCTCTGTTCTGTGCAGGCCCGGGCTCCGCCAGCACTTCCCAAAGAAGAATGGAGGCGGTGCCTGCTGACTCAATTGTCCTCCCGAGGAGTGTTAGCACACAGCTTCTTAGTTAACGAGGCTGGAAGTTGAAACCACTGTTGAACTTCTTTCATGAACGTGTTGTAAGAGAGCTGGGCGTACAGATGGACGCCCTAATGTCTGCAGGGCGGCAACATTTCTCCATGATTTACATGTAAAAGTCACGCGTGTGTGTAACAGTAATCGGGAATTACATCTCTTGACTGCTCCTCTGTTGCGCGGAGTCTAGTTAGCTCTGAAATTCTGGTGACACGTGAGCAGGAGAAAGCCACCGCTTTTCCGTTCCTCTTGGAGTTGCCTTCATGGGCCCGGTGAACAGCCGAGATGCCTGTCGTGCCTTTGCTGCCTGGGGGGCGCTCCTGAGCACCCATCCGAGTCGCTTTCTCAACCAGAACGGGGGTTGTTAAGGGAGGGCAAGAAGGAATTTCTAGGTCGTGCAGAGAATTTTAAAAATCTCAAAGTAACAATTTGGGGTTTTTTAATGAAGAAAGATTTGCATAAAATTACTTAACTTCAGTATTTTTTTAATTGAATCTAATGATTTTTTTAAAGTTAAGTCTTTTCTATGTCTCATTCCATATGTAGGATACTAGAAGAGAATGGTTTTATATCTAGTTATTGACCAATTCTTTTCCTCTAAAAGAGCACAAAAAGCATGTTTCCTCTCAAATGATCTTGTCTGATTGAGCCTCTGTTTCTTATTGGTGCGCGTTGGATATTGGGGAGCGCATCTGTATGTGGAGCCCGCCACTCCCTTCGGGGCTCCCTGGCCAGTGATACCTTCAGAGAGAGAGATTCTCTCTGGCGCCCTCCGGCGCTTTCCAGGGAGACGGGGGTGCAGGGTCTGTCCCATCCCTGGGAAGCTCTGCGCCCTCGTCACTGCACACTGGGCCGGGATCACCCTCTCCCTGAGGAGGGGCCGCGCAGGGAGGCTGTGCCTGAATCCGCGCTCTAGCTGGGGCCCGCGTGCTCTTGCTGCGGGGCGGGCGGAGGGTACTCCCGCCTGCAGGCCACGCTCTGTGTCCGCTGCTCTCCCTGTGGCCTGAGAGCAGCCACAAGCAGAGGGATGGCCGTGGCCGTGTGCCACTGGAACGTTACGGACACTGACATTTGAATTTCAGATACTTCTCATGTATCACAAAATAGTACTCTGATTTTTTTCTTTTGAGTCATTTAAAAACGACCAACCGAAGGACTTGTACGCATGCATATAAGCACAACCAATGGATACAAGACACTGGGGCGGGGGGGAGGGCGGGCAGGTGAAGGCATGTACTGGGGGGTAGGAGAGGTCGGGGGGAGGTCAATGGGGGGAAAAAAAGGAGACATATGTACTACTATTTGTAATACTTAAAACAATAAAAAAAAACAAAAACGTTTTGCCCAGCTGACAGCTTAAAGCAAAGCTTGTAGGATGCTTTTATGGAGTACAACTCTACTCACCTCTTAGGATAGATCAGATCTTATGGGTTCAACTTACGAGAGTCAAGTTTTCTAATGACAAGTGGCCATGCTCTGAGTTGTGGGTGTCACCTAGGAAAGCTCATTGCCGAGGGGTGCGGTTAGGGTTTCCAGGCAGTTTTGCTCAGGGGGTGGTCCGAACAGGTTCCTCTATAAATCCGTGCTGTGTCTTCTTTCGCAGGACCTGTCAGGCTCCATTGACGACCTCCCCACGGGAACGGAAGCAACCCTGAGCTCCGCAGTCAGTGCATCGGGCTCCACGAGCAGCCAAGGCGATCAGAGCAACCCGGCCCAGTCGCCTTTCTCTCCACACGCATCCCCCCATCTCTCCAGCATCCCCGGGGGCCCGTCGCCTTCTCCGGTGGGCTCGCCTGTAGGAAGCAACCAGTCGCGATCAGGCCCAATTTCTCCTGCAAGTATTCCAGGTATTCCCTTTTGAAATGATCACGCTTTCACTCTGAAGGAGAGACAGCTAGTGTTCATCCAGAGCAATACACGCCCCTTCCCGTTTTGGGGCTGTGTTTGGTTTTGTGGCTGTTTAAAAACCTAGTGATGGGGCCACGTATTAGGAGCATAACTTTGTGAATTATCGCCAAAGCGTTCGAGAGGCCCAGTTCCTGAAGGTATTCGCCTAATGAATATAAACACCCACTTAATAAAATCACCAATCACGCTGGTATCTTCAGTTTGCACACTGGCCTAAACTACGCCAGGAAATGACTTAATTTCTCTTAGCATATGTTCAGGAATGATTCTGTTAAGTAAGATCTCTGTTGATAAGTGCCACTGAGGGTGAGATTATTGGTGAGTATTGGCCTTAGTGGTTAGGGTTCTCCTTAACGTATACTGTGGCGATTATTTTCTAAAACACATTTAGTGTTTATACTTATCAGAGTCATAATTTGCCAGCACACACCCAAGGCCTTGTTACTGACACAAATGTTACCTTCTAATTTTGACATGAGACGTTTGTGTCCCAGTGAACTAACCCTTGATTCAGCTACTTCAGTGGTCATACTAGTCCTTTATCTTCTGCTTCCTGTTGTATTGTGGGCTCGGGATTACTTATTTGTTTATGTGTCTGTCATTTGCCTCGTCCTCATCCTTCTTTCTTCGATTGAACTTCATTCATTCAGACCCACCAAGCAGTACACTTTCCTTTATCAGCAAAGCAGATGCCATTTTTTCTGTGTAAATGTTGGTGACGTGATGTGGTTGGCTGCCAGAAAGCACTTTTTACTAACCTCCCAGAATTGATATCGGACTGCTGATAAATTCTCTGATAGTTTATTGTCTTGAAAGTATGGATGGTAGTTTTTACCCCCTTTTACCATTTTATTCCTTTTTTATGAATTATTATTTTTTAATCCTCTCCTGAGAATATATTTTACTGATTTTAGAGAGAGGGGAAGGGGAAGAGAGAGAGATCCACGTGAGAAACATCAATCGGCTGCTTCCTATACGTGCTCCCACCAGGTATCAAACCTGCAGTGTAGGTATGTGCCCTGGCCAGAATGCAGTGGGCACCTGATGATGTACCGGATGACGCCCCCACCAACTGAGCCACCCAGCCAGGGCTACACCATTTTTTTAATCTTTATTATGGGATGTTTTATATGTGTATGCACATATGTAACATGCTAATTATGAAACATAACTATTGGATGAATGCTCGTGAGCCCACTCTGCAGTTTTGGAATTGGGGTGTTTATTGTCAGTGGTGGCGCATCGGCAGTGTGTTCCTGCACTGTCCCCAGCCCCGTGCATCTCCCTGCTGCCTTCGATGCTCTCCGTGTACCTTCAATCATTCTCTTCCGTGTGGGAGTATTTTAAAGAATTTCATTACAAACTTCTATAGTGTTCGTTTTATTTCATTTTGAACTTTATAGAATTGTATTGTATTTAGAATGGCTATATAACTTAGCATCCAAGCTGAGAGAGACACTTTGGAGCAGGTAAGGGTGCTATTAATAATTGCAGGAGGACAACGGGCATAAACCAGGAAGATTCCGGCAAGTCAGGACATACGGTCACCCATGCTGCACTTGTCGTCTGCAGTGGCAGTTTTGACTACGTTATGTTTCTAAGAATCATCCATATTTTGGATATAGTTGTCATTTCAATACATTTTGATTGAGGAAGTTTGATGTCACCTTTCTTTCAAAAATAGTTGTCCTCATGATCATTGAAACCTGGGCTTGCCTGCTTTTAACATTTGTAAAGCTGCGATTGCTCTCTATTTCAGAATTCCTTAGGCAGGTTTTGGTATTGAGATGGTTTTTGAGGAATCACCTACCTAAACATTGGAAAGTTCTATGTAAAATACTCTATTTGTCAAAAGAGGAACTCACTCCTCCTTTTTGAATTGGGTCAAAGGACTTCTCCTAACCCTAAATGAAGACCTTTCTGAGGTGTAAAGACATCACAGCTTTTCATTTAAAATCCCTGACACGGGTAGTTCACGGTCCGATAGCTTTTATCCATAGGTTTCTTCCAGATGGGGACTTTGAAACTCTAACATTTCCCTGTTTGGATTTTGATGCGCTACAGAACACGTGCCCCAACAGGACAACTCGCTGGGACGTGTGCTGCCACATGTTATAGCGGAGGTGGCTCAGCGGGCAGTTGGTCGGAGTCCGCTGCTCGGTTGTGTCGTGTGCGGGGCACAGGCTGGTCGGTGGGCTGCGCTTCCGTCGCGGACGGGGCCGCTGCTCATCACTGCAGGGCAGGACCTGCCGGCTCGTTCTCTCGCTAACTTCTTGGAAAAGCCGGTTTTCAGTAGAGAGCATCCAGCCTCCTTGGCGATGTTTAAAGTGCATAGTTTGTATTTTAAACAACTGCCCAGAGCCTACATTGTCATTTGTTTCCGAGTCTGTACCAAGGAAACACAAATGCCAGGGAGGCCCAGGCTGGTTTGGCTCAGTGGATAGAGCGTCAGCCTGGGGACTGAAGGGTTTGATTCTGGTCAGGGCACATGCCCAGGTTTCGGGCTCTATCCCGGGTGGAGGGCGGGGGCGGGGTGCAGGAGGTAGCCAATCGATGCCTCTCTCATCACTGATGTTTCTCTCTCTCTCCCGCTCTTCCTTCCTCTCTGAAATCAATAAAAATATATTTAAAACACCAGAAAAGGTCAGGGAGCAGTCGCCTGGTTTCCCACACTGCTGCTTTGGGAACAGCTGTTTGGAATGTCCCTTTATTTTTCTGTATGTAGCCTTTTGCTTTCTCTTCTCCCCCGTCCTGCCTCTCGTTCCCAGAACTAACTTCGTGTTTTCGGACCTCACTTCCCTCCCATTCCCTCCCACCGTTTCTGGCCGCTGCCTCTGCATGTGTCACAGATGGGCCCTCTCAATCACTGTCTCCATCCAGTCCTTGTTAAAACGGGCCGCTGTGGTGTAGCTGATAGCTGGGGCCAGGGAAAGCCAAAATGTTGGAGGGGTTCTTCCTCGCGTCGCTTTCCCAGGGTTTGCTGAAAAAGAGCAGTCGTCCTCCTCCATCTCTGCCCTGGTGAGGGAGATGGACAGCTAATGAGAAGTGTCACAGGCTAGATAAACAAAGCCCAGGACAGCGTCCCCAGTGGCTGAATCTGTTTCTTGCCTGGTAAACCGCCCCTCCACCTGCTGCAAATGTGCCCTCCTCTCATGCTGCCTCGCAACACTGCGTGTCAGGGGAACACCGCTGAGACACTGGCACGGCGCGCCTGGCACGTCCCTGGCTCAGCGGGGCTCTCCTTCCTGCCTTCTTAGCAGAGCAGGATGGAGACTGTCTGTGGTGCGTGGCCACATGGATGTCTCCTTTTGTTTGCACACGGCTGGGCTCCAGCACGGCCGCTCTCTGTAGTCAGAGGGTAGGGACCCAGCCCTGGGTGTTTAATGTAAACAAGCATCTGAGGACACATTTCTCCCCCCTCCACGCCCCCCCCCCAGGCCCTTATCCGTTTTCCTCTTTTCACTTACTGTTTTCGCCTCTCCCTCCTTTATACCAGTGTCTTCACACTTAGAGAAAGAAATGAAATGACTCTCTCTCTCATCGGTAATGTGCACGTAGACACGAGCACGTTTAGATCCGATCGCACTGTGCGTGTGCTGCCTCCTGGGCCGCATCCTCCGGGGCCCGCCTTTGGTTAAGGAGGAAAAGCGTTGGGGCGGGACTGTCTCGCGGGTCTCGGGGGGGCCTCATGGTCCTCACCCCGGAAGCTGAGGCAGCACCGCGTGGCACCATTGAGCGCACGTTCATCTCCCTGGTCTCGCTGCCAGAGCCAGCCACTCCCGTTTACTCACAAAGCAAAAATGTAAATAAGCCGAAATGGTCTTTGTTTTTGTTTTATTGGCCAAAGGCTTGTGTCAGCTTTTCCTCGTGTTGTGTAAGCGGCCACCGTGTTGAAATATTAAGAAGGGTGAACATAATGGGGGGGGGGGGGTGGCGGCGGACGTTAACTGTTCAGAGCCCGATAAGCGTGTCCGTCTGTGAAACCTTTCGGTGTTTAAACTGCCGAGGACCGGGCATCACAGTCCGTCAGATCCAGGGATGCTAACGAGTCCCTGAGCAGGTCCCCCTCTTTATTTTCGCGTTTGTGCCAAGTGCAGGTCGCGGTGGCGCTGTCACTCGCACTGCGAGCCGGACCGCTGCCTTTGCTAGCAATGGATTCGGGCCCAAGACAGAGTCAGGTGTTGGCAGAAGCGTCACGACGGCAGACATTGCTCTCCCGGCCATCCTTTTCCCCCCGCACAGCCCTGGGCGTGGATGAGGAGACGACTCAGCAATGACAGCCTCGCCTGCCCGCCACAGAGTCCGGCGAAGAAAACCCCCCTTTTAAGTTTTATGTGCTCCGCTGTTTGAGGCCTTGCCTCCCCTCTCCCCCTCCCCAGACTGGCCGAGGGTCAGGAGCCGAGAGACTAGGGGGAGAGAAGGCCAGGGGCTGATCATGTTCTGTTCATCCTCCTCCTCCCGGAGCCCTCCTGCCCTCCCTGTCCCGGCAGCTGCAGCGTGTCCCCGTGAGCACCCCGCACATCTGCCTCCCCACCGGCCCAGCATCTGGGGCCCCGGGCCCCTCATTATGCAGACTCGTCCCTGGCGAGTTACTTGGGACGTTGTCCAGGTTCTGAGCGCTTTGCCAGAGGCGGTCCTCACCCTCAGGAGGCACCGGCCACCCCATGCTGAGCCGGGTTCTCTGACGCTTCGTCAGGTCAGTCCTGGGTGAGCACGCCTGCAGCGTACCAACCAGCCCCCAGGAAGTCCCGCCCTCAGGGAGATCTAGGACCCCAAAGAGCGGGTCCGAAAAGGCGGCACCCATTAGATGCCATGCGGGCAGCAGCTCTTCGGGCAACTTCGGGGCGCGTTGCGGACGTCCTGCGTGCTGCTCACCAGCCCCTCCCGCTCAGCAGCTGAGAGCTGAGTTGTTCCGGGGGAGCTGCTGTAACCGCACATACAAACAACAAGAAGTTCTGGTCAGAAAAAGGATTTTCATGCACATTTGACTCTCAGGCAAGCAGATTCTGGAAGGATGTTATAACGGGAAAGAAAAAAATGAATTGCACCTCGGAGCTAGTCGTAGGTTGGAGTGAGCAGGAAGGAGTTTAGGGAGGAAATGATGGTTCCTGGTCTAATTTGTCGAGACTGGTGCCAATGAAATGAACACTGGAGGGTGCAAACCAGGGTTTCTCTCCTTTTCATCTGTCCTCCTGGATATTTTGAACTCTTAGGGATCGAGTCTAACCCATCCTACATAACGAAATTTTCCACTTTTAATTTGTCGCTGCTTCATCAAATTCAAGGTAAAATTACGAGGTTATTTCTCTGTGTAAGTGCTTCTGACCCGGTTTCCGGCCGTGATAACATTAGGAGGATCTAAAGTGGCTTTGCACACAATGATACCTTTTCTGTCAGAAAGCCTGCAGTCACCCTCCCTGATAACCTTACTTCAAAACATTCATCAAGGGCTCTTTTCTGGCTTCTCTCGAAGTAGAAATCCTGCAACAGCTTGTTGTAAGGAAGATGCATGCTGCTTATTGGCAAGCTGAGCAGGAAAAACACCCTCCAACACAAAATGCCATTGATACATCCGAGTTTTTAATCCGAGGCAGCCCAGAAGACATCAGCTCAGCAGTTCTGCCATCCAGAGCACTGCAGCCGGCGTTTTTCTCCCCTCACAGAGGGAGGCGTTTGGGTGTTACAGAACACAGGAATTGCGGGGCTTTTCCACTGGTGCCCAGCAGCACTTAAGAAAGCAGCGGTGTATTTGGTCTTTCAGGGAGATTGCCCTGCAGCTCTGTATGGTTTCGTCATCAGTCCCTAGCGCCTCCCCTAACATTCAGGCCAGGGTCCTGGTTGTAGCCGCTCAGTCCTGTGGCCGGGAATGAGCTGCGGTTTCTGCGGGCAGGTTCCTTGCGTTTGAAGCAGCTGCCCAGGATTCGGCGCTGCTCTTCCCTTTGCAGGCGCCTCCTGGCCCAAGCCGGGTTTTTCTCACCATTGGGGGATGAGCATTTCTTTCGTTTTTCAGAAGCAGAGATCTTGTCGGTTCTTCAAATGAAGCCTTTTCTGCTTCTCCTTCCCCCACGTTCAGAAATCAGAGATCATTGGGATTTTCTCCTAATGCCCATCCCCAGTGCTTTTGCTACTCTCTTAGGTAAAACTGAGTTATGCAGATCAGTTTACACCCTCTCATTTCATCCCCTTTATTCGGCCTTTTGCCCATGGACATACAGGGTCTGTGTCACCAGGGCTACATTCTGTGCCTTATAAGAGGAGCAGTGACGGGTGTGTTTGTTGGTCACCCCAGCAGACCACGCCCACTTCCCCCTTACTCTTCTATGCTGTTCACCGAATAAGCATTTCAGATGCCCTGCTTACTGTTCGTCTTCATTTCTTGAGCTGAGTAGACTGCTGCTGCTCTGAACTTGTGGTTAACTGAATAGGACGGCTCTCAACTCAGCCGTGGGATGCCACTGTTGCAATGCTGTGGCATTGACCCGCTGTATGTATGTCTCCTCGAAGGAGGAGTCGGGAGGGAGGAGTCCAAAAGCTTGTTGAACAGATTTCAGCATGGAAGTAAAAGTTTCCCAAATCATTGGGGAAATGGTGATAAAATAAATAGTACCTACAGTCAAGATGTCCCCACTGTTGATTTCGGGAACTTGCGACCTGTGTCACGGTATTTCCTAAAGGGAGTAAGCAGCAGTGGGGAAAAGAACAAAACCTTACCGAGAGCGTTGTTATTGCTGTGTTCTGATAACTCCAGAGCCAGGATTATGATGATGTGTTGATTGATTATAGCCGTTAAGCCTCTTACTAATCAGTTTCATCACTTATTCTTAATTCACACACTTGCACCTTTGATTTCTCTTCCATAACAGGGTGATGTGGGTTGTCATTGACTAATGAAGAGCAGAATTGGTTTCGGCATGAGACAAACGGAATGCCGACACGAATCCTAAAATGCATTAATCTTTAATAATCCACATATGCATGTTTATAAATTACATAACCGGGGATTGTTAATGTTGATACTCTCCCTTCCAAACAGAAAGTGACATAGGAGTTTGTACTTGCAAACTATATTAAATGCATAGAGCTGCATGCCAAGAGTGTGACCTTGCCAAGGATGCCGAATGGATTAATTCACTGGATTAATACACTTGGCATTTTTCGAAAAGCAGCATGTTGCCCATTTGCTATCGGATAAATGAGGTGATTTCCTGAGGAAGGCCAACTAGCTCACTTGCCCACTTTGTTCCTCCTGAATTGAGTGTTCTCTTTCACTACTTCAGCAGGGTACTGAATGCGTATGTTGCTGCGTGCATGTTCTAGGAACGGGGGAAACACACTAACCATAAATGACAAAGGATGCTGTCCTCGGGAGCCTACATTCTCATGAGAAAGACAGGAAATGAACATGTAATTTACTGTCAGGTTTTATTTGGGGGTGGGGAGGGAGAATCAGGTTGCTTCTTTTGTTAGCAGTGATTAGGGAAGGTATCTCTTAAAAATTGATAATTGTAATCTTTTTTGTTAATCCTCACCCAAGGATTTTTCCCCATTGATTTTTAGAGAGAGTGGAAGGGAGAGGGGAGAGACAGAGAGAGAAACATCGATGTGAGAGAGACATACTAATTGGTTGCCTCCCGCACATACCCCGACTGGGGCCCAGGATCAAGCCTTCAACCGAGGTACGTGTGCCCTTGACCGGGTTCGAACCCATGGCCCTTCAGTCCACGGTCCGACACTCTAACCACTGAGCAAACCGGCGAGGGCATGCCCTAACCGGTTTGGCTCAGTGGGTAGAGCATCGGCCTGCAGACTGAAAGATCCCAGGTTCAATTCCAGTCAAGGGCATGTACCTTGGTTGCAGACACATCCCCAGTAGGAGGTGTGCAGGAGGCAGCTGATCAATGATTCGCTCTCATTGATGTTTCTAACTCTCTATCCCTCTCCCTTCCTCTCTGTAAAAAAAAAAAAAAAAAATCAATAAAAAACGGCAAGGGCAGAAATTGATATTTGAACTAGGGTCTCCGTGAATGGAGGCGAAAGCATGCCATGTGAATGTCTGGCAGAGCAAAGAGCAAGTACCAAGACCTGAATGAGTAATGTGGTCACCATGTGGGCAGGGGACACCCAGGTTGTCACTGGGGCTGGAGTGTGGTGGGAGGGGGAGATGGGGACACATCACTAGGCAGTTAGATTAGAGGGCGACCAAAGCCAGCTTCTTTAGGCCTTCATGCGTTACGATTAGGAGTCAGTGTTTATTTTCCATGTGATGGGGCGCCGCTGGGCGGTAGAAGTCAGGGAATGGTATGGTCCAGTTTAGGCTTTAAAAGGACATTCTGGCTGCTGAGTGAAGAGTATACTCTCAGGAGCCAGAGAGGAAGCAAGGAGAGTGGCTCGGAGGCTCCTTCAATCCCTGGGGGAGGGAGGGCTGGGCGTGGCTGGATGTGTGGGTAGCAGTAGTGGGGCAGAAGGTTTTTGGTCCAAGAAGTTGGTAAATGGTTGGTCTGCACAGTGGGAGACAAAGGAAGGAGCAAGTTTGAGAAGGGGGTATGCACAATTTGGTTTTGAGCGTGTTATATTGAGATGCATGTGAAGGTAGGTTTTGGATAGGCAATGGGGTCCGGACTCCAGAGAGGTAGGCTGGAGAAGCAGGTCTGTGAGTCATTCGAGTTCCAGATGGGATCACCGAGGGCACCCAGCCTGTTTCACAACCACCTGGAGGGCTGGGGACAGCCCAGGTGGCTGGGCCCCAAACCTAGTTTCTGATGCAGTGGGTTTGGGGGAGAGCTGGAGAATTTGCATTTCCAGCAAGTTCCTGGAAGCAGGGAAGAGGCCAGTGGTCTGGGAACTCCTGACCTAGGGAATGAGTGAGGTCAGGCTTCTCAGCGCTGGCTACACAGAACGTCCTGGGGAAAGACTGGAGCTGGGCCATCCCGGGCATGCCAACCACCTGGTCTGACCGGGACACTGCTCCATCCTCTTCACAGCTCTCCAGGGGTTAACATGATAGCCAAGGCCGGAAGCAGGAGAATTCTAAAGGCTGCGCCCTCGGACCCCGGGGACACAGAGACCATGGACAGCCAGCGGCGTGTGGGGTTCTAGAAGCCACGCAAAGAAGGGGTTTCTGGGTGTGGAGAGACTGTGTGTCCAGTACTGCCTCACACTGCCCTCCTGCCCTGAGGGCGTGTTTGAAAGGAAGTTAGTATCCCCAGTTATAATCATGTGTGATAGTTCATAGGAGACTTTAGGGACACACAGCTTTTTTTCCTTTTCCTTTTTTTACTTTCTATAAATAGGTTGTGGTTCAATTGAAATCATAATGTCACAGGAAAAAAACTTCTGTGATAAAATAACTTTCACAGTCTCAGGCCTAACGCTGTTAGTAATAGAATCCCCTATCTTCACCATTATTCCTTTCAGTTCATTTCACACAAAATTTAAGAATCATATTAAATTAGAGATCTGAGCTTCGTGTGCAGTTTTCCCATGTTGTATCTTTGCTTTCATTAGAAGTGGACAAGCACACGTGTTCAGTATTCCGTTTCGACACGGCTGCCCATCACCCTGTGTCAGATCTTCACTCCTCCATCCAATCCCGCTGCCTGGAACATCTGCCCGCCCCTTCCCAGCCTGGCAAACTCCCACTTAGTTCTCAAGACCCACCTCCACTGTCTTTCCCATGATCCCTCCGTGTCCCAGAGAACCCTGCTGTCCCCCGTGGCTTGGTACCCAGCCGGGGAGACTCTGGGGGCAAAGAGCATGCTTCCTTTTTATGCCCAGTGCCAAGAACAGTACCTGGCAAGTAATGGTGTTCAGTAAATGTTGGCCAAATTAAAGAGCTCACGGTTCCCTTGGAATAAATCAGAATTCAAGAAAAGAAAGTTCTAACATTTATTACTTCTCTAACCTTTCCTCCTCTGGGCTCTGCCATCGTGTTTCACAATTTTTTTTAAATTCTTTATTGATTAAGGTGTTACATATGTGTCCTTATTCCCCCATAACCCCCCACCTCCCATTCATGCCCCCACCCCCCTGTTGTCTGTGTCCATTGATTAGGCTTACATGCATGCATATAAGTCCTTTGGTTGATCTCTCCCCCTTACCCCCACCCTCCCCTACCTACCCTCTGAGGTTTGATGGTCTGATTGATGTTTCTCTGTCTCTGGATCTGTTTTTGTTCATCAGTTTATGTTGTTCATTATATTCCACAAATGAGTGAGATCATGTGATATTTATCTTTCTCTGCCTGGCTTATTTCACTTAACATAATGCTCTCCATCTCCATCCACGCTGCTGCAAATGTTAAGAACTCCTTTTTTACCACAGCATAGTATTCCATTGTGTAGATGTACCACAGTTTTTTAATACACTCATCTGCTGACGGGCACTTATGCTGTTTCCAAATCTTAGCTATGGTGAATTGTGCTACTATGAACATAGCGGTGCATATATCCTTTCTGATTGGTGTTTCTAGTTTCTTGGGATACATTCCTAGAAGTGGGATTACTGGGTCAAATGGGAGTTCCATTTTTAGGTTTTGAGGAAACGCCATACTGTTCTCCACAGTGGCTGCCCCAGTCTGCGTTCCCACCAGCAGTGCACGAGGGTTCCTTTTCCTCCGCATCCTCGCCAGCACTTGTCGTTTGTTGATGATAGCCATTCTGACAGGTGTGAGATGGTACCACATTATTGTTTTGATTTGCATCTCTCTGATGATTAGTGACTTTGAGCAGGTTTTCATATGTCTCTTGGCCTTCCTTGTGTCTTCTTTCGAAAAGTGTCTATTTAGATCCGTTGCCCATTTTTTGATTGGGTTGTTTATCTTCTTTTTGTTAAGCTGCATGAGTTCCCTGGAAATGTTGGAGATTAAACCCTTATCGTTGATATCATTGGCAAATATGTTCTCCCATGCAGAGGGCTTTCTTGTTGTTTTACTGATGGTCTCCTTTGCTGTGCAAAAGATTTTTATTTTGATGTAGTCCCATTTGTTTATTTTCTCTTTACTCTCCATTGCCCTAGGAACAGTATCAGTGAAGAAATTGCTTTGGCATATGTCAGAGATTTTTCTGCCTGTGGATTCCTCTAGTATTTTTATGGTTTCTCATCGTATGTTTAAGTCCTTGATCGATTTTGAGTTTATTTTTGTGTGTGGTGTAAGTTGGTGGTCTAGTTTCATTTTTTTTTTGGCATGTATCTGTCCAATTTTCCCAACACCATTTATTGAAGAGACTGTCTTGACTCCATTGTATGTTCGTGCCTCCTTTGTCAAATATTAATTGAGCGTAGTGATTTGAGTCGATTTCTGGATTCTCTATTCTATTCCATTGATCTACATGTCTGTTCTTGTGCCAATATCAGGCAGTTTTGAGAACAGTGGCTTTGTAATACAGCTTGAAATCTGGTATTGAGATCCCACCTACTTTGTTCTTCTTTCTCAGGATTGCTGTGGCTATTCAGGGTCTTTTTTTATTCCAGATGAATTTTTGGAGAGTTCTTTCTAGGTCTGTGAAATATGCCGTTGGTATTTTAATGGGGAGTGCATTGAATCTATAGATTGCTTTGGGTAGTATGGACATTTTGATGATGTTGATTCTCCCAATCCATGAACATGGTGTGTTTTTCCATCTGTTTACGTCTTCCTCTATCTCTTTTTTCAGTGTCGTGTAGTTTTCCGTGTATAGGTCTTTTACCTCCTTAGTTGAGTTTATTCCTAGGTATCTTAATTTTTTTGGTGCGATGGTAAATGGGATTGCGTTTTTAGTCTCTCTTTCTGTAAGTTCACTATTGGTGTATAGAAATGCCATAGATTTCTTAGCATTAATTTTGTATCCTGCTACATTGCTGAATTCATTCATTAAGTCTATTAGTTTTTTGATGGAGTCTTTTCGGTTTTTTATGTACAATATCATGTCATCTGAAAATAAGGACAGCTTTACTTCTTCTTTTCCAATTTGGATGCCTTTTATTTCTTCTTCTTGTCTAATTGCAATGGCTAATATTTCCAGTACTATGTCGAACGGGAGTGGTGAGAGTGGGCATCCCTGTCTTCTTCCTATTTTTAGAGGAAATGGTTTTAGTTTTTGCCTGTTGAGTATTATGTTAGCTGTGGGTTTATCATGTATAACTTTTATTATGTTGATGTATGATCCTTCCATTCCCACCTTGTTGAGAGTTTTTATCAAGAAAGGATGTTAGATTTTGTCAAATGCTTTTTCTGCATCAATTGATATGACTATGTGATTTTTATCTCTCAATTTGTTTGTGATGTATCACGTTTATTGATTTGCAGATATTGTACCATCCTTGCATTCCTGGAATAAATCCTACTTGGTCCTGATGAATGATCTTTCTGATGTACTGCTGGATCCGATTTGCTAGAATTTTGTCGAGGATTTTGGCATCTATGTTCATGAGGGATATTGGCCTGTAATTCTCTTTCATTGTGTTGTCTTTATCTGGTTTTGATATTAGGGTGATGCTGGCTTCATAGAAGGATCTTGGAAGTGTTCTTTCCTCTTGAATTTTTTGGAATAGTCTGAGGAGGACAGGTTTTAGTTCTTCCTTGAATGTTTGGTAAAACTCCCCTGTGAAGTCGTCAGGCCCTGGGCTTTAGTTTGCTGGAAGCTTTTTGATGAGTGCTTCAATATCTTCCATAGTTATTGGCCTATTGAGATGTTTAGATTCTTCCTGACTGAGTTTTGGAAGGTTATATTTTTCTAGGAATATGTCCATTTCCTCCAGGTTGTCCAGTTTGTTGGAATAGAGTTATTCGTAGTATTTTTTAACAATCCTTTGTATTTCTGTGGGGTCTGTTGTTATTTCTCCTCTTTCATTTCTGATTTTGTTTATTTGGGTCCTCTCTCTTTGCTTCTTGGTGAGCCTGGCTAGAGGTTCATCCTTTCAAAGAACCAGCTCTTGGTTTTGTTGATCTTTTGTATTATTTTTTTGCTCTCAGTGTTGTTTATCTCCACTCTGATCTTTATTATTTCCTTCCTTCTGCTTACACTGGGCTTTTCTTGCTGCTCTCTTTCCAGCTCTTTGAGTTGTAGGGTTAGGTAATTTATTACCATTGTTTCTTTTTTTTTCTTTTTTTGCAGTAGACTTGTAGAGCTATGAACTTCCCTCTCAAGACTGCTTTCACTGTATCCCATAGATTTTGGATTGTTGTGTTTTCATTGTCATTTGTTGCCATGATGTTTTTTATTTCTTCCTTGATCTCTCTGGTAACCCAGTCATTGTTTAATAGCATGCTGTTTAGTCTCCATGTGTTTGATTTTTTTTGGATTACTTTTATCGTAGTTGATTTCCAGTTTTATGCCACTGTGATCTGCAAAGATGCTTGATATGATTTCTATCTTCTTGAATTTGAAGAGACTTTGCCTATGACCCAACATATGGTCTATCTTTGAAAATGACCCATGTGCACTTGAGAAGAATGTATATTCTGTGGCTTTGGGGTGAAATGTTCTGAAGATGTCAATTAATTCCATCTGGTCTAGTGAGTCATTTAGGATTGATGTTTCTTTGCCGATTTTTTGTTTAGAGGATTTGTCCAATGTTAATAGTGGGGTATTAAAGTCTCCTACTATGATTGTATTGCTGTCAATCTCTCCTTTGATATCCTCCAGGAGTTTTTTTTTATGTATTTGGGTGCTCCTGTAATGGGTGCGTATATGTTTACCAGAGTTATTTCTTCTTGTTGGATTGCTCCCTTTAGTATTATGAAGTGGCCTTTCTTATCTCTTGTTATGTCCTTCACTTTGAGATCTAATTTGTCAGATATAAGTATTGCTACCCCAGCTTTTTTTTTCATTTCCATTCACCCGAAAAACCTTTTTCCATCCCTTCACCCTCAGTCTGTGTGCGTCTTTTTTTCTGAGGTGGGTTTCTTGTAGACAGCAAATACATGGGTTGTGTTTTCTTATCCAATCCGTTACCCTATGTCTTTTGATTGGGGCATTTAATCCATGTACATTTAAAGTTATTATTTATAGGTACTTATTTGTCACCATTTTTATTCTTTACCCCTGTGTTCCTTCTTCGCTTCCTATTTCTTTTTCTTACAGCAGACCCTTTAGCATTTCTTGCATTGCTGGTTTGGTGGTAATAAATTCCCTTAGTCCTTTTTTGTCTGTGAAGCTCCTGATTTCAACTTCAGTTTTTATTGATAGCCTTGCTGGGTACAGTATTCTTGTATTCAGACCCTTCCTTTGCATGACTTTGTATATTTCATCCCATTCCCTTCTGGCCTGATGAGTTTCTGTTGAGAAATCAGTTGCTAGTCTGATGGGGGTTCCTTTGTAGGTAACTTTCTGTCTCTCTCTGGTTGCTTTTAAGATTCTCACTTTGTTGTTGGTGTTTGCCAGTTTACTTATAATATGCCTTGGCGTCGGTCTTTTGGGGTTCATTTTGCTTGGGACTCTGTGAGCTTCTTGATTTTGTGTGGGTTTTTTCTTCCCTATATCAGGGAAGTTTTCTGTCATTATTTCTTCAAACAGGTTTTCTATTCCTTGCTCAGTTTCCTCTCCTTCTGGAACCCTATTATGCAGATGTTGTTTTGTTTCGTGTTGTCCAAAGTTCCCTTAGGCTCTCCTTTTGCTTTTTAATTTTTTTTTCTAGAAGCTGCTCTACTTGTGTATTTTTTCCTACCTTGTCTTCTAGCTTACTGATGCGATCCTCTGTTTCTTCTAGCTTCTTGATGCTTTCTATTGAGTTCTTTACAGCAGCGATGTCATGTTTCATTTCTTCTTGGTTCTTCTTCATTTCCTCTTGGTTCTTACTCATATTGTCGAATTTGTCTCCCATTCTTTTCAGCCACCTTATGACCATTTCTCTGAATTCTTTCTCTGGCAGGTTGCTTGCCTCCATTTCGTTTACTTCCTTTTCTGGTGATGCCTGCTTTTCTTTCATATGCGGGCTATTTCTTTGTCTCCTCATGCTCTCTCTTCTCTGGGTGTCTGGTTATGTAGTTCTCTCTCTCCTCGGGGTTCCTCTGGCCGCTGCTCCGAGCCAGATCGGGGGTGGGGGAAGGGGAAGGGAGGGAGGAGGCTCCCGTGAGCTGACTCCAGCTGCGAGTTCCGCGCGTCCGGGCAGCGGAGGGATTTGGGCTCCCAAGCACGGACACCCAGCCGAGAAGGGAGCGTGTTTCACAATTTATGGGATCACTCTATTTCCCTTCCCCTCGAATGAGATTTCACTGTGAGAGATTACGTTACTCCCTTTCCCCTTCTTAAAGCCAGGACCTGAAATCGTGGTCCTGAGATCTGCCAGTCTAATGCAGTGGTCAGCAGAGTGTGGCTCTTCCACAAAATATCACATGTGGGCGCACATGTACAGTGCGATTAAAACTTCGTGGCCCATGCGCAGAAGTCAGTTTTTGGCTCTCAAAAGAAATTTCAATCGTTGTACTGTAGATATTTGGCTCTGTTGACTATTGAGTTTGCCGGCCACTGGTCTAATGTATGTAGTCCCACCCTGATTCCCATCCTTCACACACAGAAACTGTGCCACATAAATGTTGTCACAAAATTCTGTAATTGTTTACTATCCAAAATTTTCATGACCTCATTATTTTAAAAAATGTCTTTTATTAATAAGTAACTCTATCTTAAAAGAAAATGGTCACTTGAGAACAGATTGACTGGAGAGGTTTGTCATCACCCAGCTGACGTTCCCGTTCTCCAAGTAGCCGGTATCAGCATTGGCTGGATGAAGGGGTAGGGAAATCTTAGCCAGGACTGGACTCTGGGTTAGAGCAGGACATGAATGACTAGTGGCCTGGTGCATGGATTCGTGCACATTGAAAGGAAATTTATTAGAAGAAATATTTTAATATCCCTATTCGCCCTTTCTCTATAATAGAAGTGTCAGAGATGAAGGAAAATTAGTAAAGTGTATATGAAAATAACATCTAAATTGATTAATAAACAATAACATGATATAACAACAAAAACATGATATAAAAACAAAACATGATATAATAACAACATTGATAAGAACAATACTGATAAATTGATTAAACTTATTCTAATATCTTCCTTTATACCACATTAAGAGTAAAAACACTGCCCTAGCTGGTTTGGCTCATTGTGTAGAGTATTGGCCTGTGGATTGAAGGGTCCCAGGTTTGATTCCAGTCAAGGGCACATGCTCAGGTTGCGGGCTCAATTCCCAGTAGGGGGCATGCAGGAGGCAGCGGATCAATGATTCACTCTCATCAATGATGTTTCTATCTCTCTCTTCCTCTCCTTTTCTCTCTGAAATCAATAAAAATATTTTTTTAAAAAAGAGTAAAAACACTTTCTGAGTACTTCACTAATTTCCCTTATAATGAAGTATTTACAACTTTAACATCACACATTCTTTGAACTGGAGAAAAAGCAACATATAACTGACCGACCATGTCCAAAAACAGGTTCAGGTAGGAATATTCCTACTCTGTCTAGAGTTTGTCCTTGTGATTTATTAATAGTCATTGCAAATCCTGGCATCATGGAAAACTGTCTTCGAATTAGTTTAAATGGGAGGCCAGTATCAGATGGGGACAAATCAATTCTTGGAATCAGAACAACCTCTCCTTCCGCAGATCCTATTATACTTCAGCTTCGAGAAATACACGCATTCGATTGGCGCCAGCGAGAGCTTTATATGTATCGCACATGCACAAGTCAACGTTTATTTTTAAATTGCCAGTGCGTGTCATATGTACTGGTCAGATGGACGGACAGACGGTCAGTCACTTAGCCTTTTATGTATATAGACTAGAGGCCCGGTGCATGAAAGTTCATGCACTGGAGAGGAGATCCCTCAGCCTGGCCTGCCCCCTCTCACAGTCCGGGAGCCCTCAGGGGCAGGAGGCCACCCGGTGATCAGGGAAAGGCGATGCCCCATCCAACTCTGCTGCTGCCACTGCCAGCAGCGCAAGCCTCGGTCAGCCCTGGTTACCTGAGCCTCGGGCGACCCTGGGCGGCTGGGCAGCCGTGATCCAAGGTTTGCCTGCGCCTCGGGCTGGCCCTGGGTGACTGGGGGGCTGAGAGGACTGGGGGACTCGCAGCCGGGCCCGCCTGGAGGCAGTCCCAGCCTTGCTGCGCGTCTGCCGCCCTGTTGGGGCTGAGGGGACTGGGCACCGCCATCTTGTGGCTGTGGGCGCTGCCATCTTTGAGGGCGGGGCCATCAGTTAGCATATTTCCTCCTTGGCTGTGGGTGCCACCGTCGTCGTGATGGTGTGAGGGTCAGTTAGCATATTCCCTCTTTATTAGATAGGATAGGCTCCAGTTATTTGACAGTGACCAGCAGAAGATAAAAGCGCCTGTTCGTGAGAAAGATACTGTCTGAACATTTACCTAGCATCTGAAATAAAAGAATTGGTGAAGAATACACGAGGCTGTGCACCCACGTCTGCACCTTGCACTCTCAGAGCCCCCACTCAGGCTCTGTGGGGCCGAGCTCAGCCCCTGCCCCTCCACAGTCGGCACCAAGAGGGTCGCTTTGCCATAGCCAGGCCCTGTCCCTGGCTCTACTTTTTCCCGAAGGGGCACACCCCTGCGAGCATCGCTGCTGCCTCCCACCTTGGCCACCCAGGTGCCTTTAAATAAAAAATAATAAAGCAGTGTAAGTGTGGGCTGTGCCCTGAGAACCTGGGCACTTCGGGTGAAGTCCCAGGTGTCTGCCTCAATGCTGTAGCTTTCTGACTCTTACTTTTTAAAAGCTGTTTTATGCCACGGACTTAGAAGTCTACAGTTTTATCACACACACACACACAAAGTGCTCAATATTTTGTGTAATGATAAATGAGTAAATTTTTAAACCATTTAAAAATAGCATATTCTTTTAGCACCTAAATTGGCAATTCCATATTTAAACAGGAAATATAAAGAAACCATGTTGCCTATAATGCGAGTAGGCAAATGGGTTGGTCCCAAATGTACACATACTGTCCTTGTTTTCCTCAACTTGCGTTATTTAATTCCCAAGCCGTGTATCGCTTCCTCCCTCCTCTCGCATCCAGAGGCTGCATCAGCTGCCCGTGGACGGGCCGCGTGTGCCCCCTCCCGTCGGAAAGCGAGGTCCCCGGTCTTACAGCCACATGGCACTCCTCCGTGTGTTTCTGTGGTAGATGCGAAAGGACTCCGAGCGAGTGAGCATCAGTGTGTGGCATTTCAAAGCTGCTCGCACTTACAGCGAAGTGTTACCATGACATATTGGGACCCAGAATGAAGAATCCATGACGAGAGGAGGGAAGCGAGTGAAGCTGTTATTGAAGGAAAGAAGGCGCCTCGGTTTAAAGAGGCCTGCCTCCATCAGGCGTGCGGGGCCGCGGTGACGGGCAAGCCGGGGGCAGGCGGCGCCACCTGTGCCCTTTCTCCTGGGGGCCAGGTGGACAGATCGGCAACCCTGTTCTCCGCTCTTCCCCTCTCCCCTTTGTACCGTGAGAGCTGCTAATCGGATCCATGCTGCTGTGACTGTGGTTAGTTATTAACAGAATAAAAGCAGGTTTCTTCCAAAGAACGGGCAGGGAAACGACTGTACAAAATTGCAAGGTTGTTGGAATCTTAAATGCACAGCAGTCGGCTGTTCCCCTGAGTCTGAATTAGACGATGAATACAGTCTTTCATCTGTCACTGTGCCCCTGTGTTCAGAAGGCAGCCAAATATTAAGCTCCTCAAACAAAAAAGGAATCTTAGAAAGAGGAACAACATTGAGGAGGAATAAGAGTAGGTTAGAGTGGGATAAAATTAGGTTTTGTTTTTATTAATTTGCCCTTGTGAGGGAAATGTAAACTGCCTGCTCCCTGCGGAGTGGCCTCCAGGGCCCTCGCCTGAGAGCCGGGATCAGAGCGGGTTCGCTGGAAGCCGTGCTGTGCGGAGGCCGCGGCTGCTGCCTGCGGAGGGGGCGGGTGAGCTGTTCTGTCCGACACACGTGCACTTCGCCACCCACAGGCCGCGTCGGTGCCCCCAAAGGCCTCCCTGGCTCACCTGAGCTTCACAGCTGTTGGGGTTGGAGTGGATTTGTTCACCGGGCCGAGCGGCCGGGGCGCCGACAGCATCCGAAGTGATGGCGCTGGGGCGAGGCGGCGGCCAGGCGAAGCCGGTGCTCCAGGCCGTCCACGCCTGCAGGGCCGGAGGGAAGTCGGACCCCAGGCGGCCTCTCCTCCCTCCCAGGAGCCGTCCACACTGCGAACCGGTCTTTCCCGGGGAGAGCGCCATATGTAAATGTTGTCGGACTCTGGTTTGTCCTGAATCCAAGCTTGTGGTGACCTCAGTAGTGCATGCAAAACCGGTTTCCTTGTGTCCCTGACTCAGCCGCTGGGGCCTGAGTGAGAGCCTTTTCAGTTTCCGGCCTCGAGGTGTCGGTAGAAGAGGGTCTACCCCAGTGGTCGGCAGACTCATCAGTCACAGAGCCAAATATCAACAGGACAACGATTGACATTTCTTTGGAGAGCCACATTTTTTCAACTTAAACTTCTTCTAACGCCACTTCTTCAAAATAGACTCGCCCGGGCCGTGGACTTTTGTGGAAGAGCCACACTCCAGGGGCCAAAGAGCCGCACGTGGCTCGCGATCCGCGGTTTGCCGACCACTGGTCTACCCCAGAGGCCTCGAATGAGTTTCAGGCAATCCGACCATTACCCTGACTTCCATATGAAGCATATTCGGTAGCTTCCGTTTATTTAATTGATAAAGGAGGGCAGTTGGGAAAGTGCTGGCTTGAACCCACTGGGCTAAATGCAATAATGATGTGTACTAAACCACTTGGTCTTTGTAACAAGAACACAGCACTTGGCGTACAGGCCCCGGGAAGGCGTGGTTCTCACACAGAGCGACCACATTCGCTTCTGTTCCTCCTCATCCACTGCGGCCTTCGCAGCTTCTCTGTCGTGGACTCGAGCTGGGGGGTTAACAAAGAGACTCCAAGTCCCGGACTGCAGCAGGGGGAGGAGTTGAAAAGGTTAATCTGCAGGTGCAGGTGCAGGTGCAGGTGCAGGTGCAGGTGCAGGTGCAGGTGCGTGACTGTTGAGAGGGAAAATAGGTGCCTCCTGGGATAGGTTCTGCCTCGTGCAAGGGCATCTGGGAATTTCCTCATTCTCGTGGTGGCTAGGCAGCGTACGAGTCAGACACGCCTCTGCAGCACTGGTTTATCCGTGTTCTTAAGATCCAATGGCACCTCCATCCATCGCTTATCTTAGGTCAGGATTTAGGAAAAGTCAATGCTTTGCTGAATGAATGCTTGGGTTGTAGGACACGGGAGGGTGTGTCCTCCGAGGCTCAGGGTAGCTGTAGGGTTGAGAGCCAGGTGGCTGCGGCTCTGTGGTCCCACTGGGGGGCACAGCAGGGAGAGCGTTGCTTTCTGTTGTTCTGTGCTGCTCTGATGTGAGGTGGGGTAGCTCACAATAAAGAATTGTAGTGACAGCCTGGTGACAGCTGCCTCTCCCACCTCCGTATCCCATCCAGCGCTCTCTGGTAAAGAGTGAGGTCCAATCTGAGACACACCAAACAAGAGTAAGTACTGTAGGCCACATCCAAGCACTTGCGGTAAACTGCTGACTGGCCGTGAAGCTGAAACCTGAGCAGATTCTGTGTTTGATTGATTTTTTTTTTTAAGGGAGTTTGTGGGGGAGACACACACACACACACACACACACACACACACACACACATTGATGTGAAAGAGAAACATCAGTTGTTGCCTCTCACATGTGCCCTGACCAGGGATGGGGGAGTGTGTCAGGTTTATGTGTCATTATTCTTAATCAATACCATTTGATGTTTATTTGACTTCTTGAGCAAGTATCCCTGAATGCTTCTTTACTGACATTATCATTCAGAATAGGAGACAGCGACTACAACCTTTGGGCCCAATCCAGCTTGCCACCTATTTTTGTAAATAAAGCTTTATTCGTGCTGTTTTGTTTACATATTGTATATGACTGCTTTTGCACCACAGCAGCTGAGTTGAATAGTTGCAACAGAGAACATATGGCCTGCGAAGCTTAAAATATTTACTATCTGACAATTTACAGAAAGAGTTGGCCTGTTCCAGGCCTAAAATAATAAAGTAAAACTACATATTTACTGATAACTTACTGATAATTAGCTGTTAGTCCGAGCAGGGTTTCGTAGATTTATACCTGTTAGTACTCACTGCCCCACCGTCTTGCTCTATGAAGTGTACCAACTAGAATATATTCCTGTCTCAGTTCATCCACTGTAAATTAGACATTACTGGATGTGTGCTAGTTTACCAAAAATATACGTAATAGCCTGTTTACACCCAATTCTGTAATTTACTAAAATCCCAATGTTTTTTACTAAAGATGTTTAGTTTATCTTGATTCGGTTCTTAAAAGCTATTTTTAGTTAGAAGATTTTTCCTCAATACCTATCGCAGTGCAAACATTAAAAAGAAAACATTAGAAAACAAAACCCAACAGTACATTAAGAAAATAAGGCGCCATGGCTAAGTGAGATGTATTCCAGGAATGCAAGGCTGGTTCAATATAAACAACTCCATTAATATTTTATACTATATAAATAGTCTGAAGGGAAAATATTACTACCTTTAATAAAATCCAGTACCCAGTTATGATTAAAACACTCAAGGAAGTAGCAGTGAGTGATACTTGCTCACCATAGTAAAATATATATGCCTTAGTTTTAAAGGGCATGGAAAATTATTAGATTTCCACTATGATACAAAGAAAGCAAGATGATCACTATCTCCCCTCCTGTGCAGCACTGTTCTAGAGATGTTGGCTAGTGTAGCTAGACTCAGAGGCATACAAATGGGCACCAAAGAGATAAAACTGTCTTTATTTACAGATGTATAATAGTAAACCCAGGAAACTGCAGAGAATGAATGATAAATTTAATCGAAACTGTAAAAATTCTGTGCAGTGGCAGCAGGACATAAAATTAACATACAAAAACAATAGCATTCCTCTATACAAGCAATAAACACTTAAAAGACATACTAGTAGAGAAAATCGCATTTATAATGGAAGAAAGATGAAATGCTTAGTAATAAACTTAACATAAAATGTGCAAAACTTTTGTGCACCTGAAAGAAACCGAAGAAGACTTGAGCAGTCAGCCTGCGGACTGAAGGGTCCCAGGTTCGATTCCAGCCAAGGGCACATGCCCGGGCTGTGGGCTTGGCCCTCAGTAAGGGGGCGTGCAGGGAGCGGCCGATCTATGATTCTCTCTCTCATCGTGTTTCTATCTCTTCCTCTCTCTTTCCCTGCCTCTCGGAAATCAATAAAGATATATTAAAAAAAGAAAAAAAGATTGGACATCACCTAAGTGCCATCCATAGTAGAGTGTTTGGACAAACTGTGGGACACTCACACAAAGGCGTGTGTCGACCTACATAAAAGTGAAGGGAGTGTTATAAACTGATAGGAAATATTTCCTAGGACGTGCTGTGCTGCTAAGTGAAAAAAGCAAAGCCCAAAGATAGCTAAGATATGCTATCTTTATGGAAGGAAGAAGATAATACAAGAGAAGATGCAGGTATCTTCTCATTTATACAAAAAATATAGAGAGGGAAAGTAACCCCAAAACTAAGGAGAATGGTTATTTATAGAGGGCAGGTGGCAAAGAGGTGGAAAGAAGGAGAAATGGGAACAGCAGATAGCAGGGATGAGGGGGAAATAACTCTTCTGCATACATCCCTTTGTAGAATGCTGACGTTTAGGCCCATAGAAGTATTTCACATGCCCCCAAAATATCAAAGCAAAGCCAATTCGGGTGTAGAGGGAACTCAGAATGGAATACAAGCCCTAATAAGTGGCTCTGTGTTTTTACAAGGATATAGGTTAATAATTCTGAAATTACTTTGCATGTATATTAAAATTTAACAAACTTATTTTGATAATGAGAACTGGGGTTTCTACCATTGGAGAAAGGCGTTCTAAACAAGGAAAAAGACAAGGCTAAAATGTATTCTTTTTTGGGGGGGTTGAATTAGAGCAATTTGAATAAGCTCATGGTTTCTTACACACAATACACAATTAAATACTGAATTTCAGAGGTGTGTATGTGCAGGTTAGTGTGCATACAAAGATTTCCTATCTGTTCACTGAGAGCGTCTAGAAGCAATAACACCCCAGAAAAATGAGCAGATCTAGTGCCCGGTCTTAGTCTCTGAAGCCATTCTCCGTACAGAGAACCATGCCTGTCCCCTTCCCTTCCTCCGAGGGCAAGTGGCTGATTCCAGGGCTGGGCAGGGGAGATAGAAAATGGGCCTGGAGCAGCTGGTGACTCCAAGGTACAGATTCGAAGGAGGGTCCAGTGGCCAGAGCTGGGACAATTTGAGCAACAAAGGGATGTCAGCGTGGGATTTGAATCCATAGAATACAATAAATAGCCATGAGTTCATTTGTTTTTTCTTCCTGTGGCATTACCATGAATTGATCCTCTTAAAACAATACCCACTTATTCTCCCATCGTTTCATGGCTAGGAGTTTAGGCACAGCTTAGCTGGGCCCTCGATGGTCTGTGTTCCGCCTGGAGGCTCAGCACGGGAGGATCTGCCTCCCGTCTCTCCGATCACTGGAGGAATTCACTTCCTGTGCTTGTGAGGCCCTCGGGTTCTGCAGGCCGCCTGTCCTTGCCGTGTGGCTCAGTTCACTTCATGGAAGCCTGCTCTTCAAGGCCATCCGGAGCGGAGCATGCCAGCGCAGCACAGGCCTAGGTCCTCCTGTGAAGGCCGGCCTACCCGGACCCTTTCCCTGATTTAACAGTCATCCATTTCAGGGCCTGACCCCTGCAGGATCCCGGTAGCTGCCATGCGACATTTTGGGGGCGGTATCTTAATCACTTTTGGTATTTCTTTGCTTACCGGTAGAAGCCAAGTCCCAGGCTCTGCCCTCTGTCAGGAGCGTGGCTCCCTGGCGGTCGTTCTGTAGTGTGCCTGCCACAGTGAGCTCATATGAACGGAAGCAGTCTAGTAAACACACACACAGATGGGGAAGAGGAGAGTTCTTCCTCGAAGCAGACGCCTGTTAGTAAATGGGGAAGGGACGAGGGAGGAAAGGGTCGTCACTGGCAAACACTGTGGTGACGCATGTGCAGACGAGACTCTCCAATAGATGCAAAAGTTAGTGGGTGCAAGTTTGAGGGGACACAGGGTTTGCATCGCCCCTGAGATACTTACCATCTACAAAGGGCAAAATAGTCACTTGACGTCAGAGGAACTTGGTAGGCACCAACTTTACCAAGTAATCAAGGTAAACATCACCAGAAGTGACGTGAGAATGTCTTGAACCCTTGGACAGAATGCAGCGAGGATGGGAATAACTGATCAGTGCTCTTCAAAAATGCCAAGGCCATGAAAGGAAAGGCTGGTCTTTAACGCCTGTAGGAGACTAAAACACTAAGTGCAGTGTGAGATCCTGGAGAGGAAAAAGGACAGTAAGTGGGAAATGGGTGAAATTCAAATAGGTCTTTAGTTAACGCTAGCGCCCCACGTTAAGTTCCTCGTGGTAATCTCTTGATGGCTATATAGGATGAGAACACTAGGGGAGTTGAGGGATAGAAGAGAACTCTTTGTCCTCGTTTTATAACTTCTCTCTAAGCCTAAAACCAATTAAAAATAAAAGGTTGTTTTTCATAAAAATTCATAGCATAGACGTGTGTTGAGAGTCTTGAAAGTCAGCAAAAAGTACAAATTCAGGTTGACTTACTGGTGTTTCATTCTTAGACTGAGCAAAATCTTGCACACTATTGTATATGCATGGCCACTGGAGAATGGGAAAAACTATTTTTATTAAAAAACCATAGGCCTTAGCCGGTTTGGCTCAGTGGATAGAAGGGTACTGGGTTTGATTTCAATCAGTGGCACAAACCTCGGTTGCTGACTGGATCCTAAACCTGGTCAGGGTGTGTAGGAGGCAACCAGTCGATGTGTCTCGCTCACATTGGTATTTCTCGCTCTCTGCCTCTCCCCTTCCCTTCCACTCTCTCTGAAAATCAATGCAAAAACAATGTCCTCAGGTGAGGATTAGCAAAAAATAAAATAAAATAATAAGTCATAGTACGGCCTGGCTGGCGTTGCTCAGTGGTTGAGTGTCGGCCTATGAACCAGGAGGTCACCATTCAATTCCCAGTTGGGGCACATGCCCAGGTTGCAGGTTCGATCCCCAGTGTGGGGTGTGCAGGAGTCAGCCAATCAATGATTCTCATCATTGATGTTTCTCTCTCTCTCACACCCTCTCCTTTCTTCTTTGACATCAATAAAAAATGTATTTTTTAAAAATCATAGTATGGACCTCTACTGAGAATCAAAAGTAAATGACCATTGGAGAATAAATAGCTAAGTGTAAAGTGGTCACATCACTCCAACTCACAGCACGGGTTTCCATTGTCATTGTCTTCTCGTTGTGCTTAATCTCTTTGCGGACATAGACGAGGGGAGCCATGCACTTTCTCTGAAACTGTTTCAATGTGAAAGCCTACTTAGGAGTTTGTTCACTGTGCATGGCAGTATTCTCTTTTAAAATAATTACCCAACTTCTATTTTACTCATGCCAAAAATATGTCATAAAAATCCATGGTTCTGAAGGTGTTTACTTAATTCAGTTGGTGCAGAGGGTTTGGAATTGTCTTCTCACGTGGAAATGGGACACAAATGCGTCTTCAGCATCGTGCTTCTCGGAGGGCTTCTGACTCAGCGTCTGCTCTGCCTGGGCTTAAAGGAGAATGAAGTCATTTCCTGGTAACTATGACACTGTGATGGAAAGATGGGTAACAGCAAATGGGGAATTTAAAACCCTTTGGGCAGACCTGTCTTGACCATGAAAAGTTCTTGTCTGTTTGTTTAAAGGATGGATTTAGTACATGAATTATCTCAGGGCTTGAAACAGCTATGTCTTGGCACCAGCCAACCAATAGCACTGCGTGGGTGTGGCAGGGTTTTATGAATTCATGAGCTGGGTTTCGCGCAGCCTTTTTGCTTTTTCGTTGAATTGCCGGTAAGAGCAGGGCCCTGGGCGTGCATGTAGGTGGTGGTGTCCTCTACTGACGCGGAATTGCGGTTTGTCTTCACTGTCCTGAGGCTGTGCATCCAGCCGCGCAGGAACAGTCCTTGTGATGTAAGCGCGTGTGTCCTCGGGGAGCCGGTTCCCCGGTGACGTTTTTGAAGTCAGGATTTGGCCACAGAGTGCTTTAAATTTCTTAACTGGACTCCGGGTTGAGGCCTTGGGGTATTTCATAGGAAGGACGTGACCCACAACAACTGCTGTGTACCTGTAGCCAAGTTGGTGACAGTGTTTACCCTTGAAGTTGTCTCGTCCAGAATGTGAAGTGTTTACGTTTGATTAGTTGGTAGTGATGCTAATTGACTACGCCTGTCTGAAAGCCAGCGGCCAGTCCAGGTCTGTACTGCTTGTCTGGTCTTTCATCCTTCTAGTTGTGGCTCTGATTTAGGAGGAGCGCCTCCTAGGGGTGTCCCAGCCACGTTTCTCAGTGACTGGGAATTCAAAGCCTTGGTTTTCACTTTATCTGAGGACGAGAGTGGCAGCTGACCCCAGGAAGGCTCAGAAATGCATCCATAAGTTTTACATTCTTTTCTAAAAGTGAGACGCCTAAATTCCAAAAACAATATGAGAATTTTTATGGTTATATTTTTAACAGCTATTTCTAGCCGGTCTGTATGGAAAATCATTTCCCCGCCTCTCTGGCTGTCACAGATGGGACGGTTTCTAGAGCTAGTCAAAAGTGATGTCCTCAGACCCAGAACTTGCTCTTGCTGGTCTGGACTCGCTGCCTGGCCAAGCGGATGCCGTGGTGCCGACACGGAAGTTTGTCGTTCAGGCTCTGCTCCTGCCACTGGTGGTGATCACAGTATGTCAGTTTCCTTCTCTGCTCAACTGTGATTCTTTTCAGCTCTGTCCGAAGTGGAGGAGGCGGTCCTGTGTTTGATCTGCTAGGCTCACGTCTCCATACCAGGGAGATAGACATGTATATTTCTGTCTTCCCGATTTCTTTTAGCAAAGGGAGGGGCTAGGAGATAAAATAGCGTGCCTTGAGGTCTGCGCTAAGTTGAGCTGCCTTTTTTATCCTATGTTTTTATTTTAGAAATACGCCTAGACCTCTGAGCCAGAAAGTGAGTTGAGATCGTCAGGTACCTGTGATGATTCTTCAATTTCAAAGCCTGCCTCTGCCTTCACATGATTCATTGTCTCCCCTTAATTAATAAAGAAGAAGCATCTTTTCCTTTGATTCAGATGAAGGGCATTAAATAACCAAGCTTTGTTATGCTAATGGAGGCATTGAAGGAGTAAAAGGCATTCCTCTGCCTCGGAGCTTACCTTATAGTTTGAGAAGATGAACCGAACACACGTTCGGTACATGGGAACCAAAGAGCTGTGTTTGCTCTATTAGCAATAACGATCGAGAGAGATGCAGATGGCATTTTCTTCTTTCGTGATAACACGCTGTATTTTGTAGTCCGGTTACGTTTTTTAATGAAAATCTAAGTTTATGTTAAATCTCTGATTAATCACGAAGGGTTTTTAGACATCGGTTACTATTACAACACTGGATAAATATTAACAGTGAGAAGCGGGGGGCCACTATCACGCCTGCCCACGTAGAGACCAGATTAAACTCAGGAGGATGCGTTCCGTTCACCAGTCTTGGATTCTGTGAAATGCAGTGAAGAAGTGTGTGTGTCAGGAGAGTTCAGCTACTCATTGATTTGTCTCTGAGTTTGGGAACTCGTCCAGTCAAAATTGAACTTTTCTGGAGGTCATTTACTAAATATGTTTATGCATCTTTCCTCTTCGTTTTACACAAACACAAACAAAGGTGAAATGTTATGCTTTTTGAGCTCTTTTTCTATGTGGGGGCCGTGCCTTTTGTGATAATAAAGGTTAAATAAGTGTGTAACTGTGCCTTGGTCTCGCACAGTTGCAGCATTAATGCAAAGGATTCCTCATCCCTCTTCCCCTCCTGTTTTTCAGGCAGCCAGATGCCTCCCCAGCCGCCTGGGAGCCAGTCAGAATCGAGTTCCCATCCTGCCCTGAGCCAGTCACCAATGCCACAGGAAAGAGGTGAGTCTTCAGTTTATGTTGGCCATACTTCTCATTTGGAGTATATGGGGCTTCTATAAATGTGCTTACCCATTCATATCCTTGTAAATACTTTTAAATGATGTTGTTTCCTCATCAGGTGAACGAAACAAATAAGAACCTTACATGTAACAACAAATATGGGGGGAAAGGATGCTTTCTTGCAAATTGGGTGAAATTTTACCAAAGTACTGTTCAAGATTCAAAGCATATATATGTCTGCGTAGCAGCCTGAAGCAGTTTATACGTAACTCTAGTCCGATATTTGACTTAGCCGTGTAAAAATGACCATTAACAATTCAATTTGGATAGTGGTTCTAATGAGTAAAATGTCAGTGTGAGGGCGTTTACCTGATTTGATCAGTATTTGTTCCATGACATTTAATACTAAAAACTTAATCACACAGTAAGACCTGTGTTATAAAATGACCGGATCTTAGAACGGGAGCATCTTGAAAGAGCAGGGAGTCCGTCGCCTCCATGTACAGATGAAGAGAGTGGGGCCTTAGAGGTTCTTCCCTATGACTTCCTCTTTCTCAGAGGCTGGTTGGGGCCAGAGCCAGAGGAAAGGACTTCCCTGCAGCCCTTGAGCATTCAGGTTGTCTTACATGCAAACCCTTTGGCCATTTGCATGTTCTGAAGTTGACCTCCAGCTATCACTGCCTCTGGCCTTCATTTGTTAACGTGTGTGTCTTTTCTTCCCTCCGGTAGCCAAGTGACTATTTTTTTATATATATACTTTTTATTTATTTTTTTTTTTTACAGAGAGGAAGGGAGAAGGATAGAGAGTTAGAAACATCGATGAGAGAGAAACATCGATCAGCTGCCTCCTGCACACCTCCTACTGGGGATGTGCCCGCAACCCAGGTACATGCCCTTGACTGGACTCGAACCCGGGACCCTTCAGTCCGTAGGCCGACTCTCCGTCCACTGAGCCACACCGGCCAGGGCCCCAGTGACTGCCTTTTGTTGGTGGTGCAGTGATCGTAAGCCATATTAGTGGAGAGGGGTCACACGCCTGCTGCAGCGTCGGGTGCTGGCCAGATTACTGCGCTGCTGGGAGTCAGGCGCCTGCCGCCCCTCCCCCCGACAGGAGGTGCCACCCCTGTAGTCCCCTCCCCCTCATACTTGCCCACAAGCCAGGTCGGTAGCTTGGTAGCTAATATTTAAAGGTTCCTGACCCCTAATGCTTATAATTATTTCTATATGAGTTATATAGGATTTGCTACTGGTTGGAATTACAGGGTTCAGTTATTTTACAAGTTAAAAATTCAGTAGCATGTCACTTAGAAAGTAATGCCAGTGAAAAGATGGCTCAGCCTTACCTACACATCATCTGTGTTGAAATGACTGTTTAGTAGGAATACAATGAAATTTTGATTTTCTAATACCTTTACACATTTAACGTTTTTAGTATCATTTAATGTATAGTTAATACTTTACTTACCAAGTTACTTCAGTATGTTTTAATGATGGACTCGTTGATGGATGGTTTCCAAACTTTAGGGGGCGCAAGCATTGCCTGGAGAGCACGTCGGAATAGGTTGCTAGGCCACTCCTCAGATGCCTGTTTCTGTGGGTCTGAGGCGGGACACTTAACATCCGCATTTCTGACGAGCTCGAGGTGTTGCCGATGCTGTGATCCGAGGACCCTACTTTGAGAACCACTGCTTCCTAACAACACTATAATGAGTTTCCTAAGTGTGCGATGTGTGCATTTTTTGCTCTGAGCTTCCCACTGTGGCCTCCTATAAATCATTCTTGTAGCTCATGCTCTCTGTGTTGCTGTGTGACTTCCTTGTGGCGCTGGCCGTCCAGGAGACATTACAGAAGTTCACAGGAAGCGCTGGAAGGCCAAGCAAGGGGCTCCTCCCCCAGCTCCTTTCCTGGGTGGTGGGCTGCAGCTCCCTTGGGCTCCTGGGTCGGGGAGGGAGAGAAAAGGACTAGAGAAATTATCGCACTGAAGTTGCTCAGGCCAGACCCGAGCTGAGATGAAGATATTTGTTATTTCACTTAATCCTTACTGAAACATCATTCCCACTGGGAGAATCCTCCTCCTTTTGCAAACATTAAAGGATAAGAGGTACCTTATTTGAAAGCACTACAATTCTAACCTTTATCTCTACCAACTAAAAAGGGGAAACCCCTCCAAGATCCTCCAACAACGTCTTCCAAATGATGTGTGTTTAAGAAATTTTAAAATGTACAAAAATGTCAACGACAAAACAACTATGAGGAACTATAGTTAAATTAAGCTTTTAACTCGAATATATTAGCAAGGCAAAATCTAGGATTTTCCTCTGCTCTCAGTGTATGGCAACTACTGGGTTGATATGTCTGTTAACTGTTTTCCCTCTGATTCTCTTTATTTTGTGTAAGGTGGTTTTGGTAACTGATAATCCTATATAATAAAAGCCTAATATGCTAAATGTCCGGTTGTTTGTTCAACCAATCAAAGCATAATATGCTAATGATATGCTAAGGCTACTCAACTCCTTGCTATGATGTGCACTGACCACCAGGGGGCATACACTTCAACTGGTCGGTTAGCTTGCTGCTGGAGTCTGGCTAGTTAGGACTGAGCGAAACAGACTGGACATGCCCTAGAGCCCTCCCGCAGTCCCTCCCCACTGGCCAACCTCCCATGTCCCTCCCCAGCCCTGATTGTGCAGCGGTGGGGGCCATCGGCCTGGCCTGTGACCTCTCGCAATCCGGGACCCCTTGGAGGACACTGGAGAGCCGGCTTCGGCCCAATCCTGCATGCCAAGCCAAGGGACCCCACTGGTGCACGAATTCATGCACCGGGCCTCTAGTGAATACATAATAATGTGAGTAGTTAGAATGACCATTTCCTTCAATTAGCAAATATCCTATATAATAAAAGCGTAGTATGCAAATTGTCCCCTCAACCGGGAGTTCGTCCAGGACGGAGCCAGCCGGGGGAAGGGAGGGAGTACCCAGCCAGCAGCTGCAAGGGACCCTACCAGTGCATGAATTTCGTGCACTGGGCCTTTAGTAAATTTTGTAATTTGCTAAATCTGACTTTATTTTCATGAACATGTTCACCAAACTTTCTCTGGAAGACTGTGTTGGAGACATTATGTGCCTCTTGCTGGTTGGACAGCCCTCATTGAAGGGGAAAACTTAGACATTTCCGAATGACTGTTGGATGATGCTTTCCCATGTAGGAGTTAAATTTCCTTAAAACTGGGTAGTAAGCTATACATCCAAAACTAATGCAGAACGCTATTGAATGTAGGCTGTAATTGGGGGGGGGGGGGAGGGGAGGGGGGGAGGAGCCAAACAGGATTATAGCATTTCCATATATATTTTAAATAAATTTTTTCACAGTGGAAAAAAATACTGGGCAGCAAGAATTTTTTTTAAATGGCTTTGATATTTGTTAAAATCCAGGAAGAAATGTTAGCTCCTAATGACATTTGATCAGATGTTTTAATGGTAAGTGGCAGTCATTTAATGCTTTGATACAATAATAAAAACATTTTTCCTGCTTGTTTTTACCATCATGTGTACCAACAGTATGTATAGTACAAAGTAGATCTAGGGAAACACTTGCTAGACAATTCCCCATTCGTTTATACCTTTACAATTATATATGATGCACCCCACCCCCATTTAGGAAGATGATGAAAGAAGCAGCGAGGGAAAAGTATATTGGTGAGTAGTTAGCATCTTACGTAAAAAATGTATTCTTCTCAGAAACCGTAAGAGCATACCTTCTGTACTGCTGAGGGCTAAAACAACCAAATAGAACAGGTCCTTTTATACTCATCTTGTTTTAATAATAAGATTAAGAGTAAGATTCCACATTTATACACATTTTTTAATGGCAAAGAATCTAGAAACTCACTTGTCCAGAGGCACCTGTTCAGAGCAAGAGATGCTGCCTGTGTTGGGGGGGTGCCGTTTCCTGGTTCTCCCCAAAGTCCTCCTGGGGGACAGCAGTGCTGACCTATGACCCCGGAGCCTAGGTCCCTCCAGGTTCCAGGTGCTGAATGCCAGCTGTGCTGTTATTTCTTCTTGTCTTTATGCCCAGTCAGGAAGAACATCTATTTAAAACTGTGTACCCTGTTAGGAGAGGTTCACACACCTGAGTCAGTCCTAAGATCTGACCCACAGTGGCCACTGCAGGCCATACCCCAGAGGCCGTGCGTGCAGAGCAGTGCGCTGGCTGTACCCGGAGCAGGGGCTCATGGCCGCAGGGCCCCACCCCTACCCCCGTCTCCAGTTCGGTGTCCTCTCCTGGCGGTTCTGGACGTCAGCCACAAATCCATTCCCCACCTTATGTAGAAGTGAAAGTAACTGAGTTTCTATAGTTCCGTATTTTCCCCCTATGCACATGTTTGTGCATGTAAATGTGGATGTGGCCGTCACGGGCTCCACAGAGAAGGGAAGCACTTGAGGTATTTACTGGCCTCTGATTCTTCTGTAACATTGTCTTCTCTGTACTGCCATCTGCTCCTCAACATAAGCTTGATTTCATTATCTCCTGTTTGAACTTCATACAGTGTTGGAACTGCTTCCTAACTTAACAAAGAAAACTAGCTCAAATTTTTTGGTGGAATAAAGGGCAAGACTTCAGTTTAGAATTCTCTAACACATTTTCCATAGTTTCTATTTTAAACCAAATTGTCTCTCTAGGCCTCATAGAATGCCAAAGACCTGCTATTGAAAGCACCTCACCAAAAAAATAAAAATAAAATAAACGAGTATAATTTACGCTACCTAAGCACTGCATAACTCTAATGCACTGAAATAAATGTTACCAAAAAAGTTGTAGCTAACAAGTTTAGCTTAGTTTTGTCCTTATTTCTTAATCTTTAACATATATTTCTTAAAAATGGAAAAGACCACTAGGAACCGGCTTGTGACTGTTGTTCTGCTTTCCAAGAGGGCTCGGAGGGAATGTGGAACAGTCATCGGAGTCGATAAATAAGAGTTATTATTACTAACATCAAAATGATCCCATTTTTAACCCCTGCAAAATGCTACGCTTAATGAAACCAATAAATGCCCCTCTAGTTTATTGGATTAGCAATTAGGTGAAACCGTTCCAAGAAGGCTTATTTATTTGGACAGATGTAGAGAGGTCAGAATTAATTTTTTTAAAACCTTTTAATTGAATTCCCTTTTAATTTTCTCAGTGGCACCTAGTTAAATATGCATGTTAATGCTGGTTTTCCGAAGGTCTGCACTAGACCTGGGCTCTCAAAACCAACACGAGTTAGTTAACCCTTTCCATCTGGGCGCCAGCCGGGACTTCCCCTGTAATCCCATAGTGTGTGAATAATTAGAAGGTAGTAATGAGGATTTAATTAGTCCTCGAGCTACGTGGGAAGCAGAGCCACTAAGAACTTTCCCTTCTGGACACGATTGCGAACAGAAGGGCGGCGGCTGCAGGGCCGTGACGAGCTAGGAACGTTTCTGTGGCCGGCGGCAGTTCTCGGGCGTCTTCGGAGACCAGACCGTGGATGTGTACAGAAGGGACCCTGGGTGAAATCTTCCGGAATTATTGAAGAGCACCTCACCCGGCCTCCATTCTCCTCCCCCTACACGACAGCCCCTCTCTGCTGCTACGCACGTCGCAGTGACAGTGCGGGCTTGCTGCGCCTGCGTGAGGACTGGCTTGTCCTGTGTGGGTGGGGTCAACACCGACAGGCCGATTCTCCGTGTTTGCTCTGCTGCTGCAGGACAAGGAGAACATAGGCACGTGTGGCCCTTTCCCGCAGCTCACGTATGGGAACCAGGCTTCGTCCTTGGCAGCTGTCTGTCAGAGAATGACAACATTCTCATGTTTGGAATATGGTCTTCGCGGTGATGTGTATCAGTAGCTCCATTTTGGTAAATACACATAGAGACAGGCCCCGGGGGAGAGGTATAGCAGGTGGGGTGGGGTCAGGCACTGAGATGCTTTTTTAACTTTTTTCAATTACAGTTTGCATTCAGTGTTATTTTGTACAAGCTGCAGGTGTACGGCCTGGTGGTTACACAATCACATACTTGGCAAAGTGATCCCCTTAGTATTGCTCAGTACTCACCGGGCACCACACATAGTTAATACAGTATTACTGACTACTGGAGGCCCGATGCACGAAACTCGTGCAAAAGCAGGCCTTCGCGGCCGCGGTGGCTGCCTCGGTCCCACGGCTACAGTCCCAGCTTCGTCTGGAAGGGTGTCCGGTCTAATGAGCATATTATGCATTTATTATTATAGATATCTGCTGTGCTGTACTTTACATCCCGGTGAATATGTTATGACTACCGATTTGTACTTCTTAATCCCTTCACCCTTTTCACCAGCCCCCCCAGTCCCCTCCCTCTGGCCCCCAGGCTGTTCGCCGAGTCTGAGTCTGCTTTCGAAGTTTCTTGTGTGCCACTGTGAGAGCCTGACGTGTCAAACTTACACGTGTTACGTAGACTGATCAACTGGAATATCTCTTCGTTATTATATTTTTCCTTCTATCCCAAATGTTAACTGCCCTGGGATAATTTTATCCCTACTCTTTAGTACTGTATTTTAGGGGGGTTTTTTCCAAGTCTGAATAGAATTCCTCATCAGATTTCTAGGCATTCTGTTTGCTCAGGGCAAATCTTTGTTACTTTTTAACGCCGAGGGCAAAGAAAAGCCTTCTCTGAAAATAAAGCCAGGGTCTTACTGTGGATGAGACCGCGCCCTGCAGGGCCAGGCCCGCCTGTGTGCCTCCGCACCCGGGTCCGCAGAAGAGCCTGTGGGTGGTACGTGCCCAACAAAGGCTGGGCCGGACAGCGGAACCAGGTCAGCCTTCACGCCACGCGCAAGTTTCAGATCTTCTTAGAGCGTAGAACAGCCAGAGTCAACTACTCATTCTTCAATGAAGAAGCCTTCCCATATCAGTAAGACTGCTTTCGATTTTACCACCGGAGGTCCTTTGCTGCTGTGGGTACAGTGTGTGTCTGTAAAAGTTTTGATTCTGCACCAGACTCAAGGTCCCGCTTCTGCCTCACATTCTTCCCCCACATGTTCTCAGCCCCAGGTGCCGTGCAGGTCTGCGCTGGGGTCCTCACGCCTGGAGCCTGGCGCTAAATGAACAGGCCGCCCCCAAAGGAACCATGCTCTTCGTAACCCAGCAATAGTGAGACGCAAATAAGTAAAACGTTTGAGTGTTTTTAACGCGCCTAGCTCAGGTTTCATAGTGATTTTTATACCAAACATTGGTTTTGAACTTGTAGAAATTACTGTTGACCTGACGCCTGATTGAGTTAATAGAGAAACGAAGGAGACCACCAAGATAATTGTCGAGTCACAATTAGGATTTAAGATTGCTTTCTGTTTTGTACGTCTGCAGGAAGTACTTTGTTTCTCTCTCTGTTGGGTTGGAGCTGCTTTGTTTCCCTCCGATGGGTTCTCTCTGTTTTAAGTGTGACGGTGAAGCAGCAGGTGCTGGCATAGCTCACAGGCAGCCTGGTGGTTAGGAAATGTTCTCCATCCACCTTTCTAATTACCCCGTAAAGAGAGGTGCTCTTGTTTACCTCGTGAGCGTACTACGTAAAATGCTGCCGTTTAGCACAAGGGCATTGTCAAAAGAGAAGAGACATCACTTTCCAGTGTATTGCGTGTAAGGGTAGCAGCTCGGTGTGTTAAGGCATTAATGAATCTGCCCCCACCCCCAGATGCAATTAATTTAGCCTCTGCTCTTAATTGAGGATCCCTTTTTTAATAATCCATGACAGATGAAAATGAACTCAAATGGGAGGTTATATACAAGAGAGAATATCTAGAAAGCTGTTTCTAATTTCTTCAGCCAGAACTCTGAGCTGGATTGTGGACCAAGCCAAACCTAGTCAGTAATGAGAGAAAAGACAGCTAGGGCTTGATTCCCTATTAAGTCTGCTATCAAGAGAGACGGTCACCAAAAACCTGGGAAAACAAGTAGCACATACAATAAAAGTAGGTTTATATTCATGGAGGAATCGTCCGTCTAAATTTTACATATTTTAAAAGCGTAGTTTTGCTGATTTTGTCATAAGCAGTGTTTTCTGATTTGCCAGTTGAAGCTTGTTTTTACCAGTTAACGCTCACCTGTGATGGCTTATGCTCCAGGAGGAGCTGGAGCACACGTGGATCTCAGGTAACCCAGGTGCACTTGCCAATGCGCTCTGGGTCTGGGTCTGGGAACGACCATCGTCTGCCAGCTGCCCGAGCCCGAAAGCTCAAGGCATCCACGCCGGTCATCACGGTCCGCGGGCGCCGCCCCTGCGATGCTCTGCACACACCTCCTCCCGTGGTGTCCACTGTCACAGCCCGGGCCGGGGCCACCTCGGTGCCCTCCCCAACCTCCCGGGACCCTGCCTGTTTCGGCTTCGTTCCCTTCCTGCCCACTTTCCGTGCATCCACGTGTCTTTCCAGAAGACTGACTGGATTGTGTCCTTCCTTCTGGGGAGGCCTTGGGGAGCTTCTCTTTGCCTTCCGAGAAAGGCTGTGCCGCCAGCCAGTCAGGAGGCCTTTGCTCGGCCTGCCCAGCCTCCCTCTCGGGCCCTCCGGGTCATGCGCCACTGGCTCCCGCCTCCCGCCTGGCTGGACCCTTCGAGGATCTTTATGTAAATTCTTCTCTCCCGCCCTTTGCCACCCGCTCCTCAGCCCTATCCCTATCCCGACATGGGTCCCTTCCCTGCGTTTACTCATCCTGAGTGTGCTTAAGGGCCTGGCACGTGCTGGGTGCCTGAGTCTGCGTTTGCTGCGGGAACAAATGAATGAGGCATCACCTGTCACGCCCGGCGCTGCCCTGTGAGCCGGGACCCACCCTGCGGTCTGGTGCCTGTTAGGGTCCAAGGATGGATTAAGAGTTGAGCTCTGTGAGGCTCGCTCCGTGAGGCTCCAGCGCCTCAGAGAGCACTTGCTTTTCTTCGTGTTAATCTTCAAGGAGTGTGGAACCAACAAATCTGGATTTAGACGCAGGCTTTACCACTACCTAGTTTTGTGACCTTGACAATTAATTAAATCTCCGCTTCCTCACATAAACAGGATCAGAGTGTCCCCTGGATTTGTCGCGTGGATCACATGCAGTCCTGTATCTGAGAGTTATAAATTGCCCAGCACCGTGCAAATATTAGTAGGAAGCATTAGCACCAAGTCCAAGTGACTCTGGTGCAATGTGGGCGGGAAGCCTTAAAAAAGGCTCCTAGAGACCTCCGTACGATAGTCCGCACTCCGCACCGAAGTGGACGTTTGCAGCTAAAACTCAGAAGATGGCGTAAGGAAGGCCAGGTGTTTGCCCCGTCTGCCATCTGGGTAATCAGTGTGCTCCCCTGACTCATTTCCCCGACGATGGATGGGGTCAGCGGCTGAGAGGTTTTGTAGGGCCAGTGGGCAGAGCTTAGATACTGTCTTCTGTGCCTCTGACCAGGACTCGGGTGGCAGGGAAGGAGGGGACCGTCCTGCCAGCTCGCCTGAGGGCACAGCCGGGAGAACACGGGGCCTGGGTCCCAGCCTGGAGCCCGCCATTGGTTTCTCTCCTCAACCAGCTCGTGTCGTGAGGAGAAGCAGGCAGCAGAGGCCATGGAGATCTTCAGATGTAGCAAGAATAGTTTTCCAAATCCATTCTCTCTGCCAATGGGAAGCTGGCCCCTACGTTTGGCAAGAAACCACGGTCTGCCCGGAGCCGGAGCCCTCTGTTCAGGTGGCACCACGTGCGGGAAAGCACCTTTTATGGACCGGCTTGAAGAAGCAAAGCAGTTGTTCTGGGAGTGAGTTTTTAACAGATGCCAGCATGAACACAGGCGGTCCAGGTGCCAACAGGAAAGCGTGCCTTGCTTTTGGTGGCTTGTGGGCCGTGGGTGCTTTGCTGTGTCGGACAGGGCAGGACCGTCTGCCCGCTGCCCGCACCTCGGATGAGGAAACCACACGGTGTGGGGGGGAAGGAGGGTTGGTCCTGTGCTCGCTCGCTCCCCTACCTTAGCCGGGGACACTCGCTCTGCCTTTGCTCTCTGCTCTTCCTTGGGTAGGTGAACTATGCTTTGGGCTGCACTGTTTTTCCAACAGGAGTTGACGTTGGTATGTACCTAACCGGGAATCCAACCTGGTTCATAGGTCGACGCTCAGCCACTGAGTCACACAGCTAATTGGAGCCATATGTTTACCTGCGTGTCTTTTTCCTGCTGGGTCCTGAACTAGTTTGCAAGCCAGGCTGGGACCCAGGCCTCTGCTCCCGCGGGCACTGTCAGAGGCGTGAGGCTCCGAGGAGCCAGGGGGGTCATGTCACCCTGTCCTGGTCGGGGCTGGCTGGGAAGGGTGCATCTAACTGAAAATACAGAACGAGATTTCTGGAAGCTCTTGTGAGAGGTGTCATTGCAAAAGCATGCAGAGCAAAAAGCTGCTTTCCAATTTCAATTTCTGTGGACGGAGGTAGATCCCATACCCCATGTCACCTCGTCCCCACGGTGTGGAACGTGAGGCCCTGACGCACTCCAGTGGAATTCACTTTGAACGCCCACCCCGTTCGGAGCCTTTCGCGTCCAGATTTTCTGCGGAATGCCAGCGGTCGTTCACGTGGACCGTGACGGGTATATTTTACAGACTGAAATAGAGGGATGGCTTTGTCCAAGTCGACTCTCAGAGCTCATCCGAACAGAACGGCGGAAGCCTGTGGTCAGTGTCCCAGGGGCGGCAACAACGTCAGCGCGGACAGTGTGATCAGACGTTGCTTCGTGGCTGAAGCAGCGTCCAAGCTAATGAAAGGACCTGTGTTCCCTGACCTGAAGAGGAGGAACCCAGTCCTTCTCTGGAAGGAAGAAAGCCCACACAGGCCGCACGGAATTGAAACCCGTTTTCTATTAAACAGGCCTCTATATGAAACTCCTGAGAATTTTCTCGTAAGGCTTGGATAAATATTTCATGTAACGTCTGAAGATGCAATCATTTTTAGTAATTTTAGTGCCCTGATTTCTGTTTGTTTTCAGATTTGAAAACGCAAACATTTTCTGTGCTGATTTATATCTGGAAGCTGCCAATTGAGCTCAATTTCATAAGGCTCATCTTTATAAATAAATGAAATAGGATAATAAGGAACAGCTCTACGGACTTTGTCTGTCTCCTTCTACAGAAGCCACGGCAAGAGATCGTTTTTCCCTGCGACGTTTGCCATGCAGGCCTGTGGCCATGCCCTGTCCCAGCTGACCCCTGATCGGAGCCGCCTTGCTCCAGACATCGCCTGCCCCTCCAGTGGCCTCTCTGGAAGCTCTGCTCTAGGTTCCCCTCCGGACGAGGCCGAACCTGCCGCTCTCGGCCCGTCCAGCGCCCTGGAGCCTTCGCCCCACGCCCGGGAACCCTCACCAACGCAACTCGGGGTTCTCAGAGCTGTTTCTCAAACAGCCCTTGGTTAGTTTGCTGGTTTGATGTTGGCTGCTTCTTAGAGGCATGTCTTGATTTGTGGTGCACTTTGCCTAAATGTGTATTTCAGCCCGGCTGGCGTGGCTCAGTGGCTGAGCACTGACCTCTGAACCAGGAGGTCACAGTGGATACCCGGTCAGGGCACATGCGCGGGTTGGGCAGCCTGGCAGCCTGAGCTGGCAGTGAGAGCACTCCAGAAGGCGGATGACTTACAGGGCAGTGAGGAGGAGGAGGAGGAGAGAGCATGGAAATGGGGTTAGAGTGAGACGGTGATCCCAGCCCCCAGGCCAGGGGTTTGCACTCTGTCCCCAGGATCAGCGGGGAAACCTGGAGGGTTCTGTGCAGGGAAGGCATGCTCTCGTTTCTTTCTGGGCTCCTGAGAGATCGTGTGGCAGCTTTGTGAAAAGTGAGCCAGAGGAACAAAATGAGGGTGAGACAGAGGCAGAGGCAGAGGCGTTCGACCACGGCCGCCGTGGGAAAGAGAGGGAGCTGGGCTGGCTTGCATGGACGTGGGAATGGAGTGGAGGCTGGGGGGGTAAGAGGGGGTGTGCGGACGGATGGCTCTCACAGGGAATTGGGGAGGGAGGAGGCATGGTGTCAGGGGTTCCGGCGTGAGCGTGTGGGTGGGTGGTGGTGCTGTCCGTGGAGACAGGGAGACCTCGGGCAGAACGGTGTGCGTGGCAAGTCCTGATCTGTTCTGGAATAGCGGATGCTTGTGAGTGCCGCCCATGTACTAGTCGTTTCCGATTCGCCCACAGTGGTAGTGCGCGTCGGGGACTCACAGGTCTGCTCTCTGCGTAGGAGTCGAGGTGAATGGTTGTTGCTACAGTGGCCGGCAAACTCATTCGTCAACAGAGCCAAATATCAACAGGACAACAATTGAAATTTCTTTGGAGAGCCGAATTTTTTAGACTTAAACTTCTTCTAACGCCACTTCTTCAAAATAGACTCGCCCAGGCTGTGGTATTTTGTGGAAGAGCCACACTCCAGGGGCCAAAGAGCCACATGTGGCTCGCGAGCCGCAGTTTGCCGACCACGGCTCTAGGAGCCAGAGGGAGGAGAAGAGTTACACGCAGGAGGAGCCCCTGTTGGTCGGGGCGTGAGGAGGGGTGGGATGTTTGAGTGCCAGCTTCAGTCAGATGCGGCGGCGAGCAAAGCTCCCTCGAGGTGGCGTGTGCAGCATGTCCATCCCGGCGAGAAGGAGGGTCCCACTCTTACAGTTGCGTTCTGTGGGGACCTCCTCTGTAGGACAGGCTAAGGCAGTGGTCGGCAAACTGCAGCTCTGTTGACTAATGAGTTTGCCGACCACTGACCTAGACTCTCAATTCCAATAATTACAGGCTGTTGTTGTTCCTTGTGATTAAGCCCCTATCCCAGTGGTCGGCAAACTCATTAGTCAACAGAGCGGCAAACTGCGGCGCGCGAGCCGCATGTGGCTCGCGCGCCACAGTTTGCCGACCACTAGGCTAAGGGAACTTGCCTTTCCTCCCTCTTCTCCCTTCCCTAGTTCAAGTTCGCAGTCCGCGGAACTCTGAGAGTTCAGTGTGGGGCCAGGGTAGCCCCCCCCGCCCCCCCGCCGCTCTCCAAAAGCCCCCACACTCACTGGGTCTGCGATGTACCTCGACGTTACCTTGTCCCACCCCCCTCCACACAGTTCCATGGCCGTGTTTGTCACCTGCGTTTATGTATTTCCTTTTACTTCCTACCTAGGTTTCATGGCAGGCACACAGAGAAACCCCCAGATGTCTCCGTATGGACCTCAGCAGACAGGCCCGTCCATGTCGCCTCACCCCTCTCCTGGGGGCCAGATGCATCCTGGGATCAGCAGCTTTCAGCAGAGCAGCTCGAGTGGGACGTACGGCCCACAGATGAGCCAGTATGGACCACAAGGTGAGGGAGGGAAAGGAGGGAGGGAGGAAGGGAGGAAGGGAGGAAAATGTGTTTCCAGATGCCTGGCAGTGGGTGCAGCAGTTTTGTTCATGTATTAGTTCTTCACGATCTGAGGACTGGAAACATCTTTTAAGATCCCGTTATGTGTGACCTGACAGATTTGTGAGGTTCATGCGAACTCGCAGCCCTTTAGTTGCCCATAATGATGGGGATAATAATTACAGAAACTCCTCATTAAGCGTCCGTGCATCAGACACTGTGGTGTGAGTGCTTTCACACGTGTTACTAATAAAGCGTAAACTCTTATGTCTTTAATACAGTTCTAAATGCTTGTTGGGAAAAGGACACAAGCCTTGTCCTCAAAAGTGTCTTATTTAAAACTCGGGTTTCATTATGTTGAGTTCTGGTCTGCCCCTCCTCCTCCTCTGCGTGATTATCCTCACGATAACGTGCTCGCGGCTCAGAAGGGTGTCGTCCCATTAAATCTCCTCCAGTTTGTCTCCAAAGCACTAGATCAGGTAAATAGTTCTGATTTCCCAACCGTCCGCTGGTCTTTCTTTCAGAAGACGGGAGAAAGCCTGAAGTGGACACGTCTTTCAAAGGGGAAACTGAGGCAAGAGTAGAAACATAAGTGGAATTACGCCCCACATTGCACTGTGCATTCCGTGCCTTCCTGGCAGGGGTGTCTGTTTTGTCGTAGACATGCAGACTCTTCCATCAGGTTTAAAACCTGATCTCTATATATGTACATTTTCCCCCGAAGTCACTTTTGACAAGGCATTTGAATTTAGCGCCTTTTCTCTATTTTGTTTATTTGAATTGGACGTTCCAGGATAATTTAGAGAGAATGAGATAATCTGGCACCATTCCCAGAGTTTGCTCACTTCCGAGAAGACCAGGACCAGGAGCGGTCCCCGTGAAGATGATGCGTTCCCACCAGGCCACTGGAGTGAAATGCTTCCCCTCCACACGCGGTCCGGTGTGCCGTGTGGAAGCTTCGATTTCCCAGAGGCCGTGGCGGGGCTGCGGGGCTGCGGGGCCGCGGGGCCCGGGCGTCTCCCCAGCCTCACCTGCTTCCTCGGAGGCTTTCCTGGCTGGTGGCTAGCACTTGCAGTTTGAAGATGAGTTACCTTGTTTTTAAAGCTCTCCTTCTGAAGGAGTGTCCGCGCCTGCAGTGCCTCCGGTGTAGCCCTTTGCTCTGTTGCGCGGGGTTCTGTTACGAGCCAGCTGTTTCTGGTAGGAAGACTGTATCAGCAGCCCCCACACCACGTTCTTCACGCCCTTCCTGCCTCTGTCCGTGTCTGTGGGCAGAGGGGTGCAGGCGCGTCGTGAAAGGTTTCCGTGTTCGAGCTGCAGGGCGCCCTGGGAATTTCCATCCAGTCGGCAGGGCCGTGAGCTGCCCCGCTGCGGTGGCCGCTCACCACGCAGTGTCCTGGGCTGTCGTGAAGAGAGGAACCTTGTGGAAGCTGGAGAGCAGATCCTGAGTTGTGAGAGGCACCGAAAAGGTGGGCTTTTGCTCAGAATGTAACCGGAGACCAGGTCAGAGCCGCGGTCTCCGCTGGCGTAGCGGCTGCAGGCCTGGCTCCACCAGGAAGACCCGGGCTTCCTGCGACCGTCAGGGCGGGCCCTCTGCTCCTGACGCGGCCGCAGCCTCCTCCCGCTCTTCTCCCAGAGGAAGGGGCCTGTCTGACGAGTCCTGTGAACGACCAAGAGAGCACTTACACTGTAAGGGAGCATAGTTTCCGTAGAAAAGGGGATTTCTTTGGGGAGCAAAGCCCTCGGTTTTCTGGAGCTGGTGAACACTAGGGCTCTTAATGTAAGAGCACTGAGCCCGTGAGGGGCTCTTCCAAGCGGCCGTGTCCGGGGACAGCTGCTCACTGGGAACTGCTTTATTCTTGGGGAAAACGGGATTATGTTCCCTTGGAAGTTGCTTCTGATTCTAACGTTCGGTGAGTCTGAATTTCACGGCAACTCCGGAGCGGCCGACACGGATGCAGCCCAGTGGACCCGCCGCGAGGTTATAGGGCTAAGAGGCTGCTGTCTCGAGGTTTCCCTAAGGCATACGGACTGAGTTAGGTCGTGCTGGTATTAGAAACCGTTTAAAGTAAGGATGATGTCCTACCTGGTCTGGCTCAGTAGATAGAGCGTCAGCCTGTGGACTGAAGGATCCTGGGTTCGATCCCGGTCAAGGGCACATGCCCGGGTTGCAGGCTCGATCCCCAGCAGGGACATGCTGGAGGCAGCCGGTCAATGATTCTCTCTCAGCATTGATGTTTCTCTCTCTCTCTCTCTCTCTCTCTCTCTCTCCCTCCCTCCCCCTATTCCCCTATCCCTTTCTCTCTGAAATCGATAAAAATCTGTTTAAAAACAAAAGTAAGTAAAATAAGGATGGTAATTTCCACACGCAGCACTTTCTAACTTTGAAAGAAAGTGTCCGTGCTTCCGTGCTCTGCGTGTGCACCGTCTCCCAGGCCACATCTCCAGCACGTTCCACTGTGAGGGTGGTCCCTCCTGGGTCCGTTACTGGTGCCAGGTGCCGGTGCTTAAACCCAGGGTCCTGCCGCTGCTCCATCGGGACCGCTCGCCTTTCCTCCCCCGCCGTCCTCGCCCAGCAAACGCCAGCTCGGGAAATGACGCCCGTAGCCCGTGTCCTTCCGTCAGTCCTGTTCTTACCTGGGTGTTTCTCTCTCGTTGGTTCTTTTAAACGGGGTCCCAAACAAAGTGGTTTTTTCTTCCCTTTAGCTACTCAGATTATCCGTGAGACGTGCAGCCTGCGTCTCTGTGGTGCGCGTTTTAGATCTCTGGGAAGAGTCACTGCCCAGTGACCCCAGAGGTCGTCGGGGTCACCTTCTGCTTCTGTTCCAACTCAATGGCTTTCCTCTGGTTTAGTTCAGTTTTTAAGCGATCTCGGGGGGAAATACTTCAGTCTCTTTTTGCTAATTATTTCATTGTCAGGAGCAGCTCCTCCCATTTGTTATTAATGATAACCAACATGTGTGAAGTACTCCCATGGCCTGCGTCCTATTCTCAGTGTCTTTCATATATGAACTCCTCCAGTCCTCATGCTGTTATTGCTCCACTTGACAGATGAAGAAACCGAGGTAACAACAGGTAAACAACTTCACCAGGATGCGCAGTGGTCATGCCCACACGCAAATTCAGGCAAGCTCGCCATTGTCTTAATTAATGGAGATACCAACATGGGAAGCCCATGTTGGTATCTCCATTTTGCAAATGAGCAGGTTAAGTCATTTACCCACAGCTGACACGTGGCAGAGCCGGGCCTCAGAGCGACAAAGACTAGGCCACTCACCCAGTCACGGGTGGGTCATTTCCCACGCCGTGGCGGTGCCCTCCTCACTGCTCACACAGTCAGTGAGCCACGAGGGAAACAGAAGGCAAATGACTTGCCTTCAAGGAGCATGGACACCGTTTTGGAAAAAGATCGACCATACTAGGGACTTAAGGAAAAATTCCTATGAAGAGGAGACGTTTTCAGAAATGTCTATGAATACTGTAAAACCTAAATTATTAAATATACAAATGGGATGATCTAAATGTGTCAGAATGTTTGCCATATATTTTATGAACTAGTACACCTTCAAGTAAGCACATTTAATAACTACCCTTAGAGTGCTCGCAAGTAAAGAGAGCCATAGGGACTTGCTTTAATAAGTGGAAAGGAATTATGTAATTGACATGCTAATCGTTAACAGATGAGCTTGTAGGGGAGGAAGAGAGCGGAAATCAGTTTCACCAGGACTGTCCACTCGTTTTGTGCTCTGGGACAGTGTCCGCCACACTGCCCATCCACATCGCATACTTGTCGCTAATTGTACAATAGGCAGGTCTCTTCTGAGTTGCGCCGTAAGAAGTATTGCCTCGGGCAGCTGGCAGACCCCCAGGCTCACTGGTCCCTAGTGTCTGGGCGCCACATACACAGGTTTACACAACGCAGCCCTGATTTTATGCCTTAATTTGTATAATGTGTTTCAGGAAGCACAGAACGTAAAACTAGGTGAGTCTGATGAGCCTTTTCTTTCTAAATTACATGGTGAAAGGTGTTTTCTAGACAGGTTAGTGTTTTTTTTCTCTAAAACAAATGAGGTGCTGTCTGAAATTGTCCTGTCCTCGTTAGAATATATTTCTCATAAATTCAGCAAAGGCAAACTTTAAATGATACCTCATTGAAATGAATGCAGTTCCAAAAGAGTGGATTTCACTTTAATAAACGTAAGCTGTTCTGGTTCAAGAGGAACAATTTGTAAATGTTACTAGTCATCAGCTCCCCGGCTGTGGGAGAGGTGAGGACCGTCCCAGCTGTGACCGCCCTGTTGTCACCATGACCTGATCTCAGTCCCGAGCTGGTCGGTCAGCACCTCGGCCTTATCACTGAATTACCTGAATCCCGCCTCGCCTGCAGCGTGCCGCCTGCCGCCTGGCTCAGCCCAGGTGCTGCAGGTGCGCGAGCTTGTGTCCCAAAGCAGCTGAGGCCACTCCCTCTTCCGCTTGCTCCTTTCGCTCTTGAAATGGGTTGTAATGCACTGGATGTGTTTATGGCTTTCTGTTCCCTAAGCCCTGCTTTATGGTTACATTGACAGTGCTAGGCAAAAGTATTCATTCCATATTCTGACCTGCTTTGTTGTTAAAGAAATATTCTGAATCTACACTAATAAAAGAGAAATATGCAAATTGACCATACCTCCACGATGCCCACCAGCCAATCAGGAGTGGATATACAAATTAACACAACAAAGATGGCAGGTTAATTTGCATACACAGGCGTGGGGCAGGACACTTGCTATGATGGGGAGGGTGGGGGGCGGAGGGAGCTACAGGAGCGGTGCTCCGGCCAGAGTGAAGACTGATGACTCTGGCCAGAGCGAAGGCGGAAGTTGGCGGCCGGAGCGAAGGCCTGGGTCCAGGGTGCCAGAGGAAAACCAATACTGGCAGCCAGGGGAAGGAAGGCCTATTCTTGCACAAATCTTTGTGCAACGGGCCTCTAGTATCCTACTAATATGAGAAAAAACAAATTGAAGTACATCATTTTATAGCAAAAGGTAGTTAATGCAGTCTTCTGTCAATGCTCAAATTTAGTCTTCAAGTTACAAGATTTAAGGATGAATTTTTCTTAACAGACTGATAGTCTTCGTAACTTTATCAAAGCCTGGGAATTAGGAAAGAAATGAAAATGTAAAGTTCAAATAAACTGAAGATTAAAAAGAGAAAGGAAAAGTTAAAAACAAAGCAACTTGAATTTGAACTAGCATGAAGCTAACTGTTGTAAACAATTAAAATAAATTAACGTTGCGAATTAAAATCAGTAGCATTTGAAAGTTCCAACCTTCACTCACTCCCCTGGCTGATCCTTGTGACATCGTCATCAGTGGCCTTTTAACTCTGTCCGGGCCTTGGTCACCACAGTCCTGGCCAGCGGTGAGAGACACAGGAGTGGACTGCAGCTTTGCCTTACCGTCTGCCGTCTTTTCACATGTGTGTTTGAAAAGAAATGACCTGTGGGATCACACTTCACTGTGAGTGGCACCACGTGTCCTGTCTGAAGGGGCCTTGGCCACCAGGTGAAGCCGATCAGAGCTGTCCCTCCAGGGGGCGCCATTCCCACACAGTCCCTGTGGGCCAGCCCAGGGAGAGGCAGGTGCTCACGCAGCTTTTGCCAGTGTGACTCAGACTCCTGCATTTCTTACCGAAGAGATTCTTCCGTTGATGAGTTACGGTAATACCTTCTTACGTTTGTTATGTCAAGCTTTTTCTCATACTCGCCTGTTGGAGAAATAAATTGGCATTCTGCCTCATGAAAGTAAAATTTGGCAAATGGCACAATATGTAATAAAAAGATCATTTCACTGATTAAAAAGTTACCTGACTCATATTGGAACAGTTTGTGTCTACTCAGCGACATTCTATCTGCTCATCGTTGGTGTCCAACAATTACTCGTAGAATCATGGCTTTCCCCGCAGCAACCACACGAGTGGATAGTCGTGTATTTCACCCTTTTCATAGATGAGGAGACTGAGCCTTGGACTCGCGGGTAGCTCTCTGAAGGTCACATGTGCAGCAGCAGGTTACAGTGTCCCCCGCATCTGACTGGGCACCTGTGCCCCGGGGCCTGAGGCTGAAGACGGGCTCCCGCTGGGAGAGGCGGTGGACACGCACATGGCCGCTGCCCGGGGGGCTCTCGGCAGCCTCGACGCCCTCCTCCCACTGACTGCTCCTCTCTATTCCTCTTCTCTGGGCCCGGCACCATCGCACATTGTCTACACTGGCTTCTTCCGCCTCCCTGGTTCCCCCCAGGACAGTGGTCGGCAAACTGCGGCTCGTGAGCCACAGGCGGCTCTTTGGCCCCTGGAGTGTGGCTCTTCCACAAAATGCCACGTGCGGGCGCGCACTACATGCGATTGAAACTTCGTGGCCCATGCGCGGAAGTCGGTTTTCGGCTCAGAAGGAATTTCAGTCGTCTTGCTGTTGGTATTTAGCCCTGTGGACTAATGAGTTTGCCGACCACTGCCCCAGGATGTAAGCGCCTTCCTTTGTTCACGAGGCCCCAGCCCTTCGCACAGAGCTGGCGGGAGGCCCTGAGAGCTGCTTCCCGAGCCAGTGGAGACAGGGCGTGCCCGACGGCCCCTTCCTGACCCGCTCGGTGCTCAGTGCTGGTGCGATGGGTGGACTGAATGCTTAGAATTGTCTCTGGGAAGTGAAACTAAGGGTCATTTTTCCTATTTCTCTCTGCCGCTGTGTTTTCTGCATTGAGCTTGTACGACTATGTAATTAAATGTTTAAAGGAGTTAATTTTTATGACATACAGAAAAAAACTAAAGGAGAAATGCTGAAGCCATTCTATAAGGTACTTCTAGGTCTTTCCTCTTTCACAAGCTTTGTTAATATTACTGCCCTTACATTTGGAAGACTTTTTTTAAATTCATGTTGACGTAGGAAGAATACAGTGCCTCACATGTCGGTTCAAAAACAACTGATCTCTATTTCCACAAACAGTGGGCTTGGATGCCCTGGTTTGGGGCGAGCCAGCCTTCACATTGCACCTGCATCTGTGGTCTTCTTACCCACTCAGTCACTCCCCCCTCAAGCACCGCCTCGGGCAGCGCCGTGTGACCAGCCTTTGGAGAAAGGTCGGGTTGGGGGAAGGTTTGGGTGTTGTTAATCCTCAGTGGAGGATGTTTCCCCATTGACTTTTAGAGAGAGTGGAAGGGCGGGGAAGAAACAGAGAAACACGGGTGTGAGAGAGCCACATCGATGGGTTGCCTCCCGCATGTGATCCATCTGGGCCGGGATCAGGCCTGCAGCCGAGGCACGTGCCCTTGACCGGAATCAAACCCAGGACCCTTCAGTCCACAGGCCGAGGCTCTAGCCACTGAGCCAACCCAGCCAGGGCTGGAAGGAGGTTTTGGAAATATGACATCTGTTTTTGTACAGAAGAGATCTTACTTAAATGTGGCAACCTGTGAAGAATGCTCAGTATCATTCGTCATTAGTGAAATGAAAATTACAGCCACAATGATAGCCACTGCACGCATACTGGAATGGCTGATGGTTTTTTAATTGGCGATATCAAGGACATCGAGCAATCAGAAATGTCAGACCTTTTTTGGCAGGGTTTCGTGTAAGTTTAAACATGCACTCACTACTCGACCCAGCACTCATTCCTGGGGGTTATTTGTTTCAAGAGAAATGAAACATATGTCCACACAAAGACCCGTATGCAAATGTGAGAGGATTTATTCATAATTGCCAAAAACTGGAAACAACCCAAGTGTCCACAGAATGGGATACCGCTCGGCAACAAAAGGGAACAAACTGCGGATGTGCCACAGTGTGGATGAATTTCAAAAGCGGGGCTCTGCGTGAAAGGGGCCCGGCACAAAAGCCTGCAAACGCACGACTCTATTTATGTGACCTCGGAGAAGGCAGAACTGTGGGGACGCATCCTGGCCGCGGTCGCCAGGGCTGGGAATGAGATTGGCCACAAAATGGCATCTTCCCGTCATGACAGAAATACCCCTTGTCTTGACTACGCTAATGGTTATAGGACTGTCTGTGGCTGCTGTTGTGGTGTACTTCCTGACTCAATAAAGCCGACTTCAAGTCATAATATCGTGTAGGCCCTCGTCGGGTAGCTCCGTTGGTTAGAACATTGTCCTCAGACACCAAGGCACCAAGGTTTCGGGTTCAGTCCCAGACAGGGCACGTACGAGAAGCAGTCAGTGACTGCGTGAACAGGTGGAACAACAAATGGGTGTGTCTCTCTCTCTCAAAGGAGTCATCTGTGGTAGATGGATGTAAAGAGTGGTGAACATCTTGGACTAAACAGCGAGATAAGTGCTTAGTTCTCTAATGGACAAATATATTTATCGTGATCTCTAGCTAACTATCTATTGTGTGACTTGTGCGTCATTTTTACCCTCCTGGGCATAGGGAATAATACGGAGCCTTTAGTTAATGTTCATGGCAATGGCCGAGTGATTGAAACTGAGAAGCAGAATTTCCTAGGAGAGCGGAAGCATTTCATCATTAACCAAAGCAGGGAGCTTGGACTGCGGGTGGGGACCAGCAAAGGTAACTACGCTGGGGACAGGTGGAGGCTTCTCTGTGACCCTCCTGAAGTAACCGTGGTGACTGGAATGGCGTCCAGCTCCTGCTTCCTCTGTCGGCTGCTCCAGCCTCACTCCCGGCGGGTTGGGGACTGAATTCGCTCGGTGACCACTTTCCCGAAGCTGGTGTGCCAAGATGAACCCACTGGAAAACCGTGGGCTCTTGGTCTTGGCTGCGAGGCCGTCCAGCTGAGGTGGGTGGCCCCGCATCTGCTGCCGCATTGTGCTGCCTGCTGCCTCCATCTGCTTTCTGTCGGAGCCAGTGCCAGCGAATCACTAATCTATTAGGGAAACATGAAACCAGAGCGCACGCTCATCCTGGCTCGGCCTCTCCTGTGCTGCTTGGCTCACACGTTTGGTTTTTGTTTGGGGGGGGAGGGGGGCATGGATACGCTATCACATAGGCAAAGAGTCGGGGGCATGAATCATTTTTCCCTCCTTGCCACACGGTTTAAAAAGATTACAGGGAAAATCCTAGTAATGGTTATTGATAATTGTTGGTGGTGAGAGTTCCTACCATTCAGAGGTGGCTGCCCAGCGAGTTCCTGCCTGTCAGTTTCTGCCTGTGCCCCATTGCCAGCACGACTTACAGACAGCCAGACTGATGTCCAAAAGATTGAGTAACTTGTCCAAGTTATTGCCGCTAGGAGGCATCAGAACCGCCATCTGAACCCGGATTCTAGAGCCCGTGCTGTCGTCGCTGCTGCCCGGAGCCGTCGAAGCCTGGGACCCATTCTCCTGTGGGCACGCGGCACAGCCGCAGCCTCCGGGAGAAGCAGGGGGGCTCTGCATTTCCCCACCAGGTAGAGGCCTCTGTGGCTAGGACACGGGAACTGACAGGGGCCTTGCCATGCGCCACAGTCAGTGGCTTTCTGAGTACGTGTGTGTGCGTGTTGCAGGCACAGTGGCTGCGCTCTCATGGGTGACCCCCGGGTCCAGAGCACTTCCTGCTCTGAGACGAAGTGCAGCTGCTGATTGGGCAAAGCCCTGAAACGCACTCCTCTCTAGTGCAGACTCGACGGGGAGGATTGGAAGCAAGCGGCAGGGGACAGCATTTGGCCACTGCTCCTGTGTTCATCAGGTGCAGCCCCACTGCCCGCTAAACCCAGGGGCCAGCCCGAGTGGGCACCTGTCAGGCCCAGCTGTGAGCGAGGTCAGCAAAATCGGAGCCTCCTTCCCTGATGTAACCCCACGGGCCTCATCTGCCGTAGCCATGTCTAAACCTCTGTTTGCTGGAGCGAGGAGAGCGTCATTTCATTTCCTTCGAAAGCAAAGAGGACATATGTTTTCACTGCGTCAAGTTTCTTACCAAGTCAGTCACCAAATGTGCGCGGGGGGGGGGGGGGGGGAGGGTGGGGGGGGGTGGAAACGAGCTAGAGAAACAGCAGGAAAATGTGAATTAGTTTCATTTGCATTCCAACTGTGAATGAGTCTCCTTGTTTTCAATAACATGAGAGGCGGAAAGGAGCCCTGGGTGCCACTGCCGTCGTCACACCCTGTGGGAGCCAGGCACGTGAGGGCAGGAGGGGAGAAGCCTTGTCTGCTCGTGGGAAAGGTCTGGCTGCTGGGGCGCTGGGCACGCAGGGGACGAGGTGCAGCCCACGGCCCTGCGTCCCTCCCACCGGGTGATGAGCAGAAGCTGCCCTTCCCGCCCAGGTGGTGACGGGAAGCAGACCTTCTGTGTGGTCCTGTGGGCTGGGCGATTCAGCAGCAACTGAAGAGCTTTTTGTAAAGATTGTGGAAATGGATGCACAGTGAATGTTTTTCACTTTTCCTTGAAACAGTGTAAGCTGGATTATTTCTGTAAAGGCAGAGTAGAGTTTCCTCATGTGAAACTCCAGCTCCTCACATGGCCAGGGGAGGCTGGCTCGTGCCCCTGGTGGCCCCTGCGGGGTTAACGTCAGCCTGTCCTGTTCCTCCTGGCCCCTTTCACTGTCCGGCTGCCGACATTGCCAGCGCCTCACTGCCCCTCGTCTGCCTTTCCTCAGCCTTCCAGAGGATGGTCAGGGTCAAGGAGGTGCTTTAGCGGGTCGCTTTCTGTGCTGCGGGGCCCTTTGCTAGCCTGTCCCAGGATTGGTCTGCAGCAGCCGTCAGCAGAGTATGGCCCACTTTGGCCCGCTGCCTGTATGGCCCACTTTGGCCCGCTGCCTGTATTTGCGAATAAAGTTTTATTGGAACACAGGCAAGCCCAGGTGTGCATGCATCGCCTGGGGCAGCTTAGTTGTGACAGAGACAGCCTGGCCCACGAAGCCTATCCAGCCCTTTACAGCTAGAGTGCTGGCCGTGGTCTGCGTGGACAGTGACCCTCACGCCATCTGCCATGATTCATGCACGCAACGGACAACCAAGTAAAGTGCACGTGACGTACCGGGCAGAGAGCAAGCAGCCGGCGGTGTTGGGAAGTCTGAATTTCTTGCAGATTTTCAGGGGGGTGGAGCTTCCTAGTGTGGACCTGAGAACACCTGGTTTCATGATTATGAAGATGCTGTTACATCGGCATAGTTTTTCCTTCCGCATCTGAGCAGCCGCACCGTGCACGCCTGGGCTCTGAGCTGCACCCACAGGCTGCCTGGTGCCAGCCGGGCTCCTGCACCCACCAGCCACGAGGCCCCTGACAAGCTGGAACGCCCTGCGCCTCAGGCACCCCGTCTCTGGAGTGCGGAGTGCGGTAATAGGAACCTCTCCTGCTTGAAGGGAGGAGTGAGTTAATGCGAAGAACTTGGGGCTGGGTTTGCACATAGTAAATATCAGGTATCTGCTCTTACTGTTCCGAATCGAATCCAGCTCTGCCGCGACACCTAGAGAAGCTCCTCATCTCCAGAATGACGCCAGGCCTGGCAGCGGGACGAGGCCTGCGCAGGTGGCCTCTCCCGGCGCCACCTCCTCCCAGTGACGCGGCTGCAGGTGCCTGCTCTCTGGCCTATTGTCCGTGGCCTCTTCCGTCCATGCCCTCTCCCCTCCTCTGCCGTATTAAACCCCTATCACATGCCATGGAGCCCCAACAACTCTTCAAGCAGTCGGTGTTAGAGAGGCGGGTCTTTGTTCTACAGAGAAGAGAGTGAAACGATGAAAACAGCGGACCTGAGGCCACACAGCAATGCAGAGCCTCACACACTCCAGCTCGCCCGATCCCAGAGCCTCCTGCACTGGCTCCTGATGCAGGCCGCCGCCAACTAACCCATCCCAGGGCCTCCCACGCGAGCTCCTGATGCAGGCCGCCGCCAACTAACCCATCCCAGGGCCTCCCACGCGAGCTCCTGATGCAGGCCGCCGCCAACTAACCCATCCCAGGGCCTCCCACGCGAGCTCCTGATGCAGGCCGCCGCCAACTAACCCATCCCAGGGCCTCCCACGCAGGCTCCTGATGCAGGCCGCCGCCAACTAACCCATCCCAGGGCCTCCCACGCGAGCTCCTGATGCAGGCCGCCGCCAACTAACCCATCCCAGGGCCTCCCACGCGAGCTCCTGATGCAGGCCGCCGCCAACTAACCCATCCCAGGGCCTCCCACGCGAGCTCCTGATGCAGGCCGCCGCCAACTAACCCATCCCAGGGCCTCCCACGCAGGCTCCTGATGCAGGCCACCGCTAACTAACCCATCCCAGGGCCTCCCACGCGAGCTCCTGATGCAGGCCGCCGCTAACTAACCCATCCCAGGGCCTCCCACGCGAGCTCCTGATGCAGGCCACCGCCAACAGTCCTTCACTCAAGGAGACATCCCTGGCCCCACTGCCTTGGAGCACCCTGTGTCCCCGAGCACACCTCCTCTTAGCTCTCTGCTTCTCACAGTGCACTGACTTTCTGTTTTGCTTTTGTGTGTTATTTCTCCTTTCCCTTGCTACTCCACCTCATATACACGCGCGTGCGCACACACACACTCTTAGATTGTGAGCTGCCCGAGTGCAGGACTGAGTTGTATTTAACTCTGTATCCCTTGTGCCTGGACCACATGTGTTGTATGGATGAGGCAATACTTCCAGAAAGTAGTGGAACACTAGTTCTTGATTCTACACTCGTCTTTCCACGTATGTTCTATTTCAACAGTCATTTATTGGAAGGCAGCGTATTTTATTGGTTAATTGCCTGGGTTCCAGAGTCAGTTTGCTTGGACTTGAACCCGAAGCTACTAGCTGTTGGTTTTCCTCAGTTATCAGTGGACTCGTGGTCGTGTCTGTATTCCCCGTGGTTACCAGAGAGAGGAAGGAAGTCGTCGACGCAAAGCCTTGCCCGCGGCTCAGCGGCTGTTACTGCTGGGGTGGCAGTAGGCATGCCTTTAATTGAGTTGGGTTTAATGTATGTATATTCAATCAACAAGCAAGGTGTAGAGGAGAGAGGAAACAAAACCATTGGCATGGAGTCCAGGCCACAGCACTGCATTCTCCCCCAGGAGCCTGTGCCCAGCGTGAGCGGGGAGCGGGAGGGTGGGGGAGGGAATCGGAGCTTCTCCTCTCAGGCCCTGCTGCTCCCAAGTGCCACCACCTCACTGTGTGGAGTGTCATGCCACTGATGGAAACTATATCTCATAAGACCTGGCACCAAGCACAAACCAGCCACTTTACCTGGCGCTCAAGCCAGAAACAAAAGTGTTCCCTGCGCCCAAGGAGAGCCATGCTGGACTCCTGGCGAGGTTCCGCGTGCCACCCCTGGGGTGCTTTGGAGCCTGGGCTTGGCCCTCTGTGCTCCCCGCTTCCACGCCACCCTGAACCCTCCATCAGAACTGCGGGCAGTGGGGCTGGAGCGCTGGCCCGGGCTGAAGTGCGGGAATGGGAGGGGTGGGGGGCGGAGCCGCCTCGGCGCCAGCATCCCGGGCCTGTTCATGGATCGCGTTAATTATTAGCCTGGACCTGCCCTCCATGTCTCGCTGTCCTGGGTGGCTCCTGCCTCTGGAACATGCAGAAAGAGCGTGTTTGAGGCTGCCCGCCTCGCCGCGCCCACAGGGAAGGGTTAATACGAATGACGACTGTTCTGTGTTGATCGCGGTGCTGGACGGAAAGTGTCCAGTGCGTGCTTCCCAAGTCCAGATAGTAAGTGTGAAAGGCCCTAATTTGTGTTTGCTTGCTTTTCGTTTAGGTAACTACTCCAGACCCCCTACGTATAGTGGGGTGCCCAGTGCAAGCTACAGCGGCCCGGGGCCTGGTGTGGGCATCAATGCCAACAACCAGATGCACGGGCCAGGGCCAGGCCAGCCGTGTGGTGCTATGCCCCTGGGACGAATGCCATCAGCCGGGATGCAGAACAGACCGTTTCCTGGAAACATGAGCAGCATGACCCCCAGCTCTCCTGGCCTGGCTCAGCAGGGCGGGCCAGGAATGGGGCCACCGATGCCGACCGTGAACCGTAAGGCACAGGAGGCAGCCGCCGCAGTGATGCAGGCCGCTGCCAACTCAGCACAAAGCAGGTATGCCGTCGGGGCGGCCTTCCGGTGTGCGCGTGAGCGGGGCTGGGCACCGCACGGTCCCCGGGTCCCACGGGGGCAGGGCAGTAGCTAGTCGTCTTACTTGTCCGTAAGGCTCAGAAAAAAAAAATGATAGACCGGTTCTCTGAGACACCAAAGAAGGCATCTGAGTGGTGGGCAAGCCAGTCGTGGGGCCTTATTTGAAATGGCTGTGGATGGTCACTCAGCAGCCCTAGAGCCCGTGCCTAGGCTCTCTCCAGCATAGGGGTTCTCTTCAGCATAGCCAGGTTTGCGCAGGAAACCTCAAGCCTGTAAACCAGTTAAAATCTAAAACATTGAAAAAGAGCGTCCCCCGTTTGTCCCCCCACCATAAAATGTTTATGACAAAGAAACTTTGTACACATACGTGTATTGTGTGTGTTTGTCTAAGTGTGTATGTGTGAGATTCATCCTTCATATTCTTATGTTTTATTTTTTTGGGCATACCCATCTCTCCAAACCGAAATGAGGTTAGTAATGCAATGATAGTATTTCAGAAAGTTTCATTGGATCCAGGAGGATTTTATCCTCAATTACTTGATTTCAATCCTGATTTTAAAATTAATTATTGAAGTAAATACTTGACCTGTATAAAAGTAACATTGAATTTAAAAATTCAGAGGTCAAAGTGAATGTTTTCAGAGAAGCACCTGTATGTATGTTTTATGTTTGACTTATACTAAAATTCATTTAAAACAAAGTAAATTGAGCCCAGATAGCGTGGCTCAGTGGTTGAGCATCGACCTATGAACCATGAGGTCATGGTTCAATTCCTGGTCAGGGCACATGCCTGGGTTGCAGGCTGGATTCCCCAGTAGGAGGCGTGCATGAGGCAGCCGATCAATGATTCTCTCTTAATCATTGATGTTTCTGTCTCTCCCTCTCCCTTCCTCTCTGAAATCAATAAAAATATTTTTAATTGATTAATTAATTAATTACTTTTTAAAAAGCAAATTGAAAGATATATATGAAAATAGGGTACCTTGAAGAAAAGATAGAAAGTTCTGATTTTTTTCCCCAAGGGAGATAAAAGCGTGCGTGTGTGTGTGTGTATGTATATGTGTGTGTGTAAATGTGTTCCTTTGTTACTTTTCCTCTGAAGCTGCTATTTGGGAATGTTAGGGACCCCTCCAATCTTACTGTTTCCTCCAAATAATAAAAAACTTCCCTTGAGGAATCAAAATGAAAACCAATCCTTTTCTCCCCCCTCTCTCCTCCCCATCTCGCCATCTCTCTGTCATCCACATTACAGTTAGAACCCCCTGCGCGCCAGCAGTATACCTCTAACCCAAACCTGTGCAGATTCAGGGAAGGTTTTAATGAACCTGTCTGTGAGGACTGGTTTGACTGGTATTTAAGTAGAAAGCACTTGATTGGATTTGATGCGAAGCCTTGGCTAGGGATCTGGGAAGAAGATGACCGTAGAGATGCTGATTAGAAGCTCGTGCCCTGCTCCCCTTCCGAGTCAGTTCATCTGTCACTTTGCAGAAAGGCAGGAATCACTGTCATCCGTGCATTTTCCTTCTATTTGCCATCGGGAGACCATTCCACCACCGGCCTGCAGGCGCCGCCCAAGTGAGCTCTCCGGGAGTTCAGATGGACTGTAGTTTTGATCAGAGTCAAAGCTGTACTTGAGAACTGAACTGAGATGAGATCTGAAAATCTTACTCTGTTCTCTCCTTCGTCCTGCCCCCCCCCCCACCACCTTTTAAGGAAAGTACCCCGCTCCACTGCAGGCAGCTGCATGGTACAGAGCATTACACCACATCTGTGACCCTCCGCACCTGTGTGTGGAGGTGACAGGTGGACAGGGCTGTTCATACTGTCGACAGAACAAATCCAAAGAGGTTGTTCTTCTGTTCTGCTTTAGGCCACCATACGTTAGGTCGCCTGCTTATCCCAGCCAGTCTGGGGCTGGCGGACGCCCCCTGTTTTCTTCCCAGCACCCCAACTATGGCAACTCTCAGGCTCCCATGATGCACCAGCCTGACCAGTACGGGTAGGTAGCAACAGACCCTGACTCGCTGGGGCCCTGGGCGATTTTAAGCTGTTAATGAACGTGCCATCTGGCTGCAGAAGTAACACCCCAAACCAGGGAAAGACCTCGACGGAAATCCATCTCAGAGGGGTTGTCTTTTTGTTCCTTTCCGTTTGTTCTGTTCTGTTTTCATTGCCAGCACCCTGCTGGTTTGGTAGCAGCCTGCATGCCGTCCCTGCTCTCTCTGCATGGCTATGGGCATGGCTTCTTCCCTCATGCCTGAGACGAATCCACATTTTCTCTGCGGAAAAAGTAATGAGATGGCCTGCTCTGGTGTCATTCCCCCACTGTTGTCGTGTGTTGTCCGGTACTTGTGTTGTGTTATCATGATGGTGTTACTGTCACTCCTGCCACTCTCCGACCTGCTCCAGCACACCCTCACTTCTAGGCGCAGTGGCCACCTGTGGCCAGAAATCCCCTGGGAAAATACAACCAGATAATCCTACAGGGAATTCTCTCTCTGAACACGGTGTTGCCGTATTATCAGTTACAACACAGGAATTACAGACAGCAACAAAAAGGGTCTTTCCTACTAGAACACTAATATCAGGCTACACTATCTTAGGCTAGGGCAGTGGTCGGCAAACTCATTAGTCACAGAGCCAAATATCAACAGTGCAACGATTGAAATTTCTTAAACTTCTTCCAACGCCACTTCTTCTAAATAGACTCGCCCAGGCCGTGGTATTTTGTGGAAGAGCCACACTCTCAAGGGGCCAAAGAGCCGCATGTGGCTCGCGAGCCGCGGTTTGCCGACCACAGGTTAGGGAATGCTTTTAAAGTATGTTATTACTGAGTGGCTTACAAAGCCATATTTTTGAATAGTAATGTAAGATTATCCTATGTAGATTGAATCATACACAGTGCACTAGATAGTTTCTATAGAAACATACCACATTTTTGGTTAAAATAGGAAACTTTCAACTAGCTTTGTTTAAGGACTAAACTCGTGCAAATGTGCTTTCACTAGTTATGAATGCGCAATGGAGAGCTTTTCAATAGTCTTTATATTCAGGATACATTTATTTCGACAGCGAGAGCAAATGGTAAGTTTGCAATTGAGAGTTCTAAATCCTGTCCACATGCTCCTAAATGTGGACCAACAAATAGAAAATCCTATAAACATGATCCTAAAAATGCAATAACAGATAGAGGGCTGGGTGAGCACACATTTTGGGGAAATTGTCTTTTCCTCTTTGCCTTCCTTGTGGCCCCTTCAAGGTCACTGCTTGAGCCCGTGGGAAGGTGGCCGTGGGGAGAGAAGAGCATTTACATCAGCTGCTAATCCATAGGATCTGTCCTTCCCACCTCGGGAGTGCTGTCTGGCCCCACGCAGCTCGCGCGCCTGTGCCTTGCCAAGCCACATTAAGCAGCTGTGGGAAATGAATTTAAATGGCATGCATCAGAGTGCAGCCTCCTCCGCTGGGGCAGGAAATCGATGTCAGCTCACCAGCGCGCGGGGCTCGCGTCTGCACTCCAGCCAGCAGCGTCGCCAGCGTCCTAGGACACAGCACCTCCTCCTCAATTAAAGCCAGGAGCCAGGAGGTGGCGGGTTCCGAGGCGGCTGCTGGAGGCCGGGCAGAGGCGCCCCGCCCCGTTAGCTCTGCATTGTGTATTTCGTGTCTACGGTGTTCTTTCCGCAGAAGAAAGACACTGTGTCTTATTTCTATGTTAAATCATCCTTCCTTTGCACCTGGCGACACACAAAACCTGTTGTGCTGTTTTTTGGTAAGCGGGGCTTGGCTGTGAGAAACCGTGCGGTGCGCCTTGGAGAGCTGTCGGTGCAGGAGTTTGGTTTTCACACGCTTTTGCGTTCCCTAACAGCTCACGCAGCAAACTCCTGTTTGTGCTTTTGTCTTTGTTTCCCCGTGGACAGCTGTCAGGTCAGGGTTCGGTGGGCAGTTTGAAGAGCCAGTTCCCACGTGTCAGTCTCTCCCTGGGAGAGGAAGGAGGGTTCCCAGTTCCTTACGGCGACTCTCTCTCAAGTCGGAATCCAAGGGGCTGGAGCCCGGAGGGAGGCTGAGAAAGGTCTGGGTGACGCCGGCGGGCAGTGAGAGTGGCAGTGAGGAGAGGGGGGCTCCTGTACGGTGAGGGTGTGGCGGGCGCGCGGGGCTTTCCCAGCTGGCGCAATGGGGCCGTGGAGGACCCTCGGGGCGCTGTTTGCGAGCCGGTTTACTGGTTCCTTCGTTAAAAGGCAGTGCCGGGTAGGGCACGTGCCACACGGACTACGTCGAGGATTCTGTAGATGAGTTACTATTTTTCCCCTTTTGAGCAAAGAAACCCCTCCTTTTGATTATACTGGCAAGGGCTCGCATAGAATGTGGTGCATCGCGTTGTTCAGGAACCAAAGAAGCTGAGTGATAGGATCCAGTATTGGAAATCAACCATTTGTACCTGTTCAGGACTCTTCCCCGCCCCCACGCACTGATAGACATTTTACTCCGAAAATGCCTTTATAAAGCTTTTCTAGTTAACGTAATAGGCTCTTGAAGAAACGAGAAACAGCGCTGCCCGGCCTGGCCCCAGCGTTATTCTTGCTTTGAAGATCAGCTGTGTCTTCTGGCTCCTTCCACTGGGCCCCTGCCAGGGGAGCGAGGGGCCTGCCCTCCTCTCTCGGGGCGTGGTGACTGGAGAGGACAGGAAGAATTTTTTCTTTCCTGCTTTCAGGCCCTTTCTGCAACATTTTCACCCGATTTTAAATAGCGCTTTTGCTTACACCAAGTAACTTGGTTGTGCAGGGCCACATTTTGTCCAGGAAATCTATAGGATTTCAGGAGGTGTTCTAAGTCAGAAATGACTGCATTTATATACTTCCCAGCACCATCGCCCTGGACATTCTCTTTGGAGGGTTTTACAAAATGGTGCTGTGACCAAAGACAGGAGCCGGAGATGCCAGGCCACACTCTTCGTCTCCAGCCAACAGACTGTCCCTTAAAGGTGCGGGAAGTCTGGCGCCCTGTTAGCCCAGCCCTCAGCATCGCTCAGGGCAGCTCACTGCCGGGGCTGCGAGCCCCTCGGGTTCTGGGCCCACCTGCTCCCATCCCTGCGGGGCGCCCCTGCCCCCCGCGAGGCGTCCTTGTCGGGTCGGTCTCGCGCTGTCCGCGCACCCAGAGGGGAGGCCCTGTGCACGGCAGGCACTCCCGTCCCTGGGAAGGCACCGCCCCTTGGTCAGTCGTTGGGCTCTTTTTTAATGGCGTGGTGATCTCGAGACAAACTTTTAAGTAAAGATCTTAAAGGCAGTTGGAAAGGAGCCCTTTTTCTTTCTGTGGGGACGTCACTGGCAGCTCATCTTTCTTCCACGAGGGACAGTGGACGCCATGTTTTTGAGACCGAGAAACTGTGCCATAAGCCAGTTGCCAGAGGTCAGTGGGGAAGTGTGCGCCAGAACCCGCCAAGGCTGGGGTCACCGAGGCAGGGAGCAGGCAGGTTTGGGACCCACTCGGGCCCGTCGCTTTCGTTCACACCCCAGCCTCGAGGCCGCCAGTGCGGGGCGCCACAGGGAGGTGCCCATGCCAGTCTGGAAGCGCCTTCTAAAGGGAGGCTGAGCTCCTCCGGTGTGCTTGTCAGTAACAGCACGGGCTTGCCAAGCCAAGCCCCCTGTGGGATGAAAGCGGCGTCTTCGATCAGTTACCAGAATTCAGGCGCCAGAGGCTTTTGCGTTCTCCTCGCACCCTGAGCCTCTGCTTCACGGCTGTTTGTTCCGGTTGTTGAGAGGGACCAGTCCCTGCTTTAGGGACAACCGCACGCTCCCTCCGTGGAGGCGAAGGAAGTACTGGATCTTGGGATCAGACAGCAGGTGCCGCTGTGGCAGAGCTGAGAGCAGTGGGACCGGTGAGCGGCCTGCACGGAGGAGTTAACGCAAAGCGGGAGATGTTTCCGGCCCCGGGCTCCTGGGAACCCCGGGGGGGCACATGCAGCTTCCTCCAGGCCTGGGGCGCTAGGTCGGCAAGTGCAGGGGCAAGAATGGAGACAACCAGCAGGAAAGCTTCAGGCACGGAGAGGCTGTGGGCACCACCCCTTACAGAGGCCTATGGGCACCGCCCCTTACAGAGGCCTGTGGGCACCGCCATCTTACAGAGTCCCTATGGGCACCACCCCTTACAGAGGCCTGTGGGCACCGCCCCTTACATAGGCCTGTGGGCACTGCCATCTTACAGAGTCCCTATGGGCACCACCCCTTACAGAGGCCTGTGGGCACCGCCATCTTACAGAGGCCTATGGGCACCACCCCTTACAGAGGCCTGTGGGCACCGCCCCTTACATAGGCCTGTGGGCACTGCCATCTTACAGAGGCCTGTGGGCACCGCCCCTTACAGAGGCCTGTGGGCACCGCCCCTTACAGAGGCCTGTGGGCACCGCCCCTTACAGAGGCCTGTGGGCACCACTTCTTACAGAGGCCTGTGGGCACTGCCATCTTACAGAGGCCTGTGGGCACCGCCCCTTACAGAGGCCTGTGGGCACTGCCATCTTACAGAGGCCTGTGGGCACCGCCCCTTACAGAGGCCTGTGGGCACTGCCATCTTACAGAGGCCTGTGGGCACCGCCATCTTACAGAGGCCTGTGGGCACCACCCCTTACAGAGGCCTGTGGGCACCGCCCCTTACAGAGGCCTGTGGGCACCGCCCCTTACAGAGGCCTGTGGGCACCACTTCTTACAGAGGCCTGTGGGCACCGCCCCTTACAGAGGCCTGTGGGCACCGCCCCTTACAGAGGCCTGTGGGCACCGCCATCTTACAGAGGCCTGTGGGCACTGCCATCTTACAGAGGCCTGTGGGCACCGCCCCTTACAGAGGCCTGTGGGCACTGCCATCTTACAGAGGCCTGTGGGCACCGCCCCTTACAGAGGCCTGTGGGCACTGCCATCTTACAGAGGCCTGTGGGCACTGCCATCTTACAGAGGCCTGTGGGCACCGCCATCTTACAGAGGCCTGTGGGCACCACCCCTTACAGAGGCCTGTGGGCACCGCCATCTTACAGAGGCCTGTGGGCACTGCCATCTTACAGAGGCCTGTGGGCACCGCCATCTTACAGAGGCCTGTGGGCACCACCCCTTACAGAGGCCTGTGGGCACCGCCCCTTACAGAGGCCTGTGGGCACCGCCCCTTACAGAGGCCTGTGGGCACCACTTCTTACAGAGGCCTGTGGGCACTGCCATCTTACAGAGGCCTGTGGGCACCGCCCCTTACAGAGGCCTGTGGGCACTGCCATCTTACAGAGGCCTGTGGGCACTGCCATCTTACAGAGGCCTGTGGGCACCGCCCCTTACAGAGGCCTGTGGGCACTGCCATCTTACAGAGGCCTGTGGGCACTGCCATCTTACAGAGGCCTGTGGGCACCGCCCCTTACAGAGGCCTGGGGGCACCGCCCCTTACAGAGGCCTGTGGGCACCGCCCCTTACAGAGGCCTGTGGGCACCGCCCCTTACAGAGGCCTGGGGGCACCACTTCTTACAGAGGCCTGTGGGCACCGCCCCTTACAGAGGCCTGTGGGCACCGCCCCTTACAGAGGCCTGTGGGCACCGCCATCTTACAGAGGCCTGTGGGCACCGCCATCTTACAGAGGCCTGTGGGCACCGCCCCTTACAGAGGCCTGTGGGCACTGCCATCTTACAGAGGCCTGTGGGCACCGCCCCTTACAGAGGCCTGTGGGCACTGCCATCTTACAGAGGCCTGTGGGCACTGCCATCTTACAGAGGCCTGTGGGCACCGCCATCTTACAGAGGCCTGTGGGCACCACCCCTTACAGAGGCCTGTGGGCACCGCCATCTTACAGAGGCCTGTGGGCACCGCCCCTTACAGAGGCCTGTGGGCACTGCCATCTTACAGAGGCCTGTGGGCACTGCCATCTTACAGAGGCCTGTGGGCACCACCCCTTACATAGGCCTGTGGGCACTGCCATCTTACAGAGGCCTGTGGCAAAAGGGCGAGGAGACGTTCTGCTCAGAGTGACCACCATCATTCGCTAGAGACCGAAGTGGAGAACATGCTGGCAGTGGCACACCGCCCGTGCCCTGGACATCTTGTCAGGGAGCTGTTGAGCAGCATTCCCTTCGCCCATTCTCCAGGGGAAAAGGAAACTGACATGCGCAGAGGCAGTTGCCGACGGGCCGGGGATACTAATTCACAGCTGACAACCGCTAATGGCTGTGGCTTTGGTGCTGGCTTCCCACCCATCAGCTTTCCATCAGGGAACAGGCTGTCTGGAGAGGAGGTCACGTTCACAGCCAGGGAGGATCTTAGAGAAAGACTCCCAAGCGCTGGGAGGGCATTCCCGCAAGGCAGCGCAGAGGAACGAAAGGACCCCACTTTCCAGGCCGGTGTTTCCATCCGTCTCCCGGCCTTGCCTCCGGAAGCTCAGAGGCGCCGTGCCCGAGCCAGACGTGTGGTCTCCGAGCCTGTCAGCAGTCCGTGACGCCCCGCGATCCAGCCTCTGTGCACGCCGCCACCCAGGGGACACGGTAGTGCCCTCTTGTCCTTCATCACCCAGTCCTGTCACCTCCCGATCTCACGTAGCCCTTTCCTGTCCCAGACCTGGGTCCCGGCACCGCCCTCCCCTACCGAGACTGTCAGAGCCACACAACCCATCAGCCCTCTATCCCTTCTTCCCGCCCGGCGTCCTCCCACCCACAGTCAGAGAGCAAACCATGTCTTTGAAATGCACATTCCTCCTTGCCCTTTCTCCTGCTCACAAACTTCTAGTCTCTTAATGTGCAGACCAAACCTTACAGAATCTCGGGCTTGCGTGACGTGGCCCTCCTGTCCTCCCCACTTATGGGCTCCCCGCGGACCCTTGGGTGGACCCCTCAGGTCTCGCATGCCTTCCTCAGGGAGCTCCCCAGCATTGCAAGGCCCTTACCCACAGCGGGGCCCTGGCGCTCACTCTCCGGGTAGCTCAGTGCGCCTGGTTGTTTGTTTGGGCGACTACTGTGCCCCTTGCCCTCCCTCCCACCGCTGTCCTCAACACCCATCTTGAACACATGATGGGAACTGTCAACTCGCTAGGAGGTGTTTCTGATGGATCTAGTTATTCCCAGCACGTCTCCCTGAGGGAAGGGTGTGATGGTGTTTTAAATAGCACCTGGCTGTGTGTTTTCACAGCACTCTACGGTCGGGACGCCCGGGCATCCTGTTCTTGGTCTTCGGTTGGTGGTGGGAAGCACGGTGCCTTCGGGATGGATCCCTCGCCCAGCACGGGTGGCGGAGGTGACAGGATCGCTTTGCCACCAGAGCCACGAGGGCCTTTGTTCACAGAGTGCTGATGGGTTAGCCGCACGGAGAGCGGGCCGCTGGGGCGGCAGCTTTTCTGCTGACTGCATTGTTCTGGAGGCTTAGGGAGTGGTTTTCCCTTTGCAGATACTCAATTAAAAGTAAGCGCAACTGAAGGTTTCTGATACTCAATTAAAAGTAAGCGCAACTGAAGGTGTCCGGTACCACTTAGGAAGAGTCACGTGTGGGTGGCGGAAAGGCTGCTTCGCCCGTGGAGCGGGCACAGGTGAACATGGTTTGTGTTGATAGGTGTAAGGTAGGGCCTGCTGCGATGTGCGCGGACGGTCACCGTCTCCAAGAACCCGCGGCTGGAGTGGATTTGCCACGTTGCAACTCCCTGGTCGGGGAGCCCTTAGGCCTGAGTGAAGGAGGGCCCCAAAGTCAGTGTTTGCCTGGCTCATTCCTTCCCTGCCCCGGAACTCCCACGGGATTGCTAGGGACAGTCGCATGGACCGCAGCGGTGTCGGCAGCCACGCCCCTCCTCCCTGAGCAGGCGCTGCTCTCTGTTCCTTTGGACCGGACCTCGAGTCGTGTTCTCGGTGGACATGCGAGAACGCTTCGGAGTGAAACCTCTCTCTGGGTGTCTTTGCCTCTGGATTTAAATAAAGCGGCTTCACTCCTGTAGTGTTTGTTTCCAAAGCACTTCTGCCTGTCCCTGCTCTTCTCTTCTCCAAGGAGCTGTCTCAAAATCTGGTCATTTCCAGGAGAGCTCTCACTTCCCTGTGTCACCACTGGAGAGTGCTGGTGACGCTGAGGTGAGGTGACCTGCGCACACATCCTTGAAAGCACCACAATCGTGTGCAGCCTACTTAGTTTGCATTTGATTCTAATCGACTTAAAAACAAGATATTTAGCCTAGCTGGTTTGGCTCAGTGGATAGAGTGTCGGCCTGTGGACAGAAGGGTCCCGGGTTCGGTTCCAGTCAAGGGCACAGGCCTGGCTTGCAGGCTCAATCCCCAGTAGGGGCATGCGGGAGGCAGCCGATGAATGATTCTCATCATTGGTGTTTCTCCCTTCCTCTCGGAAATCAATAAAAATATATTTTAAAAAAACAAGATATTTAGATGGGTTTCGCTTAATGTTTTCAGCTTCCCGATTCAAGCTCTAGTGGGAAGCAGTCGTAGCCTTCCAAGTGGCCCGCTGGCCATGGTCGCTTTAAGACGTGTTGGCCTCTGGCTTTTCCCCAAACCAGGCCTTTGTTGGCAGATGAACGTGTGATGTTTGCGAACGCTCCCAAGTGACTGAGGGAGGACCTGCGGCAGATGTCTCGTGCGCGTGGGCTGAGGAGCAGGACGAGGGGCGCTCCCAGGAAGTGCAGCCCACGGCCCAGTCACCTGGTTTTGTCCTCGGACGACAGCTCTTCAACCCTCGCGCTCATCCCAGCCGAAAGCCGGTGAAACCCAGTGTGGCTCTCCTGCAGGTCTGCGTGTTCAGATGACAACCCCCCAGGCCACCCGTGGGCGTGGACAGGTGCAGGGGGTGCCTGGCTGTATGGACCCCTGGCCGCCGTGAGCGCAGGCCCGTGGCCGGCACCTGTGGTTTGTGAGCACCGCCCAGCAGCCCTTTCCACAGCGCGCAGCCCAGTGCCCGCCTCTGGGCATCATCGCCACGAAACGTTCTTTCTCACCGTCTAAGAAATCCCCTCCCGGGCATGGTGGGCGTTCGCTGCAGGTTAGGGTCTGTGGCCTCAGGCAGCCGCAGTTGGGACAAAACCTGTCAGTTCCCATCGGCCCTGGAAGCAGCCCAGTGGTTCCTGAGCCCAGAGTCCAGGGTTAGGTTCGACAGGGAGTGTTTCCCTCGTCGCGGCTTGTGGTTTTGCCTGGTCGGGTGTGTTCTGCCTGTTTCCTTGGCAAAGAGAAAGCGTCCGGTGAGGCCTTCTTCACCCTCACTCCGCTTGGACACTCGGACGTTGCCGAGGACGGAAGGGGTGGCGAGCGCTGTCCCTGGAGGGGGACGACTTCCGAGGTCGCCGGGGTCCTCGTGATGGGGGCCAGCCCCACCCCTGAAAAAGCTTGTTGCCGTGGCCACAGGGATTCTACGTGAACCGCTCGGCCTCGTCACCGAGGCCGCCACCTTGTCCCCTGCGCAAGACACGTCTCTGTTTCCCAAGCTCGACGGGCTGCATCGCAAGCTCTTGTTTAGTGGTAAGCCCATCCTGCTGGCTCAGAATTACCGAGAGTCTTGGCAGTGATTTCCAAAACCACAGCGAGGAGGATTTCATCTGCGGTGACGGCAGACTGGCTCTCCCCCCAGCGAGACAGGTGGCCAAGCGCCCTGCGTTCCTGGGGAGACGCACTTCCCTCTGCGGCTTCTCCGCCCGGACACCCAGAGGCTGCGGCACCCGGGCCAGACTCCTTCCCGGAAGCAGCGTCCACGGGCCTGTTTGTTTACCTCCGCCACCTCCCGCTGTGGCCACCCCGCCGAAGGGTGCCCCCGGGAGGCCCAGAGAAGAGCGCCATTCTGGTGTAGCTTTCTCCGACCACAGATGAGTCCGCTAGACAAACAGAAAGTTCTCCAGGAGGCCGCCATGTGGCACTGCACTTGCCTCATAAGTGTTAGCGTGTCAGAGGCCCTGGGGGACCACCCGCCTAGCAGCAGCCGTGGCTCTACCGCTTACCAGCTGTTGTGTGCAGGCAAGTTTTGTAACGTCTCTGATCCTTTCTGTGTCTGTGAGCACACTCCCACCCACCTTCCTCCAGGAACTTAAAAAAGGAAATGTGCAAAGTGCCTAGAAAACATGGCATGCATATTTGTATGTGCTTCACAAAGCGTTCATACTAAAATCATTGTCAGCCCCTCCGTGGCTGCATGTAGAAACTGAGGTCACTAGGATCAGCGGAAGCCGTCCCAGTGACCGTCACAACCCGTGCTGTTTACCAGACTCTCAAAAGCCGCCGGCCTGGGTGCATCAAGGATGTTGCAACCAGCAACCGGCATCCAGCACAGACATTTACATCTCTCATTTTTTTGTTATTTTAAAGGTATTTTTTTTTAAACCTCTGTAGTATCTACGTTCATCATCTTGTTATGGTTAAAAAAGGGCAGAGCAGACTGAAAATAGCTACACTAAGAATAGTACTACATTGTTTTTCATTAATGACTTATGTTCATCTATTAAAGGATATCTTTAAAATACTTTTATTATTATACATTAAGGGCCAATAAACGATGGTTTACTGGAGGCGGAGGGGGTAGAAATCAATTCATTTGGAATAGACAGGCAAAGCGGATTCTTCCTTTCCTGTTAGCTTTACTTCTGAGCTAAATTTAATGGCCAAATTTTTTAAAGGTACCCTATAAAGAGAAGCTTGCCTACAATGTGGAGTCTTTTAAAGATTTTGCCACAGGGAGAACTGTGGCAATTCCTGGGGAATGTAAACACCACAGAGGAGAAACCAAGATGGCGGCATAGGTAAACACCTAAACTGCTGCCTCGCACAGCAATTTCAAAACTACAACCAAAAGACAAAATGGACATCATCCAGAACCACAGGAAGGCTGGCTGAGTAGAGATTCTACAACTAGAAGGAAAGAGAAAAGCACACTGAGACTCAGAGGAGCTGCAGGAGGCAGAGGTACTGAGACGCGCCTGCGGAGAGGACTGGCAACTGAGTGAGTGACTGGCTTTTTCAAGTGGGAGGGAGACAAAAGCTCCCAACTGCACCGAACTCCAGTTCCGGGTGAGACTCTGAGGACCCAGACTCATACGAGGTGAAACTGGACTGTCAGGAAAGAGAAAAGCACACTGAGAGTCAGAGGAACTGTGGAAGGCAGAGATACTGAGGCACACACGCGGAGAGGGCTGGCAACTGAGTATGCGGCTGGCTTTCTCAAATCGGGAGGGAGACAAAAGCTCCCGACTGCACTGAACTCCAGTTCCGAGCGAGACTCTGGGGACCCAGACTCATACGGGGAGAAACTGGACTGTCTGGCAGTGGGCGAAACTCGAGGGCGGCTTTCTCTCAGAGGTGCTTGCAGCAATTACCGCGGGACACTGAGACCCAGGGGCCTCTTAGGGCAGGGCTGACAGGAAGCCATTGCTCTCTGCTCCGCCCTGAGACTCCGCCCCATCCAAGCTGAGCACAGAGGCTTTTGCAAGTCTTGTCCCATAAGGGTGTCTCCAGCACAGAAGTTCTCCCAGCGTAGACACAGCTGATCCTCACAGCCAAATGGCCTGGATGTCAATTCTACCCAGTGATACCAACAACAATCAAGGCTTAACTACAAGACTGTGCACACAGCCCACAAAGGGGTGCACCAAGAGTGTCCACCTCAGGTAACTGGGGAGGCTGAGCCAACTGGGCCCTATAGGACACCTAGCACACAAAGTCACTCTGTCAACTCAGGGAAGCAGCCAAAATGCAGAGACAAAGAAACAGGTCACAAATTAAAGGAATGGAGGAAAGCAAATGACTGGATATAGAGTTCAAAACCACTGTTATAAGGTTTTTCAAGAATTTTCTAGAAAAGGCCGATAAATTTAGCGAGGCCCTCGAGGATATGAAAAAGGACCAACTAGAAATGAATTATACACTGACTGAAATAAAAAATAATATACAGAGATCCAACAGCAGACTAGAGGATAGCAAGAATCAAGTCAAAGATTTGAAATACAAAGAAGCAAAAAACACTCAACTGGAAAAGAAAAAAGAATCCAAAAATATGAAGACAGTGTTAGGAGCCTCTGGGACAACTTCAAGCATACCAACATCCGAATTATGGGGGGTGCCAGAAGAAGAGAGAGAGCAAGATATTGAAAACCTACTTGAAGAAATAATGACAGAAAACTTGCCCTACCTGGTGAAAGAAACAGACTTACAAGTACAGGAAGCACAGAGAACCCCAAACAAAAGGAATCCAAAGAGGACCACACCAAGACACATCATAATTAAAATGCCAAGAGCAAAAGACAAAAGAGAGAATATTAAAAGCAGCAAGAGAACAACAGTTAATTACCTACAAGGGAGCACCCATATGATTGTCAGCTGATTTCTCAACAGAAACTATGCAGGCCAGAAGGGAGTGGCAAGAAATATTCAAAGTGATGAACAGCAAGAACCTACAACCAAGATTACTCTACCCAGCAAAGCTATCATTCAGAATTGAGGGTCAGATAAAGAGCTTCACAGATAAGAAAAAGCTAAAGGAGTTCATCACCACCAAATCAGTATTATATGAAATGCTGAAAGGTATTCTTTAAAAAGAGGAAGATGAAGAAAAAGGTAAAGATAAACATTATGAACAATAAATACATATCTATCAACAAGTGAATCTAAAAATCAAGTGAATAAAAAATCTGATGAACAGAATAAACTGGTGAATATAATAGAAACAGGGTCATAGAAAGGGAGTGGACTGACAATTCTCAGGGGAAAGTGTGTGGGGGGTGCGGGAAGAGACTGGACAAAAATCGTACACCTGTGGATGAGGACAGTGGTGGGGGGAGGGGGGAGGGCAGAGGGTGGGGTGGGAACTGGGGGGAGGGGAGCTATGGGGGGGAAAAAGAGGAACAATTGTAAAAATCTGAACAATAAAGATTTATTTAAAAAAATAAACACCACAAACCAGAAGAAAGAAAAAAAAGATTTTTCCACGTTGCCATCATCTTCTTTGCAGTAATTTTCCTGGGAAAATTAAACCATCTTGCTGCTAAAACCCTCCTCTCCCTCACTCCCCCGCTACCCCCCCCCCCCCCGCCATTACCTGCAGTTAGAGAAGTGACATTCGCCTTCTTTGATCAAACAGTACCCCTTTGCACTTTGCAGGAGTGAAGAGGTGTGTCTCTCAGATTGTAGACACAAAACTAACCAAACTAAGTCAACCACAGATAAGCTCATGCATCCGCGTGCCGCGGGGAGGGTGGCCTCAGGGCCGGAGCCTGGGAGGGACACGGACAGGCCTCCTGCTGCTGGAACCCCGGGGGACGAGGGAGTCCGCGGTTCACTGTGGGCTCTGACACAGGAGCCTGGTGTGTTTACTAACAGCCCCGGATTGCAGAATGTCAAATAAGAGGGTAGAAGGGATTTTGGAAATGCTCGCTCTCATAGTCAGTAGATCAGAAAATTTAGGTCAAGGGAGTTCTTTTTAAATAACCCTCCCACCCTGCTCATCTGTTTTGCATTTCTTGACTTCTGGTTTTTGATGGGAGGATAGTAAGTAATGTTCATAAAGAGTCAGCTCTTTTAAAATGGTAGTTAATTTTGCTTGCTTTTGTAATTCCTGTTATTATTTCAAGTTCCCCTTTTCTTCTATAATCCCTATATAAATCTTGACAAGCTTAAAAACGTAGAATTTATTTGTGAAGTTTATATGATTTGGAATCTTAGGTAGTGCATTAAATAACTACTTAGCAATAGAGTTCAGCCTCTCTCCAGAAAATACATGATTTTCAGCAAACATGAAACATACGAGCCCCGCCCCTTGCATAGACGCACCCTGAGAGATGGCCACCAGGGCACGCGCTGCCCTGCGTGCTCAGTATACAGATGCGTGTGCTTTCTCTTCTCACAGGCAAGGCAGCTTCCCGGGCATGAACCAGAGCGGACTCATGGCTTCCAGCTCTCCCTACAGCCAGCCCATGAACAACAGCTCGGGGCTGATGAACACGCAGGCGCCGCCCTACAGCGTGACGCCCAACATGGTCAACAGCTCCACAGGTAACCTTGGCGCCGCGCCGGCACAAGCCGCCCTCCCCCTCTCCTAGGCCCGCACGCTGGTGGCCCCTCGCGCGCTCCAGCCTCCATCTTTCGGTGAAGTGGGGAAAACACTCTTTCTGCTTCTGGGAAACCTGCTCTGCCTACTTGACAGTCTTAAGATTTGAGGACAACCACATGTCATATAAATCATGTGGACAGAGTTCAATGTCATTGGCGCGTGCTGGCTAAACACGTGCACTGAGTTCTCTGCGGGGAGGGGCATTCTGGAGTTTCGGCGCTGTGCACGGTGTCTGTGTTCCCACCTGGTGGCGGAGGCGAAGGTGAACGTCCGGCTTCGGAGATGCCCGAGGGCAGAGTGGGGTCCCCTTTTTCCTTCAGGGAAGCTCACCTTTGACTGTCTGCGTGGGGAGTGCTCTGTGCGGATGGTTGAGAAATCAGATACTTTGTTAAAGAACTGTTTCAGGGTTTTCAGAATGTTTACATTTTTCAACCCGCTCTATGACCTCAACTGCTTTCTTAGCAAATCCCATCCGATCGGTGGGGGAAGCGGATTGCGAAAGGGCCAGAATGCCCAAACCTGGGCACATACGCCTGTCCGCAGACTCCTCCAGCCCTGGGCCACCCTCACGCCTCCTGCTCACCCAGCCCGCCGAGGGCTGGTCTCCCGCCGAGAAAACGCTGTGTAGCTCACCCACCTGTTAGTTCTCCCGCCTGGGGAGCGAGAGCCGCCCCGTGGCTGGGAGCCTCCCGAGTGGTCCAGGCTGCGGTGGCAGTCCGGGCCCGGGTGCCCCACGGTGTGTCAGGAGCGCTGTGGAGCCAGAGGTGGTGCCCCCCGTGGCCGCCTCATGCCTCTGCCCGTGCTGCCTTCCCACGCTCGCCCTGAGCTGTTGCTTCCCTGGCAGGTGAACGCAGCACCGGGCTCACGTGCTGCCCACCCTGCCGGAGCCAGGCCTGGGGTCTAGGGCCGGATTGGTGCAGCCTCCCCGATGGCTCCCCTTGGAGCGGGTTCGGAATAGGACACAGCAGGAACTGCGGGTGAAGGTGAAAGTTTTTACATAAACAGAACAGGCCTTCCGGGGGCGGAGGGGGGTGGGGGGGGACCAGGCCGTCCTTCACCCGAGGTGGTGCTTTCACATCTGAGCAGCCTGTTAGCTAGAAGCGTACCCACTGTCCCGGGTGACAGGGACTCTGGGTTGTGGCATTATGGGTTTTGTCTGGCTTGCTGAAATAAAATGACCTCAGAGCATTGAATCTACACAATAAATTCTCACCTGCTATTAGCAGTACTCATTTTTCCCTTTTTCTCTGGACTCCAGGGCCACAAAAATAACCAACAACAAACAGATGGCACCGTGGCCTGCCCGAGAAGATTTATGTATTCCTAAGGAATAACCAATTTCACGGAGATTCACAGAGAGGGGTTTTTACACTATTCAGATAATTCAGTTATTTGTTATTTCATACAAAGGTAATCTGTTCCGTGAAAGGCCATTTATCCTCACAGGCTTTCACACGGACTAGTAGTATATATACTTTTTATTGCATTGTGCATTTTGAAATATTGAATTTTTAATAATTTAAACATTCATCAAAATTTCTTACACATTTATGTGATTTGATTTCAGCTTTATTAAGTCAGATGCTACCTGATAGAAAGTAATAATGCCGCACATCCGAGGAATAGTGACGATTCAGCGTTTGCTGGCATGTGGTGAGGGCCCACGCCTGTCTGCAGGACTGTGGGGCTGGCTCCGGGGGAGTGGACGGCAGGCCCAGGGCAGTGAGCTCCTGCGGAGCGTTCGGTCTGAAGGTGCTCGCTCAGCTTTTCTAGAGGTGGGCCAGGCATGGCCGGACAGGGCCAGGGGCAGTGGGCACGGGCGATGGGCTGATTTCCCGGGCGCGTGATGCTGGCTCACATGCTGGGTTTGCTCAGGCCGATGGTCCCGTGGGCTGGCTCGGGTGGGAGAGGGCTGTGGTGCGCATGGTGGGTCCTGCCTCTCACCTGCTCGGCCCCCGTGGAGGTGCATCAGTATCGGGGGTCCTCAGGGGGTGCCCAGGCCATGCTGAACTAGATAGAGGGAGTGCCCTTTCCTCATACACTCTGTGTGTTGTGTCAGCAGTGTCCTTTATATCGTTGCTACACATAACAATAGTCACGACTAGTACAGGTGTATGCACACAGATAGGCCCTTTTGTGTTTGCAGAAACAAGGAACGAAACATTTTGCAGAGTATGCTATATTGCTTACCACGAAAAGAAAGAAGCGGGTACATTTCTGGCCCTATTTCGCCATCCTCTGGGAATGGGGTGCAGCCTTGGAAGGAGACTGAGGAAGGAAGTGGGAGCGTAGGAATGAACGTCGAAGTCACTTCTGCTCACACGGCATGTTCTCTGTTCTTTTGAATATATTAGTCCGGGGGAAACGGCTGCCGTGGGGCCGTGCCCGCACGGACTCTGAGTCATTCTGGCTCTTTCGCTGGGGAAGCCGGAGGGGAGTGCGTGCGGCGTCTACAGACTCTGCATCCGCACGGGGTCCTCTGCTGCCCTGCGGGGGGCGGGGGGCGCAGGGCCTGATTTAACTCGTGCCTGTGGTGGTGGGCTCCCCTCGGAAAGGGGAAGGAATGGTGCCCTGAGAGAGTGGGGCTTTGTGCACAGTCCCCTGAGAATTCTGCTAAGAAGACCAAATAAGCATTTCAACAAAAGGATGGAGAAAGCCACTGTAAAGAAAGACCTGGAAGGATAAAACCTACGTTGTAAGGCAGGAGCACGAAACAAAACTATTACTCTAAGTCCTTAAGTGTCTCAAAATAATAAAGCAATGCAATCTTCGACAGTTTCATATTTGTGTAACCCAAATGCCCATTTTAAAATATATAATATTTTTTCTATTTTAAATGAAGACTTTGGGAGAATTTCAAATCAATATTTATGCTTATATTCATCTAAGACTGATTTTTAAATCAGTGTAAGTCATTATCATTAATTGTCATAAGACATATTGACCTAGTTCCTTACACTTCCACATTGCTTCTGTGTACGTGGACACATCTAATGCATGAAGAAGGATATTATTTTTTTTTTTTAAATATTTCGCATAATGGGTTACAAAAGCTGACAAGGCTGCTGTAGCCACTGGAGAAGCAGGGCCTCGCCGAGGCCGCGTGTCCGTGACTTGGCCACTTCCTCGGGCATTGCGTGCTGTCGTGCCTTTGAGCCCACTCAGTGAACAGCGGGCACGGACGGGGGGACTCGCATAAATAAGCCCCTCTTTCCACACTCGTCCTGCTCTCCCCCTCCCATTTCTCTAAAGAAGGTGTTTCTCGATGTACAGATTTACCAACTCCCATCTCGCTGGACCCCAGAGGGAAAGCCACGCGGAGCAGCAAGACGGACCTCTCCGTGTATCATCTCTCAGCTGCTGTTTGGAGGTTTCACACATTCACAAAAATAACAGCGTTTTTAGCTGAGCCCAATAGTTTCTTCTCTGCAGCTGCATCACTTGAAAAAGCTTTTGTTCCAGTTCTTAAAGTCTAAGCATTGAAAGTAATTTGGGGAAAAAAGGAAGGCAAGCATCCCAATTATGATCTGTGTGTGTGGTGATGACTTCGGTGCTGACAGGGCTGCACGTGGGCTTTGGAAAGCCAGTGGCGGCAGCGGCTTCGGCGTGCACCACGAAGCGCCCATGGGAGCTGGCCGGCTCGTGGCGGGGTGGGCCTTTTTGGCAGGACCTCTGGTCCAACCTGCAGTGATGCTAACAATATTAGCAAATGAGCTCCACAGAGCGCGCCAGCTGATTCGCCAGAGCCCTGCTCTCCTCTCTCTGCTGTAATTAAAACTAATGATTTTCTAAAACAGAGGAACACACGAATGTGTGCGGGAATCGCTTAGCAGTGGGCAATCTGCTGCAGCTTCCTTTCTCTTCGTGCCGTTTGGCACATGGTGTTCCGCATGCACGCCTCGCTGGAGCCAGCCCCCCCCCCCCCCCCCCCCCCCCGTTCCCAAGACGTAAAGTGGGTCCTGTCCGGGAAACCCCAGGATTGACTCGCTTTGAAATAGGAGTGCTTCCTGGTCTTAGCTCGCTTATAAGGCTCCCAGTGCTCTCCCTCTTCCTTCTCCACCTCCCTCTCCCCTCCGACTCCTCGCACGTGTGTGGTGTCACACCTGCAGCCGTGCTGTGCAGATGGCCTCACAGTGGGGTCCCGCAGGAGCTCAGCTGTCACTCCCGGGTACCTACACTCGTTCCCACTGTGGCCTCGCTCTTCCTTCAAAAGGAAATTCAAACTCTGTTTTTCACTTGGAAATGTCTATTCGTATTTGCAATAAGTGTGTGTAAATCAGTTGTTCTTTGGTAACCCTGTCATTCTAAAGCATAGATGAATTTGGTTGAATTTCTGAGCCAAGAACGAGAAAATGCGTTTTGCCTGGGGTCGTCAGGTTGACCCTGGAGCTGTGTGGGTGTCTGCCCTGGGTGTCTGAGCTCTGCCCAGGACTGACAGGTGTGTGCCATGCACCAGACAGGCAGGAAACCAGCCCGTGCAAAATAATGAGGTTCTTTCCTTCAAAACTTACTACTTTCGATCATTGCCTTTGAAGTCATCTGTTACGATTGTCTTCCGTTATTACAGACTAGGCCACATGCAATAGATAAATAAGCTTTTTGAATGAAACACTATAGTATGTCAAACGATCTTGCAGACTTACAGATTCGGTGAATTTAGGAAATAGAGGAAGCACTAAATCCTCTAATCAGCAGGTAAAAAATATACACAGCCAGCATTTGCTTCCAACACCTGATGAGCAATTTAAAGACTGGGCTTAGTAAATAATATTGCTATAAGTTGACTTTCAGTGGTTTGGCTCTTGAGTAAATGATTGCTTCTTTTCTTTAAATAAAGGATTGCCGGATTGTCATGCTATTTAGACTTCAGGAATTACAATTTGCTCTGAGTTACGATTTCCTTTTCCTTTCCTTCCTTCAAGGGACAGTCCGGTGCCCCGTGCATCACTCAGTAACTTGTGTTAGCCGGCGCTCCACCTGAGGATTCACCTGTATAATCCTAAACTCTTTCTCCTGTTTTCGATTAGCATCTATGGGTCTTGCAGATATGATGTCTCCCGGGGAATCCAAGCTGCCCCTGCCTCTCAAAACCGACGGGAAGGAAGAAGCCACTCCGCAGCCCGAGAGCAAGGCGAAGGTACTTCCTCTCTCTGCACGGTGGGCTGCCTGCTAACGCTGCACGTTCTTGCGTCGCTGGTGCTGGCCCACGCTGCTTCCCGGCTGGTCTCTCTGCATGCCTTCACTTGTGCACATGTCCGTAGCCTTTCTTCCCCCACCCCGTCATGGCATGGATCTGAAAGTTACTAGTTCTACGGCATTAACTCACGGCTGTGGGGGGGGGGTGGCGGGCCAGGACCCCTAAGAGAAGTGCTCTGGGGTGGGGAGAAGGAAGGGATCTTGCCTGGTTTTGATTCTTGCAGCCATTTTCTCTGCCTTCAGTTTGTAGCTTCCTGTTTTGGCCGCCTCAGCAACAGCGACATATTTAATATTTTGCTTTCCTGCCTTATTTGCTAAATAAGGTGAACAGCTTTTTTTTTCCTTTCTTTCTCTCATAAGGGGTAACCCATGCTTAACATTCCATGTGAGCTTGCAGTGAGCATGGTGGCTTAGTGGCCGTATCCAGCATCAGCAAACTCACCAAATTGTACTAATTAAGAATGTTGTTTTAATACCGTCTCTGTGTGTTTTTGTGTGTCCGTTTGTACGTCTTTCTATAAATATGAAAGTTCGTCTGTTAAACTGGATGTACTTTTTGTTATTTTAAATAAAGTTTGCCCTACCTTTGTCTTTTTTTTTTTTTTTTTTTTTATTCCTCTACCACAGGATAGCTACAGCTCTCAGGGTATTTCTCAGCCCCCCACCCCCGGCAACCTGCCAGTCCCCTCCCCAATGTCCCCCAGCTCTGCTAGCATCTCCTCATTTCATGGAGATGAGAGCGATAGCATTAGCAGCCCGGGCTGGCCCAAGACTCCATCAAGCCCTGTAAGTGGCTCTGGTTTTTTTGTTTTTTATTTTTTTTTCGGGGTTTTTGGATAATTAAGTAATTCTACTTTAATGCTTGCTTATTTACTTGTTCTATAAGACTTTTTCTTCAATAACTTATCCATAAAAGGGGTTTCTTTATAATTGCATTAGTAACAAAATGAGCCAAGTTGATGTGCATCATAGAATTTGATCTCTGTCGATGAAACCGCTGCTGTGAACAAGCGCCTGCAAGCACGAGACTGTGTTACAGGCCCAAACTCCTCCCCATGGTGACCATTTCAAATACTGAGTCCGCGCGCCCTTAGCGCAGTTAAAATGAGCCCCTCCTTGTTCACGTGGGAACTGTGAGCAGTCACGGAGGAAATGGCAAGTTGACTTCAGCAAGTTGGTTGTATCTGAAACATCTTATTTCAAAACTGCCTACCTGAGAATGGAAGCATTACGCTCGCTCGGGGCACGGCTTAGCTGTCAGCCCTGTTCCCGCCCCCTGTCAGCATCAGCGGGGAAGTGGTGGGTGTGCCCGGGCACGGGACCCTTGGACCGCCTCTTAGATGACTGATGTGCCTACACTAGAGTCGGTGAGATGAAAACTGCCATCCTGCACAAGACTGCTGATAATCCTGAAACTAAGTGTTGGTGTCCATATAATACATAAAAAACAAAAGTGATAACGTATATATAAGGGGATTTTTTTAGCCTTTATGTTCTTGTGCCCATTGAGTTTTTTTCCTTCTAAAGAAATTAATTCTGTGCCATTAAAAAAAAAAGAATGGCACTGTAGTAACCTTTATTTTATATTCATATGAGGACTCAAAAGCTCTTTTTTAAAAAACCTTAACATGCAATTACTCACCAGGAAGGCTTAATTAACACGCTAATTTTTGTAAGAGGGTGGATAGGTGAGCACAGCTCAGTACAGCGGGTGGGAGAGGCTAGCTGGGACCTGGCAACCTGGTCAGCACCCAGGAGGAGGCCGCTACTCATTGTCTACTCGCTGGTCCACGCCGATGGGCTGGAGGTTTGAAGAGCTGGTTGCAGCAGCTGCTTGTAGAATTCATACGGAGCTCCGGTCTGACCAGCTTTTTCCGGTGCAGAGGAAGAAGGGGTAGATGTTCACTGTTACCTTCTCTGTAGACAGCCAAGACGAAGGAGAAATGGTGCGGGGCGCTGTGCAGGACTGATGGGCGGGAGGGTGCCGCTCCTTCATGCCGATGTCTACGTTACTGGCTTTGAGTCTCAGAAGGCAGCCAACATGGAGGGTGTTTCCCCATCTTCGACCCTGGGTTTTGTTTGTTTGTTTGTTTGTTTTAATCGTAAGAAAAGTATTTCTGGATCAGTAACACTCTCAAGTTAGCAGGTAGAATTCCAGTTAAAACTTTCCCAAATCATTTGCATGTTGGTTCAGAGGGGAAAATTTTAGAGACTGAAAATCTTTAGAACCTTAAGATTGATTAAAAACAAAGACTACTGATAGACTATGTTTAAAAATCCCACCTTGTTGATTTCTGAACTATAAAGAAGGGTTGAGGTAAATGAGGTTAACTTACAAGTTGCATACACCCACTTTCTACATAAATACAAGAAAAAAAGCAAACTGTAATGTCAACCTAATTTTCCAGTTATAATGCAGCGCACTTAAAATTGCACATCACTTTCCTCTCTTTTCTAAACATTCCAAGTACGTTATCTCTTCCTGCGCCGTCACCCTTTTGAGGATTTACAAGCTGCTCCTGGGGCTCAGTGAGGACGGAGAGGCTGCAGTTCGGGGGAGGGGATCGTTAGATGACCGCTGTGGGTGAGGAAGCCCCTTTCCTGAGATGCTAATTCAAGAAAGACCGGCGGAGCTTGAAATGCAGGACCTCAGACTGTCTGTGCTGTCCGTGTGTAGTTCAGGAATATTCTGCCCTGTCTGAGAGACACTTGTGTGTGCCAGCGTTGCTCTCACCAGTGTCCCTGATGAAGTCCGTCTAGTAGCAGGCCCTGCGCGGACTGAACAGTAAAGACGCTCTGCGCTCTGACAGAGTGTGGGACCAACACTTGTCACAAAACATTCACCGTAAAGATCAACATTTGCACATCCACATACTACCAGGCATATGGTAAAGACTGCGAAATGTAAATCTGCCCGGAAGACGAGGGAAGATGTACTTCGAGACTTAAATAAGTTCTAGGCGAGGAGAACACGGGCGGCACCATAGCAATGTCCTGCTGTGATTTTCCGCGATCCCCACGCCGTGTGCTCCCTCCGTGGGCCGGGGCAGGTTCCCACCACTGAAGCCACGTGAGGCGGGCCGGCCAGCCCCTCTGCAGAGCTCACTGGCCGTGGGCCGGTGCCTAATGACGCTTATCCAAAAGCCACGCCACAGCCAGCGTCTGAGCAGGCGAGGTCTGCGGGCCTCGGGATGAAGTCTGTACTCTTTCCTGAGGCTTTTGTTTCTCTCCGTGTCCTTTTTCTCTGTCCGGACACCCAAATTCTCACTTTGGAAGCAGACCCCAAGGCTGGCAGAGGAGTTGCTGAGTGTGGGCACGGTCCCGTCTCAGCTTCCAGTCTTACTAGATAGTGTCCAACTCCCGGAGCACCTTGCTCACAAAACCCGCTTTTCAGGAGGTTTTAATCTGCTGTTGATTCTTACTTGGATGCTGCCAGACTTTTTGGACCTTTCTTATCATGTGCATCTTCACTCAGATGTGCCAGGTGCCCTCAGTGTGCAGTCACAGTTGGTGCCTCCCGGTCAGCAGACCCTGCCCGTGGGCCTTCGTGTCCAGTCGGGAGAGTAGAGGCAGACGATGCTCCCTGCCAAGGGGTGGGCTTCTACTCACTGTGTCACCAGGCGCAGCCAAGGGCAGACAACACCTGCAGCGAGGGGCGGCCACCGGGGTTGTCCTGGCACCTGGCACCTGAGCCCAGCCTGACCACTAAGTTTCGTAATCCTCACCTGACGATATTTTTCTGTTGCTTTTAAGAGGGGGAAAGACAGACAGAAACCTCGATGTGATTGGTTGCCTCCTGCACGCGCCCTGACCAGGGCCCGGGCCGGGGAGGAGCCTGCAACAAGGTGCATGCCTGTGACTGGAATCAAAGCCAGGACCCTTCATTCAGTTCACAGGCCGACACTCTGTCCACTGAGCCAATCTGGCTTGGGCTAGCTTTTCATTCAGGTGCGCTATGGCACCATGAAAATGCTTCTCTGAAGCTTTAAAAACTATGAAAAATAAAATGATTGTATTCAGCATTGTGATCTGCAGTACATTTTTCTCATTTTAAGAGAACAAATGGAGCTATGCAGACGTGAAACTTGTTTATTGAACAAAGCAACGTAAGAAAAGTTAAATCTGCATCGTCCAGCTACTTGCAGGCCTGTTTCCAGTCAGGATGACCCACTCCTTTCACTGCCCGGGTCCTGCGTGGCTTCTCCCGGGGCAGGGGGAGGGCCGGACGGCAGTTCAGTCTTAGATTCGTGGTGTGCAGAGCTACTCGAGTGCTTTCACATCGAAGAGATGGCTTTTATTTCTCTTACCCTGAATCGAATCTGATAAAGTGCAAGAGGGAGGTTGGTTCTACGTTCATTGATTTTAGGTGAGAATGCTTTTCCTCGTGTCCTTATTTCAAATTACCTTTTATTGTAAAACACGGGAGCCGTGTTTTTAGAGTATTTCCCGAAAAGCAAAAGACTTCGACACGAGGAGTCAGAACCCTCCGATACCTGCCCCGTTGATGACAGCTCCTGGGGTGCCGTAGTGTGAGAAAGCAGCATCAAACGTCAGAGCGCGTTGTTGCTCGTCAAACACTCCTTGGCTATAAGAGCAGGAAATACAGTTTACAGACACAGTGTCTGTCGCGTGTGCTCCATAGCATAGTGTGTACAAGGGTTTGCACACATACTAGGGATGTGTGCATACAGTGTTCACCGCTTCTCTAAAGTGATTTTAAGTGGCTGGCCGTTTAGCTTCAGCATCAATGAAAATTCTAAAAGATCACTGTGTTTTTTTCCTGCCACTCCACATTTTTTTACTTACATCAACTCTTACCACCCACTTCTGCATATTTGATGTAAAGATTTTGTGCCTCAATAATTCTAAAGCTGGAGGCTTAAAATTTCAGTGAGAACAGCTCGTTAAAGGGTTTCCTTCTCCAACATCCTTGCTCAGGTCCTCCTTTTATTGGGGACCATGTTGCTAAACAAGGTCACATCAAACCTCAGTGGCAGTCATGTTGTTCAACCTCCCAGATTTCAGAATGTGTGTGAAATTATGTTAGGCTAGGTTTCATGCAGAAAGAGTTAAGAAAACCTCCCTCTAAACAATGACTCTCTGTTGCAAATGACAACCCAGTACACGGGGATAAACGAAGTCAGTTACTGTTCCAAGGAGCTCTTTATAGGGAAGTTAGAAGTGATTCTGTACAGCAACCCCCAGAGTTGCAAATATTACAAGTACATGAATATGGTTACAAATAGGACATGAAGGGAATAACGTTACAAATAGGGAGACGTGAAGGGAACTGCTGGGCTGTTTAGGACTGAAAGTGTCCCATCCCCAGGTCACGGGTCAGCTGGTGGCCTCTGGTGTGCAGAATCAGCAGCTTTCAACATTTCTGTATCAAGTATAGTTAGAAAAATAATAGACCGAGAATTAGAGCATCGGCCTGCATCGTGTGGGCATTAAGCACATGTGTATACAAGTAAGCAGGTATTTACCTATAGATACGCCGGGAGTAGGAAACAGCACGTGTCAGCCATCGAGGCCTGGTGACCTAAGGGATGCACCGCCCTTCACCACGGCAGAGACGTGCAAGCACCTTCAGTGGGGAAGCTGGTCACCGTGGGCGTGCGGGGCCTCAGCCAGGGGCCGGTGGAGCGCTCAGGCTGGGGCCCACACCCCGGTCCCTGTGACCTACCTTTTATTTCCCACAAGTTGCACGTGTTTGCTCTTCCTCCATATGATTCAGAGTTTTAATGAGGACACGCAATAGCCATTCGTATTTTGACAGGGAACGTGGAGCTCATGTCGTTTTGGGGGCTCTCTAAATACAGGTGAAATTTAAATTCATTGTGATCGTTCTGTGAGTTAACACCCTCTTATTTTTAAAAATGACGATGGTGTCATTGGAATCTTGCCTTCTGGGATTCAACGCTTATATCAGTAAAGTAAAAGAGGTTTTTTTAAGTATATAATGGGCGGGGGGAGGTTCGGGCCTTCGTTTAAAATCAGAGTAAATTCTTCATTAAGAAATGTATAGTTTGTGCCTGAACTAGTAGCCTTCATTCCTAGTTGTTGTGTGATAGCAGTAGTTTTTAAGATTTATTCTCTTTTTGTACCTGGTACCTCATTGCTTTTTCTCACCTTCTTCCCTGTCCCTCTGCCCACCTTTTCCCCCTCCAAATGCTCCTTCTGGCCCCAGAAGTCCAGCTCATCCACCACCACCGGGGAGAAGATCACAAAGGTGTATGAGCTGGGGAGCGAGCCCGAGAGGAAGCTGTGGGTCGACCGCTATCTGACCTTCATGGAGGAGAGGGGCTCCCCTGTCTCCAGCCTGCCCGCCGTGGGCAAGAAGCCGCTGGACCTGTTCCGGCTCTACGTCTGCGTCAAGGAGATCGGAGGTTTGGCCCAGGTGAAGTGAACGCATGAATGAATGCGTGAAGAGGGAGGCATTCTGGATAAGCTCTCACAGCAGCCTTCTTGAGCTGTACAGACGGGTTGTTTTCTCACGGAGAACACGCTAAGCCTGTGAGAACATCGCCTTCATGGGGACCCATGCAGGGAGAGCATCTGGACGGGGGACCCTGGCTCCGCAGCCCGCTCGCAGTGTGACCCCCACAGGCATTTATATGGACCTCGGTCCCTATCTGTGAAGGGAGACGTTTGGGCTAGATGTTCCTTTAGGGTCCCTGACAGCCGCGGAGTTCTGTGGGATCTGCCAGGATTTCCTAGTAAATATTCCAGAAATGTCTTGTGAATGACCAAATTAATTGTCTGAATCAGGTATAAATCAGACTCACTGGTCCCTCCGTCCAGAGCAATTTATTAAAGAAACGAAGCCATAAAACCACGTCCCTGTCTCTGGTCCCGGGCTGGGCCCGGAGGGAGCAGGTGGTTCCGGGGCCAGAGTTTCAGGAGGCGCTTGTTTTCAGGGTGTGCAGGTGCCTGCCTAGGGCTGACCCCTTCGAGGGCTCCCTGCCTGCTGGGCGCAGGCCTGGCACTTGAGGTTGCCTTTGTCCTAAAGCCCTATCGACGCAGAGCTCACCAGTCCCAAAGGAGGTTTGAGGACACGAACAACATGAAGAGCCGTGGTGGCGTGGCCCTGGCCTCCGAGGGCAGGTGCTTCCCCCATCCCCAGGTTCGCAGGCCTTGCTGTGCATTTGAGTCACCTGGGCAGCTTTTCAAACCTGTCAGCACCTGGGCGCCCACCCAGATCGATGAAGGGAGCGCCAGTGGGCCCCGGTGGCCTAATGCACAGGTGGCCCCGTCACAAACTGGCCAAGGGCCAGTCATCTAACCCACAAGTCTCACCTGGTCCCAGTGCTGCCCGCTGCGGGGTGCAGAAGAGGCCTTTGTTCTCCCTGGGTGTCCCATCCCCCTCACAGGGCCCTCGGGACTACAACTGAAACAGCTTGGCGCGCGGCCCTGCGCGATCACGTGGTAAACCACACCACCACGTCGGCCAGGGGGGAATCAAGATTCATGCACGTGTCCCCTCTGCACGGAGACCCCTGGCCTCTCCCCTCTGCGCCTAGACCTCCCGCATGGGTTTCTTTAGTCCCCAGGATACTAAGCGATGGGGGTCACCATCACCGCAGTGTAGTTTGTTCGGACTCACGCTGACTCAAGCTGTGTGCGTTAGGGTGGGGGCTGCCAGCCAGAAGGCTGGCCTGGCTAATGAGGGTGCTGGGATGTCGCTGTGACTCAGTGGTGAGCGCTTGGCATTGCCGCTCACACCCATCTTCACCTCTGCCCGGTGACCATCCGATGTGCTGGGAGCCGCTGCAGCCGCTCAGCTCAGCTCAGCGCCTCGCTTCTCAGGGAGCCCCGGCAGCCCTCTGCCGAGTGTCGGCAGCAGCGCACCGCCTGCCTGTTGCCGGCTGGCATGAAGCACCAGGAGCAGCATTAGGCGCTTCCGTGAGCGTGTGCGGTTTAGCACGCACCATTTAGTACTAAGTAAATGGATCTAGAGAGCTTTGTGAGAAAGTTTGAATCCAACAATGTAACATTTTATTAAAAACCACTTGTGCCCTTAACCCTCACCCACGCTGTTGGATCCAGGGCGCACGTGAAGGCACAATAATCCCTGGTATTTGCAGGTCTTCATGTTTCATTCTGGTGTTTAAACCTTCCGTAACTCTGTTCTCCAGCGGGAATCCAAAGGTTGAAATAAAGCCTAAAACCCTTACCGAGCACTGCGGGATTTTTTCTCCTCTTCTGATTTTGCAACTGTCTTCTCTCCTGCCTGCGAGGAAGGGGGCCCTGAGAGTCCCACCTGCTCCCGCCCTTCACCAGCCCCAGCTGCCCGCCCGGAGGCCGGCTGGCGGGTTACCGAGCTGCCAGGGCCCACGGCTTGTGCCGGGCATTTAAGTTGGGGTGGTTCGGTCAGGGCCTTGTTGACCTTGGCACCCAGTGTTGCCTTGGCGCAACCCCACAAGACAGCCTCGTGTGAGGGTGGACGCGCCGGGCTCAGAGGCCCACCTTTCTGGGAGCTTGTTGGGAGGAAACGCTGCTTTTCTTACCCAGGCTGAAACACTTAACCTACAGAATAGTCCTGTTGCTCCTTTTCCAATCGGTTTTAGATACCGTTTTTTTTTTAAATTTTTCATTAGAAGTGGGACAGGGCCGAGTGTGAGCGAGAGTGCGTTTGCTCAGGCCCATCCCTGGCTGCCTGCTGGCTCTGGAGGAGGGCGAGGCGTCAGAGGGGCCCCAAGCAGCAAAGTCTGGACAAGCGATGCTTTTCATGTCCCCATCAGCAGGTCCCTTAATGCCTCATCACTGTAAATGCCGCCTTTGCACGACTGAGGGGGAGTAACGAGCATTAGTTAAAGAGGCAGATGAAAAAAAGTAAACCAATACATTCATTGCTTTTTTTCTTCTTCTTTTTTTTGGTCTCCTGGCTTTAAACAAGCCACTTTACTGCCAACCAGTGACCCTGCCGTTTGGGTTTTGTTTTGTTTTTTGTTTTTGCCAGGTTAATAAAAACAAGAAGTGGCGTGAGCTGGCAACCAACCTGAATGTGGGCACTTCGAGCAGTGCAGCGAGCTCCCTGAAAAAGCAGTACATCCAGTACCTGTTCGCCTTCGAGTGCAAGATCGAGCGCGGGGAGGAGCCCCCGCCCGAAGTCTTCAGCGCCGCCGAGACCAAGAAGCAGCCCAAGCTGCAGCCGCCATCTCCCGGTGAGTGCGGGCATCACAGGGCAGCGGCGCGGGCGGGCCCGGTGCTGTGGGCCCACCGGCGGCCGTGTTCGGGGGGGAACAGACGGAGACAGGGCTGGTGTCCTTGCCGCCCAGCACTTTGAAGGCCCGCTCCGTAGCTTCACCTTGTAGTCCAGTCGGCTGGAACTCGGGGCCGTGTGCCTTTAAGCCTGACACGGGTGCTTTTAAACAGTCCGCCTCACTGTCACACCGCCTCCCCCGGGGGCCGTGCTGGCCGTCTGCGCCCCGGAAAGCCCCCCGCAGTCTGACAGGCAGCTCGACCGCTCAGCCTCAGACCGGCCTGTTAGCCGAATGGGATCTGGACGTTGTGTTTGGTGCCACGGGGCAGCCCGGTGAGCTCCGACCGCGGTCAGGAGGGTTAGGAACGATGGCTGCTCACCTGCAGTCTCACACGAAAACCCCAGTTGGTTCCTGGCTGTCTCCTGTCTCCTCTCACCTGCTGGCGACCCCGCGTTCCTTCTGCTCCTGCCAGCCCTCGTTGTGCCCGTTGGGCGGCTTGCTGGACTCTGAAGCCATTGTATCCAATAAACACAGCGTGAGGGGCGAGAAGAAACCTGGGTCACCCCTGTTCTGGGCGGCGGCCTCTCAAGTTCAGCTCCACTGTCCCCGCGTCTGGTTCCGCCACGTCGGCCCTGGCGGTCATGCCCGCCGCGTCGGCCCTGGCGGTCATGCCCGCCGCGTCGGCCCTGGTGGTCATGCCCGCCGCCGGCCCTGCACACGCGGCTGAGCGTCCACGCTTCCTGCCACACCGCTCTCTCTGGGCTGAGACCCCACGCCGATGGCCACGTTTCCTGAGCACTTGCGGTGCACGGGCGCCTTTCTCCACGCTTTGTCATTTAGTCTCATGTGGGACCCAGGACACACAGATTGTCTTAAATCCGTAAGAAAACGAAGGCACCTAAAGTCTAAGTAACCGGCCCAGAGCCACAGCGACAGTGAGTGGAAGGGCCCAGCACTCCCTGCCGGATGCAAAACACCTTTGGAATGGGGCGCGTTGACACTGGAAGGTGGTGTCTGAGCCACAGAGAGAAGTGGTTTCTCTTCACTTAGCTGCTCCTGGGGGCAGTGCTGACACCTGTGGTCGCTGGGCCGGGGCCTCGCGTAAACACTTGTGTTGAACACACCTGGTTTAGCTCTGTCATTGCGAAGGCCAGCAGAAAGCCGCCTCTCTGACCCCATCCTTGAGGATCCGAAGCCTTTGCCAGTGACGTACCTGAAAAACGGGAACCTAATTTTAAAAATCTCCCCACATTATATTCACAGAGGAAAACAAGCTGCCTGTGAACAGCTCTGACACTGTATTTCCAACATAAAACCCAGTGGGGTATGGAAACCAAAGAGGCAATGTCTGCGAAGATCCGAAGGTGCACTTTATTCGCCGGGAAAGAGCACGTGCCGTGAATGGTCTGCACTTGGTGGAGAATAGCCCTCCCAGGCGCGTCGGCTGCAGCGCGGGCGTCCCGCTGGGCTGGTCCCTCCAAAAGTGCCGCCTTGCCTTTTCCTCTTTAAACGGCAGTTTTTACGGCAGCGTTACCGTTTCACCTGCACAAGAGAGCTTGGGTTGCAGGTGTCCTTCTGCTAATCCTTCTCAGCGGCCAGCTGGAGCTGAGAGGCAGGCAGCGGCGGGGAACGCTTCCTCCATGCAGTCGGCGGGGTCTGGGGGGCAGGCGCAGGGTACACAGGGCTCACCCGTCAACTCGGGTGTTCTGTGCACTGCTCAGCAAGACAGACAGACAGGCGCGGGGACTGGTCCCTGAGGTGGTGACTCACATCGGTCCGTGGCCAGAGCCAGGCACTTCCCAGCACCCATGGGTCTGTCCTCTCGAATTCTGGGACCGTCACCAAGGAACTCGTCTCTGAAACATTGTTACCGTCAACGAAGGAAAAAAGTTACTGTCAACAATTTGCCACCTCAGGGTCTCGCATACGACAACATTTCCAGAAACTAAATTTTAGCCAAAATGTGTATCTTTGAGGTCGGTTTTTCCCGTGGGCACATAATTGTAGTTGATTCCTTACCTGCACATCCAGGAAAACTTAAGAGATTCCTACGAAACATTCTAGAATCTCGATTATTTGTTTAAATCGGGTGGGGAACTTTTTTGCTATCAAGGGCCATTTGGATATATACATCATCCGCAGGCCGTACAAAATGATCAGCTTAAAAATGAGCCTGCTGTATTTGGTCAAACATTTAATTAACTCACTCCTAACGCCTGGGCAGGGCCAGGTCAGATGACTTCTCGGACCCACGGGCGAGAGCTCCCCACTCCCAGTTCCCGTGCTCACTAACCCACCTTAAATCCTAGACACTGGCTGTGTTGTGAGAGCGCTCTAAGTCAGCGGCGCCAACCAGGGGTCCGTGAGGTCCGAAAGGTTTGGCGCCCGCCGCTCTGTCCTTCTGCATTCCTTTCGATTTGACGTGGCTGGTGCAGGTCCGAAATTCAGTGCTGTCAGCCCCTCAGGTGTCACCCCCAGGCCTCTGGGGCCATGGGGATCTCCACGGAGGACAGGCTTGTGGTTCCCAGAGAGATCGGGTCACCCCAGTCTTGCAGCCACTGGGGGCGAGTCTGCTGAGAAAGGCCCCGGGTGAACTGGGACCAGGCCTGGTACCGGGACATCTCCGGCCCAGTGGGGCTCCCGTTCTAATAAAACGGTAAAAGCTGTGGACTTCTAACGAGCAGTCACAGCAGTGTCCTACCCAGCTGGCCAGGGCGGCCTGGAAACCAGTGGGGGAGGGCGGGGCGGGGCACAGAAGCTCCACATTCAATTAGGGAGTCTGTAACCAGAAACCCATCCATCTTTGCTGGCAGGTGGCCGACTGCGTTTCTATTATTAGCTGACAGGTGATGTCACAAAACCTGTCATGGATCCAACTAGGGAATCCTCAGTGGAAAATAAATGAGAAAGGGGCTCAGGTTGTAAACAAAAGTGCCCTCTGGGTGACCTCTAGTCACTGCAGGCCCGGGACAGATCAGCTCTCCCTGCTGCTCCCCACCCTACTTCCAGAAAGCCCAGCCAGAAGGAGGGCACCAGGTTCGTGCTGTGTGAATTATCTTCCCAGCCAGGAGTCTGAAGTGTGTGAATGTACTTAACCTTCAATAACCTTTCCATTGTTTACTTTCGAGTATACATTTGTAGCTTCTGGCAAAAGGTAGGGACATCCTAGAGAGCGTGCCAGCCTCTGCTATTAATGGAGCTTCAAGAGGTTGCGTTCATTTTTTTCCCCTGAAAGCAAAGGAAGAAACTCTGGCAAGAGGGAAGAATTCTCCCTTTTTTACGAGCTGTAAATGTGAATACTTGTAAATAAGGGTCATTGTGAAATCGCCACCTGTGAGCCCTGTTTCCAGGGAAGCGTGCAGCTGCCGAGCAGCCGGTCCTCCCTGGAAAAGCCAGGCATTGCTCCCGCTGGCTCCTGTCTGTGGGTTACCCTTATGTGTTTATAAAGACTGCTTTTTCTCTTTCGTCACGTTTTTAAATATGCATTTCTAGCGTTTCCCCAAAATTTGGTTTATAAGCATGAGTAAGTTTGTTTTTGTAAGATGTTTACATCCAAAAAGACACTCACATTAAAAGTAAGCCTTCCTGTGTCTCTGAGAACTTCCTAGTCACACTAGTCCTGGGCACCCAGGGAAGACATTGCACAGGATACAGCCTGTTGGCTGTCACCAGTACTCACCCCCGACCAGGTGGGACCTGGACAGACCTGATCTCGCTGGGGATGGCTGTGCTCACAGCTGGGCATGGCCCTACTCACACCTAGGGAGGACCCTGCTCACACCTGGGCATGGCCCTACTCATACTTGGGCATGGCCCTGCTCACACCTAGGGAGGACCCTGCTCACACCTGGGCATGGCCCTGCTCACACCTAGGGAGTGCCCTGCTCACACCTAGGGAGGGCCCTGCTCACACCTAGGGAGGGCCCTGCTCACACCTAAGGAAGGCCCTGCTCACACCTAGGTAAGGCCCTGCTCACACCTAGGGAGGGCCCTGCTCACACCTAGGGAGGGCCCTGCTCATACTGGGCATGGCCCTGCTCACACCTGGGGCTGGCTGAGTAGAAGTGATAGACTCGTCGCCTTTATAGCACACTCGCTAGTGACCAGTTTAACTCTGTTTTCTCTAAAGTACAACGAGGATGGTGGTCACTCATGAGCCTTGGGCACTGCAGAGGAAAGGAACTGTAGATGTAGCATGTGCCAGCAGCCAGGAACCCGCCGTGCGTTACAGCGCTGAAAGCGTTTGCTGTAGCCTGCACAAGGCAGAGATGTTTGTCTTGTCTTGTCAGTTTGGTGCACGGGTGGAACTCAGGGATGGAAAAGAGCCTGCAATAGAGTAAGCCCATTATTTCTTCAATAAGCGATTAGTAACTGAAACCAGTATCTATTGAACACCTAACATTCTAACATTGACTCTGGCGTCAATGATAAAGCAGGAACTCTTAAAATCTGTTTTTCCTTTCAAGTGAGGTTAATATTTTCAAAATTCCTTACTTAAATTTTGGAAAGATCTGCTCAGTTCTAAGCTGTTAGTATAATGTAATTACAGTTAAAGCCAATCCTTATAAACTCTGATAATGACATTAATGAATTCCAACCCACTGTTGTGTTGTGCAGTCGCAAATCTGATTTCATAGCTCCAAAAATCACTGCTAATGACAGAGCATGGATACTTCTAGACAGTTAGAAGGCATCAAAATATGATAAAGGCCTGTGGTTATTTTGTGTAATTGCTTTCCAACTTAAACATTCTTAAGTTAAAAAGTAAGACCAGAACTAATTTTTCTAGTTTTTTTTAAAACAGCACAATAGTCCATCAAATCGACATGCCAAAATTTTCATCCCATTATTCCTTATTCTCAGACATTTAAATTATCTACATTATACACAACACTGAAATGAACATTTTTCTGCCTAAAACTTCCTTTACATTAGATTGTTTTCTTGGGATTATTACCCAGGAAAGTCAGTACCTGGTCAAAGTATAACTTTTATGGCTCACAAATGAAGTATGTTTCCAGAGTTAAACTTTTACTGATTTTCACTACAAATAATGTGTAAGAAAAAAAATTGTAATGGTGTATGGTCAAGAATATTAACTAGATTTACTGCGGTGATCCTTTTGCAATAATAACAAATATCAAATTATTACATTGTACTCCTAAAAATATTAGAATATGCCCATTATATAACCTCTATAAAAAATAGAAGAGTGACTAATTTTACTCCATGGTGACCAGCAGTGGGTATTGTTACTATTTCTAATAAGGAGGTGTCTTGTCTGTTTTTTTTAATAACTAGCAAGGATGATCTTACTTTGATAACCCTGTTTTCCCCCATTTTCTCTTGGCACTGACCACTACCAGCTAATTCAGGGTCCTTGCAAGGTCCACAGACGCCCCAGTCAACTGGCAGCAACTCGATGGCCGAGGTTCCAGCTGACCTGAAGCCGCCGACGCCGGCCTCCACCCCTCATGGACAGATGACCCCAATGCCAGGTGGAAGGTATGTTCAAGAGCTGAGCCTACAGAATCAGACTTGCCTATCTTAATTTTCTGCAGCAAACCTCATAGAGCCGTGGTTGGCAAACTGCGGCTCGCGAGCCACATGCGGCTCTTTGGCCCCTTGAGTGTAGCTCCTCCACAAAAATGCCACGGCCTGGGCAAGTCTATTTTGAAGAAGTGGCGTTAGAAGAAGTTTAAGTTTAAAAAATGTGGCTCTCCAAAGAAATGTCAATCGTTGTCCTGTTGATATTTGGCTCTGTTGACCAATGAGTTTGCCGACCACTGTATAGAGGATGGTATTCCCTGGTGAGTTGTTCAGTGTTGCCTGCTACTAGATTTATTGGTCACTTATTTGGATAGCTTTTACATTTACTGATTCCAGGAGCAGCTTGTTTTCTGAGTAAGTGTTTGGAGGTAACACTTCCTGCTCTGATATTAAGCTTTCATTTCTCCCATCCACTCAGAAGCAGTACAGTCAGTGTGCACGACCCATTCTCAGACGCAGGCGACTCATCGTTCCCAAAACGGAACTCCATGACTCCGAGCGCCCCGTACCAGCAGGGCATGAGCATGCCCGACGTGATGGGCAGGGTGCCCTACGAGCCCAACAAGGACCCCTTTGGCGGAATGAGAAAAGGTAGGTGCAGAGGCGCGTCTGCATGGCGTGGTCCCCGAGCCTTCTCTCTTGCCGTCCCACCACCCTTCCCTCGTGCAGTGACACTGAGGTCACCCCCAGCTCCCATTTACTGAGTCTCTGGCCTTGGAGAAACCACTTGGCATGTCTGTGCTTGGTTTCCTCATCTAGAAATTGGGGTAATACTTGGGCCTGCCCACAGGGCACCATGGGTATAAATGGCGTTGATCACATAAAGGCCACAGAAGAATGACTGGCACAGGAAGCAGGTGTGCTCTGAATGCTACCAAGCGGCGGCGGGCACGGGGCCGGGGCTGGGTGCTAGGGGATGGTGCAGACCAGGACTAGTTCCTCATGGACACATACGTTAAACCACGAACTATGTTTTATACGGTGTAACCTTTCAGATTTATCTGTTCCATAAAGCAAGGCAATCTATACTTTTTCCTTTCAAGCTTCAGAGCTGCTTATTCCAAGTAGATATTTTGCAGAACTTGCAATAAATCCATAAACTCAGAAATTCAAAGGCTTTGTGAACGTTGGAGGTAGCTATTTTTCTTAGTGGCGTGCGATGTTAGAAAGAACATTTTGTGAGTGCTGGTGGTGGTGGTTTTAGACTCTGAAAGTATGACAGTAACGACATGGAACATAATTAGTAGCGTTTGGGATCTGGCTGCAAAGTGACTGCGAACTTCCTACCTCCATGCTGTCAGACGGCGAGATTGCATTTTGTTTCCTTGTGCCCACATTTCTCTCATTGCGGAGGGTGGACGGCCTCGCCCGGCCCTGGGCAGCCGTAGAACGTTTTCATGGATCCTGTAAGCGACACCGCTGCTCGGGAGGAAGTTCCACCTCGCATGTCCCCGGGCACTTCAGCTCGCGTGCTCCGCTGGGGATTTAGCGCCGAATTGAAGCAGACAGAGAAGCCCTGGGAGGCGGGCTTGCGCGCTGCTCTTACCCCTGCCACAGTCAGGTTTTGCCTTCCTCTTCACCCTGTCAGGGACCTGGGCGGCACCCCGATCCTTTTATCTCACCGCTGACATAAACCCAGCTCGGTCCTGGCTGCTTCTGTGGGGGGGCCCAGCGTCCAGCCTCACGTGGCAGCTGCTGGCTACAGCTGTGCCGTTTTCACGCTCGGCAGGAAGGTGTGGGCGTGCGCGGTGCTCACTCTTGTGCTAAGGATGCTTATCATCAGTCGTTTTAATATTTGCCGGTCAGACTGGGAGGGGGAAAGGCCTGGTTATTGGTTTCACTTGGATTTCTTTAATTATTGGTGAAGCCACACACATATATCTGTATATATGTGTGTGTGTATATATATATATATATATATATATATATATATATATATATATATATATATTTATCAGCCATTTACTTTTCTTGCTCTGTGAATATCCATTTGTTATTTTTTCTTATTGGTTTCTACGAACTCTTTGTATATTGGGGAAATTAAGCTATTAACTTTAACCATCCCCCTTAATTTCTGTCTCTGTTTTTAAATCCATAAAATGGGAAATAACATCAAAACTGGTTCTCGTGAGGGTTGATGGGGCTCAAATAAGATACAGAATGTGAAAGCCACTGCACAGCATCCCGGCCGCCTGTTGTCGGCGCCTCTCTGCCAGCCTGACAAACGGTCAGCTCACAAAACGTTCATCAGCTTTGCCTCCGGTAAGGTAGCCGTAACCTGTAGGATGAAGAAGGCAGTAGTACTACACACCAATTAAGATTTGCATTAAAATAGTGTAATTTGCCTGCAGGCTAGTTTCTGGGCTTGGCCCAGTTTCCTTCAGGCGCTGAGCTGATGCTCATTTGCATATTTGACCTAATTGTCCCTCTAGCCCTGATAGAAATAGTGTATCTCATCCCTTCGGGAGCTATTCTTAACTCCCTAGTGACTTCCTCCATTCTGATTTTGGAGTGGGTCGGTGGGCGGTGTCTGTGTGGAGGTTCTTGCTTCCCATCAGGGACGGGCACTAGCTCTGCGAGTATCTCCTCTCTCTCTCACCCAGACCCATTTTATAGACAAGGAAGTCAACGCAGAAGTGTGCTAGCTTGCCCAGTCCGTTCTCAGTGTTACAGGTCACCACACACTTAGCTTAAAGCAGCAGAAACCGATGTCGGCTCCTCCGTGCTCAGCCCAGCTCCCGCAGGCATCCCATGTCAGGCAGGCGAGGTCTCCTGGGGCCCGGCTCCCCGGCTCGTGCAGGTGGCTGGCAGCACTCGGCCCCTTGCAGCTGGGGATGAGGTGTCCAGTCGGCCATCGTCGGAGGGTCTGGGCAGCTCCCAGAGGCTGCCGCCCGTTCTTCTACGTGGCCCTCTCCCCTGCAAGGCAGGTGCTTCTTCAGGACCGGCAGGGGCACCTCTCACTCACTCTGTCTCCAGCCTTTAGAGGCCATTTAAAGGGCCCACCTGACAGTCTCTCCTCCGGTTATCCCATCACATTCAGGGGTCCTGCCCACACTCGGAGGGCCGTGTGGGGCAAGTACATGGGGTGGAGATCTGGGTCCATCTTAGGGTTCCGCCTCACAGGGCCCACCTTGACTGTAGACCTTACGCTCTTTCATTCATCTTCTCGGTCATGTAAGGGTAAGATATATCTGCGTGTTAACAATAACGAATGGCTAGACAGGGCCCTGGGCTTTGGAAATGCTGACTGTAGTCTGTTCTTCACCATGCCCCAGTGCCTGGAGGCAGCGAGCCCTTCATGTCGCAAGGCCCGATGCCCACGAGCAGTATGCAGGACATGTACAACCAGAGTCCCTCCGGGGCCATGTCCAGCCTGGGCATGGGGCAGCGGCAGCCGTTCCCCTACGGAGCCACCTACGACCGGAGGTGAGTGTCCTTCGGGCAAAGATGAAACCGTTCACTGGAAACGGTGCCCTCAGCACACACTCCTGAGCCCTGGCGGCGATGGTCACACAGTGTCCGTGCTCCTGTGGGTCCAGGCACAGCCCGTGGGTGTGTGTGTGTGGGGGTGTGTGTGTGTGTGTGGGCTGATGATCAGAAGGGCAGCAGTTGTCCTGGGACATACATTCCTTTTGTTGTTGTTAATCCTCGCCAGAGGATATTTTTCCATTGATTTTTTTAGAGAAAGGGGAAGGGAAGGAGGCACGGAGGGAGGGAAGGAAGGAGGGAGGAGGAAAGAGAGGAGAGAGAAACATTGATCATATTGATCAGCTGCTTCCCGCATATGCCCCAACTAGGGCTGGGGCTCGAACTTGAAACCCAGGTACGTGCCTTTGGCCAGGAATCGAACCTGGGACCACTTGGTGCACAGGCCAAGGCTCTAACCATTGAGTAACACTGATCAGGGCATGGGACATATATTCTTAAGGGAACCAAAGCAAATACAGGAAGAAGGCTGTGTAGCTTAGGTTTACTAGTAGAAGTCATTTTGGTTCTACTGCATTAGAGAGGGGCTTACCTCATTGCTGAGTTTTCTCTTCTACAAAATTACTTGCTCAGCTTAAATTTTATCTGTGTCAATTATATTTTTTTCTCTAAACTATAAGCTTCCTTCTAGATATCAATGCAAAAATTCCCGTGTCTGTTTTACATGTGATAGTCTAAAAGTTCATTTATTTTCTGTCTTATTCACTGACCAGTTTAGGAATATATTCAGTTTAATTATTATATTTCTTACAAGATCAATATGCTAACTAAACCAGTTAATTTTTTTAAACTTCAAATTTTTGGGGGGTTTTTTAAACATGCTATTTTTATGGTATTTATAATTTCTTAGTATTAGCTGAAAAATAAATGTATTGCTCATTCCCATTTTAAGATTGAATAGCAATACATTTAAATAAGCCCTGTTATTTTCTGTAGCCTTTTATAATTGTAGGGCTTTGAAATTTTGAGCACTAATATCCATACAGTTATTAGCTAACTCAGTACCATTTGCATTAATTGTGACGTGTACCTTTAAAAATGAGCATTTCTTCTTCGAAATGAGAAAGGGAGAAGTAGAGCTAGTTTCCATTATTGTAGGTCCATGTCCTAGTCCTCTGCTGGGACTCTTGGGCTCTGTGCTGCTGCTTCCTCTCGTGTGTACCCACAGCACAGCCCTGTATGGCACTCCCAGGGCATCAGTGGGTGGGCGGGGCCTCGACTCAAAGGCAGAGGGTGCTGCCCCGCCAGCTGGGACTCCTCACACCTGCTGCCCAGGAGATGGGCAGCGGTCCCAGGATGGGTGTTCCCGTACTTTTGCTGAGAGTGCATCGGCAGCTGCTCGGACTGCCTCTGCCGGAAGGTGCGAGTGAGGGAAGAAAAGCTGTTGAGTACAGAGTTTCGGGAAATAGACTGTTCCTTTCTCCCGGGGCCTGAGGTCCTTTGTAAAGGAAGTTTTCTTTGGATGCCTCATTCCAGGCATGAACCCTACGGGCAGCAGTACCCGGGCCAAGGCCCACCCTCAGGACAGCCGCCGTACGGAGGACACCAGCCGGGCCTGTACCCGCAGCAGCCGGTGAGTGGTGAGTGGGCGTGCCCTGGTGCCTTCTGGTTGAGACGCAGACGCCTGTCACTGCGGAGAGTTCTAGCAAGTATAACCAAAATGATTAGCATTTGTTGAGCAATCACGATGCCATTTGTTTGTGCTAGAACATAGTCGCAGATTTGGAAGCCAGCAAATTAGAAACAGCCCTTGATGTAGGATATCCCAAAACGAGTATAATGTGTTAGAAGAAGTTAAGGCCAGGCACCCATGTAAATAGTAACAAGCCCAGCTTAAGTCTATTTTAAACGTCTGTGTGTACTTAAACATCAAACGCCATGTTAGACCAGAAGTATGTGAATATGTTTTAAAGAGGACATGTAGGAAAAAACAACTGAAATATTGCCTACTAAGTGGAAGTTGGTTGGCTGTTTAAAGAGCAGACAGTAACTGGCTGTACATTTGACGGTTGGATAGGTTTTGCTGGTCCTCGTAGCCCAGAGGCTGAGCTGTGAGGGAACTTCCACACACTCCAAGGCCTACGATCGTGTGTAAAATGGGGGCTAAACACGTATTTAATTTTACCGGCGCGTGCATCTACAGTGGGCTGTGTTATTAAACCAACTGATCAGAAGGGTTTTCAAATGAGGTCCAAGTTCAGTTCCCATGTCGGCATCTCACTCACTGCATCAGGAGACGCCACCCCGACCAGGAGCTGAGGAACGGGCTGCGCCCAGCCTGTCCTGGACCAGCCGGAAGTTGGGGAGCGGGCCAAGGAGTGTCGGGTGTCAGGGCGGCACAGGTCCCGTCTGAGGAGCCAGATCCTTTGGGGAGGCTTTTCTGTAGAGTCAGGCCTAAGGGCTTGTTGACCCAGGCCCCTCTCAGGGTGGCCCTCGGAATATCCTTCTCCCCGCTGGGTCCCCTCAGCGCCACTCCAGGCGCCTGTTCCCACAAACCAAGCAATGACACAAACGGGAGGTCCGTGGGTGCTGGCCTGGGGGTGGGGGTGCAGCACTGAAACGAGACGTAGATCGTTAGTCCTCAGTGACGCGAGCTTCCCGGGCCCACTTCGGAGTGAGCGTCCGCCCGGCGATGACTTTTGCATGAGGGGAGGGTGTGGTTATTCCTGGAAAAGCACGTGAGTGCCACTTGCCTTTGTGTGAATTGCAGAACTACAAGCGCCACATGGACGGCATGTACGGTCCTCCCGCCAAGCGCCACGAGGGGGACATGTACAGCGTGCAGTACGGCAGCCAGCAGCCCGAGATGTACAACCAGTACGGCAGCTCCTACTCCGGGCCCGAGCGCAGGCCCCTGCAGGGCCAGTACGCGTACCCCTACGGCAGAGAGCGGGTGCAGGGCCCGGGGCAGATGCCGCCGCACGGCATCCCCCCGCAAATGATGGGCGGCCCCCTGCAGCCGGCCTCCGGGGAAGGGCCGCAGCAGAGCCTGTGGGCGGCTCGGAATGATATGCCTTACCCCTACCAGGGCAGGCAGGGCCCCGGCGGCCCCGCCCAGGCCCCCCCCTACCCAGGCATGAGCCGCACGGATGACATGATGGTCCCTGATCAGAGGATAAATCACGAGAGCCAGTGGCCTTCTCACGTCAGCCAGCGTCAGCCTTACATGTCCTCCTCGGCCTCCATGCAGCCCATCACGCGCCCGCCTCAGTCGTCCTACCAGACGCCGCCGTCACTGCCAAACCACATCTCCCGAGCGCCCAGCCCTGCCTCCTTCCCGCGCGCCCTGGAGAGCCGCATGTCCCCCAGCAAGTCCCCCTTCCTGCCCTCTATGAAGATGCAGAAGGTCATGCCCACCGTCCCCGCACCCCAGGTCACGGGGCCACCCCCCCAGCCGCCCCCGATCAGAAGGGAGATCACCTTCCCTCCTGGCTCCGTGGAAGCGTCCCAGCCGGTCTTGAAACAGAGGCGGAAGATTACCTCGAAGGACATCGGTAAGCACCCCAGCCTCTGCTCCCAAGGGAAGTCCCGTGTGGCCAGAATTCAAATTTTAGTTCAGATGTTCTTCCTGTTGATCTCAAAGGAGTGGAATGCCTCTGAGTACATACTGTCAGGTCTCAGAGAGGAACAGTAGTTAGAGGTAATTCACTCATCTGACCTGAAGCAGTGCCAGGGGAAAGCCTAGATTACGAGCGTGTTTTCCACGGCAGTGGTGCTGTGTGAGAGGTGGCTCGGTGAGAACCGGGGGATCCCCAGTGGCTGGGGACTAGCTTCTGGCCGAAAGATCTGACCTAAACCAAGGGCTTTCTCTCCGCACCGCGTGCTTAGAACGGCTGTGCGGCCTGAAGGCAGAGTGGGCGGTGGGCTCCCTGGGCGAGCGGAAGCCTGGAGGTGATAAGTAGGAAGATAGGGATTGCCATCTGTGGGTCCGAGTACCGGGAGGGCGCTGGACACGGCCAGGGGCTGCTTCAGTTATCACTGATGGGCTCGTTGGTCCTGCTGGGGGCCTTCTGAACAGGAAGGAGGCACCCCACTGTCGGAGTACACACCGTTTGTCCACATTTGTTCTTAAGCTCTTTCAGTACAGCAAAGGGAACGAAAGATCTTGATTATACTAAAAGATTCTTTTCAAAAATCTCAAAATCACCTGGCATGAAATCATATTCAATGATTAGAAAAATGTTAAAGATGGTTCCACTCACTGGACTGTAAGGACCTGTAGAGCAAGGGGTGCGGGAGGTGAGAGGAGATACACACAGAGCACAGTTTATATATGGAAATAGAGGTAAAAATATACACATGTATTTGTGTGTGTGTACGTTTAAATAAATATTTAAGTTTATGTGAAATTTCTTAGTACGTTATACCAGTATTTGTCTGTAGTCCAGAGAAATTTGTTCCTCATTTTAAAAAGGAAGCTTGCTTTTTCTGTGACAAAATTAATACGTGCCTATCTTAGAAAAATTGAAAAGTAAACGACATTAAAATAAAGGTGGAAACCCACAGTCCCCTCCCGACGTGAGGCTGCTGTGGCACCTGGCGTGGCTGTGGCGAGTTCTGGCCGGGCAGGTCCACCCACACCACGTGCCCTCACGGTTCCTGAGAGGCCCCCCTGAAACCCACAGATGGCCTCTTTTCCCAGCCCGCTATGGCAAAGCCTGGGTGTGTCTTACCACATGGCTCTGTCTTCCCAGTGACAGGCACGGGGAGGACAGAAGTGCAGCTCTCTCTTTCCCATCCCCCGGCTCAGGCTCAGCTCCTGAAAAATCTGGACCATCAAAGCGCTGGTGCTGTCCACAGCGTGTCCCTGAGGGCCAGAGCTGAGAAACAGGACGGCACGGGAAAGCGAGGACTTTGGTTGGGGTTTAGGTTTGGCTTACACTCTGCATACCTGCCAGCCTTCCACAGACCCCATGTTGAGACAGTTGTGAATGGAGCAGGCAGCAGTGACAAGTAGCATCGTTTGGTTTCCTCAGTTATCGGAACTGATGCTTCGGTTAGGGGGTAAAAGAAAAAAGCGGAGCTGTGCTGAAGAAGCACGTGGGCTCCTGTTTCACCAGCAAAGCACAGGCCTTAAAGGCCAACGTGTCTCAGTGCAGCCATCGCCTCGCTTCAAATCTGGAAGTGATCGTGTCCCACAGTCCCTCAGAACGGTTATTCACAGCCGTCCTCACCACCGTCTCTTTCCTCTTATTCTTCGTTATTCCCTGCTCTTTCGTGCATGGCGTTAATACTGATCGCATCCTGTCCTCTCCCCGTTTTAGTTACCCCGGAGGCGTGGCGTGTGATGATGTCTCTGAAGTCCGGTCTCTTGGCTGAAAGCACTTGGGCCTTGGACACTATAAACATCCTCCTGTATGACGACAGCACGGTCGCTACGTTCAATCTCTCCCAGGTGAGCCAGCACCAGTGAAGCCGAGGACCGAGGCAGAGCACGCAAACCAAGGGGCACTCGATGCTGCTTCACTAATGCTGGCGCGCGGCGCCTGGCCCTCTGTATCACCGCCGTCGGCCAGTGTGTGGCTGCCTCTGAGAATTCAGTGCAGAATGACAATTCATTTCGGTCTGTCTGTGAATTTACACATGCCTATGTCTCCTAAGAACACCATGACCGTGTGCGTGCGTGCGCGTGTGCATGGGCTGGATGATAGCAGTAAAATTAGGGTGCTGTTTAGAATGAATGGTAGCAGCCCAGTGTGAATGAACTCAGATCCACACAGAGTTATGTCCGTTGTCGGTAATGGGAATGCAGTGGGTTGCCATGGAGTGTCACGCTTCTTTCCAAAGGGACCTCACCTTTCTCTTAACTGAAAACTTTTTTAAAAGGAAAACCAAAGAGAAATTTTGTATTTAGAAGATATATAGTACACCGTTGACACTTGAACAATGCAGGGGTGACAGGTACCCCCACCCAATCAAAAAGCTGCACATAACTTTGACTCCCCAGATACATACGTTGTTCCTTAGTTTCCATGGGGGTTGGATTCCAGGACACCCCCCACCCCCCCATGAATATCCAAGTCCGCGGATGCCCAAGTCCCTACATAAAACAGTGCAGATCAACGCATACAGCCAGCCCTCCACGTCCACAGGCTGTACAAGTAGAGAAGAGGGTTTAATGGGTCCCCATGTGCCCGTCCTTCAGCTGAAATAGTCATGAACTCCTGGCCACGCCCCTCCAGGTTGTTGACACCCTCCTTTAAAAGCCCGGGACCCGGAGCTGACAGCCCTCCTCTGCGCAGCGCTAGGTTTAGAGGAGATTCCAGCATAACAGCTTGCAGAGCGAGGGAGCTGAGGGTTAGGAGAAACGCCCAAGGGTCCCTTCGCTGCGGACTTTTAAAGAAATCTTCAGAAACGAACATGAGAAAGGGGTATTTTCCCTACTGTGTGTGAACAACTCTCTGCTTTTGGTGAAAAGGCCCAAACATGTAATTCCTTGCTTCTATTGAAATAGGACCAGAACCTCCCTCTCTCTCTCTCCTAAGTGTTCATTGTAGCCCTGAAAGGCAGTTTCTCAGGTGATAGGGGGTGTACGAATAAGGTCATAAACATTACATGAAGTTCGTTTCAACTGAAAATAAGTATTAAGATGTGTGTCCTTTGCTAGAGTGATTCGCTGTCTCCTGTGGGAGGTGAGGTCCTGTGGGCCCACCTTTCAGGCAGGTCTGCTTTAGCCCCTGCCCTGCCCTTGGGGGGTGGGGGGGGGTACCCCACACCTGTGCTCGGGACATCCTGCCTGTGCCCTGGAGGCGGTGCCTTCTGGTTGCTCCCCGAGTCCCCTTACATAATAATCATGCTACACCGGAAGCTGACAGCAGCTAGGAAAGTGGCTGCCTTGCACACATTTTCACTGAAGAATCCTTTCTTACTTAGGATGCTTTATCGTCCCCAAGCACGCCAGTGGGACTCAGGGAGGGGCGCTGAGCGGGTGCTAATTGGGGAGGATGTTGCTTTTCTTGGTACTACCTTATGAGCTACTACGTTACTAAAAATATCTCTCGAAAAGAATAAATCAGCATGACCTACGGGGCCTGGGACAAAAATAACCATCCAGTTTGATGACGATAACAGTAAAAACCCAGGCAGGCAGCGTCTCATAAAACAACGGGGCAGGCTCACTTCCCCGCTCTTGTAGTAATGAATGCATTGTGTTTAAGCGCGGGGAGAGGAGGAATCTTAGAAAAATGAAGAAAACAGTTAAGTTTTCATGTCGATAGTGCAGGAGAGTAAGCAAGACATAAGAAACGTGGCAAATACCGGTTTAGTTAATAATAGAACTTCAGCAAGACAGTAGTAACGGGTAAGTAGTTTGGGCCTGGCCAGACATGCAGTGAATCCTGGGAGAGTTTTCCCAGACTTTGGCTAGCTATTAGGGCTTACCTGGGTCGCAGGCCTAGCCGATGTCATGACATTGAGCCTGTTCTTGGTCTCTTTCTCCTTCTCTGCAGTTGTCCGGATTTCTGGAACTTTTAGTCGAGTACTTTAGGAAATGCCTGATTGACATTTTTGGAATTCTTATGGAATATGAAGTGGGAGACCCCAGCCAAAAAGCACTTGACCACAACGCAGTGAAGAAAGATGAGGGCCAGGCCTGGGCCGACGAGTGTGGGAGAGAGGAGGAAGCTGCGGAATGCATGGAGGAGGACGAGGAGGAGGAAGAGGAGGAGGAGGCAGAGGAAGAAGATGGTGCAAAGGCCGAGGCTGAGGCCGAGGAGAAGGGCAGCGCGGCCTTGAGCCCCTCCGACGCCGTGTCCGAGCCAAAGGAGAAGCCCAGGCAAGCCAGCAAGTTCGACAAGCTGCCCATCAAGATCGTCAAAAAGAACAACCTGTTCGTGGTCGACCGCTCCGACAGGCTGGGCCGCGTGCAGGAGTTCAGCAGCGGGCTCCTGCACTGGCAGCTGGGCGGCGGGGACACCACGGAGCACATCCAGACGCACTTCGAGAGCAAGATGGAGATCCCTCCGCGCAGGCGGCCGCCTCCCGCTCCGAGCGCCGCGGGCCCCAAGAAGGAGCTGGAGGGCAAGGGGGAGCTGGAGGAGCAGCCCGAGAAGAGCATCATTGCGACCATCGACGACGTCCTGTCCGCGCGGCCAGGGGCGCTGCCGGAGGACGCAAACCCCGGAGCCCAGCCGGACAGCGGCAAGTTCCCCTTCGGCATCCACCAGGCCCGGAGCCACCGCAACATCAAGCTGCTGGAGGACGAGCCGCGCAGCCGCGACGAGACGCCGCTCTGCACCGTGGCGCACTGGCAGGACTCCCTGGCCAAGCGCTGCATCTGCGTGTCCAACATCGTCCGCAGCCTGTCCTTCGTGCCTGGCAACGACGCCGAGATGTCCAAACACCCGGGCCTGGTGCTGATCCTGGGGAAGCTCATCCTCCTGCACCACGAGCACCCGGAGCGGAAGCGGGCGCCGCAGACCTACGAGAAGGAGGAGGACGAGGACAAGGGGGTGGCCTGCAGCAAAGACGAGTGGTGGTGGGACTGCCTCGAGGTCTTACGGGATAACACGCTGGTCACGTTGGCCAACATTTCCGGGCAGCTGGACTTGTCTGCGTACACGGAGAGCATCTGCTTGCCCATCCTGGACGGCTTGCTGCACTGGATGGTGTGCCCCTCCGCGGAGGCGCAAGACCCCTTCCCCACGGTGGGACCCAACTCCGTGCTGTCGCCGCAGAGACTCGTGCTGGAGACCCTCTGTAAACTCAGCATCCAGGACAATAACGTGGACCTGATCCTGGCCACGCCTCCGTTCAGCCGGCAGGAGAAGTTCTACGCTACGTTAGTTAGGTACGTGGGGGATCGCAAAAACCCGGTCTGTCGAGAAATGTCCATGGCGCTCTTGTCGAACCTGGCCCAAGGGGACACGCTGGCCGCGAGGGCCATAGCTGTGCAGAAGGGGAGCATCGGGAACTTGATAAGCTTCCTGGAGGACGGGGTGACCATGGCCCAGTACCAGCAGAGCCAGCACAGCCTCATGCACATGCAGCCGCCGCCGCTGGAGCCGCCCAGCGTGGACATGATGTGCCGCGCGGCCAAGGCGCTGCTGGCCATGGCCCGCGTGGACGAGAACCGCTCCGAGTTCCTGCTGCACGAGGGCCGGCTGCTGGACATCTCCATCTCGGCCGTGCTGAACTCGCTGGTGGCGTCCGTCATCTGTGACGTTCTGTTTCAGATCGGGCAGTTATGACCCCGGTGAGGAGGCCGCACGTGTGAGTGACGACTGAGGCTCCGTACACCCGGCTGTTTTCTGTTCTGTTTCTCCAGCGCAGGAAGAAGGAGAAGAAGACGTGTGCTCCTCTGCCCCGTTCATCTTCACCAATTGGGAATTAAAGAGATAATTAATTCGAACAGCGATGAAATTAATATTTGCTCTCTGTGTGTATAAGTACATCTGTTGGGTTCTATAATTTTTTTTTTTAACCAAAGTTGCTGTCCAGTGCATTCAGAGGTCACTTTTTGTTTTTCACAGATTTTCTTTTTGATGTTCTTTCTTTTCCATGTTGTATTGCATTTTTGGGGGAAGCAAACTGACTTTAAAGAAAAAAGTTGTGGCAAAAGATTGCTGAGATGGGAGAAACGTTCGCCACACTGAGGCGAAAAGGTGAAAACCCATCCCTCCCCAGGCGTGGTGTCCTCCACATAATGAAATAAAGCCGTCCCATCACCCAAAGCTCTGTGCAATAGAAACTGCTAGAAGGGTAGGTCTCGGGGCTCAAGGAGGCGTGTCAGTCAGTAGTCAGACTAGGAAGGATACTGGTTTCTCCACAGGAAAATGGTTCCCTTAGGCTAGGAGCAGTACTAATGGGTTTTTTTAAGTTAAGGTTGAAAATACGTACCTGACAACGATCAATGGAAATTGCTTCCTCACCACTACGTCATGTCTGCTGTCTGTCTTTGACCTTCCACATGACAGTTCTTCACAATTCCTTTAATCATTTTTTAAATATTTTTTTTTACCGCCTATGGGCTGTGATGTATATAGAAGTTGTACATTAAACATACCCTCATTTTTTTTCTTTTTTCTTTTTTTTTTTTTTTTTTTTTTTAGTACAAAGTTTTTAGTTTCTTTTTCATGATGTGGTAACTACAAAGTGATGGTAGATTTTAAATAATTTTTATTTTTATTTTATATATTTTTTCATTAGGGCCATATCTCCAAAAAAAAAGAAAAAATACAAAAACAAAAAAAAAGAGGGTAATGTACAAGTTTCTGTATGTATAAAGTCATGCTCTATTTCGGGAGAGCAGCTGATCACCATTTGCTTCATGAATCAAGGTGTGGAAATGGTTGCGTACGGATTGATTTAGAAAATGGTCACCAGTACAGACAAAAAAGAGAAAAATACAAATAAAAGGAAGAAATACAACTTCAAAGATTTTTCAGTGACGAGAATCCACATTTGTATTTCAAGATAATGTAGTTTAAAAAAAAAAAGAAAAAAATCTTGATGTAAATTCCTCCTTTTCCTCTGGCTTAATGAATATCATTTATTCAGTATAAAATCTTTATATGTTCCACATGTTAAGAATAAATGTACATTAAATCTTGTTAAGCACTGTGATGGGTGTTCTTGAATACTGTTCTAGTTTCCTTGAAGTGGTTTCCCGGTAACCCGGTCATTTATCAGATATAGGGGAATACAGCCGTGTACTAACCAAGTCACTCGTCACCAAACCGTGAGGTCGGAAGGGACCCTTAGGGGTTACCGACTAGAGTGGGGAGCAACAGTTTGACTTTCTCAAATTATTTAGCTGGTTAGCCTTTGTTTGAAGCAATCAACTCTAACGCCATGGAGGTCTGAGACTTTGCAGAGTACACGGGCGGTGGCTGCTGGCCCGTGAGGCGAGGCCTCGAGAGCTCTCCGGCCTGAGCGAGACTGCCTTTTACTAACCCGTCTTAATTTTAACCAGAGTTCGATCTATTCCGTGTTTCTTCTGTGTGCCTCAGAGTTATTTTGCATTTAGTTTACTCCACCGTGTATAATATTTATATTGTGCAATGTTAAAAAGAATATGTTCTATTGTATGTGGTGTACATAGTGCAAAGTGATTATTTCTATTTCAGGGCATATTAATATTCTCATATTCCTTCCTACCTGGTGCACAGTAGCTTTTTAATACTAGTCGTTTCTAATTTAAACGTTTCCTTCCTGGGTCATTGACTGTTATTGTGTCGCAATCACTCTGAAACTGCTGCAGAATGAAGCTGTCAGTGGGCACCCTCTTAAGTCTACCTCTTCACACACCCTCCCGGCACCGCATACCAAACTCCGAGTCCTCCGCCAGGCCTATGGTCCGGGCGCCTGTCACTCATGGTCACCCTGGGAAGAGTTAGGCAAGAGTTCACAGTTCTAATCCGAGTGAGATGTGACTCTCGAGTGAGTGTGTCACAGGAAAAACTTTTCTGCAAGCAGTCTCATCCATCAGCGCCCACATCACTTAGTCTTCTTACATAGCAATCAGCCAAATGTGTGGTGAATTAAAAACCCATTCATAACCTACTTGAAATACATCTGCTTGCTAAGAACAGATTTTAGAGCTCCAAGCTTCAAATACAGAGATTTGTAAGAGGGGATTCAATATTATTAGAACTTCTCTCTTATAGAGTATGAATAAAAGGTGTATACAAACTTCAAAGTCTAGTATCCCAATTCATTTGTCCATCAAAAGAGTAAAATCATTACAGAAGACTGTTGTGCTCACGGTTGAGTTGTACTCGGTACCTAGAGTCCGACCATTGAGCGACACGTGTCTGCATACTGACATGACCGTGACCTCTAGAGTAATCCAGGAAGGCTAGCACCCTTCCTACCTTCTCTCTCCGGAGTCAAGACAACCAGCCCCTGGAGGACTCAGCCCGCCTGAGATCATCTCGCCTACAAACTGAGTTACTCTCTGTCCTAAAAATTAGTTGTTGTCCTTTTCCTATGAGGCTCTTCAGAAACTCACAGGATGCCCATGCTTCAAATGTGTACAAAAAAAGGTGAAAATAAAGGTGCAAAGAAAGTTTAGTATTTTGGAATGGTGCCATGAAGTTGAGTCTGTTGGTATCGGAGTGAATTTTTTTAATGTCACACAAAAGCTATTATTGGGTGGCATGTTCTCAAAAACTATTCAAATGTTTTGTCTGAGGTTGAGAATGGCATAGAAACCATTTTTACTGGTGAATGTGGCCTATTCAAAAACTAGTTCAGCTGTTTTTTAAAAGTTAGAACAGAATGATTTTTTTAAAGGTGGGGGTGAACCGCTTGAAGACACAATGTAAGCTACTAACTGCCTCTTTTATGAAAAGAAGGTGACGGTTGCCCTGAAATCCACCCATTTAAAAACAGTTGGAAATCTTCCGTATCTTAGCAAACCCCAGGTACCGGTTCCCGTGTGTTCACCTTAAAGGAAGCAGGGAAGTGGTGTAAGTGAGCCAGACAGCCCATTTCTTCTCGCTGACTTTGCTGTGTGGAGAGCTGAGGCCCAGCTCCCTGACCGTCCTTGCCCCCGCCCCACCCCCACCCCACTCCACCCCTCCGGAACATCATAGATGAACTTTTTAAATCGCCAAATAGACACGTGTGGTCTGCAGCCCACTGGCATGTCCCAGTATTAGTGCAGCAGAGATGTATTGAGCACATACTATGTGCCAAGCTGTGTTCTAGGCGCTGAGGCATCGTTAATGAACAAGGACCCCATTATAATTACGTTCTCGTCTTTCCTGTCAATTATAGAAATAAACGAATCTTCCGGATAGAGTGTTCGTGCGTTGAGAACACCTAGTATAATTAACTTGTTGACTAAGAAAGAAGGTGAACCTGGGTGTGGGGAGAAGAGGGTTAGGGTTAGGGTTAGGCTGAGAAGTCAAGGGCATCTAGGGAGATCCCAGGCTGTGGCCTGACTGTGAGCTCAGCCGTGTGGACAGATGGTCTCCAAGGTCCCGTCCACCCTGACAGGTGGACTCTGGGGCTTCAGGTCTCTTCCTGCTCATCTTCAAGTGAGGGGCTGTGTGTTCAAAGTGGGGGGGAAGACAGAGACAGGACCCTGGATCCCAGCTTACATGATAAGCCCTTGGAAATCCAGGAATTGACTGAAACTGCACGGAGACCTTATTCAATACCATGACGGGCCCCTCTCCAGTCACGGGGCTTCGTGCTCTGCCTGATTTCCAGTCCTGCGTCTGGTGGCGACCACGTCCTGCAGTCCTTTCAAATGCCAGTCAATCTAGCAAGTTAACTTGGGGACTTAAATACAGGAAACCCCGAGGGGAAGTTGGGGGAAGGCCATCAACTGTGTCCAAAACTACAAGACTCAGTTTTCCTTTGTCCTGAATTTGGTTTTAGGGAGTTGAAGTTTTACCCCAGCTTTTTCCAAAGTAAATTCTAAGAAGCGTAAGCGCTCTCACAAAGCAATCGCCTCACGTGTCCTCTAGGCCACCGATAACCCACGTGGTAGATTGAAGACTGAGGAATCCTGCAGAAAAGAAGCCTGTGTCTCAAGCATTTCCTGACTTCGTAACCGGGGAACCCTTTTATTTTGAAACCCTGTAAACCTACTGCGAGCTTTGAAGTACCTGCACTGGCCGCAGATCTTGCCTGACTTCCAAACCACGCTCCCTGTGTACGTATCCACAGTGTATTCTAATGCCTTAAACTGAAACAGAGACAGCCTCACTGACGTTCTGGAACCCTCTGTCCGTGTCCCCATAGACTTCAGCAAGTTTCTGAATTTCTCTGAACCTCAGTTTCCTCACCTGTGATATGGGGGTAATGCCTGCCTTAGGGTAGGTGAGGATTAAATACGATCTATAATAATAAAAGTGTAATATGCTAATTAGACCGGACGTCCTTCCAGACATCCTTCCTTCTGGACAAAGCCGCAGCGGGCCGGGGCCAAGGCCCTTGCACAAATTTCGCGCATCAGGCCTCTAGTAATTATATAAAGGCCTTGTAACCTCAGTGATCGCTCTTCGCTAATCCTAAACATAACGTGTGCACATGCACTCTTCCTTTGCTGTGCACCCTAACATGTATTTCATGCCATTAAATCTGGCCTAAGAATATCTGACCATTTCATAACCAGTCACACATCTCACGTGACCGTTGTTTTGGTTTTCTATTAAAAGCCGTGAAGGCTCAGTCTATGGATTGCCTGTGCTTCGTGCCCTGGGCACAGTTTCTGCAGAATTTCTCGACTGAATGTCAGGTTTGGACGCTGGGCACCCACAGCTGGCGGGAGGGCTCCCCTTTAATTTTGTGCACCCTCCGAAGGAAAAAAACGTGGCCAGCAACACGTTTCCAGGGTCAAACACGCCGATCGGTGTTTTGTCTAGTCCTTTCCCTCTGATGCGCTCAGCAGAGCTTCCCAGGGGACAGGGCTGGTCCCCACCGTGGCTGGCGAGGGGCCACATTCCTGGGGGCAGGGCAGGTGGCTTCCGGGTGCTTATTTACGAGGAAGCTTACGTTCAGGTAAATAATGAAACCAGCCCTCATTTCCGCATAAACTGGTGTTTCGCTGGCCCAGAATCTCTCTGTTCTACAAACTGTGCGTTTTTCCAAAGGCTTAAGGAACCTAGACGTGGAGCCCGCTCTTAAAGAGGCCCCTGTTCAAAGAAAGCAGTCCTTCCGGCAGCACCGGCAGCATCCCACGCTGCGTCCGGGTAAGTGGCGACCGTGTGTGGATGTGGTTTGCCCTTGGAGTGGGCATGACCTCCAGGCCTGTGTTTTCCTAGGGTTCCGCGAAAGCTTCCGGCTCGCGGGCTCTTAGGATATTCTGCCTGAGCAATGGCCCCTTGGGTGTCCCTGCTAGACAACATTTAAGATTCTACTTTTTTTTCTTTTCTGTGTCACTTCTCAGTCACCCCGTGTGACTCGAAAGACACCTGAGGCGTGAGAAGTGACAAGGGACAGGCGGGGAGGACATAGCTGCTTATGCTGGGAGCATAGCTTTAAAAATGATGGCCGAATACGAGAAATTATGTGTTCCCTGGGGAGGAAAAGGGACATATCTGCTCCATGTTTCAGATGAATACACGTCCAGCGTGACTTTTGAGATGTCCCCTCAGCACAGCGCTTGTTTTGCTGTTCGCCTTTTGCACCAAATGGTGTGAGCATATGGCCGGTGCTTGTCTTGGCCGCAGGACCTGGCGGGAGAGGGGACTGATGGCGAGGAGCCGCCGTGATTTACCGGAGGAGTTTCCGTTGCCGAGGGAGGCCTCAGCCAGCTCCTCCCGGCCGGCCCGCCCCCATTTAACATTTGCTGTCTGCGCGGCCGGTGGACACGGGAATGCAGCTGGAACAGCAAACAGAGGAATCTCACCTTGGGGGGCCTTGTTTCCAAAAATTCCATGTGGGCCTAGTTTGGGGCTCGGCGTGCTGAGCCATGGAACTGGGCACGCTGGCGTCTCCCACCCACCGGTCCGGCTCCAGGGGCCGCTGTGACAGGTGAGACGCGCCAGTGCCTGTGCTCCGCTTCAGTCTCAGGCCGTCGGAGAGGCCCGGATTCTCGACTCAGCGGCAGACAAGTGGCCACATCCACTCCCAGGACTGAGAGCTCCTCCCTGCGCCCCCCCCCCACCCCCCTAGCCAGCAAGGGCCCCGGGGTGGGCATGACCCAGGCCTGCACCTGCCCCGGGGGAGCAGACCCAGCAGGGTGCTGCTGCCTCACACCCCACCCAGAACTCCAGGGTCCTCTGGGTACCACAGCCCAGTAAAACAACCCCGGCTCACCTCCACGCCCGTCATCCCTGTCAGCATTATAACATCCTGGGTACAGCCTGCGCCCGCCGTCTAGAATAAAATAGGCGTGTGCCAAACCTCAGCACTTTCTCAATCTGAAAACAAATACTGAGCCCTCACGTGCCTAATGGGGTCAGTGTGATGCCAGGGTGGAGGGGGCAACCTGGGAAGGCTTCCTGTAAGAGACGGCCTGGGTTGGAATGGGGCTGAGAAAGGAGGCGTTCTTCCCCCGGGAGAGTGGAAAGATCCCAGGTGTTCTGAATCTAAAATAAATCGAAACGGCTCAATTACAGGTGTGGAAGTGGGGAGAAGGGCGGTGGGGGCCAAAACCGAGACCGGAGAGGGCAGTCTGCAAGGATCAGACCAACCGCAGCGCCCGGCGTCCCTTCTGAGGAAGTCAGCTTCCGTGGGCTACTGGAAGGTCCAACATGGCAACAGTGTGATCAGCGGTTTAGCAAGACACGGGCACCCAAGGAACGGAACGGGACGTTAAACCATCGGGGCTGCAGTGTTCACGCTCAGAGGGCCTGGGGCTGGGTAGAGCAGGCCTTTGGCTAAAGGATTAGCCCTTTGGCGCCGACCCGGCGGCATTAGGAAGGTGGAATCTAGTGCTGGGGTGGACGTGGGACAGGACAGGGAGCGTCGGATCCTGGCACGAGAATGATGTCACCAGCTGTTGGGCAGGCAAACCAGGGACCCAGCTACAAGCCTCAGGTAGGCAGTCTGCTTGGCCCGAAGACGCCCAGGACCTGCGGATGTGAGGCTGCTGGCGAGGGGATGAAGGCAGCTGCCCACTGCCCGTCAGACAGGAGATCATCTCAGACTGTCCAGGCGCACCCACGGTAAGCACAGGCCTTAAGGCAGCGGAGGAAGAGGGTGTGCAGGAGGTGTGTCTGGGGCGGTGGCTATGATGCTGGTCCTGAAGGTGGGGGAGGGGCTGGGAGCCTGGAATGTGGGCAGCAGCGGGGCTGGAAAGGGTCAGGAAACACTGCCCCCTAGAGCCGTCAGCGGGAAGCACAGCCCTGCCAGCCCGGTTTTAGCCCTGGAGGCCCTGGGTCTGGTCAGCCTTCAGACCAGAACTGAGATGATGTATCTGTAATGTTTTTAAGCCACCGAGTTTGTGGTAGATTGTTACAGGTGTTTGTGGTGCTAGGGAACGCCCCAGGGGAGCTGGGGTCCGGACCAGCACGAAGTGGGGCTGGAGTGAAGACTTACATGCCATCTGCATGGGAAGGGACAAAAGGGTCCCCTGAACAGAGGGCCCTCCGTCCAGCCCGGGAGTGAGCAGGGTCTGTCTGTCCGGGGAGGAACCTTCCCTGGTGGCCACCATGAGCGGCTCTGCTCAGAGCAGGCGACATGCAGACGGGCACCGGGGAGGGCTCAGCCCTGTGAGTGACACTCGTTGATAACGGGGCACGGGGACAGGTGCCACCTTCGAGCGGGAAATAGAGTCCCATCCACATCCATGACTCGAGTCTTCATGAGCCCAGAAAGACCAGAAATGAGGCGGTCCCCTACTGGCAGGAAAACGGGGGGGGGCAGGGCCGAGGGCAGCAGCGGGACAGCTGGCCCTCCTGCCAGGGCCCCGAGCGCTCCCCGCGGGCCTCGGATGCTCAGCACCCCGGGAGGAGCTGCCGTCCCGCCCGGGCCCTTGGTGGCCAAGAGCGCAAACCAGTGTGCGGTCACTGACGCCGACGAGCTCCAGCAGGACCCCGAGGGGCTCACAGAACGAGCAGAAAGAACCAGGCTCAGAAAATGGCCGGGGACCGCGGTAGGCGGCACCCCGGAACCCAGGCCACGCCGACCAGGCCCGGCCCAGCCCTCCCTACCGGAGCCCCGGACATGGGCCCGCGGATGGCGTCCTCAGGGCAGCGCCCACCGTGCCGCCCGTGCTGCTCCGTCGCCCTGAGGGCTGTGCTGTCACCGCCACAAGGGCCGCTGGCGGGCGTGTCACGGGCAGGGGCCCCGGGCACGCTCTCTGTGCTGCTGAGCAGGTGGCTCGGACCAACACGGCTTCTGAGGGCACCGGTGCCCACTGGGAGGGGGTGGGCGGCTCTGGGTGCTCTTGTGTGGGGTTCGGGACTCTGGGTGCAGGTGTGGGCCACAGAGAGAAAGGGCTCCCCAATGGGAGCCAGCCGTTTGGGAGACTCGGGGAGGGCCCCCCTGTGGCAGCGAGTGTGATGCCATCTGAGGGACGCACGGGACCAGGGTGTCGCAGTGCCCACCTGGGAGACAGTGCCCGTAGGGAGATGGTGCCCGCCAGGGAGTCGGTGCCCGCGAGGGAGACCGTGCCCACAGGGAGGAGGTGACCTCCAGGGAGACGGTGCCCACAGGGAGGCAGTGCCCACCAGGGAGACTGTGCCCGCGAGGGAGGAGGTACCCACGAGGGAGACGGTGCCCACAGGGAGGAGGTGACCGCCAGGGAGACGGTGCCCACGGGGAGGCGGTGCCCACCAGGGAGATGGTGCCTGCATGGAGGAGGTGATCTCTGCATGGAGGAGGTGATCTCTGCAGGGAGATGGTGCCCGCAGGGAGGAGGTGATCTCTGCAGGGAGATGGTGCCCGCAGTGAGACAGTGCCCGCAGGGAGGTGGTGCCCGCAGGGAGATGGTGCCTGTGAGGGAGGCAGTGCCCGCAGGGGAGTAGTTGAGAGTGGAGCGAGCGTTGGGAGTCACCAGAGCGCGTCGCCTCAGTGTCCCTGGCAGCTCTGGGGTCTGGCTCCCTGCTCCCACCTTCCTCGGGGAGCCCATCCTCCCGCCTCCCCTCCCGCCGCCTGGCCGGGCAGACCCGAGGGGAGAGGAGGGGTGTGGCTTGTGCGCCTCTTGGGGAGGAGACCGGTGGAAGCAGCTAGAACTTTCCAGAATGGCTTGGAGACGAGGTCAGCGGCCGCGGGCAAGGACAGAGGAGGGGCCGCCGAGGGCCAAGGGCTTGGACGGGCCGTGCTGGGACGAGGAAGAGCAGGCGGCAGTGCCAGGCCTGGGAGAGGAGTGACAGCCCTCCTGCAGGCGCCCTGGGCGGGGGACACTGCTCAAGAGCTGGGGCCCTGCAGGTGGGGGCGGCCGGACAGGTCTGCGCTCTCCTGGCCTGTGCCCAGCGTGCCCAGCAGGGAGCAGCCCTCAGAGGGGCTGGGCTGCAGTGTGTGTGGGGGGGGTGTCCTTCTGGGAGTGAGGTGCCAAGTCTCCTGCATCCCAGCCCTGCCCGGTGGCTCAGTGGTTAGAACGTCAGCCTGTGCACCAAGGGTCACGGGTTCGATTCTAATCAAGGGCACGTACCTAGGTTGCAGGTTGGATCCCTGGCCCTGGTGGGGGTGCATGCGGGAGGCAACCAATCAATGTGTCTCTCACATTTCTCTCCCTCCCTCCCCGCCCCCCCCCCCCCCCCCGTCCCTCCCTTCCTCTCTCTCTAAAAAATCAATGGAAAAATGTTCTCAGGTGCGAATTAACAACACAAACAAAACAGGCCCCTGCATTCCCCTCCACAGAATGGGGACTGATGAAACCCAGCATCTGAAATCAAAGCGAAAAGGGGCCTGTTTTAGAGGCGAGGGAGAGAGGGCGAGGGAGAGGCAGAGCCGGCACGGAGGACACGCGGCATTTGTCAGTCAAACGCAGAGCAACCTTCAAAAGCCACCGGAAGGCAGCCCCTGGCCTTGCCGCTGTGCCTGCTGGGGCTGGCCTGCTGGCCCCAGGCCCCCGGGCGTCCTTCTGGGACCAATTAGCCTTCGGCGGGGGACCGGGGCTGCTGGGCCTTTCCTAGGGGCTCGCTGGTAGATGCTTCACACGGGCACCACTGGAGAGGGCACGAGCCAGCAGAGCAGTGGCTCCCTCCTGGCGACAGGCTGGCTGCTCCATCCGCCTGGCCCGGCAGCTCTGTCCGCATGCTGCCTGCAAGCCGACGGCCTGAGGCCGTTCCCCCCAGGGCCTGTCCTCACAGCACGCACCAGGAGGAGTGGGCCCAGGGGGCCCCCAGCTCAGAGGGGCCCAGGAGGCCCCAGGCCCACTCTCCACATTCACTGGCGGCCTGTGTGTGTCTGCCCTCAGCCAAGGGCGCTGGCCCTGGGGCTTTCTCTGTGTGTAGCAGGAAATGCCACTTCTGGCCGATCTAGCTCAGACGCCACCCGACATCCGTCTCGAACCTTTAACTCTCGCGTCACAGCTGGGGGACCTGGTGCAGTGCCCCTCCCTCCCTCACGCAGGTCTCCCTGGACGGGGGCGGGGGTGCGGGTTACTGAGTCTTCATCCAGCAACATGCTGTGTGTTTAACTCTCTGACTCGCCTTCAACATCCATCCCTTCAGCCCTTCATTCCTGCCTCCCTGGGTCTGCTGGCCATTTGTCTGGTCTCCATGGCAACGGCTCCTCTGATGGTTCCTAAGAGGTCATGGCCTCTGCCTCTTGCCATCCCCCTGCCTGCTCTCACACCCAGCTCTCTTCCCCCAATCACTCCTGTGGTCTGCTTTCACCTCCTCAGACGCACCCCCACCCAGTTCTCTCCTTCTGGGTCCAGGAGGAAGTATCTCCAGGGAGGTCTGCTTGAACCTCTGCTGTTCTGCGCTGGACCCCATCTCCACGGTGGGGTTGGAGTGGGTGGGGTGCTGCGATGCTGGGGGGTGGTGTGGCTGACGGCCTGGGGGACGAGGCTGCTCCAGGCACCGTCTGGGAGGACCTGGGCTGAGGTGATGGCCGGGCAGGATGGGCTCTCCACGCAGCCACGCGTCAGGTGTGTCCCGCACCCACCGGGGGCCGGGCCTGGCACGTTGCTGGAGCAGAGCGGCTCTTTCCCCGCGCAGCCTTTGGGCGGGGCGGGATAGACAAGACATCCAGTTAGATCTGAATTTCAGAGGAACAATCTTCTTTTCTTAGTGTGAGTAGCAGTATTTGTTGTTAACTGGGCATCTTGTATTTTATCTGACAACCCTAAGTAGGAGGGAAAGAAAGCAAATAAACAAATACGGAAATAATATAATCCGCGGCCTGGTGGATGCTGGGAAGAAAAGGGCAGTGCCCTGTGAGAGCGTCCGGGGGTTAGCTGGCGGGTAGAGACCGACTCCTTCACGGGAAGGGGCTCCACATGCAAAGCTGAGGGGAGGGGAGCGCTCCAGGCAGAGCAGAGCCGTGCCGGGCCCTGAGGGGGGACCCCGCCACTCGGGCCAGCAGGCAGGGGTGACCTATTATTACTAATTATCAGTATTAATTTTAAGTATTCGTAATTACTTACTTTTAATTATTGTCATTAATAATTAATAATGTCAGGTCTAATGTGAGTTCTAGACATTGTGTAGAACGCTCTCTCGGTCGCTGAACTGCCCCATTTCTCTTAGTTTTCTGCGAAGAGGCCATTTCCGTGCGGACGGGATGAATGCCATGCCTAACGCACTGGCCGGCACATTCAAAAGTTCTCTTTGCAAAATGAAGCAGCAGAACAGTGTCTGGAATTCATATTTTCCATCACAAGACATCACCGGGGCCTCTCTGCCCAGCCTGAGTGGCCCCAGGGAAGCTGGGAAGCAAACACAGGTGCCCTCGCCGGGACCTGGGCCCCCGCCTCCTTTGCCCTCTCCCCCCACCCCGCCCCGGGCGCGGCACCTGCCGTGGGAGTGGGGCCTGCCCTGGCCTTCGCGGGGGGCCTTCGCAGGGGCCTTCAAGGGACCCAGGCTGCTCATCTGTCCAACGGAATCATAGTAACTCCTGCTGCAGCCAGGGTCCCGTGAAATGATGTCGTGTGAGGCCTGAGGGCCGTGGGAAGGAAGCGAGGCCCCCCATTGTCGCCTCCTTCACCTGGAAGGTGAGCAGAGGGAGTCGGAGTTAAGCCAGTGCCCAGGCTGCTGAGGTGGGAATACTGCCTTCAGCCCAAGGAGGGGAGGAGGGGAGGGGAGGGGAGGGGAGGGGAGGGGAGGGGAGGGGAGGGGAGGGGAGGGGAGGGGAGCTAGCAAACGGCTCGTAAGCAGGGAAGAAGGTGGGTGCAGGGACATGTCTAAGGGGCTTAGCCTGGAAGGCTGCCTGCCATGCACATGATGAAGGGCCTGCACTCCCCCTCCTCCCGTGGGACCGGACTGGGAGCACCCGCCTTTCCTTCCGTGTCGCCCACAGACCTGCTCTTAGGACATGGCGCTCGGGCCCGGCCTGGCCTCAAGTCCGTACTCCACGCCCATTAGCCACCAGCTCGGTTTCCTCTCTGCCACACAGGGACGGGCAGTGCCACCTACGTCATAGAATGGTGGCGTGGGTCCACTGAGATGGCACATGGCTAACATGCTTGGCACAGGGCCTGGAACATGGAAACATTCAGCAGCTGCCAAGGACAAGGCCAACACCACCGTAGGGCACCCACGTGACTGAGGGCGGGGGACTGTGCCTGCTGTCGCTGTGCCTGTGTGTGTGTGTGTGTGTGTGTGTGAGTGTGTGAGTGTGTGTGTGTGTGTGCGCGCGCGCGCGCGTGTGTGTGTGTGTGGGTGTGGGTGGGTGTGTGTGTGTGTGTGAGTGAGTGTGTGTGTGTGTGTGCACACGTGTGTGTGTGTGTGTGCGCGCGCGCGCGCGTGTGTGTGTGCGCGCGCGTGTGTGTGTGTGGGGGGGGGTGTGTGGGTGTGTGTGCGCCTGTGTGTGTGTGTGTGTGTGCGTGTGTGGGTGTGTGTGTGTGTGCATCCATGAGCCACACCACAGCAGTGTCAGGGCCCAAAGTCACCAGCTCCCCGGACCCCTTCCTCCCCAGTTGCTGCTGCCTGACAGTCATGTCAGCAGCTGACCGCTCAGTCAGGCTCTGGCCCTGTTTGTGCTTCTGTGCTCGGTCCTGGGAGTCTCGGTGTGAAGCAGCCCTGTGGGCTGGGGGCCAGGCCTCCACAAGGGGCTGGGGCTGGGACCCCGGGAGGACTTCTGCTTGCAATTCGGGCTGCAGCCGCCGCCCCGGGACGGGGGCGGCACCGGGGGAGAGGGTGGCCTTAGCCTCCTGCTGCACCGCGCCAGGAAACGGCGTTAAGTGAACAGCGCGTCTGCGCCGTGTGCGGCCGCCACCTGTACCGTAACCCTCTCCGACGCGGGAGCGGCACACATAATGAAACATCAGCGCGAAACTTGATTTAAAGTGGCTTTTCATTAAGGGAACAAATGAAGTCTACCCAAACTCGAAAGTATATTCCTTTGGGCCTAATTAAAATACTGAACAAAACACGTGCATGTATTAAATGCAGACGCTCGGCAGCCAGAATTAGCTGCAAAATCTCACTCCAGCCGAGGAGTGCGAAGTGTGTTATTGCCAACACCCCACCCTCTGCCCGGCGACCGCAGTGACGCTGGGACCCGGTGCCTGCCGGGGCGCACGGCTCTGCTGGGAAACACGACCCTCCCCTCCACCTGGCGGCCCCAGGTGAGCCCAGGGCTCCACCCCAGCTGCCCCGGGTCAGAGGAAATTTCCAGGGCAGCCGGAAGCTGTAGAGATCTCCGACCAGGACGGCTTCGGGGGCTCACCTTCTGTGAGCTCCCAGGGCAGGTGACCAGCGCCCCCGGAGGCGTGACCAGAGCTCAGGAAGGGGTGGGCTCCCCACCACCCCAGTGGGCACCAGGGACAGGTACGCCGGGTTAGCCAGAAGGCACCTGGAGAGGACCAGAGTATGTCCGCAAGATGGCCCGAGTCGGGATGAAGGAGCGGTCGGTGGGAAATGCAGCCTGGTCAAGGGCAGGAGTTCATGTGGCATCTACCCTGACCGTCCTGCCCAGCCCTGTGACGGCAGTAAACGGAGGGGTGCACTGGAAACCCAGCGCGGGGCCCCAGGTGGGACCCCAGGCGTCTGCTCTCCAAAGGCCTGGCACAGGCTGGGGGTGGGGAGCGTTTTGGGCAACGTCAGAAGATACCTCGGAGGTGGGGCCACCTGGCCAGCGCGTCCTGTCATGCACCCATGTGTCCCTGCAGCCACCTGGGCCTTGTTGCCAGCACTTCTTAACACTGCCTTCTACACCTGGCAGGGAAATGCCTCCCGACCAGGAGGCCCCGGGCAGGGGAGCCCAGGGGGCGCCTGGAGAAGCGTGTGCGTCACACACGTGCTGCGTCCGTGCATGGGCACAGCTACCGAGAGGTGGACTCTCCAAACAGTGCCTGTGTCGGTGCTGACGGCACCTGGACTGTGACGGGCAAGCCACTCCACCCCTCTCTCCTTCCCTGCGGATGGAGAGACCTATCGTATGAACACCAGGACGGACACGGGACAGGACTCGGGGCCACACGTGAGGTACCATTCCTCCCAGCGGTGAGTACTTCAGTCATCATCATTCCTGTTGAGTGATCATGGATGGGGGGCGTGGACACAAGCCATCTCCGGTCAGTATCCCCACGCCTGTGCGAGTCCGGGTCCCACCCCTGCCCCTGTGTGAGTGGGGATGGGCCGCTGGCCACGTGTAGATTTGGGGTCACCAGGGGTCAACCATCCAGGCACACTGGGCTAGCTGCCCGGGATTGCCCCTTTTAACCAGCCTCTGGCCTCAGTGACGGCACTTGTTCTGCCCTCTAGGTGGCGCTTTGGTGCGCTTCGGAAAGGGCGCCCCTACAAGGGGCACGCCTGCCTCCCCTGGTGGCCCGCAGCCCTCGGGGTGCCCTGGGTGCTCGGCCTGCACGGAGCTGGGCAAAGACAGCAGAGGCCGCGGCGGGGATGGGGGTGCTGGCCCGGGAGGGGCGCACGAAGGTGTGAGAATCCGCATCAGCTGCGCTCCTAGCTGGAAGTGGATCGTGACGACGAGAAACTCGGTTTTGCAAAGTGAAATGTCGCGGATTTTGAGTCTGGAGCCCACCCCTAGCCTTTGGTATTTTCCTCTCTTCATGCTTGGCAGTGTGTGATCCCCGTGTTTCAAAGACAGAGCTTTAAAGGGCCATAAAGCTCCAAAGATTTCAAATAGCTCTTTTAAAAGCACTTTGATGGTTTAAATGCAGACACATGAATTACATATCTCTTAAATTACCCAGGGTTTTAAATCTAAGGGGTGATGTCTTTGGCAAGGAGGACTGGGCTTGGTCTGGTGTGGGGAGTGTTTTAAAAAGCCTGTGTAACCCATTCCGGTTGGTGGTGGGAAGTGAAGAAGGGGCCTTGGTGACGGGTGGACTCCCTGGCCTGGCCCAGGGCAGCCCTCACGCAGAGAAGCCATCCTCCCAGGCTAGGCCAGCAGCACGGCCCCGTCTGACTCCTGAGGCCTCAGGTGTGCTCCTTCGGGAGGACGGCCCCGCCTCTTCCTGCATCCCCACCCAGCTCAGTGGCGGGAGAGTGGATGAATGACACAGAGAACAAAAGGGTGTAGCGATGGCAGCGCCACTCTTGCCAGACCTGCAGCTCGCCCACAGCCTATACTGACAGGCATTTTCAGTCTCCCCAGGTCAAGCCTTTAAGACACCAGGAGGGAAGGGAGCTTGGGATGTGAAAGCTCGGGGTCGGGGCTCCCCGATTTGGCTTCCTGCGCTGTTGCTTGTTTTCTGGGTGACCTCTTTAACTTCCTTTAACTTTCAGTGCTCCCACCTGTAGAACGGGGTCATGTGGCCACTCAGCACTAGGTGGTGAGGATTAAGCTAGATTCATGTCAAACGGCTAGCAAAGGGCCTGGTGCACAGGTGCCTTCAAAATGCTGATTGTGGTGATTGTGATGGTGATGGGGGTGATGATAGTTATAGTGATAGAGGTAATGATGGTGCTGGTGGTGGTGATTGTGGTGATGATGGTGATGGTGGTAATGATGGTGAATATGGTGCTGGTGCTGATGATGGTGATTGTGGTGATGATGGAGATGGTGGTGATGATGGTAATAGTGATGGAGGTGATGATGGTGCTGGTAATGGTGGTGGTGATTGTGGTGATGATGGAGATGGTGGTGATGATGGTAATAGTGATGGAGGTGATGATGGTGCTGGTAATGGTGGTGATGATGATATAATGATGGAGGTGGTGATGGTGATGATGATAGTAGTGATGGTGGTGGTGATGGGAATGGTAGTGATGATGTTGGTAGTGATGGTGATGGTAGTAGTGATGGAAATGATGGTGGTGATAGTGATGGCTGCTGCTGATGGTAGTGAGAGCATATACTGGGGATGATGGTGGTACTGGTGATGGTGGTGATGATGGTGATGATGATATAGTGATGGAGGTGGTGATGGTGATGGAGGTGATGGTGGTGGTGATGGTGGTGGTGATGATGATGATATAGTGATGGAGGTGGTGATGGTGATGGTGGTGACGATGGTAATAGTGATGGAGGTGCTGGTGGTTATGGTGATGGTGGTAATGATGGTGGTGATGATGATATAGTGATGGAAGTAGTGATGGTGATGGTGGTGATGATGGTAATAGTGATGGAGGTGATGGTGGTGGTGATCGTGGTGATGGTGGTGATGATGATATAGTGATGGAGGTGGTGATGGTGATGGTGGTAATGATGATCGATACAGTGATGGAGGTGGTGATGGTGATGATGGTGATGATAATGGTCACCCCTAAAGCTCTTTGAGAAATTGGGTTTCAGTGTTATCACCCCACTTTTGTGGTGAGTGTGCCTACACCACAATCTGTGCCATGAATTTGGTGCACAACACATCTCATCTCATAGTCCTAACTGTTGGTGAACCCCAAGGGCAGGCATTCTGTCCCTCTCCCGGGGTCAGCTCTAGGGCAGAAACCAACCTACCCCGTAGCTATGGCCGCTGGTAGTCTTGCCGGGCGATGGGATCACACTCCTCCCCAACCCCCAGAGCACCTCCTCCTCCCGGCTGAGGGTCACCTGTGATGAGCGGGTGTGCAAGGCCACAGGCGCTCCTGTTCTGCTGGGCACAGGGGAGTTGGCAGCAGAGTTGCCTCAGCCACCAAGGAGGCTTTGGACAGTCAGGCCGTGGGCATGTGCAAAGCTAGAAGAAAGGATGAGCGTTATCTCAACGGGTTTGTAGAGCTAAAAACGAGGGGATGAGATTTCCTAGCAGAGGGGGGTTTGGGGAAGACAGGCCGCAGGGGTACGGTTCTTCCAGAGGCAGAAAATATTGCTGAGCCGGCCCTGTGGACGGGCCATGTCCACTCAGCCAGCTTCCCCCCACCCCCAGGGCTTCCCTGGAGCCCTTCACGCAGACAGAAAGTCCCAGAGCCCCCCCACCCCCCGTCTCCCCCTTCCCAGGAGTCCTCGCCTCCCTCACGCAGCCCTGACTCGACAGGTGCCAGTCCTCTTTATTTAATGTTGATCTTCCCCATTTTACTCGTCCATGGTTGCGGGCCCGGCCCCAATGAGCCTGCGAGACTTACGCTGACTTGCTTCCTCCGCTGTCGCCCAAGGCCCTGAGGAGGCCACGGAGGGCCCCATGTCTGGCATCGCCCACGCGCCCAGCACAGTGGGGGTTGCTCCTGTCCACCGGATAGACAAACGGCCAGTGGCCAGGGGAGGGCCCCTGTCGCTTTCTCGAGGCAGACTCCCGCCTTGTCCTTCCTGACTCCGGTGGCCCAATGCCATGTGCTTGGGGCCATGGTTACGTCCAGGGGGGCCTGGGCAGTGCCAGGCATGCGCCTCAGGTGTTAAATCCATCCCAGGCTCCCGGGGAGCCTCCCCTCCCTGCCTAGAAAACCGTGCTGGTAAGCAATCAATAGTGTTCGATTTTTTGAAACAAATTCCTCACCCGGTCAGTTTTCATTCCAAACCCTGAAATGCTTCAGACCTCCAAGCCCTCCACCTCGGGGCGGCTGGCTAAAGTGCTAACTCTTGATTTCGCTGCGTGATTCATCGTGGGTTTGGGGGCGGCTGGGCGTGGGGCCGGGCCTGGAAAATCCCAGCACAGCGCCAGCATCGCCCTAATCCCGCTCTCTGGCGGCCACGGAGTGCGAGGTGGGGATTGCCGCGCCATAAATCACCTGGCGTTCCGGGTAATCTAATGCATTTTTCAAGCGTTGTTCTCGCCGGTTGGCATGCACGGAACTGCTCGGCTGGCACAAAGTTTGCCATCCATCTTCCTCTCTCCCCTCCCCCTCCCCCCCAGCCCGGCCTCGCCGCCTCCTCCGAACCCTCCTGATATTTTATACATAAACCAGTTTGGATTCATGGCGCATTCCAGCTAGTAAATGCTCTGAAGATTCATCTTGAAGGACCGGCAGCCCAGCCTTGTCGCGTCCCCGCCTCAGGACGAAGAGGGATTTTATGTGGCGTGTTGGCCTGGCGGGTGGATGCTGGCGGGTGGCGGGGTCCGTTACTACCGCGTGTGCTCCTCTGGGGGGGCGGGGGGGCAGACGAGGCCCACAGGGGCCTCAAGGGGGGGGAGCTCAGAAAATGGCCCTCTCCGCCCCCCTCTCATTCCAAGGCCCTCCCAGCAGTGCGCCCGCCCCCTCGACTCCCCGACACCCAGGGAACGAGGATGGGCCCCTGCCTGCGCCCTGCACCAGGGGAAGAGGGGTCGGGACCAAATAGGTTCCCACAGCTGCCGGGAGGGGCCGGCCCCGCCCAAGGGAAGGAGAACGGCGGCTCCATTTGCGGTACAGCGCAGCTCCTAACAGATGCTCCCGGCGAATGTGCTGAGCAGACACCTCGCGGTCATCAATATGCGGGCTGTTTATTGCCTCGTAAACTTGGAAGCCAGTGATATTGTCTCCTAAATCAAGGGCTGTGCGGACAGCGGGGCGCTGCGGGAGAGAGGACCCGGGCAGCCGGCGCGTGCTGAGGGTGCTTCGTCACTGTCGGGGGGCAGAGGGAGCCATTCCAGAGGCGCCCCCTCACAGTGTGTCCGTCCGGGTGCTGGGCCCCGCGCTGGGAGGCATGGGGCATTGCCCGCCCTGGGGAGGGAGGAGGCGGGTCTGCGGTCGCCCTCTAGGACCCTGGGTCTGCCAGGGTGGCCTGGGCCCACCTCTCCAGGTCCCCAGCACCTTGCTCAGGTCCTTACGGGGTCACCGCTGGAGGGAGAAGGCGGAGGGGAGGCAGCGGACACCAGGTTTCAGAGGTGAGCATGGCCAGTTCTGGAAGGCACCGCTCCCGCGGGGGAAGGAACGGACACCTGTCGCGGCCTTAGGAAGTCCCACCCCCACTGCGGGACCTTCCTGGGGACGTGCCTGAGGCCGGGCAGGAGGCCCTTGCAGGAGCCAGGCTGCTCCCCAGCTCCCGGGGGTGCACTGAGCAGTGGGCCCCACGAGATCTGTCCACGTCCTAATGCCTGGAGCCTGGGACTGCGACCTTCTTTGGAAAAGGGTCTCTGCAGGTGTAAGGAAGGACCTTGAAATGAGGAGATCGCCCTCAATGAGCTGGCTGAGCCCTGCATCCAGGGACAAGTGTCCTTGTCAGTGACAGGCAGAGGGAGACTGAGACAGAGACACAGCGGGGAGGCGGCGATGGGGCCGCACGGAGGGCAGAGGCAGAGAGGGGCGGGCACGGAGGAGGGGTGCGGCCGCCACCGGAGCTCGGAGAGAGGCACGGGCAGATTGCTCGCCCGGCCCCCCATCTCGATCTTGGACTTCCGGCCTCCAAACCAGGAGAAAGTCCATTTCTGTGTTTAGGCCCCCAAGGTCCTGGTCATTAGTGGCAGCAGCCCCGACCTTGGGCTCAGTCGCCCCAACAATCCTGGGGACAACTCTTCCGGCCAGAAGTGCCCAAACCAGGGGGACGCCCAGCCTGGCAGAGGCTGCAAACTCCGGCCCCTGCGTCCCTTCTCGGCCTCAGAAGGCGCCCCCCGTCTGTTCAGTGCGCAGGTGGCTCTGACACCTGCATCTGTTAGCCCGTCCGGGCGCCCCACGGTTCCCGCCAGGGGCAGGTAGAAGGTCCGTGCCAGCAGCCGCCGCCACTGGAGTTGCCTGCGGTCACAGTCGGCTTGGGGACGAGTCCAGACCCGCGATGCCCTGTGTGCACTGTGTCTGGGCAGCATATGCGGCCCCGGTGGTTTCCGCGGGGGGGGGGGGGGGGCCGCCACGTCCAATAAGTTACCCGCTTATTCTCAGCTCCCTGCCCCAGGGGGCTGTCTGACTTTGCCTCTCGTGTGCCTGCCCCGGACCCGACCCCTGCCCGTCGGTGCGCCTGGGCCAGGCTAAGCCACAGTTCCGTCATTCGGAGAGCGGGAGGGAGATTCCCTGAGAACTGGAGGGAGATGCCGTCAGCATGGCCCTGGTGTTCTCGCCAAGCCTCGTGTGACCGGATCAGTTTGCGTGTGGCTTAAGGTTAGACTCTGCCTGGAAGGGCCAGAAACCCCAAGCCATTCACACCCGGAGGCCGTCTTTCCTCTCTCGGTGGGCTCCAGGGGCAGGTGTGGGCTCCGAGACGGTTTGCGAACCTACGTTGAGAAATAGGCCCAACCGTGCGAAACTGCCGATGCTCAAAGGCTTTTGACCTACAAGAGTGGCAGTTTCACACGGTGCAACGTGAGCCTCACCGCGGGGGCCCGGAATGTGCAGATGCCTGTGCCCACAGCTGGCCTGCAGCCCCACACGGGGGAAGCCACGCTCTAAGCAAAGGGGTCAGGGCTGGATGGTGAGAAACAGGAAGGCAGCGGCAGCTGGCAGCTGGCACCGCCCGCACTCGCAGCTGGGCCGGGCCGTTCCTCTGTCGAACAAACACCGTTGCACTGAACACCAGCATCAAACAAGGTCACTCTGTGACCAGATGGAGAGAGACAAAAACAAGGCCACTCGTAATCATGGCTGAGCACGGACAAAAAGCACAAGCGCCGTGTTTAAATCACAGAATGACCCAACGTCCCTCCCTCCTCCATAGTATGAACGGCAGCCACTTCTTCCCAGTGACAGCCGTAGCCTGGGCCACGCCTCCTCCTCCCACATAAAATTAGTGATGCCCAGCCATATGCAGTTTCAATGTGCTCACATCCAACATCAAGCCCAAATCCAATAACAGGTCCCCCCCATCACACTCACTGAGACACCCCAAGCTTCCCCACTGTGTTCAGTCTTGCCTGTGATTACAAGTACCAAAAGCCCAACTCTGTTCAAATACCCATGTGTTGCTGGTATCTTTGGCTGGTGGGCATTGTTAATGGCATCAGGTTCTGCCAACCCAAACTGGCCATCAATGCATTGAGGACGGGCCCACTGCTACTACCATCTCCATCTCCACCTCCACCATAATCGCTCCCACCATTTCCATAACAACCACCACCACCATAATCGCTCCCATCATTTCCATGACAACCACCACCACCCATAATCACACCCACCATTTCCATGACAACCACCCCCACCATAATCACTCCCACCATTTCCATGACAACCACCACCACCATAATCGCTCCCACCATTTCCATAACAACCACCACCACCATAATCACTCCCACCATTTCCATAACAACCACCACCACCATAATCGCTCCCACCATTTCCATAACAACCACCACCACCATAATCACTCCCACCATTTCCATAACAACCACCACCACCATAATCGCTCCCATCATTTCCATGACAACCACCACCACCATAATCACTCCCACCATTTCCATGACAACCACCACCACCATAATCGCTCCCACCATTTCCATAACAACCACCACCACCATAATCACTCCCACCATTTCCATGACAACCACCACCACCATAATCACTCCCACCATTTCTATGACAACCACCACCACCCTGCTGAGTGATTTATATAAATCTTATTTTTTTACCCTTTTGCACCTTTGTGGGGTAAGTACAGTTATCTCCATTTTCCCAAATAAGGCCATATGACTCAGAGAGGTTAAGTAACTAGCTCAAGATCACTCAGCTAGGAAATGGCAGATCAGGGGTTTGAAATCCCAGTTGGCCAGGGACACTCTACTGCTTCCCCCAGGCAGCATGCTCCGGAGCTTGGCCCCGACGTCCCCCCACCCCGCTTCCTGGGGGTTGGATGTGAGCTTTCCAGCAGCTGCCTCTGTGACTCTCCCAGCAACCCTGGCTCACCCCCATCGACTTGCAGATTGCTGTGCTTCTTTAAAGTGGCTGTGCACATGTGTGCCCTGGCCTCTGATGTGTGGAGTTCATAATTTAGCTTCTACAGGAAGCTCTTATTTCATTCACATGCAAGTTCTCGAGTCTGCCTCCCGGCTGCCTCCATGTGCCCAATGCAGCGCGCACACATTCCTTCCAGAGCCAACCACAGAAGCTGAGATTTATGAGCCTCAATCTATTGCTGCAACCAGCAGGTCGCTTACTCCCAGGTCCCTTATTTCACGACCATATTTTTCTCCATAAGTGGCACCTTTTTTAGATGCTACATAAAGAGGCCCAATTCCGAGCTTTAAATTGGCATGATTGGAGCTATCGGAGGACATACAAAGTGTCTGAACTCTGGGTGGGGAATGCCCTTGTTACATGCTTGACTAAGTCCAAAACAGCTTAACGGATTTTCTTCAGTTAAAAAAAATGCTCTTCTGGCCTGAGGAGGCAAATGGGATCCCGTCCGCAGGCGCAGCGCCGGGAGCGCGAACGGCTGGGAAAGCAGAGCTTCGTGGGAAGGGCAGCCCAGCCGGCGGGCAGCGCCTCCTCGGCTCCAGTGCAGCCGCCGGGCGGCCCGGGAGGGTTTCGGGGAATCCGCACTCTGAGATTTCTTCTTCAGGCCTGTGTGTGTACGTGTGTGTGTGTGTGTGTGTGTGTACACGTGTGTGCGTGTGTGTTAAACACCCACCCAGGACAAACGTCGGGAACTGTAATTAGGCTCATCATAAAGTTCTTTTAAAATATACTTCTATTGATTTCAGAGAGGAAGGGAGAGGAAGAGGGAGACATAGAAACATCAATGATGAGAGAGACTCATGGATCGGCTGCCTCCTGCACGCCCCACACTGAGGATGGAGCTTGCAACCTGGGCCTGTGCCCTGACTGGGGAATCGAACCCTGACCTCCTGGTTCATAGAGCGACGCTCACCACTGAGCCACGCCGGCCAGGCTGACATAAAGTATTCTGAAGGATTTTTGAGGTGGTGAATGTGAATGGGGACTTTCTCGGTTCGGGAATGTAGAGCTTGGCATGACTCACAGGGACTGCGGCGACCCTGGGCGTTCCCGGTCGGGCATACTGCAGCCACACGGCTCCCAGGGACCCTCAGAAACATGTCACTGCGGGGCGGCGGCTGGCCACGTGCCGAGCACTTCCCGCCGCAGCGCGCGCTCCGGTCCCAGGCTGCGTCTGCATCCCGGGTCTGCCTGCTGCTGTGCTGGCCCTGGACCCGCTCCCGGGAGGGGTCCCCTCCAGCCCCCAGGCAGGAGGGATCACCGTCTCCGCCTCCCGGCACCACGCCATTGTCCTTCTTGAGAAAAACCTTTAAACCAGGTTCAAGGGTTCTCTAACAGTGTGAGCACCCAATTGCTTTTGTCTTTCCTCCAAGCGTGGTCTTGAATGAGAGCAAAAAACTTGAAAGGCTCCATAGAACCGGCCTCTCCTTGTCTTTGTTCAGAGACAGTCTCCCTGAGCAGCAACAAGAGAAACACACAACGAATGAGAACCAGCCAACCAGGCTGCCTCCCCCAGGCCCAGGGCGCCAGCAGGGGGCGGGGCTCCGTGCCCTCCAGGAGGCGCCTTCTGTTGCTTTGGTTTCCACGTCTCACAGGGGTGACCCCGCCAGACACAAAGGCACAAAAAGCCCCCCGTCTCGCCACCCCCGGCTCACCCTTGTGCCTGGGATCCGGGTCGCCCCTGCTGTGGGTCTGAGCCCCGCAGATTCTCAGCCAGGGTCTGCATGCCACTAAAATCTCAGATCCTAGGTGCAGAGAGCCGACGGATCTAACCCACCCTCTGCCATGCACCCGTGCCCACCTGCACCCTGTGTGCCCCGTCCCAGCCTCCCCCCAACACACACCCAAGCCCCCCACCCCATTCCCTGCTGGCCCTTGTCTACAGTTGGACTTGTGGGGCCCCCGGCATCTGCTTCCCAGGCCCCAACCACGGGGGTGTGGGCTTTGTGGGGGGTTGGGGTGTGAAGGGAAAGGCAGGGCAAAGCAGATGAGCGCTTCTGCAGCCCCATCAGAAATGCACTGATTTCCGTTACAGCCACGGGCCCACCCATTAAAAATCATCCCCAGTGCGCTCCCAGTCTATTCTTGCCAAGCGCGCTGACTGCCGCTGGTACGGAGCAATGCTGCTTGTCAGACGCGGCCTCGTCTTCACAGCTGACACACCCCAGGACCCGAAGGCCTAGAGGGCTTTGTAGGTGACATGAACCCACAGTTGTGGGGGCTGAGGCGGGGGCCGCTTTCCTATCGGGGCTGGCATTGTGGCTGAGCCTGTTTCAGGTTTCTCTCTCAGGCTAAAGAGACGGGCCCAGCAGCTGACGAAGAGGAGGAGAGAGGATGGATGACTCCGTATGTAATCCCTGCCGGGAAAGCATTCATGAACCTTTTACGAAAGGCCGGTGGCCTCTAGAAATTACCGAGCAAACCGTAAACGCATCTCTCCCCATTACATAAACGTAAAGGATGAAAGGACATGCACCCGCCCACAGAGGACTGAGTATACGCGCCTCCGAGGGACCCATCCGCTGGGGGAGGCAGTCAAGGAATGGAAAAGGCAGGCAGGTGGGGGCCACACCTGGGCTCCGGTCCTGACTCTGCCACTTCCGAGCTGTGTGGCCTTAGGCAAATACTGAAGCCCTCTGTAGGCCAGCTGACTCATCCCTAAAATCTGGCTGGTAATGTCTTCCTTCAGCGAATAAATGGCATTATCACATACAAAACCTCTGTAAAACCTTGGCAAATGCTAAGTGATCAGTGAACAACATTTTAATTATGCTTCGTGGTTCTCTGCAACTTTTGAGAATCTTCCTAACATCTGTTTGCACAAGTCCGGAAGTATCTCTAGAGTCTACGTTTAACTTTTTCTTCTCTAGTTGAGGGCAGCAAAGAAAGAATGCTCACGGCCAAATGCCACTTTCCTTCCCAGAGATGCTTTTTATAACATTGCCAGACTTCTCCAGGTCACCGTTCAACCCCAAGGTCCGTACAGCCTCTACTGAAACAGCCGTGCGCCGGCGGTGGGAGTCATCCTCCACCCGCCCATCCCTCCGTGTTGTGGCGTGTCCCTTGGTGTGGTCTTCATGGTGTGGCTCACGGATGCGAGGCGGTGTGGTGCAGTGGTTAGGGAGTGGGCTGGGACTGGCCGGCCTGCTGTGAATCTGGAACGCGAACTCATTTTGTGACCTGTTTTCTCCAGGTCTCAGGTACTTGTCTGTCAAATGGGGATGATAAGAATTGTGCCTTCTTCTGGGGAGCGTTGACCCAGGACCCTGAGTTTTAGGAGCCTGGCATTAAATTAATCATCATTTTGTAAGGCGGCACTCCTCCAAAATAACTTTCTCTAGAAAGTAACCAGATTCCGTCTAACTCAGACCTGAGAGCTCGTGGCGCTGCCTCAGTGCCAGGACGTGGCGGGTCAGTCTCTTTCACTGTGGCTTTCGTGTGCATGGCGCTCGTGGTGAACGGTCTGAGGACTTTTCATGTGATTATCTGCCATCCATATATCCCCTCTGGCATTATCTGACAATCAGGCAAACTGTTCAAATTTCTAACTTTTACTTATATTTCTTTTTTATTGAGTTTTGAGCATTTAAAATATATATTCTGGGTAAAAAAGCTTCACATATAGGTATTTCATAAATATTTTCTCCCAGTCTATGGTGTTTAATTCTCTTAACTTTCAAAAAGCAGAAATTTTTAATCTTTTTTTAAAATCTTGATAAAGTTCAACCTATCACATTTTTGTTGTTGTATGAGTCGTGTCTGGTGTGGTAGCTAAAAAACTCTGGCTAAACCAAGGTCACACGTTTTATGTTTTCTTCTAGAAGTTTTATAGCTGTAGGCTCTCCATGGAGGTCCATGGTGCATTTGGAGCTAGTTTTTGTATATGGTGTGAGGTGTGGGTGGAGGTTCATTCTTTGGCACATGGCCGTCCGGTTGTCCCAGCATCATTATCGGAAAGGTTATCCTCTCTCACGTTGAATTGCCGTTGCACCCTTAGCTGACAATCAGTCCTGGTGAGTGTCTTGATTTTCACTGTATAATCCTGAACTGAAACTCTCTGCTCCCATGATTCCCAGACAGGGCTCCTGTCTCTGCCCCCAGCACTGCTCACTGTTGAATCCTCACCACAGCAGCCCGGCCTGTGCTTCCCCCTCCCCCAGCGGAGCTGGCCTCCAGGTAAATGCAGTTCTCCCGGAGGCTGAGGGGTGCTAGAGAGTGGTACCCCCTTAGCCATGGGGGATACATTCTAAGACCTCCAATGGATGCCTGAAACCACACATTGTATTGAACCCTGTATATATTGTTTCTTCATATATGTATATATACACATATATATACACTAGTAGCCCTTTGCACGAATCCGTGCACCAGTAGCTCTGCAGGGCCTGGCCACTCCACGCCCGCTGCCCAGAGGCTCTCTGCAGCCCAGAGGCCCATCCATGGTCAGGCGCGGAATGCTTGCCTCATTGCCGCAGCGACGAAGCAAGCATTCCGCCAGGCCACTCACACTGCCCGCTCTCAGCGGCTGCCCCCCTCCCCCACCCTGGGACTGGGGGACTCCAGCGGGGCTGAGAGGGCTGGGCGTCACCATCTTGTGGCTATGGGCACCGCCATCTTCATGATGGAGTGACGGTTAATTTGCATATTACCCTTTTATTAGATAAGACACTATATATCTATGAATAAGGTTCAGTTTATAAATTAGGCACAGTAAGAGAGTAACAACAATAACTAAAAATAATACAGAACGATTATGACAATACACTATAATAAACGTTATGTGGATGTGGTCTCTCGGATATCTGATAGGTGACTAACTGGTGGGGAGTGTTTACAGTGTGAACACTCTGGACAAAGGGATGTCCCGACCCAACGATGTGAAATCTCATCATGCCACTCAGAGCAGCGCCAACGTAAAACTGTTGAATTGCTTATTTCTGGAATCTTCCACATAGTATTTCCAGACTGTGCTTGACGGTGGGTGACTGAAACCGCAGAAATTGAAACCGTGGCTATGGGGGCGACTGTGCAGCTCACTGGACCACAGCTCTGGATGCCCAGGAAGCTCTGAAGCCCTGACCACGCGGGAGGACCCAGAGCCCCCTGCTTCCCGCCGCCCACCTGGCACCCTCACCTCTTCATTCCTACCAGGCTGGCGAAGCCTCCCGAGTAAGATTGACTAGAAGACCCCGTGGCCTTTCGGAAACGGAGGCTAGCCTCCCCACAGCCCGCCTTGGCCGCCTCTCCGCAGCTGCCCGGGGAGGACCATGGGAAGAATCCCGCTTGTTTCCCCAGCGGCGAGGAGTCAGGTGGAGCCCTAACCACTTGGCAGAGCACCTGACACAGGGTCTGCTCGATGAGATGACTCAGTGCCTCGGCAGTGCAGCCTCATTTCGGTTAGTTAACTTCTACGGACCTCTGATGAGCGTCTGCCAGACACCAGCACCGCCGGGAGGCGTGATCCAAGCCCGCCCACCGGGCGCTGTAGGCTGGCTCGTGGCCCCTGCTCCTCCCCCGGCTGCAGAGCTGGGCACCTTTGTCTGGCTCTTTAAGCCACGTCCCCTTAGATAACGGAGTGGGTCCTGACCTGAAAAAATACTGCTACAGTGTTTCCTTTTTCAAAGAAAGCTGGCCTTGGCCTGGCAGACAGCTCCTCAAGCTCCCCCTCTCTCTTAAGGCTGAACGTCACGTGCTTTGTATCCAGGACAAAATATACGTGCAGCTACTCCTTCCAAAGTGTCGCACACACGCAGAAACATCATTTTAAAAACGGGGGTCCCTAGTGGGAAAACTCCTTGGAGAAACCCATCTGCAACGCTACCGCTCTGTAAGGGCCCACGGCACCTTATCGTGTGAAAGCCTGAGGAATCCCACGCGTCGCCTGCAGATTTCCCAGATTTACCCTCAGAGCGCTGTGTGTTTTCACCCGACACCTGTCACCATCGGGAACTCGGTTGGGAAATGAAGTTCCAAAAAATTCCGTAAGATAGTCCGACAAAAGCAGTGTCTGTTGCTCTGTTCTATCCCAGATCCGTGAGGTTGAGAGGAGGAGGAATTGGGGGGTTTCCAGGCTCTCGGCCTGTCTCCCTGGCACCCAGTTTGGATGTGGGAGGAAGTGATGGCGCTTCCCGCCACCCTGGGGGTGGCAACCCCACCCAGCTTTACCATTAACCCGTCGGTGAAGACGGCTTGGTCACCTCCGGCCCAGAGGAGTGCGGCCGCCAGCGGAGCGTGTGCTGGCTGCGACCACAGCGCGTTCCTAGCGCACAGGTGTCTTCCGTCGCTCATGCCAGTATTCCAGAGGTGCGTTTTCTCCAACTGTCACGGCTGAATCCAAAACGTGTTCCCCAGCTCACTCCCTCTGTCTGCAGCGCTGTCCTTCTCCAAACTCGCGTTTGGGGCCAGGGGTCAGCCGTGGAAACTTCCGGTCTGCCTCTCGTGAGGTGTCAGCCAGGAAAACATGGGAGCGCTCCAGCGAAAGTGGGTTTTCGTCCCTCGCTTAGCGCCTCTGCGCCACGATGCGGCCTTAGAGGCGGCGCTGGCTGTCCCCACCGCGTGGCCCCACGGAAACCGAGTCAGCAGCTCAGCGCTGCCACCACCACCCACCCTCCATCTCCCCAAGGACGCACCGTGCTGTCATCCGGGTGCACACACTCGGTCTAGTTCTTTACGCCTTGTTATTCTGCCAACTGCTTCGCCCATTTATGCTGACTTTATGTTTGGTGTGCCTGTTGTGACAGCAAACCCTGACTGCTGTGGCTGTTTTCTGAAAGTGGCCATTACCGACCCAGAATGCAGACCCAGGATAAAGTCACGTTCGCCCCGGGCAGTTTGTGGGCGCAGGCAGCTGCACATCAGTCCTGCCCTGGAGCGGAGCTGCGGCTCAGAGGGGCGAGAGCACCGCGGTGTGGTACTCAGATGCGCGTCTCTGGGTCTCGCTGAAAATGCTCGCTTCTCCCCCTTTTTGGAGTATTTCTTTGAACATTAATAAGCTCCCTCCCCTCTCCCTATCTTTGGTTGGCACACTATAAAAAATGCAAGTGATCCAGAAACCAGTTGATTTTAGAAGGGTGCAGCGGCTTTGCTGTACTCACAGGACAGGGTGAGCACGTTAGGGTGGGCGTCCGCACAGGCACGCGTGGGGAGGCAGACTAGATGCATCAGATCTGCAGACACGAGCCCTCATTCAGCCGTGGAGGCAGCAGACCACTCCACAGTGCGGTCTGCATCCAAACAGCCAGGGCTGCTAAGGGCCAGGAGGTGACGGCGGGATTACGTCCGGGAACAGGAAACGCGGCGGAGAGACCCAGGCGCTGGCTTGGCCTTTTTTTTTTATGGAAGTTTAAAAAATTTTTTAAGTAAATCTTTATTGTTAAGATTACTACAGTTGTTCCTCTTTTTCCTCCCCATAGCTCCCCTCCACCTGGTTCCCACCCCACCCCATGCCCTTACCGCCACCATTGTCCTCATCCATAGTTTTGTCCAGTCTCTTCCCGCACCCCCCCCACACCCCTTTCCCCCTGAGAATTGTCAGCTCACTCCCTTTCTATGCCCCTGATTCTATTATATTCACCAGTTTATTCCGTTCATCTGATTTTTTATTCACTCGATTTTTAGATTCACTTAATAGATATGTATTTGTCACTTTGTTGTTCATAATTTTTATCTGTACCTTTTTCTTCTTCTTCGTCTTCTTAAAGAATACCTTTCAGCATTTCATATAATACTGATTTGGCAGTGATGAACTCCTTTAGCTTTTTCTTATCTGTCAAGCTCTTTAACGGCCCTTCAATTCTAAATGATAGCTTTGCTGGGTAGAGTAATCTTGGTTGTAGGTTCTTGCTCTTCATCACTTTGAATATATCTTGCCACTCCCTTCTGGCCTGTATAGTTTCTGTTGAGAAATCAGCTGACAGTCATATGGGTACTCCCTTGTAGGTAACTGTTTTTCTCTTGCTGCTTTTAATATTCTCTCTTTCATCTTTTGCTCTTGGCATTTTAATTATGATGTGTCTTGGTGTGGTCCTCTTTGGATTCCTCTTGTTTGGGGTTCTCTGCATTTCCTGGACTTGTAAGTCTATTTCTTTCACCAGGTGGGGGAAGTTTTCAGTCACTATTTCTTCAAATAGGTTTTCAATATCTTGCTCTCTCTCTTCTTCTGGCACCCCCATAATTCGGATGTTGGTACGCTTGAAGTTGTCCCAGAGGCGCCTTACACTCTCTTCATATTTTTGGATTCTTTTTTCTTTTTTCTTTTCCAGTTGGGTGTCTTTTGCTTCTTTTTATTTCAAATCTTTGACTTGATTCTTGGGATTCTCTAGTCTACTGTTGGATCTCTGCATATTATTCTTTATTTCAGTCAGTGTATGCTTAATTTCTAATTGGTCTTTTTTCATATCCTTGAGGGTCTCACTAAATTTCTCAGAGGTTTCTAGAAGATTCTTGAGGAACCTTATAACTGTGGTTTTGAACTCTATATCCCGTAGTTTGCTTTCCTCCATTTCTTTCATTTGTGACCTGTTTCTTTGTCTCCGCATTTTGGCTGCTTCCCTGAGTTGACAGAATGGCTTTGTGTGCTAGGTGCCCTATAGGGCCCAGTGGCTCAGCCTTCCCAGTTACCTGAGGTGGACACTCTTGGTGCACCCTTTTGTGGGCTGTGTGCACAGTCTTGTTGTAGTTAAGCCTTGTTGTTGGTATCACTGGGAGGAATTGACCTCCAGGCCAATTGGCTGTGAGGATCAGCTGTGTCTACAATGGGAGAACTGCTGTGCTGGAAACACCCTTATGGGGCAGGACTTGCTTCAGTGCTCACTGAGTCTGCCCCCTGAGTGTGTCTCTTATGGATCTGAAGAGTTGTAATCTGGTATGGTCTCACTTTAACCCCTGGGTGCAATGACTCTTGGATCTCCAAGGAGATGCAAAGTCAACCCCTGCCTGAGGCCACCCAGCAGGAGCTACAGAGAGATCTGAAGCTTCCTCCTCTTAGATTGTGGTTTGGAGATGCCCAGATGAGACGCAGCTGTGAAGCAATGTAGGCTGCTGACGAGCCTTAGGCCTTCTTTGGAAGCTCTGGGGTTCTTTGACCCAGTTGCAGTTTGTTAGATTAGTTTGCAAAAGGCCAGGCCATTCATATGCAAACGCCTCTGCACACAGCTTGGGTGAGGTTGTAAATTGGGTGGGATGTGGTCTCAGGGAATCATGGGGCCCTGCCCTGGATAGGTCCCTGGGTCTCTGTGTCCCGCGGCCCCGTGCAGGAACAATGAACGCTGCAACCACCTCTGAGAGAAAGCCGTCCTCATGTTCCGGCCTCATGCCAGACAGTCCAGTTTCTCCCCGTATGAGTCTGGGTCCCCAGAGTCTCGCCCGGAACTGGAATTCAGAGCAGTTGGGAGCTTGTGTCTCCCTCCCGATTGAAAAAGACCACAGCGTACCCAGTTGCCAGCCCATTTCCGTGCGCGCCTCCGCACCTTCGCTCTTCCGCACCTCCGCACCTCCTACCCGTCTAGATGCGCTTTTCTCTTTCCTCCTTGTAGAATTTCCACTCAGCCAGCCTTCCCATGGTTCTGGATGATATCCATACTTTTCTGTAGTTTTGATGTGGTTGTGCGAGACAGCAAGTTCCGGTGCTTACCTATGCCGCCATCTTGGTTCCTCTTTGGCCTTGGCCTTCTTACGCAGGGAAAACTCCTGGGAGAAACCCACCCACGTCACCCTTCTGAAAGGTCACACAGCACCTTAGCCTGCTAAGCCTGAGGAATCGGACACGTTCGCCTGCAGATCCTCCAATTTACTCTAAGAGCACTTTTCCACCCAACACCTCTTCACACCGGGGATCTACGCCAAGGCTCTCACGTCATAAACTCGGAGGACTTCCGGCTGCTGGCCCTGCTGGTGGAACTTGGTTAGAGTTGGAGCTCGTAACTGCAAGCACCAGAGCCCTTCATTTCTGGTGGCTCTCACAATGCCGGCCGGGACGGCTGCTGGAGACCCTCCAGCTTTCCCAACCTCCGCTGTCCTCACCCACACGGCTCACGGCCTGCGACCTGGCGGGCAGGAGCAGCTGGACTCGGTGAGGCCGAGGGAAGGAGCTTCGTGTCACCCTCACCAGGCACTCGGCGCCCCATCGAAGAGACTCTCGGCAAATCCACGGTGGCCCCCGGACAGCACGTGTGACTCCGTTGTGACCAATGAGACACGGGCACATTGGTTGATGGGGCTTCTGGGAAATACTTCTTCCAGCTAACAAGCAAAGCCAATTAAGGAAAGAGTCTTTCTACACCTTTGCTTTCTTCCTGCCTCGAATGCTTCTGTGGGCTGATGGCTGGTGGCCTGGCAGGGAGGTGACCCTGTGACCAGGGGGTGGCAGGCCTGGGATGGCAGCCACAGGCCGAGGAGGGGGCAGAGGCACTAGGAAGCCGTTCAGAACTGCCAGGGCCATGCTGGCCGCAGTGTTTACAGCGGGCACTGCCGCTCCGCTCCAAGGGCTCCGCGCCGTCTGTACACGTTGGTTTTGGACGGTGGCTGCCACGCACTTTGTCTTCAGATTTCTTATGGCGGCGTTGAGCATCTGGCAGCATGGCCGCCAGCTCTGAAGAGTCTCTCGCAAGCTTTGTCGCTGGTTGTGAGCTGGGATCAGCATGAGGACAGAGCAAGGGCGGCTGCTTAGAAAGGCACGGGCTCCCCAGGAGGGGCCCAGCCTGCCCTCCGTGGTCCCACAGGGTCCCTACTGGGCGTCTCAAAGGCCTTTCTGCAAATGCCACACCAAACTCCCTGCTCCCTCCCTGCCCACAGCCAGCCCCTCAGCGCTGTCTCTAAACCACAGCCACACCCACCGCTTCTGGGGCCACGGTCCTGGCCCTCACCCCACCCCCCGCTGTCCCCTCCACCCCCTGTGCCCGCTCTCCCCTCCACAGCCCAGAGACTGGCATCAGTGCCTTGGGCCCTTCCTACAGCCTCCCCTGCAGGTGGAATAAAATCTAGATCTCTCCCTTGGCCGTGGACGTGCGTTCGTTCTCACAGCCTCCCTGCCCGCTCAGCCAGCAGACTACAGGAAGTGCAGCCTACAGCCATCCGTCACCGGCCCAGCAGGACAGGGCTAGGTTCACAGGGGACATAGCCATCCTCCAAGGGGAGGGCTGTTCTGAGGCTGCATAGCGTTCCTCCCCCAGGGAGAGGCTGCAGGTGGGGAGGAAGACAAGCCCCTCGTGTCTCGCTGGAAGCTCAGAATCCATGGACTGGGAGTTCCTTCAGGAGCCAAGTGGGGCCAGAAGGCGGGCCTTGCCCACTGGAAGGCCCAGAGGCCTGACATAAGAATGGCAGGTGGCCCCCGCCGGTTTGGCTCAGTGGATAGAGCGTTGGCCTGCGAACTGAAGGGTCCCGGGTTTGATTCTGGTCAAGGGCACAGGCCTGGGTTGTGGGCTCAATCCCCAGTAGGGGGCGAGCAGGAGGCATCCGATCAATGATTCTCTCTCATCATGGATGTTTCTCTCTCTCTCTCCCTCTCCCTTCCTCTCTGAAATCAATAAAGATATATTTTTTAAAAAGGTTCCAGGCCCTTCTGACCACGGGGCAGGCCTCTAGGGAGAGGACATGACCCACACCCCGGGTCCTGAAGCACAGAAGGCTCCTGTGGAGACGGTTCTAGCTCTGTCTGACCCACAGCCTGCCTGGGGAACTTGGGCAGCAAACGGGACGCTCAGAGTGTCAAGTACATGGACTCCTGTGCTCATCTGTTCATTCCTGCTCCGACTTGCTTTTAGAAAAGAATTTGCAGTGGGATGTAAGGAAGCAAGACATAAAGCTTATATATATATATAAAACCCCAAGGAGAGTGGTTTTAAAAATAATCAAGACAAGATCAAAATTAGAACGCAAACAGGCTGGGGTGGGTGGGGGAGGCCGCCTCAGGACCTTCGCTGAGCTGCCAGTGTGGTTTCAGAGCCTTCCGTGCGGAGTGAAAGGAGACGTGGCAGCAGCTCAGACCTGCGGGCGGCTCGCGGCCTCCCCCGCCTGCCAGTGTCTTTCCAGGTCAGAAGTCCTGCTTTGAGTCTGCTCTCAGGGGGACCCCCGCCTGCGCTCCCTTCCTGGCCTCCTTTTCCTGGCCTGGCCCTGGGTTTATTTTCAGCTGCTTCTCTTTCCGAAGCTGCAGGGGCCACACAAAGCAGGCCAGGCTCCCTGGCTCCTCCCGCCCTGGGGAACGGCTGGTCCCAGCCCCGCCTGGCTGTCCACCGGCCCCCTCTCACCCCCGTAGGCAGCGGGTTTGATAGCCGGTTTGCGGGGAGACCTGTGCCTGGCAGCAGGCAGCGGCGTGGGGCAGAGCGCTGGCTTCCCTCCGAGCTGGGGGACTGCTCTGACCTCCCTCGTCACTCCTGGCTCGTTTATAATCAGCTTTTCCATTATCGCACAGCCAGGCCCTCCCAGAATCACATTAATTGCCTATAACTGCAGCTGGTGGTTCATTTATTCTCTCTAATTTGGAGGATCCAAGTGGTTTAACCCTGTTTTCATTTTAAAAGCTTTAGGGGTTTTGTAAACTTCGGAGGCGCTAAAGTCAGAGTGGCCAGACACATGCTCATACAAGCCCAGGCACTCACATTGTGGAACACACATGGCACACGCAGGGAACACGTGGGGAGCACCGTTCCGGTCAGGGGTGGGCAGGTGGTAACAAGGTCAGCTCTGGTTTAGGGGAGGGGAAGCCTGGCCGGCCTCCTCCGCTGCTGGCTGTGTGGCTTCAGGGAAGTCACGGGTACCCGTGTGCCTCCGGGCCGTACCTGTGGCGGGCTGAGCGCGCTCCGGGGCTGCCCTGCCCTGAGTAACGCAGGGCACGTGTGAAAGTGCCCCAGGCACAGGTGGTGCCTGGCAAAGGGAGATGCTATTGTTGTCACTGGGGAAACTGAGGCACGAGGCTTTGAGGACCTCAGGGGAAGCCCTGACTGGCATTTGGAAAATGAGACGGTTGGATTGGAAAATGTCAGGTTGCTTTGAGCTCTCACTCGGAAATGCAGGGGGCCCTGAATCGCTGTGAGACAGAAGACTCAAACATGAGTCACATCTTCCCCTAAAACCTTAGCAAGTGACCAGAATCCGCACACGATGAAACAAAATAGAACAGCCCTGGCCAGGGTGCTCGGTGGTCAGAGCGCTGGCCCACCCCCTGGAGGCGCTCGGGTTCGATTCCTGGTCACGGCTGGTACCTCGGTGGCAGGCCGGATCCCCACCCTGGTCAGGGCGCCTGCAGGAGGCACCCGATCCAGTGTCTCTCTCACATGTCTGTCTTCTCTCTCTCTCTCCTCCCACCCCCTTCATCCCTCCTTTCCACTCTCTAAACAGCAATGGGAAAAAACATACAAATTAAATAAAAGTAAACAAACATAGGGCACGCGGGCTACCAAATTCTTCCCCACACGACCCCACCTGCCTCCTGGCTCCTCTGACTTCCGCAGATGTGTCTTTCAACCCCCTGTCCTTCTTTGTCCCTTCCCTGTCCCAGCTGACCTGGGAGTGACCAGTCAAGGCTGCGACCTCTTGGGGAGCACAGCCCCCCCCCCCCCCGCCCCCAGGCTGGGAGGCTCTTCCGCTCACAGGGCGGGTGCTGAAGCTGGGGCCCTTGACCTTGGCAGCACCATTTGGGGTGGCTCAGTCCCTGTTTCTGGGGGCTGTCCTGGGCATGGGGGGCGGGGGGGCGTTCACCAGCATCTCTGGCTTCTAGCCACGAGGTGCCAGTAGCGGTACCCCAGTCATCCCAGTCATGACCATCAGCTGTCTCCAGACATCCCCGTGTCCCCTGGGGGCAGAGCCGGTCTCTCTCTCTCTCTCTCTCTCTCTCTCTCTCTCTCTCTCTCTCTCTCTCTCTCTCTCACGCACACGCACGGGAACCGCTGACCTGGACGCCCTCCTCCCTGTCCCAGGTGGAAGGTGGAAGGAAGAGTGATGCGCCCTCCAGCTCAAGGCACACAGGCCGGCTTGTTCCCACCTCCGGGGAGCTGGGGGGCGGGGGGGGGGAGGGGGGGACGGGAGGGCACGTCCTCCCCAGCCTCTTCCGAAGACACCGGAGCCTGGGGCTGGGTGACAGGCGTGGGCAGCGCCAGCCCTGGGACAGGGCCCCCAGGAGGAGTGGGGCCAGCGGGGCCTGGGGACCCTGCTTTCTGCAGCCTCCCGGCCGGCCCGAGGGTCCCCGTGTGACCGGCTGTGGGCTGGCCGCCCGCGGGGAGTGGTTCTCTGATGAGCAGGGCGGTCCGGGGAGGGCGAGAGCCCCATTTCAGAAAAGCAGCGCACCGGGGCCCCGCGCCCACGCACAACACAGCGCGGAAAGAGGTGCGGGGACACCGGACGTCCCCAGGACTGCCGGGGCCCGGGGCTGGCCTGCGGGGACTCTCATTCATTCGCTCACTTATCTTCTCTCATGTTTGTACCTGGAGCTTGTGGTTACTGGTAACAAGGGGGAGCGGGGCGCTCAAATAAGGCAATACAAAGGCAACCCGTGGGAAAAGGCCCGCCACAAAAGCAGGTCTGCACCGGGAGGGAGGACGCGTCCCTGGGAGCCTGTGGGGGAGGACTTCAGAGACGTGCTGCGCCCCCAGAGCGGGGGGGGGGGGGGGGGGCGGGGCGGGGGGCTTGCTCAGGGGCACACACCCCGCAGACCTTCTGGAACCATCTTTCCACCTCAGGGCCCGGTGCTGGGTTGGGGGGGCAGGGGTTGGTCACGTGGCTGTGAGCATGCCTCCAGGGCGCGTGGGCGGGGGTGGGCGCCCAGGAGCCAGATGGGCGGGGGCGGAGGCGGGAGGAGGACAGCAAGGCGCTGGAGCTCCCCCCCAGTGGCCACAGGACTCTTCCTGCCCACTTCGCGGGCGAGCCAGCCACGCGGGGGCAGCACGAGCTGGGCTGGGCGCCCGCCCCAACTACCACGGGCCTGCGCCATGGTAACCACGTCCTGGACACGGGGGATGGGAGCCGAGCCCCACGGACACGGCGCTCGCTCGCCCGCCCCGCACGGACGGCCACCCGCAGCGGCCGCGGGGCCCGCGCTCGGCCGCCCTCTGCCGGGCGCAGTGTGAAGTGCAGCCTCCTGTGGGCCCGCGGCCCCATCCAGGCCTGGAGAACAGAAACGTGGGGAGGCGCGAGGGGGCGATGGGGCGCGTGGACTGGTCTTGGAAGGGAAGGGCCTCGTAGTGCATCCAGGAGAGCGGCAGTGGCTGCCCTCCGCGTCCCACCGGGTCCCGAGATGGGGACGTTTGCCAAGCACCTACTGTGTGCTGAGTGCGTGGGGGGGCAGGAGGCAGAGGAGCAAGGCCTGGACCCCAGCCTCCAGGAGCGGCACCTCTGGGAGGGACGGCCAGCCACGCGAGCAATGCCACCCGCCGCCCGCGGGGTGGAGGCCGCAGCACAGGGGCCTCGGGGCAAGGAGCCGGTGGACAGCGGCTCTGGGTCACCAGGGGTGTGGCGCAGACCAGGCCGTGCTTCGGTTTGTGGGGGGAGGGGGGGGGGCGCTTCAGACACCAGAGATGCGCTCTCCCCCAGAGGCTGGTTATTCTGGGGGCCGGACGTCCAACTCCAGGTGTCCGCAGGGGCGCGCCCTCCAGAGGCCGCAGGGGGGACCCATCCCAGGTCCTTCTCTTAGCTTCCGGGGTTCCTGGAAATTCCTGGCGTCCTTGGCTCATAAACCTTCCTATTCTGTCCTGCCTCATCCTAGCACATCCCATCGCACCCCACGCTTTCCTTCCTATTACAGCTGCCAGATACGGGGACCACTGAATGTACCGTGTCTGCGGTCACAGGCGAAGATCACAGACAACAGGCAAAGGCCCTTTGGTCCTTTCCTCCTCCCTGGGCCTTAGACCCAGGTGCCTGTGTCCTGACCCTGGGTAGCTGCGGGGGGGGGGGGGGTCTCTCTATTGGGTCAGAACTGGGGCTCCCTCTAGAGTTCATCGCAGGGCAGCCTGCATTCCCTCTCGGCTGGCCCTGCTGGCCAGGACACCTCCCTTCCTTTGGTCCCTCTGGCGGCAGAAAGAGGAATGACGGTATGCCATTGGCCTTTGAACAACACGGATTTGAACTGCTCGGGTCCACTTATGTCCCCCACCCTCACCCCCCTCACCCCCAAAAAAAACCGTCCACCCTGGGCTCTGCGGGTTTCACATCCGGGGATTCGACCAACATCGGCGAGAACCCAGTATTTTCCGCTTCCAACAGCAGATTCCCAGCCTGGGATTCCCAGCCTGGGATTCCCAGCCTGGGACTGAGAATGCCTTTTTTTATCTGCACTGGGTTGCACGCGCAATGCTAAGAGGCTGCTGTATAGGTAAGTTTCGGGCGAGTCAAAACTTACACGTAGATTTTCACTGTGCGGAGTCGGCACCCCTGCTCCTGTGTGGCTCAAGGGTGGCTGTATCAAAATAAAAGGTGCCCCTGGCACCCCGATGGCAATTGCAAGGGTTTCGGGTGTTCTTTCTGTGTCGGAACCGGAGGCAGAGACCACGTACGTATTTCTTATTCCGCCACAGCCCTTGGGATGTGCACACTGCATACTGATTTAACCAACGTCACAGAAAGGTGGTGTTGAAACGGGAAGGGTCTGCCGTGGGGCTGGGTAAGGAAGGACAACGTGTTCATATCCTGTTGGGAAAAGTGTGCCCGAGACTGAAACACCCAAAGTAAAATACAAGCATAAAATGTAGACACAAAGGTGTGAACACACACACCAGCTAACGGGAGTGAAACCAGTTGTCAGGAAAGAGGGGAAGGAAAGCAAGAACCAAACAAAGTAGGAGAAATAGCTGCTCTTTCATCTAGAGCAGTGGTTCTCAACCTTCCTCATGCCGCGACCCTTTAATACAGTTCCTCATGTTGTGGTGACCCCCGACCATGAAATTATTTTCATTGCTACTTCATAACTGTAATTTTCTACTGTTATGAATCGTAATGTAAATATCTGTGTTTTCCGATGGTCTTAGCCTCTGCGGCAGCGGTTCTTAACCTGGGGTTCTTAACAGGTTGAGAACCACTAGCAGGGTCGCCTAAGACCATCGGAAAACACAGATATTGAGAACCACTGAACTCTAGATGCATATATAACTTTGATGAAATCTTGAGGAAAAAATGAGAAAAGGCTGCCCTGACTGGTGTGGCTCAGTGCATAGAGCGTCGGCCTGCGGACTCAAGGGTCCCAGGTTCGATTCCGGTCAAGGACATGTACCTTGGTTGCAGGCACATCCCCAATGCGGGGTGTGCAGGAGGCAGCTGATTGATGTTTCTCTCTCGTCGATGTTTCTAACTCTCTATCCCTCTTCCTTCCTCTCTGTAAAAAATGAATAAAATATATTTTTAAAAAATGAGAAAAGGCAACGAGAAGGTTACAAGCAAAAATAGCCAAATTACTTCCTTGGTTTTAGTAAATGGCAGTGCCTCCTAGAAAAATACACTTTTTTTAAAAAAAAAAGAAAGAAAAGGAAGGACGCCTGACCCTTTTCTAAAGCGTCAGTTCCCTGAGCAGAAGTGACTACATTTCCCAATGCCCACCTCAGCTGCTCCCAGCTAACTCGGATAATCCCCAGCTTTCACACAATACTTGCTAAGGCTTAAGGGGGGCCTTGCAAACAGCCGCTGCTTGAAGTATCCATGTCCACACACTTTTCCCTGGCCAGTTTTTAGTGGTGAGTCCAGGATCACAGCACCAGGATCTTTTATAGAAACCAATTTTAAAACGTGTCGGTGCATAACATGTTTTGTGCTGAATTGATCACAAATGCCAAGTCTGCGCTTGTGATAACTCCAGAAATAAGAAAGCAACATGGGGAGATTTCCGTGGTATTTATTTCTATTTATAACATAGATCCTGTCAGCTTTTGACGAGGATGAGAGGCAGCTCCCGATAAAAGTTGTGCACAACAAGGTTGCTACGATGGGAAGAGAGAATTGAAAACCCACGCAGGAGGAGGAAGGGAGCGGAGAAGGTGACAAAATCCCAGCGACTTCAGGCTAAACGCTGGGCCCAGCTTTCTGGTCGCTACAGCAAGGACGGGACCTGGACACCTTGCAGGCCCTCGTGCTGAAGGAAAGGAAAAGGCGGCGGCAAACTCAACTTGCCGATACCCGTTCGCTTGAGTCTCCTGGAGAGCCGGGCCTGGGTCTGGGCCTGGGCCTGGGCAGGATCCCCAGGACTGACGCCCGTCCTGAAGTCTGAAGGGGTGTCTGCGGGGCCTGGCGCAGAGCATCCGGACCCGGGGACACTGACCCCTCTGCCTCGACCTCCTGCCAGCCAAGAGGTCAGGAAGACGGCCCCCAGGTTGGAGTCAACGCCCCTGTGCTTATGAACGGGATCCTGTCTTGCTGTTGCAGGGGGTTCTGTAGGAGGAGGGGGCGGACCTGGAAGATGAGGAGGGGGAGCAGGTCAAGGCGAGGCAGAAACGGAGGTGTGGCATCACTGTGGGCAACCTCAGGATGAAGCAAAGTGGGAAACGGAGAGGAGAGGGGGCAGCGGGGGCCCCGGGACGCACTGGAGGTGCCTTCTGTTTGGCCGGGGTGCGCCCAAGTTACCAGGGGTTCTGGTATGATTTCTGGGGCAGACCCAACACACGCAGGTACTTGGAGGTACAGGCCCCTGGGGCCCCACTTAGGTCAGGAATTGACCGCGCCTGCCCTGTCCCCGTGTCACCGCCCACCATCGGGCAAGACCCCTGACCAGCGCGGTGGCCTGGCTCTCGGGCCCCCAGCAGCTGCTATGAGCGGATGATTTAGAAGTTCGGGGCCAGAGAATGAAGTCACTGCACCCGATGAGCGTGGCTCGGGGCCCAGCGACTCCCGGCCTGTTGTGTACCTAAACAGAGCTGGTTTTCGTTCTCGTTCTTAAAGCCCGGGGCACGGAGAGTGGCTTCACACACTGGGGCCGGAGGGATGCTATTGATCTCCCGCTGAACTTTCCCGAGGACTCCCGCTGTCTCGGGCAGACACAGCCGGGGACAACCGCGGGACGTGTGACGGCGCTCAGCTCAGGGTGCTGTAGGGACTGTGTGATTGGAGGGTGTGATGCTGCCGCGGACAGCAAAGGCACAGGCGGTGGAGTAGGTAGAAGGATTGGCCTTCCCCAGTAGGTTCACAGGGGCTGGGTGATGGGTTGATTTCTGTCTGGTTTCTTCAACCAACAGCCGGTGCCCAGGGGAGCCAAGCCCTTGTGATCCCCGTGCCCTTCCCACACCTCCTCGCCCAGAGGGACTTCAAGGCGGGTTCTCCCTACAAAACAGAACTCTCCGCCCCCAGATGGGGACGAAGCCTCATTCCTGGAGGGCATCGCCCAACACAACCAAAGGGACGAGAGTGGGGCTTCACAGATTACACGGGCAGTGACGGGTTCCCCGGAGGGCCTGTGTTCGGCGATGCCCCCCATCTGGGAGCCTGACGAGGTCCCACACGGCGAGACTGCCACCGCCTCGGCGGGACACCAGAGCCCTGAGTGGTATGTGCTCCGGTGGATCTTCATTTTATCTGCTCCTTCCTGCCCAGGAGGTCGGAGGTGGTGAGCGCATTACAATCTTGCTTGAATTTTTAATCTTCGGACTATCCAGCGATAGGCCTGGGAAGCCCCTGGGAATCCAGGACCCACCTGCGAAACGAGATCTTCATCATTCCGATGGCGCTTGTACTTCCTGGACTTGGGGTGGCCGAGGGAAATGTGGTCAGCGTGGGCGAGCGGTAATTCAGTTTCACCAGGACCAGGGGGGCTGCGGACCTGGACCCCACTCGGAGCCGGGGGGCGGGGGTAGAAGGTGAGTTTGGGGAGGGTTTCCAGACAGGCAGGCAGGTAGCAGGTGTCCCATAAACGCACCGCGCGTCCTGTTTGCCAGATTCTGCTTCTTAGGCGAGTCCATTGGAGCGGCTTCCCCCGGTCTGGCATTTCGCCATCTTCTTCTTTCTCAGTGAGTGCTCGTGCCTCCCCCAAGTGTCTGACCCAAATCACTCGCAGATGCTGGGGCAGCAGAGTTGAAACTGTGCCTGTGTGCTGCCTGTCACTGCTGGTCTGCTCTTCTGCAGCACAGACAGCTGCCATCAGACGGCACGTGCCACAGCCTCCCTCCTTGTTACTGACCAGTGGCGCTGCCCGCAAGAGGCACTTGCTTCCCTCTCTGGACTCAGAATCGCAGCCTCTGACAACCTGGCAACACCGATAGAGGCCCGCATGCTCCACGTGCTCAGGGACTCTTGGCAGAAAGGAAAAAATCTCACTTGAACACAATAAAATACTATCAAAATGTGGGTTCTGCTACTTTCCATGAGAAATTGATTTGGAGAACATTTTTTCCTAAATTTTACCTAGCTGATTTTCTTTTGTACCTGACTATTTGTTTTACATTTAGGGAACAATACGTGAAAAGGAGGTGAAATACACAACATTTTCCATGAACCAAACTTAGGAGATTAAATTTTGCCCCAAGTGAAATAGCTAAATGGTGGATTTTAATTACTTTTGTCCCCATGGGCTTCCCCCCACCCTAATTTCTTACATTTCCCCTTAGGTTGCAATGATTAATTTGCACGGTGAGCCCCTTACTAGCCATGGCACGAGGCAGAGCGTATGACGGCGAGATCAGGCCCCACCTCTTAGCCCAGCAGGTGCAGAAAGGCTTTCCCCCAGGTTGGTGGCGTCAGCGAGAGGGAGTGAGGGTCCCCGGGGCTTCCGGCGCAGACAGGCTGCTCGGCACCTTTCGAGGCCGTTCCCATGCCCTATTTCCCATTCCCAGGTTGTTCAGAAGCCACAGGTTTTTGACTCTGAAAATAAGGCAGCCCGTGGATCCATTGTTACAGGGCAGCAATCGCAAGGGTAATTGGTGTTTTTTCTTGAATAAATCCCGAGGCCTCGGAAGTCCCCCCCATCTCTGCCCACATGTTTCCTCTATCTCGCTTTCTCTAACAGCTCCTTTGGGGGCCAAGAGTCTAACTATAAAGCGTAACGCTCAACTGGTGTAAGCGGCATTCCTACTGAAAGCTGCCTTCGTGTTGGCTTAGCATGGAATGGAAATGACTTGTGTTATGCAGCCTTTAAAAAGTCTCTAGTGCTCAGCCCCCATGAAATGGATTGCTTATGGGGAGCTAATGTCTGTTCTCTTCCTTTTTAAGTCTGTGAAAAATGTCACCCTGGTTAATAGGGTGATTAAAACTCTTTATACTCCAGGAGATAAATGTGATTATGTTTGTCATACTCCACCCGAGATAAAGACAGCAGAGGCAAACTTGAAATTCCATAACATTTCCTCTTCCATAGCCAGGAACATTCAGAACTCAATACACAGATGGCACTTCACATAAAGAATAACATTATCTGTGAAATGTTTTTCCTTTCCATTAACCAATTTAACAATATGCCTGTGGTACAGAGGAGTAGACAAATGACTCCATCTTCTGATATCTGAGCCCTGAGTGCAGAAAAATGCCACGGTAGTCACACTGACTGCTTTCTTTCCCATTTCACCTCGGTTACTTCATCTGGGCTTCTAAAATGCAACCAGAGCCTAAGCTTGGTGCCAATTCTAGGGTCTCTGTCCCCGTCAAACTTCCCTCAGCAGGGGACTCACGATCGTTATGTGATCCCTGCCATCGCTCAGGGACCACAATATACGTGGAAGGGGTTTTGTGAACAGTAGGCATGCCACACGAGATGTGTTCAGACATTCATTCCTCCGGGCCTCCCACGTGCCAGCCCGTGGGGACAGAGTGCACCCCATTACCCTGGCGCCCTCCCAGGGCTGGGCTGCCATCGGTGCCAGCAGTGGGCGCTGGCCCACGTTTCCAAGACCCTGAGTTTCTACCCTGACGGAGCTTCCAAGGCAGGAACTTATTAAATAGAATCAAGATCGATGATGATTTTCCCTTTCATGATCCCAGACAAGCTAGAAATTCTCCTTTTCTCCCACTCGGTGGAGGGCTTTTAAAAAATCAATAGCTATTCTCCACCTAAGAAAAATTAAAATCTAGATTCTAGCTGTAAGTAGTTTTAGGTAGCTACCATTCGCAGTGCTTCTCAACTAAGAATATGGACAAAAGCTGTTCAATTAGGTTCCAGCCTTTCTCCCTTCATTCACTTCTGCTCGTGTTGAGGGCGGTCATCAAGAAGACGTGGCTGCTGGTTGGCCTGAGAGCTGGACCCGGGCAATGGAGGCTCCTGCCATCCCCGTCCCTGGGATGTGTGCTCTGCTTGCCCTCCTGGCTCCCCGGAGCTCCTGCAAGGACGCAGCCTGGAGACAGAAATGTGACTGAGTCCACTCAGGGCCTCTACATAAACTGTTAAGATTTGGAGGACAACTTGTGGAAAACTAATCAGTCTGTGGCAGCCCAATACCAGCCTCGTCAGGAGGTTCCCCCGCTCATTACTCCTGCCTCCTGCCCTCCGGAGGCGTGCCTCTTTCTCTGGTCTCTCCCAGCCCGGAGAGAGGGGCTGGTTTCAGCTTCCACTCGGGAAGCCCCCAGGAGGTTGTGAAGCAATGGCCAGGAATCTTTCCTTAGCTGAGATGTAGTTAGAAATGAAAGAAGGATGAAGAGTTTTTGCTGCTCCATGTGCCCTGATCAACCTCACAATCCTTTCTGTTTAGTCTGGGATTTCTAACAGGTTACAGATGGATCCCAGAATTATTAATAATGCAGCACTTTTAACAGGGTAAAGTGGTCCAGAGAAAAATGTAATGTTATACACTTGACATTTCACTTAAAAATTTTCCTTAGGACTAAAAGATTTCATTATAACAGATTAATTTCAAATGTACTTTATTAAACCTGATTGCTAATTAAAGCCTAAGCAATGATAAAGAAACTGAACAATTGATATTCAACCAGAGATTATTTTTCCAGAAATAGTGACATATCCTTTTTCTTTAAAATTTTTAAATCTCCAGTAAAAAATAATTGCAATTAGACATTATTCTGTTTTCTGTAAGAGCTTGTGGGGGACAGTAAAGGGTTGGGTGTGTATATAAGAATTTGCCAGTTTCATCAGCAAGGCAGTACTAAATAATTATTGAGACCTAACACTCAGATAATTTCCTGGTTAAAAATACTTGTTAAGATAGGTGATAACTGGGCAATTTTTACATTGACAACTGAGACAAAACTACAAGCTGTCAGTTAATGTTTAGGAACCCGGAACCAATTTCTCAAAATACTATGTTTAATACCCATGATGTCCTTGCCCTTATTTGAGCACAGCTGTACCTTTTCAAGTTATTGTAATCTGTCGCTGGCTCCTTGCTCCACTGAGCATTGACAGGATGCAGGTGAGGCTGTCAGGTACATAAGGAGCACGGGCGGCTCACAGACTGGCCCCGAGGGGCCGCGCTCAGCTGCCCAGGCCCAGGGCCGCCCGGCCCGTCACTGCGGGGTCTGCGGCAGGAGCGAGTGTCTGGGTCCCAACAGCCATGACTGACAGGAAAGACCGTGGAAACTCATTCAATGAGGGACACTGAGGTACTGCTGCTGTTAGGGTCTGTTACCAGCATTTTCCATGACAGGCTGTTTTAAACTCTTTTTCAGGTACAGAACTTGCCTTCAACTGTTATACCCAGAAGTACTTCCCAGGGATCGCCTCCATATGGAGAAGTTATCCATATCATCATTTCAAACGGTCTTCCTAACTTTGGGAAAAATTTGTCCTCCCCCACCCCCAACACGATACACATGAGCACGCACGCACCACGTGAAGTTTACAGCAAAGCGCGGGACAGCGTGAACACACCGACCGTGTCCACGCTCGGCGCGTCTTCCCGAGGAGAAATCAGTCCCTTGGCTGCCTGGCGTCTCCGAAGCCACTCTCTCTGGAACAACCGTTTTGGAATTCACCCGCAGTGCTCATCTCATTTGGATTTCAATGCTTCCTCCCACTCAACAGCAGGTTGGGAGTTCTTGGGAATTGCTGGAAATATTGATTGCATTTTGCTTCGAAAGTCTTTCATCTAAAAGAAAGAAGTTCACCGTCAAATGTTAAAAGAAGGGAAAGAGCCACCATTAGAGAGGATGCGGCTGTTGGCGGGAGGGTACCTCACTGCTCGAGGCACAGAGCCGATGAAGACCAGTGAAAGGTAAGAAACCATCCCAGCTCGGACGACAATGAGGTACACCTCTTTTCTCCTAAGTATAAACCTTTTGGGCCTTTAATAACATAAAACTCCGCTCTGACTCTGGAAAGCATCAGGCTCGCCACTGTCCACCTGCCTGACAGTGACTGCCCCAGGAGGAAGGGCTGTATTGCTGGCTTTCACCGGTAAAGATTCACCCGAATCCGTGAAAACACTCAGGTAGGTCCAAGTTAGAAGAATTTCAGAGCCAGAGAGGAGTGGAGAGAAGAAACCTGGAGGGAGTTAATAAGAGAATGGGTCAGTGAATGGCAGGTAAACTGGATGTCTGTATGTGCTGGAAAATCTAGGCGGCGGTGTACCAGGGGAGGTTGATTTGGAATCCGGGAGCTGGAGCAGGGAAGTGGAAGATCTTAATTCCAGGGTCAACCTGGGGCACCTGGCTCCACCTACAGGGCCCACCACCCTCAGGAGCGGGGGTTGCGGTGAGGCGGCAGGGGAGGGGAGAGACAGTCATTAAGTTTTACATTACAGAGTACTAGCTACATGCTCTTTGGTTCATTCTTTTGTACCTGCATGGTCCCGCTATGGGGATAGTTCAGAAGCACTGCTGCGAAACTCTGCCATTTGTCATCAGCCACACCCCCTGTAGCCCAAGGCTGCAGATCTCCCCGTGGGGTATGTGAGGCGCCCTGGGCTCAGCAACCTGCTCTCATTTCCTTGTTATCTTGAGAGTCAGCTAACTTCTTTGTATGGTAACGCTTATTTATTCCATCTGAACCTGAATCCTCACTTTGCTTCCAAATTCAGGGTGTGTATCGTGTGTGGGACCTGTCAAGGCCTGGGCACGCCTGTTAGCAGCACAGGCTCTGACAGGCCTCTCTGTGCAAACCCAAGCCCAATGCCTGGGAAAGCTGCTTCTGCTGAGCAGTCCTCTCCAGGTGTGTGGAATGGAGGTAACTGCCTGCTTCCAGGATGGTGAGGCGTGAGATAATGCATATAAAGCACAGCACCCAACACTGGATAAGTGCTCAATATTATTAGCTACTGCCATTACAGTGTCATCAAAATACATGTGCCATGTTCCAAGAACAAAGCTCATATGGAGATAAACATTATGGTGTGTTTATTAAAAGTATTATAGTTATGTCATTTTGGTTTAAGTATTGACATTAGAAGATATATAAGGCTATCCATTATAGTAATCCCTGGCAACCGTGTCAGTGTTGGGTCCAAGACACCAATCTTGAAGACACCCATGTCCATGGGATACTGCACCCCTCTTCTGGGCAGCTCTCTCATTTGTACTGTGATGAACCCTCACGAGATGCTATTAGGGGCAGGACTGCATCCCTGCGGAGGGCCTGAAAGTGTAGGGTGTTTTTGGTTGTCACATCACAAGGGATCGCTGCTTTCATCTTGGAGGGCATGGGTGCTTCTTGTCCACCTGGCCCACAAAAAGAACTGCTTTGTCCAAAATACCACATGCCCCTGCGGAGGAGATGTGCACCGGCCTCTCTCAGTTGAAAGACAGACAGCTGTCTGGTTTGCAATGTGCTGCCTGGCTCTTTTCCTTCACTTTTCTGGTTGCACATTTGTTACAACTGGGCCTGATAGGAGGGTTCTCAAATGGAGTGCCAGGTAGCCAGCACATACAGAATCATCTACCGCTCCGCCTTCTCAGTGATCTGGGACATGGCCAGTTGCTGGGAAGGGGGACGCTGGGAAATGCATCCGGGTCGGGGTAAGAGAGTAGGGGTGGCTGCCCTCCCTCAGCATGGTTCTGTTCCCATTTTCTCCTCGTGGCCCCATTTTCTTCTTTCATTTCTCAAGTATTGCATTATTCATGTGTACCCAGGGTCCTAAGTGAGTAACTGAACCACTAGAAGGAACCATATCTCAAAAATAGCCCACTAGGGATAGGCTTGGGAGCGAGGTAAAGGGAGGAGGAGAGTGGGATAAGAACCCCATTCAGCCCTCTCCTTTGATTTTGCAGCGGCGGAAATGGAAACCCAGAGTCCACATTCCGTTACAAATAGGGCCGCAAGTTGCTTTAAACAATGGGACCCCACAGAAGGTTTTAAGGCTTATGTTATTTATATTGCATGCACAGTAAATGGAAACCTTCAGTTTTTCCATCTAGATCCATTTCTGATACGCAGTTCAGAGGAGGTGTAGGTCTTACCAGTGATACTCGTATCACAGCCCGACAGAACGCTCTGCTGCTTTAAAATGTGCTTGAAACGATTTAGGCTTGGGTACATTTTGACACACTTGGTTATTACTGTACTGAATTCCATGATCACAAACACAGCCATTGCCATAGAACCATCCCTACTTATACTGCAAAAGCTTGGTGAAGATGGGGCATGCTGGGAACTAGTGTCTCCATCCAGCAACTCGGTTTTACTCCAAACTCTGGGATCTGCTCCGAGCAGGGAGAATTTTCCGCGGCTCTGGCCCAGAGGGCTCCCTTCTGAGCACGGCTGCCGCGCACTGCACAGTCCAGGTGCTCACCACAGACAACGGCACCCCCTAGGCACTGAGCCTGCTGCTCCGAGAACTGCCCTCTTAGGTCCCTGTGTTTATGCTGGGTCCTAACATTATCAGAAAGCACAATGTCCGAGGCAGGAGTTCTCAAATGGAATGTCATGACAATGGGTAATTTGTCACTAATCTGGACGTTCTGAAGACTGGATACAATAGACTTTTTAGACATTAGAACAGATTCAAGACTACAACTCTAATAATGTCACTCTCATTCACATTTCAGTAGCTTCTGGACGGGCCAGGAGTGGACATGGGCTGTGCTGTATATTTACCAGGCATGTCCTGGTGGGGAAAACCAATGTGAAAACTTTCAGTCTAAAATGTGGTATGCTGCCCTAGCTGGTTTGGCTCAGTGGATAGAGCATCGGCCTGCGGACTGAAGGGTCCCGGGTTCAATTCCGGTCAGGGCACATGCCCAGGTTGTGGGCTCAATCCCCAGTAGAGGGTGTGCAGGAGGCAGCCAATCAATGATTCTCTCTCATCATTGATGTTTCTCTCTCTCTTCTTCTCATTTCCTCTCTAAAATCAATAAAAATATTTTAAAAATAAAATAAAATAAAAATAAAATGTGGTATGCTGAGAAATTACTTAAAAGCTTCAGGATACAAATAAACCAGTCAGAGAAAGAGAAATACCATATCACTTATATGTGGAATCTAATGAACAAATTAACTGATGAACAAAAGAGAAACAGAGCCATAGATACATGCAACAGTCTGACAGAGGTCAGAGGGAAGAGGGAGGAGGAACTGGATAAAAGGAACTAAAGAGAGGAGCCAAAGAACATATATGCACAGCCCATGGACACAGACAACAGAGTGGTGACGGCCAGGGGAAGGTGGCGGGGGCTGGGTGGATGTGGGTGAAGTCGGGGAAATGGTGGACATCTATAATAGTGTCAACAATTAAAAGAAAGCTTCAGGGTATGTCCCTGATTTAATTAATTTCATAAAATCCTTACATTATTGATTCTAATAAATAAATAGTTACTGGGATTAAAAGCTCCAAGTTGTAAAGGGCCTTTGCCATTGACGAGCTTGTTTGCAGGTCGGCCTCAGTGCTGGGTTAGAATGAGGAAAGCTTTATAGGATCAAAGCTTTGGACATGTCAATAATTACAGCACCAATGGTAATTTTGAAGACCTTGGAAATCCAGCCTCTTCATAAACGAAAACAGAATAAGACTATAAATGTTACCTTAACAAGAATAATAATGTCTGCCATCTGGGATCACCTACGAGGCAGGCACTGTACCAAGAATCAGGTGATTATGGAGCCTTCACAATTCTATGTGGCAGCAATGAGGACTGTCAGTTTCCACGGAGAAACCAGGGACCAGAGAGGTCAACCCATTCATGGTGACATGGTTTATAAGTACAATTGCCTGACTGATGTTCAGAGCTCTCTCTTGACAGTCACTCTGGTTCTGTGACCTGGGAAGACACAGTACCTCTACAGCCTCTACTATGAACTTGACTAAAAGTGACTATACATAGATGCCTCTTGCACTGGTGACCATTTCATATAGCCTGGCATGCAGATTATTACCCATGTTCACCAAGAGCCTGAACTCATTTACTCATGGATACAGAGGGTTAGATTTCTCTACCTTTTTTGAAGTTAGGTAACCATGTGACCAGTTCTGGCAGATGAAATGCAATAGAAATGTGTGTCCCTTGCGGGATGAAGCATTTAACTAGGGTGTTTGATTCTCCAGGCCTCTCTTCCCTTTCCATAGCAAGCATGGAAACCTGGGTTGCCAGATTGGTGCCTGGAAGTCAAGGCAACCTGAGATACTAAGCCAGCTTATGAAGGACAGCTTCCCTAGGGTCATGTAAACCCACAGTGGATTTTACATGAGACAGAAATAAACTTTTAAGCTGCACACTTGGAGACTGTTTTTTAGTGCAGCATAACCCAACATATCCTGACATTAATAATGAAAAGAATTATAAAATAGACACAAGACATGCTCTGATGCTGTTCAATAGGACATTAACTTTAGCTGAAACAAGGCCTGGACAAGGAGGGAAGGAACTGTGCAGTTGAGCTTAAAGAACTCTTATAACTATCTGGAACAAATGAGCCCGCACCCTGCCCACCTTCAGGATGCTCAGTACATCAATCAGTCCCATTATATGATACTAGAGGCCCAGTGCATGAATTCATGCACCAGTGGGGTCCCTCGGCCTGGTCTGCAGGATCAGGCCAAAACCGGCTCTCCAACATCCCCCAAGGGGTCCCAGATTGTGAGAGGGCCAGGCCAAGGGACCCCACCAGTGCATGATCGGGGCCGGGGAGGGACCGTGGGAGGGCTCCAGGGCATGTCCGGCCTGTCTTGTTCAGTCCCAATTGGCTGGACCCCAGCAGCAAGCTAACCTACCAATCAGAACGTCTGCCCCCTGGTGGTCAGTGCACATCGTAGCAAGCAGTTGAGCAGCCTTACCATATCATTAGCATATTATGCTTTGATTGGTTGAACAGCCGACCAGACACTTAGCATATTTTATTATATAGGATTGCTTCCTAGGGAATCAGAACACTTCTAGATGTTGTCAATGAAATAGTAAGGGAACTCGATGGTAGAGTCATCTTGGGGGGGCAGATCATTGTCCTATATCTACATGATTAAATTCAACTAAGGAGAACTGGTTTAGTTTAGAAGCAGATGCTGGTACTCTTCACTTTTGCTTAGGTCTGCTGATATCCACATGGGTCCTAAGATATACCATATTATTTATTTAATATCCAATTGCATTAGGAAAGCTAACATGAATACAAAAAATCTCAACTTCCTATTTTCTGAGTTATAGTACTATCATTTAGGTAAAGGTCAGACAAGCCCCTTTACTTTCTCCTAAATGCTCACTGTATCATATGTATAAAGTCTAAAATCTGTAGTAAAGTCCATTGATTTAGGAATAAAAATGAAAAGTGTAACTTTTTGAGAAATACAACCCCTGAAGTACTCACTGAAATGGCCAATTTTTATGACAGTGACTGACAGCAGGGCACAATTCAGAAGCAAAAGCTTCCCGTTAATGTAAGGAAACTGAGCCACAGGGACGACCCTGGAGAGTGTTGGGGCCAGGGCCACGCTGCTGCTAAGACTCAGCCCAACAAGAACAATTTATAACATGCTCCTTGATTTAAGGTGCTCACAGGTCAGGTTCTCAGAGGTAATTCTGAAATGATTTGTCAAGCTTTATTTTTAGTAGCTGCAAAGTTTTAGAATGTTTCTCTGCCAAATAAATGACAGTCATTGTACCACCTCTGACTGTCAAGCCTCTTCCTAAAAGCTTTATATTTTACTGCATTAAACACTTCGTAACAGCTACCAACCTGATCACTATTATTTTCATAGTTTAACCTCATGATCCTACTTCACTGGCATCAGAGTGCACAGCACTCACACCACACACGCGCGCGCACACACGCACATGCACACACGCGCAGGACTATTTCATGATGTCCTTTGAAAGGCCCTGCGGATAGGCCGTCACAGGAGAATGAAGGCAGCAGATGGCTCCATGACAAAGAGTACTTCTGTACATTTATTTTTCTACTGTAGAGAGTTATAACTTAAAAAATAGTATGTAAAAAACAGTACATACGCTAGTCAGAATGAAAGCATTAACAAGTACTTAATGAAAATAATAAATTTCTACAACACAATAAACACCTACACCCCACATTCTTTTGGACCAAATGGCAACTACACAGAAATTCAAGTAAGTATGGGCATATCCGTGGTAGAAACACACATCGTTGATGCCGTCGCTGAGGAACTGCTGAAAGCACCAAACCCGGATGTTACCTAACAGATCGGGGCTCCATAAACAGGGGAATCAGTGGCTCTGCCCTTTCCTCCTTCCAGCTTGTAGGAATCATTTAATAAACATTTAAATCTTATTAAAATGCTTGACATGCACAATCCATAACAACCGCCCCTTCCTCAGAAGCTTCAGGACGGTAGTTTTCACAGCTTTGTTTTATTTTTTATTTTTATTTAGTTTTCACAGCTTCAAAGCTGGAGGCCCTTCTGGATCTCCCACAGCGCCTCGGCGCTCCTCTGCAGCCGGGCCTCCTCCTCGGGCGCCAGCCTCACCTTGACGAGGCCCGCGATCCCGTCGGCCCCCAGGACACAGGGGACACTGAGGGACACGTCTTGCTCTATCCCGTGGAGGCCCTTCACGATGGTGGACACGGCGTGCACTCTGCGGAGGTTCTTCAAAACGCTTTCCGCCAAATCGGCCACGGAGAGGCCAATGGCCCAGGAAGTGTAGCCTTTCATTTTAATGATGTGGTAGGCGCTGGCGATCACCTCCTTGTGCACGTCCTTCCAGTGCTCGGGGTCTCGGTCCGTCCCCACCTCCGAGTTGAGATCCCTCAGGAGGACCCCCGCGACGTTCACGCCGCTCCACACGGGGACGCTCGAGTCGCCGTGCTCGCCGAGGACCCACCCGTGGCAGCTCTCCGGGTGGACACCAAGCTTCTGCCCGATCAAGAAACGAAAGCGGGCCGTGTCCAAATTACAGCCACTCCCAATGACACGGCTTTGGGGGAGGCCGCTCACCTTCCAGGTCACGTACGTCAGGATATCCACCGGGTTGGACACGACAATCAGCTTGCAGTGAGGGCTGTACGTTATGATGTCAGAAATCATTAATTTAAAGATGGCCACATTCCGCTGGACTAAGTCAAGGCGCGTTTCTCCCTTTTCCTGGCGCGCACCTGCTGTGATAATCACAAGGTTGGAGTGTGCAGTGACTTGGTAATCTTTGCTGGAAACAATATTTGGCATATTCACGAAAGGACTGCCATGTTGAAGATCCATCGTTTCGCCCTTCAGCCTGCCTTCGGCCACATCCACCAAGGCAAGTTCATCACCCAGGCCTCTCAGCAGGATGCTGATGGCACAGGCCATGCCAACCGACCCAGCTCCTATAATGGAGATTTTATTATGAGGAACGTTCTCCGTTGAAGTTAAATTCTTTATCAGCTCACCCTTGACCGTCGCCATCCGAGACACGGGGGTAACAGAGCAAGGACCCCTGAGTGGGACGCCAGCAGGCTGGCGGGGACCCGGCGCCATCCCCAGACTCAGGAAACTCGCTCTCGCAGCGCCCACTCTCCGGCTGGCCCAGCAGGCTCCCACAGCCCAGCGCATGGCCATTCACTCAAAAGGTGAGGGGAGAGAATGTGCAGGAACGCGGCAGGCAAGGTTTGAGACGAGACGGAAGGGAGCTTGTGATCCCTGGCCACCTCCTCAGCCTGGCCACTGCGTCTGCGCGAGGCTGTGGGCCGTTAGACACACCCTGGGCGGCGTGCTACTGCGTCTGCGCGAGGCTGTGGGCCGTTAGACACGCCCTGGGCGGCGTGCTACTGCGTCTGCGCGAGGCTGTGGGCCGTTAGACAATCCCTGGGCGGTGTGGTACTGCGTCTGCGCGAGGCTGTGGGCCGTTAGACAATCCCTGGGCGGCGTGCTACTGCGTCTGCGCGAGGTTGTGGGCCGTTAGACAATCCCTGGGCGTGCTACTGCGTCTGCGTGAGGCTGTGGGCCGTTAGACACACCCTCCCTGGCGTGGTATTGCGTCTGCGCGAGGCTGTGGCTAGTTGACGCCTTCTCATGCTTGCTGCTGCGGCCCCGGCTTGTAAGACCTCACGATGGTTTCTACAAAATATTTCTCCTTGAATTCAAGTTTTACAAACACCAATTCTCTTCAATATTTAACGTGTCTAATTGGCCAACTCAGATTTTGCATTTTCAGTATGCATGCCAAGTGAAAATGCTTTCAGTACAGATGAAAACAAGGTTACATTTTCTGACGGTAAAGTGGCGGATGAGGAAGGGCCTGTGCAATGTCTCCCAGGGTCCCCGGCACCATTCCTTGCATCGGCAGAAGTGGGGCTCCTGTTCCAGGTCACATCCAGTCTGAGAACCTTCTGGGAAGGATTCCATCGTCTTGATGCCGGTCACGACCGTGACCCACTGCCGTGGGGAAGTGCCAGGACAAGCAGGGTCAGGGACCACCATGAGCTGGTCCAAAACTCACAGGGAGTGGCTGCTGCTGCTTTTTCATGCCAAAGGGAAGTTTGTGATGGAGAGTCCTGATTAAAAACGATTTCTCAAGTACAAAGGTACAGCCTCTACTAGAATGAAAATATAGCATAAATGTCCTTAACGTGGCCATTTTAGCCCACGCACAGAGATCGTTGATGAAAGCAGCAAAATGAAACACGGTTGGCCCTTGCACAGGGCTCGAACTGTGCCCGCTGTAAGGGCTTTCCGCCGTTGACCCCCAGGTCACGCCGGCACCGCACCTGCTGGTGCCGCAGGGCGTCAGTGTGCCTTCCCTTCCCCTGCACTCCTCTGGTTATTCTCACGAACGTCCTTTTAGTTTCTCAGGACACGAAAACTTTCCATCTGATGAATATAGATCCTAGTAAACCCAAGAAACTACGAAAGTCCAAATGAAAATAATGGCACTGCCTCCCCACCTATTAGCAGAATTACGGCCACGTCAAGCTCCCCTCTCCTCCCGGGAGAGCACGGCGCGCTCTCCTAACGGGCTCTTGGTGCACGCAGCTGGCTCCCGCTCAGCAAACTAACAGGTTTGTTCTAGAATGCCAACCCTTGGCAAAGTGAGTATTTCTATCAGGATGTGAAAAGCGATTCTCATTCTTCCCGCCACTGAAATGCAGTCCAAGAAGAGAGGGAAAATAAGCAAAGAAGTTGGGGAGGGGAGGGACAGGGTGGCAATTAGCAGAATTCCCGCACACCTGTTTTAGGGTGACCCCCTGGCACCTGGGCAGGGACCGGAGTGCCTGTTTATTTATTTTAAATATATTTTATTGTTTACAGAGAGGAAGGGAGAGAGATAGAGAGTTAGAAACATCAATAGCTGCCTCCTGCACACCTCCTACTGGGGATGTGCCCGCAACCCAGGTACATGCCCTTGACCGGAATCGAACCCGGGACCTTTCAGTCCGCAGGCTGACGCTCTATCCACTGAGCCACACCAGTTTCAGCCAGAGCGCCTGTTCAAATGGTACAGTCACAGTAAGCTCTGTGACACGGAAATGGTAAGAGCACCACATACATGATTCCTCTCCACACTGGTGGTTAGGGTTATAGCAACCATTTGTCCAATTAAAAACTGGAAATTTTTAACTGATCTTGACTTAATGGTGGCCAGTATTTTAGAGTGATCCTTTTAAAAGACCAACTTTTGATCGCTATCGTTTCTTTTATTCCAGTTATAACTTGAAATGTTTTAACCTAATGCCTGTTCCCACCTTCTTCCTATAATGACGCCTTTGACCAGTCGGGTCATTTTCTCAGATAAGTGTTCTTGAGGATGAAATTCAAGGACATAAAGACTCTTAACTAGCTGGCTTCTTTCGATAGTAATTTTCTTTGTCGAATGGGAACCTCTTTGGAAATACAATCTCTATAAGAGCTGCCTCTTCAGTTTTCCCCCTTAACCATAACTACATTTTGAGAAAAAAATAAAGCTCTCCAAGATAAAATACCTCAAACAAAGCAGTTTTTTTATGTACAATAAGTCTTGCGATAAGAAGGAAGAACTGAGGAAGATGAAGAAATGTACATGACCTCCACAGCAAATTTAGGTCTGCTCAAAGACGTGGGAAGCCAAACATAACCAGGCAAGCTCCCCACCCTAAGGACCTTCTGTCTTAGGTGGCTCATTATTCCTTTTGAATGGAAACCTAACTCAAACGATCTATTCAAAATGCAGTACACCATTCCAGCTGACGGAGGGACTATGCCACAGTACTTCTGGCTACACGCTGAGGAGGAATGAAGCAGGAAATAAAGATGAGGACCACGTCTCTGGACAAGAATGACCACAGCTAAGTCATTTGATTCCTTCCACCCTGACCCTCACCCCTGCTCTTTTTCTATCGAGGAGTCCCGTTCAAACACAGATACTCCTCAACTTACGACGGGGTTATGTCCTGATAAATCTATTACAGGTTGGAAATGTAAGTGGAAATAGCCCACCAAAAACGTGCTGGAACACGTACATTAGTTCCAGCTGGGCAAAGTCATCTCACTGCCGCTGTTCAGCATCACAGGAGTATTGTGCTGTATAGCCCTAGCCCGGGAAAAGGACCAAAATTCAAAATTGGAAGTACAGTTTCCACTGAATGCATTATCACTTTAGCACCACCATGAAGTTGAACTATCCCAAGTTGCAGATTGTCTATACTCCATCTTCTCCTAACTTTTCTACAATGCCCAAGCAGAATTGACTTTTTAAAATCCTGTACCAAATAAATAAATGAAATCCTGTACCACCAAAGCACTTTGTACCTCTCACCATGATAGGATTTATCACACTCAATTAAATGTAATCCAAAAGGGATCACCTTTTATGTACCAGCATATCCCTGTCCACTAGAACAGAGCTTGGTCCATGCATAGGAGCTCAGTAACAACGGGGTAGGAAAGAATAAGTGAATAACCATAAAACTGAGTAGCATGAGGCTAGAGACTAAAAGGTGAGAGAGAGATGGAAAGGCACTGAAGAAAGGAGTAGGTTAAACATGCAGGTGTCTGGGGTTTCTTAGCAAGGCTGATGCATAAATTTCAAATGAAGCTATTGATGAGCTAAAGATTTCTCAAAGCCAACACCTACCTTTACCAAGTTTGAACATACAAAAAAATTAAAAGAATGTCCACAGTGCTAGGAACAAGTAAATGCAACGGCAGAGAGAATATTTTTAACCTTTAGAGTTACTTAAAATGTTTTGTTCTTTGGAAAGCTTTAAAAAGCAATCTATGCACAAATCGATTTGCCAAAAAAAAAAAAAAAGTAATGAGAGCAGTGTTAATATTACAAGCTAATCTAAAATAGCCTATAAACTCACCAGCATGTAAGTAGGGCATTACATAAACAATTATAAAATTCTTTGTGATTTGAAAGTCATAAAATGTGAATTGTAGTTTCCAAACAAATTAGTGAGCTGTAATTCTACTGCTCATAGATACTATGTAACCCTTGTGCAGGGATCTTTACAAATCCCAGCACCTGAAAGTACTTTCCTTGGCAGCAGTACTGAGGATGCTGGGAAGGACAGGAGCAGGGCCACCAAGCTTTGTCTCCTGAACAGAATGAAAGTAAACTGTCAGATACAAAAGCACCACTGGGATCGATGTCCTGTTTATGGCATTCAAATAGTATAATATGAATAGGCAAACTCTAATCATTTCCCAACTCTCATTGTTGTTCTTTAAAGGTGTCATCTTACACATAATTTCTGGTGCAGGGCAAAAGAGCCCCTTGTATTAATCCTAAAAAAGGGGAAAAGGTAAGTATTTTAATGTGGCACAAAACATGAAAAATTAAAATTCATTAGTTTGTGTGTAAACATCCCAAATCACATCTAAAAATTGAGAAACTTTACCTATAGGGTTTAACTGCACAGGTATTTTATTACCCCATTTACTTCTGCCAGTGGATTAAGTAATAGAAGTAGTACTGTGGTCCTCGGTAACAACAGCTTTATTCATCTAAAACAGGTGACGTGAAGAATATCTTTGTTACTTTCAATTTGAGGTAGAAACTGAAGTTACCTTTATGAACTCCGAAATGCCAAACCAGATTAACTCCATGTTGTAAAGTTAAAAATTAACCGGCCTTGAGACTTCTAGGCAAAGAACCGAGTGGGCAGTGGGGAGGAAGGAGTGCTCCGGGCGGGTGTGAGCAATACAAGGCTCAGAGGCTGGGAAGCACATGGCCCTTCAGCAATGCCAGGACTGAGTGCGACAGGCTTACGAGACTCAGCCAGGCTCCCAACCGAACTGCTGGCATCTGGACAGATCATTCGCATGGACCTGTCCTGTAGGATGTTTAGCATCTATCCACTAGATGCCAGTAGCATCCCTGCAGTTATGACAGCCAGAACTATGTCCAGGCAGTGCCAAATGTCTTTCTCTTGGGGGCGTGGGGAGGCAGCCACGTGGGCGTTTGACCCGCGGGACATGAAGAACAGCAGTGAGTGGTGCAGATGCAGGTGGGAGTGCGGGGAAAGGGAAGCGCAGCCGTGTGGAGAGGCATGCAGAGAGGCAAGGCAGAGGCAGGGAGCACAGAGATGAGGTGGGATAACCATGGGGCAGGAAGCTGCTCCCAACACGCCTGTGGGTAGGGGAGCAGCAAGACGTGGTGACCAGCGAGACAGGACTGAGAACGAGTGTGGTCCTGGGTAGAATCCGCTTTTCTCTTGAGGCAGCCTGCGGATGATGCCGCTGTGCACTGAGTGTGACCCAGGAGCAGGCTGGGAGGAAATGACAGTTCGGTGGGAACACACGTGATGCTGGGCGGACACCCAAGCATCAGTGTCCAGTCAAGCAGGCCCCGAGCCAGGCGCTCAGGAGTCTGGGCAGGAGAATGGCAGCTGTGTGCACATGGACAAAACCACCAGAGTGTACGGGACCCCCGAAGAAGAAAGCAGAAGAGCCAAGGCAGGAACCCAGCACACTGTGCAAAGGGAAGCGGCAGCGCTCAGGAGTAAACGCGACACTGGGAAGTGAAAAACAAGAGCCAAACAGGATCACGAAAAATTACCAAGGGATACAGAACTGTAAACATTCAGAATCTGTTAGCACAAGAAGCAAACAATAACTGATGTAACTGAGTCTTCGTGACACATGTTCAGCGCAGTTTACACTGTGGAAAGATATACAGCACATTTAAAAAATTTCTTCTTAAATTTAGAAATATTTCAGCCAGGAAAATTCCATCTGAGAGAACACTTCCATTTTCTGATATAGGGTAAATGAATAAAAATATGGAAGTATATCAACATACATGATATTTTTCATAATTTTAGATATTTGGAAGTGACTAACCAATAACAGGTACCTTTTAAACAAAGCTTAAGGGGAAAGCAGAGGCTGCCGGGTATTCAGGATGCTTTAGTTAGGGACCTGTATCCCATTTTGTATGCTCAGTGTGAGAAATGAGGACAAAGAAAGAGAAAACCCAAGTGAAAGGAGGCTAGCTTTCCTCCGGTGGACGAGGCTGGGAACACTCTTGAAGTGATTAAGCCTGATTGTGTCAGGCCTTGGAAGGGGAAGGCTTTCATAGCAGAGCTTCTCTCTTAGCAATTGTTGCACATTCTCACTCTATCAAATGCCTGGGGCCCTATTTTACTTATAAAAGGAAACTGGTGGGTTTTTAAAGAGCTATCTTGGCAACAGGCCAAAACAGCTGGTGTCTCCCCCGTCCTCCAGAAAAAAGTGTGCGTTGGTCATTATCTCCCTTTTTAAACTGAGCAAAAGTCCCTGTGATGCGGTCTCTGTGTCACCAGATTGCTCCTGGGAGTGCTCTCACCACCAGGACGCCAAGCCCATTAGAGCGGCAGGGGACCAGGAAGCAGGGTCGCAGAGATGTTCTTGTCACCTCGGCCCTGAAGTTAACGGATGCGCAGTGCCACTTCCCATGAATGGGAAACGGCTGCAGGGAAATACTCCTCAGTGCTGAAGCTGTTTGAAGGCCCGAGCGCTTGACAGCTGCAACTATCGCTGCAAGATCAGGATGACTGTGTCCTGGGCCTTCCAGTAAGTACATTAGGAGGAGGAAGCAAGGCTGGGTCTGCTGACGTCTGGTAATCGGAATAAGAAATTGAAGCTGGCTTCCTGGGGGCAGGAGCTGGGCAGATCTTTGGAAGCTCTGAAATGAGATTAGGCAGGGACGCGGAGGGAAATGTTCCGGCTGCTTCTCAGATTCTGCAGATGGCTCGGGAGTGGCTGCCACTAAACAATTTGCGGGAGACTCAGATTAGCTTTTGGTCTTTGACTTACACTGATGAAAAGTATACAGCATGAAGTCCATTTCCCTTTCAGATATCTTAGACACTAAACACTTTTAAGCTTCTCCATAGTTTCGTTTTACATGTGGGCTTCTAGCATTCATTCTACAATGCTGCTTCATTTGAAATAATGTAAGAATAAATGTATTTAACAGGAGAGACATCAGAATGTTGGGAAAACTGAAACTAGCAAAGTCACAAGAAAGAGATTTGACTCTAATTAGCAAAATTCTCACATTAGTCATAAAGTAATTACTAAGTGAGCCTAAATATTAACATAAAAAGTATGCCTAGGAGCAACTACTGAGAGCACTGGAGAAAATAAATTTTATTGGCAAGCACCTACTGCTGTCCTAGAGGAAAGGTCTTGTGTTACTTGTCTTAAAGGATCTTTCTTAGAATAGGAACATTAAATGACAATTTTTCAGAGAAATATTTAAACTACAGATGTTTTTTAAAGAACAAGAGGCCTGGGCTTTTGAGAAAGAACAATCTATCTTGGCAGATGAGGGGGCAAGCCTGGGGCTGGAGAGTGGGCAAGGGCCCCAGGCACAGGCCATGTCCATGAAAGCCTTTACAGCGGCACAGCCTTTGGAGGGAAGCAGTCAAGGAAGAAAGAGGATATCCGATTGGCAAACATTTCAGAGTCGTAGAAGCCACCAGTGGCAAGGGAGCCAGGAAACTTGTACGCACTGTTCAGATCTTCTAAACTGTACCAAAAACGTTTTTAACGTGCTCTTTGACTCAACAGTAGCAACTGCTGTCTTTAGGACAGATTTCTTGAGAAAAATACAAAAGAGAGATATGCCTATATCTACTGTTGAGATATGACTCAACAGTAGCAACTGCTGTCTTTAGGACAGATTTCTTGAGAAAAATACAAAAGAGAGATAAACACTATGGTGTTTAATTGTGAAAAATTACAATCTAACTACTGTTGGCAACACACTGATTAAGTAAATTATAATACATAATATGGTACCATGTAGCCATTAACAGTGATGGAGATTTATATACTTGACTGTGCAGGGTTCCTATGACTATTCCGTGAAAAAAGGTTCCAGAGCAGTACAGTAAAGCAACATTTACATACGATTATGTGAATGTGCCTGTAGAAGAAGGTCCAAAATAATGTTTCTACTGTAACAGATGATTCCAACTCAGTGAGATTTCTGGTTATTGTTTCCTTTCCTGTACTTTTCTACATTAATTCTTTTTTTAAAATATTGAATACATATTTTTACCAAAAGCCATTTTTGTTTTAAGAAAGATAGGTCCAAAATATATTTTTCTTTAGAAATACAAATATATGTATATCTACATATATATAAAAATGTATAAAGACAAATACCTCTTATCCCAAGGTAGAAGGGTAAACAAACTAAAAACCTCCTTTCGTTTATAAGTTAATTTTCTAATTTCAATCTCTGGACAATTTAAAGTATTTCCCATAACTAAGAACATTTTCATTCAGAGTTTTATTACTATTTGAGGGCAACAACTATAAATTACCTGTAATTTCTAACTACACTGATTATCATGAACATGCTATACAGAAACCACAGTAAACAATTCTGACAGCACTTTGAGGCTGTAACTCACTTCAAACAAATTTAAAACATGGGTCCATGGAAGTCATAAAGCTTCCAACCGTATCAATCGGGAGTTGTTTATATACCTATTGTTCTTCCTTCTAAGGCGACGAAAAAAAGATAAGACAGTCTAACTATAAGTATGCTCAACTTCTTCAGAAATCCTTTCAAGTATTAACACCTACTATAATAAAAGGTAAAACAGCTAACAAGTCTTTGCTCTTGAGTAACAAGCAAGTTAACCGTAGGTGGCATGGCTTTTTCTTTTGATAACTGGGGAATTACCAGTTGGTATCACTAAGGGTCCTATTAACTAGCTAAAGAGCACGGATCCCAACTATTCTCTAAGCTCAATATGTCTGTCCTGGTAAACAATCTATCACAGTGCCTCAACGTGCCAGTGTCCTAGGACCATGAACCCATAATCAGTGTTCATTCTTTTCACAATTAAGTTATTATGATAAAATCAAGGCTGCCTCAGTCATAATCCTATATAATAAAAGCCTAATATGCTAAGTGTCTGGTCATCCGTTCTACCAATCAAAGCATAATCCTATCTAATAAAGAGGGACTATGCTAATTGACCATCACTCCGTCACAAAGATGGCTGCACCCACAGCTGAGGCCAAGTTCCCATAAGGAGCCTTAACGAGCAATCAGCAGGGACCTGAGGCTATGCCCTCCTCCACCCCCGTGGGGCTCGACAGGGGACTTCAGGCCGTTTCCCCCACCTGGTAGGGCTTGACAGGGGACCTCAAGGTGCGCTTCCCATCCTGGTGCTGGGCTAGGGGATCTCAGGTTGCTCCCTCCCACCCCAGCGCCAGGCCGGGGACCTCAGGCCACACCCCCCACCAGGTGGGGCTTGACAGGGGACTTCAGGCTGAGCCCCCCACCCTGGCAACAGGCTGGGGGACCTCAGGCCGCTCACCCCGCCCCAGCACCAGGCCAGAGGACCTGATGCTGCGTCCCCCTGCCTGGCGGGGCTTGACAGGGGATCTCAGGCCATGCCCCCTGCACCGGTCTGGACTGGGGGACCTCAGGCCACACACCCCGTCCTGGCGCCAGGCCAGGGGACCTGAGGCTATGCCCCCTGCCCAGCAGGACTTGACAAGGGTGGGACTGGCCGAGTCTGGATCTAACCCAAGGGGTGCCAGACGGGTCTGGGTCTCACCAATTTTGAGGTGCATGTGGGTGGGCAGGGACTTGACTCTGGGTCCTGTGGTGAGCCCCAGACTCTGACAGGAGGAAGGTTTTCATATACATTTTACTAATTTTCTTTCATCTCTGACACTTCTATTATAGAGAAAGGGCAAATAGCAATATTAAATTATTTCCTCTAATTAATCCCCTTACAATGTGCATGAATTTCGTGCACTGGGTCACTAGTATGTTAATGGTATGCTAAGGCTGCTCAACTGCTCACTATGACATGCACTGACCACCAGAGGGCAGACAGTCCACCAGTCACCTTGGCCCTGAATTTAACTGTTGGAGAGTAGCTATGACGTGCACTGACCACCAGGGGGCAGACGCTCCGACTGGTGGGTTAGCTTGCTGTTGGGGTCCGTTAGGGGACTGAGCAAGACATGCCCTGGAGCCCTCCCATGGTCCCTCCCCAGCTGGCCAACCTCCCATGTCCCTCTCCAGCCCTGATCATGCACCAGTGGGGTCCCTCAGCCTGGCCTGTGCCCTCTCACAATCTGGGACCCCTCGGGGGATGTTGGGAGCCAGTTTCAGCCTGATCCTGCAGGCCAGGCTGAGGGACCCCACTGGTGTATGAATTCATGCACCAGGCCTCTAGTCAGATGATAAAATACTATAATTCAAAGTAACTGCTGAACCTATACTGAGCAGTCTGGCTGTACCATGGCCCATGGCTGGTCAGTGCGGTGGAGAGAGGATCCCATCTTAAATCTGGGTGCACTTATCTGCTTCGGTCTGCTGACAAAGTAGCTTCCACTAGCTCTCCTTTTTTGGAACCTCTGATAAAATGACAGATCACTGTGTAAAATACAAACTTATATTAATATTTGGTATGTTATACATATTCTATATGAAGTGATGAATAAACAAAAAAGTAAACCCAAAAGATTTCTAAGATGCTGAAGGGCTTCACTTTAAGCATTTTCACGTTCCCTCTCAGGCCAGCAGATGTAGCTGTGACTTAAAATAGGGAATGTAAGCTGCTCTGGGTCAGCCATTAGATGGCACCCCTTTTATAAAAATTGGGTTTATAGTGGAGATTTAATACAACTGAAGGCAGCTACCAACAAGTATTTGACACTGGAATTGACTCTGATCTAGAGCAATCATCTCAGTTCCTTACTGAGTGCATAGCCTGTTTTCCTTAGTCATAGAAAGATGGTATTTCCCAATAAGAGACAGTAAATAGTGAGAAAATTCATCAACGGACTCGTTTGTGAGCAGCCTCACAGTTCTCATCAAAACTCTCTAAATGCAGACCTGAAATGCACCCCAATGCTCTCCACAAGCCTCAGCAGAACCATCTGATAAGAATTTGTGTAGAAAGTTTTAAAGCCTAAGCTGCCCATAACCAGTCTATTGGGGAGCCCTGTCTTAGCACAGAGCCTGGCTCAGGGTAGGCCCACAAAGGTCTTCGGAATGATAATATAAATATTTATTAATGCTTTCAAAAGATGTATCCTTGACAAAGTACCAGTGGTTCACTTTTCTGTGAGACTTTTCCGTAGTAAAAATCAAACGGATATGCCCAATGACCAGCAGGGAGGGAGGGTGTGTCCTGGCAGTCTCTTTTTAGTTAAAGACATTAAGATGCAATATAAAAGGAATCCAAGTACTCTTAGATTCAATAGTGCCAATTAGAAATGAGTATTTCTCCCCAAAGTATTTAATTTAGGCAATAATCCTCTTATCAGTCCCATACGACAAAGAAGTTCACATTCTAGACACTAAAATAGCACAGTCTAGCCCCGTGGTCAGCAAACTGCAGCTCGTGAGCCACATGCGGCTCTTTGGCCCCTTGAGTGTGGCTCTTCCACAAAATACCACGGCCTGGGCGAGTCTATTTTGAAGAAGTGGCGTTAGAAGAAGTTTAAGTTTAAAAAAATTGGCTCTCCAAAGAAATTTCAATCGTTATACTGTTGATATTTGGCTCTGTTGACTAATGAGTTTGCTGACCACTGGTAGCCCATAAAGCCCAAGTTCTCAAGCACATAATCTAATTTAAATAACCTAATTTAGTTGGTCTATGCAAGTTTGCCAGCACAGTTACCTTAAAAATAAAGGTTAGTCAAACAAGGAGAAAAGCAACATCTGTTTACCTACTGGTATATTTTGAGTGAAAAATACAATAATGCCCATGTTTAGCTATTATTAAGCCAAATGTGAAAAACTCAATAATGCCAGTACTATTACTACTACTATCTAGTACGCCAGCAATTCTCCCCTCCCATTCCCCTCTAACTGAATCACTCCCGTCAGCATGCAGACATGCTGTTAATTCTCCCAACTTAAAAATAAACACAAACTGTGTTGACACCAACACTCCCTTCTAACTATGACCCCGCTTTCTTTCTCCTTACAGCAAAACTCAAGACTTGCTCATATGCACGACCTCCAATCTCTCTCCTCCATCTCTTTTGGATCCACCCCACTCAGGCTTTACCCAGCAATGACTGCCATATGCTAACTGAGTCAACTACCCTGTGACTTCTCCCCAGCTTACACTTCCTTTTAAGGTTTTCTTCACCCGGCATCCAAGCCACCATTCTCCTAGTTTTCCTTCCTCTTCACTAGCAAATCTCATTTGCTCCTTTCCTCATTCCCCAACCTCTAAGCCTTGGGCCTGCCCAAGAGTTCCTTCCGTGGACCTTTCCACATTCACTGCCATAGTGAGGTCATCTGGTCTTGCAGCTTTAAATACCATCTATTTACGATACCTATTTGAGACTGAGGAGTCTCACATTTCTATCTTCACCTTGCACCGTTCCCCTGAATTCTAGCCTTTTTATCTAACTGCTTACTTGACTTTCTTCTTGGCTATCACATCTCACATTGACAAGTCCCAGACTGAGCTCCTGACTTAACCCCCAACAGCACCTGCTCCTGTCACACTGATCCCATCCACTTTCCAGTTGCTCAGGCCAAACACCGTGGAGACATCCTTGACTTCACTTTTTCTCTCACCTTTCTCACTCAATCCGTAACAAATCCTTGTTGACTCTACCTTTGAAATATATCCAGAACCTATTTGCATCAACTCCACTGTAGCCACCTGCTCTACACCACCCTCATTCCCGCCTGTCACAGACAGCGTGGTCCACAGAACTTCCCACTGGTAGTTGAATAAGATAATCATTCTGAATGTATAGCTTCACAGCTTGGAGTCTAAATTACACACACACACATAAACAGAGGTTTTTCAGATTTTCTCCCATAATATGTAAGTGCATTAATAATTGAAATAATTTTACAATGCTTTAACTATTTTAGAAGAATATTTATGTATAAGGATGTCAAGCAGCATAGAAAGTTGTTCCAAGTTAAATAATTTCACTGAACAAATAGCTAGTACCAATTTATATAGAATGAACATTTGCTATGAATTAGTCATTACTTAATTACATTTGAAGTTACACCACCCTCAAATATTTAAATTATTTATATCATTTACTAGTAATGAGAAGTTGCCTCATCATTAGTAAGAATTTAGTCACCTTCTCTGTCATCACTCCCTAAGACAGTGGACAAACTACAAATTTGAGAATCGGGAAGATTTAGGCCCCAGGGAGTAGAATAAACAGTCCAGACACCAGCTAAGGACTGTGGTTACTTACACTGTGAACTCCTAAAGCTTTCCAGACCGCAAAGCTGATCACACCAACCCCGCACCATGCACACAGTGAGCCCCAGCCCAGGGCTCGCAAGGCCAGGGAAGACCCGCTCTCCGGCAGCGCTGCGGTGGCCGTGCTTCCCTGCAATGAGGACAGGAAGCTGGGGTAAAAATCAACAGTTCAAAAAGAATAAATATTTGGGGAGTGTTCGAAATTAATGTTAAAAAAAGCAAACACACACGAAAATACCCCAAATTTTTTAAAAATTTATATAAAACTATAACTTACGTCCCGCTGTCCACGAGAATGAACATTTCCCCAAGTTATGAACCACCTGTTTATGCCTTTTAAATTGTATATTCATGTTATTTGCCCACAAAGCTTTCTTATTTGTATATTCTCTTTATATATTAATATTCTTCAGCCCTCATACCCATCCTATGTGCTATCCTATTTTCGCAGTTTGGTTTACTTTTCATTCCTTGTATTTCGCTTTTTAGTTTTTGTTTTTGATCAAAGATGCATTCTGATGCTTTGAAGCTTACTAAAACTTCCCCTATCCTAATGTTACAGTCATTTCTCTTTTCTGTTAGCTTTATTTTTAAATTGTCTCTTCTTTTCACACTTTTAAGTTCACCTGGTATTTATTTTGGTTTTGATGGGAGCTGATGACTCAAGGGAGTTTACTTCCCCAAACCTTAGCAACTGCCCCACTCTGTTGATTAATCCTTCTCCTCCCATCTTACTTGAGAATCTTTTAGAGAGAGGTTTATCTCTAAGCTATTTTTGTACCACTAATTTATCATCTATTTTTATGCCAGAATCACACAGATTTAATTATAGAATAAAAAATATTAATATCCAGAAAGTACATCATACTCGTTACTTTTTTCAAAAATTCCATTGCTGCTTTTGCCTATTAATTCTTCCAGAAAAATCCTAGGACATTCTGTCAAGATTTCTTTCTCCTATCCCCAAACAAGTGGAGAAAATGCCCATTCATTGGCATTCTCATTAGCTAATTTTCAAGCTAATTAGCTAATCTGAAAAACAATAGCAAATTTGTAACATTGTATCTTCCACCTGGAAATGTATTTCCATTAATTTGTCTTTTTCTTTTTAAAAATAATTTTCTTGATATTGCTCAACACCATTTCTTAATACAGGTTTCCTACACATGTATTTTGTGAGTGTGAGTGTGAGTGTTATTGACAGCACACAGGAATTATGCTTATGCTAGGCATGTGTACCTGGCATGTGCCTAGACTCTATAGATACTCAGTATTTGCTAACTTACACTTTTTGTGGATATGCCTTAGATCCAACAAAATTTTCAAATTTTCTTTAGCCATTCTCTATGATAAAAACAATCTGCTCTCATCTCCCTCCTTTCTCATGTTGCTGTAATCTCAGCATGGTTCCCTAGAGCACACCTAAATGCACAGGTTCTAACTGGCCTGAATTTTATCCGGAAGCAGTGCCACTAACGAAATATTATTAAACTGGAGTCTGTTCAGAAACTTAATTTTAGAATTCCTTATTTCCCTGGGAAAGAAATTATATACGTATTATATACACTGAGTGGCCAGATTATTATGACCACCTGACTTTGTAGGCATCGTATGGGATATGGAAGCCGAAAGCCTGTTTGAACACCTTTGCTGTCTGCAGTTACCAAGATAAAACGTTTCCAATTCGCACAGGCACACAAGGATTGGACAGTCTAGCATTGGAAAAAAGTCATGTGGTCCGATGAATCACGTTTCCAGTTGCATCATGCAGATGGCAGAGTGAGAATTTCGTGGAAACAGCATGAAAGCATGCACCGCATACGCATGAGTACAACCCTTCAAGCTGGTGGGGGCAGTGTTATGGTTTGGGGCATGTATCCTTGCCATGATTTGGACCCTTTAATTCATGTGGAACAATGTCTGAACAGCACAACATACCTAAGTATCATTGCTGATCAAGTTCATCCTATCATGTTGATGGCGTATCCCCATGGAGATGGCTTCTTCCAACAAGGCAATGCGCCATGCCACGGTGCTTGTATTGTGCAGGAGTGGTTTCAAGAACAAGAGGGAGACTTTACCTTGCTTAGGTGGCCCCCACCATCACCAGATCTCAATCCAATTGAGCATTTGTGGGACGACGTTAAAAAAGCCATCAGGCAGCTGGTTCCACAACCATCCAATCTCACAGAACTAGACAGTGCTATTCCTCAGGCATGGTGTCAGATTCCTCACATCACCTTTCAACATCTTGTAGAGTCAATGCCAAGAGGAATCGCTGCAGTACTGAAGGCAAAAGGTGGCCCAACGAAGTACTGATGGGGTGGTCACAATAATCTGGCCACTCAGTGTATATACATATATTTTTAAAAGTCTACATAAACCCACATTTGTTTTAGTAAATTAAGTTTAAAAGGTAACTGCATATAAAAAGAACCCTTAGTGGCACAGTAATATTCCCAATAAAATCTTAATTTTATCAAATTTTTAGATTTTAAAAATAGTACATGCCATATCAGCCTCAGAAATGGATTGAGATAAATTATTCTTAGCAATCAATCCAAACTCCACTATGAAAGCACCACTATCACTTGGGTTTTACTAATTCCTGCCACAAGATATACTTCCACTCTGAAAATATTCTGTAATATAGGCAGAAATGACCATGAGATTCATAGAAGTAATTTGGGAAGTTCCATATAAGCTCTGAGTATTCAGAAGGGGATCCAGATGCACTTTAAATGTGGTCTCCCGCATTATAGTATTTGTAAGACTTAAGTATGGTTATTAGGTTATTACAGATGCACAGACGTGGGAAGGGGTTCAGCTGGTTTATGATTTTTACATAACACTGTTCTTCTAAAGCAAACAAGTTGTGAATATTTGTTTAATCTCTCCCCCCTCCTCTCTCTCTCCTTCCTTCCCTCCCTCCCTCCCCAGAGCTAGCTTCCTGGGGGGCAGATGTTTTCTTCATTTTTGTATCTCTAGCTAGGTCACTTTGCCCAAGTGGCATGTGTTGAAGCAATAAAGTACTAGATAAATAAACCAGGGGAGGGCAGAGACAGCAACACGTAAGAACAAGTAACTACAAGCAAATGTGAAGACAATCTCTCATCAACTAGGTAAATGAGCTAGCTATACATGACCACAACAGTGATTGTTCAATCTTGCTCTTGGAGTAAGGAGTTTCTTCCTTAAGCACGTTAGAGTCATTCAACCAAAACTTCCTGAGCACCTACTGTGTGCCAGGCACTTTTCTAGAGAGGACTGCTGCAGCAGTGCACAAGCATGTATGATCTCAGTTCAAGGAGCTGACATGTTTTCCATCAATGCTAAGATGCACTTTATTTCAACATTTTAACATCTCTGAGATAGAAATGCCTCTTGCAATCAGTATTATGTCGAGTTTAATTGACATCACTTTTTCTTCACTTTTTCTTTCTTAGTGATACATAAAACATTGGGGCCTCTCACAAGTGATAGTGAATTACCTAAATTTAGATCTAAAGTCATGTTGTGAATAGAAAAGGTACTGGATGATTTTTCAAAATCTTGTTCTGCTAAAAAGTGAAGGAATCTCATTTAAGTACTCCTTTTAAATGAAAATAAAGACTGCTGATTAATTTGTGCACCTCTTGAAGCTATGAGGTGTGCCCAGGTTTACTTCTAAAAGCATTATGCGAGGTCACTGACATTTTCTTTATTTTTCCCATGCAAAAGGGCTGCCATTTACTTGTAAACAGTAACAGTGCTGTGAATGGATTTCAGTGTCACAAACCTTGTTGAACCACTCCGGGCTTCTCTTCTTAGCCAATGATAATGTTGTAACGAATCCAGCTAGCATTCCCGCTGCAGCAACGGTCCCTAGGAAAAGTCCACCTGCCCGGAGTTTGGGGGTGGGGCGTGGAGGAGGGGGAGAGAGAGTACAGAAAGGGTGAAAGAGGCCAGAACTTAAAAGATGTACACAGATACGTTTCAGGTACTAATGAAATTACATTCAAAATCACTTTTGAAATTCCGGAAACAATGGTTAAGCAGCTCTGGCCAAAGGTAAATGGCAGGGGCTGTGAAACCTGCTTGACCTCATGACCTCTGAGGTCATGCCGACATATCATTTCCAAGTGCAGAGAATGGGCACAGGGACGCTTTGCGGGGACAAACCGATCTTGAGAACCGCATGCTAAGTGACATAAGTCGGGCAGAAAAGTCAAGGACCTTATGATTTCATTCATATGTGGGACACAAAACGGAATGCACAAATGAACAAACAAGACAAACACTCATAGACACAGACAACAGAATGGTGGTTACCAAGAGAAGCAGGGAGAGGGGGCGCATACTGCAATACACAGATCATGTATTATTAGAAAAGTATACTGAAAAGATATAATTTTATTGTCCAATATCACCCCCATACTTGTAATGAAAAGGGAAAATTGTTAGTTCTACAGAATTAAAAAAGAAAAAGGAGGGCACAGAGAAACTGCAGAGGCATGGGGGAATGCAGCACAAGGAACAGCTCCTCCACCTCCCCACCTCCCCGGGGTCACCGGACCCCATAAACTCTGGGACAAACCCAGGCGGAGGTCCCCCAGGGCGGGTGGCAGTGGGAGTGCCCGCTGCAGCGCTGGGGTGAGCTTGCCCCGACGCCCGCAGCTCACCACACCACACCTTTAACCAGGAAAAGCCGGTCGTCGGCGCGTCCCGGAGCCTCCAGCCGGGAGGACCGCTGCTCGATCTCGGGGCCCGTAGGATCCATGTTTATAACGAAGCCTCCACTCCTGGTCCGGCGACAAGTGGGCCCGGGTGGAAGCGACAGCAGGCGGGGAGAAAGGTTCCGCTCCACCTCCCTGTACAACCTGAATATCGGTCCCCAAACCCTCTCCCCGCCGCCCGAGGGAGGCTGTGAGGCGGCCAGCGGTGTCCCAGCCCGGCCCCGGGGCGGTGTCCGCCGAGGCCCGCTCCCAGGGAGGACGGCGAGCCTACCCCAGGGTGGCGACCGCCGCGCTTGAATACTGTGTGCGTGGAACAAGGACCAGCCCTGGCTGTAGGAGGCAGCGGGGGGCCGCCGGCTTCGGCCCCAGTCCAGGGGTCTGGCCGGCGCTAGCATCGCAGATTCTACGAAGCAGGCCTCGGTCTTTTCTCTGTCGTTTTCCTGGGACAGTCCCTAACCGTCGTCACTTTAGGTGTACGTGACAAGTTCTGTTCTCGGGAGATTCATCCTACCAGCCCTTGGGTGCTGCATCTCCGTCCCTGACGGATGGTCCTACGGAGGGCGTGGATGGTTACCCGCGCTGAACTGAGCGCGCGCTCCCGCCCCGCAGGGAGAGCGGGGCTGAACTGAGTGCGCGCTCCCGCCCCGCAGGGAGAGCGGGGCTGAACTGAGCGCGCGCTCCCGCCCCGCAGGGAGAGCGGGGCTGAACTGAGCGCGCGCTCCCGCCCCGCAGGGAGAGCGGGGCTGAACTGAGCGCGCGCTCCCGCCCCGCAGGGAGAGCGGGGCTGAACTGAGCGCGCGCTCCCGCCCCGCAGGGAGAGCGGGGCTGAACTGAGCGCGCGCTCCCGCCCCGCAGGGAGAGCGGGGCTGAACTGAGCGCGCGCTCCCGCCCCGCAGGGAGAGCGGGGCTGAACTGAGCGCGCGCTCCCGCCCCGCAGGGAGAGCGGGGCTGAACTGAGCGCGCGCTCCCGCCCCGCAGGGAGAGCGGAGGGCCGGCCGCGCAAGGCGGCTTGAGCGGTTCCAGCCCAGAAACGCTGGCGGCCCGCAGGCTGGCCTGCTCTTCAGTCTGGGAGCTGAATCGCTGATGGTGGTGGAGTCTGTAAATGGCCATTGGAAGGAGGAGTTACGGAAAATCTTTTCATCCTCCAACGCAGACACATAACATCATCTTTTAAAATGAGTCCATCTGTCACGGCTTCATTCTGAACCAAAAGAAAAAAGTCTTGAAGTTCTTGAGGAGGAGGATGGAGATCTTTATTCATTTCCATATTCCTCACTTACCTAGTCATGCATATTAAGTAAATATTGGATGAATGAGTACATGAGTGCATCATTTGGGGGGGGGGCATCAATTAAATGAAATTAATAGCTCATTCCTGGGCTCGGGTCCCAAACCGCTTTTCAGCTATGTGAATGTGGTGGGGTTATTTGGGCTCTGTATACCTCAGTTTCCTCGTCTGTAAGATAAACTGAGAGTACCTACCTCCCAGGGCTGCTGGGATTAACTTGCCCAACTCACTTACCTGTCCAGTGGCAGAGCCAGGATTTGAGAGCAGCTCCGTTAGTCCTTGCCCACTGCCCAGTGGTCCTCAAGCTGCATCTCGATCGTTGGAGTCGCCTGCGAGGGCTTGCTGACCATAGACGCTATGGCATAGATGGTGGGGCCTCGCTCCCAGAATTTTTGATTCAGTTGGGTTAGGGTGGGGCCTGAGAACTTTCCTGTCTAATGAGTTGCTAGTTAAGCCCAGGCTGCTGGGTCCAGTTAGATGTCTTCTCTCTGAGGCATTCTTACAGGGTGCACCTCTTAGAATCCACTGTAACACGCAGAGAGGAAATGTGCAGCCTCCTCCACTCACCCTGTCTCCCCAGAAAGCACAGAAACTTTTTATTTTAAGGATTTTATTGCTATTTACTGAAAGGAACAGAAGAGCGATGATAACATCTTTAAATCTAGGGAGAGTGCAGCATCCTGTACTCTACAGCCTGTCTCTATTTTGAGACAGTAACTACAAACCCTGCTTTTATTCTCAAGGATGCAGCCCACAAATTTCTACCTTCCTTCTAACTCCCCACCGTAAAGGATAATTTTACTACTTTCCCAGAATACAGAGGGCGAAGGAGGCAATTAGAGCAAATCTGTGGGTAATCTCCACCTTAGGTGAGCAATTTGCATTTTGAAGATCCTCCTCAGAGTCACACCCTGAGCAGGAGGGACTGAGAGCTCCTTGGACAGGGCATGCTTCCGGGAAATTATAACCCCATTCCTGACACTTGCTGTGTCCCAAGTTCTGGGGGATGGTGCTTCCAGGGCCTGGGAAACCGGCAAGGCACAAGGACATGGAGTTCCTGGCCCTGAGATTAGAACCACATTCCAGACATCCCACATTAGGATGCTTAAAGAAAACGTATTTTAAAGACCTTACCCAAGGTCCCATATTTCTACAGTGCACACAGTAGGTACATCAGGTGCCATGTGATGATCTGGCCTGCTTTAGGAGCCCCCAAATCCCACAGAGACTGGTTTCTATAGCAATGCAGCTACAAACTCCAAACAGGTGACTTGGAAACAGGTGGAGCACAGCCTCTGCAAGACAGGGCCGCTGGTTCTGAAACAGTAGCACAAGCATTTCCAAATGTGGAAACCAGTGATCAGAAAGTTGTGGAACTTCATTGCTCCATGCAATTTGAGCAGGGCTGTCGTTTCAGTGGAAGCATGATCCCCTGTTAGGAAAATGTAATAAAAACTTGCAAGCCAAAGGGGCAGCTGGGAAAGCAAATTTTTCTGAGACAGACTGTGGGGCTATTTTGGTGTTTTAGTCAGCTGAAGTCCACACCAGCGATGAGTCTGACTACATTCTTATTTCCAAGACTAGAGGCCCGGTGCATGAAATTCGTGCATGGGGGTGGGGGTTCCCTCAGCCCAGCCTGCACCCTCTCTAATCCGGGACCAATCGGGGGATGTCGGACTGCCAGTTTAGGCCCTATGTGCTGGCTCCTAACTGCTCACCTGCCTGCCTGCCTGATCACCCCTAACTGCTCTCCCCTGCCTGCCTGATTGTCCCTAACCACCTCTGCCTCAGCCCCTGCCACTGTGTCTTTGTCCGGAAGGATGTCTGGAAGATGTCCGGTCTACCCAGTCTAATTAACATGTTACCCTTTTATTAGTATAGATTTTGGCCCCTGCAGATTTGATTTCAATTTTGACAGCTAGAAGAAACCTGTTAGTTCAAGTTCCTATAATTTAAAAAAATATATTTTTGTTGATTTCAGAGAGGAAAGGAGAGGCAGAGAGAGATAGAAACATCAATGATGAGAGAGAATCATCATTGTCTCCTGCATGGCCCTCCGTGACCTCCTGTTCATAGGTCGATGCTCAACCACTGAGCCACGCCAGCCTGGCAGAATTTGAATAGTCCTCAGTCTAGCTAATTCCAAACACTAATGGATTTTTCTTCCACCTATTTTTTAAACATTTTTTGAAGCTTCAGTTTCTCTCTGCTTAAATGATGAGGCTGAATTATTTTTAAAATCTGACAAGAGTCACACACAATTGGTCATTCTTCTCCCTGCTGCTTGATACAAAATAGTTATCAAAAATAAAGTGCAGAGATCTTTCCAAGTTATTGACTAAGTGTGTGCAAAGAAGACTTTACATTGAATTATGAACAAAAAAATAGATATAATTTTGATTAGTTGTAAGAAAGGACACTGGGCTGGCTGAGAACCCATGCGGAATTTGCATGCCCAGTTTGCCTCTTGAATTCTTCCCAATAGTTGCTCTGGATTCCCAGAGTTAGAGCTGCTTTGATGTGCACTACAATCAATACAGTGCAATGTAAATGGTAGGTGTGGTCATGATTCCTCCTCGGTGAGCTGAAACTAGACTTCCCAAGCCTGAGTCTCATTACTCACTGCCAGCGTCTCATTACTTATCTCTTAGAACTGTATTGTATAACTGTCCCAGGTTGAATAATAGAAGTCTGTCTTCCTCACAGTAAAAGGGAGTTGCCGTTATGGCCTCCTTCCTTTCCACTTTTCTTTATTATAGAGAGTACCTTTCCTCCCTCTTCCTCTGCTATCAGCTGAATCATTACTGTTAACGATAAAGCAGAAATCTCTTTGAAACCTGTTGTATTTCTTAAGCCACTAGATATCCTATATATTAAAAGCCTAATGTGCCAATTGACCGACTGGTCGCTATGACGAGCACTGACCACCAGGGTGCAGATTCTCAACGTAAGAGCTTCCCCCAGCCCGGAGGCCCCAACCAGCCACAGTGGCGGGGGGCAGAGCCAGGCCAGCCAAGGCAGGTGCCAACGGGCCCCCCCGCCCACCAATTGCCTTGCTGGTCGCCCTGCAGATGAGCCCTAATCACTGGCCAGGCCTAAGGACCCTACCCGTGCACAAATTTTGTGCACTGGACCTCTAGTTTTCTTATAAGAGAGGATTCATATAATTTTCTTTAACTATATTCCTCTACCTTCTTTTGAACAACAAATATGATTTCATATGTTTGAGCATTTTGTAAATTGTCAAGTATTCTGACAATATAAAGCATTATTATGTTTAGTCCCATGTGTATCCCAGTCATAGAAAGGCACTTTATCATTGCCAAAAGTAAAATATATTTCTATCTATGCATTACCATCTTGCCAGGATTTCATATGCAGGCACATATGTTTCACTCACATATCCTAGTAAGATCCATGATATTGGCCACTGTGTCCTTAATGTTTATTCTATTTATTGTGTGTTTATTTTTATTACCTTCTATTCTGATGTATTAAAATTATAAAATTCAAAATGACTAAAAGACAGTACATGACTAATATGTGATGAAAGAGTGACGACATAAACTAATGAGACCTTTCCTGAGCAACTACTGTGTTTAGACTGACTTAAGTTTTCATTCATTCAGCAGGTATTACCCGAGCACCTATGACGGCCTTGGGCCCTAGATTTAGTGTGGTTGAGGCACAGCCCTTGCCTTCTTGTGCTTATAATTCCATGACCGTTCTTTTCTAAGAGAGAATTTTATCAAAGCATCTTATTTCAACCTTTGTGATTGATATTCTTTCTAACGGCCTTCCTTCTACTTTCTGCACTAATAAGTAAAATATAAACTAAAGCAACATTTTTATTTGTTTCTGAGGAAATCTGCAGTGCTTCAGGTCACCGCTCTGAGTATCAGTTGTTACTATCCATGAAGGTAAAGAGGGCCCAGAAGGTGGGTCTGAGTCTGTGGGAACCTGGACTGATGGGTCCCAGAATTCAGAGGGGCATGTGGGCAGGGGTGAGTTCCCAGAAGTAGCTCAGCAACTGTGTCTCCAGCAAATGACTCTGTAGCAAGTAGGCTTGGTAGCAAGTAGGCTTGTTCTGGGAGATAAAGCACATGCCTAGGGTTCATGGCAAAAGAGGTCTGCAGTCCAGGTGTTCTAGTTGTGAGATGAATGTAAGGATTTCTAAACAGGTACCTTAGCATCACAGGACCCAGGGCAGGGGCGAGAGTTCCTTCAGGCAGGAAGGCTGGCATCAGCAAGAGATGCATCCGTGGGTAACAGCACCCCAACCCTGCGTAGAGTTGAAGATTCAAACATGGTAACTGGTCGTTGCAAGGCACAATGGTATTTTAGTGTTTTTGGTGTTTCAGTCAGCTGGAGTCCCCGGTTAAAACAGCGAGGGAGCTAACCTGAGACCAGGGTCAGGAGCCCAGTTCTCAGACCCGGAACGCTGTGGTGCTGAGTCAGCCAGGCGGGTTGGGAGGCCCAAGGTCCGTAGACAAGAACCTGATTTGGGTCAGAATGAAGGCTGGCTTTGCAGGTGGGAATCGGTTCAGCCCTGCAGGGGCTGGGGCTGGATGAGAGGGAGGGAAGCAGGCGGGACCCTGCCTTGGTTGTGCAACCTCACTTGCAGGAGGGCCTCCGTCTGGGGGACAGGTGGGGCTGGAAGCCAACCTGCATTCTGCTCACTGAGCCCTGTGTCCCCTGCAAGGCTGCCACGGCCCCCCAGAAGGGTCACCTTTTCTGGCACCTGGGCAGCACTGGCTTTGGAAACATGACATTGGACAGCTTGATATTCAGAGGTTAGAAACCAATCTGAGCTATCCCAGCTGATGGGAGTGTCTGTACCTCCATGTGTTAAAGCAGAAAAAAAAAAAAATCTTGAGAAAAATCCTAAAGCTTCCAGGCTGTGGGGGTCTCAGAAAACCTTGTATGTTAAATGAAGTGCGTGTAGATTCCAAGTGCCTTTGGAATTCAGAGAATACGGCAGAAAAGCTCTTCTGAGAGTCCTAGCATGCTCAGGCTACTTGAACTGACTTTATTTAAAGATATATATTAGAGGCCCGGTGCATGAAATTCGTGCACAGGGAGGGTCCCTAGGCCTGGCAAGCGATCAGGGCCAATCTGCACCGTCCTTCATTCTGCACCACCCCCTGATGGTCAGCGCACATCACAGTGAGCAGTCAAACTCCTGGTCGGTTGAACTCCTGAGGGGACAATTTGCATATTAACCTTTTATTATATAGGAGATACTAGAGGCCCGGTGCACGAAATTCGTGCACGGGGTGTGTGTGTCCCTCAGCCCAGCCTGCAGCCTCTCCAATCTGGGACCCCTTGAGGGATGTCAGGATTGGGCCTAAATGGGCAGTCGGACAACCCTCTCACAATCCAGGACTGCTGGCTCCCAACTGCTCACTTGCCTGCCTTCCTGATTGCCCCTAACAGTTTCTGCCTGCCAGCCTGATCACCCCCTAACTACTCCTCTGCCAGACTGATTGATGCCTAACTGCCCTCCCCTGCAGGCCTGGTCACCCCTAACTGCTCTCCCTACAGACCTGATCCCTCCCAACTGCTCTCCCCTGCAGGCCTGGGTCCCCTCCAACTGCCCTTCCCTGCATACCCAGTCACCCCCAACTTCCCTCCTCTGCCGGCCTGGTCACCCCTAACTGCCCTCCCCTGCAGGCTTGATCACCCCCAACTGCCCTCCCTTGCAGGTCTGGTCCCTCCCAACTGCTCTACCCTGCTGGCCATCTTGTGGCAGCCATCTTGTGTCCACGTGGGGGCAGCCATCTTGTGTGTTGGAGTGATGGTCAATTTGCATATTACTCTTTTATTACATAGGATAGAGGCCTGGTGCATGGGTGGGGGCCAGCTGGTTTGCCCTGAAGGGTGTCCTGGATCAGGGTGGGGGTTCCCTTGGGGTGTGGGGTGGCCTGGGTGAGGGGCCTGTGGTGGTTTGCAGGCCGGCCACGCCCCCCAGCAACCCAAGCGGAGGCCCTGGTATCTGGGATTTATTTATCTTCTATCATTGAAACTTTGTAGCCTTGAATGGAGACCAAGACAGGCCAGGGCTGTGGGACCTTGGCTTACACCATTGCCGGGGAAACCCAAGCCTCCTGCTGGTTCCGTGGCCGCAGCCATCTTGGTTGGGTTAATTTGCATACTCACTCCTGATTGGCTGGTGGGTGCAGCTTGTGGGTGTAGTGGAGTGGTGGTTAATTTTCATATTACTCTTTTATTAGATAGGATATATATATATATATATATATAGCCTTTGGACAGTATTTTATAATTTTGGCTTGCCAACTAGTGCGTTCCACATGACAAAAGAAATGTCTATGGTTACTTCTAGCAGGGCAGTCTATTTCCATCTTAGTCACAAATTTAACTGGGATTTGACCCCTTTGATTTACTCTCATGTATAAAAGGACTAACCTCTTAGAACATGATTATACAGCACGGTAAAATATTTCACTATATAGTAAATTACATGCCATTTAAAAGAGAGTCTCATTTATTTAGGTCAACTGTACAGGGCCCGATGCCCTTTTTAAAACGTTCAAAGCATTTGATGGATTCATTGCTGAGTGCACTATAAATAAATACGACCTCAAATTGCAGACAATGACGATGTGCTAGGGGATACATCAAAGCTACCACCATTAACGATGCCTTTTTCAAGGTGATTCAAAGAGCCAAAGTCTAGGTCCCAGCCCTGCCAGCAAGGGGGCATGATTGTCTCCATGTCTTTTAATATGGGCTTTACTTTTCTCCTCTGTAAAGTGAGGGGAGTACTGTATAGATCAGCACTCTTCAAAGTGCTTCAAGGCATGCCAGTTCCAGAAGCTGTTAGGCATTACTCAGGGGGGAGGGGGGATGGTTTTGTGATCAGATAAGTTTGACAAACAAAACATAGCATGTTTCTTTGCTTCCGGGCTTCTCAAAATCTTCAGGGGGAGGACACAGTAAACAACGAATCTGTGAGTTATTGGCCCATGGTGTCTTCTGGAAGCGTCTTGTGGACTGTAGTTTGAGAAACACTGAGCTAGCTGGTCACTAGGGTTCTTTCTGCTCTGTCTATGATCCAGCTAACTTTGGAGAAACAAGGCTATTCTGTTTAGAGGACAGAGAGCACTACCTCTCCTTTCTCTTCCAGCTCAAGGTCAGATCTAAAATGTAATGTCTTCACGATGCCGTTAGTCTGAACCCTAAGGTGGTTGAAAGAGCAAAGGCCAGATTTCACTCAGGGATGGAGGCTTTCATTCTCCTTAAGCCAAAAATAACATCTCAATTCTCCATGCCAAATCTAGAGCTATTCTTCACGTTCTAAGAAAGAAAAAAGAGAGCTATTTGTTGGGGGATGGAGTGGGAGAAGGGGGAGGAAGCCAAAATGGTCATGAATAGTCTACTTCATTCCAATCAATTAGAAGAAAAACACAGTCCCAAAGCACATTCTGAATTAATATAGTTGAGAAACCAAAATAGACTGACTTACAGTAGAATTAGACTTACTATTTCAAGCCCTGCTCTTTATTTATCCTTATTTGGTGGCTTTTCACAGAGTTGCATGACTGTGGAAATGGAGGTGACCTTGAGAGGTCATGTAGCGGATCATCTTGTATCCAGGAAGGATTTCACTGAAATTCTCCTAAGTACAGATTCAGCAATAGGCCCATCTTGACTCCTGATTGTAGAGCAACCAGTGGGTTTGGGCACAGTCTATCTTATGCATAATTTCTCTGAGAGGAATCCCATGTGCTGTGGTTATGGGAGCAGTATGTACTGGAGAAAGTCAACAATGCAATGCATGCCAATCACATGCTCTGTTCTGAGGAGAGTGGCCATACACAGTCCCACCTGCTGAGTGTCCAAAGAGGAGCAGATTGTTCCTAAACCAGAGGGGGAGGTTGTGCAGAAGAAAAAGATATCCCAGAAGAAACTAACTAACAAACAAACAAAAAATAACAACAACAAAAAATAAAAACTTATGGCAGGGGAGTAAATTCAACATAAGATAAATGCTAATAAAAGTTTTGTGTGTTTTTTTTTTAAAGAATGGTTAAGAATATTTTTTAAAAAGCTGTATCCTGGGTGGGGACCTGCCCTGCAATGTTGGAATGCATGATAAACCACATGTAAGTGCCTGCCGCAGCACAGAGTAACTAACTAGGTCCATGGAGCAGAAGAGTAAGCACCCAAATGGACTTAAATGTATCTACTAGCTTAGTAAACAATTAAGATTTTCCAAATCAGTGGAGAAAGCAAAAAATGATTTGGGGACAGCTGGCCAATTATCTGGAAAACAAGTTTGCATTCTACTTCACGTTACAATGAAACCATAAAAGCGATGGAACAAATACAGATGACTATTAGAGCATATCATTGAGTTGGCGAAGAACGTTATAAGCATGAAAACAAAGGAATAAATAAATATACACTGCTTTGACGATATAAATCTTCAAACTGCTCTATGGCAGGCAGTGTAAATTTACACAATTAATTTCATCTTTCCTTCACCCTGGCCTGCCCCTCGCTTGCTGCGGGAGTGGCCATGTGACCAGTTCTGACCAATGGAAATCAGCGAGAATCTGTGGTGTTGTCTCTCTCCACCTTCCTCCTTCTGCCAGTAATGCAGATTGGATGGCTAGTGCTGCCTCGGCCATGTAGTGACCATCAGATGAGAAGCAAGAGAAAGCCAATAGAGGGCAGGGAGGTAAGCCCTCATACTGCGCCGCCTCTGAACCGGTTCCTGCTGCCTCTCTACAGCTTGTTGTATGAGATAAATCCTACTTGTTTAAGTCCATAGAGTTGAGTTTTCTGTTACATAAATGTCACATTCATTTCTAACGAGTCTGAGCTTGAGGCAAAACACCATATTTTAATAAAAGGCAAATAATAAACAGGGAAAGATATTTGCAATGCATGTCACAAAAGTTAAATTCTTATTAATATAAAGACCTCTACAATAAATAAGAGACAGATACTCCAATAAAAATGGCAACAAATACACACAGGAAGATTAAAAGAAAGAAATTTAATGGCCAATAAATTGATGAAAAAAAGTTTAGCTTCACTAGTAATCAGAGAATTATCAATGAAAATAAGCCTAATGATTTATCAGCTATAAAAATTGGCAAACGCTGGAGCAATGATGTTTTCTGGAAAGCAATCTGACGAAATGTCTCAGGAGTCTTGGAAGGCTCATGCCCTTCGGAAATCTGTACCGTGAAATGGTTAATGAAGTGCAAAGATTTGCGGCAAGAATGTCTCTTGCAATGCTATTGGAATTGCAAAATTACGGAAATGGGCAATAATGGAGTTCTGCTTAAATAAATTATAGGATTGCTCCACCTAAAAAAGAAATCTATCCATTAGCATGCTATAGCAGGGGCATTTTTTCTTTTTACATGCAAAGGTGTTTATTATTCATTATTAAGTGAAGAACGAACAAGCTGAAAAACACCTCAGTAAGGATAACACATTTCTATTTTTGTTACTATGTACATTTGTGTATGAAAAATGGCATGGGAGAGAATAAATCTAGGCATTAATGTCATCTCCGGGCTCAGTCCACATTTTCTGATTATTTCTGTAATAAACATGCATTGCTTTTGAAATAAGAAAATTACCATTATAAAAATAGGTCTTGGTGAGCACAGAGTGGAAAGGAGGAATTAGAGGAATGGCTTATTTAATGGTATCTGGCTGAGCCGTGTCTCTCACGATGAGGTTATCAGAACCTCCCCTTACTCGGCCTGTTCCTCAGCATGGTGCTCCTCGGAGCACCACTGACGTCCGCTGGGATCTCCTCTAGTTGCCTCTTGGATGGACGTGGTTTTGCTTTAGACAATTTACTATATTTAACCGAGCTAAAGCCAACCTTACAGTTCCAAGGGTCCTCGTGCTTTTTAAGGTGGCTTTGCATCTCTCTGTTCTGATCAGTACAAGTGCCTTAAAGCTGAACTCTTTGAGAGTAACCTTATATCCCTGATTTCCAAGATTGTGAGGTGCTGGGATGAAGGTATGCCTCATGGAAGACACGAAATATTGGCTGAGGGTTAAGTGTGGGAGTCCTGGGGAAAATAATTAGCATTTCGCGCTAAGGGCGGCAGCAGGGAGAAGGCGATGAGCAACCACAGATGATCTTTGGAGAGCTTGGATCTGTGAATTCCTGTAGCTTTAAACTTCCTCTTTTTCCTATTTCTGAATACATCAAGCCACGAGTAAGGATTGGATTTCCTTTACTGTATTTCTCAGTCTCACTTCCAAGTCAGACTAAAAAGGACTATTTCCCTGGAGGCACTTATCACCATGACCTTGCAAAAGCCACATGTGCCCGTTGGAACTTCTCCAGGATTTCTTTTTTCTTGATGGAAAAATATTTTATTGAACTAAGAGCACGACCGATAGGGAGGCAGGTTGCGTGGGAAAAGATGGAAATTTATTATAAGCATATCTATCAACCAGGGGCCCAGCGGGGAAGTAGAAAATGGCTCAGGCGGTTCAACAGAAGATTGTTCCGTGGTGGGACTCTTTACAAGGTTAGGGGACCAATGAGAGAGGTCAAGGCACCCAGGGGCTCCAGCGGTGGGCAAACCTGGGCTGGAAGAGAAACGGGGCCCCAGGGAGATCTGGAGTCAGGAGGCAGAAGACATCCCTGTGGCAGGAGGTGTGGCCTATAAGGATTTCACTCCCAGAGCAGGAGGGGAACACGAAGACTGCCCTGTTCCTGCACGCCAATGTGCTCCCTCCGGGGCCTCCAATTGGCCAAATCCCAACAGAAGTCAGCTGAAAGGGACACAGAGAAGAGCGAGGAGGGTGAGGAACGGACCTGGGCGCCAAGTGGAGAATGACCAGCTCACTCCCTGGAGCAATGTTTTGTTCTTTGAAAGGTGATAACACCTGGCGACCATTTTGACACTGGTTAGCTATGCTGCCTCAAGGTTCAGCTGTGAATGGTTTCAGGCAGGTATCATTTTCAAGAGATTTTTTTATTTTTAAGTCGCAGGCCCTGTGAAAGTTTAGAAAAACATACTGTTATGGACTGAAGGTTTGTGTATTCACCAAATTCATATGTTGGAGCCCTGCCTCTCAATGTGTTAGCATTGGGAGGTGAGGACTTTGGGACATGATTATGGTTAGATGAGGTCATGAGGGTGGGGCCCTCAAGATGGGATTAGTGACCTTTTAAGAAAAGGAAGAGACTGGCTCTTGTTCTCTCTCTCTCCACCACTTGTGGACACAGTGAGAGGGTAGCTGTCTGCAAGCCAGGAAGAGAGGCCTCACCAGACCCTGACCATGCTGGCATCTTGATCTCAGTCTTCCAGCCTTTTAGCTTCCAGACAATAAAATACATTTCTATTGGTTAAGCCCCCCAGTCTGTGGCATTCTTTTATGCCAGCCAAGCTAACTAGCCAGGTACCTAAAATTAAAAATGCATATATTGAAGACTGTGCTGTCATTTATCAAGCACATGCTCGTGGTCAGACACAGTGCCAAGTGCTTTCCCTCCGTGAGCTCATTTAATCCCCACAGTTGTGGAGTAGGTGCTATTATCCCCATTTGACACAAGAGGAAATTGTCCGTAGAATTATTAGTCATCTCCTGCTCCAGGTCACACAGCCAGCTAGGTCAAAGGTCTTCTATCTCTGGAGGGCAGACAGTTGGAACTGGCAGCAGGTGCTGCCTCAAACTGGGCTGTAGGTGCAAATGCCCAGACTGGAAAGGATAGCTGTTGGGGTCCTCAGCCCCAGGAGGACTGTGGTTCTGAAAGACAGCTGGGGGAGCCATCATGCTCATTTGTTGTCTGGTTTCCCTCACTGGAATGATGGGAGAAACGTGGTAGGTCTTGCTGTCACTATATCCACACTCCCTGGCCTACAGGATGTGCTCAGTAACGTTGGTGAAGTGAATACATACATGACCGGCATCTGATACGATGGGTGTCTATAACTTCCACTCTTCCAGCCAATGACTTGGTGGGAAGCGCACCTCACGGTTTCCCACCCGGTTCGCAGGTGTGTTGGATCACAGAGAGCGGTTGCCGCTCCTGGTCTGGATGACTCAGGTCAGCAGCCCCTAGAGAAGGCACTGTGCCGGGACACTGCAGAGCCAGCGCTATGGCAGAGCCGGACAGTGAGTGACCTGGCGCCTGCAGAACCAATCAGAATCGCAGGCCTTACGGGAAGATGGAGAAGATTCAGTGACAGGCAGGTAGTGAGGGACCAGAGAAAGTTAACTGGAACCTCAGTGGGGACGCGGTTTCCGCCATGCCCCGCCAGGCAGGAACGCCGAAAGAAGCTTTGGAAGATTAGGTCATGTTACCACTTGAATCCGGGCATCTTCAAGATGAACACCTTCCGCAAGGTGAGGACCTGGAGTCCCCTGCGGTCCAAGGTCAAGAAGGGCTCAGTGGGCCGTCCCTGGTGCAGGCAGCATCCCAGACAAATGCAGGCTCACACAGGTGGGTCTCCTCCAGGACGTGGCTGCCTGGCAGGTTAGTGATCCTAACACCTGGGGAGACAACCCCGGTTTTTTGGGGGTGATGAAATTAGTCCCGCAGTGGATGAACTGTGTTTCAAGTCCCAGGAAAGTTTAGAATGAAGCCCGGAGATAGAAGTGAATTAACCCTTAATACTCAGCCTGTTATGTAGTTCAGGAATACATTAGAAACCACTGACAAATCTGGGTGTACTTGCATTTGTTTGTAATAGAATTGAATGTATCAGAACAAAAACTGACTAGCCTGTGATTCCAACTTAAAATGTATAACTAAGTAAATGATTTTAGACTTGTGATCCAAATTAAATGCAAAAAATTTGATTAAATTTGTAAACAAATTGGAATATTTAAGTGAACTCGAGAGTCACAGTATTTAGAGTTTAATTTCTTAGGTTTATTACAGTTATTCAAGAACTTGGAAAGGCTTTGTTGCTCAGGATAGGCCTTTGAAGTAATTCAAAAGAAAAGTGAATATATTAATTTATAACTGCAGTTTTACAATTGGAGGGAATTTAATTAACCAAGATGCAAATGGCAGTGATTGTTTAAGGGAGTTTAGTTTATTCAACTTGATGTAATTGATCATTACTGAAAGAAAAAGTAAAATTAAGTGTTCTTGTTTTACTAGCTGTATAAGTGGACTAAGAGTTGTAATTTGAACTTGGAGGCACAAGAAAACACAGTTTGTAAATCTGGGCTGCCTTCCTCCTTCCCAGTTCCCTAAAGCTTTTGCCGGGGACACTCAGGGGTCCCTGTGGCTGTATGAGACTAGTGGAGTGGCTGCCCATGTGACCTTGGGGATAAGCAGTGAGACATGTCTTTTGTTAGTGTTGGGAAAGAGTTTCTGCCCCATTCTTTCTCCTCTTCTGTAATGTTATTACACATATGTAATAATGCTTCACCATCTCCTATGTATCTCTTTCACTCTTTTCTCCATTTCATACATTTTCCTCCCTTCTTCATTTTAGATTTTTGAACTGATCCCTCTTCCAGTTTGCTAATTCTCTCTTCTGCTTTTCATCTATCATTAAATGTAGTTTTTGAATTCTCAATTCCGTTATTACGTTTTTCACTTCTAGAATTGCAATGTAATAATACTTTTGTAACAGACTCCAGTTCTTGGTGAAATCCTCCATACAGGGTGGGGCACAAGGGGGGTTACAGTTGTGAGTAGCCAAAACACAGAGTTTGTTCTTACATTATTAATAATTAATTATTGTATTTTCCCCATACAAACAACTGTAAACCTACTTTTGCCCCACCTGCTATTTTAAGTAATGTCCATGACCATTTCAAGCATAGTCAAAGTCTGGGTTTCAGAACCTCAATGTCTGGATCACATGTGTTTTTCCTTTCTATTGTCTTGGCTTTTTCTCTCTCCTGAATTGTGGTCATTGGACATATCTTCTGTCATGTCTGGTCATTTGGACTGAATGATGGACCCTGTGTATAATAAATTATAGTCTATAGATGATGATTACCATCCCACAGAGGGGGTTTAATTTCATTTTGACCAGCAGATCACTTTGACCCACTCGGGAACTGAGCAGGTTGGAGTTGAGTTTCCGGTTTCATAAGGGTTGTTCCACCTCTGAGTGACCCTCCCTGCCTCCCAGGTGTGGCCCTTCAGCCGTCTCAGTGGAAAGTCTGGAGTATGTACCAGCAGTTCTCTTTCGTGGAGGGCCCTGAACTCCACGTTTTGTCTTCCCAGCACCATGAGACTATTAAAATCTCTAGTGACCCATTTAGTCTGAGAAGCTTTCTGCTGTGTGGTTGCTTGGTTTCTACCTGTTGGACTGTCTACTTAGTTTAAAAATAGTTCAATGCCTTGGGGGGGAAATTGCATGGGGAATGTGGGGCTCATGCCTCCAGGATGCTGGCTCCTCAAATCCTTTCAGTTTGACAGCCCTGAGGTCTACTTTTCATCTCCTTAGACCCGTGGTCGGCAAACTGCGGCTCGCGAGCCACATGCGGCTCTTTGGCCCCTTGAGTGTGGCTCTTCCACAAAATACCACGGCCTGGGCGAGTCTGTTTTGAAGAAGTGGCGTTAGAAGAAGTTTAAGTTTAAAAAATGTGGCTCTCCAAAGAAATTTCAATCGTTGTACTGTTGATATTTGGCTCTGTTGCCTAATGAGTTTGCCGACCACTGCCTTAGACCAGTGAGGCTCCTGCAGCACTGGACTGTTTATGTGTCTGTCTCTATCTCTGTCTCTGTGTCTGTTCTGTCTCTGTCTCCATCTCTGCCTCCATATCTATTTCTATCTCTATCTGAGCTAGCTGGCTCACCTCAATGCATTTTATTTCTCTCCAGGATCTTGAGCCCTTAAGTCGTGGCTGCTTTAGTTAGCCATTGTTTTAATAGCTTTTCTATTTGGAGGAGCTGTTTTTATAGCTCTTTTTGTGGGAGAGTTAGTCTGACTCGAGGTATTCATACACAGGTGCTAGCAGACGTTTCCCATTCTTTAATGTTTAAAGAAGAGTCACCCCTGTCAGAAATATGCACTCTGCGGAGGGAACACTCCTTCTCTGCCGCGCCAGCGTGGAAGGCTTCCTGGGATGCTATGTGTCTTCTCGGCCTCGCTGCCTCATTCGACATTTGACCTCAAGCAGATCTGGAGAGTTCTGACAATTTGGTCACAGCTTCTGCAACTTTCCACTAGTCCCCGAGGACCTGGAGTTCCTCAAACTGATCTCGGGGGAACAGAATGACTTTCCTTGGCTGTTAGCGGCTGGGAGTATGGCTATGGCAGCGCTAGCTGATTCCCCAGTGAGCAGGATTAGCCTTGAAGAATCCACTGGGGTAAAGTATGTGTTTGTGTCGGCCAAAGGTCCACGAGGGAAAGCAGCTCCCAGAAAGAAGGCCCTGCTCGGAAATGGCCGTTGCCATGCCTAGGGGAACGGTCTCCATAGGAAACCATGATAAAGTGGCCTTGTTTTGTAACTAGGAAGAAATGTTAGGCGTCCAGATTTTAAAATAACACACAGCTACGGAGGGAATGTGTGACGATCCTGTGCTTTGGTTTTCCCAGCACCCCTTGCTGCATCCTTTGGGCACAGGACCTGGGAGCACAGGTTGCCAGTAAGGTTGTGGGGTGGTCCCTTACTTGTGGTGGTGGTCCTTCCTGCTCCAGGATGTTTAGTTGAAATCATTTTAGTATCTTGTTTTTTATCATAATTCTAGAGGTAAGGTGTTGTTTTTTTCCCCAATTATGTAATCTAAACTGTTCTTAAAACTAAACTCCCCTCTTAATGAGGATGTAGCTCCTCATATCCTACATGTGTTTGAACGAGGATTTGAAAATCTTAAGCCTTTCTACAAGTCAGACATGTGGAAACTGGCACTGCAATCAATTATTTAAATTTTGGGTCTATTGCGAGTTTTTTTTTTTTCTTCTTCTTAAGGTGTTACGGTTTCTTTCAGCCACTGCTATCAACTGACTATCTCAGTTTTCCTTCTCATAATTAATAATTCGTCTTAGATAAGAGCAAATGACTCCTTGGAGTTTTTCGTCAATCTCTTTGGCTTGTTTTCTAGAGGTGTCCAGAGATAGCTCACTGCATGCAGACCTTTCTCTGATTACTGTATTGTTCAGATGACGGAATCACAGACTTCTGATGGTGAGAAAGCAGGAGTGTTTTTAATAATTTAAAAACTTATCTACTTAAACTATTCCTTTCTGCTTTCTGGTAAAGCAACTCAGCCAACCAGAGACAGATTTGGAGGACACAGGGTCAGGTGGGTGCCAGAAAGTGCTGGGAAGACACCCAGCCAAATGCCCCGGGCAGAGCAGGTGTGAAATTGACCATTTAACTTCTCCAGCATCCAATTTTAAAGAGACAGAGCACTTTAGAATTTCATAACAGACGACCATTAAAGGTGAATTCACCTCCACCCTGGGGCAGAGCTGTGCCTAGAATTGCCTCCAGGGTGGATTCCGGTTGCCTCAGACAATGCCCCTCCTGGAAGCGGGTTGGCATAGCACTCAGAGGCACCTGTCCGAAGGAAAGTGGCTATTGTCTTCTACTGAAGTCACTGTGACCAGGTTATCCTTGCCCCCACAGTTTAGCAATGACAGCCTGTGTTGGCGTCTGAGTCTCTGAGCATGCCCGGCTCTGCCTGCTGTTGCCGGGGAATTTCAGTGTCCGGAAGGAAATAAAAGATGATGGGAACAAGAAGGATGCTGGTGCCAGCGATGCCTTGCTGTTCAGAGACAGCTTCAAAGGAGCTGGGGAAGGAATAACACAGAGAAAGTTAGAAAAAAATGCTTTGATTTTGTGGTAAAAGGAATCTCCACTTAATTAAACTTCTTCCTCCGCTTCAAAGCCAGAGTTTAAAGCTACCTGCTTTGAGAAACCTTCTGGCTGCCCCCACCTGGAGGGAATGCCTGGCCCCCCTCACAGCACTGATATTCTTCTCTTAGTTGTTGTTCATTCAGTGCGTGCCTAAGTCTAGTAGCACCCTGCAGGTTCCCCAGCCAGGCACAGAATGTCGAAGGTCACTTCGTGCCTTCGGCTGTAGCCAGGAAATGACCTTAAATCAAGTAGTCTGTGTGATCTGGCCCTGGCCAGTGTTGCACAGTGGTTAAAGTGTCAGCTCGCACACCAAAGGGTCTGGGGTTCAATTCCCGGTCAAGGGCATGTACCAGACTCAGTGGGATGCTCGAGAGGCAACCAATCAATGTGTCTTTCACACATTGATGTTTCTCTCTCTCTCTCTCTCCCCCCCCCCCCCCCCCCCCGCACTCTGTCTCCTCCCTTCCCTCCCTCCCACTCTCTCTAAAAATCAATGGAAAAAATATCCTCGGGTGAGGATTAACAACAACAAAAAAGTAGTCTGTGTGATCTCAAATAACATAACTTTTTCTAAGCCTCAGTTTCCTCCTCTACAAAAAGGCTGCAGTCATAGTACCTACCTAATTGGGATTGTGTAAAAAGTAAATAATACAAGTGAAGTGGGTAATATGCTGCTTAGGACATGGTACTCAAATCCATAGATTGGTAAGTGTGTACATATATCCTATCTAATAAAAGGGAAATATGTAAATTGACCCTAATAGCAAAATGACCAGGAACGACCGGTTGCTATGACATGCACTGATCACCAGGGGGCAGACACTCAATGCAGGAGCTGCCGCCTGGTGGTCAGTGCGCTCCCAACAGGGGGAGCTCTCTCAGCCACAAATGGGGCTGATGGCTGCAAGTGCAGCAGCGGTGATGGGAGCCTCTCCTGCCTCCTTGGCAGCGCTAAGGATGTCTGACTGATAGCTTTGGTCCCCTCCCCGCGGGCCTAAGCTATCAGTTGGACATCCTTTGAGGGCTCCTGGGCTGCCAGAGGGATGTCTGACTGCCAGCTTAGGCCTGATCCCCTGGGGAGCACATCCCCTGAGGGCTCCCAGGCTGTGAGAGGGCACAGGCCAGGCTGAGGGACCCTCCTGAGTGCATGAATTTTTGTGCACCAGGACTCTAGTATTCTTATAACATTGATGATACATCATCCTAGGGCTACCTGGCTAAGATACAGGGAGAAAGTGTGGTGCCTGGCACACTTTCTAAATACACACCTTCTCTGCCTCTCTCTCCTTCTGTCTTTATCTATTTCGTGTATCTGTGTGTCCTCTTCCCAAGGAACCTGGCTAAAAGGTAGGGAAACCAGACGAGAAGGCACATTCCTGTCGTCAAATGCGTTTCCAAGCACTTTCTTGTCCCGTTATGGAACCTTTCTAGGAACCAATTCTGCTGGTTGCTGCCAGCCCCTTTGCTTATTGGGTCTATGAAGAGATTTCACTGTCAAGACCTTTGGTTCATAGAAACATCTTCCCACTTAGCACAGACTATGGGCTAATTGACAGATTCCACCAGAATGAAGGGATCTAGAAACACCTTAGGTACCATGCAGAAACAGCTGCTCATGTTGCTACGGCACCCTTCCCTGGGTTTCTAGGGTAACGGGCATCTCCACATCCCGGGTTCGTATTCAGGCTATTCTTAGTATGACGATGACAGTGTGCTTCAGTTCCTGAAGGTCTGTCATTTCTTCACTATTCCTCGCTGTCTTTGCTGCCTTCCTTCCTCGCTGCCCATTCTTCCCACAGACCCTCACAAACTGGCCCCACCTCCTTCAAACTGCTCCTGGAGGAAACAGCTTCCCAGCTTCCCAGTCAGCATGCTCCCGCCTGACCTCCAGGCAGCTCTGCAGTGCTCACCACTAGCGAGCACCCTGTTCTTCTGCACCCGCCCTTCCCCAGCGTCTTTGGAATTTGACCCCGGGGTTTTTCCTCTCCCGCGGATCCTTCTTGGTTGCCTTTGCGTGCTCCCACTTCTGTCCTTTAAATACCAGCATTCCCCAAGGTTCTGCCCTGAGCTACATGCTTTTCTTGCTCTATATATTTATTCCCATTTGGCTGTTGCCACTCACATGCTTATTCAAAGAATGGACCAACGCAGAAAAACCCAATGGAGAAAAAAAATTTAAATCGCACAAAACATCACCAATGACACTTTTTATCCATCTGTATATATAAAAGCTGAAGCGACTGGATGACCGGACGACCAGACTACCGGCCGGTAGCTATGACATGCACTGACCACCATGGGGCAGACGCTCGATGCAGGAGCTGCCCCTGGTGGTCAGTGCGCTCCTACAGCGACATGCACTGACCACCACGGGGCAGACGCTCGATGCAGGAGCTGCCCCTGGTGGTCAGTGCGCTCCTGCAGCGGGAGTGCTGCTTTAGCTGACAGACAGGCGCCAGAGGCCAGGCTGACGGCGGGTGAGCGCAGCTGCGGCCGTGTGAGCCTCTCCTGTGGACATCCCCCCTGCGGCCCCCAACAGTGGTGGCAGGTGCAGGGGGGCCGGGATGAGCGGGAGCAGTGCGCAGTGCCCAGCTCCGGGCTCGGGCTCCTCCCCGGCCGCCTCCTGCTTCACGCACGACTTTGTGCTGTGTGGGATTGACACGTGGACAGCGGGCTGGAGCCCGACAAGCTGGCGGGTAAGGCCGGGCTGCGGGGACACGGAGGTCCACTGATCCCCGCAGGCCAGGCTGAGGGACCCCACTGGTGCATGAATCCTTGCTTGGGGCCTCTAGTATTTATGTATATAGTTCCACGATTTTATAAAAATGGGATTGCTCTATACAAGTGTTTGATAGCATGCTTTTTAAAATTCAACAATATGGCTTAAATTATATTAAGGGGTTTTTACCACCATTTTTAGTGTACTATATTGAATTCGTTTGCTAGTGTTGCCATAACAAAGTACCACAGACGTGCGGCTTAAACAACACACATTTATTTCCTCAAAGTCTGGAGGCTAGCAATCCGAGATCAAGGCGTCAGCAGGGCTGGTTTCTTTTGAGGCCTCTCTCCTTGGCTTGGAGACAGCCATCTCTCTGTGTGTTCGCATGATCTGCCTCTGGGCACGTCTGTGAGACAGGTTAGGGCCCACCGTGACTAAAGACCTTCTCTTCAAATACAGCCACATTCTGAGTTGCTAGAGGTGAGGGCTTCCACCTATGAATTTTGAGGGTGCCTGAGGCATACTTCAGCCCATAACACATATATTTTTAAAAATGATTCTTCACTCATGCCATTTTTTTTTTTCATCAAACATTTCAACAAGTGCCTTTGAAGTTGCATTTTATCCTTGGTTTTGACATTTTATACCTTTGACTGAGGGTGAGTAGAGTCTCAGCAAAGACACAGACTAAATGCCAGCTCCCCCATGAGACTCCTCCATTGGTTATTCCCTGCTCACCTGGGCGGCACACACACCGCCGGTTATTCTGTGGACTCTGCTATGGCTCACCAGTATTACCCAGCTTCACCTTGGGCATCCAACACTTTTAAGGGTCACACTTTGCATTGTTTATGTCATGTAGACTTTGTCCGCTGTTTTCTTCTCACCTCTCCCCTTCGATACTCTTGTTTTTCTCAGCCTACAAGAGGTTTTTCAACAGTCTGCCCTAAGCTCACCAAACACTGGTATTAATCCAGATATATCCGTTTCCCTGTTAAAATTCCAAAGTTAAGAAAATGGAAGTTTTATTAGCCACTTTCCCTTTTGCCAGGAGGGCAGTAAATATTTAACAGAGAAGAGCTGATTGAGACCAGGTGACAGGGTCAAGTTTTTCTTGTGGTGATGGTTTTATGTGTGGACAAAGCCGTCAAGGGAGCCCAGCAGATTTTAATGTGTCACTGAGCTCTTTACCCCACTTGCACTGTAGTGATGAGTGAAACACAGCTTTCTCTTCCAGGTCTTCTAACCTGTGCTTGACGACTCTCATATTTTGCCTAAGCCTCCACAGTCAACCCTGCTGACAAAGTGCCGTTCTGTAAGCGATACAGACCTTCCTCATCAGTGCGGGCCAAGGCCAGAGAGGGCCTCGCTAATTACAGGGTGAGAAAGGTCAAAAGAAAATTCCCGTGCATTTGCTGGTTCCTGAAGAGTAGGTTTTTATCCGCGAAGACACATTGTTTGAAAACACTTTCATTCATTTCTAAACATATCAGGCTGTGGAAGCGAAAGAACATTCTGTTCTTCAAAACATGTGAAAGAATATTGCAGAGTTATAAAAAAGTTGAGCTATTGAACATAATAATGTTCCCTGTGTCAATCATACAGCTTAAACTCTGGATCCTCTTTTTCTTCTTTCCTCCTTCCTTTTCAGAGAACAAATATCCCGAATTTTCTGTTTGGCATCCTTTGGATTTTTTTGCAAGTTAGCATACATGTATATAACCACAAATAATATGCCCTATTATAATTCATATAAAAACATAATATATGTATGTAACCTTCAGCAAAATCCTCTTTTCATTTTATATCATTTTTTAAATTTACATGTTTTGAAATTTACATGTTATAGTTCCAATTTTCCCATGTCGCTCTGCATAATATTCCACTGTATGAATAATCCATAGTTTAGTCTACTAATGGACACGTATGTTATTTCAAATTTAAATTCTTTTTACTATCAGAAAACACACTGCTTCAGTGACTGTGCTTGTACCTGTCTCTTCTGAATAGCACTGGATGAATGCAGTCCATGAGAACTCTGTTATTTCACTTCCTTGCCAGCATTTGGTATTTCATTATCATCAACATTTACTACTGAATTTTGCAGTAGACAATGGGGAGGGGATTGGAGGACACTAATCTAAATCCAAGACTGCTCACATTTTGTCTTTAAATGGAAGTATGGATAGATTCAAATATTAGTCATGGGTTTACAAAAGAAAATAAATATTGACAAGGAATTTCATTTGAATGTGAAAAAATTCATATTTGTGAAAAATATAAATTCATTTTTTTGTATTAAAGGGTACTCAACCAATGCCCCTCTCTTATTTATCCATAGAGGGATTGTAATTAAGGTGAGTTTGGTAGAAAAAAGTCAATTTGAATAAGTTTGTCTTGTCCCCTCCTAATTTTATTATTAAACTACCAACATCTCCTAAGTTCAACAGTAAACTACTTATTCATGAGTAAGTAGACACTCTCATAAAGATCTCAATTTTCTTTTGAAAGAAAGTATGAACAATGAAAATTCCTGAGAAAAGGGAAAATAAGGATACAATTAATACCTGCAATTGAATTGACTATTTAGAAGGCACTTCCACATATTTTTTTGATCTCACAACCTACCTTTGAGGTAGGTAGGTTTCAATTATTCGTTCAATGAGGTTTTTATTTCCCAGAAATGCCAAGGATGCAAAAAAAAAAAAGTCTGTTCTTAGATCTGGTTTCCATGTATTCAGAGAATAATAAAAGTCAAACATTGTTCCACTGACTGGCTTTAGCTGAGAAGTAGCCGTAGACATTACTCAGAATCCATTCTTTAGGCAGGAGAGAAGACATTTCTGAAATCCACTGTGGATTCTTCTGGAACTCTTTCTGACTCCGCAGCATTTTTGGCTGAGATAAGCATTTCTTTGTTCCAGTCCTTTGAGGAGCGTGTGGGCGTTGACTGCCCAGATGTAGGTGTTCTGGAAACGGAGGCAGGGCTCTCGCCTTTGGAAGCAGACTTTGTAGAACTCAGCGCTGGACTCGGGTCTCCTGCCTGTGTGTGATCTTAGAATTATTCCTCGTTGCGGATACAGAGCGTCTCCTTTTACCGTTATGTTGGCTGCTCTGGTGCATGTCCGACAAGTCATCAACAACATAGTGTGAGAGCCGTGTACCTCTTCATAATGTTTGCTTCTTGAAAATTGAGTGCAAACCTTTTTGCCTCTTAATTCACAAGTGTCTGTATTTGGGTGTCAGCTTTGGCTTTGGCTTCAGGCACATTCCAGATTTATCCAGCACCTGCAGCTGGAAGCAGTACGGACATGCTTCTTCAGAAATGCTCTTATCAGTGTTGGAGGAACTGTGGGCCCAGGAGCAGCAGCCCTGACCCAGGCAAATGGTTTCAGCAACGCTGCCTGTGTGCACAGGACTGAAGCCTGCTGGGAGCCCTGTCCTGGATTTTACTGTGAAGAAATGCCAGGCAAACCCAAACTTAGTAACACTGTGCATACAAAATAAATGCCTGTACTATTCTAAATTGTCAAAAGCCAGAAACTAAAAGAAAGGAGTGGGGGACTGTTCCATATTGAAGGATACTCAAGGGACTTTATGTCTAAGTGCCATGTTTGCTCCTGAACTAGGGAAAATGGACTATAGAGGACATTGTTAAGACAATTGATAAAATTGGAATATGGGCTGTATTTATGTGTGTATATATGTTTGCCTGTAATTATATGAGCCTGAAGGAGGGCATATACTTGGGAAGGAGTGGGGGTGAAAGATTAAGAGGAAAAATAATACAATTATATATCCTATATATAATAAAGGGGTAATATGCAAATTGACTATCACTTCAACACACAAGATGGCAATCCCCATGTGGTCAAAGATGGCCACCCCCATGTGAACACAGGATGGCTGCCACAAGATGGCCAGCAGGGGAGGGCAGTTGTGGGCAACCAGGCCTGCAGGGGAGGGCAGTTAGGGGGAACCAGGCCTGCAGGGGAGGGAAGTTGGGAGCAACCAGGCTGGCAGGGGAGTGGTTAGGGGTGATCAGGCTGGCAGGCAGAAGCGGTTAGGGGCAATCAGACAGGCAAGCAGGTGAGTGGTTGGGAGCCAGCAGTCCTGGATTGTGAGAGGGATGTCTGACTGCCCATTTAGGCCCGATCCCAGTGGGCAGTTGGACATTGGGGGGTCAGGCCTAAATGGGCAGTCGGACATCCCTCCAGGGTCCCAGATTGTAGAGGGTGCATGCTGGGCTGAGGGACATCCCCCCACCCCTGCCCTGCATGAATTTCGTGCACTGGGCCTCTAGTGTGTGTGTGTGTGTGTGTGTGTGTGTGTGTGTGTGTATGCATACAGCATGAAAGCATGCATGATACCATCCCATTTTTGTTAAATGATAATAGATGTGTATGTGTGCATACATGAACTATATAAGGATAATCAACAAAATGTTAATGATTAAGATGATGGAAATTTGAAGTTTTCCATTTTAAATATTTATGTGTAATATACTTTTTTCTTTTTAATATTTTTTCATTGCATATGTATTATTTTTATAAAAACACCAAAGTATTTTTTAGTGCTAAAATGCAAGAAAAAGTCACTTGAGGAAATTACAAGAACATTTTTAATTTTTTTCTGTCTCATCCACTTTTTCTTGTAGAGCTGAGTTTATTACTTTAAACACCTTATGCGTTTTGATACAAGATGTTCCCAGATGTGCTGAGCACATGGGAAAATGGGAGCAAGCCTCGGGTTGGCGGGAATTCAGGTGTCTGGTTTTCTGAGGAATTTTTTGGTCTGGGAGTTTCAGCAGTTAATTCCTGTCATCACAGACTCAGAGGAAGTCCCTTTCTGGCGATTTCAAAGTTCTCCTTCTAGGATATGTCCCTTTGAGCACCCAGGGCGCAGACTCACGTGGGCCCCCCAGACTGTTCTCAGATCTGAGTATCTTCCTCTTGCACCACAGAGAAGCCCATACTTCCTCGTGGCTGCCTGGAGGTGTGCTGAGTATTACAGAGCTGGGTTTGTGGAATGCTCTGAGCTGCTCAGATGAAAGGCACAAAGCTCTAATTTTGTGGATAACATAACCCCTGCTGTCAGTGGCCCCCGCGTCAGATGGCAACAGGCAAAGACCCACTGTTGTCATCCTAAAGACCCCGCCAACTATCCAGGGAGGGCCATCTTGGTGCTCTGCGTGCTACTTTGTAGCTTTAGGAGGGTCGTCTTGTAAAGAAGATAAAGCGTTAACGCTCCCGGAAGGAGCTCTAACTAATCACAGGCGGGTTGGTGGATGGAGTCCAGCTTCCTTGCTCCTCAGGTGGGGTGACCGTGAGGCTGGCTCTGTGCCACTTTTCCAGACCCTGGAGGGACTGAGCTTTGGCTGCCCACAGCGTAACTTGCTCATCCCGAGATTCATGGGTTCCTTCTCCTCCCTATCTCGCTTCCAGAATAGCTTGGAAGTGTTTTCTGGAATCCCCTCCCAAGTCCAGTCTACTCCAACTAGACATCATGTGTTTTTCTGCCATTCCCATTTCCCTGAGGCCCTAAGCCCTCTAGCTCGGCCTATCGGAGTCGTCACAGTCCTGGTGTCCCACGTTGTTGCAGTCTAGGCCTCAGAGATTTCTCCTTCCTCTGAAAGGAAGACACTCTTTCCCACTCCTTTGGCAGGTGGTCAGACACAGTCGCTCTCTCCACTGTGGAGTGGGCTGGATAGAACCAGGCATAGATACTGGGCCCCGAGTCCTGGCTTGGGGACTTCCTAGCTGGAACCTTGAGGAACTCACCTAACTTCTCTGACCTTCAGTTTCCTGCTTGCCTTGTTGGCTTGTTCTCTGGATTTAATGAACTAAATACAGGGTGTCTGCCCCCCCACCCCCATTGTATGCACACTCTGTAGGTTCTATTACATTTTGAAAATTAAATGTATCTTAATGAACACTGCCTTTATAATTATTCAAAGCGTGCATACACTTTTGGGGGCACCCTGTATGTAAAGAGCCAAGATAGGGTATTGGCTAACACGAGAAGATACTCCAGAAAACAGTTATCTGTAGTCCATTATCCTCTTTCCCGATTTACTTTCTCACGCATCTCCATCCTGTCTCCCGAACTGGACTGTAGCTTCTGTGCCACATTTAACTTCTTCTCACACTGCCTTGCCCATGGCAGGCACTAAACATTCTTCCTGAGCTTTCATCAATTCAAATTCACTTACAGGTGGTTTCTTGTTGTGAGGAATGCTCAAAGAATTTTTAGCAGGTCACTTCTGTTCAGGGCCCCACCTTCCTCAGATGCAGAACAAGCGTTGGGGTATATATTTCTGGATGCACCTCCTAGCATTAAAGTTTGAATGCTCTATGTTCATTGAGGGCACATACTGTACGTTGTTATTCTTTCCGACCACCCAACACTTAACACAATGGTGGTCCCGAATTAAGTGACTACCCGGTGCACGTGGAACCGATTCCAGACACCTCCCGGTCATACCTCTTACCACTTTCCCTGTCTGACTCCATCCCAGCCAGTTTTTCTTTGTACTCCTGCACCTTCCCGGGCGTGGTCTGCCTCAGGCCTTAGCACTTGCTGTTTCTCAGCCCAATGTCTCCTCCAGGGAGGTCTCTTGTTCCACCTGTCTGTCCCACAACCCTTTTTTCATTTTTGTAACTGCTCTCTGAAATTGTCTTATCATTTATTTGACTTCATTTGCATTCATTGTGTTGGCTCCCTACCTCTTCCTCTAGTCCCCCAACATCTTGGATCCTTCCATATGCCTGCTGCTAAAATAGTACTTAGCACCAACCAGGCCCCTAAATAAATGTGGCATGAATGAATGAATAAATGAGTGAGCCCTCTCATGCCTTGCAGGGGTCCTCAAACTTTTTAAACAGGGGGCCAGTTCACTGTCCCTCAGACCGTTGGAGGGCCGGACTATAGTTTAAAAAAAACCAAACTATGAACAAATTCCTATGTGCACTGTGGGCCCGGGATGAGTCGGCTGCTAAGCAGGACAGGCAGCGGCACCCGGCGGCCAGATAAATGTCCTCGGTGGGCCACATGTGGCCCGCAGGCCATAGTTTGAGGACCCCTGCCTTACAGAGTAGTTTTTAGGTGGCAAGCTCAAATCTATGGCCATCATGCTAGGTTCTAGTGGACCTCTTTAGGTATGCGCCCTACATGACTTTATTGCCACAGACGGAGTGGGAAGAAACAGGAACTCCTAGGAAGAGAACTGCAAACAATTATATCAGTTTATCTAGAAACTTACTTGCAATGGAAAATGCAGATGTAATTAAAGAGAATAATTCTTTTTATTAAGGAAAATTCCAAACATAAACATAAGTAGATGTGGTAGATGAGAATAGCCTATGGGACTTGCTTGTACACTGTGGTGGACACACCCTAGAGTGGCCCCCCCATCCTAATGTCCATTCCCTTGTATATATAAGTCCCCTCCCCGGAGTGTGTGGAAACCTGTGATTGGCTTTCTTGCCCATAGAATATGGCACATTTGATGTCACCTCTGTGTGATTAGTCATGTTATGTAAGATTGCATCTTGCTAGCAGACTCACTCTGGGGACTCTCCTTGCTGGCTTGTTGAAGTCAAGTGGCCACACTGGGGAAGCCCACAGCGACAACGAACTTCAGGTGCTCTCTGGGAGCTGATGGCCAACGCTGGCTGACAGCCAGCAAAAGGCCAGGCCCTCAGTGCTACAGGTGCAAGGAGGTGAATGCTGCCAGTGACCTGAGTGTGGACACGGATCCTGTCCCAGGTGAGCGCCAGATGAGACTGCAGCCAGGCCCACACCTTGCTGGCAAGTGTGAGACCCTGAGCAGAGGACCCCCGGCGCCTGGACACGTGACCCATGGAAACTGAGGTAATAAATCTGTGTAGTTTTAGGCTGCTATATTTGTGATCATTTGCTGCAATAGATAACTACAACAGATAATAGATAATTTTTCAACTGTTTGCCAATGTTGTTTCATCTATACTGTCATGTTTTGGGGGGAATGGGTGGGCTGGAGTATTTTAAAGCATGCAAATTCTTTAATATGTATCTCTAACTTTTAAAAAGCATAACCACAATGCCAGAAAAATCAGGTCTTAATTGACAACAAGAATGAGGATCTTTATTTTAAAGCCATCACGTCATGGATCTTGATTGGGCACCCTGAGAAAAGTGCTTGGAATAATCCGAAGAATAGCGTCCCGTTGATCCCATGAGCTAAAGGGCAGGAAAGCGTTCACTTGAAATGTCAGGCTTGCCAGTTGTTGTTGTTTTTTTAAATAGCGTAGCCAAAAAGTACTTAATTGTCCCCATAATGTGCTTCTCCATCATGCAATATCTAAAACCACTGGAACTCAATTCTGATTGTACAAGATCCTACTCATTCCCCTAACCTGCTTTGGGATGGACACTTGTAAATTCCATTTTTTAAAATTCTTAACGCTTTATAACTTCGTGCCTTTTTCTAATCGCCACCCCCACTTCGTTTTCCTTACTAGAGGAAGCTCTCCTCAACTCTTTTTCTCTTTTGATTAAATGAATCTCCTCTCCCTTTGACACAGCTCACCGAGGAGGCAGCGCTTTGTAAGGGAATTTCTCAGGGTTTGGGGTTCTATCCCATCTCCACCACAGGAGCGCTCTGTGATCGTTGGCAAGCAGTTGTGCACCTCGAAGCTGGAGACAGCAGTGCCTCGCAGGGTGTAGGACAGACTGCACATATAACGTGCGTAACGTGTACAGTGCTAGCACGGAGTGGGCACGTCCGTCCCCATCGTTCTCTTTGTTAGCTCCCACCTCCGACCACCAAGCACCAGAAATGCCCAGCACCATGCCTCTCCCGCCCTCGTCGCGGGGGATGCTGGGATTTGTAGTCCTTTAGTTCCCAAGTCGTATTTCCTCTCGGAGCCGGACGGCGAGGAAGAACTACACTTCCCAGTGGGCCGTGAAAGGAAAGTGGGGGCTCGGAAAACCGAACGTTTGCGCCGGCTGCCTCCGCTTTCTGCTTCCCACGGGCAGTGCCAACCCGTGGAGGGCTCAGACCCCACGGCAGATCCTGGGAGGGCGCGAGCGCACCAGCGGAGCGGCGGGAACTGTGGGGCGGGCGGGCGGGCGGGCGGGCACGCGCGGGCGGAAGGTCCCTCCGCGGCCGTGGGGACTTGAGGGGGGAGCAGAGAAATAAAGCGAGCACGCTAAGCGCCCGGATTGGAGAAGTGAGAAGGAAAAGGCCTGGGAGGCAGCAACCCACGCAAAACAAGCCGCCGGGCTGGTCCTCCGGGCGGGAGGCAGGGGCCAGGCCCGGAAGCGGCCCAGACCGCTCCACTGTCCTCGCCTCCCTGCGGGGATCCCGGAAGCCTGGCCCGAGACCCCTGCCCGCAGCTCCATCCCGGACTCCGGCCTGTCTCGTCACCAGGTCCCCCTCCCACCCCATTCCCGAGCAGCATTAAAGCCACCCGCAACTTGACCACGCGTCCCCCGGGGAGTAGGAGGAAGTGCCTGGCAGGGCCGTGGGTCACCTCTCCGTGCGGGGTCCTCAGGTCCCCAGAATCGCTAGAATGGGATGGTGTGTTTCAAGGCTGCAGCTACCGGGAACCCCGGGGGAGAAACGAGGGCGGACAGGAGCCTGGCGGAGAGCGCACGCCGCGGTGGGCCATGTCCTCGGGCGATGCCGGAGGGAGCCCGGCTCCTGTCCCTGGCCGGGCCGGTGCGGGGCTCCGCAGAGAGAGGAGGAGCGGAAGGAGGAGCCGCGAGGGCGCAGCGCGGGCCGCCGCCCACCCGACCGGCTGGAGGCGGACCCGCTCTGAACGCGGCGCGCGCCGGGCTGAGCCTTGCAAACAAGTGTCTGTGGCGCTCGCCCCGCGGCCTGAGACGCGCTCCTCCGCCCCCCGCGGCCCTCCTCGCGCCGGCCCGGCTCCTGTGGGACAGTAGGGAGCAAGGGAGCCCTGACGGCACAGCCCGCCAGCCGCCGCCACGACCCGCAGCCCCGCGCGGGGGCCGCGGGCTCAGCGCCGCTGCCAGGCGCTGGCGCGGGGTCGCCGCACGAGCCGCTCCCGGGTGTCGCCGAGCCCGCTCCGGACAGAATAACGTGCTGGGTGTCCCCACCCCTGGGAGGGGTTGCCGGTGCCGCGAGCGGCCTCCCAGTTTCCATCTCTCTCCTGGGGAAGACCCAACGCCGCGAGGAAGGATTAGACTAAACCTGGCCGAGGCGCACAAGTGGCTTCCGAGCGAGCCGGCTCCGCGGCCGCCGCCTCGTGTTCTCCCCGGACGCAACGCTCGTGGGTCGGCGGGCCGGAGCCTAGGCGCGGCCGGCGGGCCGGGGGCGGCGGGGCCGGGCGTGCAGCGGAGCGAGAGGGCGGGCGCGCGGCGAGCACGGGGGTGGCCAGGCAGCCCCACGAGCCCCGCGGGGGCCCGGCGCCCCGGCACGCGGGCTGGAAGCGACTGAGCACCACCGCGGGCTGCGGGCGAGCAGCGTCCCTCCGGGAAGGGGACCCGGCTATGAGAGCTGGGCTCCCCGCGGCGTTAGCCTGGGCGTCCTCCGCAAAGTTGTCACCGAGCTCGGATCCCGCTTAGGGGCCGCCGCGCCGCGGCTCGAGGGGCGGCCGGCGGCGGTCGTGGCTCGGCGGGGCCCGCGCGGTCGGGGGGCTTCGGGGGGTGTGCGCCCCACGCCGGCTTCCCTCGTGGATGTCTCCCGGCGGCGGCGGGCCCATGAAAGACTGCGAGTACAGTCAGATCAGCACCCACAGCTCCTCCCCCATGGAGTCACCCCACAAGAAGAAGAAAATCCCGGCCCGGAGGAAATGGGAGGTCTTCCCGGGGAGAAACAAGTTCTTCTGCAACGGGAGGATCATGATGGCCCGGCAGACGGGCGTCTTCTACCTGACGCTCGTCCTCATCCTGGTCACCAGCGGACTCTTCTTCGCCTTCGAGTAAGTGGCGGGGAGAGCTCCCCACGCGGGCTCCCCTCGCCTGCGCGCCCCTCCCCTCGGTACTTTCGTTTTCTAGAAGCCTTATCTACGGAATATTGTTATATAATACAAGCCCTCTCTCCCTCTTGTTCTGTTGAAGGTGTTTGCTTCTGGGTCCCAAGATAATGCAGTTCTGGGTCGGCCCTGGGAGGAAGGAGTGGGGAGCGGGGACACTTGTAAGGTGCACCAGCCTTGTTGCTTCCCGGGGCTGGGTGGCACCGCGCAGGTGGCCGATTCTTGGCGCTGTCCCTGTAGAGTTTGGAGACTAGCAGACCAGCCCAGATGTATCCTGAGGGAGGGCGATGAGGCAGAGAGTCTCAAGTCCCGGACAAATAGAAGCGACTTCCTTTCTTGCGCACAAACTGTAGGGCACCTTGCTAAGCTCGGCTGACTTCATCTTCTCTGTACCTTTGCTGAATAATGAAGAGTCCTGGTTATTCTAGGTTTCCGTGCAGGCCACCCAGTATGGCCCGGAAGGGTAATGTCATTTTTCATTCTGCTTAGATGTTCACTCTTGCACAACAATTTCTGACTCACCACGATATTTCGAAAAGGTCCACTTTTAAAAAAATGTTCAACAGAAAGCCTTCCAAACACACACCTGGCCTTCTCCTCCCGCACTCGGGGGCAGGCGGAGGAGGCGGTAGACCTGTCCAGGAACAGTGTGGCACTGTGGGGAACTTTCTCATTCCTGTGCTTGGGGACTTGAGCGCTTTTATCTGGAACAAAAGTGCATGTCAGGCTTTGCTATCTGTAGGAAAATCCAAGTGGCCAGTAGCAACTGTCCAACGAATGAAAGATCTTCGTATTTATTAATGGTATTAGATAAAACAGTTTACCCACATTTCAGAATTAATTTCAATTGCTCTTATGTGGTCCAACATTTGCAATGCAGCTTCTTACATAATTCCTGGTATCTTATGCTCAATGAAAGTTGTAGCTCCTTCCCTCCAGAATGAAAAAGGCAATCTACTCGTGGGAGTTTTTTTGTGCTTCCCATATCCTCATTGTTATGGGGCACCATACCCTTTCATCTCCTTCTGTTGCAGAGTTAATTAAAACTGTGTTTCTTTACTTTTATTTCTGATTAGTATTAATAGGCTCTGATTTTGTGCCTGGAGTTTGATATTCAAAATGCTGTCTCAATCAGTGCTCTCAGCAGTATACCAGCGTAATTCTTAAGGCGCCCTGGCTCTGTGGGGAACACTCTGTACCTGACTATGGTGAATGGTTTTAACAGGATTGAGTTAGAACAGGTGAGGAGAGAGAGCTCAGTCTAAGCTTCTCCCCTCCCCCAGGTTCGTTGCACACACAAATCCTCCATTTTGACTATGTAAAATATCCAGGTCTCTCCTAGCAGGTTAACTTCTGTGCACAGTTGAGACTAGTTGGTTGAGTCTGTCAGAGGACCTGGGGACAGGAGGAGAAGGTTGTGCCGGGGCTTCAGGAATGTCAGGAGGAATGCTCTGTCCCTTCCGCTGCTGTCCTCCTCCGGAGCCACCCTCGTCCTTACAGACCTGGGGAACTGAGGAGGGGGCGAGATGTGCCGGGTGAGCTGGCATTCCGAGACCTGAGTCCAGGCACCGGAAGGATGATGCCGTGTGGTTGCACAGAAATGAATGCCGTCATCCTAATTAATGGTGGCTCTCATTGCCGGTGGTCATTTAGATGGAGAGCATTCACTATGTTCCTACCGTTAAAAAGTTTTGAAGGGCCCAGCTGCCATGGCTCAGCGGTTGAGCGTTGACCTATGAACCAGGAGGTCATGGTCAGATTCCAGGTCAGGGCACATGGCCTGTTTGCAGGCTCCATCCCCAGTAGGGGGCATCCAGGAGGCAGCTGATCAGTGATGCTCTCTCATCATCGATGTTTCTATGTCTCTCTCCCTCCCTCTCCTTTCCTCTCTGAAATCAGTACAAAAATGTTAAAAGTTTTGAAGGGATCTATTTTGGCATTTTTGCTCTTTTTAGCAATTTTAGGAGTGGAGAAAATGGGTTAATTTTGTGAGGTGTTGCAGAGCATCAGCCACAAGTGTCTTTCATGTAGGATGATGAGTATTTCATTTGCTGTATTACCCAAATCCCCACTGTATGGTTAGCCCCCCACCCCCCAGTTATTACTTACCACCTTTTTATTTTCTTCCTTCAAACATTTAGTTGAACTAAACCGTTATAAACTCATTTTCTCTTTCTTCTTCCAAGAGTTCCCAAAAGTCCTCATTAGCAGGCTGTCACAGATCCTTTTCTGCATCAGCGTTGTGCTAACTGATGGCTGTAGGAATCAACATGTGCCCTGGGGTTTTATTAGCTGCTGTTGGCAGCTTCGTTTTTATATCAGCTGTGTGTGTGTGTGTGTGTGCGCGTGCGCGCGTGTCTGTGTTTGGTCTCCATGAGTGTTGCTTAATTAGGCAATTTGAAATTTCAAGAAGGTAGACCCATCCTATCATGCTGCCTCAGTTGAGAAAAAACATAGGGCTCTTCAGACTACAGACTATTATGGTTTGGCAAATAATATTTGTATTGCTTTTAAGTTCTTTGTCACTGCTAATTGTAGAGTGAAAATAACGTTGGCTAAATTAATTTGATAGAGACTCAGAGAACCAATTAGCTACATGCATAGGTAATGAAATACAAACAGGCTAAAATAAAAGCGATCCAGACAGAATGCTAATTTTGCCTGCTTAGGCCTGATTCCTCTGTCCTTTCTTTAGTTACTGATTGAGCACATACAATGTGGTCGCCCATTTTGATTCATTTCTTGTCTAGATAACTTTAACATTAGTAGAATTCGTGTCCCAACATTACACCCCATGCTTCCCCACACAGTTACACAAAGGCACGTTCAGATGTTGAAAAGAAGACATGTAGCTTCTAAAGTTAGTTTTAGGCTTCCTTATCCGGGGACTCTCTGTCCACCTCTTTCATTCCCAACCTTGAGCAGATGGATGAGGAAGTCCGTGCGAGGGAAGTGAACTTGCTGGAGCGCAGCAACAGGTGCGGTCACTGTCCTGCACCCTGGGAGAAAGGCAGGGTAGAAACCACTATTCCCAGCCTGGAAAGGAAGTGACAGCGGCTTGGAGAGATTAAGTAACACCGAGGTGGCACAGTCACTAGAGGCAGGGCTCTCACTGCAAAGCCAGTGGCCTCTCTGGCCTCCAGAGCTGCTGCTCCTCCGATACACAGCAGTGGTGACAGGCATGGATTTTGGATGGACAGTTCCCAAGATTCTTACCGGAAGCATGACCCTGGGCAAATTATTTGACTTTAAAGCCCCAGCTTCCCAATCTACTCAATGGGATTAATAATATCTATCTTGGAATGCTGTGAAGATGAAATGAAAATGTGTACGTAGTACCGTGTCGGATAGAGAAGAGCAAGTGCTCAGTAGGCAGTGCCTCTGATTAGAGGAGACCTCAGAAATAGCCTCTGGAGGACCCTGCCCACCCTCTCTGAGAGCCTTGGAAGGACGGGGTCTGTGGGTTAATAAGCAGGCATGACAGTGACAGTTTATTAGGGCTGAAAATGCAGAACTGTGGAGTTTGTGCTTAAAAATAAAGGCCTCTGAGGAGTGGCTTCACCCTTGCTCCTTCAGAGTGGGTCCTGCAGGGGTGGCTGGAGACCGTGCTCATCCAGACCCCGAAGAAGAGCACTGAGCAAGCCTGCAAGAAGCGAGGACTGGATTTCATTTCCGTTTTGGGAGCTGCCATCTCAGAACCGTGGAAACAGTAAAGAACGCTACTAGGAGCCACCTGATGCAACTCGCTGTCTTTTCCAAGTAGGGCAGGGCTTTTTGTCTTCTGGCATCTCTTATTCACCATATGGAATATGGATGCAAAGTGACAGCATCTCACAGCTGTATTTAAGAGGGGAGGGAGGACGCTGGTTGCAGTGTTACGGAGACAGCTTGCTGCTCCTTGAGGGGCTGGCTCATGAGAGACTCCCTACACTGTCCTCATCTCACATCCCCATACTTGCAATGGGAAAAGATCAGCGAGCATTACCGGTTTCTTTCTACACACACACACACACACACAGAGTCTGCTGCTGTTTCGAGTTGAAAATAAAACCTTTGGTCCTGAAATATTGGCATTTCATAGTCTCTTGATCACAAGGGCAGAAAGAAGGAGATGAACTGGGAGGCAGAGCAGGTTCCTGTTTCAGGAGCATCCTGGGAGGTGAGGGAGGCCTGCGCAGATTGTGCACTTGAATGCCTCCCAATTCGGTGCTGTTACCATGGACAGTTTGGAGATGTTACTGAAACGCTTGAGAATGTGGGAACATGCTTAAATTTTTCATCACTACAAGTCTATTGATGATTTTTTTAAAAAAAGCCAATTGTATTTCTCCCCCACCCGTAGTCGTCGTCCTCCTCCTCCTCTTCCTCCTCCTGCTCCTCCTCCTCCTGCTCCTCCTCTTCCTCTTTCACCTTTGGCTAATCACCTCTGAAATACAGTAAGTTCCCACGTAACGTCCTCATTGATAGATTCTGTGCCTTTAAGCAAAATGGATAATGAAGCCAATTTAACCATTGGCTAATTGATAGAAACAAGAATTAAATTCCTATGGCATATGGCATCTCAGAACATTATCATGAACGATGTTGAACGAAATTGGCATATTTCGAGGGACCTGCTGTAACCGATGAATAATTGGTAGTCATCTTGAAGGTGGAACAAAGGACTGTCCCCATCAACAGAAGCACCATTTCCAATCATTTCTCCTTTGCAGATGAGAGATCCTTTATTATCTAGCAGAAGGTATTGCTCTGATAGCATGTAAGCATCCCATCTTTTTTTCAGCCATCCTCTTCAGAACTGCATCAAATTCTCTGCCACATCAGAAAACGTCCGAAAAGCGTCCAGTCTCCTTTTGGCCGAATGCTGGCCGTGCTGTGCATCGTAGAACACCGTGGGGTCGATAGCAGATGATAGTGATGGCCATTAGGACCTCACCACTGAACATTAGTGCATGGTGTCAAGGACATTTTATAACCACTATGGCCCCATGAAAAGCTAAGGTTGCTTCAAAACCTTACTAATGATTTCTTGGCATGGGTGCACGAACCCTTGCCTTTGTGTGCATGAGCAGCACATGTGATTTTCCTGAGGTAGGGACTCCGTTTGCTACTGCATCCTGGTAAATGGCAGGTTCTCAGTAATGCACGTATTTGTTGCAGGATGAAATAATGGTAATATTGAGACACTGAGAAATAACTCCTGTCTTTAGTTTCCCATTTTGTAAAGTCGTGAACATTAATAAAGTTGGTAATGAATAATGTCTTATGGAACATATTTGCCTTAGAACTATATTTGATACAGTTCTTCTGAATTCAGGATCAAGTATCGGCCCTTTACAAATGCATTAACTGAGGCAGAGAAAAGAAAAGCTTTTGTTTTGTTTTGTTACTTAGAAAACTAGGGAGAGCTGGGGTGTTCTCTTGGCTCACCAAGACCTCTTTCTAGTTTTTTCTTATTTAACTAATGTGTTAAGCAATAAAGTGATCTGTGATATATCTGAATGTTGCCTAACAGCCGTCAGCACCTAGAATAATTTCGCATTTTATAGATTCTTGACTTCAGATACTTGAGTTCACCTGAGAAAGCTTAGAAAGATACTGTTGATTACTTACGTTTTATTGTGTTCAGTTGCAGCTAGTGGGAAGTGATACCAAATTATTCAGAAAATGACTATAATAGTGATGCTCAGTTATTTAATGGGCCATCACTGTGTAATCTGGAGATTTTTATTTTGTAGTATAGTGTTACACATAATTTATTCATGGCAAAGTTATTAAGTCTTGGGAAGAAAATTTAAATAAAGCGTTTTAAGGAAGTACATTTATTCTTTTGTAGGTGAGGTTGTTGGGAAAGGAAAAATAGTGGTCAGTAGAAACTTATAATTGATTACACTTAGGAATTTGGCTCAGATAAGAGTTGGGGACCATCTAAATGCTTTTGTTTAATTCTTTCATAAATATGGCCTCTCTTATTTCTGATGAGCAGTTCACTATTATTTTTAGCATTTCCCCGTCAGTTTTTGTCCCAGTGATTTTCTCTTTACCTTTTGTTTTTGACAGCAGAACAATGACATGCTGAGGTGTGGTTTTCTTGGTATTTATCGTGCTTGGAATTTGCTGAGGCTTCTTGAATCTGTGGAGTAATATCTTTCATCAGCTTTAGAAAATTTTCATCCATTATTTCTTTTATCCCCTTTCCTCTCCTGAAACTCCATATATTTATATGTGATACTATTTCATATAGTCCCATACATCTTGGATACTTGATGCCATTTTTTTAACTCTTTTTTCTCTCTTTGCATTTCAGTTTGAATAATTCCTATTAGTGTGTCTTCAAGTTTACGTGATCCTTTTCTATGCTGTGTCTCTGTTGAGCCATTTTTGATATCTTATTTCTTATTTTGAACATTTATCTATTTTACAAATAGTTTTTTATATAGTTATAAAAATAATTTTCATTCTTCTGCTGAAATTCCCCATCTGTTCCTGTCCATATTTTCTACTGAATAATTTAAATAGTTTTTTGTAGTGACTTTAAAATACTTGTCTAATTATCCCAATATCTCTATTATCTCTGGGTCTGCTTCTTTTGGCTATACCTTCTCTTGACTATGGGTTATATTTCCTCTCTTTTTGTGTGCCTTATAATTTTTGATAGCGTAACAGATATTGTGCATAAAAAAACTGTAGAGGCTGTATTTATTTATTTATTTATTTATTTATTTTTATTAATCCTCACCTGAGAATATTTTTCCATTGATCTTTTAGAGAGAGTGGAAGAGAGGGGGAAAGACAGAGAGAAGCATTGATGTGAGAGAAACGCATGGGTTGGTTGCTTCCTGCCCCTGACCAGGGCCCGGTGAGGAGCCTGTAACCAAGGTACATGCCCTCGACCAGGCTCGAACCTAGGATCCTTTGGTCTGCAGGCCGATGCTCTATCCACTGAGCCGAACGGGCCAGAGCTGAGGCCGTAGTAATTTAAAAGGGCATGCTCTTTTATCAGGTCCAGCTCATTTATAATTGAAATGGGTGTGGGTTTTGCCAGCGCTTTGGTTAGACTCCTTTAATCACTGACGTGAGGTGTTTTGAGGGAAGTACCAGGACTTTTCCTTTAGCAGGGCGTGGGGTCTGAGCCCTGGCTAGCCTCTGAAGATTTCTTTACCTTACGCAGCCTAACGCCAGCTCACTGAACTGGAAGGTTTCTGTCTGTTCGCCAGAACGCCCGCTTTCTGGGTTACTGGGTAGCTTTCTTTGTTTTCAGCCCTGCCCCGACTGTCTGTACCCCAGGACATCTCTTACTGCCCAGCTGTGTGGCCTCCGCTTTCGGAGACTGCAGCAGTGCCCTGGGTGAAGGCCTGAAGCACCTGAGAGAGATGTGTTCAGTTTTATGTTCGGACTCCTGCCTGACCCTGGGGGAAGTGCCCATAGGCATCAGGGACGACGCCTCTCAACTCCCCTGCCCGACCCCTAGCCTTTGGGGTGCTCTTGCTGTGCTTGCTGATGGTCCGTTCGGAAGAGTTGGCTGGTGGTGCAGGCATCCTCTGTGGCTGAGGTTCCTTGGGATTCTAATCCACGTGGCAGTCCACACGTGGCCATTAAACTCGTTTAAAAACTTCCCTGGTTTCTCCTTCCTCCTGCCTATGGCAGATTTCTGTACTTCCTGCCACTTGGCTGGGAACGAAAGCAGATGTTGGCCTTTTTTCCTTTTGGGAAGGGCTTGACACATTTAGACTTCTTGGCAGCCTCAGTTCCCTGATATGTTTTAAAAACAGTGCTTTTGTAGCTGACACCGCTTGCTCTCATTGTTAGAGTGCAGTGATTACACTTACCATGTTCAATTTGTGATTCTGAAAAAACTTAATAGTGTGTTTCTCAGATTGTTGGGGGGTGTGTGTGTGTGTGTATAATTAGTTTTTATTGCTATAATGTTTGACTTGTATAAATATGCTCAATTTATTCTTCATACTCTTGCTAATCTTCCTTTCTTTGACTTCTCACTGATTCTTGGCATTTAAAGGGTAGAATATGCAAGGCTGCCTCTTCATGGATTTTAATTTCTTCTTAAGTGTGTCCTAGCAATGACTATGACATCCAGACTCAGTGCCTAGGCCTTGGCTACTGAAATAGAGTTTACCAAGGGTTCAAATCCATTGTGCTTTTATATGGTAATAAAATATTTATCTAAATGGTAAATTATGACTATCAACTAATCATTGAAGTTGTATACCTTTAAGTGCAAGATTTAAAGAAATATATATCTTTATGATGAGTGAAGTACTTGATCCACGAATTTCATCTTCATAGTTTAATTTGATGCTAGTTTTTCATTGATTTTGAAAGAAGGCTTTCGCTTTTCCTCCCTCACTTACAGGACTTTGGGTTTGGAGCTCTCTCTGATCTCCTGTCTAGTTTAGACATAGCCCCTCAGAGGACTTGTAATTAAGGTCCCATTACCAGCCTCTGCTCAGGTAGCTGGCTGTAGTTGGCAGTGCTGATAGAAGGGTCTGCCAGTCGCACCAGACAGCGCTCGGCCCGTACAGATTCTCTGTCTCCCTGATGCTGTACCTGACAGATAACCTCTTCCTCTGCCAAGATCAGGCCCAGGATGAAGAGCACGGTGACAGGTGTGTGAGTGTGTGTGTGTGTGTGTGTGTGTGTGTGTGTGTGTGTGTCCCTTTCTCTCAACTCCATTCTTCCAATCTGTAGAAGTTGCACTTTCCTTAATTTAGGTCGATTTTTGCCTCTACCTCCTTGGACCTTCACAGCTAAGAGCTAACATACCCTTAGAATACACTTCCCTGTCCCTTTCTAGATAGAGGTAGGCTTTCTTTCAATACTAAAGAGACCTTTTTATTTTAGGAAATTTTAAGCACATTTTGACAGAACACATCATTTGAAAAAAACAGGGATACAATAATTGACATACGTCTTTAAGCTTTTAAAAATGCTGACCTCAAAATCCATGGGACCTGGTCTTGCCGTTGGGAGCCATCCGAATGTGACAGTGGGAAGGTGGCTGATAAGGGAGGGTGTGGCCAATGGCCCTCAGCTGGGTGCGTTTGCTTTGAGATAACCTTGTCAGTGGAGGAATGAATGGTGGTCTCACTCACTCGAAAGAGTTTAAGCTCCAGGAGTCTGTGATCCTTCGGTGCTTTTCAGAAACTTCTCACAAATACAGAGAAACAGCTTCTTTTATCACGGAATGCTGGAGTCTATTAGAGGCATTTGTTCTACTTGCTGAGATGAGAAATTACTGGCTCTCCTTGTAGAGGTAGCGGAAATAAAGTAGGTCTGCAAAATGTGTGTTCCCAGCTACTACCTTGACAAAGTCTGTTGTCTTTTTATTTTCATTTTCCTCCCTTACTTTCAGAGACATGAGACTGGTGCATGGCCGCCCCTCCCTCCCTCCCTCTCCCCTCCCTCCTCCTTCTCCTTCTCCTCCTTCTCCCGCCCCCACCCCCCTCTCATGTGCTCTCTCTTTTACTTTCTCACTCTCTCTCCTTCCCTCTCTCCATGCACCTTTGCAGCCCCGAGCTGTCGTCTTAGGAATATAGCTACGTGACACACTGATCACATAGAGAGACTCCAGGCCACATAGCGTTAGAGGTGCCCAGGGACCCCCAGCTATCCTAGCCTCTGGTTGTGTGAGGTTCGCGGCCCGGAGGCAGACACGTGAGTGAGTGAACCCTCACGTGGTTCCATGGTTCACATAGAGAGAGTCCCAGTCGAAGCTGAACGGAGCAGATGTGAGCCATCTCTGCCGAGCTCTGCCCATGTTGCAGATTCCTGAGCAAAATGTTGGTTTTAAGCTGTTGCATTTTGGGGAGTGTTGCTAAGACAGCCACAGTAACTGGAGGGCTTACGACCAGAAATCCTCCCATTAAGTGTTGAGACTGGTTTGGAGGTGCAACAGTTAGCGTGTGACTAACAATGCTAGCCTTGTAGTTTGAAAGCTGGAGAATTTCTCAAAATTACGGTAAAGTCAAGGCTCTCTCTCATCACTCGCGCTGCCATTCCAGGGTGCCCGGAGTAGGAGAGAAAGGGGTTGCAGCTGGATAATGCAGCCACCACTGTGCCGACCCCCAGAGCTCTTTTGAGGGGTGTTCTTTGCCACGTGTGTCCCAGGGGGAAAGAAGTTTGAGTCCTAGTGATCTAGGCCCCCATCATCCCATGCCTGGACCACAGTGTCAGCTTCCCTTCTTGAGTTCCCATCTGTGCTGTTACGCTGACAGGGATAACCCACTGTGTGGAAAGAAAGCCACACGACACGGTTAAAAGCGGTGTCCAAGGCATTTCTGTTCTTCTCACGATGGAGTAAGAGTGATTCACGAGAATCTCTTTCTCTAACATCTCTGCGTAGCACAGGCCCGCTGACTTAGGACAGGGCTGAGTGTGGGAACAGCCCTGGGAGGGACGCCGCTTCCACACTGACTGTTGTGTATGAGGATGCTCCCTCTTCTCCGGGCTACTGAGGAAGCTGGCTCACCTGCCCGCCATGCTTTCCCCCCACCAAGGCCTTGCCAACCACAGCCTATGGTGGCCTTGCGTCTGCAGAGCCAGGCTGCAACTGGACAGCTACTGGCGCCCCTTGATCTGAGCTTTCGAGTGGGCCTCAGATTTATAAATCAACACAATTTATCATCTTGAATACTACTATTTTGGGGTCTTTTAATGTCATGAATTTCCCATACCCACATTCTTGATGGCAGATAAGGGCATTTTTGAACATATAAGCCAAAGTCGAGTGAAATTCTGCAACTATATATAGTTTATTTGTCTTTCTAACCAGGGAGAAGAATTTTTTACTTATATTATCTCACATTTGCTAACTTGATACACATTTTCCTGCTTTTTCAGATAGCAACCCATGCAAATTAAATTCCAGCATGGTCCTCACACACACATATAAATGGTGATCACTACTCTGTTTAGGAGAAAGACTGAGTTTGTGTTCCTATTTCATTAGCTATAAGCATATTTTGCACAGGTAACTCAAAAGGTATGCTCTTGTCTTCTTAAAAGGAAATAGATACTGATAGTTGGAAAAGCCCACTCATCATCATAAAGTTATTATTTTTTCAGGACCAGCGTTGTTCCTGTTACCCGGGGTTGGTGTTTTCAAGAATGATCTCAGGCTTTCCTGAAGGCTAGCTCCGATCACGCAGAAAAGGAGAGATAAAAGGTGCAAATAAATGAGGAGCTATTTTCCATTCTCATTCTCTTTCTTCTGTTATAGCCAAATTAACACACAGACACAGGGTTAGTGCCCTAAGACACCACAAGTTGATTATCTTACAGTGCCGTTGGTTACAAGTCGGGCACGGGTCTCCCTGGACTGGCATCGGGGTGTCAGCAGGGCTGCGCTCTTTTCTGGGGAGAGTCTTTTCCAACTTCTAGAGCTGACGTGTGCCCCTCTCTCTCCGTTGCTGGATGGTCCAGTGCTCTGAGCCTGTCTTCTGCAGCCACATCGCCCCCTGACTGCAGCCAGGAAAAGCTCTCTACTTTGAAGAACCCCGGTAGCGAGGTTGGACCCATCCACATGACCCAGGGTAACCCCCCATCTCAATGTCTGTATTTCATCACAGAGTCCCTTTTGCCGTGTAAGGTTACTTACTCCCAAAGTCCAGGGATTAAACGTGGACATCTTTGGGTGGCCATTATTCTGTCTCCTGCTGTTGTTCTTCCATCCTTGGAGTTGTTCATATTAAACTGGCTTGGAAATGCTGGAGACTTTCATATATCTCCTGAGAAGGGCTTGTTAATCAGACACCGTAAAACGGGTGCATGAAATGGACCCCCCGTTAGTTCTCTGCGAATTCTGCGGCATTCCAATGAGAGGAGGCGAAGGATCGAAAGGATAGACTAGCCTGGTCAGCAGCACGGGTAGGGTCCCCAGGACGCTGACCCTGACAGAGGTTTGCCTGCAAGGCTTTCCCCAGGAGCTGCTCTCCGAGTGACACCTGTGTGAGTGCAGGGCGCAGCACGGGGTGCATCGCAGTTATGGCTCCTGCTGACCTGCCAGGCAAGGAGCAGCAGGCCCTTCCCCTCCCACACAACCGGCCATTGCTGGGCGCTGCCCCGGGAGGGGCAGGACCGTGGACTAGGTAGCTCTCCAGTTGCAGGCCGTTCCTGAGAGAGACTGGGCGCACACCAGCAGAGGCCAGCATTCCAGCGGCCGGCGGGGAAGGAATGCTTCCGCCCTGAAACCATAGACGGGGGGAGTGGTGAGGGCAGGAGAGGTTTTCTGTCTGGCTCACAACAGTGTCCGCTCCAGGTCATGACAGTTGGATGTTGCATAGGTCCGCTGGCCAGTGGGATGACCCAGGCGTGGGTGGAGGAGAGGGAACCCGCCTGGCAGGCAACAGATGGGATGAGGGCGGCTCTGGTAACTTAATTTGGTAGAGTTTGGAGACAAGGAGGTGTGTCATGAAAGGCGGAGCCAGCAAGAAGCTTTGTGCCCAAGGGGACCGGTCTGGTGGGCCCCAAAATGCCCTGCCAGGCTCTAGTTCTGGAGGGCTGCAGGATAGGGCCTTCAGTGTAGGCAGCGTGACAAGATCAGGGTGGGCAGGTGGGACTAGGACTGGACACAAATTCAGGGTAGGGCAGTGGCCGGCTGGCAGAGGACAGGCCCTACAGCCTGGGCTGTGGCTGCTCCGTCCCCACTGGGTCTGCCTCTTAGGGCCTGTGAGCCAGCCTGCATTTGGGGGCAAAGGGAAGATGAGGCCGGAATCCAGGCTGAACCTGACAGGTAGCTAAATTTCCCTCACAGTGTGTGATAACCCTGTCTTCTCGAAGGAGATTTTAAAAGATTTCTTTGTTTCTTCCTCTCTCTCCACCTAAGATAGAATCATGGGAGTATTACTGATGCTCTAGAAAAGCCTTAAGGAAGTGCTGTGTCTTTTGAGTTAGCGAGACGGTGGACACACACGTTTTGTAGGACTGCAGTGGAGTGTGTGAAATCATACCATTTCTTCTTTATTGTAGAACAGGCTTTGCTGTTCTCATTTATTTTCTGGCTTTGTCAGAGAAAGGCGTTCTGTAGCCATACAGATTCTTCCAGCAGCGAGGCTGCTCCTGACATCGACGCCGACCGCGCAGGGGAGAGGCGAGCTCCGGCTGCTGTGCGATGGACAGAAAGTGCCGCGCTGGCACGCAGCTTGCTTATTCCCACGGTGTCCACGGTCAATTAGGTTAAGTCAGCCTCCAAAGAAAAATGGTTCTACTTGAAGTGTTTGGTCTCATGCATTGATCACAATTATTAAGACACTGATGAAGCTCTGGAGGGAACCTGCGATAGCCCTTTTCAGATGGTCCATCAGCCCCCGCTTTCCTGAGTATAGCACTTAGACAAATCGGTGAATTCATCCTTTTGGGCAAGGGACGCATTTCCGTTCTTTCAAGCTTATGTTTTCCCTATCTTTCTTCATGAATTTTTCACTCTTCTTTTACTCTTTCTAATATCTTTGGCTCTTTTTACTCCAGAAATATTTGTTGAGCAATTATTGCATGCCAAGCACAGGGCGCCGTGTACTGGAGAGTACGTATATGCTGTGAAAATTAAGGTGCTAAGGTCTGTTGTCAGGGCAAAGGTCAGCATTTTCCGAGTCTCCGTGAGCACTGTGCCGTGAGATAAAAAGTCAAGGTGTTTCCGTCATCTGTTCCGCGTAGTTGTAGGTCTGTGCCCTTTCTTCAGATGGCCTTTGATCTCTTCTTGGAATTCATGCCTTTTCCTTCTTAAGGTTCTTGATTCAAAGGTAAAAAGCACTTGTTGGCTAATTGTCACTCGTATGAAGAAAACAGAACCCCCAGAAGCTTAGTAGACTCGTGAAGAAGAAAGATCTGGAACCAGAATCTCTCGTGCCCACGCACTTTCCCCTCCTGGAGCCTCTCTGGGGCTGGAGCGAGCCCAGATAGTAGCTCTCCCCGTGCACATTCCCTCGCACGTCACAACCTGTGTGAGGCCACACCCGCTCGTCCCTGTTCTCTGTGAACCCCTTTCCAGGGACCAGGCTGTCTGGGCGGCCGTCGTCCTGGTGCCACTCACAGGCCTGCTGTTGACACAGGCCCAGGGTGGGAAGGGATGGATGACGACATTGGGTGCAGGGTGAGTTTTGCTCAGAATCAATTGTGTTGTCTCCACCAGTGCTGGATTAAAGCCTTCAGAAGCCATAAGCACCCCCTGGCCAGAGGGGCGCAATTGGTTAGAGCACCCTCCCGGACACCAAAAGGTTGCAGGTTTGATTCCCGGTCAGGGCACAGGTCTATCTAGATTGTGGGTTCGATCCCCAGTTGGGGTGCATGCAGAGGGCAACCAGTCGATGTTCTCTCGCATTGATGTTTCTCTCTCCTTTCCCCTCTCTCTAAAATCAATAAGCATATGCTCTGGTAAGGATTTCTTAAAAAAGGCATAAACACTAAGAAATTCATGTGGCCAGCCCCTTTCCCCACCACCCAATGTAATTTGTATACTAAACTAAATTGTATAAAATAAAACTTACGTTTTTCCAGTTGCCAAATTCTGAATAAGCTGATTGAAGCTGAATTTTTCTCTATATTTCATGCCCCTGCCCTGTTGATGTCCTACACCAGTGGTCGGCAAACTGCGGCTCGCGAGCCGTGGTTTGCTGCTCTGTTGACTAATGAGTTTGCCAACCACTGACCTAGACTCTCAGTTCCAATAATTACAGGCTGTTGTTGTTCCTTGTGATTAAGCCCCTATCCCAGTGGTCGGCAAACTCGCGAGCCGCAGTTTGCCGACCACTGTCCTCAACCATGTGTGGTCGGCTCTGGAAGTAATCCGTGGAGGTCTTGCTCTAGATAGTTGTTGGGATAGAGGCAGAGTGCCAGCCCAGCCCTCAAGCCCATGTCTGTGTCCTCCCCCTGTGAGAATGCTGTCATGGTCTTTAGTCCCGCCCTCCCCCTGTGAGAATGCTGTCATGGTCTTTAGTCCCGCCCTCCCCCTGTGAGAATGCTGTCATGGTCTTCAGTCCCGCCCTCCCCCTGTGAGAATGCTGTCATGGTCTTTAGTCCCACCCTCGCCCCGTGTGTGAATGCTGTCATGGTCTTTAGTCCCGCCCTCCCCCTGTGAGAATGCTGTCATGGTCTTTAGTCCCACCCTCGCCCCGTGTGTGAATGCTGTCATGGTCTTTAGTCCCACCCTCCCCCTGTGAGAATGCTGTCATGGTCTTTAGTCCCACCCTCGCCCCGTGTGTGAATGCTGTCATGGTCTTTAGTCCCACCCTCGCCCCGTGTGTGAATGCTGTCATGGTCTTTAGTCCCACCCTCCCCCTGTGAGAATGCTGTCATGGTCTTCAGTCCCGCCCTCCCCCTGTGAGAATGCTGTCATTGTCTTTAGTCCTAGGGTCACCACTGTGCTCTGTACCCTGGAAGGTGGGGGGCAATGGGGATGATGCCTGGAAGGATAGCTGAGCAGCGTCTTTTTCAGACTTTTAGAGAGTGAGCCACACCAAGCAGTCATCATGGAAATCCAGTTCCTGAAGCAGCACCTGTGTGCTGACCTCTATTTTATTCAGTTCTAATGTTTTATTCTAGACTAGTTCACTTAAAAATTGTTTCTGGCCCAGTAAATTGCTTTCATGACCCCCAGCCTGCAAGCTGACAAACGCTGTGCCACAGCCTAGCACCCTGGACCCTGACGCCAGGTCCCATGGACACCAGGGCCCATGGACGCCAGGTCCCACACTTCCTGTCTGCACTCCTGCTGGGTCCTTCACCCACACTCCTCCCCCTTCCAACCTTGCACCTCTGAGATGCACACACAACCCAGCTTTCCTGGTCTTACTCAGGCACGCGTGTTTCCTGAAGCCTTCCTGAAGGTGACGCAGCACACTCCTTCTGCATCTCTGGTGCTTGCCCCGTGTACCCACCTTCATCATCTGCCAGCTGGGAGCTCACTGAGCCCACGGCCTGTCGGACTGCTGTTTGGGGCCCGTGCATCTGGTACTAGTGTGTGGTACACAGTAGGCACTAAATCTGGAATTGCATTAAGACAGGTGATGCCCTGGAGTGGCAGGGCCAACCAAAACCTGCCTTCCAGGCAGGCACATCCATGTCTAGGTTCCCATGCACGCAGTGTTTACGTATGCCTACTTTACTGTGCATGGGCCGGAGGCATGGAAGTGACCGTCAACATAACCCAGTGTTTAGACACAGAGGTCCAAGACAGATAGAAACATGGGTGTTGCAAATAATGGGCGTCTAAACACCTTATATAGAAGCAAAAAAGTAGGTAAAAATTGGTGCTTTTCAAATGCTTTTTCCATGATTAGTGTTGACTCTAGTCAGTGTCTCTGCAAACTGTATTCTAGAATCTCACCGGCTGTCTGTGGGGACCCTCTGATCGTGTGGTGGCAGAACTGGGAAGGTTCCCGTTTCGCAGAGGAGACCGAAGGCCCAGAGGCCAGGTGGCTTTCGCAAGGCGTTCCGCTGCCTGCCAGCGGCGGTGGGGGGACGCACATCTTCAGATGGTCCTCAGGGACTTTTCCACCACGTCAGCCCTTCCCAGCGTCAGGAAGGTCACTCAGGGGGCCAAGGGGGGTGTGATGTCCTCCATCCTCATACCTGTCAACAGATGTCTTCACTGTGAAACTCTTGCTAATTGCTTGTTTTAAGCTTGTGTTCCTTCCTTGGGAAAAGTGATGAGCGGGCCGTCCTTTCACCCTCATTTAACGATATTGACACTCTCAGGCTGCTGTTGCATAGTTTCTTCTGCTCTCTGGCCTGATCTCGTTGCATTCCACAGTAAAAATTACACTGATCTCCCCCCGAGAGCACAGGCGTGGCTTCTCTCAGAGCGCCTGCTTTCATGAAATGTTTCAGGTACGGGGATGTGCCAACAGATTTCCTAATATGCGCTCTTGGATGGGAAAGCGGTTTTCACAAAATTTCTCTTTTGTCCCTTTCAGCAAATACCATTTTGAAATGTGGCCAGCCATAATGAAAGTGACTAAGCTTGTGGGTGACGAACGAAAGCCTTCATTTTGTGACATTTGTGATCCTGTAGTTAGGTTGGAATGGAATAGTCTCTGATGTCTGTTTTGTTTATTTTCTTCTTCCGCTTTTGATCCTCACACAACCCGAGCTCCCAGGAGAGGGGACGACAGTCAGGTTCCCTCTTCCTGCCCACAGCAGCTGGGACCCGGCACTCTGCACCCTTGTTCCCTTTCTTAAAGGTGAAAGAGGGCGTGGGGCCGGCCCGATAGAGCTCTGCCCTCACCTGTCACTCCCAGTTTTCAACAACCAGCATATGAATGAACTTGGGTCTGCCGATTCACCGGCGAAGAAAGCTCGTTCCTGTAGAGCTAATTAGCTAAGCAGAGCTCATTAGCTTGGCTTAGTTTAGCGAGTGTGATCTCATTAGCTAATGTGACACCGTGACACACACACTCTCAGCCACCAGTGTTGGACGATGAAAGGGGCCAAGGAAGGCGGCAGGCCCTCTCAGAGCGCCCGCCGATGGCCCCGGCCTGGGCACCTGCTAAGCCATCACTGGCACCAGCACCAGCACGAGCCCAGACAGGTGCTGGCACGGACCACAAAGGGTGGGCACACGAGCATGAGGACGGTTCCTGGTGTGGCTTGTCTCTAAGTGCCGGGTGCCTGTAAGGGCTTCCGTGCGTTATGTGACTTGGTCCTCACACAACCTCGGCAGCAGGGACTGTTATCGTCCCAGATGACCGCGGAGAAAACAGATGAAGTCATCTGTTGTGAGAGCCTGTTGTCCCTGAAAAGAGTGTTTTCTGAAAGCGGCAAACGGGTGTTTGCTAAAAGACAGCCTTTGTCCCTACACTTAGAGCGGCGTCTCGTTTGTTAGGGTTCCCGGTACTGACAGCCTCTGGACATCCGTGAGCTGCTCTGGGAGCGTTTCTCCCCACCGCCCTCCGAGGACAGCCGCCGGAGCCTCGCTTTTCTGAGAAGTGGGTAATACCCGCTTCTGGCCGCTCTTTGTGGAGAACGCGTACCTGGCAGCGTTGAGCGCTGTGCTTGGCTCCTACACGCTAAATAGAAGTTGGGTCCTCTTTTTTGCTTAGATGACTTGTTTTTAAATAACTGGTTCATGTTTGCATGTTTTAGATGTACAGACTCACTGTGAAAATAGGCACCTTCATATTTCCCCTCTTCCTCATGCACTCTTTTGCCATTGATAGATTTTCTCACGGAGAGTTAAGAGTTAATGAATGAACTCCTCCTGTACCACTGAGGCTCAGAAAGGAAGCCACCCAGTGGACTGAGGCAGTGGGTGGGGTCCAGTACCCCAGTCCGTGGACACACAGCGCTTGTGCACGTGCCTTTAGAAGTGGGGGAGCTCAGCCTTGGGGTGCCATGAGCAATGGAGCCGAATCACCTCCATTTTATTTATTCATTTTCTCGGCTCATTAAAAACGATATGTATTCGAAGTAGCTCTGGACCATATTATCTTAGGGTCTGAATCCAGAAAGACGAAACAAGGAGAGAAACCCCTCTGGGAACATTTTACACACCCGGGTCCAGTGCACAAGCTTCCCCAAGTAGGCTCCCAAGTGTTGCTTTTCAGTATTCTTTCCTCTCTTGGCGGGTAGACGTGGTCAGTGAACCTGTCCAAGAGTCTGTGTGAATCATGCTGGTGTGGGACGCATGCGGTGAGAGAAGCCACAGCACACATCCCCAGGGAGCTGAATTATGAGCAGTGACTTACTAACTATAAATGATTCTTTAGCATAACAGCGTGGTCATGCTTCCACATTGCAAGCGTGGTCGGTGCTTGGCTATAAAGACCGACCTTCAGCGTAAAGCACTGTACAGCCAAGAGGTTCTGTCCTGGCTCCCTAATGACTTGGTGCTGTGGAGAGGGGTTTGCACTGTGCCACGTGCAGATTGACTTAGATGGGGTGTTGATGGAGAATTCTGGGTGATTATCCTGCAGCTCCACCCCCACTGTGACCACCCCATTCTTTTCCTCTCGGTTGCTCCTTCTAATGGGGATAATACCACCCCTGGATTTGTTTGCTGAGTTAAGCCTTGTCCTTGTGAGGGACACTCTTTTACACATTGGTGCCCAGTGGGAGAGGTCATGCGTTCAGTTTGCATTGTACCAGCTCCAGAGTGTGCAGTAGCTCATCACCTTCCCTCCAGCCCTGAGCTCTGAGCAGGAAGCTGCTGGGACGCGAGGGCTGAGCATGCCCGGGATCCGGGAGGGAACGGCGCCGAGAAGTGCACGGGGAAGCGAGAGCAGGTTAAAAGGGTTCTGAAGTCAGAGGGACCCGTGTCTGCTTGGTCGTTCCTGACCCTGAGGGTCCACAGGTGTATAATCTGAGAGTTTGCTCTGAGAGTTGGATGGAATTCTGTTGTTGAGTTAGGACTGTCTGTTTAAGACAGGGGTTCGCTGGCAGTCCTGGCTGCTCCCTCACTCACTCACCGGGCCCCTTTGTGTAAATTTCAGGAAGTCATTCCTTCTTCAGCATGGTTTATTTCCAGCTGTCTGAAGTTTATTATTTTATAACTATTAATAAGACATTTCCATAAAAAATAAAACAAGACATTTCTCCCTGCTGGAAAATTATGGAAATAAAGATAGGATTCCATGATGTCTGCAATGTGGGTAGGCCCCTTCGCTGTAAAGCTCTGTTCAGTGCGCGCTGTGCAGCCGGCCCTGCGGCCCTACTCTGTGCTGCTCCTCTGCCCCTCTCCCCATTCTCCTGCGGTGCCGGGCTCCCACACGCAGAAGAGGCTGCCCGTCTGCAGGGGAAGGGAGCCGAGTCCTGCTTGTCGGTTCCCGCGGACCAGGTGTTAGTGTGTGCACTTGCTTTTCACGTCAGCGCCGTTCTCAACCTTGGGTTGGAAGCGCCTGGATATATAACGGTGTTTTCATAAATGTAACAGGTGCCCCCTGTGGGCCAGGAATTTTCGTACATATCACTAGTCCTTAGAGTAAATGGCCCTACAATGTCCTTGTTGCTCAGAGAGTGTGGGAGACCAGCCCCTAGCCACCCGGCTAGAAAGAATTGGAATGTGGCCCGGCCGCTGTGGCTCACTGGTTGAGCTTGACCTTTGAACCAGGAGGTCACGGTTCAGTTTTCTTATTCTTTTCAGGTTTTCTTTTCTTCTTTCCTTCACCTTCCCAGTCATCCTGGGACAGTAACTCTCTGGTTTCCTGTTCCTGCTAAGGGCACGTGGCAGCGCCGGGGAGAGGCTGGTCTCCTCTCCCGGACAGCTGTTCTGAGAGCGCTTCCAGGGCCTGTAGAAAGTGGGGTTCATGTGGCACTGCTCCCAGCTCCTGTTGGCTTCTGTTTGAGACCAGGAGCCGCCTCTGCCCAGAGGCATCTGTTTTTCTCTTCTGCTTGGGATCCTCTATGTCCCCAAAGTTGGCCAAATTGCATCAAGAAATACATTGTTCTTATTTTCTAACTAGAGGCCCGGTGCACGAAATTCTTGCACTGGGTGGGGGGTTCCTCAGCCCAGCATGCACCCTCTCGCAGTCCAGGAGCCCTCGGGGATGTCCGACTGTCACGGAGGCGGGAGAGGCTCCCGCCACTGAGCTAGCCGTGAGCCCAACTTCTGGCTGAGCGGCGCTCCCCCTGTGGAAGTGCACTGACCACCAGGGGGCCGCTCCTGCATTGAGTGTCTGCCTCTTGGTGGTAAGTGCGTGTCATAGCGACCGGTTGTTCTGCTGTTTGGTCAATTTGCATATTAGCCTCTTATTATATCGATCACCCTTCACCAAAGCAGGAATGGGTAGATAGAATTTGCGGTATCATTAGGGCTATTTGACCATAGGGGATGCCTCTCTAGTAAACTGGCTGGGTTTATAGCGTATTTTGTGTGAAGAAATGACTTCTGAATGAAAAAGGCAGAACTAATATATAAAAGCTTGAAAACTTTTGAGCCAGATATCATTTTGAAAAACAACCTCATACAAACTCAATGATTAGGCACATTGAGAAGAACAGGCAAGGAAGTGAAAGCTGGTTGAACTTTCTGAGGAAGTTGTCTCGGCAGACAAGCCCAGTTCCGTCCTCAGGGCGAAGGTGAAGGAAGTGGTGGGTGCAGTGTTACCTGCCTCGAGCAAGAGATTTCACTCCATCTTGGACACCAGAAGCTCCCATGGCTGGGAGGAAATAGGCCAGGCCAGTGGCCTGTACACTACAGTTGATACAGATTGCCGGGGAAGCGTTTTAAATCTTTTGGGTCTCACGTTAGACCTACAGAACCAGACTCCTGGGCTTGGGCAGGGAGTAGTGGTAAAACGTAGGGGATTCTATTTATTAAAAGCTATCAGTGAGTGAAAAAAGCCAGTCTCCAGAGATTATATGTGTGTGTCACCATTTCTATAACGTTCTCCACACTATATAGAGATAAGAGAGGGGACAAGTGGCTGCCAGGGGTTAGGACGGGAAGGGACTCTGTGACCATAAAGTGCAGCAGGAGTCCTTTATGCGGCTGGGACAGTTCTGCGTCTTGATTAATCCACTTATGTAATAAAATGCCATAAAATCACAGGCAAAGACATCAAATATGTGAAAAATGGTGCCATCTGAGAAAGGTTTATAGTCCACTTCATTGCACTGTGTCAGCCGACCTCGTCTAGTTACATGAGGTGTCACTGTTGGGGCAGGCTGGCGGATGGGTACTTGCTTACATAGACAGTCAGGTCTGTGAAAGGTTAAGGTTAAGGAAAATAGGCAAGGCGGGAAAAGGAAAGTGAGAAGGTGGACCCTCTCCGTACTACTTTACTGTTTACTGTGTGTCTAGTTATCCCAAAGGAAACATGTAAAGGAACATGCCAGATGCCTCTGAGGTGCAGCCCTGGGTTGGGCCACACAGGGACCGGATGTGTGTGCGGTCGTGTTTCTCAGGGGTTAGTGTGAAACGGGGGCAGGCCTGGGAAGGTGAGCCTTGGGTCCAGGGTGTGTTGAATGTTTTATCAATGGCTGCGTCATGGAATACGCTTTGCAGTGGGAATTGTCGTAGCATGGAGTGATCATTGCCTTCCAAATTCAGCTGAAGATAATGAGACAACTAAAGGGACCGTGGCCAGCTGCAGAGTGAAGAACTCGTGCACCTGGGGAGGAAAAAGGGTCCGATAGATACCTACGTACACAGGTTAAACTCAGAGCAAAATAGTAGGTCAGGTTTGGGGCGTTGAAGTTCTGGGAATACAGTTGAAGGAGAGCACCTGTGATCATAAAGGGGTGGAAAGTAAGATCTTTAAAAAAGAGAACAGGTTTTGGAAATCAGTATTTTCCCCTGGCCCCAGAGGTTACACATACAACAGCTTTCCAATGCGTATGTGTGTTTCACCATTTGGGATAATAGAGCCAGTGGGTTTACCGTTTGGGATCATCAGCAAAATGAAAGGAGGTTACCTCCTGCTGCTGAGTGACAGACGGAAGAGAGGTTTCATGAATGGGGGTGGGGGTGGGAGGGGATGTGAACGAGGAAGGAGAGGTCAAAATGTGTAGAACAGTGGCTACGTGGGGCCCTACTGAGAGGGGAGGGGCAGCCCGATACTTTTCCTGGTTCTCTGATCCTACCAGATCAAGACTTTATCTTTACGACCCCAAACAGCTGGAGGACAGAGGTTTTGCTCCCGAGATGCTCTGGAGGCTTTCTGCGCAGAGAGAGAACTGCCAGCACTCCTGTTCTCACCCTGTCGTTCAGTGTCTCCTAGGTGGATAGCTCCTCTGTCTTACCAACACTCCGTGGGCGATGTCCCCGCCTGAGACCATTCGCCCCCGGAAGAAGGCTTCTTTCCTTCACATTTTTAAAATTACCTCAAGTGGCATGCAGTGTTCTTTCAGAATGATGGGTGTTTTTTTCTTCTTTAGGTATCTCTCTTGAAAAGCATTTTTTTAAAAGTCAGAAGGCAGCCAAAATTTTCTCACATTCAGATACTTAGTGGGAAGGCTGTGTGGGTGCTAAAAATCTTTCCACACTGCATTCTCTAAAATGTCTTTTAATGTCTAAAGTATGTCTCCACGGAACCTCAAGACTCTTTTCTACCCACAGATGTTCCTTTCCTTTCTCTGGAAGTTCGTGCCTGAACCCAGGGTCCCATCAGTGGCGCTTTCTCGTGGGCACTGCGCTTGCCAGGGGCACAGGTGTTCTGTCCGGTCGTTGCCATTGTAGTCCTTCCTCCAGAAAGGAAGGCGCGGCCGGCGGTGTGCACTTACCTACTAGCCCTGGGCGTTAATGCAGCACTCACGTGGCCCTGTGACGAATGCAGTGACTCGCTACCACTTATGGGGCACTTGCCTTAACTCGGCAACTGCCTCGGGAGTCTGCTCAGTGTCCAGTGCAGATACGTGTGGCACGGAGTAAAGGGCGTAGACTCAAGAAGAGATTTTGGATGTCTGTATTCCAGGGTCCTTCGAAAAATATATATTACTCGATGTACTCAGTTCCACAAATACGCATTTGGTGTTGTTGCATTAGGTGTTGAAATTAACTGGCAACCAAGACGAGGTCCTTGCCCTCGTGGGCTTAGAGTTTGAGGGCTGCGTTGCTCTGGGTCCTTGGAGAAGCAGATTCAAAGGGATCAAATGGGCAAGGATTGTATGAGGGGAAATGCACTAATAGGGGGAAAATGAGGAGGAAGTCAGAAACTTGGACCAGCCTTTTACACCATGCCAGTCTGACCCCGGCGAGGGCAGGAGGGAGAGAAGTTAGTCCAGCAGCCTTCTGTGGGGTCCAGGGAGGTTTGGCAGAGCGTTGGGGAGTCCTTGACTCAAAGTCAGAGGACGGGGGGTCCCCGGAAAGAGTCTGTCTTAGTATTTTCAGGGCATTCAGCCATCACCTGGGCAGCCCCCAGGAGCCATGGCCTCCAGCATGCACGCTCGCTGAGCCGGGTTTGCGAGCGGCTGCTGGGGCTGCCCGTCCTCTGTGCTCCCTGTGATGGGTGGTGTGGGAAGTTCGTGTGGCAGAGCAGATGGAGAGGAGTGGGGAGATGTGAGGCATCCCGGAGAAGGTACAGTTAGGCATAGTTGCCTGTGCTTAGATTGGATGTGGGGATGGGGGTGAGGTAGAGGGAGAGATCATTGGTCAATCCTAGGTTCCTGGTTTGCAGTGTGGAGGGGATGGGGCCAGGAGAGGGAGGGAGAGAGAGAGAGAGAGAGAGAATGCAATGGTGATGATTGGGGCTTGTTGAATCTGAGGTGCTCTGTGTACCCTGGGAGTTATCTGTGTTTACAGGCACCTAAGGAGACGTTAACAGGAGGGAGAGGCCTCCTGGACACACAGTGGTTGGGCGGAGCAGGATGTCACTGATATGAGAAGTGGCAGGGAGGGGGAGGCAGTAGGGAGGGGCTGCTGTGGGCGGGGCAGGGAGGGCCTGTTTCTGGGAGGGTGATCCGCAGGAATGACTGCCCTTGCTGAAGTCGATGCCGGATTTGGTGGCAGGGAGGTCGTTGGTGACCTCAGCGAGGGCTGTTTTAGTGGAACGATGTGGGGACACCAGATTGGCGTGGGCTGAGGAGTCAGTGGGAGGCAGGAAGCAGCCTGCTCTTTCAAGGGTGGCCATGAGGGAAGGGCAGCGGTAGGTCAGCAGCTGGAAGGGGGCATGAGGCTGAGAGAAGGAGGGTTTATTTACAGTGCAGGGTCCCCGAGGAGGCCGGAGGGTGGGCTCCAAAGCCCGGATGAAGGGTGTGGCCTCAGGACAGGGACCCATCTCCCTGGAGTCTCCGGGGGATGCCTCAGAGGAAGGCAGAATCCACCCAGGATGGCGCTGCGGGGGGCGGAAAGTGTACTTTAAAGTCCCGGGACGTCCTCATCTGTCCTCTAACGCCGTCCATTTACCTTGGCTCTTAGCCGGGATGGTGATAGCAGCGCCTCATGTACCTAGGACCACAGAGCCCTGCATCTGAAGAGATTTCCCTGTGCTTTTCCAGGGACTTCCTTACCCAGACAGAATTTCCTGGGGCATTCAACATTGGTGATGATGCATTAGACAAAATTAAACTCTGTAGCTGTATCTTTAAATACTAAATGCTAATAATGTTTGCCAAAGGAGGAGGAGCTAGGAAAAAGCAGGAAGACAGGAAGGTGGTCAGCGATTTCAGACCAGAGCAGAAACTGAGTCACCCAGGGCCTCTCCCACCCGCCAGCCTCTCCCACCCGCCAGCCCGCCTCGGGTGGGCAGAGCCCTCGGGTAGGGGTCACTATTGAACTTTAAATGAACCTGGGGCTGAGGCTGAGTTTCCCTCACACTTTCTAGACTGAATTTTCTGCGGGTTCTCCCCAGAGTGGCAGGCAGGTGCCAGTGGTCTGCCTCTGGTGGACACAGAGCTGTATCCTCGTTGCCTGCATTGGCTCGATCGCATGAGGAAAAGGCCTCACTGGGAGCAGACACTTCCGGCCACCTCCACAGCCCGTCCATTGATTCCTAAGCAGGAAGACCAGGCTCGTGCAGATCTTGAGCTGTGCCTCTCGCCCTCGGTTCAGAAGGGAGGGGAGGGCCTGTGGGTTATTTGGTTAGCTGGGCGGCAGGCTCTGTGCATGCAGCCTGGAGCGTTTGGCTTGTTTCTCTACGGATGAAAGCTAAAGCGCCTTTAGGCACTTGTATGAAACCATCACAGGCTCATGGAGAGACGTCCGGATTCCCGCCTCAGCTCTGCCTCTGTGCGGCCGTGTGCCCCTGGCCAGCTCCCCTTCCCTCTCTGTGCTTTCCTGTCTTCACCTGTGAAAGTTACCTGGTGATCCTTAAGCTTTCCTCCAGCCCTGACGATCCCAGGAGCGGGGGAATTGGCCTCCGTGGTCACTAGAATCAGTCCCTACGGCGCCCGCTCCCCCCTCCCACGTTTAAAAGAAAACCGAAAGGAATATTCTGCGTTGGTTCACACTCTGCCTGGGAGGTGGGGATCTCCCAGGGAGCGTTGGTCCTGCAGTTCGAGGCCCCAGGGGACGGCACGTGACTGTGAGGTCCTGACCGCCTCCGCTGGGCTGGGCTGTGGCTGCCCTCCGAGAGACCCACGGCTGCAGGTGTGCAGGGTCAGTCACTCAGCTGCAGCCCCAGTGGACACGCGAGGCCCTGCTCATTGTCTCCGCGATGTCAGCGGCCACTCAGTGTCCATTCCACGCAGGTGGTGGTGGTGGTCCCTGAGTTCACGTGACAGCCTGATGGAATTCTTTCACAACTTCTTTCCATTCTTACTGAAGACTTCGTTCTGCACCCTCGTTCAGGCCACAGCTCCTTCACAAATCTCTTGCCTGCCCGATGGGATGCCGAATCCTCTCATTCTCCCTATCTGAACACACGTTTTCTAGATGCTTTAGTGACATTAGGTTGGTTTCCTGGTCTCTTCTGCCTTCGCTTGGCTGGCTAGTTACAGCCCTTCAGTCACCTCTGGGGATTCAGGGGCCTAAAGGGCTGGGCTTCATAGAGAGGGTGTTGGCAGGGTGTTGGCAGAGAAGGTGGGTGCCCGGCTGGCCCCACTGACTGTCAGGAGAACGACACCAATAATATTTCGGACTTGCCCAGCTTTTCAATCAGTACACCATCAACAAACCCTTTAAAAATAGTTCTATTATGTTCTGAGCTGTGTTCTGGGCTCTACATAGCTATTAACTGATATTACTCAGAAATATGGTCATAACAGTTGATTGATACTGTCTTTATTGCCTGTTTATGAAAGGGCTTTGCAAGGGATGGGAAAGAATAAAACAGTCCCCACTCAGATGACTTGATAGGCAGGTGGCATTATGTCAGGAAGGGACAAGACCACCGACACGCCTACTGAACGGCCAATGGCACTTGTGTAACATTAGGGCTCTTGCAGGACAGGTGAGATGTGCTCATGAGAGAAAAGCTCGTTAGAGAAGAATTTGTCGGAAACGTGATGTCTGTTTTGCTTTAGGAATGTGGGTTAAAAGTTAGTGGCAAAAAGAACTCTAGGTGAGGGTCAATTTTCTTACCCGAAAAATACCAAACACAACATATTCACTCCTTCTGCGCTTCTGAAGGTGGGCCAGGCCGGAGGCAGACCTGGCCCCGGGGAGCTTGCCTCTCCGAGACCTGAGTCAGGAGCGCGGGGCTAACGTTTCCGGCCTTGACCAAGCAGATGCCATTGTGATTAAAGAGAAGTACATTTTGCCATTTCTTTTCACTCTGCAGTTTCTCTCCCCTCTTTCACATTCAGAACAGCCTTCTTCTTTTCTTGGGAGATTTTTTTCCCCCTTTGCATAAATTTAGCACACATTTCCAGTTTTTTAGAACTGTTTATCTTTCTTGGATCACTCAAAGGCACTGCGCGGAGCCAGGTCAGTGCTGCGTGCAGGGGACCTATATAAAGCCGGAAAGTAGGTCAGGTGCAGCGCTGCCTGCCTTTCTCAGTCATGGAAGTAATTGGTCCGGAAGGACCCAAGTGGAATTTTAAAGATCATTCCTTCCATTTTCAAAGATCCTCTACGTTAAATAATTTTGCTGGGATGGGAGATGATGTGATAGGAAAGGGGAAGGGCCTGGGGGGAGGGAGGGCATTTTTAAATGAGGTTCTTGGAGGCCCGGACACTATTCCACGACTAATGCTGGAGAAGCGGTTCTCGCCTGCCGGGATCTCCACTGTGACAGCAGTGACAGGAGAGCCAGGGCCTGAGCCAGGTGCGGAGCAGACGCCTGGCGCGAGAGGGTGGCCTCCCGGGGCGCCTGTCCTCCCTCCCTGCACACAGCCCCGAGCCCGCAGAGTCCCGCTGCTTTGGGCGAGAGAGACTAGAACGGCACAGGCCGATACGCGTGGAAAGACAGTGTGTTACACAGAATCAGGACTTCTGTGTACGTCGGTGACTTGTCTGGTGGCCAGGACCCCTTGTTTAAGGAACCTTCAGCCTGCACTTCATGCTTCTAGGGTGGGCCCACCAGGTGGGTGAGAGAGCGGAGCCCTCTGTATCAGATCAGACTACTCAAATGAGTGTCTTCATCAAGCATCTATTATTATCATCATTCTTGACTGTTATCACCACCAGGTCGCACTGTAAACAGTGTCCGATGACCTCCGCCTGGTAAATGAGGACACCCCAGACACAGTTCCTTAGCTGTGGGGGCGGGATCAGCATCGCCATGCTGGTTTATCTCTGTCCAACGTGTCCGACACTGTGCCAGGCTCCGCGGGCACCACAGGGAACAAAGCAAGACCCGCGGCCATGGGGCAGTGCCGGTCGGGGTGGCGCTGGGCAGGGCGAGGCTCCTGGCACCCGTGCTGCTGGTTCTCAGTGTGAGCCCTTCCCATCAGGCCCCGCTGCACCTGTAGGAAGCTGCTTCCAGGGAGCCCAGCCTGCTGCTTCGGCTTTTTCAGCGAGGGCACTGCAGCAGCAGAGGGATGGGGGGTGAGGGCGCGACGGCAGGAAGCTTTCCATATGGTTACGGTGAACGTGGACCAGGGGAGAAGCGGTGTCAGCAGTGGTTTCCCTCTGCATTGTCTTAATGACGGGGAACCTCTCATTGCCATCATTGAGCATACAGTGGTTTCTCTTTTAATTCAGTGATTTTTGAGGCTCTCTCATGTTTTGGTGTTCTTTCTCCCCCTCGTTTCAGATAGGCATGATGCCAGGAGGCGGAAAAGAAGATGTGTAAGGCATTGGCATGGGCCTGTTCCATGCTTTTCTGTATCTTCACGTGGTATTTGTAAAACTTGGTACCTTTTTATTCTGTTTTGGCACATTTTCTCGCAGAACAGAGCCGCTCCTTCCACAATATGACCACCCCGAAGGCCTTGCGTGTGCAGAAACACGGATCCGTGTAGATATAGGAAACACAGCTTAAATATGTGCATTTTACTTCTCTTTTTAAAGGAGAATCTACTGCCTGGCTGGTGTGGCTCAGTGGATTGAGTGTCCTCCCATGGACCCAGAGGTCCCGGGTTCGATCCCCAGTCAGGGCACATGCCCAGGTTGTGGGCATGATCCTCGTCACATCTGGTTCTTTGACAGAGACGGTGACACAGCCCTGTGTGGTAAATCAGGAGAACGAGTCCCCAGCTGCAGGGTACTCGTGAGCAATGTGGCTTCTGCCCTGCTGAGCCCACCTGGACTCTGGCCTCTCTCGTGCCATTGGGGATTGATAGGAAGGCATCGCCTAGGAGCTCATTAGAAATGCAGAGTCTCGGGCTCCACCTAGCCCTGCAGGCTCGGCACCTGCACTTAATACGACTCCCAGGTTCATATGCAGGAAAATTTCCGGGCGGGTTCAGGCACCTCATCAGTGCTTCCGGTGGACCCAGAAGAAAGCTGCACCTCAACTTGTTTCCCACAAAGCATTGGTTATGCCACCTGGATTTTAACAGACACGTGCCTTGTACCCAAAACAAACAGACTACTTTCTCATCTCACACAGCACACTCACTGGAATCATGTTTGCAGATGTTTTGAGAGGCAACTGCTGTGTGGTCTGTTTAAACTCACTCTGTGCTGTTTGAAAACCGTTGGAAAGGGTTCGGAACGGGAGAAAGGCAAACTTCAAAGGGAGACTGCACTCACAGATGATAGCCCCGTGGGGGTGAGGGCTTCTGTTGGACGTTCAGGACTTACTGACATTGAATAGGAAGGGCACGACAGGGCGGAGCGGTCCAGCCCCAGCTAAGGTAAACATCCAACGGGATTTAGGTCAGACTCACACAGGGTCACTGCCCCGTGTTCTTTCTAGCAGTTTGGAATCACAGGAGGGAACGGGGCCAGCCGGCTTTCTGAGGCTGAAACCCTTCTGTCCACTCAAGATCCACACCGAAGGTCTAACGAACAGAGTCAGGAAGCAGAATCGGTGCTGCGCTTCCGTGCAAGCACAGCTGGTTCCACAGCCTTTCTGGCGGGCCTCGTCCGTAAACCGCGGCGAGGCCCTGCCCCAGAAGCGCGGCCGCCAGCCGTGATTTCAGTCGAGAGGGGGTGCATCTGCAGGAGATTTGATTAGTTGTAAAAGACACAAACCAGAAACAAAACTCATCATTGGACATTTCCCTCACCGTCCAGGCCCAGTCAGTCACATGTCCCGTGATTTTCCCCAAATAAACATCTCAGATGCACCCCTCCTCTGCATTCCACCCCAGGCCCAGCCCCAGCCCCGGTCTCCTCAGCTCTCAGTTGGGACCACTGCAAAGTCTAACTCATCCCTAGCCCCACCCACCTTCACGCCTTAATACATAGCTACACTATAACCATACGGTTACATAAACTCTGAAATAAGACCTCATTTTTATTGGGGTTGCACTATGTTTGCAGGTTCTTTGGAGAAGAATCAACATGATTATATTGTTGAATCTTCCTGTCCACAGGCTTTTCAAGTCTTCAGCACCCCCCGGGTCAGTCTAAATTCTCTTCATGTGGCTCTTGTCCAATTCTTGTTATTTATGCTGATTTTTAAATCTACAGTTTCTCTCTCCCACTCAAGTGTGTTGGCCATCTCCCCAAAGAACAATGATAGCAGACACCGTATCTTGTCCCCTGTAGTAAAATGCTACCAGTCTTTCCATTCATGCTGAGTCTTAGGTTGAGATCTGTTTTATCACATTAGGGAAGTGTCCATCGTTACTTCATTAAGCACCGTTACAGAGTGACCTTTGAAAACTCCAGACCTGCTCATATCACCCCCCTGCTTCTCATTGCTCTGAAGAGGAAACCCTTCTCACCTGCTTCCCAACACCCTGGGCCTTCCCGCCCCTGGTCCTCACCAGCCACGGATGCTCAGTATTGCTCCCTGGCTGCAGCCACACTGGCTGCCTGTGGCTTCTAGTGCATCCCATGCCCCTTCCGCTTAGAACCCTGGGACTCCTGTGCATTCTGGGCCTGGGCCTGGGCCTGAGCGGGAATGCTCATCACACTGCCTTCCCACCCCACCCCAAATTTCTCTGCCTGGACAGATTCTACCATCTTTCTGAGCTAGCCACTCTCATGGAAGGCTCCTGACCCCCTGGCTGGAATGGATCTCCACCTCCTTCCCTGTCTTTTCCCCGTAGAGCCAGACAGAGTCAGATCATGAGGTGCCATCATAGTCAATCCCTGGTGGCCATATCAGGGTAGGAGATCCGAAGGAGGCCATCATGCTGGTTCACAGGCAAATGATGAGCACTGGCATCAGGTGATGGTCCTGGCAGTGGGAAGGAGGGACCAGATGTGAGAGACATTATGGAGATAAATGCTAAACGTTTTGATCACTAAATAGAGGCGGGGGTAGGGGACAGGAAAGGGACATCTAAGGTGGCCTGAGGTCTTGTCTTGGGTGATTAATGGTGCCATTTGCTGAGATAGGATTCCAAAAAGAGGAGCAGGTTTGAGGGGGAAAGTGATAAACTTGGCTGGGGACATTCATTCAGCCATCATTTATGGAGTGCCTGCAGTGCCAGGCGCTGTTAGGTTCTGTTTTCAGTGTGACACAAGAACCAGGTGGAGCTGTTGACTGCTTGATTTGAGGGCCCAGAGGACCCTGAGAACACCGAGTCACTGGGTACCTGGGTCTGGAGCTGAGGAGAGAGTGTGGCTGAGCTTCAGGCTGGGGAAGCTGCGCTGTGGGTCTGGATAGGGAGAATCCAAGGAGAGTTGTGGAACAGTCAAGAGGGAATTTTGGAATAAGCAACCTTTAAGGTGAGAGAGGAGCAAAGCCTGCAAATAAGATCAGGAAGGAATGGTGAAACCAGAAAAGGAAAACGAGGATGATGGGGACCCAGAAACCTTGTGAGGAGGGCGTGTCAAGAAGCGGGAGTGTAGCTAGAGTCAACTTGGAGGTCACTGGTACCCTTAGCAAGAGCATTTTTGTGGAAACAGGGACGTCAGCACAGTGGTAGCGTCCACTGTAGACTACCGGTCCATAAAGGGAAGGAGAAATTTAAGGCAGTATCTGGAGGAGAAGTGTCAGTCCAGAGGAAAGGTAGAAAAAGCAGATGAGAAAGGGAATGGCTGAAGAGCCAGGGCCCTGGGGAGTGTGTGGGGTGTTCCCCTTGGACAGGGGAGGCCCATCCCTGCCCTAAGACACGAGGGAAGGGAGAGAGGCGAGAGGGTGTGTGGAAGGGCCGTTGAGGGCATTTTCACCCAATGCCCTTGATTTCCTTAGAGGCCAAGGGCGGAGAGATGTGAAGTTCCGAGGTTTGGTTGTGTCACTTAGTGAGCCAGGAAGGGCACCCGGCAGGAGGTGAGACGAGATTCCTGGCCTCGAGGGTTGGGGACCACTTACGTTTGGGGGACTCTGCTCCCTGCTCTGTGGTTTTCCCCAGCGGGGCCTAGGAGCATGGCTGCCTGGCTGGATTCATGCAGGGCTGCAAGATTCAGCAGAGAAAATGCAGGGCCAGGAGGCCGGGAAGCCAAAGACAACGGCAGGAGAGAAACCACAGTGGCGAATCCGGGGGTGCAGGCTGGCGGAGGGGAGGGAGGAGAAGAGAGGGGTCCAGCCTGGCGAGCCTGCCTATTGAATTGGACTGTACTTCAAGGGGGTAGCAGGGCTGTTAATCCTGCAGGAATGAGGATGGGAAGTAGGAGATGGAATTGACCCCCCTTCCGTTAGCCTGGGGAGACATTTTCTAATGCAGACCCCGGTTAGGAGGTCGTGGTGCTTGAGGAAAACGCATGGTGGGACTCCCAGTCACAGCATGAAGGCCCTCCTGGGGCACCGTGATCACGGGAACACTGCATTCCTTCCTGGGGGGCGGCGCTGTCCCCCACGGGCGCTGTTCTCAGCACCTCCTCACCCTCAGCATTTTCTGCCAGAAAAACTATTGCAGAGACGAGGAAACCTCTGCAAGGGCAAGGTCGTAAGGTGACCAGACCCTGAAGCTGCCTCTGTGGTATCTGCTTCCCCCTTTGCCCGGGCAGCACCAGCACAGAGCCCGAAGGGAGAAGGCTGCTCGCCCACCTCACAGACGTGCCCACCGCACCCTGCAGTGCCCCTGGCCTTGCAGCCCTGCTGCTGTGGGCTCTGCGAGGGAGAGTGGACTGGATTGACCAAGCAGGGTGGTGTTTTCCTAAGCTAGTGATCTGTGAACTGGTAATAGTCTAAAATTAGCCCACGAAAAGATTAGCTTTGAGATGTGTCACTGGGTGGAATGACAAGTCACTGGGAATGAAATCTCCCATTTTAAAAATCCCTGCACGCGTCAGGCGCTCGCACATAGGGCGCCGTGACTCTCTCAGCTGCTCTTTGCAGGGAGCCCTCTGCAGCTGGTGGCCAGGGCACCTGTGGGTGGGCACGGAGCCGGGCCATCCTGCTCGGCCGGTCACCTTTAGCGAAGGCTTGCGAGGCCGGAGACAGACCTTTTGCATATTCCCTGGTAACCTTCCCAGTGTGTGGGGTGACTACGAAGTTAATTATAGCACGTTTCCGGTCACTGGGTGTTCTGTCCCAATGTCCTCGAGTTTCCCCTTACACCGAGTCTCACCTCCCTACCTTGGTTCGGTCTGGACAGTCAGAGCTTCCTCTGTGGGCGCTGTCCTTCACTGCTCGGAGCCCCCTGCTGTGGTCTCACTTGGGTGACATTGATAGTCATGTACCTGGTTGATGGGAACGGTGCGTCACGGTTCTCCACATTCAGTGCCTTGAATTCTTCTCATCAAGGAGGTGTGAGATGGTGTGTGCACGCGCGGGGGAGCGAAGGGGCGAGGTGGTGACGGTTACTGTTCAGAAGCCCCACATGGGTCTTAATGGGCTGAAATGGAGATGCCGACGGGCTGCGTTCCTCCTGGAAACCAACCCTGCGGCAGAATGGGATTCCTTGCCCTTTCCAGCATCCAGCAGCTGCCGCATCCGTGGCTGGTGGCCTGGTTCCTCTGTTTCCCAGCCAGCCAGCCGTGTGGGACGGCGTCCTTCTCGCGCTGCCTCTTTCTGGTCCTCGCTTCCAGCTTTCTCTTCCACGTTTAAGGGCCCTCACTAGACTAACCCAGGATAACCTCCTATTTAAACGTCAGCTGTTTAGCAACCTTAACCCCCCTTCCACTTTCATTCCCCTTCGCATGTAACCCAACGTATTCCCACGTTCCGGGGATCGGGACGCGAACATCTTGTGGAGCCATCGTTCTGCTACCACATGTGGCCTATGATTCTGTAACAGCCGATCCCGGGTGGCCGTGCCAACGCTTTTGTATTGTGGGGAGTCCAGTCGGTCCGGGCATGTGTGCCGTGACATCTGATGGATGTGATGAATGGTCCCATTCATGCCGAGTGGGGTGGCTGTCCCGGGAGGAAGACTGGCCTGGCAGTGGTTGGCTTGGGCGAATGGGACAGCCTGGTTGCGGGACACTCTTGTGTGGGCTTTCGCAGAGCTGTCTCAGTGTTGCTGTGCTCAGGACGTTGTCTGTAGAGAGCAGCTGCCTTCCTCTGGCTCACCTACTCCCACCTGCCAGGCTGTACGTGGAACACAGGGTGAATGAGTGTGAGGACGGGGAATAGTAGCCGAGAGCCTTTAGGAAGCTCTGTGCAGCGCTTTTTTGAATTTAACCTCCAAAAGAGCTGTCCCCCGTCGGTGCCATTACTATCTCTGTTTGGAGATGAGGCAAGCAAGGCTCCAGGGGGCTGGTATTTCGTCCAGTAGGTGACTCAGCTGGGCCAAGTGGCAGGGCCTGGAGGCCGGCCCAGAACACGGAGCAGGGAGATCAGTGCCAGGCGCCTAGCGCTGGAGGGCATCTTTCTTGTTGGGTCAGCCGTGTGCTCAGGTTCCCACCTCGGTAACGGGAGTGATAATCCCGGAGTCTGCATCCCATGCGAGGGAGCGCCTCAGCGATGGGAAAGAGCGAAGGAGCCGCTCAGCGGATGGGAATTCTGATGGGATGACTGAAAGGCTTTAGTCTAGTTGATGTGGGTTAGGGGCGCATTTCTGCATTGTTACCAGCGTGGGTTATGTTGGACTCTCTCAGCTGTTGATTCCAGGGTTACTCCAGCGCCTTAGGAGACTTCACCTGAACCGGTGGTCACAATACACCGAACAAGTGCCCGCGCTGTCCCTCTGGCTCTGTGGCGAGCTGTCGCTGTGACTTTCCCGTGGCCTCATGGCAGTGCTCAGCCAGGAGCACGAGTGAGGGAAAGGGGCTCGCGAGCGGCTCGGCTAACAGCCTGCTCGCAGTTTCTTCACGCCCGTGGGGAAAGGTGTGTAAGACAGTTTGCGGCCTCTTGGGCTGGGTATATTTTACTTTTAAAATAAATGGAGAACGTTGTAGGAAAACAAAAGGACCTCGTCTTACTCGTGTTTATGTCTCCAGGACTGGACAGAGTGGCTTCATGGCAACTGTGTAGAATGAATAATCACATTATTCATCCCTTTATCAACAAAACATCATTTGAATGAGCGGCTGCGGGCAGGGAGAGAGCAGGCGGAGCCCCGGCTTCAGGAGCCTCCTGTCCAGCGCTGTGTCGCCCACAGCTGCGCGGAAGGTGGCCAGAGCAGCAGCGTCCGGAAGTCACCTGCGATGGGACGGTGTCGCTGCTTCCCTGAGCAGTTCCTTTCCTTCATGTGCCAGCCTTCCACTAGGAGGTGGTTTCTTGGATAATTTCCATTCTAATTTAATTCAAAACTTGGTTTCCTGTGAGAGAGAATAAAAGGTGTTGAGACTGCCTGGAGCAGACCTGGTTTGTACTCGCAATCTAATCAGAGCGATTGCCACATGGTTTTATGAATGGCACAGTGGCTCTCACGCTACTTAACGACTGACGTGCGCCACGGCGTCCACCTTCGGTGATTAGTGAAGGACTGAAGAGGCGTGTAGCGGGCAAAGCAGCTCTCCCACGCTTTTCAAAGTTGCCGTATACCCCTGACATTTAAGCATGTGCTGTTCTGGGACCATTTTTGTGTTTCTGAATCCAGATGGTTGCTCGCTCCAAGAGGAGCGCTAGCTATCCTGCTGATCCAGTGGGAAGGAAAGAAAACGTGTCAACGCTTTAAAATCGACTGTGGACACAGTGCCCCTCCTGCGGCCACGGGCCTGTCGCAGCGATGGAGATTGCAGTGGCCTGGGTCACTTTCTTTGGAAACCTTTGCGTGTGCCTGAGCAGATGGCACGTTTGCATTTGGACATGAAACCCAGCACATTGCTGGCACGGGCACTCTGTTTCTGGAGACTTATTTGGGTAATAGGAATTTATAATTGAATTACGTTGGCCCTTATCACTAATGCTTTTAATTTCATGTGGGCACACATTTGCAAGCCAAATACCAGATACCATCGTGTGTCTTTCCCGATGAGGAAAGGAGGCTAGTTTCCTTTGAATAATCACAGCGTCCTCCCAGGTAATGCTTTTTATTTGCCTAAATGCAAAAGTGATAGGTGTTCACTAAACAAAGGGAGAAAAAGGTTACCGAAGGGGTGACTAGGCCCAAACCAGAGGCTCCGGACTCGGAGAGGCCGGCCTATGGCGAGAGGTTGGGGAACAGCTTCCTGGCCTCCAGGCAACTGTTTTGTCCTGGTTACGGTGGGCGAGTGGCCGGGCGAGCCCCAGGGCCGTTCCAGCGCTAACGATTCTGACTGCACGACTGGCGTGCTTGAAGGCAGGTTTTGGCAACAGCAGCCGGACAGCATGGCGTGTGCAAACATGTGCACAGATGTGGCCCCTCATGGTCCAGAGCACAGCTGGTGGCCCTTGGTGACCTTGGCAAGCGTCCTTTTCCAGTGCAGATGTTAACAGATCGTGACATGACATGCGCCGTGAGCATGGAGGATGCTTTGATGTCTTCCAGGGGCTGGCTGGCATCTTCCCCGAGGGAGCACTGCCCTGGAAGTAGCAGTGACGGGGAGAAATGCCGTCCAGTCCTCCACAGGCACCCGTTCCTGGTGATCGTGTCTGTATGTGACTTAGCCAACTGTAGGCTTCATAGGGTGGTTTTAGACTCTGCCGAGAGCCATGCCAAAGGATTTCAGAGAAATCCAGCTCTGACATGACAGCCGCCGACAACTAAAAGAGAACAGGAAAGAAAGGCAGTCTTATAACTAATATGTAATCAATGGCCAATCATCTAAATAAGAGGACCTAGCTTATACATACTTAAAAGTTATGTATTTCATACAGATGTCCTATTATAGTCTGAGTTCAGGGTCATGGAGCTCTTCTGATGTCCTGAGTAGATGAAGGCTGGATGCAGTGGGGATCCCTCCTGCTGCCCTCCCCCCCCCCCCCCCCCCCCCCGCCAGGTGAGAACCGCCTTGGGAGCAGGGGGTTTCATGTCAGCCCCCACCGTGGCTGGCACGGCTCCAGCATTCTCCCTTTTGCTCTGTAAGTCCTGTGAGAACCTTGTCAATAAGATGATTTCAACTTGTGGCGGTCACTTCCACCAGTTCTTAAAATGCTCAGAGGTGCTCTCACACAAATACACAGGTCTTTGGGTCACCGGAAATGATTCCGTGAATCATGTAGGCCACAGCAGTAGCTGCAGTCGGGCTTGCTTTTCCTATCCTCCGGCTTTCAAAGGGGAAGCTTTGCCCTGGCCACGTGGCTCAGCTGGTTGGAGCATGGTCCCACACACCAAAAGGTTTCAGGTTCAGTCCCCAGGTGGGGCGGGTACGGGAGGCACTCGATAGATGTTTCTCTCTCACACCGATGTTTCTCTCCTCCCTCCCTCCCTCCCTCTCTCTCTCTCTCTCTCTCATCACTAAAAACAGATCCCCAGGCGAGGATTTTAAAAATGGATCTTCACCACACTTTATTTGGTTTTTCCGGTTTTTGTCCGTGTGGATTGGGCACGTGAAGATGAGCGCTCCATAAGCTTGACATCATGGGAAGAGCCGGGATTCTTTTTAGAAGAGGCAGCTGTGGTCTCCTCCCTTCATTGACAGAGCCCATGGGGCCATTTGCTTAAGGAACGTGGGCCTGCTGCACGGGGAGAGAATCCTCGCGTGGCATGTGTCCTAACAGCCCTGTCTGGGTGGCCGAGCTCTCGGACAGGGGTCTGTGCAGGGTTCCCGTTCCTGGACCGCCAGCTGAGCCTAGAGGACGAGTGTCCTGGGGGTCTCCAGTGGCCGGTTTGTCTTGACTTTTACACGAAGACTCGATGCAGGCCGTTCCTGCCGTCACTGGGCACAGAGCATCCTGCATCGCGCCATGGGGTTTGTGCTCCCACGGGAGGAACTGCCCTATCAGGTCCTGGGGTTACCTCTGTGCATCCCACTGAGCCCTCCGAACTTAGGAGCTTTACAGGTAGGAAGAGGTCTGACCCCTCATCCAGGGAGTGAGTGAACCAGGAGGAAGGCCCCATGGGCAGAATGCTCGCGCCTGTGGGCTGGCGAGCCGGGCGCCGCCGCGGGAATCCCACCGATGCCTTTGCTGGGGCCGTTGTTTCCCGTCCCGGGAAGCTTTTCGCCCGACAGCACATTTTCGTTTTCCAGTGGCACCCACGGAGGCGAAGCAGGACACCAAACTGGGTCAGTGGCCGTGCCCTGGGGAAGGAGGCCATTTCCACGCCCCTCCGGAGGACACCCAGATTCTCTTTATAGCGGCGTCGCCAAGAAGGAACCGGGGCCGAGCTCCGCCCCCAGCGCCTTGGACGGGCCCTATTCCGCTCTTAACGCACCGTGCGTGGGTCTGTCTGTGCATTGAGATTGAGGGTCTTAATCTTTTTCAAAGGGAATAAGGGTTCATCTCCCAGACAAGTTCCCGATGAGCTTATATGTAGCATTGGGTCCCTCCCGTGGGTGCGTGGTCCCCTGGGGACCCTAGTTTAAGAGTCCTTCCCTCAGAGGCTCAGCCTCAGCATTTTCTTGTTACTACTTATAAAGTGACCAAACGCACTCAGATAAGTTAGTGGAGGCCCCGGGTCTTCGATGCAGCCCCATTGTGGATTGCCATGGAATAATACATTAGTGTATTGAAAACTGGGGAGGGTCCTGTGCATGCTCCGATTCACTCTTCCCTGTAAGGATCAATTATGGGATCATGTAGATGTTCTGAGGAAGGGAAGGCACAGGTGGGCTAAATTTACAGACCTTTGTGTTTCTGTGAGATGCTATAGTAAAAACATACATCCAGGTTTACGTTCTCTTTATTTGATAAATGTTTAGTTTTTAAAGGGATTAGGCTAGTTAAAAGTTATGTGTTCCGAACTCTCATGTAATTAGAGCACGTTGCTTTAAATGCTGGGACCTGGGCGCCACTGCAGACTTGCTGTGTCAGAACCCCCGAGGGGGCTGGGGGTGGGCAGCGGGTGTCTTTAAAGGCTGCTGCGGGGACTCCCGCCCGCCCGCCCATGGCTGAGGTTAACGTCTGCTGGTTAAGTGTCATCCTTTACAGGAGCTTAATCGTCTAGCACCTTCATCTTCCAGTCACTGTAACGTGGCTTAATGGCCGTCCTCTTTCCAATGTGAATACACCCACAAAGATTAAGTTAACCAAACGCTTTGATTCAGATTAGCTTTGTGGGAGGACTTTCCTCCTGACCTTTAGCTGAGGTCAGCCCCGTGAGGAGACTGGAAGTTTACATAGGGTCGGGAAAGAGCTCAGTTTGGAGCAGACCCTGAAATGCTCCAGGGGAGGTGAGGTCTGGGCTGCGGGAAGGGAAGTGTGAGCTCCAGGAGATCATCAGGAGGAGCCCGAGGGCTCCACAGATGCGAATATGGAAGAGGATGGACCAGGAGTAGACCGATTGGGAACGAGTGGACGAGTGAACCACAGTCTGCTTGCAGCTCCTTAGAAATTTGTCCAGGCAAAAGGGTACAAACTTCCAGTCACAGGATGAATAAGTTCTGGAGCTCTACTGTACGGCACAGTGATTATCGTTAACAATACTGTATTGTACACTCGAAAGTTGCTAAGACAGTAGATCTTAAGTGTTCTCACAACAAAAAAGAAATAGTAATTATGTGCTATGATGGCACTGTTAGCTAAGCTGTGGTGATAATCATTTTGCCCTATGTAAGTGTATCAGCTCAACATGTACACCTTAAACTGACACAGCGTTCGTTATGTGTCAATTAAATCTCAATAAAGCTAGAAAAAAAGGTTGCCTAAAAATGTATTTAAGCCCCAGCCGGTTTTGCCCAGTGGATAGAGCATCAGCCCTTGGACTGAAGGGTCTGGGATTCAGTTCCAGTCAAGGCACGTACCTTGGTTGCAGGCTCTATCCCTATCCCTGGTCAGGTGCATGTGGGAGCAACCAACCAACGTGTTTCTTTCACATCGATGTTTCTCTCTCTGTCTCTCCCCCTCCCTTCCACTCTCTCTAAAAAAATAAATGGAAAATATCCTCGGGTGAGGATTAAGATAATAATAATAATTAAAAATATATTTAAAAATACATGTACATAAAAAATTAAAAAGTTTAAAACTTTTTAAAATTTTTCAGTGACAATTGACATACAATAGTATATTAATTTCAGGTATACAACATAGTGTTTAGACATTTACATGACTTACCAAGTGATCCCCCCATAAGTCTAATACCCACCTGACACCATATATAGTTATTACAGTATTATTGACTATATTTTCTATACTTCACATCACTGTGACTATTTTTATAACTGGCAATTTGTACTTAATTCCTTTCACCGTTTCACCAACCCCCTCCCCTCTGGCAACCATCAGAATGTTCTCTGTATCTATGAGTTTGTTTCTGTTTTGTTAGTTTAATTTATTCATTAGATTCCACACAAGTGAAATTATGTGGTATTTGTCTTTCTCTGATTTACTTCACTTAGCATAATACCCTCTAGGTCGATCATGTATCTTGTAAATGTTTTTATTGAAGTGACGTATACATAACAAAGTTTACCATTTTAACCCTTTTTAAGTATATAGATCAATGACATTAAGGATCTCGTGTAGTTTTAATTAATCCTATCATGAAAAATTTTTTAATCTTCCAAAAGAAATGAGGAAGTGTAATAAAGTACTCGGAAAAATATACTTCTTGAACTGAGTGCTGAATGTCACAAACTTGGACTTTTTTGGGCAAGAAGAGAGCAAGCATTTAAGATAAACATGCTTTATGGCAAGTTCTCATAGATTCTAGAAATAGGATTGCTTTTTTATATGAAATGATTGTTTTTATTTTGTTGGAGGAGGAAGGAAATCCCCAAATTAGCCAAATAAGAGAATTTTAGAGATTGTAAGATTGAAATCGGGGCTTTGAATTGCATTTGGAAGCACAGAAAAGCAGTGAGACTGGAAAAGTAATGTCAGGTGTAGGCAAACCTCTGCGTTTTTCATCAGCTGAAGTTAAACACATTATCCTCACAGTTACGTACGGTGTGGCACAATGTAAAGCCCCGTGTGAACCTGCCGGTGTGAGTCACCGCAGTGACATCTGTGTTAAACTTACCTGTTAGCCTTGTTAGGGGAAGCTGCTGTGCTTTAGAAAGGATTGCTCAGGGAGTAGCAGGGAGTTTTTCCTTCTGTTGTACCACAGGGTATGCCTCCCTTATCCCCGGCATTGTTTTTGACATCCAAGAGTCTGGATGTCCTATGAGAAGCAGCCAAAATATCAGTGTTGGTGTCAGGAAGTTAGAAAGCTATGGGATTTGTGGATGTATTTGGCTGTGGGGGATAGGAGGGAAAGCCTCGGACAAATACATTTTATAAGTGATAATTCAGGGTATTGTCCAGACGGTAGTGAGTTCCAAGAGCGGAATTCATTAGAATTGAGCATTCATGCTGAATTAGCTTCTTTACCCTTAAAGAATCCTATTGCCAACAAAGACTCTTTATTGCAGTGCATGCAAGGGTCATTAGGGACTTTTTTTGAAAACGTTCTGTCACTTAGAGTTGGCACAATTCCTTGGCCAAAGAAAATTTGTCATTTTCCCCATTTAGTACAGTCATTTACAGCGCTTATTTCCTGAGAAATATTTCCTTTCTTCATTCTCAAAACAACTTAAGGCCCTTAAGAAAATAGCAACTGTAGCCCTAACCGGTTTGGCTCAGTGGCTAGAGCGTCGGCCTGCGGACTCATGGGTCCCAGGTTCGATTCCGGTCAAGGGCATGTACCTTGGTTGCGGGTACATCCCCAGTAGGGGGTGTGCAGGAGGCAGCTGATCGATGTTTCTCTCTCATCGATGTTTCTAACTTTCTATCTCTCTCCCTTCCTCTCTGTAAAAAGTCAATATAATATATTTTTAAAAAAAAGAAAATAGCAACTACAGTTGTAGGGCACTAGAGATGAGTTTTAGGAATTTGTAGAAGGTAGAAGCAGCCTTGTAAAGGTTGGAGGACTGGTTCTAGATAGCTCTTACTGAAAAGAAAAGAAGTCTGGGTGGGGATTGATTTCTGGCCTGCCTTTATTTGGGAAGGCACCGAGTTAGATAAGCAAGCCCTTTGCACACAGGCATGAAGACGGCCCGGGGTCTGAGACACAGCCAGCCGGTGGGACTCCCGGAAGAGCAGAGGTGCCACCCTCACCGGGCGTGCCCATGGCACAGCCGTGCAGAGTCACACTCAGAGAACGCCTCGTGCTTCTCGCCGGATTCGGCCTGTGGAAGGAAAGGAAGCATTGGAAGCAGGGTCCTTTCCTAGTCCACCCAGGGAGCTGTTTCAGAAGACAAGGCATTCGTACGTGAACGATGAAGTCAGGGAGGCTGCAGTCTGTGGGATCAAGCAGGGCCATGTGGGAAGGGGAGAGGCATCAACCTGCGTGGGGTTTATTAGGCCCCTTTAGTCTTCAGAAAGCCAAGACGAGTAGCAGCGAGGATTGGGAGCTCTACATCAGGCTGCCTGGGTTCAGATCCCAGCTCTGCCATTTACCAGCTGTGTGACCTCTTATCTGTGAGATGGGCTGATAATGAATTTACCTCAAAATGTGTGATGATTAAAAAAAGATAACACTCATGTCAGATGTTGCCCCCGGGGAGAACTGAGAGACAGGGACACAGGACCCTTCTGTGCTATTTTTGCGGCTTCCTGTGAGTCTGTCTACTGAGTATGGATGTTCTCTGCTAAATATTTTATATGTATTCTCATTTCAAGGCAACCCTGTGAGGTAGCTCCTAGGGCAAGCATGTCAAACTCAAAGGCTAACACGGGCCAGATAAACAAGGTGTACGTTGATGTGGGCCACAAAAAAACGAAAGCTTCAATTTTCATAGAAACGTAGGTTTATTTTGATAGAAACATGCTGAATACAAAGGGCTGAAATAAGTGAGTAATCGTTCACATAAAATAATAGAACACTTTAATAAAAATTAGTATTTTTTTCTTGAACATTAACTTACCAGACACTGAATAACCGCACACATTAGTAAGCAAATAAACCTATTTTTCTTGTTCTCCGAAAGTGAAATATTTCCTGGTGCGCACACCAAACAAGTCAGTCCAAGACTAATGATGTGATCATCAGCTGCTAAAATATTCGCTGCTGGTATTAGTGGAGAGAAATGATGCACCTGTGCGTAAGGCTCGTAAGGGACATGAATGCAACACGATTATAGTAAGCAGTCATTAGCAACTGTTGCAGTTTGTTATTAATAATTATGTATAACAGGATATTGTAAAAATTAAGTTACGAAGTTTTTATTAAAACGTTTCTTACATACCATTATAGTGGCTGGGCCGCAAAAATATTCGTTGTGGGCCACATGTGGCCTGCAGACCACGAGTCTGACATGCTTGTCCTAGGGCCGTGGTCGGCAAACTGCGGCTCGTGAGCCACGTGCAGCTCTTTGGCCCCTTGAGTGTGGCTCTTCCACAAAATACCACGGCCTGGGCGAGTCTATTTTGAAGAAGTGGCGTTAGAAGAAGTTTAAGTTTAAAAAATGTGGCTCTCCAAAGAAATTTCAATCGTTGTACTGTTGACATTTGGCTCTGTTGACTAATGAGTTTGACGACCACTGTCCTAGGATTCCCCTTCTGTGACATGTTATGCCCATGTCACAGAAGGGGAATCTGAGTCAGGGGAAGAGGGAGCCACTTATCCAAGGTCACCTCAAGCAGGGAGTTGGGTCAGCTGCCGGTGCCTCTCCTGGGGGGCCAGGGGGTGAGCTCCCCCCACAATGCCGGGTGTCTGGGGGCCTCTTCATTTTGTCCTTCATGCAAGGGGGAGCCTGGGCACTTGTGCTGGAACTCAGTGTGCGCTAACGGGTAGTGTTCTTTAATGATTCTCGGTAACCTGGATGAGGTCAAGGTTAACATGTTTATAAGATTTACATCTAACACCAAATCTGGTGGATTTGTTAATGTCTCGAAAGATAGCAATCAAGTTCAAAGTGGACTTGAAGTCTCTGTGTAAGAAACTATCCATGCACACAGCAGAGCCTCGACGAGATTAGTTCAAACACAAGTCCTCCGTGGGCGAGGCGGCCACGGCCATGGACAGATAGGCCGAGACAGACCCGGCTGTCTCTCTGGGCGCCGAGGAAGACTGCGGTGTCTCCTTGCAGCAAACACACCTCCGTGTATGAATAGCAATGTGGCATGGCCTTTATCAGCCCCTTATCAGAATACCGTGTTCGGTTTGGCGATGCAGTTTCCAAGGGAATGGGAACTTGTCGGGAGAAGCAGCCTGAGTGAGCGAGGCCTTCCCACCTGGAAATGAAGAGACCAGCAGGTGACCCGCGGTCCTGCTCTTCCACTTGCTGCGTGAGGACGTCTCCCGCTTCAGTTAGCGTCCGAGCCTCTCTTTGAAGAGTATCTTGTTGGCAATGCTGCCTTCACGCACCTTGACGCTTGTGCCCAGCGCGAGCTTCCCCGTTTCTCATGGCTGTTGACCAGCCTGCTCTGTCTGGGAGGAACGTGGTTTGGCTTAAGGAGACACCTCTGATGGCAGCCACAGGTTCACGGCTGCCCATGGTCATCGCTGGGTCTGACCACTGTCGTCGTAGTTGTCCCTGTTGATAAATGAGGAGATAGGTGTTAGCGCACGGCAGGGTGCTCCCACTTCTCCACGTTGCCTCTCCAGGGGTCAAATACTGAAACACACTCATTCCCAGCTCCGCAGAGCAATGGCCCTTCTGTTGCACCGTGTGATAGAACATGCTTGCGACTGTGATGGGACATTAGTCACCACCTCCACGGCTGCCTGGCGTCCAGGCCTCCGTCATCATTACCTGCTAATGCATTTACCCCTCCCCCCACCCCATCTCCTACCCTCTTCTCAACGCAGCTACAAGAGCGATCTTTTCCAACACAACCTAAATCATATCGCCTTTCTGCTCGGGATTGTCAGGGCTCTGACAGCGGCTGGGGAGGCTCTGTGAGCTCACCTGTCCGCCCAGTCAGCTCGGTCCTACCCTCTTCCCTGGCCCATTTGCTCAAGGTCACCCTGGCTTCCGAGTTGTTCCCCCCACACCCAGCCACTTTGTGACCTGGGCACTTGCTGTTCCTTTTGCTGAGAATTCTTTTCCCCTAGAGGTAAACATGGCTTCTTCCCTCTCTTCCTTCGGGTGTTCAGTCAAATGTCACCTTCTGTCATGCCCGCCCCCTGCACCCCCCCAGGTTCATGGCCACCCTGTCTACAGTGGAAATCCCATCACCCTCTTCCCTGCTTCATTTTTAACCCTTTATTCTGATCACTGTCTAATATAACACATGTTTTATCTTCCAATTAAAACATGAAGCTTCTTGAGGGCAGAATTTTTAGGTCTGTTTTATTCTCAGTATCAGCAATGGGGCCTAGTTATTGTAGAAGCTTAGTAAATATTTGTTGAATGAATGAATGATGAGTAATATTGTTTATAATTAGTTATTATTCCCTGATGATTAATGACAGGCATTCATTTCTGTGTCTCCTGCAGAAACTGGCATACAGTATTACCTCAATAAATATCTGGTACCCTCAACCCACAAGTAGGTAGACAGTCTCCTGTGCTAGACCTTGAACTTTGTGGGTAGACAGTCTCCTGTGCTAGACCTTGAACTTTGTGGGTAGACAGTCTCCTGTGCTAGACCTTGAACTTTGTGGGTAGACAGTCTCCTGTGCTAGACCTTGAACTTTGTGGGTAGACAGTCTCCTGTGCTAGACCTTGAACTTTGTGGGTAGACAGTCTCCTGTGCTAGACCTTGAACTTTGTGGGTAGACAGTCTCCTGTGCTAGACCTTGAACTTTGTGGGTAGACAGTCTCCTGTGCTAGACCTTGAACTTTGTGGGTAGACAGTCCCCTGTGCTAGACCTTGAACTTTTTTCAGGGAGGGAAGCAGGCTGTGTGACTTATTAGGTCTTTCTGGGGTGTTTGACCATATCAGTGCTAACCCAGAATGAGGCCTATAGTTTCCTAGATTTTCATTTCTTTCCCTTTTGTGTGTCTTATAGTGTCGTGTCTGCGAGGAAGTCGCTCGTGGAAGTTGCAAAGAGGCGCCCAGCTCAGCTTTTGGGAGGGGAGGCCGTGGCAGAGTCGGGGAGTAGAGGCCTGTGTGTTGTGTCTGATCTCTGTGGCTCAGACCTGCCCGGGCTGCCCCGCTCCTGCGTTAGCCCCTGCAGTTGCTGGTGTTTGAGAAGAGAGCTGTCTGCTGGAGGTTGTTCCCAGGCAGGCGCCAAATGCTTGTTCTTATTTCCCAGCTTCTGTTCATTTGGTGATCTGTTCCTTGGGCTGCAGCCTGCGCATGGCTGGCTTCTTCTGCAAGCACTAGATTGGCAGATGTGCTGTGTGGGAGGAAGGAAAGAAAATTCCCTGTGTTAATTTCTCTCTGACAAGCACATGTGCGAATCTAGACAAGCCTCTGGTATAAAAGTAAAGGATGAAAGAGAAATAACGTCTCCATTCTTTAGTGTGTGTGTGATTTCCATACAGAAAAGGCTCCCTGTGTAATGTAAATCTATGTTCCAGACATGTACGGGCTTCCTTTCCTTCTCACTCACATGTGGGATTTAATCAGGAAAGGAGGTCTGCATATCTCAACTACAGTAGTTTATTTGTTAGTGGAGAGCATTGGGGCAGTAAAATTGTTACGTGAAAAACAACATTAATCTATCTATATAAAAGGCTGATATGCAAAGTGTCCCCTTGGGAATTTGACCAGGAGTTCGATCGCTTGCTATGATGTATGCTGACCACTAGGGGGTGGCGTGGAACGAAGGAAGGCCCCGGCCGGCAGCCAGAAGGCCCTGATCAGCCTAATCGCCAGCCAGGCCTAGGGACCCTACCCGTGCATGAATTTTGTGCACTGGGTCTCTAGTAGTCAATAATAGGTGTTGACTTCTTACTCGGTGCTAAGATCTCTGCCTGAAGCTTTTTGTGGGTTTCTCGTGTATTCTTACGATAAGCCGGTGAGGTGGATGCTCTTACAGATGCAGAAAGTGAGGCTTAGAGAGGTCTTGCTCAAGGTCACACAGCCACTGAGCGGTGGAAGCTCTTGTTTCAAGTGGGTGGTCTGATTTCAGAGGCTCTGTTCTCACTGCACTAAAATCCCTTGCCCCGCCCCCCAGAAATAGGGGAATGACGCTTAGTGACGTAAAAAGGTATTCTGCATTTAACACCTGGCCTGCTCCGTCAGTCTTCACACTGGAATGCACTCAGTAATAGTACCATTTGCTTTGCAAAACTTGAAAATAACCTTTGTTCGCAGTGAAATTTACTTAGCTTACAGCAACAGAATAACCTGGCACAGTCCTTAGTACACAGGTGGTACCTAGTAAATATTTATGCAGAGAATTTCTGTGTGCACAGCGTTTGGTAATGAATGCCAGAGTGTCAGATTGAACTAGGAGGCTGAGATCATTCAGTTCTCCCGAGCCCAAGAGCGGTCCAGCAGTGCACATGTTCAAAGCCTAATTCAGCCGTAGCCGGTGTGGCTCAGTGGATAGAGTGTCGGCCTGTGGACTGAAGAGGCCCAGGTCTGATTCCAGTCAAGGGCACGTACCCGGGTTGCGGGCTCGATCCCTAGTAGGGGACATGTGGGAGGCGGCTGATCCATGATTCTCATCATTGATGTTTCTATCTCACTCTCCTTCTCCCTTCCTCTCTGAAATCAATAAAAATATGTTTTAAAAAAAGGTTTAAAAATACTAGTAAATGAATAAAGACTATTTCAATTTCACTGCTTAATAATAAGTTCCATCAATTACTGACTATCATTAGTCCCACGACCATCCAGTGCTCTGGGCGATTGGAAATAGCTCAGGCATGTTGAGTGTCACTCTTGGTCACCTGAGCCCTTCCAAGGAGCCACAGCAGGACCACATTTGTGCATTCGCAACGAAGTTGAAGATCAAACCCAATAATCATGTGATTCATGCCTTGGGCCAGTGTATCAGCTTTTCTGCTGTAATGCACCCATCACTGGTTTTTAACAATGAATGTGTATTTCCTGCTCGTGTAACACAGCATGGCCCAGTGTGGCTTCTGACATTCCAGGAGCAGCATATGTCTGCGTGTGTTGTTCTCATGGCAGAGGGCAGAAGCAAGATGCCACTTGGAACCATCACATGGAACGTCGAGCTTCTCCTCTGATGTGGCAGGTGTCACATTTATTCACATGCTTTGGCCAAAGCAGGTCCCCTGGGCGGTCTGGATGGTGGGCTGCCTGCAAGATGCACTGCAGGTCACGTGACAAAGGGCGTGGCGTGCAGTCTTCCTGGAGATGGGATGGGACGGTGGGTAGCCTGCAGAAGCTGGCAGTCCGCACCTTCTCTTGGCCAATGTCAGGGGGAGGCCTGCTCTGATGTTGCCACCTTGGCTGAGGTGTGTGACCCTGGATTGGAAATAAAATCTGTGCAACTAAGTTTGCAATTCCTTGCTCTCCCTCCAGTGTCTGAACTCCCTGTGGGAACTGCTTCAGGGACTGTAGGAAGCAGCAAAGTGGTGGATGCTCCGGTCTCTTGTGTAAGGAGCTCTGAGAATGGTCTTGACTGGAGAAGCATGACCTTGACTTTCAATATCCTTGGGGCCCATGAGTTGGAACTAGCGTGCTGTCCCACGTGAGGGAGGCCTCCTGTGGCTCTGACTGAGAGAGCGGAGCCCAGGGGCGGGGAGGTGATATGGCGACAGGAGTCTGCGTGGCACTTGCCTGGAGGGAGGCAGGTGGCCGCAGAGCAGAACCGCCGCTGTGACTTCAGCTCTCCCTGTCACCGTCAGGATGCTGGCTTAACCAGGCCAGCCAGTGGCCACACAATTCCATAGGGAGGGTAGGCGCTAGCCAGTTTGGCTCAGGGGATAGAGTGTCGGCCTGTGGACCGACGGGTCCCGGGTTCGATTCCGGTCAAGGACACATACCTCAGTTGCAGGCTCCTCCCCAGCCCGGGCGTGTAAGAGGCAACCAATCGATGTGTTTCTCTCACATTGATAGTTCTATCTTTCCCTCTCTCTCTAAAAATCAGTGGAAAAATATCCTCAGGTGAGGATTAAAAATAAATAGATAGATGGGGAGGGAGGGAGGGACGGTGGGAGTGAACTCCCCTCAAAGTGGCAGCTCAGGGGTGTGGATGAAAACAATTTTGGGCATGTTCCTCTCCAACCTCAGATCAATTTTTCAGAGCTATCTGAGCCAGCTTATTTTTCTAAAATGCAAACAGCGTTATTTATTCATTTATTCAATAGGCGCTACATTCCCAGTGTTTAAAAGTAAAAGAGACAAGACTCCTGGTGAGAAGTCTCTGGCCCTGTCTCCCCACTCCCTTCAGCTCCCCTCCGGGGCGGCCATCATTCATTTCTTGTGTATTTTGAATCTTCCAACAGGTGTTACGTTTGAACCTGTTTGTTCCTTGGTACAAATATTTTGTTGCTCCATGTACAATAGGAAAAGTCTTCCGTGTTAGTATAAATAAGTTTTCACTCTCAAGTTAAATAATGGAGGGAGGTGAAGTTCATAAAAAGAGGCAGCACAGGCTGAGCAGTGAGTACGTTAAGGTTCAGCATTAGCATGAAGCTAACTCAGGAGGCACATTTTTTATGCTCAGGATGCCGCTGTATGCACTGCCGCACTGACAGGGATGCTCGTTACCCGGCCTCAGAACAGTAGCAGCAGAGCTCCGCTGAAGGCACACGTAACGTGCAGGAGGTTACGTGTAACTTCCCGGGCTGCGTTCATCAGTGAGGCCGGAGCCCTGCTGCTCTGAGATGCGATTGGTCCGAGAGAGATGAGTCGATTCGTCATGGAACCCAAGAGCCTCTTTCCTGCCTCCAGAGCTCCCCGTGCGTCTGCAACGCCCCTCTCCTAGAGAGCTGGTGTGTGGACGGCAAAGTAAATATTATTCCCATCAGCTGAAGAGAAGAGAAATGTTTGCAGTGCATCATTCCCCTGGCTTTCTGCCCAGGCCTCTCTTCTCCTGATGGAGGAAGCGCCCGGAGCCACCGAGTGTGCCTTTGTTGGCCCTGCAGAGGCAGCCCCTCCCCCCGGTTCCCCGCAGGTGCGCTCTGGAGGCGGCCTCTGCCCTGGCAGCGCTTCGCTTCGGGTCGGGGTGTTTTGTGTTTTTTTTTAAAGAAACAATTCTAAGACTTTTAAAGGAAGGCTTATCCAGAACTCAGACAAAGAACATCACTGGGCAAAAGGGAGGTAGCTGTTTTCCTTGTTACTCGTTTGAAGCTAGCCTAGGTAACTGTCCCTGGGTAGCTTGGCTTGGGGTTCCCCTGCCAGGTGGAGGGGCACGCAGGAGGGTCGGTATAATGACTAAGGCAAGCCCTGAGAGGAGCGTGTGGCCAGAAGTTGGGTTTCCTGTGGACGCCCGGAAGGGCAAGAGTGCCCGTGGGGGCCAGAGTCGCGGGCAGTGACTCTGAGCAGGTGGCTAGCTAGAGTGGGTCCTGGGCAGGGCCTGGGGACACTCGCAGTGACGCCAGGCGCAGCGCTTTGGCACTGCCCCGCCCATCACAGTGCACCTCTGGAAGTTAATTTATGTAAAACCATCGAGAAGGGGCGCTCTGAATTACTGGAGGCAAAGCAACATTACCCCACGGGACGGAGGGATTCCAAGAGTTACTTTGCCTCTGTCTTCTACCAGCTTCTTGCAGCATTTTTGATTAGACAAGGGCCATCATGTTGATTAAAAATCAACAAAACCAGGTTGGGCTAGAAATAGATAACATCTTGGTTCATTTGTCTTGCCCCTGTCTTCTTCCTGTTACATTTCCATTTCATGCGCTTGTCTGGCCAAAATCGTTTCTATTTTTAAAGCAACAGAGGATGCTTTCAGACTGGAGTTGGAGAGGCCAGCGCTGGTGTGCCAGGGGTGCAGGGCCCAGCCTCACATCACAGCGACGGACGAGTCTCCTCTGCCTTCTCGGGACAGGGACACAGCAGTGCAGGTCACCCACCGTGCACGGGCTGCGGAGAAGTTCGTTTAATCCTGGTGCCCCATACATATTATCTGGGAAATCTATTGAAGTAGAGTCTGATCTGAAAGCGAAACATCCTTCTTCCGCTTTTTTATACCAGGCCTTTAGTGAATGTTGTTTTTAAAAAACTATGTTTAGATGCAGAAAAAAACCCAACGGAGACAAGGTGGTTTTACTTTGGAAAAAGCCACAGAGGAGGGGGTGGAGAGAGAGAGAGAGAGGGAGAGAGAGAGAGAAATGTGGGGGATAGCGGTGGGGAGTTAGAAGGTAAAACTAAATGCTTCCAAACGCCTAGAGTGTAGTTAGTGTCGTGAAACCAAGTCATTAAACCTGATACCCCCTCCCCTCCCAGCCGTTGCTTGAGCCCACAGCCACCTCTGGGGCCGGTGCCTTTGTGCCAGCTCAGGCTCCGTACTCAGTGTTGACCCCAAAAGACGGAATCCATTGGGTGGCATGGAGCGCATGAGGGCCATTGCTTGGGTTTTAGCAGTGACCCTTCGTTGTCTGATCACACGTCTCTGTTTATAACCCGATTCCAACGTGAAGCTGAAGTGGCCACACTTCCCTTGTTCCCTGTAATCACGTCTGATTTGGTGATTTGGACCCACGGCGCCTGGCTCAGTCCTTCCCTGGATGGAGTTGTTCCACCGTCCAGCTGCCATCTCCGGAAGCTCATTGTCGGTTTCCTGATGCACACGTGGTCTTCACGCTCATGTCAAGCCTTCTCTTGACACATTGTCTGTATCACATAGTGAGTGACTTCCTGTATCAGAATCACATGCTGATACATCGGTGTATGTATATATATGCACACAATGGTGGCTGTATACATTTATCGATATGTGGTGTCTGATTGTAATAGTGTCCTACCTGCTGAAGGTCGTATGTGTGCATTTAGTCTCTGGTGTGGGCAAGAGAGGCCCCTGCTCTGGGCTTTCTGTAGCTTGGGTCTCCCCAAGGGCTAAGGAGACCAAGGGGCCAAATGGACACAGCTCCCCTTCTCAGAGAACTTGTTCTGGACCTGGAATTCCTTGCCCAAATGATCTTGAACCCACTTACACTGGCCGTGCAGGCTCTTCCCCATGCTGCTCTGCACCCCTAAGACTGAGGGCTGGGCAGGTGGCTGTCGGGTGAATACTGGGCTGTCCCCACATGATGGAGGAGAGGGAGTTCAAAAGTAGGAAGGAGCCATGGTGGGGAGAAGGCGGGCTAGGAGCTGGGTGAGGAAAGCGTAGGAGGCAAGAATCCTCAATTAGGACTTGACCTTCCAGGTCCTTGGAAAACATTTGTCAAGGAGGAGAAACCCACGTCATTAAGTCTCTTGCCTGGATTTATAGCATCCACATGCTTAGGCGAGTGTGAGTGGGCACTTCGGTTCTCCTGTCCTATACGCCACGCTTGTTGGGGTTTTTCTCCCCAGGGAAACTCAGCTTTTGTCCGCAGTGTTTAAAAATATTTCACTAGACTTCCTTGCAACCATGGTTCTTAAATCTAACTTCAAGGCTATATTTGGGATAATTGCCGAGTGAAACTTCATTGTATCATGAAGTTTATCTATTTACCAAATGAACATTTTTCTTGTCTGGTGTGTGGTGGGTGGATAAATTGAGCACAGCAGCCTCACAAATAATATAAAAAACCCTTTTGTTCACTATTCAGTTCATTTCAACAAATACTATTTTTCAATTTATATTGCATTCACTTCTACCAACATATATTGATTTACCCTTTTACTGTCCTATTATCATCTACTATTGAAATCATTAAGTGTGCTTGGAACAACGAGAGGACAAGTAAGAAATATAATAAACTTTAGAATTTATGCTTTCAACTCTAGGTGCTAGAGTACAGTAGTGTCAGTGTCTTGAAGAGACTATTTTCCTACTTTTGAAAAGACAGCCTGTCACATTAAAATAATAAAAATGAGAGTAATTTACAATTAGCCCATTTAGTTCTCATAAACCCTTAAAGGGAGACACTGTGATCCCCATTATATAAAGAAGAAAATTTAGGCTCCGATAAGTTTAGTGACTTGCCCACTGTCACACAGCTGTGATGCAGAGGGGCCAGACCGGGAGTAAAAATCATCTGACTCTCAGTGAAGGTCTCTTGGCTCAGACCTTGCACCTTCCAGGTGCCCAGAACCGTGACCTTATCATAAACAATCACAAACATTTGTCAGTCAGGGAAGGATAATTTTCCTGTGGGGTGAGGTTAGGTTCATAAAGAAATAAGAACTTCAAACTATGAAAGATTTTGGTTCTTCAAATACATTGAAGAGTTTTTCACCAAACGTAGGTTTACCTGAAACGTAGACATAGATGCATATATGCATAGCCCATGGACACAGACAATAGTGTTGGGAAGGCCTGGGGTGGGGTGGAGAGAGGCAAAGTGGGGGAGAATGGGGGACATTAGTAATACTGTCAACAATAAATAAATTTTAAAAAGCAATAGAAAAAGGATACATTGTGTATTATAGGAATATTCCATTTCCTTTTAAGCCCACTTAAAGTCAGGTTTATTAAGGTATCTCTGTATATAAAAGCCTAAGCAACCATTACAAGAGACGTGCACTGAGCACCAGGGGGTAGATGCTCAATGCAGGAGCTGCCCCCTGGTGGTCAGTGCACTCCCCACAGCCAACCTCCAGTGGCCCCTCCCCCAGCTGGTCGGTCCTGATCGGCCCTGATGGGACTGGGTGAGACGATCTTCTGTACCCCTTTGGACTCCCCCTCCCCCCAGCTCTTGGCAGCACCCATCTGCTATCATTGGAGTTTGCCTTTTCTAGGGTTTCATTTCAGTGGAATCAGACCATGTGCGGTCTTGTGTGTGTCTTTTACTTATTTCGGGCCCACTGTTCATTGTTTATACTTTAACTTAGTCCTGGGGCACCTGAACCCAGCTTTGCTCTCCAAATGCTGTCAGAGGGTGTCACCCTTCCTTCTGACCTGGCATTGATGGAAGAGCTCAGAGAGTTAGGCACCTCAGGCAAACCGCTACCTGGAATTCCCCCCCCCCCCCCCCCCCACCCCAGCGGGCTCTGACGTCACACAGCTTTGTTGCTGGGGTTGCAGCCTTTCCACTTCCTAACCGTGTGATCTCGCAGGTCTAAGCCCTCTGGCCCTGGGGTCTCACCTGTGCAGTGCGGGTAAGAGCAGTATAGGCCTTGCAGGCTTTTTTGAGGACGGACTGCTGTTTCACATGTGAAGTGCTTAGCAGAAGTGGGCATGTGATGAGAAGGCATGAGGGTGAGGATTCTTTAAGCACAGCCATTACCTCTGCTTTCCGACTGACTCACCAGTGCTAGGGACTGACAAGGTGAGACGAAGGAAATGACCCATTTTACGGTATTTCTCAAACCAAGCTAACATGCAGAACCTTCCATAATAGATCATGAGCCTTATAGGATGGTGCTTTTGAGACACATGGTAACAACTTCAGTAAATACTTACCAGTGTTAGCAGCTGCGTGTCTCTGAAGAGGAATAGTTTCGAGCCTATGAAGTACACTGGGTTAAGAACTAAAGAAAGCAGTAAATCACCCAACGGTTTCATGAACTGGAGGCGTTTCCCAACACTCGCTATTCTTCCTTTCACTTTGCTGTGCAATATTTTCCTTGCAAACGGAAGGGTTTGCAACTAACCAGGCCGTGCGTGGGTCAGCCTCATTACTTCAAGAGATGAGTAGAAAACCAAACCAGTTTCTAAAAATGCCACGTGTTTTCTGCCAGTCTGTTTATGCCTTTTGGCGATGGGGCTTGGACACCCTCCTCACCGCTGTAGTCCGAACTTGGCCAGCCACTGCAGGGGTGCAAGCAGCAGGAACGTAGCAGGCAGCCTGTGCTTTCTGGAGATGCTACACAAGGAGGTTCCTAACTCAGATTTCCCGAAGGCACGTGTCCACAATCAGCGTTTTGGTGTACCCAGATTCTAACCTCTTACAGTACGACGGATCTCTTCATGCACAAACAGGCTAGTGTTTTTATTTCATCATTGCTGTCACCTGCGGGAGATACTTGGCTGTAAAAAGCTGGTGTTGTGTCTGTACGACTGGTGTCCTCCTTTACGGGTGAGCTCGGAGCTCCTGTCGTGTGGAACGCTGAGACGGATGAACTGGAATGCGTACGCCACGCTTATGGTTTCCAAAGAAACCAAGTAACCTTTGCTGTGATCTTGACCTTCACCAGAGCTCACCCTTGCCAATCCTCGGTACATCATTCGTTGATAAATTTAGCACAAATCAATATCAGAAGTAATAACAATTTTTGAGGTATTTGGAGAAGTAACAAATGGAAGAATGATGACCTTGTCTATTTTCTAGGTCACGTGTTGTTGTCTGGGACAGAGAAAGGTGACGTCTATCCCTGCCCCTTACAAGCTGAGTCATTCTACGAGTTGGACGTTGAGCTCCAAAAGGTCAGCGTGTCCCCAGGTCCTGGGACAGTGCCTGGCACATAGTAGGCTCTCTATTCAGTCAACATTGATTTAATAAATATGTATTCATTCACTAAGCATTTACTAATAAATGAATACGTGAGATGGTGAAATAATAGATTAATCCACTGCTAGACTACAGTGAACAGGATTAACTGAAGAGACCAGTAGGTTCACATAAACCAAACTCAGTTCTCTAGGGCAGAAGCATTTCGTAGAAATTAAAAGCAAAAAGCCCCACACTCGCATCACTTTATGGAAGCCTTGTTTCTTGAAAACAGTTATTGACGTTAGTGTGTACTTTTTAGGGGAAGTAAGAAAGCAATGCTGCTACCAGGTCAGCGAGTCCTGGGGAGGTCAGGGTGCCCTCTAGCCCTCCCTCCACCCAGCCTAACCTTGGCCTGGCAGGTTTCCAGTCTCGGATGTGTGTTTTGCCGGTGTTTCCACACTGCCTACCACCTGGGCTACTAGTTTCCTAATGCACTTAGTATTTCTCTGCAAATGGACTCACTTGAAAGGACTTCGGTTTGTCCCTGAACCCCTTCGCCTCTCCAACCTGAAATACGCCACCTTTGGTCCGATGCCTCTGTTTTCAAGCAATAATAAGTCTGAGGTTGGATTTTCTTGGAAATGTGTGTGTCTATATGTTGTGTATGTTCTGGTATGAAAATTACCTAACGCAATTATGGATTTAAAAAAAAAAAAGATCTGGAGACCTTAAGCTACTTTTAAAATACAGCAGCCCCCATGAAATTAACTCTGGAATTCCCGCCTTTGCTTTTGGTAGAGTTCGTGATATCTTAATTTTCTGGACTGTCAAGGAAATTTGGGCTGAGATTTTGTAACCGAAAGGAAAAAGATGTTTGACAAGTCTCAAAGAACGCTGGACTACGGGAAGTGTGCTTTTTAACAAGGGAACTAGTCACTCGCCCAGCAAGAGGAATCAATACGATGTTCGGGTTTCCCCTCCCGCCCCCGCTGCCTGCTAGATGGGTTTTTCACGGGATAGGAATCTGTCCTGCAAGGCTTCTGTGATGGGGGGGATTTGTTTACGAAAACAGTAGGTGTTATTGGCCTTGGGATCTCCAGGCCCTTAGGGGCCATTTCTTCAGACAGGAATTCTAAGGGGATCTCTCTCTTTTCCATCTATGTTCCTTAGATGCAGAGAGGACATTCTGTCAGTCTCTGTGTTGATCTTTTGTCTGTAAGCTGTAGGAAATCTGAATGACGGTACGAGACACAGAAACCTGGACAACCTTCAGTTCACTCTTTCTGATCCCACCGAATAAAGCTTTAGCTCGGTATGAACTGTTAACTTCCGTTCTCCCAGGCCCCTCCAACCGTGAAACTGGAACCCTCGAAGGGCTTTCATTCTAAGGCACATTTCAGACAAACTTGAGAGTTTTGTATTTTAGTATTTTGTTCTGTACTTAAAAAGGATCCTCTCAGACTTGGGCCTAGATTGGCTAGCAATCCTTGATGTCAGTTTCATTCACCAGGTAGGTATTGATTGGGCATCGCTGTGTCCCGGGCACAGTATGTGCTAGAGGTGCAGCGTCTTGCCTACGAAGACCAGGTGGGTGACGAGGTGGTCCACCGGAACTTCTATGAGACTTCATTCGTCCTGTGGTCATTAATTTTTGTGGGAGGGACCACGGATGACCCCACGTACATACGTACTTCTGGTGGCCAATGCATTATCCCCAGTCCTGGCTCTGAAAATAGCCCTGCTTATTCATTGGCAGCTGTTGTTACAAGTGCTTTAGAGGAGGGGTATATACTGTAGGTTGAGGTTTGTCTGTGAGGAATAGGAAAAATAATCATTTGTTTAGACAAAATAGAAGTTTATTTCTCTGTCATAGGCTAGGGTTGGTGTGGCAGTGCTGCTCATATTTCTCAAGTCCAGACTCTTTTTAAAAAAAATATATTTTTATTGATTTCAGAGAGAAAAGGGAGAAGGGAGAGAAACATCAACGATGAGAGAGAATCATTGATTGGCTGCCTCTTGCACATCCCCTACTGGGGATCGAGCCCGAAGCCTGGGCACGTGCCCTGATGGAGAGTCGAACCTTGACCTCCTGGTTCATAGGTCGATGCTTAACCACTGAGCCACACCGGCGAGGCAAGTCCAGACTCCTTTTTGTTCGGCTGTACCTGACTTACATTCCCGAGATTACTTCATAGTCCAACACAGTGCTCCAGCCATCTCATCTGCATTTCAGCCACCCTGAAGGTCAAGGGTCAAAGAAATAAAGTCAAAAGATATACGTCCGCCATTTTTAAGCATTGTGTGCTCCTTTTCCCTCCATGACCTCCGTCTTTGCTGCTCGTGAATGTTCTTTCCTTCCGATAGCGAAGAGTGATTCTCTGTCCCCTTTCTAAACGCAGTATGGTAACAGCTCTGTAATTCTAGAAGACCCCTGGCTGTGAAACATGTTTATCCATAAAGTAAAGGAGAAACATACAACGTAGTTACTACTAATGTTAACAATGCTTCTGATGGCCCTGGCCGGTTTGGCTCAGCGGTTAGAGAATCGGCCCTGGGACCAAAGGGTCAAGGGCACGTACCTCGGTTGCAGGTTCCCCAGCCCCAGTAGGGGCATGTGCAGCAGGCAGCCAATCAGTGTGTGTGTGTGTGTGTGTGTGTGTGTGTGTGTGTGTGTGTGTGTGTCTCTCTCTCTCTCTCCTCCTCCTTCCCACTGTCTCTAGAAATCAGTTGGGCCGGGGGGCGGGAGGACGGGAGGGAGATGCTTCTAATGCATCTTCAACCACGAACTAACAAAATGAAAAGCAAGCAGAGATTAGTGCTCCTGTCTCTCTCGCAGCACACTAAATGTCTGAAAGTTCGGCAGTTTTCTCCATGTCAGCCGAGGGTTTATCTGATGGCAGCTCCAGGCCAGCCTGGTACTTCCTTTTGTTAATGCGTATTCGCCGCTGACATCATGTTTAAATGCTGTCTGGGCCACAGTCTAAACACATTACCGATTTCAGTTGGACCGAAAGCATCCTTTTGTGTGCTTCTGGGAACAATGTTGTTGGTTACTTTGGTTGAAAACAGGCCTCGGTTACGTGTCACCTATCTTAACAATTGTACCTCTCGCCGATCGAAGCGCTTTCCCGGGCCATTTTTCCAGCTGCGTGTCTGTGGCCTGACAGTTCCGGGGAGGCCATTAGGCCTCTCTGAAAGGCAGCAAAAAGCTTTTAGAGGACCCCGGCTGTGAAACGTGTTTATCCGTAAAACAAGGGAGAAACACACAACACAGCTATTACTAACGTTAAAAATGCTTCTGATGGCAGAGCATCTGCTGTAGTAGCATTATCTTCCCAAGGTCTCGAAGCATCTCCCAGTCTGCACTGGAGGTCCTGGTCAGCCCGAGGTCGGTCACCTCGTCTCCGGGTAGAATGACTCAGGACGCAACAAGGACAAAAGCAAGAAAAGGGAGCAGGTGGGTCTTGAAGGTCACGTGGGCATGCAGGGTCCCCGTGGAGACAGGTTCCTTGTCATCACTGACCTTCACGCCCCACTTGAAGCAGGGACACCACCCGGGGGAGGGGAAGCGCCCCCGGCTTCTTGTAGACAGCGGCTTCCCGCCGGGCTTTTTCTGAAGCCCAGAGCCCCGAGCAGGCTGGGCTTTTTGTTTGTTTTTGCTGTTTCCTGGCTCCTAGAGCCACAGGGCTGTGGGGTCCTGCTGGGCGGCTCCCGGCTTCCTGGCCGCAGCTGCTCTTTCTGCAGGCCCAGCCGTGCAGGGACCATTGTCATCGTCTCCATGAGGCACAGATGTCACCTTTCTTGCAGCCAGCTGGGCAGACAGGCGGCCCTTGTTAGAGGGCAGATGACGGCGGAGCCAGCCCTCTCTCCCAGAGAGAGGGGTTCGTTTGGTCAGGGAGTTGGGGAAACATGTTGGCCCATTGTGTGGGTGCGCAGCGCGCTCCCTGGCACTTATCTCAGCGTCAAGTGACATCCTCTGATGGCTGCCACGGACCAGCGCCACCGCCCCCCCCCCCCCCCCCCCCGGCTGACTCGGGGGGAGAGAGGACTGACTGTGGGCGTCAGAGGGAGAACAGCAGGAGGGGAGTTTTGGGTTTTTGGCAGTGGCTCGAGCTCATCACTGGCGTCCCCTGATGCTGGCCGGTTGCTGCTGCGATTGTGCAAACAGCCTCCTCTGCTTTGGGGAGGGAGGGAGGGCAGTGGGGGTGCAGGGGGGAGGGGGGTGCAGGGGGGGCTTTTCCTGATTTCTGCTTCCCAGGGAAGCTGCCCAGCTCCTGGCCCTGGATTCGGAACAGAGGTGCCGGGTTAGGCCTGGGCAAAAGCAGTCCCCACCGTGTGTCTGTCCTGTTAGCCTTTCTGTTTTGTAACCACGCTCAAGGGCCTGAACTCCCGCCCTTGACCTTTTCAGTGGATTTGCTTTAATGCAGGTGCCCGTTTTGTAGTGTGTGGCCCAGGCGGCCCTCTCCTTGCTCATCCTGTAGTTGAAAGAGCCCCGGGCAGTGGGACGCGGGTATCAAGGTCTGGGCCAGTAACAGGGGGTTAGTCCCCGGCCCCGTGGAACCTCGGTTTGTGCAAAGTGGGATGGAGGACAGCTGCCCAGCGCAGCGCCCGGAGCCGATAGGGACAGCCGTGGGGTAATTTATTGCAACACCTATAGAAGTCTCCAGCATAAAGGCAAAGCATTGCCACCCTCCCTGGGCCATTTGTGCTGCTTCCAAGTACAGTGTGGGGAGGGAGAGGAATTGATCCCCGTTAGCCTACTCTCTGATCACCGTTTTTTACAGTTTCGAAATTTCCCCAGGAAGGAGGAGGTTCCAGAGGAGTTTTGCAATTGTTTGGAAAGTTGGTTCAGCCGGCTGGCTTCTCTGTGCCTCTGCTATGAGTTGCTGTGAAGCAGCGTCATTCGTGATTCCGTTCGTTAGCCGTACGGGTGTGATGCCTGAGTGGTCAGTGACATCCCTGGACCCGCGCTGGCCTAGGCCGGACTCAGTGTCGGGCCGCGGGGCTGCACCGGTTTGGCCGCAGTGAACACAGACCCACCCTTGGGCTCAGATAAGAGTTGGGACCGTAGAATCTGTTTTGTGGATCGGGTTGGTCACGGTCAGTTGGGCATGGTATTTTCTGTAACCCAATATGAAATTGGCAGTTTGCTCTAGGAATTCTAGAGCAAAACCGCCCTGTAGTGATCCCAAAAGCACAATAAGGGCTGCCCTGTTTTCCTGTTTGGCCTTTGTCAGCGAGTAAGAAATTCAGGAACGGTCTCACAACGTTCTTCACCCGTCATGTACATGCTCTCTCCCTGCCTTCCTCATAAGCCTGATAACGGAGAAGCACAGTTTTCCTGGCACCTGCTGAGAGGCGAGATTCATGTCAAAAATTATGCCTGGAGCTGGCATCTCCTTGGGGACTGGCTTGTGACTCCTGCATGCACTCTGCAGGCTTAGTTGTTGCAAGGGATCGAATCCAGGCCCACTACCTGGCACCACCACCCCCCTCCTGCTCCCTCCCAACCAAATGCAGCATTGGCAGAGGGTCCCCCAGTCCAGAGCCTCGACCTCCATGCTGAGCTTTTACAGTTGGCCAGGGGTTGTCCCGGTGACAAAGAAGAGCAAATTTGGACGAATTGAAACACAACACCAGCCTGGCTGGCGTGGCTCAGTGGTTGAGCATTGACCTATAAACCAGGAAGTCAAAGTTCACTTCTTGGTCAGGGCACATGCCCGGGTTGTGGGCTCGATCCCCAGTGTGCGGGGTGCAGGAGGCAGCCAATCGATGATTCTCTCTCACCATTGATGTTTCTATCTCTCACACTTCCTTCCTCTCTGAAATCAATAAAAAAGCTATTAAATAACAAGAAACACAACACCAAAGAAACCAACTCGTAAAACACTGCTGAGATTGGCTCCGCAGGGAGGGTGAATAAACAGCCAGCGCCTGCCCCCCACCCCGACCCCATGCAGTTGGGGCTGCTTCTCCTCTTTCCGAATCAGTGTACCTGGGAATCTGATTACTGACATTTATCTGTGTTCAAGCAGAGAGGAGAGTTTTCGTGGGGAGCTGGGAGGAGGAAAGGTTACTGGGGTAATTTTATGTGATTGCTAACAAGTCCTTTCTCCTCCCCATAGTTCCCATGGTGGTTTTTCTCGTTAGGCGTTGCATTGATCTTGTGAGTCTTAATTAGACTCTAATAGTCCCCAGGAGCAGAGAGGGTTGTGAGTCCTTAGTTTTTTTTTAAATTTAATGTTTGTTGATGGTTGGATAACAGGAAATGGTAGAACATCCATTCTGTTGAAATCTGCTACATTGCTTGGTACCATTCCACAGATACAAGGGTATCATGGAAGGAGAAGAATTAATAGTAAGTGGTTTTGCTTTTTTCTTCTTGAAAACGTCCATGTGAAATTCCTTTGGGATTACCTAGTAAAACTTTGCTTTTTAGAATTCACATAAGAAGACAGGTCACATTGGTTCCCAGTCAGTGGGCCTTAGCCTGGGAGAGACTGGGGACAGGCAACAGGGTTACTTCCAAGGGGTCAAGAATCCAGCATTGTCTGTAAGCAATAGATAGTGCACCTTACGTACATGGGTGTGCTAGTGCGTGTTTTCAAGCACAGACCCTATGTGACTGATGAAACACATCAGTTAAAAGCATTGCTGAATTCATGGTAGCCTTCTATAATTACATACTTTCTCAATAATCAAAAGATAGAAAATAAAACTGCTACCATATGGGGTTGCGCATCACTTTTTAACATTAAAAAATAGTTCCTATCCTTGGAAGTGATCAGGAACCACACTTCTGAGCTATTTATCAGAGTAGCATTGATCCATATGTAAGCTTAGAGATACGTAGGATAAAGGTGTTTCTCCAAAAGCATCTATGAAAGAACTTTCTGGAAAACAAATGATTGACGTTTGTAATAATGTCCAAAATGTGCCATCTAGCCCCTGCTGTTTCTAAATGACAGCTTTCCAAATTACAGTGTCATGCTGGCCCCAAGCCTTAGAAGCAGAGGAAGTTCGTTTCTCCTCCTTCCTGTATCCCCTGCCCTACCGGCGTTTAACACGTTAAGCGCCATGTCAGTCACCTGTGATGGACACTGTACTTTCCATCCGGAAGACACAACAGGCTGGGCGCTTAACGTGTTACGATTTCCCAGGCGTTAGGAGGGAGACAGAGGCCTTGTTTCTGTGGTGGTGGCTGGAAGTTTGGACACTCTGTAGGAGGGGCGATAGGGGTTACAGAGCGAGGCACCTTCCATCGTGTGACAGCGAAGCTTGACCAAGCTTTCCTGTGCCTGGGCGTCACTCCTGATGGGCGCCGTCTACTGGTGTGGAAAGGGTTGGGGTGGGGGGGAGCCTGGAGCAGAGGCAGCCTCGGGATTGGAATCTCCAGAACGAGGAGGCCCAGAGCACCTGGCGTGCACAAGCGGCCTGTGCGTCCCTAAATGGGGTGCAGGGGTAGCTGCGAGAGGGGGGCAGTTAATGGGCAGGACCCCCACTTCCTCTGAGTTCACCTGTCATCATGCAGCTGTGATGTCTTTGAAAAGGAAGTCTTCCGGTGTCTACTTCTCCAAGGAGCACGGTTGATGCCGACACGGCACTTCCTGAATCTCTATGGCCCGGCGCTGGGCAGAAGCTTGCTGCTTGGGGAACGAAGAATAAACTCTCCGAGTTGGAGAGGGTCATTTAGATGTCATCTAATCCAGCTTCCCACCCTGTGCAGGAATCCTCCTTTGAAAAGCACCCGAGAGGTCTGGATATGTATTGTTTTAATCAGGAGTTCCAGCTCTTACTTGCACATTTGACTTCTAATCAGGAGTTCCAGCTCTTACTTGCACATTTGACTTCTACAGAGGCAGAAAAGAGCGTGCCTAAACCTGGGCCTGTGTCTAAACCTTCTCCATTTGCTTCCTTAGAAAAAATGAGTGAGGCCCCGCCCGCGTGGCTCCGTGGTTGAGCGCTGACCTATGAACCAGGAGGTTGCTGGTTCGATTCCTGTTCAGGGCACATGCCCGGGTTGTGGGCTTGATCCCCATTGTGGGGTGTGCTGGAGGCAGCTGATCGATGATTCCCTCTACTCGTTGATGTTTCTCTCTCTCTCTCTGATATCAAGAAAAATATATTTTTTAAAAATGAGTGAGGAAGGGTTTCAAGGAGGAGTGGTGACATGTGCAGGGCAGTGCAGAGACTCACCGTGTGCGAGGACAACGGTCTTCTGGTCAGTTACGCTTTTCCCAGCTGCAGAGGTTGGTAACAACCGGAGGAAGGCACATAACTCCAGGCTCTATTTTTTCCCGTTTGGACAATGAATAAAGCGAAGACTCCTTTTCCTGCCTACTCGCCACAGCCATCGGCATAGCAGGCAGCCAAGCTGGGGTTGCTGGTGCTGGAGAAGCTGCTGTCACTGCCGTGTCCTTCTGTTTTGGAATCTAAAATAACACACACGTTCCAGGGCCTGGGAAATTCCCAGGGGGCCACTGCCATGAACACTCTTGTCATTGAATCTGTTTCAACTGAGGCGTCAACCTCGAATGGTTCAGGGGGCGAGGGTCTCTGTGGGGAGAGCCGCCTTTCAAAGGCAGCCCACCGGTGGGCAGAGCCTCCTCTCTTCTGAGAATATACCGGATGTGACTGTGTCATCCTCCCGGGAGAATCATGATTGGCACTGAAAATGGCTTTCAAAGGGACATCAGGATACAACTGTCACAGGCACAGGAGTCAGGCAGATAGGTGGCTGTGGGATTTGGAACTTTGCGGCTGATGACTGGCCCAAGACCTGTGGCTCGCGTCGTTCCCAGTGGCACAGGCGTCCGGGGTGGTAAAAGGCGTGCTCCTGGGCGTGCCTCCTCAGTCTTAGCTCTTTCTGTAACAGCAGCTCTATTTGGCATTAGGGTCTTTCACTTGGAAGCCCCCTGACAAATACATTCTTCTTACAGATTTAAAATAAAAATGTGAGGGTATCTGTTAGGTTTGGGACAGTGTGTATCAGTGCCAGTGCCTGAACCAGGTCTAAGGGCAGGGCAGGGAGATACTGGCCTCAGCTGACGCCTCCCTGCTGCTAAATAAGGGCAGAGGCAGCTGAACCGAGGGACAGTGGTGGGCGGGGCAAGCAGATACGTGACCAGCCACCTGGTGACCCTCTTCCACCCTATAAAGGGGACGCCAGGAGGTGCAGTTCCAGCACTTTCCAGCCAGCTTCTGTGTACGTTGCCATAGGCAGGGCTTCCATTTATCACTCTCGGAAGCCGCCCATCGGAGCCCCTAGCCCCAGCCACAGGTGTAGCGGTTCCTCACATATTAAGACACGGCAACAAAAAACAACAAAAAAGGGAAAACAAAGACGCTGCAACTAATTTAGGATGATTGTCATGCTTTAGAAAAACATCTAAAAGCCCTGGAGGGTGGGGGCCGGCTTCAGCATGTGATGCGGCTCCAAGGGCAGCTCTGTGGGTGGGCATCGGACAGCTTACTTCCTGGATCAGTTCCCACGTTCACCACGGCACGGCTCACAGCGGCCAAGACATGGGAACAACCTAACTACCCATGGGTGGATGAGTGAAGTTTAAAAACGTGGTCTGTGCACACAACGGAATAGTACTCAGCCATAATAAAGAAGGAAAGTCGCCATATGCGAAAACACGGATGAACCTGGAGGACGTTATGTTAAGTGAAATGCACCAGACCCAGAAGGACAAAGACCGCATGATACCCCTTCTAGGGGGTCTAACATAGATCATAGAGGCAGAGAGTAGACGGGCAGGTGCCAGGGGCCGGGAGGAGGGTGAAGTGGGGAGATGCCCGTCAAAGGGTGTAAAGTTTCAGCTGTGCATGAGGATCCGTTCTGGAGCTCTGAGCTTCGAGAGGCGGAGCGGAGCGGCCCCCTGCGCCCGGGAAGGCTGCAGCCGGGTGTTCAGGTTGTACGTGTATTTTAGTGCCCGTACCTGCGGAGCTGTGTTCTTAATTGTCCATGCTGAATAATTTATCTCCCCCCGAGAAACAAGTCATTTCTTTACCCGTTTTACTCCTGCGACTACACATAGTTCCCTCAGATCAGGAAGTTTTAACCGGTTCTTAGGTTTGTCCATAGTGGTGGCCAATGAATACGAAAGGAATCCTTCCACTCTTCAACTTACATCTGTAACTGATGAAGTCGATTCTCGGGTGAATGTATGTGAAACTCTCATTTGTCCAAATCCACTGTCCCTCCCCCCTTACTGCAAATGATTTATGAAGAGTGACCGCAGTCTCTTTTTTGCCTTTTCAGAATGACCTATTATTGTTTCATAAACGGCCCCAAAGCTTGGTGGCTCAGAACGAACGTTCTCATGCTGTCTCCTGGTTCTGTGGGTTGCCTTGGTTTGGCTGCGCAGTTTGGGGTTGGGATGTTTCCGGCAGCTTCCGTCTGGTCCTGACCGAGCTGGGAGCCCACGGCTTCTTCGCGCACCAGGGAGACTCCTGTGTGGCTGTGGCTGGAACCGGGGAGGCTGGCCAGGCGTCTCCGCGTTCCCATGTGGTTTGCTTCAGCTTCCTTGGGGCTTGGTGGGGGGGGGGAGGGGGTGCGGAGGGCTGGAGCTGAAAGGCTCTGATGCCTGAGAAATCGCAGCAGAGTCTTCTGGTACATTCTCTTGCTCACGTAGTCACTGCGGCCACAGCCCAGGTCAACAGAGGGCCGTTAGGTCTTCTCTCTCAATGGCAGAAGCAGCCAAGAATTTGCAGCCATCTTTAATCTACCACATGACATAGTAAAAAGCAGCTATTATTATTATTATTATTACTTACATTTTAATGATTGCTTATTGAGTTGGACCAGTTAACAAAGGGAGACTTATTTGTTTTGGAAGAGCACAAACACGTTCGGTTCTCCCGCTGTGCCATTAAATAACTGGTAGAGGATGGCAGATTTAGATTATGCCTATACTCACAAGCTGGCAGCCTGCATCTCGGTGCCCACTTTGAAACTAAGGCTCGCTTGTCAGCTTTGAGGTCCTTGAGTCCTTGTTATTCCTGAGAGCCTTTCTGAGAATTGTCTCCTTAAGAACAAAACTCCGGGGGGTGGGGGGGAGGGAGGGGGGCAGGAAGTCACAGTGAAGGAAGTAAAAATCCCAAGCGCATTGGACAGTAGCCACCCTCATGGCAACACTTGCCCCCAGGAACTCGAACCTTGTGAAGTGACCTAACCAGCCTACTTAGCGCCCTTTTTCCCGGTAGGACCTGCTTTCCACCAGGACATTGGACACTTAACATCTGGTTAACCTGGTTCTGTTTAGCAAGAGAGTAAGAAAACCAGAACTCTCCCAAGGTCGGCCTCACAGGCGCCCTGAGACTGCTGGGCTCAGGTATTCCGCCCCAAGGGCAGGTTGGCCGCAGCCTTTCCGGAACAGTCTGAGCGGAGGGGTCAGGCTCCCCTGCCCTGCCCTGGTCCACAGCCACTCTGAGCGATGCCCTCACTTGTCTCTTAGTGGAAACTGGGGAGGGTCCTTTGCAGCCTCTGGGCTCCCAGCTCCCATCCACCTGTCTGACTGTGTCCGCCAGCAACACCAGTTGCCATGGCAACTCTGGGCCTCAGTTTGCCCTGCTGTTGGGACAGCTCAGTGCATGCTGTGCAGTGCCTTTTACTCCCTACTGCCCCGTCCACGCAGAAGGAGAGCCAGCCTGTCCCTTGGGCCCCATCACACGGGATGCCACTCAACCAACTGAGCCACACCGGCCGGGGCTCAGCTAGCATCCTGTTTTAAACACTCCTGCACGTGGTAGTCAGTATCAGTATTTTGTTCCTTTTTATGGCTCACTAATATCCCATGGCACCGAAAGCCCATGGCGCTTGCCCACTCATCAGCGGATGGACATCGGGGTGGTTTCCCCCTTTTGGCTGTTATGCATAGTGCCTGGAAGGGCACTCACCCTATTGAGTAACTGTGTACTGTGTAGCATGTGAGGGATCGGAGGGGAAAACGTGACAGCAGGCAAACAAGGACAGGTTATCAGCGTCCTCAAGCTGGGAAAAGCACAACTGCAGAAGGAGCCACACAGCCTAGCACCTCCCGGGCTGAAGGAGGGAAGGGCAGCGCCAGCGAGAGAATCCAGGGGAAGGAGTGCCGAGGGCAGGGAGGAGGTGACACAGACGCGCAGGAGCTTGGTCCTCGGCCAGAGGGAGCCTCAGATGCTGTGGCTGGCGGCGGTCTCTCTGAGCTGAGGCACCCAGGGCATTGTAACTCCTGGTGGTCACCGAGGCTCCTCTGGGCTCTGGGCACGGAGGCAGCAGCACCCACATTCTGAAAAGACCGTTCGCTGTGGTGCTTTAGCTCCGTCGTGGCACCCGGTGGCCAGTGGGAAGAACTGGGCGCGTGCAGAAGCTGCCCCCGCATTGCCGTCTGCGTCATCTGCTCCAGGGGCTGCTGTGGAGAGGGTGCCGCTCGGCTGGCAAGAGGGTTTCTCCGGATTGCCAGAAGCCACGTGGCATTTGTACGTCCCATCTGGCAAACACTGCACCCCCTCAAATAGTTCCCCTCATGGCAAGAAGCTCCCCTGCCTCGGTCACCCAAAGACAAAGCACGTTTTCGGACTGATTCCCGGAGTCTAAGATGAAACGGGTGGAAGGAGGCCTTGTGTTTTTGTGACTTTGTTTTGCTACAGTCGCGGGAGGATTTTGCAGATTTTCCCGTTTTATGTCTGGGAGGATACATGCTTTATAATCAAAGCAATAGATACAGTATATTGGGGACCTACTATGTGCTAGTAAGCACATTCTTACTTTTTTAATTAGCCCAGAACCCTATGAAGTGGGTATTTTTATTCCCACTTAATAGATGAGTAATCTGAGGCTTAGACGTGCGAAAAGACCTAAGGTCATTCAACTGGTGAGGTCTCAGTATGAATGACAGAGTCACATCTTTCTGAGGCAAGAGGTGGAAGGCAAAGCTGTTCAGTAGGCGAGTCCCACGTGCCCGGCCCTCTACTCCAAACCCGTCACCCTGCCCAAAATACAGCCCCCAGCGCACCGTCCTCTCTCATGGGAGCTGCGGAGCCCGCCTCTGTGAGGGTGTGAATGACTGGGGTTTGCACACACGTTACCCTTCACCGTCCTTCCCTCAAACGAACGTCACTCCGGCAGCGTTTCTGGGCAGCTGTGCCCCAGAGAGGCGCATGTGACAGCCACTCTGGAGGTGGAAGGACATCACCTCGGGCAGGGTAAGCTGGGCTGTGCTGTGGTAACAGACACCTGCAGCGTTTTAGTGACTCATGACAAGAGACGTTCGTTTCTTGCTCAAGCTACGTGACCGCTGATGTCAGCTGGGATTCTGCTCTAAGCTCCCCACTCCAGGCGCAGGGAGCAGCAGTGACCTCGGATGTTGATGGCTGTGTGGCAGAGGGAGGGAGGGTTCTGGAGGGTCCCTCCAGCAATTGGATGCTCTGGCCAGGAAGTGACATGCATCACTGCCACTCACAGCTCGTTGGCCAGAACTATGGGCGTGGCTCCCCCCCCCAGCCACAGGGGCCAGAATACAGGCCTCCGAGCTGCCTGTACATCGGAGGGGAGCTGGGAATGACTGGCAGACAGCTCTCAGGTCTACCACAGGCATCTTAAGGTGTCCCTCCCCTTCTCACCATGAATTATAACCAGGATGGGCCTCAGTCAGAGAGACCCAGCCCCTCCACAACCCAAGAAGCCGTGTGAGCGTGGGCATGTCACCTCTAAAAATGGAGGCTACTGTTACTTTGAAGTATGTGGTTGTGATGATTGCATGTGCCTGGCACCTAGTAGGTGTTCAGTAAATGATAACTTGTGAGTCGTTATATAATGAAAGTTACAGTTTCTGAACAGCCAAAAAAAAAAAAATGTCCAGTATTCCACTGTCTTTCAATTCCATTTTCCCTAGATAAGCCAGTGTCTGGGATTCTATGCTAAGGGTAGAAAATCAATACATTTTAAAATGCTACTATATATACATTAGAAAAACTGGAAGGAACTAAAATCAAATGTCCAACCATAGGAGAGTGATTAAGTAAATAATGATACATTGACTTTGTGAAATGTTATACAGCCATAAACATAACAAGAAAGACCACGTCACAACATGCAAAATGCCCATGATAGTACATTGATGATAAGCGTGTTAGAAAGTTGGAGATAGTCATTGACCACAAGTATGTTCAAATGGATGTAGTTGAGGAAAGTCTGAAAATAAAAATACCAAAATATGGCAGTTGTATTAGAGTTGTAGAATTATGCATGTTCTTCATTGTTTCTGATATAGTTTTAAAAACTATTATTTTACAGATAGAAAAACGTCAGGAAAATAACCTAAGTGCATTCATTTATTTATGCCTGAAAAATTATCAAGAAATTTTAAAGTGAGATGCATTAATACCATGTTGACATAGTTAAAAATACTACATAGATTATCTCCAGTTTCTGAATCCAGGGTGAGAAATTGGGTCAGAGATAAAATGACATGTTTTAAAAAGCAGAGATAATAGAGCATCATGTTTGGGCAGTAAATGTATGCACACATATATCACCATGACTTCCACGTGTGGGTAGAGGTACAAAGCTTTGCAACGTGAAAAATTCCTTAAGAGTAGAAAGCTCTTAAGGTGTGTGGCTGGCCAGCCTGGAGGTAGCAGCCGACCACTCCTTTGGTTGTTCCTGGGGGGGTCACCACATGAGTCTCCCCCAGAGACACCAAGGCCTGTGTGTGGGAAATGGGTCCTTTCCATTTCTGTCGTTTTGGGGTCTATTCCAGTGCTTGACATGGTCTTCAGAATCTACCAGGGCCTGACTTCAAGCTCAGATTCTTGAGTTTCCACCCAGGATTTCCTTTCAGATCTCCGGAGAGGGGTCTGGGAATCAGCGTCTACTTGGTCGTGGTGTGTGAGGACAAGTCTGTTCCCGGTAGGAAGGCCTCCAGAATGCTTGTGAGATGAGCAAGCTATCCAGAATTGAGAAGCATTCAGCTTTAAATACTTACATAGCTTGCATTTTCCTGGTGATTCTTGTATCTGCTGGCCTCTGGCCCCCGAGCCTCCCCCTCCTGTGGACCACTCCCCCGCCCCAAGCACACCTGCTCTCCCCCTGGGCTCCCCCAGGAGCCGGGATTTCCATTGCACAACTGGCTTCCCCAGGGGCTCCAGCCTCTGCGCAGAAGTGGTTTGTGCTGGTTAATGCTCATCCCGGGAGAAGGAGGGGATTATCACAGGGGGGAGCTATCTAAAGTTAAGAGTTTGAGGGCTCGGAATCGCTGGGAACTTGGCTGCCTTTGTGCAGAGCCCTGAACCTGTTTGGCTGAGCACAGTGGTTGCGAAACACCCGGGGAGAGAAGAACATCTTGGAAGCTGGAGCAGAGGGACTGAAACAAACGTTTAATTGTTTCCGCTTTTGAAAGCACCCCCTCCGAGCCAGCTGTGTGTTCTGTGGCCAGATCTTGAAGATGATGCTCAGAGACCCTATGTGTCTGTTCCCTCATCTGTGAAATGGGCGTGGCAGTGGTGCCTCCCTGTGGATCCCATGAAATGCTGTAGACAAAGGGCTCAGCAGGGTGCTGTCATTCTCCTGACTAGAGTGAGCTCCGGGCATTCCTGCAGGTGAGGCCAGGGAAGGGCACTTCCGTCACTGCCCACTTACTCTGCCACCATGAAAATGCCTGTGCTCAGGCCCCCTGTCCACAGCCGGGCGGTGGGACCTGCGGAGGCCCTGGTTCCTCTTGTCCCAGAGCCCCCGCTAGTGGTGGCTGACCCTGTGGCTGCAGGATCCAGCTACCGGACAGAAGTGTGTGCCCCAAGGCTGCTGACCCTGTGCCTGGAGGAGACCTGGGGAGGTTAACCCTGGCCTTGAAACCACTGCCCCACCAACTGGGCACAGGGAGTGGATGTGGGCCCAGGTGGGCTGTTCACAGAGAGAGGTGTTCGTAGACGAATGCGTGTGTCTCCTGGAACAAGAGCTGCGATGCGCGCTTTGACCTCAGACTATACTTGACCCAGAAGGAAGTGGAGTGGAGATTGGATTCTGGGAGAAGAGGGCGACACAGCTTTAATGCCAGAACCCACCTTTACTACGTGAAAGGTTGGAAATCAGTACAGAGTTTAATTTCTCCTTTTGTCATCCCCGCTCCTTTGCTAGGTGGGACTTTTCTGTGAAAAGCTGTTGAAAACACGTGCTCTAGCAGGAGCATATCGGAGACACTTATTACAGACGTGCGATGAAGGGTCTAACTGGGGAGGCATGTGTGTGGTCCTTCCAGGTGTACACAGAGGCCGCTCTGCCCTTAGCTGCAGACAAAACAAGGATTACCCGACAGCATTAGCTGGCCGTGCCGTCACACCGCGTGTCGCTTTTCTGAGTAAAATTAATGCTTTGTAGACACCGCTTTTGTTGCAAGTGGAAGTGGGTCCTTGCAGTGTCCTGAGAAAAGCATTTTCGGGGACCCCCTTGGGAGACTGAGGTGTAGTGGTAGGATTTATTTGGATGCAAATAGAGGCTTGCCCCAGGCTCCTGGAGTCTCATCTCCATCTGTCCCGGCCTTGTCTTCATCGGGCCCAGAAAAAGGGCCAGTGTCCAGACATTTTGCACCATTGGTTCGTTCCGGTCCAGTCTTTGTTGTCACTATCTGGCTAGTTTAGTCTCTGTTCCTGGCTGCGCTCCGGCTGGCTGTGCCCAGGCCCACGCCTGGAGTCTGCATAGCTGCTAGGCCCGCGTGGCTGTTAGGCCCGTGTGGCTGCTTCATGGCTGCTTGGAGAGAGAATCCTAGCGAACACGTGGGGGCTACGGTGTGTTACCAGGTGAGAGTGAGAGCTTTGTTTAGCTTGGGTTATGTTATCCTGGCTTGGAAAGGACCAGGCTTCGAATTAACCAATCAGTTTCCTAAGCTTTTGTGGGCTGGTGCTGGATCCTCCCCCTAACCAATCCACTTCCTAGGTCTGGGGTGCTGTGTTCCTTATCCAATCTGATCCTTTTCCCAGGCTAGACTGACAGGCCTCTGTGCTCATGCCTCATAGTAGAAGCACCTCTCCCAGTGCCATCTTGGCTTCTATTGGGCATGCGCTGCCGAGCAGAGGAATGTCCCCTTTGTTGTTCTATCCCTCCCCCCAGTAATCTGCGGGGAATGGACCGGTGGTCCCCTGGGGAGTGTGTGAAGCTGTAGCTTCCTGGTGAAGCAGGCCCAGCTTACTCCGCTTCTCAGTGACTGATTCTCTTTGCTTCCTTTCTTTATCAATATGTAGCTACCTACTACACTAACACTTCGAAAAGCAACGGCAGCAAGATGATGGGTGCTTTTGAAATTCTATGGCCCATTTTAAGAGTTGTATTCACTTTTGATTTTTGAATATATTCCTATGAATCCATAAATGTAGAACCCCCCCTCCCGAGTTAAATATAAGGTATATATGTATTTTACATTTATCCTTGTCATGAGGAAAAGGCTACTTGGCTAAACAGTTCTTGTTAGGCATGCATGGGCAAAGTGGATGACGCTAAAGATAAAATTACAAACAATGATTTGAAATGTTCTCTATTTCAGGCCTCTGTGGAAGGACAGGGTAGCTCTGGATCTCACAGCTGGAGTGTTTATTTACATTTAGGAAGTTGTAACACTGCCTTTTGCCTCTGGATCGTCGTCATTTATTTATGTTGCCGGAGCCAGCAAGTAAGAACGGCTTTTCCCCGCTCTTTTTGTTAATATAGTAGGCGTTCCGTCACACTGCTGTGTGAACGATGGTAACTGTCTTCTGACATAGGCACGTAATGAGCAATCCCCTTTGTGCTTTGGTGCTGTGGCCTTATCTTCGCAGACATTAATTAAATGCCCCTTGCTGTTCAGTTATATGTCTGTCTATTTAAATCAATTTGACTTTAACACAGAGCTACAAGGTAATTAAAGCAGTGCAGTGCCACATCTGGATTGACGAGAAGTCCTGATTTAGGAGCACATCATTGGAGGAGACCTTTGCATTAAGCATGTGCTCAGGAGTCTGCGACATATTAAGCCTTCAGTCACCTCTACCTGGAAGCAATCATGATTAAGAAAAGTTGAACAATTATAGTTTTGTATTATGTATTATTTGATAGCCTGTATGTAAGTTATGAAGCAAAGTGCTAAAAGGAACACCCACAAACTCATCATCTAATCTAAACTAGAACTTCATCAGCACAGCTGTGCGTCTCTTACAACAACCTCACAATCTTTTTTTTTTTTTAAATATATATTTTATTGATTTTTTACAGAGAGGAAGGAAGAGGGATAGAGAGTTAGAAATATTGATGTGAGAGAAACATCAATCAGCTGCCTCCTGCACATCCCCCACTGGGGATGTGCCCGCAACCCAGGTATATGCCCCTGACCGGAATCGAACCCGGGACCCTTCAGTCCGCAGGCCGACGCTCTATCCACTGAGCCAAACCGGTTTCGGCCAACCTCACAATCTTACACTCTTACCTTTCCCCAACGTGAACCACACTACCAATTTTATCTTATTTTTTCATAAAGGAGGATAGGCTCAGATGTGAGACCTCTGTTTTCACGTTTTATTCTCCTTACTTCTGATCATTTTGCTGAAAGTGACTTTCCATGAGGTGGATGATCTACACTTTGATCAGACTGCTTTTTACTAGCCTTGTGCACACAAGATAGTCAAAGAGCGGTGCCCTAGCTGTCTCCAGGGAGGGACGCTATCGGTTCAGATTGTCCCTGGGCACTCAGGTCTGCTGCTGTAACTCTTCCAGTAACAGGATCATTCAAAAGTTTAGTTTTGTATCTTTAACACTTAGACTAGTGCTTAGGACTTAGTCAGTGCTTAACAAGTGTTCATTATATTTAATCATTTAATAAATGCTCATAGAAAAATATTTAGGTGGAAAACATTTCAGGATCATATTTCCTTTAAGATCAGTATGAACATGTGAAGTCAAATATATATACTAGAGGTCCGGTGCATGAAATTTGTGCGGGGGAGTGGGGGAGTTATCCCTCAGCCCGGCCTGCACTATCTCCAATCTGAGAGCCCCGTGGGGAATGTCCGACTGCCGGTTTAGCAGTCAGACATCCCTCCCGCAATCCAGGACCACTGACTCCTAACCACTCATCTGCCTGCCTGCCTCATGTGCCCAACTGCCCTCCCCTGCTGGCCTGGTCACCCCTAACCCCCTGCCAGCCTGATCTTGCCCTTAACTGCTCTCCCCTGCTGGCCTGATCGCCCCTAGCTGCATCTGCCTCGGCCCCCACCACCATGGCTTTGTCCAGAAGGAAGTCGGACGTCCAGAAGATGGCCGGTCGACCCAGTCTAATTAGCATATTACTCTTTTATTAGTATAGATATAGAGATAGATAGATAGATAGATAGATAGATAGATAGATAGATAGATAGATACGGGTAATGTGTGTTTTTTTTAGCCATGAAGTGGGTTGGTCTATGACCCCTCTAGCACCAAGGGTTGGTCTGTGGGGAGACATAACATGAGCCAACTGCACTGAGTCAGAGGCTTCTCCTGCTGCAATCCTGCTGTGATCCACCTTCAGAAGGCCAGCACACACCCTGGAGCCAGCCTCCTGATTTCAGGTCCTGGCGCAGCCACCAAGAGCTTAATCTTTCTGTGCCCCAGTTTCATTTTATGGGAAAGGGCAATATAGTGCCTCCTTCGTAAGGGTGTTTGGAGGATTCAATGAGTACAGACAGGTGAAGCTCTTAGACCCGCCATTGGCACACCCTAAGTTGGGTGTAGGAGTTTATCAGGACTTTAGGTGTCCAAAGACTTTTTTCACCGGGTTCTTAGTTTTACTTGGCTAGCACCCCTCTTGGGTAAATGGGTTCCTCACACCCAGCAGGGGAGCGGAGGGCTGCCTCTCAGGGCTCTCGGAATGCCTTCCTGCCAGGACTTCATACAGAATTTACCTCCCCCCAACTCCCCCTTCCCCTCCCTCTCCCTCCCCCCCCCCCCCCCCCGCCTTTTCTCAGTTTTCCTCAGAGCCCTTCGCACAGCAGTTTACGGCAACTTTTAGCACTGCTTTTGCCTCAGGCTTCTGAGCTCACAGGCGGTTGGGTGGATTTTCCTCTTAAAGGTGTAAACTAAAGTGGCAAGATGTTTACCCTTGAACCTGAGCATGTTGTAATGGGGGCAAATATGTCAAAGAGAGAAGTCATTCAACCCCAGATAGGTAGTAGGATTGCATTGCAATGTCCCTGAAGCTCTTAGTTGTGTTGATGTCTTCCAGCACAGTCTTATTTTGATTGTGCTATTCAAGTTGCTTGTGATGGATCACATTGTTTAGAAATAAGAGTGGTGGGAAGAATGATGTTTGTAAGGTCTGCCCAGGGTTTGTGTGGCTTGTACACATGGAGGCCACCTTGCCTTGGTGTTCTCCCGCCGTTTAATGTCACAGTGCAGACACTGGTTGTTGCAATACAGTTGTGTGCCATATAACAATGTTTTGGTCAACAATACGCCACATACCTGACGGTGGCCCCATAAAATCACAATGGAACTGAAAAATTCTCCGGCCTAGTGACATGCAGCTGTTCTAACGTCATAGCAATTGCGCATTACTTACGTGTTTGTGGTGATGCTGGTGTACAGCGTTTATAAAGTCTCCAGTGTGTACAGTGTGTCCTGGGCCTTCACACTCACTCCCCTCACGCACTGACTCACCCAGAGCAACTTCCAGCCCTGCAGGTTCCATTCGTGGTGAGCGCCTTGTACGGCTACACCGTTTAAAATCTTCATACCGCATTTTTACTGTACCTTTTCTACATTTAGATACACAAATCCTTTCCATTGTGTTACAACTGCCTACAGCAGTGGTCGGCAAACTGCGGCTCGCAAGCCACATGCAGCTCTTTGGCCCCTTGAGTGTGGCTCTTCCACAAAATACCACGGCCTGGGCGAGTCTATTTTGAAGAAGTGGCTTTAGAAGAAGTTTAAGTTCAAAAAATTAGGCTCTCTAAAGAAATTTCAATCGTTGTACTGTTGATATTTGGCTCTGTTGACTAATGAGTTTGCCGACCACTGGCCTACAGTATCCAGTACAGTAACATGCTGTACAGGTGTCTAGCCTGGGAGCAGTAGGCTGTGCCATACAGCCTAGGTGTGTAGCAGGCTAGATCATTTAGGTGTGGGTGAGTGCATGCTGTGATGTTTGCACAAGGACAAAATCACCCAATGATGCATTTCTCAGAATGTATTCCTGTCTTAAGTGATGCATGGCCGTAATTCCACCATAATAATTGAACTCGTCCAGTGAATCTGGGTTCATTGCCCATTTATCACCCTGTGAGGGCAAGGACCTTATCTTACTCATCACTTCAGTGCCAGCCCTTAGAACGGTGCCTGGCACATGGTAGGCGCTCCGTCAGTCTTAACTGACTGAATGTATAAATGAGTTGGCCATGAAGCATCCTCCTGTAGGGGGTTGCCTGCTACTTCTGTGATGATCATGTCTGTTTGCCACACAGAGGCTGCTTGCTGGGGAGGATAGCGTGGAGAGGTGTCATGGCAGCTGCTTTCCATCATGGCTATCACCTCTCCACCACATTATAACCAGTGTCCCCAAATCAGGTAGGAGTGTAGGGGTGCACAGAGGAGACGTGAGTTCAGAATGAATCTCTGTGAATTGATTAAGCTAAGCGAACTTTTCATAACTTGACAAATTCCTGGCACATAACGTCCCCATCGATGATACTTCACAGAGACAATGCTCTCGAGAAAGTGACTTCATGCTCTGATCTTCTTACAAATTCTGGGAGGTGGGTTTTTCTAGGAAATTATGCTAAATTATAAACCTGGACTCTGATAGTAGCCAATTGGAAATGTTTGGTTCGAATGCCTGAGTAGAGTGAGGGCAAATGTGTAGAACATTCTAGTGTCTGTATTTCATTCACTGCTTCCCCCTTAAAAGACGATCTAGGTGAAGGTCAAGCCAGTCAACACCCTCTTCGCAGCCCGTGGGCTCCCAGCCTAATTGGCCCGAATCGTTGCTCTTGGTGTGAACAGTCCTCTCTGCTCTCAAGTCAGAATTTGATGACATCTAGTGATCCCCAGAGCGCTTCCGGTGATGAGACAGTGTGGGGGCGGACCTGAGCCGGCTGCCATCGCGTGCTGGCTGCGTGTGTAATCACGGTTCTCTCTCTGGGCGGCTTGTCCAATCTGAGTCTCTTGCAGGACTCACCAGACTGCAGGGAAATACGTGTGGTTGCACAGAGGAAAGAAACCCTGCCACCCAGCCCTACTGTAATCAGCTCCTCTTCAGAAAGAGTGCCTTTCTCTCCGCTGATGCTCTGCAGACATTGCAGTTCAGCGTGAGGGTATGCCTAACCAAGCGGCACGTCTCACACACAGTGTCCGACCCGGAGCCTCGGGCAGTGTGGCGTTTGTTGTGAAACTGCCCCTAACATTGGATGAAATAGACTCTTCAAGCTTATTTTGTCTTAACTGCTGACTTCCTTTCCTGTATATAAAATCCGAGTAGGAAGAAGTCAGAGTGGACGTGGGCTCCCAGTAACGATGGTGGCCTTGATCGAGATGTAAACCATCTCATGGTCATTCCAGCTAATTCCCGGAATCCTTTCCTTTCCGCTGTAAGGGCGATCATTAGGGTTTCTGACCAGATGCTATCCCAGAAGTGGTTCAGGCGGTGCGACAGTGGGTAGAGCCCTTTGCATCCCGTTCTCCTCTGTGTGTGTGTGTGTGTGCACGCGTGTACACACACACACACACTCACTCTGCGAGGAGGCCAGGCTTCTTTATTTGGGGGGGGGGCAGCTGTAAGATGCGTGACTTACTGCTCTCTATCTGTTTCTGTTTGTGACCTGCTAAAATCTTTCCATGTGCTGAAACATACCAAGGCATCCCAGGACTTCGAGGCTACAAACCCAATGAATAAAACTGGGGCCAGAAACCTCTTTGAACACTCCTTACTACGTTATAATGAGGGCTATTGAAGCGGATAGAAATGGGAGGATTCGCTTCCTTTGAAAATGATATAGATATTGGAATCATAGACTCTCAGGCCTAGAAATGAACTTGAGGCCCTACCCCCTTCTGGAGGTCTGGGCCTGGGGGAGCCCTGTGCCCCTTCCCCCCCCCTCCCCCCCCTCCAGGGGTGCATGGGATGTTGCAGCAGAACCAGGGCCTCTGCTTCCTGGTGGGAGGGCTGCCTGTGAGCAGCGCCCAGACCCACCTGGGAGGCAGTTTGTTTGGAGAGAGGCTTCAGGAGGGAGTGTAGGAGCGAGAGGTTGGGGATGTCCTTTCCCTTCTCCTGTGGTGCCTTTCCTTTCCTTTCCTAGACCTTTCCGGGCTGAGCCTCAGCCGAAGTGTCGTGTCTGTAGCCCCGCGTGTCCCTGCGGTGGGTTTTGGAGTTGTTTCATTCCCGTCACTGAGCGCAGCTGCTGCCTTGGAACCCTGTTCCGCCCGGCAGACCCGCTTCCCACCTTGACGTTGTCTCTGGCAGGAAGGCGCAGGCCCCGGGGACTGGATTTAACCTCTGTAGCAGTTACAATTTAAAAACCACACCTGTCGCTCCCGTTTCTGATGTTCCCTTCACTTGGGCACTCGGGAAACGAGGTGGCTGTGTGTGTGCCAGTCGGTGGGACGGCTGGTGCTGTCGGTCAGCCGGGGGCCTGGTCTCAGTGTGCCGGCTCCGCTCCAGGCGTGCTCCTGGTGACTACGGAGAGAACGCCAGGCCGCAGCGAGCAGAGAGCAGACAGGGCTCTCCACTGAAGTCTTGTTTATCAGAGTGAAAAGCCCAAACAATCCGGGTGTTTGTCCAGCGTTGAAATTGCAGGCTCCAGAGCCACCCAGACCGTGATTCTTCTTGGCTCCGTCCACCTCTGACGCGTCCTTGCCTGGGCCACACAGTTGTTTCGCTCTGCCCCGGCACAGGGCCTGCACCGCAGTCCTCCGGAAACGTGCCCTGAGCCGCCCTGCTTTGTCCAGGCCCTTCGGTGTGGTCACTGAGTGTAGCCCGCCGCCTCCGAACCGTGATTAAGCGGCCGGCATGCCTGTGGCGCCCTCCCTCCCTTGCCATCCACCATCCACGTCCACCTCCCTGGGACCTCGCCTGCTTCATCACCCATGACGATGCCCATTCTCCTCAAGTCTTGTAAACTCTTTGTCTGAACCTGCGTTGCTCAGCGTGAAAAGACGGATGGGGTGAGGCAGAAACTAGGCACGTGTGGGGTCCATAGATCCAGGGGCTTTTAAAGGGGGGCAGGAGGGGAGGTGGGGTGGGGGAGGGACCGGGCATCCCCTGAGGCTGTGTCCTGAAGGTATGAGCGGCAGCCAGTTGTGGTCACAGTCATGTGAGGGTGCCGCTTCCCACACTGAACTTCATTCTGAACCCGGGCACTTCTTACTGCCTCATCAGAGGGGACCCCCATTTGCCACCTCATCCCACACTGCCACATTCAGGGCTGGGTGCCTACCTGGGAGGGCATGCAAATGAAAGGAGGAGAGGTATGTGAAGCCGGGCCAGGCACACCGGAGGGCCCTGCTCAGTGACGGTGGCGGTCTGTCTGCCCCTTGGTGAGGAGGGAGCCCACACCTGCAGCTGTTCTGTGTGCTTGGTCAAGGGCAGGAGGTACATTTATTTCCTGCGCCCCCGGGGCACCTGGCACCCTGCTTCGCATGTAGAGGGTCCTCACGAACCATCTACGGCATGATGGATTGGACTAGGTACTGTCCCTGGAAATGGAAAGAAAGGAGATAAATTCATCAAAAGGCTTTGTAAATGGGAAAACCGTAGGATTTGATGAATACATTTTTAATGAGATCATATAGCTCTTCCCTCTTACTTTTTTAATCAATCTCTGTAAATGAGCAGAATGTGAATTTCTACATTAAAATTTAATTTGTTGAACTCAGAAACCAAAGGCTCAAATCATCCATTTCGGTGGGGAGTCCCCACGCCCTGGGCCCCTTCAGTTGGCTCAAGTCTGGCTTCAGTGACAAGTGGCCTTGGCTGTCACCCATCAGCAGCCCTGGCTCCATAAACTGTCAGGTAATAGGAAATTGGAGAGTAATCGTGGAGTCTGCACACGGCAGGCAGCTCAGTCTTAATCCTGAGGATTAATTATTTTGATTATCCAATTATCTCTGGTGAGGATTTGCCACTTTCAGAAGCCCACAGAGCTCTCCCTGCAGACCGACCTGCCCCTCATCACATCCACCCTGAGCGTCACCTCCTCTGTCCCAGGCAGCAGCTCCCCAGGGACACCATTACTGTCCCCACTTCCCTGGGGAAGAAAACCAGCCCCGCCCCCTCCTCTCCCTCTACCTTGTCTAACCCACCAGCACCTCCTAAGTACAAGTCTCCCCTCCCTGCATCCGCGCTGGGCCCTTTTCCATGTTCCAGCCCCATCTGTCACCTCCCGCCTGGGAACTAGCACTGGGTCCCACCTGGGCCACCTGTGCGCCTCGTCTGCGACCCCTGCCCTCACTCTTAGTCCACCACACTGCCCTCCTTTCTTTCCAGAAACCTGGGTGCTGCTTCCCCTCGGGCTTTGACCGGCTGTCCTGCCTGTTCCCTGCCCTTCCCCGTCAGCCATCACTTCCTGGGGAGGCACAGCGAGGTCTAGAATTGGGGAGTGAGGCTTCTAGAATTGGGGAGTGAGTCTTCGGGCAATTCTGCTCTTGTGGGCGGGGCAGCTGGCCCAGAAAAGGAAGCCCTGTTCTTTACCTGCTTAATTCCTTTCCCGAGGACCCCAGGGTCCATCCTGCGTGAGGGCCCGCTCTCGGGGCTGGACCATCCTGGCAGCCAAGCCAAGTGCCCGCTCTCGCGCAGCTTGCGGTCTGGGACCCTGGGGAGAAGTTCAGGACGGACAGGCGGGCAGGAGAGCGGGGGAGAGCGTGAAGCAGGTGAGGCGCTTGCGAGTGGGGTCGGGTCGGGAGGGCGAGGCCTGCAGGGGGGTCCTGTGTGCAATGAGGGAAGCTCTGGGAAGACGGGGGTGCATTGTGGGAGCAAAGGCCTGGCACATTCTCAGAGCAGCAGGCAGGCCGTGGAGGGAAGCGGCGGGGCGGGGTGTGTGGGAGAGGACATCAGGACGCTGTGGCAGGGTCCCCCCGGAAGAGCAGGCACAGTTCGGGGTTTTATTCTGAGTGGGATAGGAAGCCGCTGGAGGGTGATAAGCAGAGGAGTCACGTAGTAGGTTCTAAAGGTTTTCCTGGCACTGAAAGGGCAGAAGCGGGTTGACCGACAGAGGGGTTATTGCAAAGGCCCAGGCGAAGGTGATGGCGCTCGGACCTGGCGGTTTGAGGCTCAGAGGGGTCGGATGGACGTGAGACGGTGGTGTGAGGTCGAGCCTAAGGCCTTGCTGAGGGACTGGATGCGGGCGTGAGAGGAGTCAGGAACGAGAGGACGCCAGGCGGCTGAGCTTGGACCAGGTGCTCACTCCGCCTTCACTGTGACATGCGCCTTCTCAGAGGAGGTGCTCAGCCCTGTGCCTGCAGCCTCTGGTCTGGGTCCCGCCCTGGCTGCACACTCGGATCGAAACATTCCTCCTGGGCACCGGTCTCAGTGTTTGCTCCTCCGTTAACTAGTGTGACTGTGTGACTCTGTCCCTCTCATCAAAGCCGCCTCCCCTCCCCCTCCGCCTCCTCCACTGCCTGGCCTTGTATCTCTGTGCCTAGCACCGTGGCACATAGTAGGTGTGCAACAAACACCTGAATGAATGAATTAATGAATGAATGAAAAATGAGGCTGAGAAAGTTAAGAAACATGCCAAGCCCTGTAGGTAGCAAGTGACGTTGACACCGCTCTTCACCTCAGGAGCTCTCTTCCTCCCACCACCCTTGGGTGGCTTTGGGGGCAGTTCTCTCACAGATGTCCTCCCCCTCCCCCTGCTACCCCTTCCCTTGATGGCTCCCCGTCCCCTGCCCCCCCCCCCCATGGTATTTTCTGGACCACTGCAAGCCCTCTGGGGGACGCGTGTTTTCATGTGTCACCCTGGGACGTGCGACTGCTCTCTTCTTTTAGGAAGTCTGCCAGATGCGCTCTGGGCCCCATCAGGGTTGCAGCCTAAATTAGACCTTGCAGCTGTGTTGGCTTTCGGGCATCTTCACGGAGCCTTCTGTTCCCTTTGCTGAGAGCTGAAGAGAGAAGTTGGCCTTCCTGAAGCCTCGGTGGACGGTCCCTCGTGGGAGATGGACACCCGTTGTCCATGGAGGGTCCACAGAAGGTGGCAGGGTCACAGTGGGGTCACCAGTCCCACAGCATTCATCACGCAATGGGAAACAGGGAAGCGGGGCGCCAGGACCCCATGGCGAGGACCCGTGTGCAGGCAGAGCCAGGCTGAGTCTCGCCGGCCTGCTCAGGGCCTGTGCCCTCCGGGGGTGAGGGGCTCCAGTGGCCAGGACGCATGTGCAGCTGGGCCCCGAGAGCCGTAGTGACCCCTGCTCTCCTGCTGCTGATGGTGGCAGCACCCTCGAAGCCGAAAGCATGCCGGCAGACATGTTTTCCAGGGAAAAGAATCAGCAGTAAGAAAGCTTTTCCAACCCACAGCTGAAACAAGACTCCGAAAAGCCTGAGTTCTCACCGTCATGGGCCAGTGGCGGCGTCAGGAGGTCGGTGTGACTGGGAAACCCCATCCCAGCCCGGGAGGCGGTCCTCTGAGCCTCGGGCACTTGGGGTGGAGCGACGTTCTGCCATCTCTTGGGTTGGAGGGCAGCACACGGCCCTGTCCCCGCCTCGGGCTGGCGGGCAGCACATAGCCCTGTGTCCCCACCTCAGACTGGAGGGCAGCACACGGCCCTGTCCCCGCCTCGGGCTGGCGGGCAGCACACAGCCCTGTCCCCGCCTCGGGCTGGCGGGCAGCACACGGCCCTGTCCCCGCCTCGGGCTGGAGGGCAGCACACAGCCCTGTGTCCCCACCTCAGACTGGAGGGCAGCACACGGCCCTGTCCCCGCCTCGGGCTGGCGGGCAGCACACAGCCCTGTCCCCGCCTCGGGCTGGTGGGCAGCACACGGCCCCATGTCCCTGCCTCGGGCTGGCGGGCAGCACACAGCCCTGTCCCCGCCTCGGGCTGGCGGGCAGCACACAGCCCGTGTCTCCACCTCAGACTGGCGGGCAGCATATGGCCCTGTCCCCGCCTTGGGCTGGCGGGCAGCACATAGCCCCATGTCCCTGCCTCGGGCTGGCGGGCAACACACGGCCTTGTCCCCGCCTCGGGCTGGTGGGCAGCACACAGCCCTGTCCCGGCCTTGGGCTGGTGGGCAGCACACAGCCCTGTCCCCACCTCGGGCTGGCGGGCCTTTGGAAGTGGTCCTTGTCCTTGACACTGTCTCTGCGCTCAGCGGCTCCCTGGGGCGTGCTTAGCCCTCAGCCCTAATCGTCGGCCCACTGAACATGCTCAGGTACCCAGCTTTGACTCCCGAAAGGAGTGGGATCAAGGAGTGCGCTTGTACGCGGTTTGGGGTGCTTCGTTTATAAAGAAGTGTGGTTCCCGGAGGAGCCCGGGGTCCTGGCAGGGCACTGAGCCTTGAGCCGCCTTGGACATGTCCTCAGTTGCTTCAGCTCTGAAATGAGTGGGTTGGGCTTGATTATCTTTAAGAACCTTAAAACCCCTAAATTTTTGAGAGGCCAAGGCCACAGCCCACGAGGTCACCCTCCTGCTATTTCACTGCCAAGTGCTGGGCACTGCTCGCCTTTGACACAAGATGGGAGGCCACCTGTCCTTGGGTGCTTGTCCTTCCCGGCCTCTCCTAAGCCCTCTGACCCTCCTCGGCCCCCTCTTCCTGGGGGCTCTGCAGTCGGACGGCAGTGACGACAGTAATCTGGTCCATCCCCTCATCTGAACCTCAGTCTGGAGGGATGCGCCAGGCACTTGCTATTTCCATGAGAAAGGGGGTGACCTGAGGTCTAGAGAGGACACCAGGCATCCAGGACTGGACTCCCAGGCTCCGGCCGTTCTTCCCAAATCCAGGCGAGAGGCCCCCAGCTCTGGCAGATTCTTAGGAAGAGGACCTCGCTGGCTCTCCCCGTGGAGCACCACCCCGGGAGAACACCCATTCCCGGGGAACCCTCTGTGGCGACGCAGCTTACTTTGCTTCATGAAGGCAGTTTAAAGGGAAACAACTTTTTAAATATCTAATACATTCAAAGAGAGAAAATGTTAAATTGCATTCTGTAGGCTCTGAACTCTCACATCCATTTCATTTCCTGAATGGATAGCTCCAATCCGTCTCATATCCTGAACACAGCCTGCGTTTGAGTAATACCAGGGCGGTGAAACCAATAGGCGAGTGCTGAAATGCTCCGGACAGCCGGAGCCCTTCCTCTTGTCTTCTTGGCCACAAAGAAGCAGCATTTTTTCTGCCTCGCGTTCCCAGAAGCAGCCTAACTTGCACTTGGTATCTCAGCTTCTCTGTACGGCGGTGTGACGCTGGTCGATGGGGCTGGGACTTCCTGGAGTGCTTTGTTGGGGTCATTTTTCTTTCCTTTCAAAGTGGATGTAGGAGAAGTGCACCCCAAGGAGACAGAGTTTTCCAGACACTGTCCACCCCCCTCCCGCCCTGTCCCAGCTCCCATTTGTAGATTTCTGGCCAAGCACTAAGAAATTCAGGCGTCTGTATTTTGGAGCATTTAAGGAAGCACTGATTTTGTTGTCCCGTGTAACCCTGAGACTTTTTAAAGGTGGCCTGAAATTGGGACAGAACCCGTGCCTTCTTCATTTCCTGTTTCATTCCTTTAACCACCGTTGTGGTGGCCATGCAGGAGGTGCTGGGGACATGGGGTCTGTCAGGAGGGGAGGCAGGAACGGATGGCGTCAGTGAGGAAGAGGCACCGCAGAGTAGAGGGCTCAGCTGAGCCAGCTTTAAGAGAACCAGGACTGTGTTGAGGAGAGACAAGATAGCAGAAGGGAAGTGATGACAAATATTGGATACGGAGGACGAGGAGAGAATGAGACAGGAGGGTGGGCAGCAAGCCTCCCATGGGGGTGAGGAGGCAGGTGGAGGCCACTGCAGGAGGCAGGTAGGGCTGAGTGTGCAGCTCAGGCTACGGACATCAGCAGAGAGCTCACGAACCGGTGAGCCTCCTAGGACAGGGACCACATCTGTGTCCCCCTGGACCAATGGTCCCACTTCCCTGCTTGCCCACGATGGTGCTCAGCACATGTGCTGCCTTCCGCTCTCTTCTGACTTGATGTTTGGTGTGGCTGCAGGAGATGGCACAGGCGCAGGGAGGCTCCGGGGCCCCTGGGGGCTGGACAGGGAGCACCGCCCAGGGGGCTGCCCTCCTTATGTTGGGCCCTAGCCATTCAGGCTGCTGTGCAAAAATACCGTAGCTGGGTGGCTTACAAACAACAAAAATGTATTCCTCACAGTGCTGGAGGCGGGGGAGTTCACGATCAAGGCACCGGCAGGGTCACATTCTGGCGAGAACCCATTTCCCGGCTCATAGAGCCACCTCACTGGGTCCTCACGTGGTGGAAGGGCCCAGGGACTCTCTGGAGCCTCTCTCACGAGGGCTCCACCCTCATGGCCTACACGCCTCCTAAAGGCGCCAGCTGTGGCTTATAAGCTGTCTAGTCGGTGGTATTCGATGCAGCAGGTAGAACGGACTAAGACACAGGAGAAGACGCCCATGTGGCTGGAGTGATGCATCCACACGCCAGGCACCCCAGGGACTGCGGGCAAACACCAGAAGCCGGAAGAGGAAAGGGAGGGTTCTCCCCGGGCCTCCAGAGGGAGAGCACGGCCCTGCCAGCACCTGAGTTTCAGACATCGCGCCTCCAGAGCTGTCATGTCTGTTGTTTTAAGGCACCGGTCTGTGGTCCTTTGCTATGGCAACCCTCGGAAACAAACATGCCAACTTGCATGAGCCTTCAAAGGCTTCCTCTGACACAGGTCACAGAAACCAGACTCGGTATTTCCTTCACCACTTCCTCCCGATCTCTCCTTATCTGCTTTTCTAGTGATGGCAGCAACATCAAACCTTTAGTGGGCGTAGAGGCAGGGCGGTGTCTCAGAGCAGCCGCGGGGGGGGGGGGGGGGGGGGGGGAGGGTCTTCTGTCTGCGGTGAGTAGGATGGATTAGAGAGAAGGGTTGTGGGACCTGTCGCCAGAATGGGGCCTTGGAGGGTGGAGGAGGGTGAGAGGAAGCCAGGAGCCCACCCAGAGTAGAGGTGGATAAGGAAGGAGACTGAGGGTGAAATCCAATATAACTTCATGACTTTGAACTTGAAGGCTCTCTGATTTGGGAAGTTGTTCCTTGCTTTGGAGAGTGATTATGACTCTAATGAGAAAGTAGGGAGGCATTTAGGAACAGTTGTGGATTCCATTGCTCACAGGGATTTGGAAAAGGTGTAGTTTTTAGGGGTTTCTGGAACTTCAGTAGTTAGGAGAACTTGAAAGGTATAGATTGGCACAGTCGGTGGGATGTTGGCACTCACGGATTAGGATTAAGAGTTTATACTGTCCTGTGAGTAGTCCCCAAAGGTCATGGTCTCTGCTAAGTGGCAGTGGATCTGAAAACACTATTCCATTGGGGTGTGGTCAGGATTACGTGTGTAATGTGCCGACCACAACGTGAATCCTGTGAGGAAGGAGTTCTGAGGGGTAGGTTCCAGGGGGCCCATGGCAGACACATTTACAAGAGGTTTTGAGTCTGCGGGTTTGACAGCCTGAGACTTGTGAAGGAGACGCAGTGTCTGTGAGCATATATTGTTCATGAGATGGGATCAGTGTTAGCACACTCAGAACCAGAATCCCATTTTCCAAGGCTCTCTGTGCCACCCCAGCCAGCAGACATTTTAAAGTCATTACCACAGGAGACACACTTTCTTATGGCCTGTAACCTAATCAGAGAGGCCAGGCCGAACGGCCAGTGGTGTGTGTTGAAGACAATAAGGGCAGTAAAGACGGCCAAGCTTCCGTAGATTCCTTAACTCAGGGAAAAATGCCTTTCTTCATCTATATCCTGGACTAATAATATTTGTCTTGTCCCCTGAACTAGTTATCTGCAAACAGTCAAATGCACTGTGAATGGCGACCTATTAATAGCAACAACGAGTCCGGGGAAGAGAGACTGGTATAGAGTCAGCATTCAGTATCTCTCGTGGGTGCGGATTTGACGGAAGACATCTGTGACTGAGGAGGGTGCCCAGGAGGAATGAGCACGAGCAGAGGTGGGGGGGTGTGCATTAGGGGGCATATTGTTCAGTTGGACTAGGGTGGGGAGTTACTGTACATCTTCCAGCCAGTATTTGGGGTCCAGACCTAATCAGCGACTCAAGGGATTTGGTGCAGAATAATACCATGATAGACATCGCCATTGCCCACGTTAGCTTTCTCTTTGTGGAAGGAAGGTCTTTGAGGCACATTGTCCCTGAAATCCCTTAGCAAACGCCTGTCCCATTGAATGGGGAGAAAGAGAATCTTACTGAAACAGATGCTAGCACTTTATTCATTCCCGCTCTTGTCTTACTTTATCCCATTTGTATGTATAAAAGTTAAAATAAAAACAGGAAGTTCAGATAAAGGTGGCAATGTATCCAAAGAGCAGTGCCAAAACATCTGTTAATTTAAACTGAGGCTTTATTATTGAATTAAAGCTACCTATTGCTTTGATCTGTGTTGACTTTGCACTGACTTCCGTGGCTGCTATGCAGGCACGGCCGAGCAGAGCACGACCCCCCTATGCTTAATTAACATAATTTGACTCATATGGGTTCTTAATAGCTTTGGTAAAGTGGAACTGTGTTTGACACTGGTTTTATTTGTGGTTAGATGATGGATTCATTTCTGAAAACCTAACGAAGAAAAAAGGTGCAGAAAATGCTGACAACCTGCCCGCTTTCAATGCCGTTAGCCTCGTGCAGCTCCCGTAAAGCTCTCCTAGCTGCGTTTCCCCTGGGGCTCAGGGCACTCTGTGGCCTGTGGGCACTACTGTGGCAGCCCTTTGCCGCAGAGAAGCATTCGGTCTGAACCCTCCGTCCAGACCTACCGCTCCAAGAGGTTTTAGGGGCTGACGTTCCCAAGGGTTGCCTCTAAAGGCCGGCTCGTGGGAGGAGAGGCGCAGGGAAGCCGTGTCGTCCGAGGCGCTGGTTTCTGCGGCTGGGATCACCCCGAGCGTGCAAGCTGCCGGCTGCTTATCAGCACGGTGCAGTCTGTTTTACCCATGAAGTGGGGATGTGTTTGGATTTTGCAACTCTGAGGTCTGCAATAGCATCCTCCATTTAACAGTCAACCAGTATTGAGTGAGGACTGGGAGCAAGACCAAGTCCTTGCCCTCCATGGCCTTGCATTCTAGTAGGGGTAACAGACAACATGCAAATCCACCAAGAGTTGTGTAATGGAATATCACAGAATAATTATGACGGTTAGAAGAAAATGAAAGAAGGTAAGGCAGTAGATCCGTGACCTGGCGAGATTGGGCTGTTTCAGGTGGAACTGTCAGGGAAGGCATCTTTGAAGAGGTGGCACTGCGCAGAGACATGAAAGAGGGAGGGGGTGAGACTTGGGAGTATCTGGCGGAATGGAGTTCCAGGGAGAGGGAACAGCCGGTGCAAAGGCTCTGCAGTGGGATGAAACGCGTATTTGAGGAGTGAGAAGGCCTGTGTGGCCAGAGGAGCGAGAAGAAGGTCCGCGTTGTCGGAGTGTACTGCATAAGGGGAGAGTCACAGAAATGAGGCCAGGGAGAGAGCCAGAAGCCAGACCTGCAGGGTCCTTACAGACAATGGTCCAGGGATTAGGTTTTGTTCTAAGTATAATAGGAAGTCATTTTTTAAAAAAAACCACTCTATCAATTGTATGGAGAGTGGGCTGTTGGTGAGCATGAGAGGAAGCGGGAAATGCAGAAGCTATTGCAAGATTCCCGGTGAGAGACTGCGGTGGACTTGACTGGGGCCAGTAATGGGGACATAGGAAGTAGTAGGGGTGGGGAGGATTTTGACAGTTGATGTGACTTGCGGATGGATGGATGAGGGGGGTGGGTAAGAGGACAGCAGCTCTGTTCTAAATCTCCAGTTGGGGGATCCCACGGACCGTGGTCGTAACCCCCACTGCCATTCCCACCCCATTGCCCCAGTGACTAGGGTCCATGGCCTTGGAGTCCACGGCCCCTTCATGAAGATGCAGAAGGAACAAAGCCTTAAATGACCTTCATGATTTAACGTAAAAATGGACATTTTAAAGGTGATGTTTTCAGTAAAGAATAAAGATTTTGCTTACTTTGTAGCACCTTTAAAAAAAAAACACATAAAACAACACAAAAATTTTTCCTCAGCAACCTTTCACAACCACAGCAGCTGTTCCTTAGAAAAACAAAGCAAATTGCCATTTTCAGCAAGAAGAGGCCCATTATCGTGGGCTCATTACAAAGTTCATTATTTTGTGTATTGGAAAGACTGGGTTTAATGTAAGCTTTCTCCTCCTGGATCGGAACCCTAGACACAATCAGGACAGTTAATGGTGAAAAGGAGGCAAACAATGAAAAGTCCCATTTTCCTCTCCTCGGCCCTGGCATCTGAAATTTTAAATAATTTCCTTGTAGAAACAATACTCAGAGTTGGGTGGACTCGTTTTGGATTTCCTGTTTCCTTTCCTTTTGTTCTGCCATTATTCCTTCCTTCCTCCCAGGCTGTTTATCAGATTTTCTCCCTGCAAAAAATAATTCGACATACTTTATGGTATCTAAATGTTTCTAAGACAGCTGTGTTATTGCTTTAGGATACATTTTTTTCTTAATGTGCAAAATGGAAATAATGTGATTTTTGGGTGGGTGGTGGTGGGGGGACGGCGGGAGATCAACTATTTCTTGGTATTTTTCTGAGTCATTACCCCAGGAACCCGTTCTACTCTACATCAGCTGTGTCTTTGGATGGGTTACACGGGCAGCCTGTGACTACATACAGTTCCTGGCTCTGAAATGTAAGCTGATAGTAAAACTGTCAGCTCTTGTGTTGCACGAGGTTACGGAAGAGCGCATCCATGTTCGGAGCGCGCCCCGTCTCTAAAGCCAGTGTCGGTTTATGACGGAATGCACGAGGGGGCCAGCACCAGTGAGGGTTACGGGTTTCGTGTCTTACTGTTGTGTGGAGCTGATAGCTTTGCCTGTGGCAGGGTATCCATGGTTGGTTTTATGAATCTGAGTTGATTAATAAGAGCATCATTCCTCAGCAGACATAAATGCTGTTCAGATTTCCCTTTATTGATAAGAATGTAATCTAATAATGTTTTGCTTCTTCCAAAGAGGAAGACTTTTCCAGACTCTTTAGGACACAGGACTTTATGTCCTGGTTTGGAAGGGATCCTAAGGCTAAAACTTGGCTTTTGCCCACACCTGGCCGCCCTGGACCTGGTGCACTCATGTACTTACTCAACATCAGTCACTGATGATCATCAGCCACTTAGTATGTGTTATCATCCACCCAACAGTCTTGCCATGTTGTTTTTGTAACAAAGAAAGCAAGTGAGGCTCCGCGATGGCTCTCAGCGTCCACAGGAGCTATCAGCAGGACCAATGCTCATACCGGAGGGAAGGAGGCTACCAAGCAGAAGACAGGGCAGCACTTTCCTTAGAACAAGTCCATCCTGTAAGGGAAGACCAAGGGGGTGACGATAACGCCGTGTGAGGAAGAACCCTGACGGAATCTGAGCTGCCTGCTTCACATGCATGCTGAGAGAAAGCGAGGAGAGCCATGGGCACCGGCCAGCCATGGAGGAGATACCCGGCCTGGAATTTAACTGTTTTGAATGTTCCTTTTCAGGGGGCGGCAGGGGCGGTGGGGGTTAAGAGCTTGCCTTTGGTAATAAAACTTGTGCTCAGCAATCCCAGATTTCTGAATATGATCCCTGCTGCCTTTCCCCCACCTCTCATCCTCTAACATGGTGACAGTGAGGGGAGCTGAAGTTCATAGACAGAATTCCACCTTTTTCTGTTGGCCAGCTCTCTACAAGCATCAGCAATGCTTGTTCATGGCTCACCGTTCTATGTTGTTTTTAAACCACATGACTTGTATCAGGATGCGTTTGGCTGAAGTAACAGAAAGCCAGGTTCCAATGGGCTCAAGCGACGCGGAAATTTCTTGGTTGACCTATGGCGGTGCCCTGAGATAGAGTGGTTCGGTGTTGGTTCGCTTGACCGATTAGCGGGGTGATCAAGGACCAGGCTGTTTCCATGGGTCGGCTCTGCCTTCCACAAGGACCACTTCCTTCTCGGGCTGGCCTCCTGGATGGATGGCCTAGCACGCTGCCCCATGAGGACCCACCTGCTTCCTCTTTCCCATCTGGTGCGTGGGATAGATGGGGCTTCCCACTGCTGCTTGCAAAAGAAAGGAAGGATTTCCCTAGAAGCCTCCAGTAGACACGGTTCACATCTCCATTCCTAAGGCAATTACTGGTAAGGGGGTGGAATTCCCTTAAACCGTGGATGCCTGCCTGTGCCTACACGTGAGCTGAATCCAGCTCTCCAAGCCACAGGCTGCCTCTGAGGGGGTGGAATGAAATGGTCACAGAGCCAAGGGCCTGTCCGTTACAGGAAAACTCGGAGCCTCTGCGTTTCCTGAGGTGCCTTGTTCTCCATCCTCCCACGCAGGACTCGGGCTGGCGAGCAGTTTGCTATGCAGCGCTACGAAATGAATTGCCTAAAGTTATTAGGGGCCGGGCATCAGACATGCTCAGCCTCATTAGTAATCAAGGAAATGTAAATGGGGCTTGCAATGACACACTCTTTTACTTCCACTCAAGTGGCAAAAATTAAGAAACCTGACAATACAAAGTGTTGGCGGCGATGTGCGTAGAGAAACAGATCACCTCCGGCACGGCTGGTGGGAGTATAGTTTGGCCACCACCTTGGGGGAAAAGTTGGTATTACCTTGTAAAACAGAAGATGCATATACCGTTTGATTTAACTGAAGTGTATGTACTATATATGGTATATGTACATTTATAAGATACATACTAGAAAAAATTTGCGATTCCTTCAAAATCATGTTTAGGAAGGCACAGATCAGAAGTAAACCAATTTAAAAGAGGACTTAAATGAGCCTTCATCTATGGTCAGAAGTGTAAGGTTTTAGTTTCTATAGTGGTCAGTCAATATTTGCCTTATTGCATATTTTTAAAAAATATATTTTATTGATTTTTTTTTTTTTTTTTTTACAGAGAGGAAGGGAGATGGATAGAGAGTTAGAAACATCGATGGGAGAGAAACAGCTGCCTCCTGCACACCTCCCACTGGGGATGTGCCCGCAACCAAGGTACATGCCCTTGACCGAAATCGAACCTGGGACCTTTCAGTCTGCAGGCCGACGCTCTATCCGCTGAGCCAAACCGGTTAGGGCGTTATTGCATATTTTTAATAAACAATTGGGAAGAGGAAGGCACAAGCCAGAGGGTTCCTTGGGCAGAGGGAATGGTGAGGAAGCCAGGTGGTGAAACGCCGAGCAGATGGAGTGTAAGCTCAACAGCAGGCAGGGCCTGTTTGACTCAGAACTACAACAGATGAGCTTCAGTGCAGACGGCACACCTGTGTGGTGGTTTCCACTTCTCCTGAAATCCCCCCCCCAGGCTTTGGTCCTCGGTGGGAAAACACCACAGCTCCTGTGGTTAGTTAAGGGTTTCTACCAGCTGAGCCTACGACGGAAGCTCTCAGTGGTTCCGTGGCAAGTCCTCGTTCAGGTGAAGGTGAGGCTTTTGTGGGAGCATCCACCTGAGTCAGCACCCGCCCCCTGCACCCCGCCCCCCCCCCCCCCCCCGGAACGCTGTGTCTCACTCAAAGTGTAAACCCCTGACTGAGCCCAGTGTTCAAGTCGCTGTCTAACCCCAGGGACTGCATGGGACAGTGTGACTTTGTCACCCTCTCTCGATTGCCCCGTTAGTGAAGCGAAAGGATGGAACTTGAGATTTCTGAGGTCTCTTTCCGATCCAACTCTGAGGCTCGGAATCTCTTGGTAAAGAGCCCCACGGCCTGCTCACCTCTCCTGGTGGCAGGAGGCTAACGTTACCTGCCCCCTTGCTGACACTGTCCTCTGTGCTTGAGATCAGGCAGACCTCTGTGAGTCCCTGCAGACATACTTCTCAGTCATCTTAGTTATAGTCTAGGTACCTCTCTCGAACTGTGCCAATGACAGTAAACTTAGCGGTGACAAGCCAGAACCTTCCGAACCAAGCCAGAGTGTATGGATAGAAAACTCAGATGGTGTGCGGAGACGTCCGAAATTTTGCTAAACGCATGTGCTCACTTGTCTGGGGGGGGTTAGTGCAGCTACAGGAAAGCAGGCCCTCTGGACACTGGGCAGTAGATTCCTAATCGGTCCTTAGAATGACTGAGCCTATTGGCCAGGGCCCCTAGCTGCCCGCTCTTAAAAGGTTCTCGTTCCTCAGTGTCCTGAGTGCTGCAGGCGCTGGGCACAAGTCCACAGGCAGGCGCCTGTCTTCTGTCCCGTTCTCTTCGCCCGCCTGCCCTGGGCGACCCGGCAGGTCCCGTGCCATTTAACCCTCAGCCCTCGCAGGGATGGCCCCGGTCCTCTTCGGGAGCTTCCTTCTCTCGGCTTTCTGTGGCTGCTCTCTCGGATTCTTTTCCTACTCTCTGCCTACTCTTCTGGAGGCACGTTTCCGATTTCCTTCTCGGCCTGCCTCCCGAGGGTTGCTGCTTCCAGGCTTCTGCCATGGGTCTGCTTGGCCACCTGCAAAGGTGCTCCGGGGGGCATGCAGGAAGCGTAGATGGGAGGGTTGCCGGGGTGATGGGCCTGTGCAGACTGCAGTGGGCTCACCAGCCCATGTCACCTCTTCCGTGTGACACAGCGCCCTGCCAGCCAGCCACGCCCATCTGTGGGCCGGACACGGCCACCAGGCCCAGGCGTCTGTCCTCAGCAACCTCGCTGCTTCAGCCACCGCTTCCTGCCCGTGTCTCTGCCATTTCCTTGAAAACTTCCTCTTTTTTAGTATTAAAGGTTAATTAAGGGCACATGTAATAGGACACAGTTCTCTCCTGCAGTAGGTCCGATGGTTAGCCTCGCCTTAGCGTTAAGGACCTCCAGCAGAGGGAGGTGAGGTAACCTGCTGAAGTCACATAGCAAGTACGCGTCAGCCAGGATTTTAACAGTCACCTTGACCGGGCTCCACACCTGTGGCTGCCCCGCTGTCTCGGGTGGGCTCCCTGCCAGGCTGACTTGCCCCCCAGGAGCCGTCTCCGCAGCTCACGGCTGCACATCTTTCTGAAAGATCAGCAGCTCTGCTCTCGGTTTGCCCATTTCCTCCCTTAGGATTTTCTGTGCTACGTGGAACACAGTAACACACACACACACTCATACTCACACCTTAGGATTTTCTGTGCTACGTGGAACACAGTAACACACACACACTCACACTCAACACACACACTCACACCTTAAGATTTTCTGTGCTACGTAGAACACAGTAACACACACACACACTCACACTCACACACACACACCTTAGGATTTTCTGTGCTACGTAGAACACAGTAACACACACACACACACACATACACACTCACACACTCACACCTTAGGATTTTCTGTGCTACGTAGAACACAGTAACACACACACACACACACTCACACTCACACCTTAGGATTTTCTGTGCTACGTAGAACACAGTAACACACACACACTCACACTCACACCTTAGGATTTTCTGTGCTACGTAGAACACAGTAACACACACTCACACTCACACTCAACACACACACACCTTAGGATTTTCTGTGCTACGTAGAACACGGTGTGTGGTTCATCACACACACACACACACACACACACTCACACTCACACCTTGGGCTGCTTTGGGGAAAGAGTGATAATAAACTAGCTGCTCATTTAGACGTGGGTAGATTTGTTGGAACAGATCATGTCTGTCTTTCGATGTCTGTATTTTCTAATTTGTGCGCTCATTAGAATTTGGGATTCAGCGACTCTAAACATTCTTAAAGCGTTCTCGTCATCCTTACTGAGGAGTTACATATTCCACACGTTCCAATGAAATATTTTCCCTGATGTCAGGAAAAGCTTATGTTTCTGCCTTTGTGTACAAGTAGGATTTCATCCTCAGTAACAAGTTCGAAAGAACCCAGAAAATAAACAAAATGCTCGTGTTTGGGAACATGGAACCAAGCATGTGTGTGACTGTTGCATCAGCGCCCCAGGAGAGTTTACCCTGGACCCCACTAAGTAATGTAGCCACTTCTAAGTAAAAGCATCGTCGGCGCTGTTACTCTGGGGGAGACGCTTAGCTGGGACGCCAGGAGAGCTGGCCCAGCGAGTTCTTGCCATAAGCACAGATTGCTCTTAATAGCGCACTGCTCTCGGTAAGAGGAAAGCGAAATCGACTCTTCAGCACCATTCCCCTTCTCTCGGAGCCATTAGCTTCCATCAGAGCCCGGAAATCGTAGGACCTGCCACTGGTGTGTCTGCAGAAGAGATGTTTTGCAACTGAGAATGTGGCCGTGGCTCCCAGACCCGTCAGGAAAGCCGGTGCTGGTCATTTAAAGAGTCGGGTCTGGAGCCGACTGCAACCGGTCCATTTAAGATTCGGAACCACCGTTGTCTGGATGACCAGCAGGGGAAGGCCTAGGGGCCAGGCGCCGTGTGGTCCTGGGCACGGCCCTCTCAGCTCTTCCTCTGCAAAAGCAAAGGATTCACCTGGTGTGTTGCATCAGACAGGCGTCGACAGGTGCCCACTGGAGCCTGTCGCTCTGCTGGGTCCTGGGGGTGAAAAGCTAACCCCCCGTCCTGATCAGACCGAGAAATAAGAAAGTCAGCAATGCGACTGCAGTGGGGAACATTCCAGTTCTAAAATGCTGAGTCTAATTGAGGTGCGTGATCCTTCCAGAACTTGGGCTTCCCTGGGGCCCAGCCCAGCCCTGTCCTGGTTTTGGGGGGTGGCCCTTGCCCATTCTGACCAGATGGAGGCCCTGCAAGGAGGCTCAGCTGGTTCCCTCCGTTCCGGCCTGTGATGTGCCCTGGCTGTCTCAGCTTCTAGGTCTTTCCTTCCCAGCTGTCAGGGCACCTAAGCCCTACTGGGACATATGTAATGATCGAGCCGGGAGCCCACATGGGGAGTCGGAAATCTTTTGCTTTGTTCTGTGTTTTGGAGTCAGACGTCACAGCTAAGTGTGAGTTACAGCAGCCCATCACAGAGGTACTCACAGTTCACGCAAGAGATGACTTCCTGAAGGCCTCAGTGATTTAAAGCTCACATAATTTGAGGCAAGTTTAAACTTAAAGGAATAAGTTTATACAGAGGGAGATGTGATCTTCAAAAGCATGAATCTACAAACATTTCTTTTCTCCTTTTGAGCAAAATGTTTTAAATGCACCATGTTTACACATAATAATAGTGTTTTATAATCTCTAACTTTCTTTCCAAAGTATTAACTTTCTAGTGTTTTCCAATACCAGCCCTGGCATCTATCCCTTAATGAACATGTAAACATTTCTATAAAATGTTATTTAAAGATTTAAAATTATAATAGCAGCAAACATTGAAATAGCAACACGATAGTCACCAAGGTCATTTCCATGTGCTCTCAGACATGAAATACAAGTGCAGGCCACAGGATGCTGATGCAGAGGGAGGCTGGTATGTCCTTTACCTGGAAAAGGGCCCTGAGTACAGGATGCTGATGGAGGGGTGGCTGGTATGTCCTTTAATGGGGAGGGGGCCCTGAGTACAGGATGCTGATGGAGGGGTGGCTGGTATGTCCTTTAATGGGGGAGGGGCCCTGAGTACTGTACTCACAGGGAGGGGCAGTAGTGTAACGTAGCTGACATTGCATTCTCTGCCAACTTTAAAATGATACAGTTCTTGATCATATTTTTTAATTTAGAGCGATCTAGATTTTTGCACATAAAATGGAACTTTATTAACATGTTTACAATCACACCATTTCAAATCCACATACATTCAAATCCACATAAAACGTCCCTGCACTGTGGATTGTAGTGTGTCAGCGGATGGGGCGGTGTAGGGGGAGATAAATATGTGTGTACATGTGTATTTAAAACCATAGCATGTTTGAACCCCGGAGCCTATGGGGGGCACTTAGTCCACCTTTATTTATAGCTGAAAAAGCGGGGACCTGGGGAGATTGAGTCAGGAGCCCACACGGAGTCGGACCTCTTTTGCTTTGTTCTGTGTTTCGGAGTCAGACGGCACAGCTAAGTGTGAGTTATAGCGGCCCATCACACAGGGCGGCCTCAGACAGTCCCGGCACAGCCTGGAGGAAAGGCTTCTGTGATTTTCCCTCCGAACCTAAGCTTCTGAGCAGGAGGTTGTGAGAAGGGTCCCCTACCTCCTGGAGAGGTGGGGCTCAGGGAGGGTGGGTACCAACGTGAGCTCTCGGGGTGGGGGTGGGACTTCAGCTTCCACAGTCACATCTCTCCCTCCAAGGAATATGGGGAGCAGCCACGATTCCTCGGTGGACGCGCCAAACCCCCCAGTCCACAAGCGGAAGGGTGCTTTAGAGACTCAGGGCACATAATAAAGGGGAGGACTTGAGAAGGTTGCCTGAACCTAACTAACCTGAACATTGCCTGAGTGTATAACATGGCACTGAGGATGTCACTGAGCCGGGCTGCGCTGGCACCCAGCTGTGGCATGAGGTGGTCCTGGGTGCTTTGCCCTTTCACTACCACTTAGAGGACCGTGGACAGGTTGCGTAGTTGACTGTTTCCTCACCTGTCCTGATACCTACACACAAAACGGTGAGAATTCAATGCAGCCTTCGGGTCAGGTCCCTGGACCTACTCATTCAATATGTTAGTTCCTGCCTTTATTAATGTGACAATCATGTCAAAAGCTTTCACAACTAAAAATGAGGAATTCTACCACCAGACAGAGTTTGGACTTGATACATCATCTCAAGTTAAACTCCGATGTTAACGAGAAACTGGTGAGTCTGTGTCGCGAAGGGGAGTGGACTGGACAGTGTCCCGGCTCTCCTGGGAGGGTCGGCCCTGTGCTCCCGTTCCCCGCTGCTGTGATCCTAGAGAAGTACCTGACCCGGGAAACACGGCGAGGACACGGCCGTGCGGCAGCCTCATTTGGGGTGGTGTCGACTTTAAGGAAATTATTTCTGGTCTCAAAAAGCTGCCCAAATCATTTTTAAATAATTTCTTTTGCTATTTAAAAGTAATTTTTTATGCTTCTTGGAAGTCTACTTACTGTACATCATTTTTTCTTTTCTTGCCTTCCACTTCCTTTACCTTCTCCCCACCCCCTTTCCTTCTTCCCATAGAAAAAGGGACTTTAAGCTGTCAGGCTCCGGGCGGTATTTCCAGGCCATGTTCTAAGAAGGCTGCCTGCGTCTCTGTGCTCCCACCCATTCTCGCATTCTCCCTCCCCCCACCTCCTCCCCCTCCGTCCTCCTTCCTTCTCTCTGAAGTCTTAGGGGCATCTGTCCATGTGAATCTACAAATGCTATTGTGAACTTGCCTTTATTTGATTACTAGTGGGGTTGGTGGCATTTGATTTTCTTCTGCTGTGGGGTCCTTTCCTGCCCTTTGGGGGCCGTCTGCTTTGTTCTGCTTTATGGTTTGTGTGATGTGTGATGTGTGATCCAAAATGCCTTTCTCTGCTCGTCCCCACCAACAGCCTCTCAGTGGACAAGCCGCTGGCCTGTGGCCTGTGGAGTGCTCTTATCTGCAGCCGTCACTGCTGCTGACATGGTTCCTTTGTGGCACCAGGAGGGTTCTCAGGGAGTCAGAGGGGGACAGCGGACAGGCTTGCCTGCTGCTGTGCAAACGCCATGAAGACTGCTGACTGTATGCTTTTAGGCCACTCACAACAGTAAACCCACAGGAGCGCAAACGTTGGCACAGCCTAATCCAGCAAGAGCGTTCTTTAGACTCATTACAAAACCAAGGCTCGCTGGTAAGTGTTTCTCTCTCACCATTTTATATAAAAGGTGGACACATTTCCTTAGGAAATACAAAAGGGGAAATAGATGTTTGTGGCATCTTGCACAGGATTAAAGAAACACGGCGGGTAAATGAAGAGATTTTAGAGGATCTTCAGGAAATGGCTGAGGAAATGCGCTCACTTTATGGACTTCGGTGTCTTTGCAGTTTTTAAGGAGGTAGCCATTTTTCAGCTCCCCCCGTTTAATTTTAAGGTCTCCCCTGTGGATAAACACATGCTTTCTCTTTTTACATATTAAGAAGTCAGATTGTCCTGGTCATTGTTTCTATGAAGGTTTCACATCGCCTTGAGCATAACCACGTAGCCCATGGAAAGGTAGCTCAGGCTTCAGTTAAGTAGAGACAGAGCCCAAACGAATCATTGGTAAGTTTTCCTTCTCTCCGGAGGGACCCCGGTGTACCACTCGGCTAGTCACAGGTGGAGAAGGTGTTCAGGATCTGCTCTGTGCACCGGGGTGCCATTCCCGTCACTAGAGGGAGACGGGGATTCCATTTTACTTGGCATATACAGTTTCCAGATGCCGTCTGTGCCTGGGAGTCATGTGTGCTCGTCAGCGATTGCTGTGTAACAAATCACCCCGGAATTTGGGAGGTTAAAACAGAGAACGCTTTTGATCTCCCATTTCTGGGTCAGAAATCCAGGGCAGCTGAGCTGTGTCCTCTGGCTCAGGGTGTCCCACAGGCTGCCTTCGGAACAGGGCTGGGGATTCCGTCACCTCAAGGCTTGCCAGAGGGAGGATCTGCTGCTGAGCTCACTCACCAGGAGCCTGCTTGGCTGGAGGCCACCTCCGTCCTGAGCCGGGTTCACAGCTGCCACCAGACTGCCTTCTGAGAGAGCCAGCGGGAGAGTGAGAGGAAACCGGAGGGACATTGCTATGACTTTTGCCACCTAATTCTGGACGGGATACCCATTACTTTCGCCATTTTCTAGAAGCAGCTCCCTAGGCTCAGCCCCACTCCAGGTGACTGTGACTCCTCTTTCTCCTCTTCCTCCTCCTCTTCTTCCTCCTCCTCCCCCCTCCTCCTCCCCCTCCTCTTCTTCCTTGTCCTCCTCCTTCTTCTCCTCATCCTCCTCCTCCCCTTCCTCCTCCTCTTCTTCCTTCTCCTCCTCCTCCTCCTCCTCCTCCCCCCTCCTCCTCCTCCTCTTTCTCCTCTTCCTTCTCCTTCTCCTCCTCCTGCTCCCTTGTAAAATATATTTTCATTGATGTCAGAGAGGAAGGGAAAGGGAGAGAAAGCTAGAAACATCAACGATGACAGAGAATCGTTGATCAGCTGCCCCCTGCATGCCCCCTGCATGCCCCCCACTGGGGATGGAGCCTGCAGCCCCCTGCATGCCTCCTGCACGCCCCCCACTGGGGATGGAGCCTGCAGCCCCCTGCATGCCCCCTGCACGCCCCCCACTGGGGATGGAGCCTGCAGCCCAGGCCTGTGCCCTGACCGGGAATCAGACTGTGACCTCCTGGTTCATAGACTGATGCTCAGCCACCGAGCCACGCTGGCTGGGCTCTTTCTTCTTCACGCGGCAGTTGTTTCAGCATTTAGGAGTCATGCCCACCCTCGGGCTCCCGGATGGGGAAGGGGCTTCACTGCCTGCCCCCCATTTGCACCGGCCACGGAGCGGCCCCTCTCCTCCTCCCTCTTCAGTGACTGTGCACCCATCTGCTTGGATGAGACTGAGGCGTGTGCACCACGCCGGCTGAGAAGCTGGTTCCCGCTCAAGGCCTGAGCTGACAGACAAATGGCTTAGGAACGTCTGGAGCCGGGACCTGGAGGCCTCCAACCTGGGCAGACGTTGGCTTTATCTCCTGGCTCATGGCGCCGTGCCGGGGGTGTGGGGCGCGGGCGGGGCCGCGTCGTTAGCCGCCAGTGCGGGAGTGCGTTTCCGCACAGGGACCCGGGCACACGCCAGCCTTCCTAGGAGGTGTTCTCGGTGCTCTCGGGCTCACCGCCCCTTGGAGCCCCTGTGGACCTTCTCTCCATAGACTGGATGAGACACGGCGCCGAAGTCTCCTGAGCCTCCCAAGAGCTGGGCAACCGGAAGGCAGGAGCCTGACCGTTTAAAACTTAGTCTCCACAGGCCAGGCTGGCTGCCTCGGTGTCCCCACTCCTCCCAGACGCTGGGCTCCGCCTGCCCGCCCTGGATTGCGGGGGGGGGGGGGGGGGGCGCTCAGTCATCGGTGGCAGCAATGGCTGTGCCTTGGCTCAGCGTGTCGATCCCCTAGAGGTCCCGTTCAAGAGCTCTGCTCCGAGAAGCACGGTCGCGAAGCCGGCCGCCGTGTTCAGACCGCACCGCAGCCTGTCAGCTCAGCGGCCGGCTTCCTACCGAGGGCACCTCTGGCGGAGAGAGTCTTCAGGAGCCGCCCAGAATAAGCACCCCGCACGAGGTCTGGCCCCTGAGCAGGGAGGCGCAGCGAGCGCCCTGGAAAGCCCTTTCTCGGGGCGCCCTGCGTGGTGGGCCTCCGCGTGGCGACGTCAGGAAGTCTCACCAGGGCTTACGACCGGACGTGACGCGTTTTGGCAGCCACGGGACAGCCCTCCCAGGCTATGGGCTCTGGCGACCTGAAAGGCCGTCCTCAGAACTTGACCCGTCTTTGGGATGCCCTCGTTCTGCTGTTCACACCGGCTGGCCAGCGTGGCCCCCGCCCTGGATGACGGAGGGCTGACTCGGGGCCACCTTTCCGCCGCTCCCTCCCTGGGCCCGCCTCTCCCCTCCCAGGTGGTGCTCAGCCTTGCCATCTGCTCGGCTAACGCCAAGGGATGTGGCAGCACTGAATCGTGTCATCATTGAATCTCCCATGGCAGTCGGTCTCCCAGATGCCACCAGGACAGCCAGGCCCGTGTTCCTTTGCCCACATCCCTGGTGGAGGTCACCCATTAAGTGTCTTCCCAGGGTTCACGCCACCCTTGCCCTTAAGGTTGTTTCTGCGATTTCCCCAGAACTAATGAGCATTGTTTCGCCTTTTGACCACCTCCTCTTTTTACACTTTAGCTAGCCGTCCTGTTTGCCACTGGACAGCCCTCAGGAACCCGGTTCTGTTTTTACATGAACTGAGACGACGGTTATCTCAGGAGCCTGTGGCTTAAAGCAACTAGGTGAGGGGGGTGGTGAAGGCAGGGATTGGTCAGCAGCACAGGGTCTTCAGTCTTTCCCAGTGAGTTCTAGAAGCTCCATAAAAAGGGTGTCATCGGGCTTAGTAGTACAGCAGGTCCTCTGGTGACGTGGGAGATCCGACATAACGCGATTGTCGCCGTTAAGTCGGAACCCACCTACACAAGCACCTCCGTCACTCACGTGGAGCACACACACAGCAGTCATGCAGCGATATTTAAAGATAACAGTTCCTGACCTTGGGGTGCATAAATAATAAAAAACATAAAGCACATGTGCACATACGTTGAAATGACAGAACTTTTTTTTTTTTAATAAATAAATGGAGATGGCGACGTAACCACGAAACGACATACGTGGAGTCCGACGTAACCGAGGACGGCCTGTATTCGGTAGAGACGGCAGACTTCGGTGTTACCTGGGACCCCCCCCCCCCATCCTCCTGGGGTTCCTTGTCTCACCTGCCTTGCGGGAGTGTGCGTCGGAGAACGTTCCCTGCACACGGCTCCCCCGCCCTCCTCTCTCGGGAAGCACGTTGCTCCATGGCCTCCCCTGGGAATGGGAGGGAGCGTCTCTTCTCACACATGGGAGATCTGCTTCAGCTTTATCGAAACCCCCCGCAAGTCAAGTGAGGACTGGGTGGTGTACATGTGCTTTGCTGTCAGAGGAGCAGTCTTCGCCATTCAGTGTCCAGGCTTGGTCCCCGGGGACCCAGGGGATCCAAACCCGGCTCCATGTCAAATCACGGGGCTCGTTACTGATCCCGTGAAGTGGGAAGCAGAGCCCAAGGGAAACGCTCTTGACTTCGGGGCCCGTGAGTCTTCCCTCCAGCTCAGGAGCTGCCCTGAGCAGGGGAAGTCCCCGTGTGTCCCTCCCCGGAGGTGCAGCACCAAACGCGGCTCGTGTTCCCTCCCTCGTGTCCCACGCGTCGGGCTGCAGCCGTGCCCACGGCAGTCAGGACGCGGCATCCTGCGTCAGCTGTCTGCTTGGCAGGTCCGAGAACCCGTTCCTTGCCTTCCCATCTGCTGGCGATGCATCATGGAGAGGTGCCGTCGGCCATGATTCCTGAAGCTGTCTCTCCCAACGGGGCCAGGCTCCGTCAGGCTCAATCACCTTTCAGGCCTTCTCGACTGCATATGGTGACGGCGTTTGAGATCATTACAAAAAGATACACTGTTATTGTATTTTACCCGGAGAACGCAGAGGGTGCCGATCAGAAACGGAGGCTTCACGGTGGCACTGCTGAGAGAACGTGTCGTGGGCACGTGGCTCTGAATTCAGACGCACTCATCCGATTTGAATTCCGGTTCTGACATTTCCTAGCCGGATTGCCTCGGTCCGATTCGTGAGCCTCAGGGCTTGGTTTCCTCATCTGGAAACGGTCTCAACATTCCCAAGCTCATAGAGTTTTTGTGGAGAATACAGGAGATGTTACATGTGACTCTGCTTAAAACATAGATTCTTGCCCGAGCCGGTTTGGCTCAGTGGGTAGAGCGTCGGCCTGTGGGCTGAAGGGTCCGGGGTTCTATTCCGGTCAAGGGCACGTACCACGGTTGCAGGCTCCTCCTCGGCCTGGGCCCATGCAGGAAGCAACCAATCGATGTATTTCTTTCACATTGATGTTTCTCTCTGTCTTTCCCTCTCTTCCTCTCTTCCTAAAAATCAATGGAAAAATATCCTCGGGTGAGGATTAAAACAAAACAAAACAAAACATAGGTTCTTGATCAAAAAATGTAAAGTCCCCCTTCTCCCTGCAGTCCCTCCGTCCAGCTGCCTGTTACTTTAAAACCATGTGACCACATCCATGTGTCCAGCAAGGGTGGGCCTCCCCTCTGTGCCTGCCTGTTCTGACCTTGCCTTCCAACGGGCAGGGGAAGTACCTGGTAGGAGTACTGCTCCCCATCGGGCAGCAGGAATGCCTTCAGCGTGTTTTCGGGCAAGGGCACTTGACAAAGGAGAATCGCGACACCAGGGGCGGTGTCTTGCTGGGGGCCGGGGGGAAGAATCACTGGGAACGCTGAGAAGGGAAAAAGAAATCAGCAGCCACCCAGTATCCAGAAACTCTCACAGAAGTTCATTTTGGTCACTTTCCTGCCAGATACGTGCCCTGAAGCTGTCTTTGCCGGTGACCCCCGACTTGGTGTCATGGGCTTGCTGATCCACCTGCCTTATTTTGTTTCTCTTTCTCTCCTTTTGGGTAATAGAACATTTGTTTTCTTAAATACACGTGTAGCCTTTTTCTTTTCAAGTCAAAAGCATCATATTTCCATTTTATGTAAGTACCATATACTGTTTTTCAAATCACGGTATCTTGATTACTTACTGCGTTGTTCTTACTGTGAATTTAGGACTTGACTACCTTTGCTGTCCAAAGTCACGTGCAGCTCTGCCTAACAGATCGGCTATTTCTAGCCTGATTTGTCCTCTAGTGTTGATTCTAAGAATTGTGATGGTAGGTATGTTGAAAACCAAATCTTCAATCCCTCTTCAATCTTAGGGAAACATCGTAAAGGAAAACTTACTTGGTAATTCTTCTGCCTTTGCAAACTGAAGGAGGTGGCCCCCTTTGACCTCCAGGGGTAGGAAGAAGTGAAGGGGGGTTGTGAGGGGGGAGCAGTAGGGAGAGGGAGCTTAGGGAGAGGGAGCTAAGGGAGAGGGAGCTAAGGGAGAGGGAGCCGTGGCGTTGCCGGCAGAAGCAGGGAGTGAGGCGCTGAATGAGGGTCTGCTCATCCCCATCCATGGTTTCTTTACGTTTTTCAACTGCATGATGGTCTTTGCTGTAAATCATCTTAGGCCAGTACACCCGGCCTGAACCCCGATCTCTCAGGTCGGCTCTGGTAATTCTATGAAATTCATTTTAGCAAGTATTTCTCCAGCGCCTGCTCTGCCGCAGGAAGCGTCTGGGGCGCCAGGGATAGGGCAGGGACTGAACAACCTGGAGAGACCCCTGTCCTGGCAGTGGGATCTGGTCCAGGCAGGTCTGAGAAGACTCTGCTTATCGCTCATCAGTCAGCCATGGAGGCCTGGACACAGTAAATATGGGGGAGGCTTTGTGTCCTTGTCCACGTCTTTCCTCTTAGCTGGTATACCTACTGCTTATTGTTTTTTGTGTTATTGAGTTATATGATCCCCTTACAGATTCAGTGCAATTCCTATCAAAGTACCAATGTCATTCTGCTCAGAACTAGAACAAATAATCCTAAACTTTATAGGGAACCACAAGAGACCCCAAATGGCCAAAGCCATACTGAAAGAACAAAATTGGACGCATCATGTTCCCACATCTCAAACTATATGACAAAGCTATAATAATCAAAACAGTGTGGTACTGGCACCAAAAAACAACAAAACAAAACATAAGAAACACACACACACACACACACACACACACACACACACACAAAACAGACACATAGGTCAGTGGAACAGAATAGAAGCTCCAGAAATAAACCCGCTTATAGGGTCAATTAACCTATGACAAAGGAGGAAAAACTAATAACAGTCTCTTCAACAAGTCGAGCTGAAAAAACTAGACAGATAACATGCCAAAAAACATTAAAATAAAACTGGACCACTCTCTTACACCATATACAAAAATAAACTCAACAGGGGTCAAGACTTAAATGGAAGGCCCGAAACCATAAACCTCCCAGAAGAAGACAGCAGAAGTAAACTAACATCAGTCTGAGTAATACCTTTTTGGACACATACCCTGAGCAAGAGAAACAAAAGGGAAAATAAACAAACGGGACTACATTGAACTAAAAAGCTTCTGCACAGCGAAGGAACCCAACGGAACGCAAAGGCAGCGTGCTGACTGGGAGAATCCGTTGGCAGATGATACATCCGATAAGGGGCCAATAGCCACAACACGTAAGGAACTCGTACAACTCAGTAACAAAGAGCCAGTCGGGGCAGAGCGGTGCCGGCTTTCCTCCCGTTGCTTACACACTCATCAGAAGCCTTTGGCCCCCTGGAATTTTGAATGAAACTCAGAATCACGTGGCAAAAACTCTGAAACACCAGTTTTCCCTCATAAGCCCTTGCACGTTCCTAATGGTAGATGGCTGTGCCGGGCCATTTACACACTCGGATTTGACGCCTGTATTTGTAACCTACAGTTTCCCAGGTTCTCTGGATCTGTCTGGGTGGTCTGGGGACCCCCGAGTTAACAATCACGACACTGACTTTGCCACATGGGAGCCCGACAGGCTTCAGGCGAGACTGGACTGTGTCCAGAGACATCCCTGTGGCATGTTGGCACCTGGGGGGAGGCCTGCAGGGAAGCACCAGATTCCCTAGGACTGGGCCCTGTCCGGAGGGTGGGTCCTCCGCCTTCTTCCCTGCGTGAGCCTGGAAGGGAAGTTGTCCAATAAGAAAGCAGGCGGAGATGGTGGTCACAGTGAGCCTGCGGAGCTTTGGATGATGCGGTGAGTCATTTTTAGTCTGCAAATGTACCAGTGGAGCTCCACTCTCACCCACCCCTGCTCTCTGGGTCTGAGTTATTCCTTCCAGGTTTCTCTTGTTATATTCCCCCCTTTGGCCCCGAGCCTGTTTATTTTCACTTCCTCCTTCCATGTCATTCGGTAGGGTCATGATTCTGTGCCATTACTAAGAAGGAGCTTTGCAAACATGGGGGGCGGGGGGGGGGGAGGGGGGCGGTGCTGCCATGGGGTGTCTCGTAGAGGAATGGCGCTCCTAGCAGCTCTATGGAATCGTCCTCTTGTTTGACCCCATTGTGGCTTTGTGAGGGGATGCTCTTTCTGCATCTCCTTTCCCCTCGATTTGTCTCCACATAATGTACTTGGCATTGCCCTGTAATGGCACCTTGCTGTGTATGTGATTAAGGAGCAAACCATGAAGTGAATGGTGTTCATGTCCCTGCCTATAAGTGAAACATACATTTATTTTTCCAGTGACTCCTACGCAAAGGAGGAAGAGCGTTCTTGTTATAACCCTTACAACCTCCCTTCTTCACAACGCTGCGCTGTTGTTGTTTCAGACGTGTGAGTCATCAGCTCAGATTATTTCGCTTCGTGATCACTGGCCCTCACCGGTTGTTATGGAAATGCAGGGCCATGAAGACCCTGAAACTTAAAATATTGGGTTAACCGTGGGGTTTCTGGAGCACAGACACCCGCGAGGATGCAGCATCAGCGAAGCAAGGCCACTTAGCTTCCTGTGCAGCTCTCATGGCCGACCTCGATTTGAAGTGTAAATCCGTGTGCTTGAGCTGCCACAGAACACACGCACCAGGCCCAGGCCACGTTGTAGTTATGGGTCCTGAGCCACAATTAACAGGATTTTTTTTTTTTTTTGTCTGTGCATCCATTTGCAGGCAGAATATCAACAGGACTCCAATTGTTTTGTTAAGGAAAAGGATTCTCCACTTTTCGTTCCCAAGGCCCCTTGGTTTTAATGTTTCTGCTACGTCTTGTTAATACTGTCTTGGTTTTGTTTTTCAAGGAAAGCTAGTCTTTCCCCAAAGAATGTTCTGTGGAAAAAAACAGGGAGACGAGCCACCGATAATGAAATCCAGATTTCCTATCTGGAATGTTTAGGAAGTTAATTTAGTCCCAGGATTTTGTCCCAGGAACCAGTTTTACGTCACATTACAGCATGTGAGGTGGTCAGCCTCTGCCCATGAAAGCAGGACTACTGACAGTATTGATTCTGGGACGTCAGTATCTGATGGCAAAACCATTTCAAACATAGTTAATGACAAAACACACTAATTGCATGGTGTCCAGTAATATGGCACCCAGCAAACAGTTCCGCCCTTCATGTATGAAGGTCGAAGCACACATAATTGTTTTTCCTAAAGATTTGAGAAGATACCCAGCAGGCATGGCTCAGCGGGTGAGCACTGACCTACGAACCAGGAGGTTACAGTTCGATTCCCAGTCAGGGCACATGCCCAGGTTGTGGGCTCGATCCCCCGTGTGGGATGTGCAGGAGACAGCCAATCAATGATTCTCTCTCATCATTGATGTTTCTATCTCTCCCTCTCCCTTCCTCTCTGAAATCAATGTGTGTGTGTGGATTTGAAATGATTGCCATTGGAACTGGAAAAACTGCTTCCCATCCTTGGCAATGCTTCATTTTCTACTCGTTACCCGGAAGGCCCTTCTTCACCTCTCAGGCACAGGGAGCTGACAGTTTATAACAGACATTCAATCCTCACATCGAAACTCAGCTCGCAGGGATGCGCGTGGGAGGAGGGGCCGTTCCGAAGGCTGCGCACCCTGTGAGCATTTGTTTGGGCTGGTGCCACCATCGCCCAGTCCTTTTCTGCGATGAAATGCATGCTTTCAGATTCTCATGCTCTCCCTCCAGCCACCTTCCCGCTGAGCTTCAGGAAGGCTGAGACGCTGGTAGCCTTCTTCCGCGAGGCCCTGGCTGTATGTAGGTCACGGTTCCTCAGACGGAAAGAGGACTCCGCTTGGTGTTTATAGCTGTGGCAGCGGCAGCCTCATCTTGTATCAAACCCAGAGCCTCAGGGAAGGAGGGCTCCTCCTGGCAGATCCCACGTGGGGTCGGAGCTCCCAGCCCAGTCGCTCAGAACTGGGAAGGAGCCATATCGCGTGGTCTGGACTCGGGTTAGGAATTTTCTTCTCTCTTTGTGGTGCCTTGGCTGTCACGCCCTGCAGTGGCTGAGGGCTGGCTGGCTGAGATCCCCCACGAGCCTGGCCGCCTCTGGAGGTCTAGCGATCGGTCAGCCTGTCGTGGGCAGGTCCGCTTGCTGCCTCCTCTTCACCGGAAGGACTGCACACGTGCCCTGCTTTCCCTGGCAGCAGCTCAAAGGGGGGTGTGTAGCTCTGGCCTCAGGGTTTGCTGAGAGGCGTGAATTCTGCCGCTTTTGTAAAGAGCATTGTCCAAAATTTCCAGGAGAAACTGACATGGTTCTTTGTCACATGGCGGCTGATAGGACAGGGGACTGTCAGAGCACCTCGTATTGTACCAGGTTGTACCAACATGAGACGTTTCATCTGCTAGAACTTGAGTGTGTGGAGGGGTCAGAGGTTCGAGTTAATGCTGAGACTGTTCATTTTTACATGCGTAACTCGGGGAGCCCTGTACACTCGGCCCCGGGAGCCTCCTGGACGGGCAGAGCCTCTGCACCTGTCTGAAGAAAGTCATGGGAGCCAGCAAGCGTGGGAGACAGAGAGGCGAGCCCTAGACACGAGGCACGTTGTTGGTGTGGAGGGCCTGGCTGACGTCGCTCTCCTCTTTTCCGTGTTGCGGTAGAAGTCAGTCAGTGGGTCCCCTTCACTGAGTTCCTCAACAAGTGTCTACCGGGCACCTGGCACGTACGGCGCATTGTGCGGGGTCTCACCCTGCGGGACTGCCAGCCCAGCCAGGCACTGAGGCGTGTCCGCGGATAGCCTCAGGCCCACAGGAGAGGGGCAAGCCAAAATATCAGGGAGCTTCGGACCAGGAAGCCGTCACTTCTGTTTGGGGATGAGCCAAGGCCAACTTCTCACCGCGTCTTTATAGGGACGTGAGCGTTGGGGAGGCTTTAAGGAGCCGGGATGGGCTGGGTGGGCAGGGGGCTGTTTGGGAAGGCCGAGAGGGTCCACCTGCCCTCCAATGTGAGAAAAGGGGAGTGGGACGGCAGAGGAGGAGGAGAGACCAAGACGGGCACGTGCGATAGGGTATGGATGGCAGACCAGGAGCTGGAACCTGATTTGGCAGGAAAAGGGGGGGTTGCAGGCTCCTGAGCGGAGCCGTGTGGCACAGAGCTGGCAGTGTGTGGCAGACTGAGAGGGGAGCTGTGGTGGGCAGAGGCCGAGGGGGCTGCTCCAGCTGTCCCCCCCCCCCCCCGTGAGGGAAGCCAGAGTGAAGGAATTGAGTGCAACCCAGGTGTCGGACAAGACAGGAACGTGGGGTGGGGGTGAGGGGCAAAGAGACGTGGGAGGGAGCCCGGCCGGAGTGGCTCAGTGGGTTGAGTGTTGGCCTATGAACCAGGAGGTCACGGTTCGATTCCCAGTTAGGACACATGGCCTATGAACCAGGAGGTCACGGTTCGATAACCCAGTTAGGGTTTCGGGCTCGATCCCCAGCAGGGAGCGTGCAGGAGGCAGCCGATCAGTGATTCTCTCTCATCACTGATGTTTCTATCTCCCTCTCCCACTCCCTTCCTCTCTGAAATCAATAAAAATATCTTTTTTAAAAAGGAAGAGAGAGATGTTAGAAGGGTGGGCTCCGGGTAGAAGGAGGGCACCGGTGCCTCAGGGCAGTACACTTGGGTCCCGTGGGGGCTCTGAAGAACTCACAGACTCAGAGTGAGGTTTAAATATCTGGGAGACCCTCAATACGGAAGCCACCTGGGATGGAGCTGTTCAAATCAGCACTTTCCAGGCGCCTTCCTGCCCTGAGCCACGGAGGACCAGACTGCACCTTCCAGAGGGGTGCGAGGAGGAGGTTTCACTCACCGAGTTAGAAGTGTCCTCGTTCACTGGGACTGTGCACTTGTAGTTCCCTTCATCTCATGACCGGGAAAACCCCGGACACGCGTGTTCATGCAGGGGCAGGGGCAGGTCTGAAAGGGAGACGGAGAAAGCTGTGTTTCAGATTCACGTGTTGCTCCCGCTGCAGCCCCACTTTGGAGTTCAAGTTCGGTGCAGTATGTATGTGATCTTTATTGTCAGTTTATATTGAATCTGTAAAGGGAAGACGGTCATTTTGTGGCCAGACTTTTATTCTCCACGTGTCTCAAGTTGAAATGCCCGCTCTGCACTAGGCCACGTGAGGGGGGGTGCCATCCTTTACAATCTTCCCACTTGTCAGGACTCCTAGATGCAGGAAAATATTCCTGTCACAAATCCAGGAGTACACACCGAGTGCTCTTTGCCACTTCTTAAATCCTTATTTATCTTGAAGCTTTCCCGTCTTTATTAATTTTAGAGGGAGAGAGAGGTGAGAGAAACATTGATGTGCGAGAGAAACACGGATTGGTTGCCTTCTGTACACGCCCTGACCGGGGATTGAACCCAAGCCCTTTCGGTGTATGGGACGTTTCCACCTACCGAGCCACCCAGCCAGAGCAGCCATGATCGTTTCTATACAGAGCAGATTTAGTTGGATTTATAAAGTCCTTTTCATAATTTAAGTGATGGCTTCCCCAAAGGGGATTTTTTTTAGGTAGACTCTCTCACATATAGTTTCCCATAGCACGTTCTTTATGTCTTTTTAAAAAAATATATTTTTATTGATTTCAGAGAGGGAAGGGAGAGGGGAGAGAAAGAGAAACATCCATGATGAGAGAGAATCGTTGATCTGCTGCCCCCTACTGGGGATCGAGCCCGGAACCCAGGCATGTGCCCTTGACCGGAATCAAACCCAGGACCCTTCCGTCTGCAGGCCGACGCTCTATCCACTGAGCCAAACCAGTGAGGGCAAGTTTTTTATATCTTCTTGCTCTTTTTGCCAAATTTGCTTTCTTATGAGAATCCCTGAGGATGTTAAAAAGGCCCCAAGTATCTGGGAGTTTGGACGGGCCACGTTGGAGCAGGGATGACAGAGGTTTTTTTATGGTTTCCCACGAATCCTGTGAAGAGAGGTCACAACCGGCAGTCCAGATGAGGTGACATGATGTTGTTTGTTTGTTTTGCTCAGTTTCTGCAGGTGGTCGGTGCGGGAGAGAGGAAGAGATGTTAGAATGTCATGTATTTTTGACTCTGAATCACATGACTCTTGGAGGCCACCTGCCTGGCAGGAAGTCCCGCCTGGTCGTGTTTGGGGTCACCATCCACCTTCTGAGAGTAGTTGGGACGCCTCTGGGTTTCCCCAGAGCAGGGGATTCAGGCGAGGCCTTGGGCCTTCAGTGCACAGTGACCATCCTTATGTCCACGTCACCGTCCTCCTGACGGCCCGGCCTCTGACTCGCTAGGGTCTGGCCCTGGCAAAGGGGATCATGGCCTGTGGTCCTTGAGGCCTGGACATCGCCTTGCTATCCCATCAGGCACCTTACCACTCCCCCCCCCCCCCCCCGTAAGCACTGCACGGGAGTGGGGTGTGGGGGACCAACTGAGCCCAGTCGCCTCCTCATCCTTCTCCAGCCCCTGTTTCGCCTTCAGTACCTGGAAGAGTGTCACTGATGAGGTAGAGCCTCTGGGAGGTGCTTTTCACTCCAGCCGTTACAACTCTGTGATTCCGTGCTGTGCTCCTCGGCACCCATGATGGCACTGAGCGTGGTGACACTAGACGGCCACGGCCGGCAGACCCCATCCTTCACTCAGCTTCAGGCATCGAGCAAACTCTCACTCGGCCTCTCTCGCCCTCTGTGGCGTCAAGGGGCAGCAACCGTGGGCCAGGGCATGGTGCGCACAGCTGCCCTGGCTCCTGGCCCCCAGAGCCCTGCTGGCCTAGACTTGAGTCTGTCCCAAGGACCCCTTTCCTGGCCGCCCACCGCCCTGGCTGCGTGTCAGCTCCCGGGCTGGAGGACAGTGAGGGGGCTTTCCAGAATGAGCCGGCCGTGCTCAGCTATGGTAGCTCCAGTGTCTTCCGGAAGAGCCCAGCCACCAAACTCCTTCATTCTTTCTGGAAACTGGTTGCAAGTTCATGTCTATAGCTCATTAACTTCTTTTAACGGGTAAACGCCAAAATATTGATTTAAAGATTTATTTTATCTATTTATTATTATTATTATTATTATTTTGCCTTTTGAGGATGAATCTGCATTTCTCAGCATTTTGTGCCCCAGGTTGCGTGACCCAGTGAGGAAAGGCCAGCTCAGTCTGAGGTCTCCAGGGACGGGAGGAAGGTCACAGATCCACGGGCTGTGTCTGTACATCCGGTGTTGATCGGACAGCAGGGTTGTTCCCCTTCTCCCGCCCGCGTCTTCGCTGGTGGCGCTGTGGGAGCCGAGGGCCTGGCTGGTTGTGGCTGGGAAGGGAGGGTTGCACCGTCTGCGGGGGAGATTGGTAGGCCTCCCCAAATGTACATGCTTAGTGTAGATGAATTTTTAATGGAAATCAATTTTGCTTCTCCAAAGAAGCCTGTAGCTTGGAAAAATCTAGACTGTGTACTGTTGATTACTGACATTACCTTTCCTTTCTCCCCCCGCCTTCCCACCTGCTGACAGCTGCCCGTACCTCGCAGTGAACATCACCCCTGCCATTCCCGTGGTTGGTGGCATCCTGTTCTTCTTCGTGATGGGGACCCTGCTTCGCACCAGCTTCAGTGACCCCGGAGTCCTTCCACGAGCCACGCCTGATGAAGCCGCCGACCTGGAAAGGCAAATAGGTAACGCTGAAGATCTGCCCTTACCACGGTCCCTTCCCACCCGTGCTCAGCCGCCGGCGCCCCGCGAGGGGGCCAGGGCACTGGCGGGGACGCGGCGCTGCGGCGGAGTCCCCGGAGCCTTCAGGAGGACCTGAGTAGGAGGTGGGATGGAAGGTGGTCAGAGGTAAGACAGGACGGGTGCCCCTGCCCTGTGGTGGCTGGTGGTGCCACTCACCCAGCCTCGCCACTGGGCTCCGTTTCCAGCTGTCCCCATGAAACCCCGGTGTCCGCGTCAGTCCTGAAGGTCTGCGGTCGGTGCCTGTGCTCCATTCTTTGTAATCGCCGTAGCCTAACTCTGGTCCCAGCGTAGGCACCTGGAAACTGAGTCTAAACTGTGCACCAAACCTGAGACTACGGGCTCATGTCTGCGGCCGGGACCAGACTCTCTTTCTTACATAACGAGAGAACACAGATACGTATTTGTGATCTGTGTATTGAGATGAACAGCTTCAGTCTTCCGTCGATAATGAAATCCTATGAGGAAAAGTTTACCGCAATCCATTTGAAAGCTATTAAAACAAATCCCAATCCCTCGCACAACAAACGTATAAGTCCCTTTTTTCCCCATTAAATGGGAGCTTTTTCTTAGAAGTGTGCATTTGTGAACTTGTAGCTTTGGGGGACGCGGTGATAATCGGACAGGAGTGGCAGAGGGCAGTGAGGGCTCTAAGAATGTTAGGTGACGCATGAGTAACCATGGGCAGAGGTCCTCTCCCTGCCCCCCCCCCTACCCCCCTGCCCCCCTCCGACGCCCGGGCGTCCGTGCCCAGCCTCACTCGGCTGAGAGATCCCCGTTGCCACAGGGCCATGGGATACAGGTCTGGGCCTCAGTAGACAGCATCTGCTCTGGTTACCATCCCCAGGCACTGCGGCACAGCTGTGTCCTTCTCTGAGCTTCCGCCTCCATCCTTGGTCTCTGTCTCCTGGGAGGAGAGCAGTAAGGGAGCTGATAGTGGGAGTGCGTGGTGAGTCGTCAGGTGGGAAGCAGCCTTCTTGTGTCCTGAGGCAGGGAGGAAGGGGGAGGAAAATCCTTTCTTCTGCTGGGCATAGATACATCTCTTTCTTAGTCACTGCATCTGGGGATTTCAAATAATTCATGCTTTACGGCTTTGCATTTACAGCACATTAATAATTTATAAAGGCTATCATTGAACTTGATCACTTCCAAGCACGTTTGTGGGGGAGAAGCTAAATGGGAGAAAGTGGCCAAGCCAGAGCCTCGAACCCAGGTTTCCTTAGTCTCAGCCCTCGTTCTTCCCAGGTTGACATGTCAGAGGAGAGAGGGAGCTCAGGCCCAGTGTCCTCCAGGGAACAGGACTAGCCTATAGGAACCGTCGTCCGCGCCACATCACATGAGCACGTACCTACAACACGGGTGAACCTTAAATCGTCATGCGAAGTGAAAGAGGCCCAATCAGAAGACTCTGTGTTGTGTTTATATGATTCTGTTTACATGAAATGTCCAGGCAGGGCAAATCTTTAGAGAGGGAGAGCAGGTTGGTGATGGCCTGGGGTGTGTCGGGGGGTGGAGGAATGAGGGTTGCAGCACACAGACGTGCCGGGACTGTGTGGAGTAATGAAAATGGTCTGAAATTAGATCGCAGTGATGGCTGTGCACGCGAATAGGTTTACTAAAACCATTCTACTGCATGTTTGTAATGGATACTACACTGTCGTAACCGCACGGTGACGGTGTGTAAGTCGTAACACACTCATCCGCCAGCGATGACCAGGAAGGAGAGAGGAGGCAGGTGGGCTCACCTCGGAGCTGTGTGACCCTAGGCTGGTCTACACCTTCTAAATGCCGTACCTCCTGTTCTCATCCGCAATGGGGACAATGACACGCATTCTGTAGGGTTCTTGTCAGGTTAGCTCAGAGAATGGTGGTACTTTTCTAAGGGAAATGATCCTCTTTCCCCACCCAGTTCCCTCTTCACCTTCCACAAACATAGGTTCTCATAGAAACGGACCCGCAATGTGACAGGGATGAGTGGCAGCGCTGGTAGTGGGGGTCCGACACTTCATGTCGAGTCCTCCCATGTCTTTCTCCGCTGTGGACAATAACATTATGTGTCAATGAACTCTGAGCACGTTTATTGTGTGCTGTCTAACTAAAAACATGAAAAATGAGACTTGGAAACTTTTTATTATTAGGGTTATTAATTCTAATTATTTGTAGTGTACCTCTACTTACAGAAGCCCATAATAGCCCATAATAGCTTGAGGCCAGCCCTCGGGGTAACTTGTTAACGGTTTGCTGAGGATCTGAACACTCCCATCTTCAGCTTCCTGGCGAGGAGGAGGCTGTGTGTCTGTGTTGACAAGCCTCTTGAAACGCCTTACACAGTTTTGTTTTTTCTGAAAGAACTTTCCTGGTAACTGACATTGCCACCAAACAGACAGCAGAGAAGGGCAGCGGGGGCCCAGGGAGGTCTGGCCGGGTCACCGGAGTCCTGCTTGGAGACGAGTCTCGGAAACTCCATTTCTTTAGTTCCCTCGGACCGCCAGGCCCTCAGCGACTGGTTTGGGATCAGAGCATTTTGTTTCGATTCGGGACAGACCTCTCCAGGCAGCAAAGCGGCGGGCCTCCCTCTGCTCACGTCCACATGCACCAGGCCGTCTTTCCCGGCCCCTCGACACTCCTAAAGAACGGGAGCCCGGAAGTCAGCCACGGGCTGCAGTGGGACCTCGTCCGGCGGTGGGGGCTCCCAAAACAAGGCTGGTTGCTGAGCAAGCGCTCCTGTGACAAGGGAACCCTGACACCAGGAAGCGGTCCTGCTTGGTGAGGGTGGAATCGGACCCAGGGGAGCTGGGTGGGCTTTAAAAGCTCCCTGTGCTGTGGCAGAATCTGAACTGTTCACTGGGCACTTTTGCTCCCTGGCCAGGAACCACTCCGCAGACACAGTGTGTGTGTGTGTGTGTGTGTGTGTGTGTGTGTGTGTGTGTCCCCGTCCCTCCTCTCTGTCTCTTGTCTTTCTCCATCTCTGTGAAGGCGTGTGTGTGTGTGTGTGTGTGTGTGTCCGTCCCTCCTCTCTGTCTCTGTCTTTCTCCATCTCTGCGAAGGTGTGTGTGTGTGTGTGTGTGTGTGTGTGTGTGTCCGTGTCCGTCCTCTCTGTCTCTGTCTTTCTCCATCTCTGTGAAGGTGTGTGTGTGTGTGTGTGTGTGTGTGTGTGTGTGTCCGTCCTCTCTGTCTCTGTCTTTCTCCATCTCTGCGAAGGTGTGTGTGTGTGTGTGTCCGTCCTCTCTGTCTCTTGTCTTTCTCCATCTCTGTGAAGGTGTGTGTGTGTGTGTGTGTGTGTGTGTGTGTGTCCGTCCTCTCTGTCTCTGTCTTTCTCCATCTCTGCGAAGGTGTGTGTGTGTGTGTGTCCGTCCTCTCTGTCTCTTGTCTTTCTCCATCTCTGTGAAGGTGTGTGTGTGTGTGTGTGTGTGTGTGTGTGTGTCCGTCCTCTCTGTCTCTGTCTTTCTCCATCTCTGCGAAGGTGTGTGTGTGTGTGTGTGTGTGTGTCCGTGTCCGTCCCTCCTCTCTGTCTCTGTCTTTCTCCATCTCTGCGAAGGCGTGTGTGTGTGTGTGTGTGTGTGTGTGTGTGTGTCCGTCCCTCCTCTCTGTCTCTGTCTTTCTCCATCTCTGCGAAGGTGTGTGTGTGTGTGTGTCCGTGTCCGTCCCTCCTCTCTGTCTCTGTCTTTCTCCATCTCTTGCCCTCTCTCTCGGTTCCTCTCTTCCTCCAACCCTCCCTCTTACTTCTCCCCCTCGCCCCCTCCTCCCCCATCCTCCTCCCCCATCCTCACCCCTCCTCCCCCTCCTCTCCTTTCCCCCTCCTCCTCCTCTTTTCCTCCTCTTCGGTTTCCCTCTCTCATCTTCCCACCCCCACTCCTTTGGTCAAATTCTCATACAAAACGTGTTCTTGTAGTACACAGAGACAGTCACTGTTTCTAAGACTAAAGTTTATCTCGCACTGATTCCTACATTAGCCCTCAGAGTGGGCCTCCCTCGAGAAGAGGGTTAGGAAGGTGGCACTGGGTGCTGGGGAAGCGAGGGCCCTGCTCGCAGCCCGCAGCCCGGAGGGTCTGCACGGGCCCAGAGAGCCCGGCACCTGGGCGAAGTTCCGTGGGGACAGGATGGTGTCACCACCCATTCCACCTGCTCGACTCCCCCCCCGCCCCACAAAGACTCTTCATTCTGGGTTTCACAGTAGAAACATTGTAATTGCAATTTTAACAGCACTGACGGATTTCTGTTGAAGAAAATATTTCCTGAGAACACTATGAAGCCGACTGAAGACCACAGTCAGTTTTCCCTATTGCAAGGCTCAGCTATTTCCAATTTTCCCCCCATACATTTTCATTTTACTGAAATGACTTTCACCAGAGTACTTTCTTCCTCCACTTAAATTTATAGCCGGTTTTTTACGTCACGGACATTGCAATATGAATTTTCTGACAGAGCTGTTACATCCACCAAGTCAAATTTTCCTGGTGATTTAATTTTTTACCAGGTACATTTTTGAAGCCATTATTGATTTCTTCTTTTGTTAGTTGTTCCTACTGGTAGCATTCGCCATCAGGTTGCTTTAATTTTTATGGTTGCTTACTTCTCGCCTTGTGATTATTCCGCTGCGTGTGGCTGATCTGTGGTTAAGTCGCCCACACACGTTGTGGGCACTGTGCGTACGGCACACTAGATGTCCGCTCTTCTGAATCTGCTAAGACAAGAAGTGGAAAAAGGCAGCAGGCAACGTAGGCGGTTAATTTGACCATTGCCAGCTTTCTTTCCGGAAGGTGACTTTTTCTGACCGTTTCTTCCCCCATTCTTATTTGCATCCCCCAGCTCACCTCCAGGTGCCCGCAGCTTACCCTCTGTGGAATTCCCGTCTGCCGTGGTCGCTTTGGCGTCCCGTGACCACTCTGCGAGGCAGGCCCAGCGCGCTGCTCAGAGTGCGCCGCCTTCCCCGCCTCCTCCCCTGCTCTCTGCGCCCCGTTCTTCCCAGACCTCCTGGGACGCCGTTTCATTCGCTTTGGGACAGTCCCTTCCATGCACCAGCTTACGCATTTACCCGCGCCCCTTAAAATGAAACATTGCCTGCCAAGCAGTGGTTTGTTGGTCCGCGATGAGCAGGTCGAATGATATTAGTAGCTAGTTCTCACCTAGTGCTTCTCCCGTGCCGGGCAGCCGGGCGTCAGGTGAGCTCTTCCCGTGACCATCTCATCCAACACTCACGACCTCCGCTCGCTGGTGCTGTCACCGCAAACGCTCCGACTACATTGATGAGAAGGCCGGTGCTCAGGAGGAAAGGTGACTTCCCAGGTCACTGGGCCAGGGCTGGGGGTTTCATGCAGGTCCGTGCCCTGAACCACAGCACGCACTGCCCACCATCTAGTTGCCTGGGGGAGCCAGGCCCTGAGGGGCAGGCGGCACTTCCCTAGTTATAGTCTGTCTCCATCATCCAGCCCTCACCTCTCCTGTCCCATCCACTGCCTCTCCCGTCACATCCATGAAGGCTGGAGGGTCTGATTCTCAACTCCTGGGCCCCCGTGGGCAGAGAAGGAAGAAGTACAGGGAAGCTACAGACCACCTGGCGTGCCTCTTGGCGCTGCCTGCAGATACAGGGGCCCTCACCAGTGATGTCGGAGTCGTCCCCGGCATCAAGGTCCCCAAGATGCTTGTGAAGGAGCTAAGGAAAGTGGGCAGCGGGCTTCCTACTGTGTCCGAAATACCTTCTGGAAGAGACCAAGGCTTTTGAGGAAACTGGCATTCTAGGAATAAAAAACAGCAGATTCCCTATTTGTGGGAAATTGCTAGCATTGTGTAGTGTGCACGGATGCCAGGGAAGGGGAGGCCGCGATCCTCCCTCACAAATGCAGGGTAGTGGCTCCACCAGTCAGAATGCCTCCCTGTCCCTTTAAAAACAAATCCCAGCCGGGAGAGCTGAGAACCAGATGTCACCATCCACGTTATGGCGTTCGGGGAGACACCACAGGTTTTGAAGGGTTTACTTCGGAGGGAGGGAAGGAGCTGGAGATCGTGTTTCCAAAGGGTTTGGAAGGGTGGGCATTTTTCACCCGGGAAGTTCACTGGGGCCTGTATGACTTCTTCCAAGAAAATGCAAATGTGTGGGAACGCCCTGTATGACTTCTTCTTCCAAGAAAATGCAAATGTGTGGGAACGCCCGTGGTGTGGGAACCAACGCCAGTTTCTGATTTGACGTATCTGCTTGTTGGTGAGGTCGGGATGGGGCCTGTGCGGGGCGGAGTGGAGAATTAGAACGACATCGACAGCCACCCACCACGCCTCCCTTCTCGCGACGGATGCCCTTACAGCGTCGTCTTCACGGCCCTCCAGGTAGCTCCGTGGGTGGCAGGTGGGGCGTCGCTCCTTCTCACAGGGACAGAACTGACATAAGGGGGCTCTTTAGCGTGATGAGATCACACTTTCCAGCTCATGCTGCTCTGAGCTTAGGAGTCTAAGTTCCTAAATCCACCAAAGTGTTTTAGCGGCTCCCGTACTTCCCATCCTCAATCTACTGGGTGTCTCTCCTAACATAGCTGAAGGTGTGACTTACCTCTGTGTACGTCTGCACAATTCTATGGAAAAGATTGGAATCGGTTAGCGTTGGTGAACTCCTCCCTAGAAGCAGTGGTCTTACTTCATTTCAGAGAAGGGAAATCTCTCTCTCTTTCTCTAACCCTTTCTCTGTTTCTCAGCACCAGTGTCACATTCCTTAACAGGTTTGCGTTCAATCAGCAAAATGATGGCATGGGACAGCGTTGACATGCTTTGCTTGAAGAGAAAGGAAACGCACTGTAATTATAATCAGTTCGGTACCCCACGCCACGGCAGGGGAAGGATGATGAAATCACCAGGGTGAGGGAAAGGTCAGCCTCGAGGGAGCACGGGAAGCGAAAGATCAAATGGCATGAAAAGGGTGGAAAAATTGGGACCATGTGTTTCAAGAATGTGCCACAGGTGGTCTGGAGCACGTGACTGGAGATCAAAGGCCTAGGGGGGCACCGAGACAGCTGCCGACGCGGAGACCCTCCCCGCGACTGAAAGGGCTTCCTGCCTCCGGGTGTGCAGGTCCGCTGCAGTGCTCCGCGTCCCAGGACATCCCAGCAATCGTGGCCAGCATCCTGGACGAGCCCGTCAGTTCACAGACCTGCACACGAGGCTCCGAGGGAGGCAGGTACACACCCACCTGTGCCTGCACAGGGCTCCTCGGTGACAGCCCCTGGACTTGGCCCTGAGGCCCCTACTCCATGCCCAGGTCCTGTGCCTCTCCTTGGACTTTTTTGTGTCTGAAACCTAACCCCTAAATCCTTGTGACTCAAAGCAAGGTCCGAGGTCCGTGAAAGAGCCACATCAGCGCACCTGGGAGCCTATGAGAACGGCGGACCCTCAGGCCTCGCCCACCAGCTGAACCAGAAGCTGCCATTTAAACAAGACAGCAGTGGTTCCTGAAAGCTGAGAAGCCCGGCCGGCCTCGATGCCTTCCTACCTCTCCGTGGTGACGGTGACCGTGACCGTGACCTGACCTGCAGCTTCCTCTCCCACAGTCAGCGTCTGCTTCCCCTCCTCTTAAGCTCTCAAGTCACATTTTAACCCCAGACTCACTCAGTGGAACGACCTCCCTGCAGTGCCTGTAAGGGGTATCTTATTCCTTTTTTTTTTTTAATATATTTTTATTGAACTCGGAGAGGAAGGGAGAGGGAGGAAGAGAGAGAAACATCAGTTATGAGAGAGAATCATTGATTGGCTTCTTCCTGCAACACCGCACACCAGGGACTGAGCCAACCTGGGCATGTGCCCTGCCCGGGAATCAAACCATGACCTCCTGGTTCATAGGTCAACGCTCAACCACTGAGCCATACTGACTTGTTGTTATTATTATTAATAACTATGTCAATAAACCCCTTTTGTTTAGATAGTGCTTTACCGATTTCAAAGTCCCTATGTTTTTATTAGAAGTAAACTGTGGCTCTGGGCAGGGGCTCTTCCACTTGCTGTGTGACCTTGGGGGAAGTTTTACCTTCTCTGGGCCTTGATTTCCCTGTATGTACAGTACACCTACTGAGTGCAAAGGTCCATTCCAGCATTTTCATTCTGATTCTTCTTCCTCCTTCACTTGGCCATGAAAGTCCAGGAATCTGAATACTTTAGAAGGTTCGTTAGCCTGTTCAGCTACTTAAACGGAAGGAAAGATACATTCTGTTAATAATTTTAGAATGCAGAGCTTCATGCACATCCATGTAAATTCAACAAGTACACTGTATGTGCTGCAGAGTAGGTGAGATTTAAATGACTCACGGGAATATTGCTGTCATCACTTAACTGGTAAGCTTGGGCGAGGGTGAACTCTTTTGAGTGAAGGAGTGAGTCAGTCCACCAGGAAGGCGTTAGAGGGACGTCAAAGATAAGGCCTTCATCAGGAATAGGCAGGGCGTGTTGGGCTGAGAGCTAGAGAGGGCGCTGGGTGTGAGGAGGAGGGAGGCCAGAATGGCTTTTCAGGAGGGAAATCCCCGGAGAAGGCTCATCAGCAGAATGGGCCGCTCTTAGGTCCTGGAAGTGGGAGGTATTTTCCTCTTACGAGGGTAGCGTAGTGGGAAGGCAGCTCGGAAACAAAGGACTCTGTGAGGAGGAAGGAGAGGGACGTGGGAGGTGGCAGGGCCTCAGCTGGGAGGAGGCAGCGGCGGCTGCGGGGTGGGGAGCAGGTGCGGGTGGGGAGCCCGGCCACACTGAGCAGCAGACAGGAGCTAGAGGAGGAGTCAGAGGGTCAGAGAAGCGATAGGTGGTGGTCCACTGAGGCTTTCTAGGAAAGAGCTTCTTTACTTTATTTTAACAGACCAGGGAGCAGCTCCCCTGTAGTTATGTGCTCGCAGCCTCTGCGAACATGGCGCTGTGTTGAGATGGTGCTTTGGGGTCCCTGGTATTTATGAAATTATGCCGCAGTCGTCACCCTCTGACACTTCGTTACAATGGAACCGACTCATGATCCGCTTTCTGCATGAATTTCTCCTTCCTTTTAGCTCTGAATGCTATAGAGGGGGGATTGATGGCCCGTTTTGGGGCGCTGTACCTCCCTTCCCTTCTGTGCCCTGGAACATGGTCTGAGTTGTGGGAGACAGAGCAGTGGTACTTCGTGTTTCTCGTAGGCAAGATCTGAGGCTCAGACCGTTGCCTGAGGACATGAGTCGAGGGTATCGGCTGTGTCCCCAGAGTGGACATGGACAGTGGGGCCCAGCTGTGGCCAGTGCAGAGCCTGGAAGGCACATGTGAGGGCAGGGGAGGCGTAGGGCTGCCCGCGGGGAGCATGGCGGGTCCTCAGTGAGGCTCTTCTTGCCACCATGGAGGGTGAGGAAAAGACTCCTCACATTTGTCATGGACCCAAATGTGCTTCTGAGGCTCCTTACAGGAAAAGGTGTGGCTTGCATAGGTGAGAGAAGTGAGGACTGTGTGTTTGGAAACTGTAGATTAACAGCTTCCAGAAAACAGAACTCCCAGTGGGTCTATGCCACCAAAATTTGGAGAGTGCCTGGCCGGTTTGCTCAGTGGGTGGAGCGTCGGCTTGCCGACTGAGGGGTCCCAGGTTCGATTCCGGTCAAGGGCACTTTGCCTGGGTTGCGGGCTCGATTCCCAATAGGGGACGTGCAGGAGGCAGCCGATCAGTGATTCTCTGTCATCACTGATGTTTCTGTCTCTCTCCCTCTCCCTTCCTCTCTGAAATCAATAAAAATATATTTTTTAAAAATTTGGAGAGTGCCCTTTAAAAATCTATTTTCCTTTAAGGATGGAGACTTGCTCCTTACACCCAATGGAAATCAATAGGATGGAACCTCCAGGGGCCCTCACTAAATAAAAGTCACACCCGGGATGTACTGATCAGCACGTCCAATAGAAACACAATGCCAGCTCCACGTGTGATTGTAAATTTCCCAGCAGCAACAATTTAAAAAATGGAAAGGAACAGGTGAAATTAATTCTATAATATATTCTAATCTAGTATATCCAAAATATTATCATTTCAACAGGTATTCTGTATAAAAAAATACTAAAAAAATCTTTTACCTTCTTTATGTTGGTACTGTCTTGTCCTGAGTATTTCACACTCCATACATGTTAATCCCGACCAGCCACCTTCCGGTGCCCAGTAGACACACAGGACTGGTGGCTGCCATGCTGGGCAGCACAGACTTAGAGGACAAGAAATTGGACCTAGAATTTCAAAAATACAACTAAAAGAAAAAACGTCTATCACCCAGAACCACGGGAAAGCTGGCTGAGTGGAAGTTCTACAACTAGAAGGAAAGAGAAAAGAGCATCGAGACGTGCACGAGCGCTGAAAAGCTGAGGTACGGAGGCGCGTGATCCGGGCTGGCGGCGGGCATTGCTTTTTTCAACCCGAAGGGAGACAAGCCCCCGATTACTCTGAAATACAGTTTCTGGGGAGACACGGGGGACCCAAACTCCTACGGGGAGAAGCTGGACTGTCTGCCAGTGAGGGTGGCTTGCTTGCAGAGCTGCACGCAGGAATAATTGTTTACGGCACTGGGGCACGGGACTGCCGACAGGGACGCAGAGCCGGCTAACTAGCAGCCATTGCTGTTGGCCACGCCCTAGCCTAGTGACACCCTGAGACCCCACCCTGCACAACCTACAAACCCACCCAAGCTCTAAGCAGCAGCTTTTGCATAAGATAGCCCTGCCCTATCGCAGCTTAACCTAGCAAACTTGCAGCCCGGGTCAGACAGCTCCAAAACCTCCAAACCACAAGCAAAGAGGAGAAAACTGTAGCTCTCACTGTAGCTCCTGCTGGATGGCCTCAGACAGTAGCTGACCTGCACCCCATTGGAGATCCAGAAGCCAGTGTACCTAGTGGTCAGAGTGAGACACCAGATTTCAACTCCTCACATCCATAAGTGACACATTCAAAGGCAGACTCAGTGAGCACCAAAGCCCCACTGAAACAAGTCCTGCCCCATAAGCGTGTCTTCAGCGCAGCAGTTCTTCCATTATAGACACAGTGAGTGCTCACAGCTAATTGGCCTGGAGGTCAATTCCTCCCAGTGTACCAACGGCAATTAAGGCTTAACTACACCAAGACTTTGCACTCAGCCCACAAAGGGGTGTACCAAGAGCATCCACCTCATGTAATTGAGGAGGCTGAGCTACTGCCCCCTATAGATCACCTACCACACAAAGCTACTCCATCAACACAGGGAAGCAGCCAAAATGTGGAGACAAAGAAACATGTCACAAATGAAAGAAACGGAGGAAAGCAAACTACTGGATGACATAGAGTTCAGAACCACATGTATAAGGTTACTCAAGAATCTTCTTAAAATCACTGAGAAACTTGATGAGACCTTCAAGGAGCTTAATGAGAATGCCAAAAAAATGGAAAAGGATCAGTCAGAAATGAAGCATACACTGTCTGAAATAGAGAATATACAGAAACGCAACTGTAGATCAACGTACCCCAAGAATCAAACCAAAGATCTGAAATATGTGGAAACAAAAAACATCCAACCAGAAAAACAAAAAGAAAAAAGAATCCAAAAATATGAAGATAGTGTAAGGAGCCTCTGGGACACCTTTAAGCGAACCAACATCCGAATTTTTGGGGTGCCAGAAGAAGGGAGAGAGCAAAATATTGAAAACCTATTAGAAGAAATAGTGACAGAAAACTTTCCCTACATGGTGAAAGAAATAGACTTACAAGTTCAGGAAGCGCACAGAACCCCATACAAGAGGAATCCAAAGAGGACCACACCAAGACACATCATAATTAAAATGCCAAGGGCAAAAGACAAAGAGAGAATATTAAAAGCAGCAAGAGAAAAACAGTTAATTACCTACAAGGGAGTACCCATACAACTGTCAGCTGATTTCTCAACAGAAACTATGCAGGCCAGAAGGGAGTGGCAAGAAATATTCAAAGTGATGAACAGCAAGAACCTACAACCAAGATTACTCTACCCAGCAAAGCTGTCATTCAGAGTTGAAGGTCAGATAAAGAGCTTCACAGACAAGAAAAAGCTAAAGGAGTTCATCGCCACCAAACCAGGATTACATGAAATGCTGAAGGGTATTCTTTAAGAAGAAGAAGAAGAAGAAAAAGGTAAAGATAAAAATTATGAACAACAAAATGGCATCAAATACATACCTACCAACAAGTGAATCTAAAAATCAAGTGAATAAAAAATCTGAAGAACAGAATGGACTGGTGAATATAATAGAATCAGGGACATAGAAAGGGAGTGGACTGACGATTCTCAGGGGAAGCAAGTGTGAGGGGTGCGGGAAGAGATTGGACAAAAATCTTACTCCTATGGATGAAGACAGTGGCGGGGGGTAAGGGCATGGGGTGGGGTGGGGAATCAGGTGGAGGGGAGCTATGGGGGAAAAAAAAGAGGAACACTTGTAATAATCTGAACAATAAAGATTTATTTAAAAAAAAAAGAAATTGGACCTAAATAGTTACTGGAATCTCTCAGAGTTATTGAGACTCTTTATCTTGTTTTGGGTTATTTGAATGAAAAGGTGGGGCGAATGGTTTTTAACTTCATCTTTTTTTTTTTTTTTTTTTGGTTTTAAAGGAGAACTTCATAACATTCATTCACCCCTCGCTCACTGAGGGTGTATTTATTGGCTGCTCACTGAGCACGAGGCACCACGATAATGGGGAATTACGCTCTTAACAGGTTCTTCTTTGGGTTTCAGTCAGTGTAATTGTGATGGTATAAACAGTGGAGTCTTCTGAAATACCTTCATAGACTCTTTAAAAAAAAAAAAAAAATATATATATATATATATATATATTTTATTATTGATTTCAGAGAGGAAGGAAGAGGGAGAGATAGAAACATCCATGATGAGAGAGAATCATGGATCGGCTGCCTCCTGCAAGTCCCCACTGGGGATCGAGCCCACAACCCAGGCATGTGCCCTTGACCAGAATCGAACCTGGGACCTTTCATTTCTCAGGCCTACGCTCTATCCACTGAGCCAAACCAGCTAGGGCTAACCAGACTCTTTAGTGCTATTAATTATTAGCGTCAAACTCCAGGCCATTTGATGAGGCCACCAGGCCTTGGCTTGAGCGGGCAGAGAACCACCTGAAGGAGCTGTTAATCGGGCTGCTGGACCCACCTCCAGAGTTTCTGAGTCAGTAGGTCAGGGGTGGGGCCCCCTCACCTGAATTTCTGACAGTTCCCAGGAGTTGTTAATGACGCGGGGCTGGAGGCACACTTTGAGAATCACAGTTTCCCCTTTAGATCCTTCACCTTTTATGTATTCCACACGTCTGGAGGCGGAGGTGAGCATCTCTGGAGGGTTGAACAACCACAAGATTCCATGCATCTCAAAGGAGTTAATTGGGGAATGGGTGGATCGCCTTCCTGTGGTCTGTTTTCTGAGATGCGGAGGCAGTGACCCAAGTGGGAAGTTCCTTGAAAAACTTAAGAACAATACCTGGACGAGTGACGTAGTGTGGGCTCATCTAGGGGAGCGTCCCATGTTTGCACCTTAGGGACCAGCGTCACAGATCATGGCCGAGCAACCCCCCCTGTGCATCCCACTGAGTGCGAAGGACTGAGTAGCTGCCATTGAGCACCTCCACAGGTTCCAGGGCTCATACTTGACCTGGGGGAGAGGGTTGAGTATCCCATGGCTATCAAAGCCCTGGGTGCCGTGTCCCTCAAAGAATGTGTAAGACACCCCGTCCACCCCCTGTCAGGGACAGCTGATCCCTAAAGCCACGTGTAGCTCTTGTCATTCCCAGTGTGGAACCGCTGTGTGCGTGTGTGCTCTGACAGTGTGGAACCGCCGCGTGTGCTCAGTCAGTGTGGAACCGCCGCGTGTGCTCAGTCAGTGTGGAACCGCCGTGTGTGCTCAGTCAATGGGGAACCGCCGTGCGTGTGTGTGCTCTAACAGCGTGGAACCGCCGCGTGTGCTCAGTCAGTGTGGAACCGCCGCGTGTGCTCAGTCAGTGTGGAACCGCCGTGTGTGCTCAGTCAATGGGGAACCGCCGTGCGTGTGTGTGCTCTAACAGCGTGGAACCGCCGCGTGTGCTCAGTCAGTGTGGAACCGCCGTGCGTGTGTGTGCTCTAACAGCGTGGAACCGCCGCGTGTGCTCAGTCAGTGTGGAACCGCCGCGGGTGCTCAGTCAGTGTGGAACCGCCGCGTGTGCTCAGTCAGTGTGGAACCGCCGCGTGTGCTCTGACAGTGTGGAACCGCTGTGTGCGTGTGTGCTCTGACAGTGTGGAACCGCCGCGTGTGCTCAGTCAGTGTGGAACCGCCGCGTGTGCTCAGTCAGTGTGGAACCGCCGCGTGTGCTCAGTCAGTGTGGAACCGCCGCGTGTGCTCAGTCAGTGTGGAACCGCCGCGTGTGCTCTGACAGTGTGGAACCGCCGCGTGTGCTCTGACAGTGTGGAACCGCTGTGTGCGTGTGTGCTCTGACAGTGTGGAACCGCCGCGTGTGTTCAGTCAGTGTGGAACCGCCGTGTGTGCTCAGTCGGTGTGGAACCGCCGCGTGTGTTCAGTCAGTGTGGAACCGCCGCGTGTGCTCAGACAATGGGGAACCGCCGCGTGTGCTCAGTCAGTGTGGAACCGCCGCGTGTGCTCAGTCAGTGTGGAACCGCCGCGTGTGCTCAGTCAGTGTGGAACCGCCGCGTGTGCTCAGACAATGGGGAACCGCCGCGTGTGCTCAGTCAGTGTGGAACCGCCGCGTGTGCTCAGTCAGTGTGGAACCGCCGCGTGTGCTCAGACAGTGTGGAACCGCCGCGTGTGCTCAGTCAGTGTGGAACCGCCGCGTGTGCTCAGTCAGTGTGGAACCGCTGTGTGCGTGTGTGCTCTGACAGTGTGGAACCGCCGTGTGTGCTCAGTCAGTGTGGAACCGCCGCGTGTGCTCAGTCAGTGTGGAACCGCCGCGTGTGCTCTGACAGTGTGGAACCGCCGCGTGTGCTCTGACAGTGTGGAACCGCTGTGTGCGTGTGTGCTCTGACAGTGTGGAACCGCCGTGTGTGCTCAGTCAGTGTGGAACCGCAGTGTGTGCTCTGACAGTGTGGAACCGCCGCGTGTGCTCAGTCAGTGTGGAACCGCCGCGTGTGCTCAGTCAGTGTGGAACCGCCGCGTGTGCTCAGTCAGTGTGGAACCGCCGTGTGTGCTCAGTCAATGGGGAACCGCCGTGCGTGTGTGTTTTGTCAAGGGCTGCTCCAAAGCCACGACCGTCACGGGGCCCGGGGCCACGTGTTGCCTTACAAGATGTAAACCTTGCGCACGCGCTCGGGTACAAGGACGCACCTGGGAGGCAGAGTGTGGCTGTCCTGGCATCAGCGAGGCCAGGACCTCTGACTGGGCCCTGGTAGCACTCCTGTGTCAAACCGTCGGTTGGAATTTTGGAAGCTCCAGAGAAGAGGCGCTCTGCCTGCCGGTGAGCCCTGACGCTTTGTTTTTCGTTGGTGATTTCACCCGGTTCAGGTCTCCGTTACTGCGACTGCGCTTGGAACGTGGGCAGAGCATTGTCTAAAAAAAAGATGACACACGTTCTCTCCAAGCCGGAGCCCTTTTGTCTAATTATTATTACAAATTCCACCTGCAAGGGTGCACGTCTCCTTCATAGCTTGGAAGTCTAGGCTTTCCAAGCCGGCGACTAAAACGTGGGTGCTGGGGCGGGGCTGCCCTTTTGCTCCCGCCGTGTCGCTGCCCACCACGGTGCAGAGAGACTTCCTAAGAGTAGCACAAGAATGCCGGTGGCTGCCGTCTGCCTTCCTCGGTCTCCCCTTGGGCAGGGGTGAGTTAAGGGCCTGGTCACTTGCGCTCTATGTGAACCCCATGGAGTTAGGGTAAGGGCACAGAACCCCAGAAGATCCAGGAAAGGGGTTGGATGGGGGAGGACCCAGCACCAGCCCAGGAAGAATTAGGAAGAAAATTGGTGCATTTGAAAGAAAGCTCACCCCTTCCCAAACCCAAGAAGATAGCATCTTAGCAAAGCTTGTGTGCGCTCTTTAGCAGCCTTGGCGGGAGGCGTGCAGGTGAGAAATGAGCCACAGAGAAGTTCTGCCTCTCTGGGTCCTGGCCCTCCTGGGCCTGACAGGCGCAGGTGTGTGGCTGAGGCCCGCCCCCGAAGCTGGACTTCTTCCCAGAGAGACGGAGCTGAGCCACTGGTCCTGGAGGAGGCCGCAGGCACCCGGCACAGGCCTTTGCTTCTGCCCCGATCAGCCGTGCCGCCCTGGCTCACACCCTCCTCTGCGCGAGTCCCACGCGTGCTTCTCTCACGACGCCGTGGAAGAATCCCATTTCCACCGGCACATGGGCTGCCACCAGAGGAGCAATGGAGGGTGGTCTTTTCTCCCCGCTGTCTCCTGCATTTCTTCAGGACAGACCTGCGACACACAAGGGGACGTGCCCGCTGTCCTGCTGCCCTGTGCCCTAAACGACTCCACAAGGACCCACTTGAGATCCTGATGCCCCTTCCGCCGCCGCCGCCGCTCCTGTTGTAGAAAAAGGAGACATTTTCTCTTAGATGCGGGTGACCGGGTTTTGCTATCACATATGGCAGTCCCGCGAATACGAACAAAAGGTCAAGTCCTTAGGAAAGAGCAGAGAGGACAGCGTGGAGCGCGGGTTGCCTGCGTCGTTGTGGCTGGTGTTGACCGGAGGCCGACCCCCGCGTCCTCCGGGAGGCGGACAGACTTCTGGTTGGTGACTACAAGGAGATTCTGCACGTTTCTCTCTGCGAGTGCAGAATGTTCCATACATTTGTGTGGCCCTTGTTTATCCTGTGGTGACAGGTCCCGAGACCTTTCATGAAAAATAGCCCTGGCTGGCTGTTTACTGGTCGTCAGTACTTGAAACACGGCACCCTCGGAAGTACCGGGGAGAATCAGAAGGAGCCTGGCCGGAGGCTAGCACGCGCCAGGCCAGCCACGGAGGGCTTTTTCTTAAGTACAGCGGGCATCTATTCCCTCCCAGCTCCGGAGGCTCCGAGTGCAGGATCAAGGTGGCAGGCAGCGGCTGTCCTGAGGTCCCTGTCCTTGGCTTGCAGATGGCCAAGAAGGGTTTCTTTTTTTAACAGAGGGACATCGATGAGGATAGGTGACTGTAGTGCAGGGTGTGTAATCTGCATTATTGACCCTCTGGGCCAGAGGAGTCTCTGGGTGGGGAGACATCCCGTGTTTAAAGGGTGTTCAGTAACAAGTCCCTCCCCAGCACCCCCTAGATGTCAGTAGCACACCCATCCCTGAGCTATGACAATAAGATTATCTCCTGACAGTGCCTGGTGTGCCCTGGGGGCGGGGGGCGGGGGCGAGGGGAACCGCAGAATCACTGGTCAAGGACCCGTGCTACAGTATCAACGGAGTTTGTGAGAGGGAGCCTGGGCCTAGGAGAGAATCAGGAGAGATGAGTCACAGGGAGTTGTCTGGAGAAAACAAACCTTACCCTCAGGATTTCAAAAGACGTGAGGATGGGGATCAGGATTGCCTAAGGGGGTGGCATTTGGGGGCCGGGTGGGGAGACCACGAATAGGAGAAGAGAGGTGTTTCAGGAACTGGTGGCCGGAAGGGAAATGCGGGCACCCACGTTACATTTCTTTGGCTGTCGGCGGAGGGGTTGGACGAGAGTGAGGGGTAATGATGGATGAACTGGCCGGGTCGGACAGGTCATAGCGGCTCAGTCCAGAGCTCAACAGGCCCGAAGGCAGAACCAGGAGAGGGCGAGCAGGGCTGACCCTTACCCAGCGCCCACCGCGTGCCTGCAGTGTTTCATGTGTCCCGGATGTTAATGTCATTCTCTTGGCGATTGTAGCAGAAACTGAGGCCCCGAGAGAACAAGGCACTCACAACAAAAAGCCTCTCGGTGATAAATGGCAGAGCCGTCGTCGCCACCGTAGCGATCCATCTGGTTGCCAAGACCGTGTTCTTTTTTTTTTTTTTTTAATTCCTTTATTGATTAAGGTGTTACATACGTGTCCTTATTCCCCCATTACCCCCACCTCCCATTCATGCCCCCACCCCCCTGGTGTCTGTGTCCATTGGTTAGGCTTACATGCATGCATACAAGTCCTTTGGTTGATCTCTCCCCCTTACCCCCACCCTCCCCTACCTTCCCTCTGAGGTTTGACGTTCTGATGGATGTTTCTCTGTCTCTGGATCTGTTTTTGTTCATCAGTTTATGTTGTTCATTATATCCCACAAATGAGTGAGATCATGTGGTACTTATCTTTCTCTGACTGGCTTATTTCACTTAGCGTAATGCCCTCCATCTCCATCCATGCTGTTGCAAATGGTAAGAACTCCTTCTTTTTTACCACGGCGTAGTATTCCATTGTGTAGATGTACCACCGTTTTTTAATCCACTCATCTGCTGATGGGCACTCAGGCTGTTTCCAAATCCTAGCTATGGTGAATTGTGCTGCTATGAACATAGGGGTGCATATATCCTTTCTGATTGGTGTTTCTAGTTTCTTGAGATACATTCCTAGAAGTGGGATCACTGGGTCAAATGGCAGTTCCCTTTTTAATATTTTGAGGAAACTCCATACTGTTCTCCACAGTGGCTGCACCAGTCTGCATTCCCACCAGCAGTGCACAAGGGTTCTTTTTCTCAGCATCCTCGCCAGCACTTGTCATTTGTTGATTTGTTGATAATAGCCATTCTGACAGGTGTAAGATGGTACCTCATTGTTGTTTTGATTTGCATCTCACTGATGATTCGTGACTGTGAGCAGGTTTTCATATGTCTCTTGGCCTTCCTTGTGTCTTCTTTCGAAAGTGTCTATTTAGATCCGTTGCCCATTTTTTGATTGGGTTGTTTATCTTTTTGTTAAGCTGCATGAGTTCCCTGTAAATGTTGGAGATTAAACCCTTATCGTTGATATCATTGGCAAATATGTTCTCCCATGCAGTGGGCTTTCTTGTTGTTTTATTGATGGTCTCCTTTGCTGTGCAAAAGCTTTTTATTTTGATGTAGTCCCATTTGTTTATTTTTCTCTTTAGTTTCCATTGTCCTAGGAGCAGTATCGGTGAAGAAATTGCTTCGGCATATGTCAGAGATTTTTCGGCCTGTGGATTCATCTAATATTTTTATGGTTTCTCGTCATATGTTTCAGTCCTTGATCCATTTTGAGTTTATTTTTGTGTGTGGTGTAAGTTGGTGGTCTAGTTTCATTTTTTTTGCATGTATCTGTCCAATTTTCCCAGCACCATTTATTGAAGAGACTGTCTTGACTCCATTGTATGTTCATGCCTCCTTTGTCAAATATTAATTGAGCATAGTGATTTGGGTCGATTTCTGGGTTCTCTATTCTATTCCATTGATCTATATGTCTGTTCTTATGCCAGTAGCAGGCAGTTTTGAGAACAGTGGCTTTGTAATACAGCTTGAAATCTGGTATTGAGATCCCTCCTACTTTGTTCTTCTTTCTCAGGATTGCTGTGGCTATTCAGGGTCTTTTTTTATTCCAGATGAATTTTTGGAGAGTTCTTTCTAAGTCTGTGAAATATGCCGTTGGTATTTTAAATGGGGAGTGCATTGAATCTATAGATTGCTTTGGGTAGTATGGACATTTTAATGTTGATTCTCCCAACCCATGAACATGGTATATTCTTCCATCTGTTTACGTCTTACTCTATCTCTTTTTTCAGTGTCCTGTAATTTTCAGCGTATAGGTCTTTTACCTTCTTAGTTAAGTTTATTCCTAGGTATCTTAATCTTTTTTGGTACGATAGTAAATGGGATTGCTTTTTTAGTCTCTCTTTCTGTAAGTTCACTATTGGTGCATAGAAATGCCATAGATTTCTTGGTGTTAATTTTGTATCCTGCTACATTGCCAAATTCATTTATTAAGTCTATTAGTTTTTTGATGGAGTCTTTCGGGTTTTTTATGTACAATATCATGTCATCTGAAAATAAGGACACCTTTACTTCTTCTTTTCCAATTTGGATGCCTTTTATTTCTTCTTCTTGTCTAATTGCAATGGCTAATACTTCCAGTACTATGTTGAACAGGAGTGGTGAGAGTGGGCATCCCTGTCTTGTTCCTGTTCTTAGGGGAAATGGTTTTAGTTTTTGCCCATTGAGTATGATGCTAGCTGTGGGTTTATCATATATAGCTTTTATGTTGAGGTATGATCCTTTCCATTTTATCAAGAAAGGGTGTTGGATTTTGTCAAATGCTTTTTCTGCATCAATTGATATGACTATGTGGTTTTTATTTCTCAATTAGTTTATGTGATGTATCATGTTTATTGATTTGCGGATATTGTACCATCCTTGCATTCCTGGGATGAATCCTACTTGGTCATGGTGTATGATCTTTCTGATGTAGTGCTGGATCCGATTTGCTAGAATTTTGTTGAGGATTTTGGCATGTATGTTCATGAGGGATATTGGCCTGTAATTCTCTTTCATTGTGTTGTCTTTATCTGGTTTTGGTATTAGGGTGGTGCTGGCTTCATAGAAGGAGCTTGGAAGTGTTCCTTCCTCTTGAATTTTTTGGAATAGTCTGAGGAGGATAGGTTTTAGTTCTTCCTTGAATGTTTGGTAAAACTCCCCTGTGAAGCTGTCTGGCCCCAGGCTTTTGTTTGCTGGAAGCTTTTTGATGACTGCTTCAATTTCTTCCATAGTTACTGGCATATTGAGCTGTTTAGATTCTTCCTGATTGAGTTTTGGAATGTTATATTTTTCTAGGAATGCGTCCATTTCCTCCAGGTTGTCCAGTTTGTTGGAATAGAGTTGTTCATAGTATTTTTTAACAATCCTTTGTATTTCGGTGGGGTCTGTTGTTATTTCACCTCTTTCATTTCTGATTTTGTTTATTTGGGTCCTCTCTCTTTGCTTCTTGGTGAGCCTGGCTAGAGGCTCATCAATCTTGTTTATCCTTTCAAAGAACCAGCTCTTGGTTTCATTGATCTTTTGTATTGTTTTTTTTGGTCTCAATGTCGTTTATCTCCACTCTGATCTTTATTATTTCCTTCCTTCTGCTTACACTGGGCTTTTCTTGTTGCCCTCTTTCTAACTCTTTGAGTTGTAGGGTTAGGTAATTTATTATTATTGTTTCTTTTTTTTTTTTTTTTTGCAGTAGACTTGTAGAGCTATGAACTTCCCTCTCAAGACTGCTTTCACTGTGTCCCATAGATTTTGGATTGTTGTGTTTTCATTGTCATTTGTTGCCATGATGTTTTTTATTTCTTCCTTGATCTCTCTGGTAACCCAGTCATTGTTTAATAGTATGCTGTTTAGTCTCCATGTGTTTGATTTCTTTGGATTGTTTTTATTGTAGTTGATTTCCAGTTTTATGCCACTGTGATCTGAGAAGATGCTTGATATGATTTCTATCTTCTTGAATATGAAGAGACTTTGCCTAGGACCCAACATATGGTCTATCTTTGAAAATGACCCATGTGCACTTGAGAAGAATGTATATTCTGTGGCTTTGGGGTGAAATGTTCTGAAGATGGCAATTAATTCTATCTGGTCTAGTGAGTCATTTAGGATTGATGTTTCTTTGCTGAATTTTTGTTTAGAGGTTTTGTCCATTGGTGATAGTGGGGAATTAAAATCTCCTACTATGATTGTATTGCTGTCAATCTCTCATTTGATATCCTCCAGGAGTTTTTTTTTATGTATTTGGGTGCTCCTGTAATGGGTGCGTATATGTTTACCAGAGTTATTTCTTCTTGTTGGATTGCTCCCTTTAGTATTATGAAGTGGCCTTCCTTATCTCTTATTACGTCCTTCACTTTGAGATCTAACTTGTCAGATATAAGTATTGCTACCCCAGCTTTTTTTTCATTCCATTCGCCTGAAAAACCTTTTTCCATCCCTTCACCCTCAGTCTGTGTGCATCTTTTTTCTGAGGTGGGTTTCTTGTAGACAGCAGATACATGGGTCGTGTTTTCTTATCCAATCCGCATTACCCTATGTGTTTTGATTGGGGCATTTAATCCATTTACATTTAAAGTTATTATTGATAGGTACTTATTTGTCGCCATTTTTATTCTTTACCCCTGTGTTCCTTCTTCGCTTCCTTTTTTTTTTTACAGCGGACCCTTTAGCATTTCTTGCATTGCTGGTTTGGTGGTAATAAAGTCCCTTAGTCCTTTTTTGTCTGTGAAGCTCCTGATTTCACCTTCAATTTTGATTGCTAGCCTTGCTGGATACAGTATTCTTGGACCCTTCCTTTGCATGACTTTGTATATTTCATTCCATTCCCTTCTGGCCTGATGAGTTTCTGTTGAGAAATCAGTTGCTAGTCTGATGGGGGTTCCTTTGTAGGTAACGTTCTGTCTCTCTCTGGCCACTTTTAAGATTCTTACTTTGTTGTTGGTGTTTGCCAATTATATTATAATGTGCCTTGACATCAATCTTTTGGGGTTCATTTTGCTTGGGACTCTGTGAGCTTCTTGGATTTGTGTGAGTTTTTTCTTCCCTATATCAGGGAAGTTTTCTGTCATTATTTCTTCAAACAGGTTTTCTATTCCTTGCTCAGTTTCCTGTCCTTCTGGAACCCCTATTATGCAGATGTTGTTTTGTTTCGTGTTGTCCCAAAGTTCCCTTAGGCTCTCTTCCTGCTTTTTAATTTTTTTTTTCTAGAAGCTGCTCTACTTGGGTATTTCTTCCTACCTTATCTTCTAGCTCACTGATGCAGTCCTCTGCTTCTTCTAGTCTACTCTTGGTGCTTTCTATTGAGTTCTTTACAGCAGCGATGTCATTTTTCATTTCTTCTTGGTTCTTCTTCATTTACTCTTGGTTCTTACTCATATTGTCGAATTTGTCTTCCATTCTTTTCAGCCACCTTCTAGCCATTTCTCTGAATTCTTTCTCTCACAGGTTGCTTGCCTCCATTTCATTTACTTCCTTTTCTGGTGATGCCTGCTTTTCTTTCATATACAGGCTGTTTTTTTGTCTCCCCATGGTCTCTCTTCTCTGGGTGCAAGACTGTGTTCTTACCCCTGTGCTGGGAGAAGGCCGTGCGGGGTGATGGAACTCTCGCCACAGGCTGCCGAGTGGGTCTGAAATCCACATGGTCAGGAAAAGAAAGGCTGAAATGAAGATGAAGAGTCCAAGCAGACAGCTCAGTGCTGCCAGCCCCAAGAATCGGAGCAGGGAGGGCGAGGCTGATCCTGAGGCCGGCCTTCTGCAGGAGGTGGCCGTGAGGCCTGGGCAGGCCTGGGCTTGGGGGCGGCTGCGGAAGAAGAGGTCACCATCTCCCGAGGGACAGACTAGGAGAGAAAGGAAGGCTACGCACCAGGTTTTTGACTTCCTAAACCAGCACTACCCAATAGAAATACATCATGAGCTACAAATGCAAGTCACACATGCCATTTTAAATGTTCTAGAAGCCAGATTTTATTTTTAAATATATTTTATTGATCTTTTACAGAGAGGAAGGGAGAGGGATAGAGAGTTAGAAACATCGATGAGAGAGAAACATCGATCAGCTGCCTCCTGCACACCCCCTACTGGGGATGTGCCCACAACCAAGGTACATGCCCTTGACTGGAATCAAACCTGGGACCCTTCAGTCTGTAGGCCGACACTCTATCCACTGAGCCACACCGGTTAGGGCTCGAAGCCACATTTTAGTGGTAAAAGGAAACAGGTGAAATCCATTGTGGGGATATATTTCATTTTGTTGCCCAGTTTTTCACTATGTTATCCTTTGAACATGTCATCAATATTTTGAGAGTTTGGAAATACTTTACTTTCTCCTTTTTGTACTACATCTTTAAAATATGGTGTGTATTTTACACCAGCAACGCATCCCAATTGAGACTAGACACATTTTGTGTCAGAGAGCAACCAGTGGCAGGGGCCACCGTATTGGACAGTGGAGCTCTACGCTCCCAGCTGCTGTTCCAGGGAACAGGTTGTGATTCCTCTGAGCTGGTGGCTCCCATGCCAGCTGCCTCCCGTTCGCTGCCTAGTGTGCAAGAATGCGGCTTGTGGTTCCTGTCCACCTGGGCCCATGCAGGTTACCAGAGGGAACTGCCTCGGAGCCATCCATCACTCAAGGAGCCCCCATGGGCCATTCAGTGACCCTCGTGGCCTGTCCAGAGCCCGACACCCAGCCGTTACCAACTCCAAAGGAAAGCAAAACCAATAACTTCAGTCTGAAATGGAATTCAAGCATGTGGGATGGAGGAATTTCTAATATGGGGAAGGCAACAGCCCATCGATAGAGAAAGATTGGATTCAGGCTAAAGCAATGAAAGACAAAGAATTGTGTTTTGGGTTTTATTTCTTCTGTCTGAGCAACTCATTTCAGATCCTTAGGATTCCGTTTTTCCACTTGGCTGCACGGGGTGGTTCTGGGGAGTCGTTACTAAAGTAAAAAGTATGGCTCTTGCACGTTGCCAACATCACCCAGTGAACTTGGGGAGTGTGAAGCCATGTGACAGTTCACATACTGTGGGATGGAGATGCCTCCTCTGACGGAGGCTCCTTGTCTATCCCGGCCGAGCCAGAGGGAGGAACTTGCTCAGGAGAAAACATCTGGCAGCGGGCAGGGCTGCAGCGCCCGGTCACCAGGACTGGGTGCCCCTCCGACTCTGAGAGAAATGGAAGTGAGCCCTTCCGGTTCTAATCCCGCTTCCACATTATTACAGGTCCGAACACACAGACGGTGGGTGCCGGCCTCCCGTGGAGCGCTCCGAGACAGAGGCCGTTAGCAGCTGCTCTTCCCTGATGACGAATGGTGGTTGGTTTTTTTCCATCAATATTGTAATAACTGCTTGCACCTGTGGCAATTATGAGCACAGAGATTCTGATGGCAATTCCAGGAGCACACGGCACAGGTGACTCACCGGACGCAGTGGCCGTCAGAGGCAGTGCCGTCTCTGTGGCAAGCGATTCCACCCAGCACCTGGCTGCCTGGCAGCCTCCTGAACCGGGTGTGCCGAGACCGCATGTGGCTACCTTTGGATGCTCTCTTTTTTTCTTAATATATTTTTATTGATTTCAGAGAGGGAGAGAGAGAGAGAAACACCAATGATGAGAGAGAATCATTGATCAGCTAAACGCCCCCTACTGGGGATGGAGCCTGAAACCCGGGCATGTGGCCTGACTAGGAATCGAGCCATGACCTCCTGGTTCATAGATAGATGCTCAGCCACTGAGCCACGCCGTGGGGCTGAGGCTCTCTTCTCCCAGGCAGCCCCTGCATGTGCCCTGGGGACCCCACTCTGGAATCAGCCACTGGCTTCTTCCTGTTGGTAGGATTGGCCATCGGAGCCCTTCTGGGCCTGCGCCGGTGGGAGGAATCTGCCACCACCGTCTCTGATGGAGAGGGGGAGCCCCTCTCCTGTCGCAGAGCGCACCTTCATGGAGGAAAAGTGCTGTTCGTATTTCATGGACACTCCATTTCTCAGTTAAAGTGGTAGTCCACTCATTGAGTTCACTGTTCTGTGTTTCCTCATTTTGTCGTGGATATTACTTTGCAGTGCACCCGTTGCAAATGTTTGGCACAGAAACATGTCTGGGAGAAAAGATGCTGAAGACCTAGGAGCATTAGGAGCTGTCTTTCCAATTGTATCACATTTTAGAGCTGAATGTGGGAACCAAAATAACAAGATGATGGAAGGAATCCAGGATAGATGCAAAAAAGATGGGGGTGGGGTTAGACAGGATCTCCAGCCAGCAGGGCAGACCAGCTGGCACTGTCCAGGACTGAGGCTGGTGAGGGCCCCTGGTCAGGCAGAGATGCTGTGGTCCAGACCCTCCAGGAAGGGCGTGGGTGACAGGTCAGGGGATTGTTCACTACCCACGCCCTCTCCCCTTCGTAAAAGAGCAGCCGAGGGCTCTAAAGGCCGAACATCTAGGTCAGCCAGGCTGTGGGGCTGCAGTGCAGTGCTGGGACTGTTCTAGAAGCCTGAAGAGTGAACCATGCGGTACCATGGGGGCTAAAGGGCTCAGGCATCCGTCATCCTGCATGGAGCCACCCCGGGATCCATTAGTCAGGTCAACTGCAAGGGCGTGCGTGCTTCACGTTGAGAATACCGAAGGGTGGGGGGCTCACAAGTGAATCTGGGCTGGAAACAAAGAATTCCTCGGTCACATTTCTTCTAAGAAATTGACGGAAGAATTGAGACACTCCTACCCTGCTGAGCAGATACCTCAGAGACACAAGCATCACATCCTTGACAAATAGAACTGCTCTGTGGTGCTCTCAGCTGGCATGTAATGGGAGTGGGGTGGGGGCTTCATTGGATAATCAGAGACCAACGCATAAAGATTGAGATTGTCATTCGCTCTTCATGCCAGCCAAGCTTGGTACCACATCACTATTTGTCAGAAGGGAAGGAAAAATCAGAGGTACCTATGTCTGAATGGCTGGCGGGAGAACGGTAGGCATTTAGGAACTGCCTTTTATATTACACATACCTTCTTTTACAGTGTGTACAAATCGCAGACCACTACCTGCTAGCCTCTAGAAGTGGAAATCAATTTGCTTCTCATCCAACCCAGTCCCACAGACGTCTAGTGAGTTGTTGGCCGTGGCTGTGAGCATGGGAAAGAATGCATAGGAAAGGGAAATTGTTTGTTTTTGTCGAAGTCTAGACTGTGCTGTTATCGATCGCAAGGTGCTTCTAGTAAGTAATCCACCTGACTCCTGCTCCTCGCTTACAGTTTATTTCACGGCACCTGCAGGCCTGGATGGAAGTCCCGACGCTCAGTAAGGGCAGACCGTCACCCCTGCAATCTGGGTCAGGGTTAGGGAACGCTCATTCTTGGCCTTTTTCCGACCTGGCACCAGGCTCCTCGGGGCGGGGCCTTCGCGGGCCGCTGCGGGTGAGCTCTTGTCGGTAAAGGAACACGTCCTAGTGCTGCATCCGAAGTCGGGGTGCTTGAATCACTTCATCTTAGTCACTGGGAGTGGAACGGTGTTGCATCAGGGTGTTGATCTAATGGGGGGCTGGATCGAGGTCAACAAGCACTCACTGAGTACTTACCTCCAGTGTACCTTCAGTCCACCTGCAGAATACAGGAAATGTGTTCCCGGACAACGTAGGCAAGTCATTCAGTTTATGCATATTTAGTCACATGCCTTTGAAGAGCACAAAGCAAAGTGGAGTCTAAAAGTTGGGGAACACAAGCCCTGAACGGAGTCCTACACCCCAAAGCAGTTGGGAACCTCATCGGTCATCTCTCCAGCCCCCATTATATAGACCTGAGGAACCCAGAGAAGTTTACGTCCCGTGGCGGTGGCAGAGCGTGGCCGATGTAACGGGGTCTCCCGTGCCCAGGAAAACGTTCTTGTCCCCTGGCTTTCTCCTGGCACAATATCTGGACAATGCTTCGCAGAGGAAAGAATGCAGTGCCCAGCAGCGTGAAGGCACATCTCCTAGAGACGAATGTTAGGCTGAGGTCATCTGGGCTGTGATCTGAGTTTGTGACGCGGCCTCGTCCAGCCCTGTGGCTGCCAGAGGCCCCAAAGGAGAATTAAACTTCCAAGAGTGACCAGTGGCCCGCGGTGAGTCACATAGCCTCCTTCCTAAAGAGTTTCAGGGATGAAAAAGTCTGAGAAACATGTTGCTCGCAGCCAGTCTTCAGGAGAGGTAGAGAGGACATGTTTTTAAAATCGTTGATGAAACCTATGAATTTATAATTAGCTTTTGGAGCAGCAGAGGTATTTCCATTGACGTCTAACTTTATGAACTGTAGGAAGCCAAAACTATCCCAACCCCTTTTGCAAATGTCTGCCTTTCTCCACATTCTTTTAAAAGTCATCTTTTTGTTGTTGCTGTTCATTGCAAAATAATATAGGTTGTAGACATCTTGAAAAGCATAAGAAAAAATTTGTTTAATTCTTTATTTTTAATGAATTTATTTATTTAATTAATCCTACCAATCAGAGATCTCCATGGTTAACATTTTGAGGTATCCTTCCAATATTTTTTCTCTGCATAATATATTTTCACAAAAATATGGATTCACATTGCACATTATTTTGAGAATAGGTTTTAATATACCATGAACCATTCTACTCCACCGTTAATAGGTGTATGACCATATATCATAACTTGTTTAATCACTTCCTTCTTGTTGACATTTACTATAAGTTGTTCTCCATCCTTTATAATAAAAGGCCAGAGGCCATAGCATCACAACTGGAATGACCGCTCGACCAGTCACCATGAGGTGCGTTGACCGCCTCTCGGTCCCTCCCCTGTGGCCCACAGGCTCCAATCGCAGCAAGGGGCTAGGTCCCTGCCGCCATGGTGGCAGCCACCTCAGCCCTCACAGCCCTGGCTTCGTCCGGAAGGATGGAAGGACATCCGGTCTAATTAGCATATTACACTTTTATTATTATAGATATATGTACGCACACACACACGTATATATAAACTTTTGGAACTTGCATATAGATAGGTAGGTAGATAGATATTGATTGGTTGATATAATCACTGAAGATTCTTATTCATTTTAACCAATCTGGGTTCACTAAAGAGATAAGAATATGTGATCATAACAGGTGAGCATGTTTTCCCTTTAAAATAGAGTGTAGGTATAGATACTACGTACTAGTTCTGTGCTGGCATCCTTAATTTTCCTTTCCCTGTTAAAGATAAAGTCACATCTCATTACTGTACAGAATGAGATGTAAGCCAGTTCTTGCATTCAGGTCTTGGCGGATGCCCTCGTACTAATGCCACTCAGATTTCAAGAAAAAACTATCAGGTTTTCCTGGCAATAATAATGAAACACAGCCCTGCCCTGGCATGGTTTCTGGTGCCCAGTTCTTACCTTCGTTCTCGTCTACTTGTCTTACAATATTGCAAACACTGACCTCCCAAATCGATCTCTATCCTCATATAATATGTGGTGGTTTTTGATAACGCGGAAGCTGTGCCCGTGGAGTGGAAACACACAAATATTTCTAGCTTTGGCCTCCATAGAAGAATCGATTTTCACTTACACAGCACAGCAGTTTTGTGTGTGTGCTCAGAGCACTCTAACAAAATTGGAGGCAAATGAAAACTTTGCAAGGACATAGCCACCTTTCTTTCTTTCACACTGGAGGGAAAGGCGTGGGCACCCGTGTGGAAAATATAATCTGGCAAAATATAAGAGGGTCATTAATTTTCATTTAGCTATGAGCATATTTTGGGTTAACTCGGTTAAAATTAAAAAGGTCATAACTGCTAAGCACTTTCTTTTTCTTGCCTTCAGTTGCATTAATTAGTGAATATATATAACAGACACCCCCTCACCCCCCGAAAAAGAGCTTGTGGTAGCTGTGACCAGCATGGCATCTGTCCAGCCCCGAGACCAGGTTGGGTTCTGGCCTTCAGCTCACTTTATAGCAAAGGTTTAATCTTTCGAACATGTCCTTTGGAACCACAAGGTCACTGGTTTGTCTCCAGGTGTGCTAACGAACACCCCCTCCTTCAGGTCATTGCCGCACAGAACTAGGCGCACTTAGTGGTCCTTCTAGCGGATGCGTTTGTCATCCCTGCTTCTTAAAACGCCTCCTTGACAAGTCGGTGTTTAAACCTCTTCTGATCAAATGAACACAAATATTGTTGGTTGGGTTCTGGTTCTTTTTTGAACCTGTATCTGCTTTCTAGTTTTTCTACCCATGTTTGCAGGAGCTGAACGGACGTAGTAGATCTCACCACCGACATAAGGCTGGGAGGCACCAGGCCATAATTAATTCAGGCCCCAGTGGTGCCCAGCGGGCACCGGCAGAGATCTGACCTTCACTTTCATGTGTTCAAAGCCAGTGATTTCACCCTGGTGCTCAGGGAAGTACCACATCCTTGGCTGAGATCCTTTCTCTTCCAGGGTAGATGCTTTGAGAGCTCAGGGCCTGTCCAGATGTCTGCTGCATTTAGCACCATCCCTTAGGGCAGCCACGGGGGTGCCAGGCTGGTGGGGCACATGCCCAGAGGGTGTCCTGCTGGGCAAGGCCGCCGAGAGCCCTTGGGATGGCGCCACAGCAGTTAATCATTCTAAGCAGAAGGGTTGTCCTCGCGGAGGTAAAGTAGGAAGTCTGCTCCTCACTTCTCCACTTCCGTGCCCGCCAGACTGCCGTCTCCCCCTCAGGTTCAACTCTCCTCCTCTCCTCGTCTAGCCTGCTTGTGGAACTTTAATTTTCCATGAATAGTAACCACTCAAAATGTTCCCCTTGCCAGTGGGGTTGGTATTTTCCAAACATCAAAGCCTTGGTCTACAGGGCTAGGGGCAGGTTTCGGGGCTCTGAGAGAGGGGGGGGAGATAGAAACATCAGTGATGAGAGCAAACCGGTGATCGGTGGCCTCCTGCACTCCCCACACTGGGGATCGAGCTAAAATGCAGGCATGTGCCCTGACCGAGAAGCGAACCATGACCTCCTGGTTCCTGGGTCCACACTCAACCACTGAGCCACACCAGCCGAGCTCTGAGAGCCTCTTAAAGACGATTGGGGTGAAGGGGAGGGGCCTGAAATTATCCCATGTGGGTTGTGGATTCTGTCCGTGAGTGAGGGCGGCCCTGCTGGGGTGGCTGCGGGTCGCTCTGCAGATACCACCACCAGCTGTTCTGAGTCACCGGGGTCTCCACGGGAAACCGCCTGGGTGGCTGGGAGTGATGTGTGAAGCGGCTTCCTGTGAGCGGGACACGTGAGTGTGTTTGGGTACATAGCCAAGGACAATGTGTGGGTGGGGAGCACCCACAGACCCTCAGACTTGCACATGCACGAGCCCCAGGGTCTTGGCGAATGCAGATTCTGCGGCGCTACCTCGGGGGCGTCCGGACCTGCTTCTCTGCCAAGCGCCGGTGTGCGGATGCCGCCTGGACCACCCTGGGAGTGGCAGGCCCTGCCGCCGTGGTCCTCGGCATTGGCTGCGGGGTCCCATCTCCGGGGAGCCTTTCCAACCCCTGAGGCCAGACTGTCCTCCAGCGATGAAGCCAGCCTCTGAGGGCCGGCCGAATACGGGCAGTTTGGGGAGCTCTCCACTCTCTGCCCAGGCCGAGGGTGTGGGGGGGCCGAGCGGACGATGGGACTCCTTCCTGCCTCTTTGGAAATTTACCAGGTGCATGTTGCAGGGTCGCTGTCTGCGTGTCCTTCGAGGGTGTGTGGACGGAAGTGCACGGCGGCCTCTCTGCAGCCCCAGGCCTGCTCTGCCTGCGTTCTCCCCGTCCGATCGGGACGAAGCCCGCACGGGTGTCCTCGCGGTTCGCCGTCACCTGTGGCCTGTTCCGACCGCACAGCTCGCTGCCCCGTTCTCCCAGGCAGCCTGCGAGGGCTGTGACGGCCTACACGGGGACAAGCCTGGTGTTTTCCCTTCCCGGAGAGCACGGCTCTCCATCCTGCGACATCGGAACCACCCCGGAGTCTCTGATCTCGTGGGTCTGGGGAAGGGTCCGTGCATTCGGGGGGTTTGAAAAGCTCCCTGTGCCGCTAACAGGAACTCAGGGACCAGAACCAGGCTGGAAGATAACATGACACTCAAAAATTAGCTGTATTTCTATTTTCCTCAACATTTAAAAAATGATTCTAAAAAAATAAGGTCAGACGATACACAAAACGTAGACGTTATTTTTTAAATATGCACTTAATGATTACATATATATACATATACTTATTTATTTACTTATTCCTCACAGCCAATACCTGGTGTTTTTGAGGAGGCCAGTGGGCAAAACGAAGAGAGATTTGAGCTCAATTTGGAGTGCACCAGAGAAAGTGTTCCTGACGTACTATCATTAGGGGCAAAAATAGAATATTGGGGACTGGCTATGGTTATGAAAATACTAATCATGCTGTTAACTCTGATTGCCTTGTGCTGGTTAACGAAAGGACATCCTAACTAACCTGGCTGGGATTTGTACGCCCCCCTTCCCCCCCACCCCAGTGCGGTCCATTCTCGTTCAATGACTGCCTATTATCATGGAAAGATGAACAACCTGGTTGCCCAGACAATGGCGTCCCACCCCAGCCTGCATTGCCTACTTCCCCAAGTAATCTTTGCCCTACCCTAGATAGGCAGCTGGCTTATGGGGGGCTGCAGAGCAAATTTTTGTGGGTGACCTGCTGCTCTCCCATACTGCCAGCATATGATTCAACCCTGTCTCTGCTGAAATGGCTCAAGTACTGACAGGTGGCCCGGACCCCTGGGTTGTCCAGTTTCACTGTTGCCCACAGTATTAATTAGGGCAATGCTAGCTGCTGTAACAGGTGAAACCAAACCTTTGGATAGTTCACACCAGGCCACAATGTAACAACGTAGCCCCGTGAAGCATTCTCCGAGGTGGTCTTCCTGGGCATGGTACGTCCTTCAGGGCCCAGGTTTGTGGCTCCACTGTGTCCGGAGAGGAACCGAGAAGGGAGACAAGAGTGAGCAGGACTCTGGGCAGGTTCCCACCCTCTGAGCAGCGCCTGCGTGCTGGCACCCCATTGGCCAGAGCTCAGTCACGTGGCCACTGCCACTGGCCTGGACTAGTAAACACAGTCCCAAGCCCTGGCAAAGAGCTGGAAGGCTAGGGGACAGCCAGCCCTCTGGCCCTCAGCGCATTTGTGTGGCCACTGTCAGAGACTCCCAGAAAGGCGCGGGTACCCCAAGGCCGGGAGTGCAGACTCCAGGCCCCCGAGGTGCGAGGGCCTGCAGAGGTTGCACTCTGTTAAGGGTGTGTGCTCTTTTTCTTCCTTTCTCCACAGATATCGCCAACGGCAGCAGTTCAGGGGGGTACCGCTCGCCTCCCAGAACCAAAGAAGTCATCATCAATGGCCAGGCTGTGAAACTCAAATATTGTTTCACCTGCAAGATTTTCCGGCCCCCTCGTGCCTCTCATTGTAGCCTTTGTGATAACTGCGTAGGTGAGTAGAAGCGAAAACCGCCCCTGTTCCCAGCTCAGATGCTTGTGCCAGAACGCCTGTGGCTGGTGGAGTGGCCGGTTGCCCCTGCAAAAAAGAGGGTGTGCGTCCCTGTCACCCTGTGAAACCCAGCACTCAGCAGTCGTTGCTGTTGCCACGTCTTTGCCTGCTGCCGCTGATCCCGTTCACCGAGCCGCGTTACCAAACGCTGTGTTTTTCTCTTCTACACCCTGCCACACCCCTGTCCCAGCGCAGCGCCCCAGGCCTTCCCCCTGAGCACACATACCGGGGGGTTCCTTGTTCCCTGGAGCTGCCACATCAGCAGGCACTGGACATAAGACCCCTTCACCCCGAGGCCCCCCCGCGCGGGAATTGCCGGCTGTGCTTGGTCGGTGCTCCCACGCACTCCAGGGGCAGCTGGTGTGGGGAGTTGGAGGCATTTGAAGCGAAGGAGAGAAAAAGGGACAGAGGCCGGGAGACTTCCGGGCCTACAGTTAGGGTTGTCACTTTTCCCAGAGACCACCGAGACCTCCTGTCTGGCTACTGGCGTTCCCCAGGACGGACTAGGGAACGGACGGAGGGAGCCCAGTGGTCCTCGGCCGCAGGACTTGGCCCTGCTGTTAGGCCACGGCCGGCCCAGCCCAGGGTCTCTGCAGTGAACCTGGCTCCCAGCCCCTTGTCAAGCGCTTCCTGTCACTTCAGCCTGAGCGCTGCTGCCCACACGCACAGAACACGTCCTTTCCTGGCCTGAGCCTCTGAGAGACGAGGTTGGCAAGGAGATGGCAGCGAGCCAAGGCGCAGGAAGGGCAGTGAGAAACGGACGAAGGCTTTGCACACCAGGGAAGGCCCTCGCTTCTCAGCCCCGTACCTGCCTCTAAGAGATCTAGCCAAGGACATTCCTGAGCAAGGAGGCCCCGAAACCCCGTGACCTCAGGCGGAAAGGATCGAGCGCCTGGGAACAAACCTCAGTAGCACAGGATCGATTGCCAACGTTAGTTTTGAGTCTGTCAGAATAGGTAGTCTTCCTTCTCCTTGGGGAAAGTAGGATGGTATCATGTACTCCCTGCTGTGCAAAGCCATTTTCCTCTTATTTATCTGAAATGTATTTCATTCTAACTCGACTCCTCTACGGTTGGTTAGAAAGGCCAGGATTCCCCTCTCAGGCCTGGTCTCGGTTGTACTGGCCTCCGTAAGCCACCTGTAGCCTTGCTCCAGCGGACGGCGGGGGGTTCTGTCCAGTCTTGCTCCGCTGGCAAGTAGCCTGTGGGTAGGAGCCTGGAATCTGGCACCACATGGCCCGGAGGCAGATACAACCTTTGTGACAAACTACTTCAGCTCTCTGTGCCTTGGTGTTCTCATCTCTAAATGGGGTCCATAGCAGTCCCTTCCTCATGGGATGGCTGAGAGAATACACGTTTAGCACCCGTAAAGCGCTTGGTGTATCGCAAACGCTCTGGAATTGTTAGCACTGTCGCGTGGCTAATGCTGCTCCCTTGATACTTTCGATTGGCTTTCCCTGGACAGTTGCTTCATCTCCTACAGCCATCTGCGGCGGGAGGACCAAAACCCCCTGGTCCTCCACGTGAGGGCGCATCAGGGCGTCTCCCGGGACGCAGCCTGGCGATGGCCTTTGTTTGGTTTCTCATACCCTTCCTGGCGACTCCAGCTCATGCCCATTTTGAGGACATTTTTAAGCCCACACATCACAGTGGCTTAAGTATCTTCAGGGGAACAGTCTGTAGGGATTTTCAGGACCCTATGGGGGGCTGTAATTCTGCTCTTACGTATATTATGTGATGGGATGTATGCACGTTACACCTTTTCCCATAAAATCTTCCGATTTTCACACTTCCCCTGGAGTCTAAGGACTTTGTCCAGTTGCTGCTTATGGTAGGGAGTTAACTTTGAACCAGAGGGGTTCCTGGGCACCTCCTTCTCTTCATCGTTTGTGGGATGTTTGCTAGACAGCTGACAGTTTCTGCTCATTCATTTGTACCGGTTGGTCTCAATCCTCCCTGCTTCCTATTTCTAGGCTCGATTCCTAATCATGACACAACTTTCTTCCCCGTCTCAGAGTGTTTTAAAAATCCCTTTGGGTTATTATAAAACACTTTCTAAAAGGTCACATAGTTCTCTCATTTGTTTCCTCCATCGCCCATAGGTTTACGTGTTCCTTAAAGAACCCTAATGAATTAGAGGTAAATCCCCTTACAAATGGAGGTGTCAGCCCCAGTGAACGGTGCCCTTCTCCTCTGGTGTAAGTGTTGCAGACAGGATCCTCTCTCGTAGAAACCACCAGCTGAGACCGTCAGAGTCCCTAGTCTGGAATAGCCAGGAGCCCTCCTGCAACCGACCCGATAAATCCCAGTCATGTGGCAGTCAGCTCTCCACGGCCAAGCAGGCTGGGCGCCTGTAGCTGGGAGAACAGTGAAGGGAAAGGAGAGGAAGGGGACGTTTTGGGGGTGGCTTCAAGAGGAGGAACATTTGTCCAGCCAGCATAGCTCAGTGGTTGAGCGTTGACCTGTGAACCAGGAGGTCACGGCTCGATTCCCAGGTGAGGCACATGCCTGGGTTGTGGACTCTATCCCCACCCAGCTCATCAGTGATTCTCTCTCATCACTGATGCTTCTCTCTCTCTCTCTCCCTCTCCCTTCCTCTCTGAAGTTAATAAAAATAAATATATCTAATGACTAAATAAAAAGAGGAGGAACGCTGGACCAACAGCTGCCTCTAAGCGTCATGTGATGGTCCTAGGGCTGAGGCTTGGCAAACACCCGCGCGGGGCCCGCACCGTGGGGGAAGGTGAAATAAGTAGCACACAGCCGATGGTCAAATACAGCCGCTCATAGCACTCCTGGAAAACCACACGGTGCTTCCGACCCATACAGCCCCAGTTTCCCGTTCACTGAGCTACGTTCTGGCCCCTGCGGGGACCCGTTAGCATACCAGCGAGGGAATAGCCTTCGGGGGGATAGCGTGGAAAAGCAGGTGTCCCCGGCTGGGAGGTGTAATGGCAGAGTGGGCCACTGTGTTACTTTTAGATGGGAAGTTGTTATTGAAGGAATGCTACTCCTTGCAGCCAGGGAGAAACACACAGCTGCCCTGGCTTCCCTTCCCTGAGCAACGACGGGCTTTGGCTTGATCCTTTCTGGGCTCACAGGTAACCGTAGCTTTGCGCTGGGAGCCGAGAGAGGGACATGCCGTTTCCCAGACGGTTCGGGAGAGCGTTTTACTTCGCTGAGTCCGTTTGAAATGAAAGCAGGGTGGCGAGGCGTGTGTACCTGCGGCGAGGACGGAGGAAAAGCTTTCCTGGCGAGTGAACTCCGGTGCAAGTACAGAACCTGTTGGCAGAGCCCAGTGACGGGGACGCGGCTCTAAGACAGACGCAGGCCTGAGTCCTGGCGCTGGCGTTGAGTAACCTGGCACCCAGGCAGGTGATCTGACCACCCCCGCGGTTCCCACCTCTGCAGACGGGGCTTACCCTGTGCTGCCTCCGAGGTGCCCTTAAGGGTTAGGGGAGACAGTGCCCAGCAAGCACCCAGGACAGCCCGGCACCCACACCGGGCTCAGGACTGCTTTGTCATGAATGCTGCTGCCACGGGTAACAGGACAGATGGTGCCGCACCTCCCAAATGCTGCAGGCGCGAGGCTTGTCCCCACGGTGGTCAGCATCCCGTTTCTGCAGCCTGGCGGGATTAGGTGCTGTGTCCCACTGAAGTGGATCGCCTCTCTCTCTCCCTCACTTCGTCACCTGTTTCCGTCTCTTTCTCTCATTCTTTCTCTAGGTCTCTCTGTTGTCATCACGTTGCTCTGCGCACTTGAAACAGAGTGTTTGGGTTGTTGTCCATCCCGCACAACCAGCAGCTAGGCGGTGGAGCCAGCTCTGCCCTCGCAGCCCCTAGGCTCCCTCAATGGTGCAAGCAGAGTCCCCGGGGCCTGGGAAGCACGCATGCACCGTGAGGTCCTGAAATCCCACATGAGTCCCCGCCCCTGCCCTGACCAGGCGGGCTCTGGGCCAGGGCCCAGCTAACTTTGGCCAGGCAGAGGCAGCTCGGCCTGGAACTGAGAGATGGCCTCCGGGCTCAGCAGCCGCCTGGCCCCAGACCCGCCCTGCCTGGGAGGGGCCCTCTCTGCACTGCAGGCCACGTCTGGGGGAGCTGGGAGGACAGAGAGATGGTGCGAAGCCTGAGGCTGTGGCAGCCCCTGGGGAGCTCAGCCGTGCAGACTCTTGGAGAGGGGGATGCTGGTCCCATTCTCTCCCGTCCCCCTCTGTCGTTTGTGGTGTGGGTTGCACGGAGAGCCTCCAGGTGCCCTCTGCAGGGACTTGATGTCCTTGGCTCTTGATTTTGGAAGAGCTTCCCCATCGTCTTTAAGATCCTTACGTCCTCTCTCTCATTCCCGCCTTCGTTGCTGCACTTTCTCTCCTGAACTCCTCGCTCCGCGCTCTCCCTCTGCCCCTCGGCACCCACCCTGTCCAGCTGCTTCCTGCGACATGTGGGCCCCGGAGCTGGGCCTGCAGACATCCTGTGTGTACGCTCCGCCAGGCCCCCGCTGCCCAGGGAGCCCCTTTCTGCATCGCAGCTGTACCTGCACGAAGGTGTGTATCCCTGGGCTACCATGGCAGCTGCCTCCGTTCTGCGTGTGGGGCAGCACCTGGGGTTTCCTCTCAGCTCTTTGGGTGGTGAGAGGGCCCTTCACTTCCCATCGGAAAGCCCGTCACTCAAAGGGAATGGAGTGACCTGGCACATTATCCTACCAGAAGCCGAAACGACCGGGGCTGTGCTGTGCACCCTGGTCTCCAGGATCCTGGGTTTCCACTCACGTTTACGCGCACCTGTGTGTCAGGCACTGTGCTCACAGCTGGTGCACCACAATAAAAGGCAGTCCCCACGATCATTATTAAAAGGAGAACCGAAGGGAGAAAGCATTCTGGGTACCATGTTATATGGGTCAAAGAGCGTACTTAAAGGCTACAGTGAACAATATAGTCATCAAGATACGTGTACCAGACAACACGGCGTCCAGATGTAGCAAGTACAGTTTGTTAGGAAATGCAAGGGTAACTTGGTATAAACAGAATGCTGGTGAGAAACAGTAGCATAGCTCCGGTTTTGGTGGCTCAGATAAGCACACTTAAAGGAATAAAATGATACCATTCATAAGTAGATGCTGGACTTTGTTTCTGCAGAGTATACGTGCCTTTTTAAACTGTTTGTAGAACATTTACAAAAAGTGATCATGAAGCCACACAAAAATGTCTGACTTTCTAAAAAGCAAGTGTTGCACAGACTGTGTAGCTGATGACACAACAATGAAACTAGAAATCAACCACAAAGATATAATACACAAACCTAACAGATTGTAGTCGTTTTTAAAACTTTACATCCTAACTCCTGGGCGACAGAAACTTCAAAATTGCAAGTACGGAATAGTTAGGGAGTGACAATAAGAACCATGCAAAAGAAAACTCTATGCCGGTCAGAATTCTAAATCTTAAACACACAAAACAGTTAACCTAAGCAGAAAAGCAATTGTTTGGGAAACTTTCAGGTAGCTCATAAAAATGAAGGAAAAGGCTGGAGACTCGGGCTCGGAAGGCAGGAAGAGGGAAGGCTGGGTGGCTGCCCCAAGCTGGACACATTGGCGACAGGACAGCACAGGAGGTGCCAGGGCCACAAGCAAGATGTTTGTGCCCACCCCTGGGCTCTCACTCTGCTGTTGACGCCCGCTTCGAACTGTGACTCTCTGTGAGGCCCATGGGTGCTGGCTTCGGAAAGCTGGCCGGAGCATATGGGCCTGTTCCGTTCTACAACCAGGCCCTGCCCCACTCTCAGCTTCTATAATGGGGTGGGAGAGTGGGGCCTTGCCTGGCACCTATTTTGGGGTTTTCCCCAAACAGGAAGTTTGCTTGGATGGCGGATGGCCCATGAAATTAAAAGTCAACTACAAAAAAAAACGAACTTAGAAGCAAATAAACAAACATAGCACCCATCTCAAGAAGATAGAAAAAGAATGGCAAAGTAAACCAGAAACAAACAAACAAAAAACAAGAAGAAAACAGAAAAAAAGAAGCAAACACAACTAATTCTGTAGAAAACAAACAACAAAAAGGTAAAGTTCTGGTGAAACTGAAAGAGAAAAGAACAAAGTGAAAGTAGCAGATTCAAATGAGATAAATGTAGTTGTTTTTTACTTACTGGGAAATACACTGTTTTGTAGACCAATTGATATGAAAATTTCAATGAAACATTGTTTTATGGGAAATTAACCAGAGAACGACAGGAAAACTTAAATAGGTGACTAACAGTGAAAAGCTGAGCTAATTGAAGAATTCGCCAGAGAGACATGGCTCCCTGTGTTCTGAGGAGTGTTTTGAGCTGAGAGCAGCTGGACAGCCTTTCAGCTCATTTCAGCAAGAGAGCAAACCCCAAAACCGGACAGAAATAAGATGCAAAAAAGGAAAAAAGATTCTCATTTATGAATGCACATTAGAGCCACGTGATGGCATAGCCAGTTTCATCTAGAAAGGATTCGTCATCCTGACAGAGAAAGGTGTATTCCAGGAATGCGATGGTTTTTTAATGTTCCTGAACCTATTAATTTATCAATAGGTCAGAGGCCGGAAGTGTGTGATTGTGATCACGGATACTGCAGGCTGGCACTTGTTTCTGACTCTAAAATTCGCAACACCGAGGCTGGAGGCGTGGCCGGCAGAATCTGGGCTGTGTGACCTTGGTCCTGGGACATTGCTCCCGGGGTTCTGTCACCTCACCTGGCGAAGAGACTCTGCAGGCGCCATTCACGTTACTAATGAACGGACCTTAAACCAGGGAGAGGACATGGGCTCTCCATGGGCCCACTGTGATCACAAGTGCCCTGTAGAGCAAAGATGGAGAGAGTGCAAGCAGGAGGAGGAGGAGCTCACCGTGCTGGCTTGAAGATGGAGGTGGGGCGAGGGGGCATGGGAAGAGGGAGAGGAAGAGAATCCCAACCGCACCAGCTTGGGAGGGCCGGAGGCCTGCGCCTCGCCCTTGTGATCTTAGCCTGGAGAGACCCTGAACTGGGCTCCTGACCACTAACATTTCCAAGCAGAAGATTGGTGTTGTTTAAAGCCACTACATTCGTGGTAATTTGCACTTTAGCAATAGAAAACCAATGAAGAATATTCCTTTAACGTGATTTTTTCAAAGCTAACTTTTTTTAAAAAAATAGTAAAATAATGAATTATTTACATTAAAATTAGGAACAAATTAGGATGTCCACTATCACTACTAATAAGTAACATTTCTAGCTTTTCTAATTAACATAGTAGGATGCGAAAACTGTGAACATAAAACCATCAAAAATGAGCAGACAATATTATCACTGTTTTTATAGATGATGAGAAAACCAACAATAACAGTACCAACAAACATGAGAGCTAGTTTTTTAAGTTTGGCAGATTTTTTAGACGCCAAATAAATACATTAAAATAGGTACTATGTATCAGGAGCCATAGTAGAAATCAAGACACGATGTCTCCACAAACTTATTTATAAACTAGAGGCCCGGTGCATGCAATTCGTGCACGGGGGGCAGGGGGGTGGTCCCTCAGCCCAGCCTGCACCCTCTCCAATCTGGGACCCCTCAAGGGATGTCCGATGGCCAGTTAGGGCCGATCCCGGTAGGATTGGGCCTGAACGGGCAGTCAGAAACCCCTCTCACAATCCAGGACTGCTGGCTCCCAACTGCTCGCCTGCCTGCCTTCCTGATTGCCCCTAACTGCTTCTGCCTGCCAGCCTGATCACCCCCTAACCACTCCCCTGCCAGCCTGATCAATGCCTAACTGCTCCCCTGCCAGCCTGATTGCCCCTTACTGCCCTCCCCTGCAGGCCTGGTCACCCCTAACTGCCCTCCTCTGCAGGCCTGATCACCCCTAACAGCCCTCCTCTGCAGGCCTGGTCACCCCTAATTGCCTTCCTCTGCAGGCCTGGTCACCCCTAACTGCCCTCCCCTGCTGAGCTGATCACCCAAAACTGCCCTCCCCTGCTGGCTATCTTGTGGCAGCCATCTTGTGTCCACATGGGGGCAGCCATCTTGTGTGTTGGAGTGATGATCAATCTGCATATTACTCTTTTAATAGATAGGATAGAGGCCTGGTGCACAGGTGGGGGCCGCTGGTTTGCCCTGAAGGGTGTCCTGGATCAGGATGGGGGTTCCCTTGGGATGTGGGACGGCCTGGGCGAGGGGCCTGTGGTGGTTTGCAGGCAAGCCACACCCCCCGGCGACCCAAGCCGAGGCCCTGGTATCTGGGATTTACTTATCTTCTATAATTGAAACTTTGTAGCCTGGAGCGGAAGCCTGGGCTGGCCAGTGTGTCCAGGAAGCTTGGCTTCTTCCATAGCCAGGGAAACACAAGCCTCCTGCTTGCTCTGTGGCCAAAGCCATCTTGGTTGGGTTAATTTGCATACTCGCTCCTGATTGGCTGGTGGGCGTGGCTTGTGGGTATAGTTGAGGTGCGGTCAATTTGCATGTTACTCTTTTATTTGATAGGATTCCGTGCAATTTGAGGCAGGGAACAAGATAAAATAATAGTAACGTTCAACTCAAAGACTAAGCTAGCCATAATAACCAACAGCATTTTGGATAAAGAGAAATGCGGTATTAGACATTATGAAGTCCAAAGTGTGTTCCTAACCCACAGATCAGCTAGAGTGACTCGTGCATGGATGTGTGGGAGTGATTTCTGCGCTGTCCACTTCCGTTCTTTAAGTCTCCAAAGTGATCATTAAATGCACAGTTCTTGTCCGAGAGGACCTTGTGGCCCCTTGGGAAGGCTCTGGGGGAGGAATGCACAGCGGGGTGCGCTCAGGGCTCTGGGGTTACGTCTTTGAGAGCCCAGAGTTCTCGGCGCCGGTCACCACGCCTCGTGTCACAGCATCGGTAGGGGTTACTGGGTTGAAGAGTGAGAGGCCCAGCAGGTAGACAGACAGACAGGATAGTAGGACAGAGGCTCAGAGACTAGCCGGGAAGAGCAGCGCGTTTGAAAGCAGTGCAAAGGCAAATCACCTGAGATTGCTGCTTGTGGAGGCTGCCCCTGGGATTTCTGCAGCGGCACGTGGGCGGGCCCTCTGCTCCTGAGGGCGCCCAGAGCCTTCGAGTGAGCCTCTCAGTTTTCCTTGGCGTTAGCCTGTCAGTCTTCCTTCGCGTCTCTTTGGTTGAAGCAGCAGAGCCTGTGAATGCTTTTGGATTCAAGCTACCTGTCATGTTTCCTCCCTCCCCCATTCCGCGTCCTCTCCGGAAGGTTCCTGCGCACCTCCGCCTGGCCCGTAGCTGTGTCCCCACCTCTGAGCTGAAATGAGCACCTACAGTCACGAGATCTGTCCGCTGAAGACAACGTGGAGGTTTTTCTTTTCACGGATCATCTGTGTGGTGCCCGGGGGTTTCACGAGACTTGCGCAGTGACAGAGAAGTCAAGCAATGTTGCCTTCACTGTGAGGCAACCCGCCCTTTGCAAGACTTAGAGCCAGGCTCACGCATGGCTGTGCAGGAGGCTGCCGTTTTCCTGAGAGGCTTTAGTCCTCCATCCGACGAGCTCCGAGCCAGCTTACCGCCCTCTAAGCCTGCAGCTAAGGACTTGGGCATGGATGTTGGCACTGACTTCCTCCTGGTTTCCTTATGCGCAGCTCAGCTGTTTTTCAGAACGAGATGGGTTTTCATTCCAGCTCATGATCAGTGACTCAGTGTGACTGGCTCCGGGGACAGGCGACACATCCCAGGTCACCTTTCTGACTCACTCGGCTGTGAGTTGACATTCTTTCCTGGAAGCCCTTCCCTTCCTCTTGTGTCAAATTAACGGCGTTCCCGGTTGTCAGGGCGCTGTTTTCTCTGTCTCTTCCTGCCAGTTCTCATTTCCTGCCTCTCGCAGCAGCTCCCTCTCGGTCCCCGGCTGCCCCAGATCCTCTCTCGGTCCTGCTCTGTCCCCCTCAAATCTCCACGCCGTAGCTGGAGTCACGCTTTTGCTTCAGCCAGATAATCCCCCCTCCAACCCCCTCCATCCGGCAGGCTCCTTCTCAACCAAGAATTACTCCCTTGAACATTAAAATTGCAAGAGAGCCGAGAGATGCTTCAGAGGCAATAACCAAAATACGATGAAATCCCACCAAGTCTTTAATCGCTCAGAACAATCTCCTTCGTGACATGTTTGTTATGGTCTAAGTACATGTAAGTAGGTCCCAGTTCCTTAGATGGAATGCCCGTGTCCAGGAGTTCACATGTCAGCAAACCGCCAGGCGATTCTTAGCAAGTGTGAGAGCCTGGAAGGGACTCTCTGCCCCGTCCGGGTTCCGCCATCAAGCCCAGGCCCTCGGGATGCGCTGGGGATGGCCACCTGTCACAGAGCAGCGGCTTCTGTGTGTATCCCACGAGAAGTGCTCGCCTCACTGCTGCCTGCAATTGTCAGACTGCAACTCTGCTTCAAAAATACTCCCCTTCCATACCCAGAGAAGCCACAGGCAATTTTGTCACGGAAGTCTCTCTGCGTCTCTTCTGTCACCTGTTTGCCCTGCTCTGTCTCCCCCGACTGAGGCTCTGGGGAGTGCGTGTGCTCATCTCTGAGTCTCGCCCCCTTTCGCATCCCGAGGTAGGTCTTTCTCGCAGGTTTTTGTCTCCAGGTCAGACCCAGAGCATCTGAGGCAACAGAAGTACAGGCTGGGGCAAAAGTAGCTTTACAGTTGTGCATACTCAAAACAGAGTTTACTCCTAAATGATTACGTATTAATTATTGTATTAGTTTCCATACAAACAACTTAGATTTCACCAAAAGTTTTAGAACATCATGAATTATTTGGTGCCTAAGAATGTGGTCCTCTAGCACTTAAGTCAGTTAAAGATTTTTTTTTTCATATATTCTTACTGATTTCAGAGAGGAAGGGAGAGGGAGAGAGAGATAGAAACATCAATGATGAGAGAGAATCATTGATCTGCTGCCTCCTACAGGCCCCCCACTGGGGATCCAGCCCGCAACCCGGGAATGTGCCCTGATCAGGAAGGTCAACGCTCAACCACTGAGCCACGCTGGCTGAGCTAAAATGGCCTACGTTTAAAGAAACATCCTTTCCACTTCATACCTTCAAAAACATTTAACTTAATCAAAATCTAATTACCAACGCGGGGGTCTCACCTTTCAGTGCACATTTACGTCTGCTGTTTCACACACCTGCAGTCACTCGTGGAGAGTGGAGTTGGATACATCCCTTCTCCTGACCACACTGAAGCCCAGGCTCCCCGAGCCCACGCTGATGGGCAATCCAGCGTGTCCAGCCTGCGCCGGGCCTGCGGTTCTGACTTCATCTCTCCCTGCATCCCACTCCCCAGGGCCTAGATTAGAGCCCAACTTCTGGGACATTTCTAATTCTGAACATTTCTGAACATTGTACTCACACTCAACATTTGCGAATACTTTTCCCTTAATATTTCAGTGGATTTTCCTGTCCCACCCAATTTCAATACTTCTTGTTTTTAAGGGCTCTTTTTTTCTATTCCATCTCTCCCAGAAATGAAACCTTCATTTAACCATGAACTGCCACGCGTCCAAAATGGAAACTATCCCCACACGCCACGGTATTTTGAATTTGCGTCTGTAGATGCTTATGGGAAAAGGATTAATCGGGAAAGGTGCCGTCAGGCAGCTCAGTGCCTGGGGGTCCTGGGGGCACCTCCTCACCTCCCTGGGAGCGCCCTCTTGTGGAAAGTGTGGGCTGTGGTCAAGGATAAAGGCAATAATGACGTCACGGGCGCTCAGTGGATGGTAGTTTTCATCATCGTCGATAGTATCCTTTTCGTTATTACTTAGAGTTTGGGGCTAACAAAATACGATGTATCGCATTTTCCTAGACTATGGTTCTACTGGCCATTTCGAAGGAACCTTCTTCCCCACTTAGAAGCTGAGGGCAGGTGACTTTTCGGAACTGCTGCCCCCACTTGAACTCCCCCGCAAAGCCTCGGGGTCTCCCCGTGGCGTCCTGTGAGCTGTGGTTACTAACCCACCTCGGCCTCGCTGGTAGCAAGAGGCCCCGTCTCTCCGGAGCTGATGGACACGAACAGCCGTCGGCTCGGCCCTTTTAGCCCAGCCCTTGCTGAACAGATTCAGATTTCACGGGCCCCTGCCCTTCCCTGCGGTCTGCTGCCCGAATCTCACCTTTGCTGTCACTTTCCAGGGTCTCCCCCTGGCAGCAGGAGCCGGGGTCAGGAATACTGAGGGCAGGTGAAGGCGTCTCCGCCCTCACTTAGAGCAGATTGGGGAGCGTCTGCTCCCTGCCAGGCACTTGCATAGGGGCCAGGGCTACCAGGGTCACGAGAAATGATTTCTCACTTCACAGCCTCACCTGGGGAAGGAGAGAAAAACGCACAAACTATCCCAGGGCAGTGAGATGGTAAGAGGTGTGATCAGCACACACACACACACACACACACACACACACACACACACACACCCTGGGCTGACTGGGTCTCTATGATTAGAGAACCTTCTAGGTGTAGCCCTCCCCCCGCCCCCCTTCCCTGCCCCAGGCTCTGTTCCTGGGCTGCCTCTTAGGGAATAGCTTCCAGGAATATCCTGCAAGATGTGCACAGAGGCCCCTCCCTCTGGCAGGAGCGTCTTCAGAACCCAGGACGTGGCAATGACTCCCAAGTGCTTTTTCAAAGACCCACCCGTCGCACACACGCCGCCCCGCCCCCCAGGACAGAGCATGCCCGTCGGTGTTTCCACAGAAATACGCACACCGGCCTCTAACAATAGTTGTTTGAAACATCTCAGATGTTGTGGTTGCGCGCAGCTCACACTGCCAGCTGTCGCCCACCCCCCCCTCCTCCAGATGTTGTCCCTTACCGCCAGCGGCTGCTTCACCCAGGTCCCCGGGAGCCACGCCTGTGTCAGCTCGTGCCCAGATTCTACGCTCTTCTTCCCTGGAAAACGAGTAACACTAACATAAGCCTCCCCTTCAAACCGACCCCAGGCAGCGCCCGGGCTTCCCCCACCCCCTGGTGCCAAGGCCAGTGCGTTCAGAGCAGAACCGTGTGGGGCTGGGTGAGGCACCCCCGCACCCTCACCCCCGTCCCAGTTCATCCTCGACCCCTAAAGGGAGAATGTTATGTGTGGTGGGAGAGCAGCCTGATTTCCATGCCAAGTTAGGTTCCCCTCTGTTGGAGGTCATCCTTGGGACTGAGGAATATTTGGAGTCTGAAAATCAGTGTCCTCCCTGAAGAAGGTAAGGAATGTCTGGAAGCCAGGGGCGCGTGTGGCTGTTTTCCTTCGCGGGAGGCCTCCTCGCCCTTGATCCTGCCGGGCACTGGCGCATGCTCACTGACGGCCCCGGGCATTTAGTGGTCAAGGTCTGGAGGCCCGTGGAGCCGGGTCCCCTCCCAACCTTGCTGCACGTCAGCTCTGTGACCTCGGGCAATGCGCGTGCTCGCCCGGGTGTCCTGTTGGTGGCAAGAAGGTTTATTCATTTGTGTGACAGGTATTTATCAGTGGCTCAGAGCAGGGTTGGCAGAGAAAAGCAAATAACTAAGATAATTGTAGATAACGGTGAGAGCTGCTGATGGGACTTGCTCGTGGATGGGATGTGAGGGTGAGGGAAAGAACGGAGTCACGAATGGTGCCTGGACCCCGGCCACTTGGCCCAGTTGGCCGGAGCGTCATCCCCTAGACCGTAAAGGGAGCGGTTCGATCCCTGGTCGGGGTGTGTATGGGAGGCAACCGATCAGTCTCCCTCTCTCTCTCTCTCTCTCTCTCTCTCTCTCTCTCAAAATCAATAAAGCCCTGGCCAGTTTGGCTCAGTGGATGGAGCGTCGGCCTGCAGACTGAAGGGTCCCAGGTTCGATTCCGGTCAAGGGCATGTACGTTGGTTGCGGGCACATCCCCAGTAGGGGGCGTGCAGGAGGCAGCTGATCGATGTTTCTAACTCTATCCCTCTCCCTTCCTCTCTGTAAAAAAATCAATACAATATATTTTAAAAAATATTTTAAAAATCAATAAACACGTATGTTCAGGTGAGGATTAAAGAAAAAAAAGAATGGTGGGACTCTGGGTTGACAGAAAGGAGGCGGGAAGAGGGAAGAGGGATCTGTTTGCGGAGGGACAAGGGGAGTTCTCTTGGGTCAAGGCTGAGATGGCAGGTGGCTCAGCGCGAGGCTGTTGCTGACAGCGGCATGTGGCCGCTTTGGCGCCATCTGGTAGAGTTGGTGCTGGAACTTGGGGTAATGAGATTGCCCGTGAGAGCAAGTGTCCGTGGAGAGGGGAAGAGGCAGCCTGGCACTGCGTGGAGCCCACACTGTTAACTATGCCCCTGCCCCCACGTCCTCTGCAGCTGTGAGCTCAGGGAAGAGGCTCGGCCTCCACACACTGGGATTTGGGGGTCGGCCTCACAGCTGGAATACAGGCTCCGTCCCCGTGCCTCTGGCCCAGCCTCCACGCCTCACCCATTTCCTGCGCTCCTGTGTAGAGAGGGGGAGGTCTCCCAAGACGACAGCCTCGGTCTTGGGAAGATCTGGCTGGTTCACGTGTTTTCTCCGTGCACTTCTCCATGTGGACCTCGCCATGGCACAGCCTGTGTAGGTCACTGACGTGGGGAAATGGCATAGTTTGACTCGGGTTCCCTTTCCAGCTGCGCTCGGAGCCCGTCACTCACATGGGCATGCCCCTCAGAATGGCTTTCCTTGGAGGGTCAGCATCTTAGAGCCACTGGCTTGTCACCAGGACCGTGAGCTCTGAGATTTCCCTCCAGATCCTCTGTGAGGACTGGCTGCTGCTTGTGACTCAGTGGTTGAGTGTCAACCTATGAACCAGGCGGTCACGGGTTCAATTCCCCATCCCCAGTAGGGGGCGTGCAGGAGACAGCCGATCCATGGTTCTCGCTCATCATTGAAGTTTCTCTCTCCCCCCCACTCCCTTCCTCTCTGAAGTCAATAAAAATATATTTTTTAAAATAATAATATCAGTCCTTCTCCGACTGTTGAAATAGCGGAGACATTTCTTAGGAAGCAGTCGTCATTGGGATGGGAGACCAGGGATTGTCCCTCTGTCCTGTCCCGGCCCCTTGGGACCTCTCTGTACAGTCACCATGAGAACCTGTACCCACGAAGGCAGGGACCCCACACCATCCTGCCCAGCTCTCAAGTCAGAGGTGTTGCTACCACCTTAAGGAAAGACTGTTCTGTGAACCAGAGTTTTCGTATTTGCATTTGTTGTTTCACCGAAGGGTGAACTCTTACTTTTCTAATTGTAATGAGAATAAAGGGTATACTCTTGGTTCCCTTTGAACTGACAAGTGCTGTTGAAAGAATAATCATGTTCTTGGAATGTCTTCATGTTAAGCCTTGCTCTGAGTGGTTCGTGTGTGAATACGTAGTTATATTATTTTTGTTATGTTATCAGCATGGGGGGGAGGGGCTCCTTCGTGTAAAATGATACTTTATTAATTGATTCCCCTTTTTTTCTTTTCTGCCTCTCTTTTCAGAACGGTTTGATCACCACTGTCCCTGGGTAGGCAACTGTGTGGGGAAAAGAAACTACAGATTTTTTTATATGTTTATTTTATCTCTGTCTTTTCTGACAGTCTTTATATTTGCATTCGTTATCACCCACGTCATTCTTCGTAAGTATGCTGGTGGGATCAGATTACGTATGTAGCCATTTGCCTGACTTTGGTTTTCTGATTTAAGTTTGATTTACTATTTGGATCATTCCGGGCTTTCTCTTCCTTCTCTCCCCCTTCTCCCTGTCCCCTCCTCACTTCCGGCTGCCCCCCCCCCCCCCCGCCTTTTCCTCTGCCTTCCTCCCTCCCACCTCAGCCCCCTCCTTTCCACTCCCCATCCCCCATCTTCCCACGGTCACACCTGGGACAGGCTCCCCCACTTTTTCCTTGACACTTGTCCCTGTTCCCACCTCAGTGACTGCACTTTCCCGCCTGCTAAGGAGTCCCCTGGAAGAATCACCCCCAGATTTTCTCAAAGGATATTGTGCTGCACTAATCACGGAGCTTTTTAACTTTCTGACGTGATAGCTACTCAAGCAGAGCAGTCGCCTCCCTAGAGAAAGGCGTGGGGAGAAAGCTGGGGTTTCCTTGCACACAGATCTACATGTTAAAGGTACACATTGGATAAGAAGTTCAGTTATCTGCCAGAACATTAGGCAGCTACGGCTGGCATTTAAAGGAAGCAGCCTGGTTAAAAATGAGATTTGGATGTAAAGAACTTTGAGAGATAGATCTGCCTAAGCAAAAGGCATTTTTCATTCCCATTCTGAAGGCCGTAACTGTGAGTTCCTTTTGTCTCTTGGCCTTATACTTTCCAACAATAGGCAGCGATGAGAAGGAAGTTAATTGGCTTTGAACTATAAATTTAGCCTTTCAATTCCCATTACAGTGCCATTAGCAACATTAAAGACCAGCGGGGCCTCTTGTCCGCATTCCTGAAGTACAGCCACATTAGCAAGTCCAGAACCTCTTTCTGGAATGTTCCAGAAAGTATCTGAGTACATGCCTCACTTTCTTCCCAAGCGGCAGCTCTCAAACCACAAAAGGGGTGCACTGAGGCTGCAGTCGGAAATGTTTCCTCCTCTTCTCTCCAGGGGGCCTGTATGGGCCTGCATGGGGTCTGGGGAAGTGGATGGTAAGGAAAGGTTCACATTAGTTCTTTTTATTTTTATTTTAAAGTATATTTTTATTGGTTACAGAGAGGAAAGGAGGAGAGAGAGATGGAAACATCAATGATGAGAGAGAATCGTGCATCAGCTACCTCTTGCACACCCCACACTGGGGATTGAGCCCGCAATCTGGAATGGAACATGACCTCCTGGTTCATAGGTCAACGCTCAACCTCTGAGCCATACCAGTCGGACTCACATTAGTTCTTTTTAGATACTGGTCAATTTATGACATTAAATGGAGCACCCAAAATTTGAACAGCATTTTAAGTCCTAGTTCCCATTTTTTCTTACTGAAATCCCTTCATGAAGGTGACAGATTTGTAACATATGCCTGAGCGCCATCACTTGGCGGGGCTGCAAGAACAGAGGTGACATTCGTTCAGACCTCCCCCACGCGGCCTGGGGGGGATGCCAGTGTGGCTCTGCAGTTTTCAGCTGGATAATGGCGAAAGCAGCCGGGATCCTATCTGCGTTAATAGCCCAAAGCACCAGAGAGAAGACGCGATGGCGTACACGCCTGTGGAGAAGTAATGTCTGCTCCAGCACGTTTTCTGTGACACAACAAAACAGTGTTTAAACTTTACGTATTTGTTAATCCTCCCCCGAGGATATTTTTCCCATTGCTTTTTAGATAGAGTGGAAGGGAGGGGGAGAGGCAGAGAGAGAGAGAAACATCTATGTGAGAGAGACACATCGATTGGTTGCCGCTTAAGGGCCCTGGATAGAGCCTGCAACCAAGGTACGTGCCCTTGACCAGAATCAAACCCAGGACCCTTCAGTCCATGGGCCAACGCTCCAACCTCTAAGCCAAACCAGCTAAGGCTGCACATTACATTTTTCTGTCATCTTTAGTAGCTTCAAAATGCTTTCCTCTACTAGTATATATGATCACATTGTATGTATGGTCTTGCCCTTACTAGGTGTACCGGTTAATAATGCAGATTTTTTTAATAGATGGAGTTACACATATGTTGATATATGCGATTTGATATGTATGCTATTTTGTTGTATTGACAGCAAGCTTCAAAACTTCCTATGTCAAATTTTCTGAAGGTGTTAACATCATAGATATTTTTACGCTTAAAAATGTCGAATTTTGTGCCCAAAAAAGAGCATTTGCAGGAAATTTTAATTCATTATTTTGAAGAAAAAGTTATCATGGGAAGCTTCGGGAAGCTTATGGTGAACATGCTCCATCTCAAGATCTTGTGAACGCTGGTTTAAACGCTTTAAAAGTGATGATTTCTATGTGAAAGATAAAGAACGTCCAGGTCAACGAAAAAGTTTGGAGACCAACAATTACAAGCATTGCTGGATGAAGATGCGTGTCAAACTCAAAAACAACTTGCAGAAAGATTAAACGTTGTTCAGCAAGCAATTTCCGATCGTTTACAAGCAATGGGAAAGATTTTAAAGGAAGGAAAATGGTGCCACATCAACTGAACGAAAGACAAATGGAAAACCGAAAATCGTCAGTAAATGTTGCTTCAACAGCACGAAAGAAAGTTTTTTTGCATCAAATTGTGACTGGTGATGAAAAGTGGATTTATTTTGAGAATCCCAAATGCACAAAATCATGGGTTGATCCAGGTCAACCATCAGCATCGACTGCAAGTCCAAGTCACTTCGGAAAGAGACAATGCTCTGTGTTCGGTGGGATCAGGAAGGTGTGGTGTATTATGAGCTTCTAAAACCAGGTGAAACCGTTAATACTGATCGCTACCGACAACAAATAATCAATTTGAACCACACTTTGACTGTGAAACGACCAGAATGTTCCAGAAGACTCGGCAAAGTAATTTTGCTTCACGATGACGCACCATCACACACGTTAAAAGATCTTGCCTGGGAAGTATTAACCCACCCGCCGTGTTCACCAGACCTTGCTCCTTCAATGACCACTAGCTCTGATCGATGGCACACGCACTTTCTGAGCAGCACTTCACAACTTACGAAGAAGTGGAAAATTGGGTCTCTGAATGGCTTGCCTCAAAACAAGAAAAGTTCTATCGGGACGGTATCCACAAATTACCTGAAAGATGGGGGAAATGTGTAGCTAGTGATGGACATTGCTTTGAATAAAGCACTTTTGATGTTTCTCTTGAAATTATCGTGTTTTCTTTGATTACAAAATCTGCCGTTATTAACTGGTACCCCTAGTACATTCTGGATAATAAGGGCCCGTTTTTATTTGCTCAGCCACATATACCAATTCTGGGAACACACACTCACACACACACACACACACACACACACATACACACACATGCGGAGGTCCCTGCCTGAACACAGCGGGTTGTGATGTACATTTCACTGTCACCTCTTTTACACTTCATTCACCCGAGCTCAGAAAACAGGTTTGCTGTGGCTTTATGCTTGTGCATTGTTCATCCAGTCTCCACACAAAATGCATTTGGAACGGATCTGTCCACAAGTTACCCAACTGTATTGTACAAACGCAAATAATGGTTTTCCTCTGCTCTTGCTCTGCACCCCAACACCCCCTCCACACCCTCCTTTGGCTTCATCTTAGTCCCCATGACTGCCTAAGATTGCAGCTGGGGAGCTGTCACCCGAGTTCTCCCTGCCAGGTCATGGGGGGCGGGGCTGGGAGGGTACAGTGGGGTGAGGATCTGTTATTGCAGATCCCTACAAGGCGAGGTCTGAATTCTCACAGAAGGAGAGTTTGGGAAAGCGATACAAGTCGGGTCCAGGAGGGACAGAGAAATCATTGCTTCGGGTCTCGTCTTGCCTCAAGGTTGTGTTTGCTCGAAGACCTGCCACGTCCCCCTGCTGGTTTCACCCTGTGGCCCTAGCAGGGATGGAAGAGGGAGCCCTAAGCTTTCCTTGTTAGCTTTCCCACGGGCTGGCACCCTAGTTCACGAAGCACATCCTTGTGCCTCTGCTGTGGCCAGTGGGCGCAGAGAGGAGGGGAGGACACAGAGAGGAGGGGGGACACAGAGAGCAGGGGAGGATGCACAGAGGAGGGGAGGACGCAGAGAGGGAATGGGAACTCGAGGAAGAATGTGGAGCCATCCACTCACAGCCTTCCCATCGCTGGACAGGTTTCCACGCACACAGTGGGGCCTGGGACCCTGCCGGTAACTCCCACGCTGCAGCCACGCCAGCCCCGTGTGCCGCAGGAATGCGCTAGGACCATCCTGTTCCTGTCAGCCCTCCCTGGTCATGTCATCGCTGCCTGGGGCCACACCATGTCCCCAAACACAGGGCTCTGCCTAGCACATCAGGGACCCGCATCACCCCCACAATGGGACATCCACGGTGCCTCCCATGGGCTTTGAGTCACAGAAACCGCAATGTCAATCCATAAACTAAAGATCGCCTCTCGTCAGATGCATCTTCACTCAAGCCCTTAAAGAAATGTTTTCTGGCATAAAACGTTTTAAACCCGCAAGGAGTCAGCAGGAGACGTCAGCGTTATGAGTGTGTGCCTCTGGGCGCAGAGAAAGACGTAATTCATACGTAGCCTCGTGTCTAGGACCTCCAGGGTCAGAAGCTAACAAACGCTGGGAAAACAGTCTTTCATGAAAGAAGAGGGGAAAAATCGCAGGCAGTATTCTGTTTCCCTGTTAAAATGAGGGAAACCAAGGAGTCATCAGAACTACAGTTTATGGGAGTGTGCACACATCTGTCTGCTTTGACTGAAAGATTGTGCTGCAGCTGTTGCCTCTCGCTGTGAATCTGCCATTTTCCTGTTGAGTAACTTCCGTGGCGTCGCCATCCAGGACCGTGCCCTGGGTGCCGCCGCACACACGCAGGATAGTTATTTCATTGATCGGAGACACCCATGACTTTCATGCAGATGCGAGAGCTCCGCATGACGGCTGTTTTTCTGGGGGTGAATGTTGGAATACTAAATGTTGGTCTTCATACTAAATGCTGGTTTTGTCCCCACAGGTTCACAGCAAACAGGATTCCTCAATGCCATTAAGGACAGTCCCGCCAGATATCCTTTGTGGGTGCTGGGTTGCGTGCAGGGCTAAGGCGTCACGTGTTGGACCACCCTCCTCGGTCACCTACCTCGTCACCCTGCGCCTTGGCTTGTCTTCTCAGCCATCATAGTCTTTTTCGTCCCGTAAAGCATCGGAGAGCTCGCTGATCTTCCCTGGCATGAGGAATGGCGTCCGAATGCTCCAACTCCGAGGGGCGCGTTTCGCCCAGTTCCGGTCGCCGTGCTCTTTAGCGAGAAAGCACGTGTGCCTTCTTGCCCACCCCCGGGAGCCCGCATTGATTGCGTTACATCGGGTTGGTTTGGGGGGAAAGGAGGCTGCAAGCTACAAACGGGCTTCGTTCTGATCAGCAGGTGGTCCCTACAGAATCTTTATGGATGTCCCCGTGGGGGCCCCTTTCTTGGCAGGCAGCCCCCAGAGGGGAACCCCGGGAGCTTCTGTCTGGGGTCAGTTTGGCCTTCCTCTGGGCAGGACAGATGGCCCGTATGTGCTTTCAGAAATGGAACACCTTTCACAGCCCTGGAGGGACCACAGATGGTCTCTCTCACATCATGTGGGCGAGCCCCATCCTCAGCAGATCTGGGCATGTGCCGTAGTATTTGAACTTCTTGAAAGGCAGATGTTCACCCATTAGGTTCTTGCGTGGGCTCCCACTCCCTTCGTTGTCCACTGAGGCTTTCCACTCTTTGGTGTGGCACCCGCCAGCCGGCCCCACTGACCGCTCCATCTGGGCCCAAGCGCTCTCTTTGGTCTTCAGGTAACCAGGTGGCCTGGACTTGAACTCCCCGTTATTCCAGGAGTCCTCATCTAGTGGTAGAACTCTGAAGAAGAGAACTTGACTGGGAGGTACACGTCACCTGCCTACATCTCAGTCTGGGGCCGGGCGGGGGGGGGGGGGGGCACGGACTGACATCAGTAACAGGGACTCCCCGCTGTGGGAGGCTGAGGGAGCTCAGCTGCTCCGCTCCCGGGGCCCTCGGGCTGCCCGATGCTCCACGTGGTTGTCCTGGGCACCTGCAGACACGCCCTCCCCGCTGAGCGGCACAGCTGTGTGGCTGGGCTTGTGGCTGGGGTGGGGGACAGGGGGGTGCCATCCACTGCAGATCTACCCACCCAGGGAGGATCTTATCACCTCACAATCCTGGCCCATCACAGCTAATTAGGAGGTTCGGGTCATTTCTTTAAACCCTTGTGTGTCTCAGTTCTTTGCTTGCAGCCTCTGCATTTGTGGCTGTTTGTTACAGTAGTCAACAATCACTCTGTACTAGACAGCGCTGCGCCAACACAATCAACTATTTGGGATGTATGTGAGCGTGCCCCGAGCCAAAGCATTGCTCACAGGCGTGGGAGGGGCGATCTCCAGGAGGCGCCCGCCGCGGTGGGCAGCTCTGCCAGGCCTCCCGCCAGAGCACACGTCTGCTGCCCTCACGGTCTGGCTGTGCTCAGGATCTGTGCAGTCAAGTGCCCTGTGTTCCCCATGAGGGAAGAGGCAGGTGTTGCTGACGGAAGGGAGGAAGGAGTGGCGATGTATCGGGATGGCACGCTGACTGCTGCAGAAACTATTCACGTGGAAAGTGGGGGTGGGGGGCAGCGGGGGTGGGGGGGAGGAATGTTCTTACTTGGTCCAGAGCAAAATTTTAGCTTATTTTCTCTCGGAAGATCACTCCCAGGCAGAGGTAAAGAGTTTTCCCACGGCCCCGTGTGTGAATACTCACAGAAACCTCAGCCACTGTGTTTCCAGCCTTGCCGCATGGCGCTGCTGACCCTCCCCCGCAGCCGGGCCCCACGTTCAGGAGCCTGGTGGCCTCGGCCTGCCCCGAGCGCACGACAGGCCCCTCGCAGCACGTGCCCGGCTGGATGAGCTGCCTGTGGCTGCTGTAACGAAGAGCCACACGTTTAGAGGCTTAAGCAGCATAAATGTATTATCTCACAGCCCTGCAGGCCAGAGGCCAGTGGGCCCGGCTGGGTTCTGCTCCGGGTCCCACAGGCTGAATCCAAGGTGCTGTCCAACCTGGACGCGTACCTGAAGGCCCGGGGAGCATCCTCTCCAGGCTCACTCGGGGGCTGGCTGAATTCCTGGGGAACAGGCAGGTGCCCGTGTCTTGATGCATTCCCTGACTCATGAACCCCTTTCTCTGCAAAGGAGTCATGAGAAATTTATATTATTCTTATTCTGGCACAGACGGCATCTAGCTGTGGGTCAGGGAGGAGGGGTGTTGTCAGGTATTGGGGCCGCAGTCTGAGGGTGAGTGTACAGGGCAGGGCTCCTGCAGAGGCTGCAGGGTCAGGATCCGGACAGGGACTCCCCAACAGAGGGGGATGGTGAGCCGGAGCCGCCTGCCCCAGCGAGAACTAAGAGAGGAGCCACAGCCAGGGTTCAGATCCTAGCTCTGCTGTTTCTTAAGCAAATGACTTAACTGCTTGAATCTCTCCTTCCTTCCCTCCTGCCATCGCTGTGACCTCAGCCAGAACCTCCCTGCTTTTGCAGACGGGCCCTGCCTTCCTCATTCTGGGTAATCTCCCATCTCAAGGTCCATAACCTACGATCCACAAACTCCCTTTTGACTGGTAGGTAATGTGTTCTCAGGTGCCAGGGACTGGGCATCTTGGGGGAGGCCCTTGTTCTGTCTGCCCCTCAGGCCTTCATGCAGCTCACTAGCTGTCCAGTCCCTTCTGCGTCTACGACGCTGACCTCCCTCCCCTGTTCTGCCCTTTCTGTTAGTTCAGGAGAGACAGGATGAGAGACAAAAAGGATGGGTAAAAAATATATATGTTTATATACACAGACATATAAGAAGATAGATAGATAGATAGATAGATAGATAGATAGATAGATAGATAGATAGATAATCTTTTCTTCTCTGAGTTCAAGTTGAAAATGGTAACAGAGGCCCCGTGCAGACTTGAGAACCATCACAGTTTCCAGGGATTATTATCCTTAGAGCTTTGCTCCTGCTGACTTGGTCCCACTGGTTTTGTGGCACCTCCTGACCCACTCACGCGGGGCTCCTGCCTGGACAAAAGGTGACCTAACGCCGAAGCCAAAATATCCCCGGGCAGCTCCTCAGCCAACACGGAAGAGTCTGACAAAACCTCCCCATTTCTCTCCCAGAGAAAATGAGAGGCGAGAGCGAGGGTCAGGCAAACGCCACAGCAGAGCCGCCCGTGCCCGAGGGGCAGAGCAGGAGGGTGACGTGGGCGTCGGGGCGCCGCTCCCAGCCCTCATCTTCCTTATTCTTTCTGGAAGTAGAGGAGGATTTCAGGAGCGTGACCATGCTTACAAGTGAGGGGCTGGGCTTTTTCATTAAAAAGCCCACAAATGTTTTATGTGTGTCCCTAGCCCCGGTCCCCCAGGCAATGTGGTGGGACTGCCAAAGGCCCCTGTTCTGGCGGGTGTTTCCTGTTGGGAGTACCTGCTTTGGAGGAGGATGCCTCTGTCTGCTGAGTGAAGCTGTCGAGGAGTGTTGAGTTGCATTGATGCATCGTGAATGCGTATTCCAGAAGAGTATGCTGTGGGTTCTACCGGCTCATGATGTGCTTAGAAGAACGTGACGTTCTGCTCATTAGTGAGGATGTGTATGTGACCAGGAGGGCTGCACCCTCCGGGCAGCTGGTCAGTGTGTCTTCGTTGGTGGCCTTGGGCGGGGGGCGGGGGGAGGTTCTCTCTCTCCCAGAAGTCTGGGGAGACCACGTTCTAGCTCTGTTTCGCCATGAGCTGTTCTGTGAGCTCTTATAAGTGGCTTGAGGACTCTGAGCCTCAGCTTCCGGTCTGTAAAATGGAAGTGTCAGAAGGAGCCAGGACATCTTCACGCGGGGTCCGTGTGTGTCCATGGAGCCGCGTGGGGTGGTTTTGAAGCCGCCTGAAGTTATAAGAAAACTGTGTTTGTTGTTCGTGTGCATTTTTTCCGAGTTGGCACGTTTCCTCTCATTTCTCTTTTTTTTTTAAATCAGTAAATGGGTTTTTATACATTTCAGAGAAATTTATATTATTCTTATTCTGGCACAGACAGCATCTAGCGGTGGGTCAGGGAGGAGGTGTGCTGTCAGGTGTTGGGGCCGCAGTCTGAGGGTGAGTGTGCAGGGCAGGGCTCCTGCAGAGGCTGCAGGGTCAGGATCCAGACAGGGACTCCCCAACAGAGGGGGATGGTGAGCCGGAGCCGCCTGCCCCAGCAGGAACTAAGAGAGGAGCCACAGCCAGGGTTCAGATCCTAGCTCTGCTGTTTCTTAAGCAAATGACTTAACTGCTTTCTGCCTCAGTTTCCCTCTGTGTCAAGTGGGAATTGTGCTTCTCACTGGGTTGATCTGAGGGTCAAGTGCGTCCCTGTGACGCCTTGGCCGGCACCTGGCACGTGCCCGCGATGCCAGCCATTGGTAGGAATGGTGATGGTTTCCCTTCAGAGCCACTGTGGGAGGAGCGGCAGCTGTGGGAGAAGCTGGAGGGGGCCGCAGTCTACACCCCACCTTGCATTCGTGTCATTGTGACACAGCAGCGAGCTGATGGGGGCACTGCCTTGTGCTATTTATAAATCGTTTCTAAGGCGCAAGATGCTAATATAGAAAGCTGCATTTTTTTGTTGTGGCGCCGAACCTGTAAAATCCCACATCCCCTGGGAAACAAGGCTGCCTGTGGGGTGGTGATACAGGCGGCTTGGCAAAGGGACAGGATCTGGGCGGCAGCCACCTTCCCTGCTGTCCCTCACCTCCGCTAGCACCAGTCCTCCATGGTTCGCACATAGGCATGCTGTGCGTATTGGACCTCGCCGTCGGCCGCCCTGGAAGTAAACTTCCGGTGACACGGAGCACTTCCGAGGTCAGCTCCTCACGTGTTGTTCAGTGAAAAGTCTTTGCTTCCGTCTTTTATTCTCTCTTTTCCGCCCTTGACCGTTTCTTGGCTGGTGTCATGTGCCCCCTCTTCGATGGGTCTGTCTCTTGGCTTTACTGCCAGCCTCTGCAAATTCATTACCAGCGTCACCTCCCTGGACACCCAGTTTCCCTGGCTGTCTGCCCCTGCGCCTCCTCGCTGTCCCGGCCTCCACTCCACCTCTGGTTCACACATGGGGGCATGGCTCCCAGCGGTGCCTCCTCAGCCTGCCCCTCGTGGGTGGCCGAGGAGGTTAGAAGGGGGCATCTGCGAGAGTGACCTGTTGGCAGGCAGGTGAGAATGAGACCATCTTTGGTACACAGGCCTCTGTCCCTGTGTCCCCAGCTGCACACCAGGCCTCCCACCGTAACCATTTGCCCACCGGGGTAGCCCTGGGAGAAAGGAAGGGGTTGCCGGGGGTTGCCCAGGGAAAAGCAGATAAACATGGATGGGGAGGGGTCCGCTTCTCTGATCCTCCTGCCCATGCATGTTTTCCCCCTGGCCATCCATGTTTCTCTGCTTTTCCAAAATGCCACCTTGGTTCTCCTCTCCTCTGTGAGGACAGCAGGTTACCGGGACATCGTGTGCTGGCAGTCTACACTCTAGAGGACCCGACTGTCCCCCCTCGGCCAGCGGCCCCGGGGGCACTCTCCCCCTGAGGGGTCCTCCTGACTCGGTGCTGCTTCTCTGTGAGCTCGCAGCTTCGGTTCAGACCCTGGAGAAGGAACGCGCTGTCCGCCGCTCCAGGAGCCGCCGGCGCGTGTGCTCATGCTGACCGTCGTCAGCAGGCAGGACCCCTCCTTTCTCCTGTTCCCCATGCAGCCCGTCCCCGGCGGGCACGCATTCATGGTGACGTGGCAGATCATGGCACTGCCCTGGGGAGCGTGTGCGTTTCTCTGGTCTAAAGGTGAATTACCGCCAATCCTGAAAAAAAACAAAAACAAAAAACGGGGGTTATGTCACAGTATGACCTGTGGCTTCCACGCGTGGAGCACCGGGAAGCCTGGGTGTTTCTTTTCTCTGGCCTGTGATGCATGCATGATGATGCATGATGATGCATCTGGGGATGCATGGTGCAGACTGAAACTCCCAGGCCTATGAGAATTTTTTTTTCCCCGAGAAACATCCGTATCTTGTAAACAGAATTTTACAAACATCGGTGGGATGGAAAACCCTCTGGTCTTTGTTGTGAGCTGTTCTGTTGAAGAAGGCAGCCTTCTCCTGCTTTGGCTGTCACGTCTGCGGATCTGTCCGTCCCCCAGCATCGGTGAGCCTCCAGGGTGCACTGCCTTCTGTGTCAGGCCTGGCTCAGGGGCGGGGAGAGCGTCCCGAAATGAAATGGTCCTCACCCCGAGCCAGTCTGCGACATGCCCCCGCTGGCTGAGAAGCCCACGGGCAGATGGGAGCAGGCAGCACCCGGGTGTGGAAGGGCTGCCCAGAGAGAGCCCTGAAGACAACCCCGCCCGGCACAGCCACCCACGGCCAGCCCCGCGCCACGTCCTCACAGCCTCGCCCTCAGGCCGGGGGAGAAACCTGTTGGCACCACAGCCCTCAGCCCTCAGTAACCAAAAGGAGAGTCTGTGCTTGAAGTGGTGGTCAATGTGGAGGCCTTCCATCGAAGGCGGGGGCCGCTGCCAGCTCCAGCGCTTGCTTTCTGCTGCTGTCGGTGGCCGCACAGTGCGAGTCACGAGGAAAAGGCGAGGGGGTCAGGAAGGGAGGACAGTCCGAGGCCCGTGAAGAAGCCAGTAGGGGGCCCATTTACTGTGCAGGTGGCGGGAGAATGCGGGGGATGGCCTGTCCCAGGTGCCCCTCCAGGTGGTAGCTCACCAGGGGAGGCTAGATAGGACGCACGAGGCCTATGAGTGTCTGTGGTGTCCCTTCCACGCCTCCGGCCATCGCGGCCCCCGGGCACGGCGAGAGCTCCATCCCCCAGTTCCCATCCTTGACTCGGTCACCGTGCTGGAAGCCGTGGTGTGCTTCTTCTCCGTCTGGTCCATCGTCGGGCTCCTGGGCTTCCACACGTATCTCATCAGCTCCAACCAGACGACCAATGAAGACGTGAGTTCCTTCAGCGTGGGGCCGGGCTGTGCTTTTGTGTTCCCTCCAGGGCGCGGGGAGGGAGAGGAGAGGTTAGGAGCCAGGGTCTTCCGTACACCCCACTCCAGATGGGGGCCTTTCTGACGCAAGTCTCCACGTTGTCTGACCCGGGCAGTCACCTAGGTACTAAGATCAGCCAGGTGACCCCAGCTCCGCGCCCTGCGGCGGACGCTCTGTCTTACTCCTCTTCCGTGGTTATGTGAGCACCTCGCCACCAGGCCCCAAGGAGAGGGGGCAGGTGGCATCTCTGGTGAACGTGGAGTCTGCCTCCTAGTTAACGTCTCCACGTCAGCTTTGGGGATCGGCCAGGCCCAGAGTTTAACCGTTGCCCAGGGTTACCTGCCTGTACGTCATGCGGATGGAAAGGGGGCATCAGAACAAGAAACGTTCTGTTGGAAAATGTGTCTTCCTTTTCCTCTTTGCGCTAAGTATCCGTCCATGTCTCCGAATCGCTCCGCTGGCCGTAGAGGCTCGAGAAAACCAGCGCCGATGAGATGCAAGAATATGAAGTTACTTACATTTGGTGGCGGTGACTGTTAGAATCTGCACAGTTGCCTTGGCAACACCTGAGGCCAAATTCAGACGGGCCCTAAACTGGCAGTCAGGGGCCACGTCACCCTCCCGCTGCCGCTCACCCAGGCACTGTCTCAGCACTGAACGGGAGCGTGAGAGAACCTCGTGGCCCGTGTGAGCCGGCCTCGGGTGTAATGGAAATCAGAGCTCGTCCCCAGAGAACGCTTCCTCCCCAATCTGACCTGCTGCTGGGGGTATTGCCACGTTGGGCACAGATGCCAGTTTTCCCTGAGAGCACAATCTCCGTTCTCTGCTGAAGACATGACTAAAGATGCTTTGCGTTCCCGCGGGGCTTCTCATGGTCCAGTTCGCTCAAACCCGGGCATTGGTGTGAAGGATACTGTGTTACTGTCTTCTTCTTTCAGATTAAAGGATCCTGGTCCAATAAAAGAGGTAAAGAAAATTACAACCCCTACAGCTACGGAAATATCTTCACCAACTGCTGTGTTGCCCTGTGTGGGCCCATCTCTCCAAGGTGAGGTTCAGAAAGCAGGGTGCTCCTCACCAGACTCCGGAAAACACACGCCCTAGCACATGCTCTAGAACGCACCCTAGCACACGCCTTAACACATACCCTAGCACACACCCTAGCACACATCCTAGAACATGCCTTAGCACACACCCTAGCACACTCCTTAACACACCCTAGCACACGCCTTAACACACCCTAGCACATATCCTAGAACATGCCTTAGCACACGCCCTAGCACACGCCTTAACACACCCTAGCACACCCTAGCACATATCCTAGAACACGCCTTAGCACACGCCCTAGCACACGCCTTAACACACCCTAGAACACACCCTAGCACACGCCTTAACACACCCTAGCACACGCCTTAACACCCTAGCACATGCCTTAACACACCCTAGCACATATCCTAGAACACGCCTTAGCACACACCCTAGAACACACCCTAGCACACGCCCTAGCACACGCCTTAACACACCCTAGCACACGCCTTAACACACCCTAGCACTTGCCACATGCCCTAGAACACTCCTTAGCACATGCCCTAGCACACGCCCTAGAACACACCCTAGCACACGCCCTAGCACACGCCTTAACACACCCTAGCACACCCTAGCACATATCCTAGAACACGCCTTAGCACACGCCCTAGCACACGCCTTAACACACCCTAGAACACACCCTAGCACACGCCTTAACACACCCTAGCACACGCCTTAACACCCTAGCACATGCCTTAACACACCTTAGCACATATCCTAGAACACGCCTTAGCACACACCCTAGAACACACCCTAGCACACGCCCTAGCACACGCCTTAACACACCCTAGCACACGCCTTAACACACCCTAGCACTTGCCACATGCCCTAGAACACTCCTTAGCACATGCCCTAGCACACGCCCTAGAACACACCCTAGCACACGCCCTAGCACACGCCTTAACACACCCTAGAACACACCCTAGCACACGCCTTAACACCCTAGCACATGCCTTAACACACCCTAGCACATATCCTAGAACACGCCTTAGCACACACCCTAGAACACACTCTAGCACACGCCCTAGCACACGCCTTAACACACCCTAGCACACGCCTTAACACACCCTAGCACTTGCCACATGCCCTAGAACACTCCTTAGCACACACCCTAGCACACGCCCTAGCACACGCCCTAGCACACGCCCTAGCACACGCCTTAACACGCCCTAGCACACGCCTTAACACACCCTAGCACACACCCTAGCACTTGCCACATGCCCTAGAACACTCCTTAGCACACACCCTAGCACACGCCCTAGAACACACCCTAGCACACGCCCTAGCACACGCCTTAACACACCCTAGCACACTCCCTAGAACACACCCTAGAACACACCCTAGCACACGCCTTAACACATCCTAGCACACACCTTAGCACACACCCTAGCACATGCCCTAGCACATGCCTTAGCACACACCCTAGCACACCCCTTAGCTGAGGGAGCACAGGCCCCACTGGGAAGAGGTGTGGCTGCTGCAGGTAGATCAGGTCACACCGTCCACTGGTGCCACGGGGCACAGCCTCAGTGAAGTAGAGACCATAGAGTTCTGGCTGATGTTGTGTTGCACTTGACACCTTCTTGGTTCTTCCAGTGAATTTGTGTCAAGTTTGGGGGAAACCCCTAAGGGTCAAATAGGGAAACTGAGGCATGTGACCTCATGAATTATTGTTGTGGTCAGTGGGGAGCAGGGAGCTGTCATTCGCACAGCAAGGGAACCAGGACACCATGCAGGAAGCAGTGAGAAACCTGTGGAAGTGAGTTAAGAGCTAAGTTGTGTAGAAGGTCAATGCCAAAATAGTTGGGAGGCAGTTGTGTGCGGCCTGACGCCGTGGCGACTGTGGTGGTGATACGACAATGATGTTAACAGTGGCAGTAGCCGTGTGCCAGTATCGTGCACTGCAGTTGCCTCTGAGACATTAGTACACGGTATGACAATGCGCTCATGAAACGGGTGTGTTTTCCGTTTCCCAGCGACAGCTGCAGACCCACATTCAGCTCCCTGCACAGAAAGAGGGGACCCCCCCGCCCAAGTAGAAATAAACAGTGTTGATGGCGTCTTCGGCTTCCTACTCACACTCCTTCTCCTGTTCTGCTTTGTTCTCTCTTGTAGCCTCATTGACAGAAGAGGGTATGTCCAGCCTGACACGCCTCAGCCAGCTGCGCCCTCCAACGGGCTGGCCACGTATGGGGCCACCGCCTCGCAGAGCGACATGGTAGGAGTTGCCTGCAGGGCGACACTCCCTGGCAAGGCTTCTCTTCCGCTTCTGTGCTCACTAACCCAGTTACACCAGGCGCCCTAGACCAGGCACCCCTAGACCAGGCGCCCCTAGACCAGGCGCCCTAGACCAGGCACCCCTAGACCAGGCGCCCCTAGACCAGGCACCCCTAGACCAGGCAGCCCTAGACCAGGCAGCCCTAGACCAGGCAGCCCTAGACCAGGCACCCCTAGACCAGGCGCCCCTAGACCAGGCAGCCCTAGACCAGGCGCCCCTAGACCAGGCAGCCCTAGACCAGGCGCCCCTAGACCAGGCAGCCCTAGACCAGGCAGCCCTAGACCAGGCGCCCCTAGACCAGGCAGCCCTAGACCAGGCGCCCTAGACCAGGCAGCCCTAGACCAGGCAGCCCTAGACCAGGCAGCCCTAGACCAGGCAGCCCTAGACCAGGCAGCCCTAGACCAGGCAGCCCTAGACCAGGCGCCCCTAGACCAGGCAGCCCTAGACCAGGCAGCCCTAGACCAGGCAGCCCTAGACCAGGCAGCCCTAGACCAGGCAGCCCTAGACCAGGCAGCCCTAGACCAGGCAGCCCTAGACCAGGCAGCCCTAGACCAGGCAGCCCTAGACCAGGCAGCCCTAGACCAGGCGCCCCTAGACCAGGCAGCCCTAGACCAGGCAGCCCTAGACCAGGCAGCCCTAGACCAGGCAGCCCTAGACCAGGCGCCCCTAGACCAGGCGCCCCTAGACCAGGCAGCCCTAGACCAGGCGCCCCTAGACCAGGCGCCCCTAGACCAGGCAGCCCTAGACCAGGCAGCCCTAGACCAGGCAGCCCTAGACCAGGCAGCCCTAGACCAGGCAGCCTCTAGACCAGGCAGCCCTAGACCAGGCAGCCCTAGACCAGGCGCCCCTAGACCAGGCAGCCCTAGACCAGGCAGCCCTAGACCAGGCAGCCCTAGACCAGGCAGCCCTAGACCAGGCAGCCCTAGACCAGGCAGCCCTAGACCAGGCAGCCCTAGACCAGGCGCCCCTAGACCAGGCGCCCTAGACCAGGCAGCCCTAGACCTGGCAGCCCTAAACCAGGCAGCCCTAGACCAGGCAGCCCTAAACCAGGCAGCCCTAGACCAGGCAGCCTCTAGACCAGGCAGCCCTAGACCAGGCAGCCCTAGACCAGGCAGCCCTAGACCAGGCGCCCTAGACCAGGCAGCCCTAGACCAGGCGCCCCTAGACCAGGCGCCCTAGACCAGGCAGCCCTAGACCAGGCGCCCCTAGACCAGGCGCCCTAGACCAGGCAGCCCTAGACCAGGCAGCCCTAGACCAGGCAGCCCTAGACCAAGCGCCCCTAAACCTGGGACTCCTAGACCAGGCGCCTCTTCAAAGCTTCCCAGACACCAGGGACTGGGAGGCTTGGGCGAAGGGAAGGGGGTTGTGGCCGCCGAGTGACAGGTGTGTTAGGGGCTGTGAAGGGGAAGGACACACAGAATCTCTTCCAGAAACAGCTTGTGGCGCCTGGTGATGGGAAGTCGCCTTGCACAGGCCCGGTGTCATTGGGGGGATGGGATCCAGCTGCCCTCAGCAGGGCTGGCTGGCTGGACAGTCCCCAGGCCCCATCTGTCCCTCTGCTCAGTCTGTTCTGACCCCACCCCCCTTCAGTGTGCTGTGGATGGCACTGCCAATTCCCCACTTTCCGCCAAATCTTAGACCCGCCACGCACACCTGAGTGCGGATAATCAGACCAGGGCTCGTTCTCACAGCGAAAGCGGAGGGAGCCTCTCCAAGGGGCTCGCAGGTGTGGCCGCGCAGGGGAAGGCAGGCTTTGTTTCTGGGTGGCAGACTCAGCCTGGCTGGCCCTGACTATCCGGCCTTTAACCCTTTAAATCCCTTGGGCAGTGGTCCCTCCTCACCTGGAACAGATTCCCTAAAGAAGGTCCGTGTTTCTGAAAGGGACCGGGCGTGGGGGGCTCGTGGCGCTGTTGCTCTCCGAGGCCCTGAGTCCCCCACACAGAGCTCCCGTGATGAACAGGCTTTCGAGGCGTGAGGCTCCCGGCCCTGGCTTCTGAGCACAGGGAACCGGGAGGGAAAGCGCAGCCTCCCCCCACGGGGCTCAGGGAGCCCGCTGGGCCCGTGGCCTCCGGCTGCGTTTGGACCGGCAGGCGAGGCCCCGGCCCCAGCAGCACGCCTGGGTTTGTTTGTTGGCGGTGGTGTTTCGTGTGTGTTCTTTTGCTTTGCTTTGCTTTGCTTTGCTTTGCTTTGCTTTGCTTTGCTAATAATTCCTCTCCTTTGGAAGAAAGTATGTGTACATCAGTCCTTGCCACTCCCCACCATGCGACCCGGGACATTTTGTTCTGTCTGCACCCGCCCACACCAATGGCCCTCACGGAACGACACTGTCAGGGAGAAATGTTAAAACCTCAGGGGTCAGCTCTGCACCCGGGAGATAGCACCGTCCTGGACCAGGAGGTTCCAGCCGTGACAGACGTCCTTCCAGTGCCAGCCACAGGCTTTAAACAGGCCTTGCCTGGTCCCCCCCCTCAGAGCCGGGAAGGGGACTCCGTATGTGAAGAGCCAGACGGTTGTCCCTTACTAGATGAGTGACCCGGACAAGTCACGGAACGTCGCAGAATTTTCATCCCTGGGACTGCTGGGACCCTGACCTTGCAGGGTTTCTGTGAGGAGTGAGTTAATGTCCGCAAAGCACTTACCATCTTGCCTAGCACAGATAAGTACCGTGTAAGCCTCAGCTGTTATTCTTTTATTATTATTTCCCTCGTGTCCATGGGTGCCAAGACCAGCCAGCTCAGTTGTATCCACTCTGAGCAACTGGGCAACAAGGGAAGGAGCTGGGGGAGGGGCAGAGCCGGGGATGGGAAGCTTCAAGCTTGCACCTGATGAGGACATCGGGGCTGTCTTGGGGTTGGCGTCTGTTGACCGCTTTTCTTCTTGACTCCAGATCGCATTTTCCTGTCTCTGTGAATGTCTGTTGACATTGTATTGAATACTGCATATTTTGGACAATATGTTGGATTTTGTTACCTTCTTCGTTAGAAGACTGTTGATTCTCATTTTAGCAAGCAGTTCAACTGCTCAAGACTCATCTTGAACTTTCCAGGGTCTCACTGTAGGACAAGATTCTTGCTCCTGAGGCACAGCTGCCCTAAGGCCCTCGCTGGATCACAGGGCAGGGGCGTTAGCAAGGTGTGGGCGGTGTTAATGAGGCCAGTGGCCCCCGGCACTACTTCTTTCACTCTCTGGCATCTCTGTCCCTCTGTCAGCCCTATGGCAGCTGCTGTCTCGTCAGCCTCTGCAGTGGGGAGACGGCACGTGCATACCAGAGCCTGTGGCCACAGACCTGTGGGGAACCCCCACTAGGACTTCTGGTTCCCCTCTCTGCCCAGCATCCTCTTTTCCAGTGCCCTGCCCTGTGACCCGGCGGCTTCAGCTTCCTCACGCTCTGAGCTCTGCTTGCTCCGCTCCGCGGAGCTGCTATGCCCTGCTCAGACCTGAGCCTATGTCCTGGTTGGGGATGTTTCCCAAGGAAAGCGCTGGCTGACTGGGGCTCACCTTCTGAGTGTCCCTTCTCTCAGGATTGCCGTCTCCCTTTGTCTGTTTGCCGTATGGGAAATCCTTTATCTCACTTATCTGGGGCAGTTTTTTAGACCCCTCGTATACAGAAGGCCGCTAGTCCAGTATCAGTTATGCATCATGCCTTGAACAGAAGCCTGTCTCCATGATTGGAGGACACGTTGCAGCCGACATTGCCACCAGCCCAGACACACAATTTTGTCACCCACTCTGCGGGTAATAATGCTGCATAGCCTTGGGGCATGAGCTTTCCTTGAAGGAGGGACATTTGGGAGGCATTCGATTTCGCAGGGGAAGGAAATGAACAAGTTATTTTATTTTAGGACCGAAGTCCAGATCCGGAAGGTACGTGCTGGATGGTAGGAAAAGCACGTCTGGGGAAATAGGTGCTGTTTTAGGAATGAGAGGTAAAGGCCTTAGGTCTTAGATAAGCACAATGGTAGTGCGGGACAGAAACATTAGGCAAATCTAATCAGAGAGCCCTGGCATCCAAGTCAACACTGAGGTCTTATTTATTTCCTCAAAAACAGGACAATTCACTGTTCACTTACCATCTCGGGATCTGTGGTTGGGGAGAGGCATGCAGCCATCCATCCCTCTGCGACAGAGTCCCAGGGAAGCAAGTACAGGGAAGCACCGAGGTGGCCTCTCCAGCCTGGAAATGGGGCGTGGAGCCCAGGAGAGCCTCTGTCGTGTGGACACCTGGGACACTCCGGGGACTCGCACTGGGATTAGTGCAGACCCCTCAGCGCCCCCGGAGGACCTGTTCTCCCCACGATTGGCTTTTACTGCTCCCCGTATTGAAGTTCTGCGCATGTGTATGCAGTGATGACAACACCCCTGGTCCAGTTCGTAGTGTATCTCATTGGATTGTCAGTTTCAGCTCTGTCTAGCACCTGGGTCTTAGTTGATGTTTAAACCTATTGTCAAATAATTTTAAGTTCTGAATAGCATCTGGGTCACCGTTTAGGTTTCAATCTGGCACTTATAGCTGCAAAGTTCCTTTGGGATCACGTGCTAAACACAAAGATAGTCCCCAGTTGTTGGGATTTCTGTTTTGTGTTTTTAGAAGATCATTTGACATATTTACTTAACCTATTTTTTAAATCCCCTTAATCCAATATCAAAACAAGGCTAAACCTAGCTGTGGAATGATTTACTCAACTAGTAAATCAAGAGAACTCTCCATGCATAAGCTGAAAAATCAAATATTGTAGAACAGTATAACTTAAGCAGATTTAAACGGTCATGTTAATAGAAGAATAAAAAGGCAGCTCTCCTCCCAGCCTACATTTTACGTAGATTTTAAAGTTTGTGGTGTTTTTATAACGGTAAGTGAACATTCATGAGACCCAGAACACAGCTCCGTAGGCAGGCGGAAATGAACAATGCCCAGCAGTAATATTTGACAGAACTGGAGCAAACTAAGTAATTTCATTCATTCTTAACGTGCATGAAGACCATCTAGAAACACGAGCATTTAGTCTGTGTCTGAGGGTCACTGCAGACACGAAGTCAGCTAGGGTAAAATGTGTTCCACCATGAGCGACTTTATTTGGGAATCTGTAGAAACAAAAAGTAAACGATCTCCGGGGTGTTTCTGAATTGTAACATTGAGCGATAATGCCTGTGGCCTTCGAACACCTAGAGCCATAAATCTCCCTGCGAGGAAAATGCGCTTCGTTGAGGCAGTAAATCAGCAGCCGCCGCCGGGCTGGCGGTGGCTCCGGGCAGCGCTCTGGCCAAGGCGTATCCGCGTTACGCTGCCAACAGGAGGCGCTTTTCACAGCCCGGCTCACGAGTGCTCGCACTTCTGTTCTGTCAGGACTCGGCATCTGGGTGGTTTGTGACCAAAAGAAATGGCAAGTTCATGTGATTCAACCCTGTATTTGGTAAACAGGAACTTGTGAAGGGGTTGTTTTGGAATGAAAACATGAGTTTCTCCATTTCCTGTTCCGAGTAATGAATTGTCGTTGTCCAGTATCCTGAGGCTTGTCCCCCACCCCACCCCACCCCCCCGCCCCGAGTATATAACTGGATAGACAAATGAAAATACTCCCAGTGGCTGCTGGGTGTTGGTGCTGGCTAGAAATAAAGCCTGCCCCGCTGGGTGACGGGAGAGAAACAAGTGAGCAGGGATGTCTCCCTCTACTGGGCGAAGACAGGACCGGCCAGGAAAGGGGGTGGGGTGAACACAAAAAGATCAAGGTGAGAGGAGAGAGGTGGGAGGGAAATCGAGGAAAGGAAACAGATGGGCGGGAAAGAGAAGAGAATCCGTGGGACCAGAGAGAAAGCAGTCAAGTGGAGAGAGCCACAAGAAACGGGCAAAGAAGAACTAGAAGCCGAGGCAGGAAGGACGAGGCGCCAGAACACCTTTCCATGGGCCATCCCCACAGGAACCCGGACGTGCTGGCCACTTTCTCCCTGGAACTTCCCAAATGGGATCTACAGCCATGAAGGCTGTGCCACCGGAAGGAAAAGCTCTGGCCTTTAAAAGAATCACATCTTCCCTAACGATGGAGCTTCTTCCAAGAAGAGGTTCAGAACATGCCACGTTAACAGGGCGAGGATTACAGACCCCGCTGGGCAGTCGTCGCACTGCCCTTGGTTGGAGTCTAGCAGAACCATGGTGTCCCGTTCCGATGGCCACTCTTGAGCCAGCAGGCGCCTCCTGTGGGCACGGCTGCAGAAGGAAGCCTGGCCCCAGTAACCCCCCCCTCCCCCCGGGGGGTGGTCTTCTAGCAGAAATCAGTTGAACGTGGCAAACCATTTCCGAAGCTATGGAATACACGCAGGCTTTGGATACTTCGATCCATGGTTCCCGTAGCTGTGCTCATGGATGGATAGTTTCAGCGAAATGCTTTAGGCTCCGTTTTTATTTTCGCATTTTTAAGTCCTGAAGTTTTCCCTCGGGAACCAGAGAGCCTCTCATCAGGGTCCTGGCCGCGAGGCTGCCAGCGGGTTTGTTACCATTTTAGCGAGTCATCAGTTTGGCCACGGGGAGCGCCCAGGGGTGTGTGCAGGCGTGGGCCCAGGTCTGGGGGGGCTGCGGCATGCCGGTTGGGAGCCTTCTTTCAGAAAAAGAAAACAATACATTTAAACAGCAAACAAACATGCAAGGAGCCTGGGTTTAGGTGTCGAAGCTTCAGAGTAAATTCAGGTCAGCACAGCGATGCCTTCGGGTCAGAGTAAATTCAGGTCAGCACAGCGATGCCTTTGGGTCAAGTCTCAGCCACTCATCCAACTACTCCTGACTGTCCCCATGAACTCGAGCTCTAAGGCACTCAACACACTGCTGTTTGCAGCCACTGTGTTCCAGAAGGTTCTGATGGGTGCCCGGGAGCTCTGCTGCTGGGCATGGCCTGAGAGAAGCGACCCGGGAAAAGGAAGAGGGCAGGTGACTGAGAGAGGGAGGGAGAGTGAAAATGGGAGAGGGCCCGTCTCCCCTCATCCTTGGGCCTCCTGACCTTGACCTGTCCTCCAGCTGTGACCTCTGACATACTCCCCGGGGAGTCTTTTCGGAGCCAGTCCCGCAAGCAGGCTGTCCATCCGCTTTCAGTCACAGGCTTTCTTCAGGTCCGAGACGAGCAGATCTGACTTACAGCTTCATCTCCCCTGAGAGCTGCGCGCCCTGTGTGGGCAGAGGTGTTGGGAGGAGGGTAGGGTTCCATCCTCAGGATGGGGCCTCCCCTCTGCCTGGCATCTCCGCCCTGGGTCACGGAGGGGCCGGCCTGTGGGGAGGCTGGACTGAGCTGCAGGAAACGGAGGCAGCACAGCAGCTCCATCAGCAAAGAGACTAAAGAGTGTTTAGTTCCCAGAGGCTGCTCTGGTCCGCCTCTGCCTGTCTAGGCCGAGCCCCTGTGCCCGACGTGGAGTGGAAAGAGGTTTGCAGTCGGGCAACCCCGGACCCAGGCCCCGATCCCTCCCTCAGTCTCATCTGTCAGGCCCTGAGCACCACCTCCGTCTGCACCTCGGGGTCTTCCCTTGTCCAGAGGTTGTTCCGAGAGCGTCTGAAGACCTGGAGTGGCGCCCCTAGCTTATGGCTGGAATGTAAAGCCACGTGTGTTCGCCGAACATCCGCGCGACAGGAGAACCTCGCTACCGAGCTCCTGCACAGAGTCAGGTGCGAGACCGCCAGTGAAGGCTCCTCCAGCTGACCCCAAACGTGCCCGCGGTCCAGGGCAGGGCTGACGAAGGAATCGGGGATCCACACTCCACCGGCCACGCTTCTTTGGCCAGTGAGTCACGTGAAAGAAACGACATGAGATGTAATACGATTTCAAAACACTTGGAAGAAAAGGAAATGCCTTATAAATTGTGGGCGTTCTCTTTCGCAGATTCAAAAAACCACATTAGCTCAATTAGTGGCTTTTGACTGTGATGACAGTTTAGCAGCGGGGGGGGGGGGGGGGGGGGGTTGTCCGATCGGACCTGCAGGAGCTGCTGTTGCCCAGTATTTTTCTTCCTTTTCTTCTTGGGGTAAAATGGACCTACCATAAAGTTTATCACGTCAGCCGTTTTTAAGTGTACCGTTCAGTGGCGTTAAGCCCATTCCCGTGCTTGTGCTGGCGTCAGCACCGTTCCTCTCCAGAACCCTTCTCATCTTGCAAAGCTGCACCTGCAGACGTTACACACGGACGCCCCAGCACCCCCAGCAAACGGCATTCTCCTTTCTCTCTCTAGGACGCTGATTGCTCTAGGTGCCTCGCAGAGGTGGAATCACACAGTGTTTGTCCCTTGGTGTCTGGCTTATTTCACTTCGCATGACGCCCTCAAGGTTCATCTGTGTTGTAGCGTGTGTGAGAATGGCCTTCCTTTTTACGGCTTCGTAAGATTCCGTTGCCTGTGTAAACCACATTTTGTTTATTCATTCATCAGTTAATGGATACTTGGGTTCCTCCCATCTTTTGATAGTTGTGAATAATGTTGCTATGAACATTGGGGGTACAGGCCCCTGCATTTTAAAAAATATATATTTGTATTGATTTCAGAGAGAAAGGGAAGAGAGAGAGAGAAACATCAATGGTGAGAGAGAATCATTGATTAGTTGCCTCCGGCACGCCCCACACTGGGGATCGAGCCTGCAGCCTGGGCATGTGCCTTGACCTGGAATTGAACCATGACCTCCTGGTTCATAGGTCTGTGCTCAACCACTGAGCCACACTGGCTGGGCCCCTGTATTTTTGAAACAATATGGTAAATGTGGGTTTTCAGCACACAAGAAACAGCCACCAGACTGCCGCAGGTGGTAGAGCTCGTGACTCTGTAGGTGGGATTGTTTTTATTTATTTATTTAGATTAGATTTTTAACTTAAATGGATTGGATGACATCTATATATATATATATATAGAAGCCTAAATGACCATTACGACCGGACAACTGGCCGGCAGCTACGACCTGACCACGGGGCGGAGGGGGGGGGGGGCAGACGCTCAATGCAGGAGCTGCCCTCTGGTGGTCAGTGCACTCCCACAGGCAACCTCCTGCAGCCAGCCAACCTCCTGCAGTCCCTTCCCCCGGCCGGCCCCGATCGGGACTGGGTGAGATGGCCCCAATTAGCCCTGATGGCCGGCCAGGCCGAGGGACCCCACCCGTGCACGAATTCATGAACCGGGCCCCTCATTGGTTAATGACATTATATAGGTTCCCGGTGGACAGTTCTATGATGCATCGGGATTGTTTGAAGTGAGGTCCTATCTGTGAACCAGGACCAGGAGCATGGCAGGCCAATACTGGCCCCTGCTCCCGGGCACCTGTGGAGGCTGTGAGCTTGAGCAGCTTTCCCAGGTGCCAGGTGTTGGTGTTTACCACATGCTGGGTGTCTCCAAGTGAAACCGGGCTCCTTACTGCACACGCTCCCTGCCCTGCTGAGCGAGGTGTCACTAACGGGTTTCTCTCTCTCTCGCATCCTGCCCTCCCCCTGCTCCATGTCCCCTTCCCTCCCCACCCTGTGCCATCTCGTCTGGGCTTCTCTTTGCCGGCTCCCTCCTGCTCCAGTGCGACCAAGACCAGTGCATTCAGAGCACCAAATTCGTTTTGCAGGCCGCGGCCACGCCCCTGCTGCAGAGCGAGCCCAGCCTGGCCGGCGACGAGCTGCACCTGCCGGGGAAGCCGGGCCTGGGCACGCCCTGTGCCAGCCTGACGCTCGGGCAGCCCACGCCACCCTCCTCCATGCCCAATCTCTCCGCCGAGGCCGGGCTCACAGACATACTGCCCCTGAAGGAGGAGCACGTGGGCCACCAGTTCCTGACCCCGGAGGAGGCGCCCTCGCCGCCCCGGCTGCTGGCCGGCAGCCCCCTGGCCCACAGCCGCACCGCGCACGTGCTGGGCCTGGCCAGCCAGGACGCGCTGCACGAGGACTCGGTGCGCGGCCTGGTGAAGCTCAGCTCCGTGTGACCGCGGGCCGGCCGGACTGCGGGCGGTGGGGGCCGACAGAGGGGCTGCTCCCACAGCGACTTCCTCGTGACTCAGGGCCATGGTGGCGAGGACTTCGGGCCCTGGGGACAGGGGCCGGCTGCAGAGACCATGGATCCCCTCTCACGGCAGGGGCGGGCCGGCCCCGAAGCTGCCGCTTGGTGTGATGGGCATCTCCTCCCCACCCGGACTGCTTTGATAACAGTGGACATAGGGGAGTCGCTTTTGTCAGGCCTTTGGAATAGGAAGGGGGGGCGTGGGGATGGGGGGACCCGGGGCCTGTGATCAGAGGCTCAAGGGCCAAGATGTGCCCGAAGGTCAGTCACACTGTCTCGCTGCCGCTCTCGGGACAGACACGCGGAAGGCTTGCGAGACTGGTGGCCAGACTGAAATTGCACTTACTTGTTATGCTACTAATCTTTGAAATAGACATGCTGTTCCATTTGTTAGTTTTTTTTTTAAAAAAAATTGTCCAAAGGACAAAAACGACCAGATGTGAGCCTGCATGCCACGCTCGTCCGTTCCCGGTGGTGATGGTCTGCAGACGGAAGCGCTGCCTTCTTCCTTTACTTTTGTGAATTTTCAAGCGCTGTTTTAGGGGAAGATGGTGGGAGAGAAACCAAGACTAAGGGACAATGCCATCCATCGCCAGCTTATTCAGCTTGCTTGTCCCTGGGCAGGGGGTGCCTGGGCCGCAGAGGACCGCTGGGGGGTTAGCAACTCGAGAATCCGTTACCCTTCTGTTCAGTAGTTAACCGAGGTGTTGTGTGGTGCCACGCCCTCCACGCCTTGTGTGACCAAACCTCCTGCGGACGCCAATAAAGGACGCCCTCTGTTGTTTTGGATCTGCGTCAAGTTGTCCTTAACAGCGTCAGTGACAAGTTATCCCGTGGCTGTGGCGAGTTGGTTGTTATCCAAGCAACCCCAGTAAGGGTGGTCCCCACACGGCCAGAAATCAAGCCGGTGGATTGCGGGGTGTGTAAGAGAGCAGCTTCTTGTCATTTTTTTAAATAATATTTTTATTGACTTCAAAGATGGATGATGAGAGGGAACCCTATGCACCCCCTGCTGGGAATCGAGCCCGCCGCCCGGGCCTGTGCACTTGTCTGGAATCGAATCCGGGTCCTTTCAGTCCATAGGCTGACGCTCTACCCACTGAGCCAGACCAGCTAGGGCTTCCTGTCATTTTTTTCTTTTCTTTCATCATCTCTTTCTGACATAGTTTTAGGGGAACACACTCTGCGTTCGCAGATTATCCTGCGGCGGTTTATGTCTGTGGCCCCGAGGAGGGGAGCAGAGCGCAGGCAACAGGGTGTGCCCGGGCCGCCTTCTCCGCCCTGCCTCCTGCCAATGCAGCGCCGGCGCTCAGAAGGGGAAGCTGCCATCCTCGTAAAGGCATCGCAGTCGGGAGGTGACACCGGCTTACGGTGTGGGCTGAGAGCATGTAGGTCATCATTCTATCATCATTCTTCCCTAGACACTAATCAGAATGGAATTAAGAAAAGTACACTCCAGTCGCGCCCATTTCTCATCTGGCTTTGGACTTCGGGAGTAAGTCACTTCGGGGGGCAGCCGCAGGGACTCCGCAGACTCTCGCTGCTTCCCCTCAGGTGGCAAATCCCACAGCCAAACCGACCCAAGCCACACATCACGCTCAGGCTCCTGCAACCACGTGGAAGGCCAGGTGCATTGATCCGTGATGCAGGAGGTCCCAGAAGGTTGGAGTTCGTGGGAAAAGGCTGCTTTATCTGAGAAAGAGCTGCCATTTTACATAAAAGAGGGGAAAAAAGGATAAAAGACAAAAGCACAATGTCAGGTCTCATCTGGGATAAAGCCAATTCTTGGTAGGTCAAAAAATTGTGCTGGAAATAACCACAGAGTTCTTGGGTCCTGGTGTCTGCGAGCCAACACTATGTTTCCTACTGTGTGTGTGAGTAGAAAATTAGGAGGTAAATTATGTGTAGCCATTTTTTATTTTTTATTTTTTTATGATTTTAGAGAGAGAGAAAGGGAGAGAAAAGCATCTGTGTGTTGCCCCACCCAGCCATGCACTGATTGATTCTTGTATGAGCCCTGACTGGGGATCGAACCCACAACCTTGATATGTCGGGACGATGCTCCAACCAACTGAGCTACGTAGCCAGGGCGGCATTATTTATTTCCTGGACCTCCTAACTACATGTATACAACTTGGAATTTTAGAATAAGGGGGACAGCGTCCCCTCCTTAATCAACCACTTAGGGCCTGCTAACAGTGTCTGGAAACTTGCCCAGGGGTTCCCCTGCATGCCCTGCCTGTGAGCAAAAGACGACAGCCCACTGCCTGCCTCCCACACTCGCCTCCCTCTCTGCTCCTCACCTCCTTCCATCTGCTCCCCAGGGACTGGGAGAGAGCTGGCCCTGGGAGAAAGCGGGTGAGACTGTCTCACTCTGGTACCTGTGTGGCCCCGTCTGTTCCCAGCTTCTCTATCTGGAACACCAAAACCTGGTCTTTGGAGTCCTCTCATTCCTCACATGTCCTAATGCAGTGTTTTCTGATTTCCCGTAACCAGCCCTGCTTTCCATCTCATTCTGGAAAAAAAAAAACCAAGAAGCAAGGACCATTATTCATTTCTCTTGACGTGATGAACATGTACTTAATATTTCTTGTCGGTCTTCCATCCCGGCCTGTACCCCATTCCCGGTACCCACATCATTTTCAAAGAGGGGTTAGGAAGTCTAGTGAAATGAATCAAGTCTATTCAGGGTCCAAGAGGGAAATTAACTCAATGAGCCGATTTGCTAAGACAGTTTGCTTCTTAAAACCCCAAACCAGAGAGGTGCCCACCGCCCTCTGGCTTGGGAAGAACAGAGGGCCCTCCACATGAGCCGCGTGCTCCGGGAGCGACCTCCTTCCTTCCTCGGGTCAGAGACGATCTCGGAACAGTGGCGTGCCTGGCGAGGAGCTTGCCTTTCCCGTTACCTGATCTTGCTTTTTAAATGTTGAGCGGTTGCGTCAAGCTGTGGCTGAGCAGACCTTGGTCTTCCTCAGTTCTGTCAGTGTCTTACGGATTGATTGCGTGCTAGCTAAGAAAGAAAAAAACGAAATAAATATTTTACCGTGCTATTAAAGCTTGGACCACTATCAAACACACATCTACATCCACACTCTTTTTCCTGTTTAAAAATTCATCTGCTTCTGTTTGCCCAGAAGTACTCCGAGCACGCCGGCTTCCCAGGCACCTGGAGGCTGCATTTAGCCTGAAAGCCCTGCTCTCCGAGGCCGGACGCTGCAGGGAGCCGTAGCCTGCATCAGAGGGCGCGGTGACAGGTCGCCCTGTGCCTGGGAGAACTGGCCCAGCTTGTGTGTGAGTGTGTGAGTGTGTGGGTGTGTGTGTGCGTGCGCTGTACCCACTTGAAAAATGCTCATTCCAGCTTTTAAATGGAACTGTCAGCCTGTGAGAATGATGGCCTATGTCCACCCTGTGCCAGCAAAATGCCAGATACCTGGTCTTGTCCAGCAGGGCCCCCAGGAACAGACTTTTGGGGTGCTTCCCGCGGCTCTGCCCACCCCTCTGTGCACTGCAGTCTTCGCCTGTCATGTTTAGGGTACTGACTGGGGTTCAAAACAGGAAGTGAACCCCATTTTACGAGCCATGTTCCTACTCATTCCTGAGTGGCCTGGGAACCCCCTGAACTCTTCCATTTATATCGTTTACTAGAGGCCCGATGCACGAAATTCGTGCAAGAGTAGGCCTTCCTTCCCCCGGCTGCCGGCACCGGCTTCCCTCTGACACCCAGGACCCGGGCTTCCCTCTGGCCCTGGGACTTGGGCTTCCCCCGCAGTCCCAGCTTCGTCCGGAAGGACATCCAGTCCAATTAGCATATCACACTTTTCTTATTAGAGAGTGATTTTTAGAGAGAGAGAAGCTTTGATTTGTTTCTCCACTTCCCTATGCATTCATTCGTAGATTCCTGCCTGCCCCCCTTAGCTCTTCACGGCCTGGGCCTGGGCCCTCCCATCGATTCAACAGCAAGAAAAAGGGATTTGCCAAGCGTCTCCTTGGCACAGGAGTTTGTGGTGGCATCTCCAGGGAAATTCTGGAGCCCAAGCCATGCGGGGCCCCCCTTCAGTGGCTGCCGAGGCTTCTGAAGGGTGATGCCTGACTGGCTCCCCGCCCCAGCAAACGGACTCTGTAACCATGCTGTCCCCCTCCACCCACAAACCACTTCTCCACCGGGACCCCAGTCTAGCCCAGCCTGGCTCCGGCCTCTGCGTTCAGCCAGGCGGGCCAGGGGTTCTTGTGAATAGTTTCCGGAGTCAGATGCCTGTCATTCCTGCCGGTGAGTACACTTACTTCGCCCATTTGGTGCTTGGTCAGGTAAGAAGAGAATAAAGGGAACGGACGTTAAATATGCTTTTCTGATTAATGCCTTACAGCTGTTTCGAAGCGGAGCCTAAATCAAATCGATGTTTGCATTTTCTCCTAAGTACCTATGAGTTGTGGGAGTCCAGCATGTCCTTATCCGAATGAAAGCCTTTCTGTGAATTCTTGTTCCTCTGGTCCCCTCCACTGCCCTGAGGGTCTGTGCATGGCATTGCCTGCTGCTTCCATGTTAGCTCACGAAAAACTGCCTCTCAGTTCTTCCCTTGAAACGAGTCTCTCTCCCTCTGCCATACACCAATAAGTTATTGCAATATTAGGTATTAAGAAGCATTGTTTTGTTTCAAATAAAGGTCAAAGATGCTAACAGTTTTTTTGAAATAAATCAGCAAATCCTCTGTCTGCGTGCCCGTCGCACGCGATCCTGATAATGCAGCCAAGACAGATTTTAAATACAAGTGGTTAGTACAGTAATCCGGACGTTAAAGATAATTAGGAGCTTCAAGACGAGATTGTTCCTGGAGCAACTGAATTTGCAGCTGCACGAGACTAGATAAATGGCCTCAACTGGCATTGTTTTTCCATTCTCATAAACCCCAACAATTAGATACGAGTGGACTGGAGAGCAGATGCGCATTCTGTGCTTTGCAAAGACTTTCTTCCATAGGTTGTTGACGTTTGGAAAGGTATGAGGTCGTACGGATGAAGAGGAATGAGCAACTGTCTTAATTCTCTGGATGCTGTGAAGTGGGTAGTTCCACCGACAGGCAGTACGGCATATACAGGGAAACATGTTTTCTAGTTCTGTATGAATGGAGATCATTTTTTTCCTTTATTGATGAAGGTATTACATATGTGTCCTTATTCCTCCATTGCCTCTCATCCCCCTCCCACTCATGCCCTCCCCCCCTCCCCCGGTGTCTGTGTCCATTGCTTAGGCTTATATGCATGCATACAAGTCCTCTGGTTGATCTCTCCCCCTTACCCCCACCCTCCCCTGCCTTCCCTCTGAGGTTTGATGGTCTGATCGATGCTTCTCTGTCTCTGGATCTGTTTTTGTTCATCAGTTTCTGTTGTTCATTGTAGTCCACAAATGAGTGAGATCATGTGATATTTACCTTTCTCTGACTGGCTTATTTCGCTTAGCATAATGCTCTCCAGTTCCATCCCTGCTGTTGCAAATGGTAAGAATTCCTTCTTTTTTACCGCAGGGTAGTATTCCATTGTTTAGATGTACCACAGTTTTTAATCCATTCATCTGCTGATAGGCAATTAGGCTGTTCCCAAATCTTAGCTATGGTGAGATGTGCTGCTGTGAACATAGGGGTGCATATATCCTTTCTGATTGGTGTTTCTGGTTTCTTGGGATATATTCCTAGAAGTGGGATCACTGGGTCAAATGGGAGATCCATTTTTAGTTTTTAGAGGAAACTCGAATGGAGATCATTTTAGCCAAAAATAGTAACACAACAATAATATAACAAAGATTGAAGTCTTGCTAACCATTTGCTCAGGGCATCAGGCATTCTGGGTTCGTATTTCATAGTCAAACATTTCATATGAATGAGAAAAAGTAGCATTTTGAACTGTAGTGTATTCAAAACCATGAATCTGAACAGTAGTGAACATAACACATCGCATCGCATGTCTTCAGAGATAATTAAGCTTATTGAAGTGCCTTTCGTGTTTAGTCAATATTTGCAGAATTGATCTTACGCCTGAAATAAATTAAGGAAGTATTTTTCTCCTTCAGTAAAAACTGCTAATGGCCTCAAATATAAATGCCAGTCTTTGTAAGACTGACATTGTCAAGGTCAACAAGGCGTAGGAAAGAGTGCGATCAACTTGCGTGCAATAAATTTGCACTATAGATACCCATCTGGGGAATAATGGGGTTTTCTGATCACAGGTACCCAGATTGGTCTTCAATAGTCATGATTCTCAACTTTTTCAATTCACAAATGACTTTGGAGCTATGCAGGTCCTCAAAACCCATCCACATGTCCTTCTAACACACACAGGGACACACACACACACACCAGCCTCCAATCTCACCATGAACTTGGAATATATTTGTTCATGGAACAAAAATCATAAATGGTATTTAGATCCTCAGCCAGTCTACAAAGTAATCCATAATTTGCCTGAAATAATACTAATGACAGTCCTAGGACTGAAACACCACTAAGCATTCCTGAACCCCAAACTTCTCTGAGTTTTGAGCCCTGAGCCTGGTTCTGTGACCCTCGGAGCCCTGGGCCCCCCGATAACGGACTTCCCAGCTGCTGCTATTCCTACCTTACTGTCAAGTAGATTAAATCTATTTTACAAAAGACATGGAATTTGTTAGAATTTTTTTTACATTTCTACTAGAAAAAAATAAAACTAAAAAAAACTAAAAAAAAAAAATCCTTAAATTTCCTATTTCCAGAGATTTAAATAGTTAAATGGTCTTTTAAGCTCTCTCTTGAAAACAAGCTTTTCCTTTTTCTTCAGGGCCTTCAGGAATTTCAGCTGAGATGACTTTCTGGCAGAAATTCCAGATGACTCTACAGCTAAATTCAACTTGACTCATTTGGGGTTGAGAATTTATCTTTCTGTTGGCCCCCCGGATGCAAACACAGTGTGCTTTGAGGCACGTCTGTGTAGCTGACAGTGGACGTCGTGCTGAACACAGTATTGGTTCTTTCATAAAGCCTTTAACAAGGGTCCTTGGAGCTAATGAACATCCCGGGAAGGCACACAGGAGAGAACAGCATGCACAGGTCCCTCTTAGTGTCCCTTTTCGATAGAAACCTAGCCTGAGGATGGAAATGTAATTAGGTTGTTAGGTCAGCCTCGCAGCTGCACCGGAAAACACAGTCCCTGGGGACACTGAGAACAGATGGATTTAGAGGCCGCCGGGCATGTCCAACTCGCGGCCTGCAGGCCACATGCAGCCCACAACGCATAGTTTTGCGGCCCAGCCGCTATAACGGTATGTAAGAAACGCTTTAATAAAAACTGCGTAACTTAATTTTTACAATATCCTGTTACACATAATCTATAATAATAAAAAAGCATAATATGCTAATTAGACCAGACATCCTTCCGGATGTCCTTCCGTCCTTCCAGACGAAGCCAGGACTGCGAGGGAAGCCTGGGTCCCGGGTACCAGAGGGAAGCCGGTGCTGGCAGCCGGAAGAAGGAAGGCCTACTCTTGCACGAATTTCGTGCATTGGGCCTCTAGTTAGTAATAATGATCTACAACATTCACTAATGACTGATGACTATAATCGTGTTGCATTCATTTCCCTTATGGGCTTTCCACGCAGGCGCACCATTTCTCTCCACTAATACCAGCAGCGAATATTTCAGCAGCCGATGGCCACGTCATTAGTCTTGGACTGCCTTGTTGGGTGTGCGCAACAGGAAATATTTTGCTTTTGGAGAACGAGAAAAATAGGTTTATTTGCATTACGCTTATTAATTTGTGCAAGTTATTCAGTGTCTGGTAAGTTAATGTTCAAGAAAAAATATTAATTTTTATTAAATTGTTCTATTTTATGTTAAGGATTACTCATTTATTTCAGCCCTTTGTATCCAGCATGTCTCTTTCGAAATAAACCTACGTTTCTATGAAAATTGAAGCTGTTGCTTTTTTGTGGCCCACAGACACTGAAACCTGGTTTATCTGGCCCGTGTTAGCCTTTGAGTTTGGCTTGCTTGTTCTAAGCCCATTGTTCTCAGGGTTCCGCTCTCACTGGAACCCGAAGTCACCATATGTAGTTGTCTTCCCAAGATCTCAGTGCCCATGAACTTGAAATAAAGCCTAACCCAGAACATGTTGGCAGGTAACTGAAGTGTGACCGTGAGGAGCCCCTTTATGAAGCTCGTGACCACCTCAGACCCACCTGTCACTGGCTGGGAGCCCTCCGGTGCCTCCCTCACAGGGACAGCGCCTGCTGCCGTCTGCACAGGACAACACCAGGGCCTCGGTACAGGAAACCGGCCACCGCTGTCAGCTTCCCTGTGATGTGTGCTTGCTCCTGGCCAAGGGGCTTCCACATATTTTCAGAAACCCTTTCGTGTGTGAGCTTCCTGTGGCTGTGGCTGCCCTATTTTTAAGTTCTGTTTTATCCAAAGGCAGGGGCTGCCATGTGTTTCTGCCAATACTTCCCTGTCCATCCATCCTCGGCGGGTCTGCCGCTGAGGCGTCCCCTCTACCCGCCCTGGCACCTGCACCTGCCGGGCGGGGCCGCTCGGAGCTCCACGGAGGCAGGCGTGTTCCCAGAGGGGGCAGAGCTGCTGCTTGTACTTGTCTTTTTTCAACAGGATCTACTTCCGTTTTTTCGTAACCCATGGCAACCAACCGAACTACATTCAATTCTCTGTATTTTATAAAAAGCCAATGAGTACACAGATGATCCAAAAGAGGACATCCGAACTTACTTGGCTATAGACTCAGTTCTGATATGGTTGGCAGTGGTAAGAAAGGATAAGGATGGCCCAAACCGGTTTGGCTCAGTGGATAGAGTGTCGGCCTGCGGACTGAAGGGTCCCAGGTTCGATTCCGGTCAAGGGCATGTACCTGGGTTGTGGGCACATCCCCAGTGGGGGGCATGCAGGAGGCAGCTGATCGATGTTTCTCTTTCATCAAGGTTTCTGACTCTCTCTTCCTCTCTGTAAAAAATCAATAAAATATATTTTTTTAAAAAAAGAAAGGATAAGGATGCATTTGAGAGGATGTATTCTTTGATAATAATACACCAAATAATACATGTGACCCACCGCGGGAGAGAATCGGATGTTGATGGCTCCTCCCAGTTCACAAGCCTGGGTCCTGACACAGGAAGTGGTGGTGGGCAGGGGAGACCTCACATGAGTGCCTCGGGGTTTGTTACCGTTTTTTTTCTCAGGAATAAAGGGAGACGCCTCCCCTCGGTGTCGTCACCGAGAAGCTGGAACTGGTGTGAGCAGTGAGGATCCCTAGTCCCAGTCGGGCCCGCAGGAACCACGTCCTGTTCCTGGCTCACCTGCCGCAGGTTCAGCACACCGTCCTGTTCCAGGGCGCTGTGGTGTCAGGGCGTCACTTTAAAGACCACCGAATGCCGTGTTCCCGGCCTTGGTGGGAGCCAGGAGCAGGCGGGAATCGGGGCAGTGGGTGCACACGCCTTTTGGATGGCGTGGGAGAGGCTAGCGGGATTACACAGTAGCGAACTGCTTTGCCTGTAACAAGAACAAGCAATGGGACCAGGCTCTCACTGCTTCCTTACAGTGGTCAAAAGGGAAGCTCGAAAAATTACCGACCTACTCCACCCTCTCCCAGCCCCATCCTACAAAAGAGAAACAGAAGAGCAGGAAGCTGAAAGGTCATGCCCAAGTTCAAAGACACTGAGAGGAGGTCAGTGTTTCTCCAACCGTCTGTGATAAAGAACGGTTATTATTTTTTTTAAATTTCCTATCCATTGCACACTAATATTTTTGTAAAACATGAATTACTGGAAAATAAAATCAAGAGCCGTGCAATAGAAAAGGCCCAATATCTTGCTATTGGACTCAACAGACAAAACACACCAACAAATTGCCCTAGAAGTTTCTAAACGTGTGTATCGCTTTCTGCTGGTGTCCCCTGGCCTTGCCCCGGCAACCCTTCCTCCGTGGATTTGACCTTCGCCATGGCTGTGAGCTCCGTGAACCCTTCTAGCAAATTATTGAGCCTGAGGGTGGTCTTGGGGACTCCCAATCTTTGCACCCCAGTATAGGCAGCTGCCCCATCACCCCACAAACCTGCCATCCCTCCCACCTAAATTCTGTGCTGCAGACAATGAAAGTAATGAGATGATCAAAGCAAATTATACCCGTGGTGGGATGAATCGTGAAACCGACAGAAGGCACGTCCCAAATGTCTCCCCTGAGAAGTCCCAGCAGGCTGAGATGTCCCAGCAGGCGGCCTCTGTCCTGCTCCAGCCCTCTCATTCTCTAGTCCACCCTCCCACCCTTCCCTTCACCGCTGATGGCTTCTGACGGCTCTGCCCCCTAAGAGTTCTGCCTGCCAGGGGCTTCACCAGATCACCCTCAATCTGTGAAGGGACCAGAGGACAGCGGTGTCCCTCTGAGGGGGCCCTAAACAACCATCAGCCCAAATGACAGCAGACGCCTGCTTCCTGCCTGAAGGAGCTTTGCTTTGCTCACAAATGCAAGACCTCATTGACCCGGATTGTCCTTGGAAGGGCAGTGTGCCAGCTAACTGGGAAAGTGTGACTTGCGGAAACAATTCAGCGACTCCTCTCTCTAAAGCAGTGTTCTAGGTTGCCCTCCACGTGAGAAGCAGCTGGTGGTTATGGTTTTAGGAGAGCAGAGGTCATTCTCTACCCCCAGGTAGCTGACACCTCCTAAATCCAGGCTCGCGAGAGAACCCGGCCTTCAGGCTGGTGACGGACATGTCTGCACGGACGGATTGTTGATGACGGCCCTGAGTATTGGGCCGAGAAGATTCTGAGGCTGCGCCAGAAAGAGCACCGCATGCCTTTTGCAAAGTCTGCCATGAGCAAAGCGTCGGAACGATGCGGGTACCACGGAGTTGACACGCCTCGCCTAGTCTAACCTGCCGCTCTTCAGGGGCCTCCGTTACAGACCGATGGGCAAAGTGGACTTACAGCCCTGCCCTCACACCGAAGGGGCACAGGTTTGATTCCCAGTCAAGGGCACAGACCTCAGTGGCAGGTTCGATCCTGGGGTGTGTGGGGGAGGCAACCCATTCATGTGTCTCACATCGATATTTCTCTCTCTCTCTCTCTCTCTCTCTCTCTCTCTCTCTCTCTCTCTCTCTCTCTCTCCCCCCCCCTTTCTCCTCCCTCCCTCTCTCCCACTCTGTCTGAAAAAATCAATGGCTTTTTGGTTAATCCCCACCAAAATATCCTCAGGTGAGGATTAACCAAAAATGTAAGCAGGTTACGGTTGTGAGTGTGTGAAACACGGTCCATTCTCGTATTCTTATTGATTGATTATTGTATTATTTATCGGCGCAACTGTACACCTACTTTTGCTCATATGCCAGTTGGACAAAGGCTTCCGTGGCAACGAACCTTTACCCAAGCACAGAAACCATGGCAACGAGTAAGTGTCCTCTCCTCCGGGTCTTCCTCGTGCCCCGTGTCCGAGTCAGAGGTGCTCTTCGGACCGGAGCCTCTCTCCAAGCCCTCGGGTACTCCGGGCGGGAAGAAGCCAGCCTGTCTGGATCTGTTTTTATTCTCTTCTGCAGCGATTACGGGATAAATGATGTAGAATCGGGGGAAATCAAGACAAAGTCTAAAAAGCAGGAGTCCTGGGTGGGTTTAGCCAACTCCTCTGTGTTCTTGCCACGTGACTCGTTTGCAAGGAAACTCAAGGCACGTTAAATTTCTGAGCAACTTGAGGGTGTGCAACCAAGGAAGGAAGAAATCTTGCAAAACAGCTCTGTTTCCCAGGGCTGAGCGTCCCAACGGTGAGTGAGAGCGACCCTCATGACCGACCTGGCGGCCTGGGTCCTGGCGGCCCGGCCCGGGCCCCGCAGGGCTCCGCGCAGCCAGGGTGGGCCCCTCACCCAGCCCGGAGAGCGGCCCCCAGCGGGGGGAGTAGCCGGCCACTGCCCCCTCGCCCCCCACTTCCCAGGCTTAGCTGAAAGCAGAGCTGAGTGGACCCCCGCAGGCCTGTCTCCTAGGCCCTAGGGTGACAGAGGTCCGGGTGTGCTTTGTTACTCGGTGAAGCAGAGACTTCCTGCACCGGCTCTGTCCTGCTCAGGCAGGCAGGAAGGAAGGAAGGAAGGCAGCCGGGAGGAAGGGGCGCTGTTGGCGGTCCTCTCAGCCGGCGTGAGGAAGGAGCGGGTACGGGAGAGGAGCCTGGGACGTGAAAATAACGGCCAGGTGGCTGCCATGCTGCAAGCCACTGTGCTGAGGGAGGCACTGTCTTTTTATGATTGTTATTCATTGTTGTTTTCAATGTCTCTCTATTGCTGACAGAATCACAGGTGTCCCCTTCTTCCCATGGGCCCCTGCACCCCACACCCACCCTCCCAGGCCTCCGCCACACTGTTGTCTGTGCCCAGGGGCTACGCATCTGTGAGTCACTCCCCACGCCCGCCTTCTGAGTCTCTGTGACCCTTTTCATTTCTGATCACGGTGGCTCCGACGAGGTCCCTTGGCGGATGGGAAGGCTGTGGCCCAGGGCCCCACAGCCTCGAGGCAGCCGTGTTCTCCCTGCACGCCCAGGGGTGTGTTTCGGAGGCCGGCAGGCAGACACGCCGTGAGGCCCATCGCACAGACGCAGGGAGGCTCCCTGCCTGGAGGGTTTTGCCTGAAATGCTCACGTGCGTGTGCTCTGCCCGACAAACCCCATTAGGCTCCGTTTATGCCTCTCCGCATTTACAAGGAGCAGCTTTTAGTGGGAAGTGGGTTGGACGCTGCAGCCCATTTTAGACATGTGTCTCGTTTTGCCAGGAAGTGATTTATGCCGTGCGTGCATCATGGCCTCTCGTTGGACGGAGGGGAAATAGCCACACAAAGCAAACCCAATGCCCAATAACGGGGCGCGTCTGCTCGGCACAGCCGCAGCATCTCCTGGGCAACACTGGCCGGGCTGCGCGCTGGTCACTGAACAGCCAGAGCCGTGGCGTGGGCTGCAGGGCCAGCCACCGCCGAACACTGCTCTGGAGTTAACGAGAGGAGAGCTGCTGGGATTAGACCAAGGTTGGCTCGAGTTCATCTTTGTCATCCCTGCTCATTTGTCATTGAAAGCAGCTGGGCTCTGCCTGGCAAGGCCTTCTTCCGGTCACATGCATGCCCGGCTCTTCTCTCCCTCCCCAGCCTGGGAGGGAGGAGCCCCCCGCCCCCACCACCACCACTAGTTCTCCACCAGTCTCTCCATTCTTGCATTGTCCTACTAGGTGCTGCCCTGCACGCTCTAGATAGGGAGTGTCCACAGGTAGCAGGCCTGTAGTGCCTTCCAGCCCCTAACACAAGCCTTGCACACAGTAGGTGCTCCACTAATGTTTTGTGGAAACAAGAGGCCCCATGCCAGTCACTGAGGCTGAGCAGGCCTGTGTTCAGATGGAGACTTGTCACGAGCCTCCTTGAGCTCAAATCTGAATCCTTATTTCTCTGTGTTCTAAAAAGACACCACGGCTTAAAAGATACAAGAGACTTCGCCATCAAAGAAATTCTACACCCATGCGTTCAGAAGTCCTGAATGAAAAAATGAACCCTAGATCGGCTCGGCATGGTTCACGTTAAGACGTATGTAGCTTACTGCTTTCTTAACAAGCTTGGCATTCAAGGCTCAACAAACAGGAACTTGCTTTAGTTTTCTTACTCATTAAAATAAAATGAAAGGCCCATCACCTCCACCCTTTTCAAAGATCGGGGGGAAATGTCTGATTTTTTTAATAAAAATGATGAGGGTAACTGTTATGTTCATGGAAGAGAGCCTAAAGTCAGAAAATAGAAAATCATGATCAGCCCTAAAGCGCTTACACTTTATTTTGGAACGAAGCCCAGGATTCTGACACCGAAGCAAACACGTTTAGACGCTGGAGACAAACGCGACTCAGGTCTGTCTGCCCCTGGGTCCGGCTCCGTCTCTCCTGGGAGATAATGTTTTGAAGGCAGATCACTATTAGGGGAAAATACATATGTCATGTCAGGAGCTCAGTGATTTAAAACTAACAAACAAACACTAGAGGCAAATTTCAGCTTCCAGCATGAATCTGAAAGAGTCAGCACTCGGCCCCAGATGTTTGGATCTTCTTGAAGATTCTCAAGTGTGTCTGGTCACAAGGATTTGCCAGGAGATACTAGACATGAGAAATGTTGTTCTCCTTCGCAGATAAAGAGCGTTCCCCTTCCAAATGCGACAAGGGATGTGAAGGCGACCTGGCTGTGACCTGTCACCCCACTGCTCGCCAGGGCTGACTCGCCAGGGTCTCCCCCCACCTCACCGCTCCATCGCATCCCTCCCAAAGCTGCACACTCAGTCGAAGAGCAAAATCTTCCCCCAATGAGAAGGACCATCCTCCTGTCCAGGGCATATGCTCGAACCCCAAGCAAGCCCCTCCCCCCAAAACTCCTCACCAACACAAGAATCCTGGTGTCCCATGCCCTGTGTTGCATATCTCCGTGGCTTGTACCTAGAACCCACCCTCCCCTTTGCTTCCCTAAGGGAACTCCGATTTTCATTCATGTAGCCTCCCCCACCTCATGCAGCCCATGGGTTTTGGGAGGGGTGGCCCCCAAATCGGGAGGCCCCTGCTTAGTCTAAGGTGGAGAACGGGGTAGCTCTATCTCAGACCCTGCAGTGTAGGTCCAGACACTGGGAATGGCATTCAATCACAGCCTCAGTGCAGCTGTGCCCGCGGCCCAGCTGGGCTCGTGAGCTGGGGCAGAGCTTGGCTGGGGAGGCGTCTCTCCCTCCGCTTGGCAGGTCTGTGGGTGCCGAGGCGACGCTGTCAGCAGGGAGGAGCCAGGCTGAGGACACGCTGACCCTCGGGAGGCAGGGGAGAGAGACGAGGAGGACCCGGGCTCTGAGGACCCCGTGAGCCAGGTAAGCAGCGGCCCTGAAGCCGCGGGACGCTGGCCTCGGGAGGAGGGCAGCACCGCGCTCGCGGCCAGCGGTCTGTTGGGGGTCTGGGATGGTGACTAAAGACCTGCTAGTGAGGGTGGTTGGTCACCCAGCGTCCAAACTCAGCCACGTGGGAGAGTGGGAAGGGCACCATCAGCATTCACACCAGGACCACGGGCAGAAAGGGCCTGTGGCAGGCCCACGGGAATGGGTGGCCCTAATCTTAACTGCTCGAAACTGAAGCATCGTCCCGAACGAGTCCTCACCCGCAGCTGGAAGAAGACGTGAGGTCAGTTTCTCAGAGGGGTGACGTCCCAACTAATGTGATTTGGTGTCCTTCCCTACTTCCTTCTCTACGACAACGGGGCCTTTCAAAGCCCAGGTGTATGTACTATTTGCATAGCCCATGGTCACGGGCAGGAGGTAGTGAAGACCTGCAGGGGTGGGTAGGCGCGGGGAAGGGGGCGGGGGCTGGGGGGGAATGAAAGACACCTGTAATACTATCAACAAGAAGAAATACTTTTTACAAAATCCAGGTGTGATCATAGGCTCCCCGCTTACACTACAGCCGTGCCCCAGCTCTGCCCCCGCCCCCTCTATGTGGGGTCTCTGTCCTCCCAGCCTCTCCGCCAGTTTTGTGAGCACTGCAGGGAGCAGCCCTTCCTCCCCTCCCACCCCCCCCCCACCCTGAGGACTTCCTGCTCCAGGCCTCCCCCCAGGAAGCGCCCACTCCTCCGGTGTCCACCCCCCAACCCCCAGGGCCGGGCCTGGCACCTTTGCGGCAGGGCCTGGTAGACCGTCCTCCCTTCCTGGTGCCCCTCTCGCTGTGCAGTGAACACGGAGGTGCCGGTTCCTGTTCTTTGTGGTGAGAGCCCTTGCACAATGCCCACCATGCAGAGACACAAAACACGTGTGTCCGTGGACTGACCCAGGCCAGGCGTGGACGCAGAAGCTGAGGCAGCGGCAGAAACCCCCCCCATCCCCCACAGAGGGCCGTCGCCTGCGTTCAGAGAGGCCCGGCCCCACGGACCCACTTGGACTCTGGGTGAGGCTTGCAGCCCCTCCCGTGTGGCCAGAGCCCTGAGCCCAGTCTCCGGGGCTCGCCTGGGAGGGGCGGGCGCAGGCAGGCGCTGCAAAGCCATCCAATCCGCTGCAGGTGCTCAGGGGGTCGTGCTGTGATGGTGTCTTCCTGACCCCTACGCTGCAAAGGGTCAGTTTCTTCTTACATTTTCACTTCTGCAACGGCCAGAGCTGTTTCTCCAACAGTTCCCTTCCCCTTTTGGCTGGCATCGGTGAAGGTAAAGTCACCTCTTTTGTTATCTCAGCCTGATAATGAGCCCCCTGACCAAGGTTCCTTGAGTGATGTCCCTGTAAGTGCTCTGGCCCAGTGGTCGGCAAACTCATTAGTCAACAGAGCCAAATATCAACAGTACAGCGATTGGAATTTCTTTTGAGAGCCGAAAACCAACTTCTGCGCATGGGCCACGAAGTTTCCATCGCACTGTATGTGCGCGCCTAGACGTGGTATTTTGTGGAAGAGCCACACTCAAGGAGCCAGAGAGCCGCATGTGGCTCATGAGCTGCAGTTTGCCGACCATTGGTCTAGATAAAAGATGGAGGTCATTGTGCCTTGGCCTGTGGTGGAGCATCAGCCTGCGGCCTGAAGGGTCAAGGGTTCAGTTCAGGTCAAGCACAGGTACCTTGGTGGCAGGCCTAGGCTCGGCCCTGGCCCTGGTAGGGGCACGTGCGGGAGGCAGCCAATCAGTGTCTCTCTCACATCGCTGTTTCTCTTTCTGTCTCTCCTCCCTTCCACTCTCTCTAAAAAATAATCCATGGGGACATTCCCTCAGGTGAGGGTTAACAAAAAGAAAGAAAGAAAATGGTTGTAAGTCTTGCCTACGTCTGTGGTCACACACGCTCTGGCACCAGGGATAACGGCACGGCTCTGCCCGCTCCGGGCGCTCCTGCCGGCTCCCCCTGGGTCAGCGAGTCTCGCAAGGCTGCTCCCTGCCTCCAGCTGCCCGCAGGTTGGCGGGCTGAACGCACGGGAGCTCGGAGAAGGCACCGGACTCAGGTCTTCCTGCAGGTAGACGCTGACGCTCCCTCAAACGTGCTTGGTTTTCCCTTTTTAAGTGTTCTTTAAATCTTCGGTACAATCACTGCCAGGACCTGGTTGAAGGTGCTGCCCGAGGCCCCTCCTATGAGGAATCATACCAAAAAAAAATCCCTCGTAAAGTTCAGTCCCTGGAAAACACTCTCCCTGGACGGTTCTGTCTAAGCTGGCACCGTGGTGGCACAACGGGTCACAGCGCCCTGGGGTCCTGAGAGAGAGACCTCTGGGTGAGCGCTGCGTGAGCCACCGCGCCTGAGCCCGTGCCTGCGCTCCGCCGACTCTACCCGCCCTGCTTTCCACCCGCTCTGATACTTGCCGCCACCTTAAACCCCTTCTCAAGCAGACAGAGCATAGAGGACCAAAATCTGTCTCCTAGTATTGAAGTCTTTAGTCTTAGGAAGCCACATTCTCTTAGAGGCTAGCATCAGGCGATGCCGCACACACAGCACTTGGAGAAGAGAGGTCACCGCGGCCCCCAGCTTTCCTCGGAGGCAGGGCCCCTGCCAGGGGGCTCTCACACCCACGCCATGCTGTCTCAGTGGCCACCGATGTCACAGCCGCAGGGATGGCCTGGCAGCCCGGAGTCCTCTGTGGGCAGGGGAGGGCGATTGGAAAGGGCGCCGGCTCTAGGATTAGATGGGCTCAGTGTGACCCCTGGCTCTGCCTTGACTGGCTGTGTGACCTGAGAAATGTGATTGGATGCCTGGAAGCTTCAGCTTAAAAATGGAGATAGCCCAGCTGGCATGGCTCCGGGGTGGAGGGTCGACCTATGGACTAGGACAGTGGTCGGCAAACTCATTAGTCAACAGCGGCAAACCACAGCTCACGAGCTGCATGTGGCTCGCGAGCCGCAGTTTGCCGACCACTGAACTAGGAGGTCATGGTTTGAGTCTCCCTAAGGCAGTGGTCAGCAAACTCATTAGTCAACAGAGCCAAATATCAACAGTACAATGATTGACATTTCTTTTGAGAGACAAATTTCTTAAACTTAAACTATATAGGTAGGTACATTGTTATTAATTTAATTAGTGTACTCCTTCAATCGCACTGTACGTGCATGCCCGCAAGTGGTATTTTGTGGAAGAGCCACACTCAAGGGGCCAAAGAGCTGCATGTGGCTCTCGAGCCACGGTTTGCCAACCACTGCCCTAAGGGCACAGGCCCAGGTTGCAGGCTCCATCCCCAGTAGGAGGCGTGCAGAAGGCAGCCGATCAATGATTCTCTCTCACCACTGATGTTTCTAGCTCTCTCTCCCACTCCCTTCCTCTCTGAAATCAATAAACATATATTTTTAAAAACAGAGTTAATATCTACTTCATAAGATTGTCGAGATTTTTATCCTAATCAGACAAAAACCTCTAACACATGTTCAAAACTCATTTAATCTATGACTCTTAAACTTCGCTGTTCTTAAGAATCACCAGAGAGCCCTAGCCGGTTTGGCTCAGTGGATAGAGCGTCGGCCTGTAGACTAAGGGGTCCCAGGTTCGATTCCAGTCAAGGGCATGTACCTTGGTTGCGGGCACATCCCCAGTGGGGGGTGTGCAGGAGGCAGCTGATTGATGTTTCTCTCTCATCGATGTTTCTAACTATCCCTCTCCCTTCCTCTCTGTAAAAAAAATCAATAAAATATATATATTTTTTAAAAAAACGAATCACCAAAGAGTCCAGCTGGGCATGTGGGTTCCTGGGTCTCACACCCCAGACATTCTGATTGATGCCCCTGAGCCCAGGAACCTGCATTTTCCACAGCTACCCCCAGGGGGCGCTGATGTGGATGAGTCGCTGGCCACACCCTGAGAAACACTGCGGGAGGTGTGATGGATGCTCATGATGTTGCTGTGCTGTCACTTACTCGGTGAAGTCTGAGCATGATGAATATCTCATGCAACAAGAAAATTCATCATAATCTTACTTATCTACCTATAATTAGCTGCACTTCATTAAGAGTAATTAAAGCTGAGTGTTTGAAGCATGCCGTGGTCCCACTGGTTACTGCTGAGTTACTCCTGTGGCATGCTCCTGGCCTAAATCCACCAGGCACACGGGCCTTGAGTGGGAAGCCCACGTCCCCCCCACCCCCCGAGGGGAGGAAGGCAGCCACCTCTACCTGTGCAGCCAAACTCAGATTCTTAGGAAAATTACCAAGCGGCACGTTTCTTTACTTTTTCGTTTTTTAAATCCTCACCCAAGGATATTTTTTGCATCAATTTTTAGAGAGTAGAAAGGGGCGGGGGGGTAGGATGGAGAAGAGAGAGAGAGAGAGAGAGAGAGAGAGAGAGAGAGAGAGAGAGAGAGAGAGAGAGAAACATTGATGTGAGAGAGACACATCGATTGGTTGCCTCCCGCATGCACCCTGACCCGAGCCAGTGCCCTTGACTGGGAGTCAAACCCGGTGCACGGGCCGATGCTCTAATGGCTGAGCCCAACTGGCCAGGGCCCAAGGGACACTTCTAACAGCTGGCCTCGGGCCTGGGCTAGTGAGGAGTCAGCCCCACCTGACTGTAAGTTGGTCTGTCCAGCTGACTTCCTGCCCCTGGAAAGACAAACACCAGGAGAACAAAGGTCTCTTCTCCTCCCCGCCTCTTGCTCCCCCTCCCCCACTGCAACAACGCTGGCTCTGCTGATGTCTCAGGGGACACAACCCCACTTCTTGCCTATTTCCAGCCTTGGCCTCCAGTAGCGGTAGCACGCTCACCCCCCAACCCCCATTCCTGCCCGTTAGTGCCAAAGCAGACTAGGAGACATTTCGCAGACGCTGTGGCTTGGAACGAAAGAGCAGCAGGGAAGAGAAAAGGCAGTCCAGCCACGTCCGAGTTCAGACGGACATTTAAGGACAGTGCGAAGGGTGACCACTGGTGGGGCGAAGAGTGTGTTGGGAAGCGTGTTCTCACGGATCCGAGGCGGTGGGAGCGGGAAAGGGCTGACGGCAAAGCCACATTTGACTGCGAACAGCACTGGGCTCGTCCCGCCTGGCTAGGGGAGGCTTGGCAGCAGACACACTCATGAAGAAATGTGGTTTCGATGAGCGATCCGCTACTCTTTTCCAAGAGGGCAAGCCAAGGTCAAATGAAATGAGATGAGATGGGAGGAGCTCCGGTTAAAATCCAGTGGCTCCGGAATCCGGCCCGTTGTCAGCATCGCTTGGAATGCTGGCCTGGTGGTTCCCAGAGGGTCCTGGTTGGCGCAGTAAGCACAGGCGAAGTGGTGGAAAGCGAGCGAGCGCTGAGCCGAGCAGAGCTAAGTGCAAAGCCCACGTTCTCTGTTGACTTGAGTGTGTGATTTGGGCACGTTTCAAACTTCTCTGAGCCTCTGCCCCCTTCATCTGCCAAGTGTGGATAAATTTCCTTCTGGCTAGGGCCAGTGGTCGGCAAACTCATTAGCCAACGGAGCCAAATATCAACCGTTGAACGATTGAAATTTCTTTGGAGAGCCAAAGTTTTTAAACTTCTTCTAACGCCACTTCTTCAAAATAGACTCGCCCAGGCCGTGGTCTTTTTTTGTGGCAGAGCCACCCACCCTCCAGGGGCCAAAGAGCCGCATGTGGCTCGCGCGCCGCAGTTTGCCGACCACGGGGCTAGGCTATGGTGAGAAGCAGAAATCCAATGTGTCAGCGGCCTGGTCTGCCGCAGGTGCTCACTTTAGGGCAGCAGTTATTCTAGCCACAGCCAGGGGCAGTGCAGGCTGCAGCGCGCAGGTGAAAGCCGTGTGGGGACAACCTGCAAGTCCGGGCCTGGCTGTGCGCAGTTGGCTTCAGAAACGTGTCTTCCTTCTCCAGACCTAATAAACTCCTCCGCAGGCGCAGCCACCTTTCGGTAGAGTGAGTGATGATGTTCTTCCCTCTGTGTGGATCCGAGAACGGGGGACGTGACCCTTCCCAGGCGCTGTCTGATTTTTAAGCAGGAAAAGTTGACTCGGAAAGTCTGCCTCCTCCGTGCTGCCTTGTGCCACTGGCCCGAGCGGAGGAGGGGGAACCCAAGGAGGAGAAAAGGAAAGGTTTTCTTTTAAGGGGGGAAGGGGGGTGAACAAAGAAGTGTCTGACAGTGTCCCGTGCTTGGATGCTTATCCTGGGTGGGGACTCTAGGAGGCTTTGTACATCCTGAATTGCTCCCACCTAGCCAGTTCCTTGGTCCAAAACTACTCTTTCATTCTTCCTCCAAGCACACTTGGAAAGCACGACAACAAATACACGTAGGGAAGACTTTTCGGTCTTGTTGCTTGAATACAATGTGACATAAAAATGCTGTTACTCCTTCTTAAACTCACTAGCCCTGGACTTGCGGTTCTCCTGTGTGTCGGAGCACAAACACACCGAGACGGAATCCAAAACAGGAGTCAATAAAAATGCACCGCATGTTGGAATGAATAAATGGCACCCTCCAGGGACCCCCAGGGATCCGATGTACTGGGAATTACGTCTTCATTTGTAATTATCAATATTTTACATAATGCTTCTGTGAAACCCTGGAAATAAATGTGTGAGGAGCATTGTGCCTACAAGTTGCCTTAGTATATATTTATGGCACAGTTGTTTCTCTTAAAAAGCAACCATTGAAAATGCGGAACAGGCCACCTGTGGGCCTCGCCCTGGGGGCAGGATGCTGGGCATTCGCAGGGAACCGTCCCTCTGCTGAGCTGTCACCAGGCACATGCTCAGCATGGCCCTTACCTAATAGGCGTCAGGGGGGCGTGCTTCTGCCCACGGGGTAATGTTTTTAGGAAGTTACTCTTCCTGCCAAGCTGAGATCAACCCAATACCCCAGGGCAAGGCTAAGAGTGAGGAGGAGCCTGCAGGAAAGGGGGAGGGGCAGGGGGGGCCTCTCCAGGTGGATGCGTAACCAGCAGCAGACATTTCTGCAGGTTTTTGGAGGGAACCAAAGACTCACTGGGGATTAGTTGAATAAATATTTCTGTTATTTGAAATATGAACTCTGAGAAAATATTTCTCCAAAACACAGAATAAAGACGGCCTACAAGAAAGTATGGCCAACCCAGAGCAAAAGAGGGGCTGACGTCGATGAGCCCCCGTTCTGTACGAGGAGGCACTGTGGGGAGTAACTGAGAGATGGCACTATCTTTGCTCTTTACCTGAACTCGGAGATGAGTGCTATTCTTGCCTCAGAGAGGTTAACTGACTTGCCTGCGGTCACACAGCTGGTAAGAGGCAGAGCTGAGATTTGAACCCACACAGCCTGGACCGAGAACAGAAACTCTGAACATAGAGAGCCAAGCAAGAGCTTCGCTCTTTATATCGTCAAACCCAACTGACTTTATTTCAGCCAAACAGCAGCATCCATCAGATTAGTGTTATTAGTCCAACTTTTCTTGGTTTCGCCATTTTGTTTTTTATCTAATGTGACTTTATCTCGGATTTCTGATTATATTAGATCTAGCAGTCTAAGGCTCGGTACCTCGTTTTAGTCTGTTCGTATTTAAAAGGTCATTTAGGCTGACATCGACATCTGTAAGCATCGTTTGCCTTAAAGAAAGGGTCTGTCCTTTACTTCGGCTGTGCAAACACCAATGTAAACTAGGAACACCCCTAACTCAACGCAACCTTGTCTTCTGTCCCGTGTAAAACCTTGAGCATTAAAGACTCTTCGGCCGACAGCTGACCATGCTGATTTCTCATGTTCACGGAGCCTTTCTCCTGAGACTTTAAGGAGCGGAATGGAAAATTTTCAGCAAATGAAGATGTTCCATTGCACTGTCAGCACCCTAACGGTGGGAGGAGTTACTAAAATCACATTAACAATGGCCTGGCATTCGGCGGTACTTTTCCTCCCGAGATGGCAAAGTGCTTTCAGACACATTAGCGCGTTTATCTTTTCATATCCTGAGGAGAAGGTGGTGGAAAGCCTCTTGGTCACGCCCTCCCAACAGAGAATGGGAAGTACAGAGAGGTTAAATCAACTCACCAGGGGACCCGTGTCCAGCCGCAAAGCTGTACATGCGTCACCTTTAGAGCCTCATTAGACGTCACATCTCCGGGGACCTCATGTATTGGTGCAGAGAAGCCACCAGGTGAGGCGGTCGCTGCCCCGTGGATGCCTGCTGTCTCCGTGACTAGCCGGTGGCCAGTTCAGGGTGATGGGCAAGGGTGTGGCCAGAGTCTGGTTTGAGCCTGAGCTCTGTCACGTACCACCTCTGAGAAACGGCAGCTTTCGTGGGCCGTGGTTTCCTCCCCCATCCCGCGGGAATAACTGCAGTCCCTACCCCGGGGAGGCAGGTGGGTAATGAACCAGGATAACACGTGCAAAGGACTGAGCACTGGCCTCACCCAGGGCCCAGGATGGAGCAAGGGGAGCAGTTGGCATCCGTGTTGACAATCGTGTTGACATGCCTTTCCCTTCTTCAATGGTGCTAACGAGCCGCAGGCACAGAGGTGCCCCCCAGGCTTAGAAAAACTGCTGAGATGGAGGGCGGGGCCTGCTGGACGGCCCAGGGGACACGGCAGCCTGTGCAGAGCAGCAGCCCGCGTGCTTGCGGCTGCGGAGGCTTCGACTGGGCTCAGCGTGACCTAAGCAGGGGGCTCACTCCCCTAAAACAGCTCCCCAGCGGTGCCACCCTCCAGAGCTGGTTACTTGGACAAGCCAGACCCCTCAGGCTGCTCCTGCTGACGGGAGAGCTCCCGGGATTGAAGAATTTCCCCGCAAGACAAAGGCAGGGACGTCCTGCACGTCCAGTCAGGAGGGCCGGTGTGTTTATTTGCGCTTCTTTTTCTTTTTTGCTTCCATTCAATCCCCAAAGACCCTCCATAGGAGGCAGAGCGCTCTCTGATCTGCCGAAAACCAAAGAACAGCTGGGCTGGCTGTCACCGTTTGGAGACACAGTGTCCACAACGGTGGGCGACTCCCCAGTATTCATCCTGCACCAAAAGAATCAGCTACGTTACCCATGGGAACAGCCCCTGTCCCTTTGCGGGGGGGGGGGGGGGGGGGGAGTGGGGGGGTGAGCTTAGCAATAGACATGAAACAGACATGCAACCCGGGCCTGCCCAGGGAGCGGTGAGGGAGCCTCCGAGAGGTCTCTCTCCCGAGAGAGTGGCTCCCAGTCTCCGGGGAGAAACTCTCTCTCTGTTGTCGCTCTTTCCTAGCGGCCCCTCGTGGCACCATGGTCCTGAGCCTCAGCCGCTCCTCCCTCCTGGTGGGAAGAGGCTGCGTCCCAGAGAGAAGACCTCCGGCTCCCAGTTTGTGGGCATCTCTCTCTGAGCGAGCGCAGCAATAGAGACTTCGAGAGCCTCACACCATTCTGGGGTTTTCTTTGTTGTTGTTTTTTCCCCTCAAAGACTAAAGAGGGGAGGAAAGGACCCTTTCCCACTATTCGATTTAACTTACTCAAGTAGACTGTAACGTAGCCATAGCACTGTGATTTAAGCTTTAATATAAGGAATTTAAAAGAGGTTGCTTGAAAAAGTGTTGTTTTGCCTTTAAAAATAAAACACGGCTTCAGAATAATTTTGGTTTTCTACTCCTATGAGGAAATGAAGCTAAATGCTTTTGATCCTACATAGATCCTTTCATAATTTCTAGGATCGTGGTGGCGAGACAGACATTGAAAATCACCCACAAGGTGTCTCTGCAGTCATTGCCAACTGTCTACCTCTGCTCTTTGACCTTCCGAGACATGGCTGGTGAGTGGGGGCAGAAATCGCCGGTGCTTCGGAAGGATCACGCTGGTGAGTCACAGCCGTGGGTTTTTTTTTTTTTTTTCTCCTGTGAAACTAGACTTCGTTGCAAGGGTGACCTTGGAGATGAGACGCAGCCTCAGCTGACTGACAAGACAGTTGTCAATAGTCGCATCTGATGACAGCAGCGTCGTCGCCAGCAGAATGTCTGTTTTATTTCATTAATGCCATCCTCTCTGGTGTGGTTGAAAGGGCCAGCTGAGAAAATGTATGTCGTAGGCTCCCCAGACCTACGACCCCATGCCATCACTCACTGTAGTCTACAGGCACAGAAACTCCTGCGTCACTGCACTGAGAGTTCTGGTTTTCACTCCTGGCTTACATTTTCCCAAGGTTATTACAGTTTCTCGCTCCTGGGACGTGGACATCGTACCTTGAGGACAGGAGTCACCTCTCTGCCCCTGTCGTTTCTAAGAGCATGCAGGTAGGAGATACACCAGCCAGCAAGGGAGTCTTCACTGAGAATTGGGCCTGGTCCCTAGAGGGCAACAGAGTCCAACACTTCGGGCCCAGCAGCTGCAGCCAGCAGAGGGCGTGGCCATAGCAATCCAGCGTGTCAGGAAGGAAGGAAGTGGTGCCAATATGCACATGAGGCCAGGCTCCAGGCCCTAACGCTGCTGGGAGTGACCAGATAATCCAGATGGATTGTACAGCCTTCCCCTTGGATTTCAGCTGGGGTGTGTGTGTGTGTGTGTGACATTACCTCACACATCACCACACCAGATCTTGGAATAGCTGTCCATCTTTTACACCCAACCTCCTCCCCACATACACACACACACACACACACACACACACACACACCAACCCCACCCCAAGAGCCAGCAATTGAAAATACTTATAGCATCAGGATTAAGCCACTTCTCTGATAAAAATCAGGAAGATCAAGGTAATTAACAGCCTAATGAAAGGGAGCACAGAGAAGCGAACTGTGAAAAACAACACAGAAGCAACCTTAGCTCCTACAAACATTCTATCATTCGAATACTTGCCAGGGACTGCCCATGTGCCCAGAGCCTGACACTCCGCACTTAAGCTCTGCCCTCATCATATGAAGGAGCTACTTTGTGGGTAAGGTGCCCGAGCCTCACTCCAGGGGAATGTCAGCACCAGGACTCCCTCGGCGTCCATGCCCTGGGCCACTTCACTGAAGTACTACTTAAGACATTCATTCCTTTAACAGGGGTTTCTTGACTACTTTCTTCCTAGGGGCCCTGCACGCCCCTCATTGTCAGGGATACAGAGATAAAGGATGCAGCCACTTCCTTTAAAAGCTCATTTTCCTAAGAAGCATGGGGATGAATACACACATGATTACAGGATGGTATGTCATGGCCATGATGGAGAAGAGTCACCAAATGCAGAGTGGGCGGGCCCAAGAACACTTGCAGGAGGAAGGGACAGCAGCAGCCCTGGTGGTGGCTTTAATGGCATTGTTTCATATACCACCCTGTGCCAGATAATGGTCATGATCATCTACACGACCACAGATGTGAATGGCACCCTTCCCTTGTTTTGCAATGGCTACTGCTCAGCCCTGTTGGCAAACTTGCATCAGAACAAGTTTGGAAGGTTGAGTAGGAGGAGCAGGCAATCAAAGAGCAATCAAAGAAGAGGTAGACAGGGAGGTCGACAGGGCACCAAGTCACATAGAAGGCCTTTTATATCATGCCAAGGAGCATAGACGTTTGTTCTGAAGACTGTGAAGGTCTTTGGGGACATTTTATACAAGAAAATAGTAATATAAACGTGATTTCAAACATCATCACGCCAGCATTGCAGAGAATGGGCTGGGACACAGAAGGTCTCTGGATGGAAGGACGGAGGGCGGGGGGGAAGGGGCGGCCGGGGGGGGGGGATTCCTGCAGAATCCAGGGGAGAGGCGCCAAGGACCTGAGCAGAGAGACCTGGCAGGTTTGGAAGACTTGTTCAGGAAGTGGGAGAGATTAGCTTTACTGGCCAAATGATTATAATTAAGTGCTGTGGGTGAGGCAGGAATGAAGGGTGACTCCTGGGCTCTGGCTTGGGTCACGGGGCGGATGGTGACACCATTTCCTCTGAATAAGCTCTGTGAGGACTGGGGCTGGTGCTCATTCAGCACTGCGTTGTGAGCACACGGCACAGAGCAGTTGGTCAGGAAGTCCTGGAATGAGTGATGGCATGAATGCCTGAGTGAGGAGTTCAAACCAAGAACCAGTGAGGGGGTGGAATGATGCTACTTGTAAGTAAGAGATGCTTATGAGGTGGTCAGCAGTTACCGATGTGAGACCGGAGTTCAAAAGAGAGATCTGGTGGCTTCGCCGGTATTTATTTAAAGAAACCCAAGCAACACGATGCACCCCAAATGTCATTGCAGCGTTACTCACAATCGCCAAGATATGGAAGCCACCTAAGCGTCCATGAAAGACAAATGGCTAAAGAAGAAACGGTACATATATACAATGGAATATTACTTGGCCAGGAAAAATAATAAAATCTTACCATTTGCAACAACATGGATGGATCTAGAGGGTATTACGCTAAGTGAAATTAATCAGACACAGAAAGACAAATATCATATGAGTTCACATATGTGGAACCTAAAAAAACAAAATAAGTGAATAAACAAAACAGGAACAAACTGCTAGATATAGAGAACATTTTGATGGTTGCCAGATGGAAAGGGGTCTGGGAAGATGGGTGGAAAGAGGGAAGGGATTAAGAGGTACCAACTGCCAGTTATAAAAACAGTCCTGGGGATGTAAAGTACAGCATAGGGAATATAGTCAATAATATCATAATAGCTATGGATGGTGTCAGCTGGGTACTAAATTTATTGGGATGATCACTTCATAAGTTACGTAAAGTCTAATCACTATGTGGTAAAACTGAAACTAATATGATATCGCATGTCAACTGTAATTGAAAAATAAGAAATTATTGTTTAAAAAAAGAGAGAGCTGGGCCAGAGGTGTAGATTAGGAAGGCATCCACACTCACCTTCAGAGTGAGAGAAGGGAAGACCAAAAGTAACCATGGTCGGCCCCCAGAAACACCAGCAGTTAAAGGGCCAGCAGCAGGGCGGAGCCCACAAGAGCTGTTTAAAAATAATGGCAAGAAAGGATGCGTTGGAGAGTGTTGGAAGCCGCCCATTGTCCTCACTAGCAGAGAGGTGTGGACAAAGAACCCGGGAGGCTGGTCAACCTTGAAGCTCTGAAAGGTCAGCGCCAACCACCCACTGTTTAGTTGAGACAACGGTAGCTAAAGCAACTTCCACCTTTCAGTCTTATGTAAATCCTTGCTGATTGGCTATTATTGGAATTGCCTGCCTAAAGGCTATGGGTGTATCCCATGGTCTTAATCAAAGGGATAGCAAGGCCAGAGCGGGGTGAAGTCCTTCCCCTTGAGTTGGGCTCCCGCCTGGCCCCCAATATTCCCAAATTTATACTTTCTTGTCTAGTCTCTTTCATTTGTGTGCGGCCTCCTCCAGAGCCCGAACCCTGAACCTGAACCCTGAACCACGCGGGACGTGGAGGGGACACTCGCAACTGGCAGCCCAACGTGGGGCACTCGCAGGAGAGTTTCAAGGAGCTGGGCCGCAGGCCCCTGGAAGGCCACGCAGAATCAGGACTGGAACAGGTGCATAAAACGTAGCCACCAGGAGCCAGAAGCCCATGGCCCTGGCTGCTGAGAATCCTGAGCCCTGCAGACCGCCGGCCGGGAAGGGAGCGTAGCTGACGGTGGGAGGACGCAGGGCAGTGAGTGACGGGCAGTGAAACTTACAAATGGAAGACATTACACTCAACGCAAAACGGATAAACCCCTACAGCTCATCACTTCCTAATGATGTACCCTGTCCCTGCCCGCGAGGTGGTTGACGTCTAGCGCCTGGGCCTGGCGGAAGCGCCACGTGACCGCGTGCTGCTGCGGGGCATCTCCCCAGCTCCGCATGCGGTGACGTCATGAGGTGGTTGGCCAGGTGGGAGGACGTCCACCAGGTAGCAGAGGGCAGGGCTCCTTCCTTCCAGAGGCCCGGCTGTCAACGTTCACCGAACACACGGACACGGGGCCGGGGTGTCCCTCCACGTTTCTCCCCTGGGGAGGGACATGGACCCCCATCAGCCTGGTGAGGCCGGTGTAGGAGAGGCTGACAGGGGAGATCCAGACAAGGATAGTTCTTCTCTTAGGGTCACTGCTCTAGAGAGCTCCATCCACACTGATGCGGAGACCAGCCACCGAGGAGACAGAGGTGACAGGGCGGAAGTGGGTGGCAGGGATTAGGGGCTGGATTTCAGTGTCAGAAGAAGCCCAGGATCAGGGCAGAGGCCAAGCTGGCGGACCGATCACTCACACTGTGCCTGCAGGGAGGAGGGCACAGCAGCAGACTGACCCCAGTCCTCACTCCCTAATGGGGAGGGGTTTCCGTTCTCCTGCCTCTGGCCTGGCGGACAGGAGCCTGCAGGCAGCTGGGGGGGTCCCCAGGCTGGGGAAGGCAGATCTGGCAACCAAGCAGTGGGAAGTGAGATTCATGGATTTTAAAAGAGAAAAAGAAAACAAAAGAAACCTGTGATATTCAAAAAATAATTTTGAAACAATCCGAATCACTGGTTACACTTGGTGGCGTGCTGAGAGGGCGGAGGGAGTCGTGGGAACCTAGTCACATTGTCTGAAGAGAATTGGAACAAATAGTAAGAAAACTGATGGGCCTGCTTTTTATTATCGCCAGATGTGGCAGGTCTCAGCAATGGCAGAGCGAGCCCTTCTCCCTCGGCGTGGACTGCCCGCCACCGCCACCCGCCACCCGCCACCAGCCAGGCAGGCGTGGGTTTTGGCGGTTTTAGGTAACTCGGCGATTGTATCAGAGCGGCTGGTGAATTCCCCTTCGGCAGCTTTCTGTGCTGTCAGCTGCCGAGCTGGTGGATTTCGGAGAGTTGCGGGCGCGTCCTGCTTTCCATTCAGACAGCAGCCTGCTTGAGGGTCCCTGCCCGTTGTGCTTAGGGTTGAAGAACAGTCTCAAAGACGGAATGCGGTCTTTGGAGAAACAAGGGAGAGAGCCTGCTTTCGCGTGTGCGATACCAGCGCTCAGACGTTGGTTATGGGTGCCCACCTTCCTGTTATGCCACCACGGGGCCCCGCAGAGCAGAAGGAGGCTCAGGCACCGCGCGGGCCCTTTAAGAAGACGTAAGCTTGCAGGTTGCGTGAGGGCTGACCTAGAAGCCAGTTCTGGTGCGTGGCAACGGGATGACCCCAGAAGTGTTCCGCTGAACTGCTCTGAGCCTCAGTTTCTCCATTTGTAAAGCGAAGCTCACAATTTCTGATGGGTTATGGTGAGGGTCCCAGGCATAGAGAGGGGGGATGTCTGTTAGAGAGCTTTCCAGGATCCAACCAGGGGGGACGTGTGGGAACCCCCTGAGGGTTTGGAGCTGGCACTTCCATTTCCACCGCTGACGTGGTGGTGAAACAGGTCTGAGGACGGCAGAGTGAGAACAGGAACTGGGACCCTGGGCACCGCTCAGGGGGGAGGAGCCAGGCCAGGGCTCTGGAGGGAGGGACTCAGCCCAGGAGGCAAGTGAAAGGGAAGGTTTGTGGGAGCAGTGATCACACAGGGGTGCACCTCTCACCAGCTCTCACGGGGTCCGTGTGTCGCGCTCGCAGGGAAAAGTTAGGTCCAGAAGCAGCTCCGGGAGCGGCCTCCCCAACACCCCGTGCCAACTGGCAGATTCGGTTTGCAGCCGAGGACTCTTCTCTTGCCGTGTTTGGAAGAGGGATGCTTCTCCTATAGAGGACAGGGACCCACCACACCTCCCCAGTCCAACGGAAACCAGAACAAGCAGGACGCCCTCCGGCCCTTTCCGCGCTCTGCGGTGTGACAAGCTCTTTCGTTACCACCCGAAAACGAGTGGCAGTGGGTTCTGAAGGCTGCTGGCGCTGCCCTGGGGATGCTGGTGCCGGAGCGCCAGCCCAGGCCTCATGGATGCCTCCCCCCACCCCCCCAGTGCTTCCAGGCCGGACCCTCCCGGAATGAGCGGGGCTGTCCGCACAGATCTCCAGGCCTCCTGGCTGGACTGTGGGTGACTAAGGCAGAGACAGATCGGTACCGAAAGGGCTGCTCCCCGCTAACGAGAGCTTCACAAATGGGCGAGCCGAGAGGGGAACAGAACAGACCTCATTTTCCCCCAATTACGGTTTATGTTCAGCGTTATTCTGTCTCAGTTTGCGCCGTACAGCACAGTGGTTAGACAGTCGTACTTTACGGAGTGGTTCCCCTGGTATTTCAGGTTCACACCTGGCCCCATATGTTTAGAAGCAGCCTCATTATATTTCGAGTGTGTTTCGAGCAGTTATTACAATGTTATTGACTAGATTCCCTAAACTACCGTTTACATCTCCGTGACTGCTTCGTAACGCCCAGTTGGTACACCTGTTTCCCCAGCCCTCCCAACGCCCCTCCCATCTGTACCTGTGAGTCTGTGTCTGTGTTGTTAGTCTGTTTTGTTCATTAGATTCCACATGTAAGTAGACTCACTCAGTGTTTGTCTTTCTCTGTCCGGTTAACGTCACTTAGCGTGACGCCGCGAGGTCCGACCGTGCCGGCGCAGACAGATGTGAAGGACACGCCACCAGGTGGGTCCCGGGGTTCAGATGACCGCCCCAGCCCTGGGCCAGGCCAGGAGCCACAAACCTGGCGACTTGCCTTTTTAGCTGGAGAGATACCAAGTGAGCTCCCCTCCCCGGGGGGATCCCGCCGTCTGCCTCAGCCACCCCTGTCTATGCACCTGCCTGCCTTACTGGCAATTCCTGAAAACACCCAGGTGAGGTCACGTGAAATTTTATCCTGGAAAAATGTGCAGGTTCAGAAACAGGGCCAAGTGCCTCCCGTTAATTACTGGCAAATTTAGAACCGGCCTCATTACGTCTCTAGTGCGTTGTGCCAACTGCCCAGCCACGTGCTGCTTGTTCTCTAAAGGGAATGTCTATGAACTAAGCCAGCCTCTCGCCAGGCAGGGCTTCCACGGCGGAGGAAGACAGCGAAGCAGGCGTCAAGGCTCACTAACCTCGCCTCGGTCCCTTTCGGAAGAGGGACACACTGAGACCTCCATCCAGGCTGCCGTTTAGCGTCCCACCTTCCCACGATGCAAATGCGTGCATTTTCAGGTCCTTTTTTGAGCCAGTTGCTGCCCTGAATCAAGATCCTCTTCACTCTGATATTCTGGACCTAAAATAGCCTGCGGCGGTGTGCCCCATCCCTGGGCCCTCTCTGCATCCGTTTCCACATCATTATTCTGTTCCTGCCCATTCGCTTTCCCATCCGAGTGGCCAACGGAGGCAGAGGAGCACAGACTCCGTGTGTAATGGAGGCCACAGAGGCCTTTCCTTGGTACAACCGGGGGTGTGCATACACTGTAGAAGCAGTAACAGCAAGTCAGCGTTGTGATCAGAAGCGGACTCTCCCCCTCCCCCACCCCAACCGCCCCAGGCCGTGCTCAAAGCCTCCACTGTACAGTAAAGTGTACAGAGGAAGTGAACCTTAACCACCCGAGGCTAAAAAAGTCACACTGGTTTCTGTATGTGGCTTTTGTAAATCAATTTCATTACATCACCTTTCCACCTCGAACATGTGAGGATAAGGTCAGGGTTACCCAATAGAAGGCAGAAAAAACCCCGGATGTGTCACCATATGGCACCTTCCTACATAGTCTGTTTTTCCCTACGAGCTGACGATGAATCATGTGTTGACATCGCGGGGCCATCGCATGCCGACAGGAGGTGGGCTCCCTGGAGCGAGGCCGGGAGCAGGGCTGTTGCGGAGCGGAAGGCTGGCACTTCCTCCTAGAGGCCAAGTGTGACGACTCTCTCTCTCTGCACTGTCTGGAGTTAAATAGCCACGTGTCAGAAAGTTACAGCTACTGCCTCCAACGCTAAACTGTAGTCTATGCTCCACCCAGTCCTCTTGCAAAATGCAATTACAGATGCCAGTGCACTGAGATTTGCATGGAAATTATCCAAATCAGCTTAACGTAGTAACACAGGCTGCATAGAAACCTGTGATATAGATTTCTGCAGAGGGACCAGGAGGAAGGCCATGAGTCATAAGCCTTTTCGGATCAGCCTTTTAATTTGTTTATCATTTTAATGTAACTCAGTGATTTTCCAGACAGAACGGACTTGGGTTAGACTGGGCAGCGTCTACCCACCATTCTGGGCCAAACATTTCACATCTGCTAATGTTCCATCCCGACTCTCTTGCAAAAAGACTGTAATAATTATTCACAAGGGGCCTTGGGAACAAGTCGGACATGAGCCAGGAAAATCTATCGTGGCAAACTCCTTCATACCAAAAATATTTAGGAAAGGTCTTGGGCCCATCCACATAGCTGACAGGGACTCTGTTAGCCCATTTCCCCACTAAACTATCACCATAAAATTTTTTAAAATAAGAAGCTTAAAGAGAAGATCACCCACAACTGCCCTCCCTTGCAGACAAAAAATTTCACGTGACCTCACCTCGGTGTTTTCAGGAATTGCCAGTAAGGCAGGCAGGTGCATAGAATCACAACAATTCTATCTAATAAAAGAGTAATATGCAAATTGATCGTACCTCTGCTACACCCACAAGCCATGCCCACCAGCCAATCAGGAGCGAGAATGCAAATTAACCCAACCAAGATGGCTGCGGCCATGGAGCAAGCAGGAGGCTTGGGTTTCCCCAGCAATGGAGGAAGCCAAGCTTCCTGCATACCCTGGCCGGCCCAGGCCTCCACTCCAGGCTACAAAGTTTCAATCATAGAAGATAAATAAATCCCAGATTCCAGGGCCTCCACTTGGGTTGCCAGGGGGCATGGCCGGCCTGCAAACCACCACAGGCCCCTCGCCCAGGCCGCCCCATCCCCCAAGGAAACCCCCACCCTGATCCAGGACACCCTTCAGGGCAAACCAGCTGGCCCCCACACGTGCACCAGGCCTCTATCCTATCTAATCTTACCTAATAAAAGAATAATATGCAAATTGACCATCACTGCAACACACAAGATGGCTGCCCCCATGTGGTCAAAGATGACTGCCCCCATGTGGACACAAGATGGCTGCCACAAGATGGCCAGCAGGGGAGGGCAGTTGGGAGGGACCAAGTCTGCAAGGGAGGGCAGTTGTGGGTGATCAGGCCAGCAGGGGAGGGCAGTTAGGGGTGACCAGGCCAGCAGAGGATTCAAGTTGGGGGCGACTGGGCCTGCCAGGAAGGGCAGTTGGGGGGGATCCAGCCCTGCAGGGGAGAGTAGTTGGGGGGGATCAGGCCTGCAGGGGAGGGCAGTTAGGGGTGACCAGACCTGCAGGAGAGAGTAGTTAGGGGCAAACAGGCTAGCAGGGGAGCAGTTAGGCATCAATCAGGCTGGCAGGGAAGTGGTTAGGGGGTGATCAGGCTGGCAGGCAGAAGCAGTTAGGGGCAATCAGGAAGGCAGGCAGGCGAGCAGTTGGGAGCCAGCAGTCCTGGATTGTGAGAGGGATGTCTGACTGCCTTTTTAGGCCGGATCCTACCTGGATCAGGCCTAAACAGGCAATCAGACATCCCTCGAAGGGTCCCAGATTGGAGAGGGTGCAGGCTGGGCTGAGGGACACACCCCCCGTGCACGAATTTTGCGCACCAGGCCTCTAGTAAAGACAATATTTATAGTATACATATTTTTTTCTGGAAGGTTTTAAGGAAACAAATACTTGATTATCTATTTATGAACTCAGGCACTGTTTAACTGTATTGTGGTTTTTGTCAGGATGTTGCCATAACGCTTCATTCTAACTTTTAAAATGTCTGACACCTGGATACATACAGACACCTACCAGATCATCTGTCCAGCTGACAGGGGATGAGGGTTTCCAGGATTGGGCCGGCCTTGCTCATCCTGGGTTACCTGCCTCCTGTCTAAAGCATGTAGATGCCCGCCCTGCCCAGGCTTAGCCAGTCACTGGCCCTTCTCCAGGAAAATGAAATGGAACAAAGAAATCTTTACCATTAGCTGGACTTGAAATATGCAAGCTTGGGAGCATCCAGGGACCATGCTCTCCCCCGTGGGCACCCCCCGCCCCCCGCCCTGAGGCACAGGGGAAGTCCGTCCACAGAAACCAGAGAGAAAGCCCTGATTTTTCCCAGGCTGGTGGCCAGTCTGTCCCAGGCCCCGCTGCAGGTTCAGTCCTGGGTCTGTGGGACAGTCCTGAAACTTACATTCTCCTTGTTTATTTCCCTCTGGGTGTCTCCTGTCCCCTACCATGGAATGCTCTCTAGTACGAATTCTTATTTCAGAGTCACACCATTCCATGGGGTTTGAGGTTCTGGGCTGATTTAACATCAAAAGCCTTGCAGCTCCTCGCAGACATTGGCTCCGAGTGCTCTCTGCAGAGACCATGTTAGCTTCTTTGAGTCTTAGTTTCCTAAACCATAAGCTGGAGAAATTAACTCAAAAACAATCATGTGATCCAGTTTGAAAAGCTGGAACTTTGGGGTGAGCCTTGGCATAAAGTCCCAGCTCAGCCACCTCTCAGAGCCTGTGTCCTAATTGGACTGTTTTAAAAATTTAAAAAAATATATATATAGGCCCATGCACTTGACATGTGACAAGTCCCACATAACAGGCATTCGTATTGTTACTATTACTGTCATTGCTGCTACTGCTCTGCCTTCTCTTCCCAATGGGTGGGAAAGTTCTTCCTAAAGAACTATATGCATTTCTCTCTTGGACCGCGACCAGCAGAGCGGACAGGAGTCCTGAGTAGGGGCGACAGGGGATTGAGAAAAAGAAAGAGACAGACACGGGGACAGCAGGGAAAGCTGGGACCGGGTGGGACAGCTGCCCTCTGATGGAGAGACAGTGGACCCAGAGCTGGTGCAGCGCGTTTATTATATACAGCACGATTCCAGGAAGTGTTACTAGAGTTTAAGACAAAGGAAATTACGTGAAATCATGGTTAAAGATCAAGCTGCGATTCTTCATTCTTGTGGCTTCTTTGTAATCGTCACTCCTGGCTGAGCCCGGACAATTGCATCCGTTCCTTGCGCCTGGCTGAACTTAGCTAATGAAACCCACCCCCTGGCACGGGAGCTAAGGGTCAGGCTGACAACACACCCGCCTCTGGCACGGAATGTTTTCAGGACGTGGCTCTGCCGATGCCACTGGACTCAGCCGACAATTCGCTCAGGTGCCTCCCCAGGCGCTCTCTACAAAGAACAATTCCCTAAATAAACGGGGAAACTAAGAGAATATTTCTCAAAAGTAAAGAGCAGCTTCTGTTTTGCCTCTCCTACTCGGCTGCAGGGGTTCAGCTCTCGGGCAGTCTAACTCCCCAGCTCTGACCGGTCGGTCCGGCATGGGTGCTGGAAGACAGGAGGAAAACAGACTTTTTCCACCTGTGAAGAAAGAGAAACGCAGCCTGGTGGCCGGGGAGCTGCGGGCTGGAGGCAGCCAGCCCTGAGGCCTGTCCTCAGGTCACTTGGCCTCTCTGTAGACCCCGGATGCCACAGCCATGCGCTCCTGGGGTGCGGGAAACACTGGCCGTCGTGTGTGTAACGGGGTGCCCAGAGCTAGTTATTTTCACGGCAGCCCTCGCTGGAAGGTACCCTGCCCTTCCTGTCTTCTGCCCACGTGAGGAGAAATGGCAGCTCTGCAGCGTGTCTCTGTGTCAACATGAACCACGGACGTGTTCTTCCTCCATCAGCAATTTTCCTACCAGGTCATCATTTTAGGGAAAGAAAGAAATCAGACCCCCTTCCCTGAGCACTTACTACCTTATTTGGGGTTTTTCAGGAACTGAAATTTGCATTCCGTGCAACTTAAAGGGAACGATTTTGGCAGTTCAGATGTATCTAATGCTCTGTTCATACCAGGATCCCATTTTCTCTTTAATCACAAATTATTTTAAAACAAAAGGTAAAGGGATTTCATTCTAGGAAAAATAAGAAGTGACTTTATAGAAATAAAAGAATGGTCTGGATCCCAATTGCAGGCAGAGTTGATTCTCAAAAGTGCCCTACAAGAGCCTGGCAAGCATGGCGTGTGGCTGAGCATTGAACTATGAACCAGGAGGTCACGGTTGGATTCCTAGTCAGAGCACATGCCCGAGTTGCAGGCTCCATCCCCTGTGTGGGGTGTGCAGGAGGCAGCCAATTGGTGATTGTTATCATTGATGTTTCTATCTCTTACTCCCTTCCTCTCTGAAATCAATAAATATATATATTTACTGGAAGGTGTGCTCTGAGGTCCTGAGTGGAGTCTGGGGGAGAGATGCTGAACCACGTGACACCACAGTGGGGGCTGTCCGAACTTCCGGTCTGGGAGCGCCCTGCCGGAAACATCCCCTGTCTCACAAAGCCGTCAGGTGGCAAGGCGATGGACTCATCCGGGTTTGTCCAGGACCATCTCCATTGCAAACCCCAGGTCCAGGACGTCCCTCAGTCCCTGGCATACTGAGATGGTCGGTCACCCCATCAGGTGCTGGTCTGCCCTGCCTCACGTACGTCGAACCCTTTAGCTTTCCTAGACACCTGACCCCTGCCCACTCTGTCCCAGAGACCTGTCTTAAATGTTGTTTCTTTCCCTTTCTTACCTAGACAGCAGAAGACAAATACAAGAGAAGGAAGTAAGCTTTAAAGACCGGGCCCTTCTGTCCCACTTCCTTCTCGGGCATCTGCAGCTCGTGCCCCGTCTGCCTGGCCCTGGGTGTTTCTGTCTCCCGGCCCTCTTCCATGCCAGGAAGATAGTCCAGGGAGGCCCGGAAACCATGCTTTGGATGGCCATGGCCTTGGGAGAGAAGGCAGGTGCCTTCCTTGTGGCGTAGCTCAGGGCCTCCAAGCAGAAGCCCCATTCCTGGGATCAGCAGGGCTCAGGGCCTAGCTTTTGGGCTGCGTTTGCTCTCTTGTTTTTGTATAGATGTTTTAGGAGAATATTAATTATGTTAATTGGCACCATACTACCTTCCTCACCCTTTCTCCTGTCACGAGTGGAACAGCAGGGGGGTGGGTTCCCCTTTCCAGCGGAGGAAATACATTTGCAAAAAAAAATAAAAATAAAACCCCAATAGGGAATTCCTCTAGCCGGGTACTTTGTTTTTTAAAGCAGAACTTGCTGGGGAGGCTTGGTTCATTATGGTTATCGGACAAATATATGCATGTATTATGACAAAATAGAAAAGCAGAGAAGGGATTTTTTTAAACCACCCAGAATCTCAGAATGGTACCTTTTAAACACACGGGATGCCCACCAGCAGTGGACGCCGGCAGTGGGCAGCCCTTGCTTGGTCTGGTGGCCACAGCTGCTCAGAACATTCGCGTTCTATGGCCTTTTCCGCACCAGCAGCCACAGCAAACACGTTTCCTCATTACGGACAGTAGTTCTGCTGCTCCACGATGCTGAATGTATGGCAGAGCCTGGAGTCCAGCACCAAGTGCTTCTAGAGTCTCTGTGGCAGCGCAGGCCCCGCCGTGGGCAGGAGACACACAGAGGGAGCGTAACAAGTTGTACCAAATGGCAGAGTGTGCGCGGGGGTGGGCAGCCAGGGCACCCATCCTAGTGGGAGGCCGGGGAGGTTTCCTGAGGACCTTGTACCTAAGCCGAGACCTGACCAGAGAGTCAGGTGAAGGCAGAGAAAGAATGGCCCAGGCCGAGGGGCCGCCTGTGAGGAGGCTCAGAGCGGAAGGTCCCTGTTTGAGGGGAGCCTGGAAGAAGCCAGGGAGATGCCAGATGCCAGAGACGGAAGCGGGGCAGAAGGGACCGGTCTGGCGGTCCATGTTCTGGTTCGTGGCCTTCCACCGAGAGCAATGAGACACCCCCGCAAGGCTCATCCACATGGGTGGTCAGGGCCCCTCCGTGGGCAGGGCGGGCTGCTGAGAGCAGCGTGGGTGTGGAAGAGAGTGGCCGGAAGTGAGAAACATCTTGAGAGGGCTGGGGAACATGGGTGTGTTTGCAAGCTCACTGGGTGACAGTTTCAGTAGAACCTGGTGACGGAGTAAATACGGGGTGAGAAAGGGCCCAGGTGGCAGGTTGCAGAAGGAGGGAACAATCTGAAAGCTTCATCGCTTTTGAACAAGGGGCCCTGCGTTTTCGTTGTGCATTAGGCCTGCAAGTTACAGAGCCGGTTCCTACCCGGGGCTCAGTGTCTTCTGTGTGTTTATGCGGGATCTTCACTTGGCTAATGGGACTTGAACTCCATCCAAGGCCTTGAGACGGTTGATTTATGCTGACAAGAGTGTGAGACGGCCCCCCGAGCCCGGCTCAGTGCAGTGTGTGTCTGCGAAAGGACCAAGGGGGTTTGTGATACAGTTCCCCAGAGCAGGAGGACACAGAGACGTACTGTTCGCTAGCTTGGAGACACGTAGGGGACGGAGGGCGCGTTAATGGCATGAGCTTCGAGTTTGCTGCTTCAGTAAAACAGAAATTTCCCTCACCCAGGTTTCATTTAGGTTAGTGACTCAAGCTAAAAAATTCCGTCAGCTCAAGCCAGAGCTAAATGGGTATGCAGTTTGGCAGAAAAGACTTCTCATAAGTGAGTGGTTTGTTATTTTATTTGGCTAAGAATGTCACAGGATGTCTGAATCTCATGCAATACCAAATTTGCATTTGAAAGAAAATTATTATTGAAAGGGTTTAAAAGAAAATTTGTGAATATTCCTATGTTTGATCTCTTTTATTTATTTATTTTTTTAACCAAAGCTTATGGTATAACACAATAAACTGATTATTCAAGCAACTGTCTACAAATTTACTAGAATTGCTTTGCAGGCTTGTAGGCTCGACCAAATAATAAGTATTACTTTCATTATTAAGTGTGAAAATATGCTATTAATAATAACTGAGATATGGATTCACCATTCTAAATTTCTTTAAGTGTCTCATATCTACTTACAGCCAGCAAATCTATAAACTATTAAAATTATAGGAGGAATAAGGGAAATTTGGCAAGTCCCTCCAAATATTTACAAGGCTACAAATTTTCAAGTCAACTTGGTAATGTTGTTCAAAGGAAGGGCTTTGAACTCAGACAGTTTTAGGGTCAAACCCTGGCTCCATGTTGGGCAAGTTGCTGAACCTGTCTGAGACTCAGTTTCCCCTAATGTAAGTGAAGATTACCTCTACTTTCTATTTGTGTTCTAGTTGAAGTCATGTAATGATTTGTATTTTTTAAGCTGTATTTTTTTAGTAGCTGCTAAAGGACAATTAAATGCACAGTTATCTGTGTGAATCTTCGTGAATTTCCTTAACAAGAAGCCTTCGCTCCTGTGATAAGCCACGCAACTGCTTCTGAGGACAGAGGCCAGTGGCTGCTGAGCTAACCTGTTCTGCACATGACAAAGAGATGAAGAAATTGGTGTTTTCCCCTCAGAAAAAAAAAAAAAAAAAGAGGTAGAGAGGGACTGAGGTGGGGAGGATGGGGGAGAAGGGGTCTGTGAGCTGGTGTCCCCTGAGGGGCCACTGGGTCACGTCCGAGGGGTAGGATGGGCCTTAAGGGATGGTGTTTCTCTGAGTTTACCCGCAGATAAAGTGATACTATTTGTACGGCATTTGTACTAGCTTTTAAGGGCTGTCACCACAAAGTACAGCAAACTGGGTGGCTTAACACACCGGAAACATACTACTGTCTCACAGTTCAGGAGGCGGTTCTGGGCGCTTTTATTTAGCAAGAACAGGGCTGTTTAGAATGTGGAGTCTCCAGGGGCTTCAGAGCGTCTTCATTCCTCTTGTCTGGTTTTATCTGGGCTCTCTGCGCGGCCACCAGGCTCTCCCTGGGTTGCCCTGAGAGTCAGCCCTCTCCTCGGCCCTGCCCACTTTATTGCAACACGAGGGCAGTAGAAATAATCACCAACCTCAACAGGATGTTGTGGCAATTAACAAAGGGATAATTACAGAGCGCATTCCCATGAAAGCTCCTGATGCAGCTAGGCGTGTGAGCTGCGTCTCTCTGCCAGGGCCTCCTTCCTCCCAGGATTGAGATCGGGAGCATCCCAACCGGAGGCTCCTCTCCCTGGAGTGCGGCCTTCCTGGGCCAGAGGGCTGTCCCCTTTGGCAGCACTGACTGGGGACCCGGGGGCTGCCAGGTGAAAGTGAATTGCAGATCTATGGCAAACGATCTTTTTCATGTAAGTATGTTTCATGTAACAGTTGTAAGAGAAGCAGCGCGTACTTATACTAAAAAAATCATTCCTTGTTTATCTTAAATCTACATTTAACTGGACATCCTGTTTTCATTCATTTGTTTGCTTGCGTTTGCTGTATCTGGCCACCCCCAGGTCCACAGTTTGAGGGTCAGCATCTCAGAACCATAATATTTAGACAACACAGTAATCAACTCGTGCCTCCATGAAAGGACAATCCCTGGTATTATTGTTGATGTTAATGTGTGGCATAGGGTTCCATCAGGCGACACCCTCCTTAAGGCAGAAGGAAGTCTTTCATTGGGGCTGCTTACCTAGAGCCTTCTAGAGCTGTGGTTCAAACAGCCAGGTGGTAGCCATCCTGTCCATGTGTCCCTCCTGTCCCCGTGTCCCTTCTATCTGTGAGTCTACAGATCACAATTCGAGAGTGTTGCTTTAGCTCCAGGACTTTGTAAAGATGAGAGAATGTTTGAGAAGCAGTGAAACCCGCACTCCATAGGAGACCATTCGGTTGAACTTCCAACATCCATGTTCTTCAAGGTCATAGGAAGGGCAACAGTGGCCCTGTCACCTGGTTCCACATGCGGGCTTCCATCCAAGACACCGCTGAGGATACAGAGGGGGGTCAGCTGCCAGGCCCAGCGACCCCTCGGTGGCCCAGCCCCGCTCCGCTCTGTATGACCACAGGGTCCTGTCTTTGTTTGGGTGTCTGCTTGCTGCATGTAGGCCCTGAAGGTAAAGTGGTGCCTAAGCGTGTGCGTCCTCTCAAAGCGGGGCGTGTTTGCTGATGGAGTTCAAGGGAGGCCTTTAATGTCACACAATTCTCTGAAAAAGGTGGAGTGTGAAGATTAGGTTTTTGTAAAGACAAAGTAGCTTTGTGAGACCAAACCCCAGAGATAGCAAGGGAACGTTCTTTTCATATCTGAAAGCGGTGGAGAGTGACAGAAAGCAGGGGGAAACTGGAGTGGAATTTACCCTGAACGAGGGAAACTACCCGGTGAGATCTGGAAGTCTGCAGCTTCCGTTTTCCCTCTGAGGAACGGTCCTGGACCCCGGTGTGCCTTATGGGCAGGAAACGCCTTTCTGGCTCGCTCTCCACTCCCGAAGCCGCAGACCTCGCAGCTTGCTGAGTCCAAGGGTGGAACAGCTCCTAACCCTTTTGATAAGCATTGCTGGATCCTCTCGGGGAAACCATAGGATGAGAACACATTTTATCTGAGTCGCTTAGATGTATTTGCGGTCTGTGACTGTGGGGTTTGTACAGTAAGGTTGCTTCTGCTGTTTCATTTTGTTTTGTGTATAAACAGACTGTGTTAGAGAATCTTTAAACGCGCGTCTCTCAGACGCCTGCCGGGCTAGCTTGTGCTGCTGAATGGCTTTGCCACCGGCTCCAGCTCCTCACACTCCCAAACTGCGTGTGCACATTGAATTAATCCAATGAGTCTGAGTGAGTGACGGGACTCTTCTATGCCTATTGTCTGTTCCCTTCAGAAGAACTGTTTGTAGTCTTAAATCATACCATGGAAACGCCTTTGCCCAATAGCCAAGCAAAGAATGAATTTAGTCTCTGTCTTTGAATGCCCACCGGTCCCCCTTCGGGACTAATCAGCCAGTCACCTGTTTGGATTGACTGAAATAGCCATAAACCATTGCCCCCCCGGGCTGGTCCTTGGTAGTTTTCAATAACTGTTGCGTGAATACATAAGTGAGACTCATGAGTATGCTCATGAATGCCTTTGAAACGCCCATCTTCCTCAACAAAGACTTCTCTAGCACTTGGCGATGTGACGCCTTTCTTCCTGGACAGACTGCGGGTGCTACGTCAGCACTGTGACCAGCCGCCAGCCCGTCCAGCGATGGCCAATCGGGCCACTTCAAGGAAACACGCGCCGGGTCCACGAGGACAAGCTCTTGTCTGGGTGGGGTGATGACAGCGTTTCTCTTACCAGTGTCTCAGCTGGGCGTCAGCACCGAGGAGCATCCACGAGTGACTAATTACTAAAATTTCTGATCAGCGTGAGAGATACTTACCGGTATGACGGTGAAGAAACCATTTAACAGGAGCTCTGGGGAAAACAATCCAGCAGAAACCGAGCCCTGCTGGAAATACCTGAACCCTGGGGTATTTAATTGGGGTTACCTGGAAACAAAGGTGGCCATGCTCCTGCCTACCTAGCCCCATGAACCTTCCGGGACCCTCCTTCTTAAGAGAGTCCTTGTGAACTGTTTTCATTATTGAGAGTGCAGTGTGTTCGCTTTGCTTCAGCCCTGCCAAAAGGATGCTCTGAACTCTTTAACTTCCGGCCATTGCTCCCGTCTCCACCTGGCGCTAGACTGATGACACGAGAGTCACTTTGGAAAAGCATCAGATGGCAGTCACTTCATCAGCCTCCACGTAGAATTTAAAGCCTTGAGAGCAGAAGAGTCTACTTCTCAGATGCGAGGACCTTGGCGCCGGAGTTTTAATGCTGTGCTGAAGATATGCTCCCCCGCCCCCTCCCCCGCCCGATTTTTATAGATTCGCTTTGGATGTTCTGCGATGTGCGCCTTCCCCCCTCCCACCAGCTTGCCAGTTCCTTAGCCGGCAGGGACTCTGTCTTACCACCTTTGTGCCCACCTCCGACTCGGCAACCCGAGGGCCCAGCACAGGTCTTCTTCCAAATAGCAAACCCCCAAGTAAGTGCTCACTAAGTAAGGTAAGAGAGTGCGTCATGGCCGAGGACTCACTTTTGGTATGACTTGTGAACGATGCTGAGCGTATTTACAAGCACGTTCCGTGCGTGGCAGCCTCAGAGAAATCAGTTGATGGCTCCAGTGGGCCTGGCTGAAGAACCACCCTTCCGTGGAAGCCTAAGACCTGGTGGATTTGTTGGGGAGACAACAAGGATTTCATTGTTTCTTAGATGAAATTCTAGAATATTCCAAGTGTACCTTTCCACCAACTAGGCCAACCTTTCCCAAGAAGATACCAAGGCTAAGACAACTTATAGGACTTACTTAAATCATTAGTTCACTGTAAAGGCAGGGCTAAACCCCAGTCTTCTTACTCCCTAAATCTCTAGGTAGTATTCTTCCTGCTACTATATCACAGTGTCTTCAGAGACTGCTAAAACAGATAAGTAAATCCCTTATGTTCATCTTTCTTTTTTTTTAACGAGGAAACTTCTTTACAATAATTCCTGGTCTCACTCTTTCTCCTTTTATACACCCAGTTGTTGTAAGTTTTCATGTGAGCAGCGCTGAAGAGCACATCGGGTGAAGGAAACAGTCTTCTAATTGAACCTAAATACCAGTTCTGCATTGAACAACTTTGGGTATTAGTGTAACAGTCAAAGCATCTTTGCTCTGAAAATTCCAAGCTAGCTGGACAACAATTGTGCTTCTCAGCTTCCCATAGTGAAAAAGATGTGAGAACTTAAGAGGAAACTATGCACAAAAAACAGTATTTTCTTGAACGGGGAAGTGGGACTGAAGACCGGGCCTTGTAGGAATAAAGGAAGTCGGCCCCGGTGTCTGGCCGGAGGTTGGGCGGCAAGGAGCTCTCAGTTGCCTTGAATGCCAGGAATCTGGGCACCACCCCCCTTTCTTCCAAATCAATGTTCTTGTACTCTCAGTGCTTCCTTTGCAACGATGAATATTTGCTTTTAAATTATCTCGTGGGTAGTTACATATAGTCATATGTGTATGTATACACGTACATATGTGTATGTACATGTGTACACATGTGTATGTACATATGAACTTTATTTCTTGATAAAGACAAGAACCTGTGCTTTACCTCAGATAACTGCTCGTCATATCAAGGGTGGCTCGCGTGATCTGCAGCACGTTGTGGGGACAGGAAGCAGGGTGGCAGGGGCACATTCACACCTGGGCACCGTGGAAAGAACTGAAGATGGCAAGTCCACCGCAGCCACAGCGTCCGGTCCTACATTACCTGCCCGGCAGTCATGCCGCCGGAGGGGCAGAGGGGCTCAGGGGACCCAGGGACAGAAACCGTCAGAGAGGCACCTGTGAGCTCCACGGAGGGGCGGGCTTGCTTGGTGAAGGCTCCTCCCCAATGGGAGGGCCCTGTCCCCCTCCCAGCCTCCCCTGCAGACGCCAGGAGGGGGTGGCCTCTGAGATGTCGCCTCCTCCGCACCCCTGCAGGTGGGAGAGGGCAGGGGCCTCAGCTCTGCACCAGGAGCAGCTGACTGCTGGGTGTTGCCCCAGGGGAGTCGCGGAGATGATGAGGCGCCTTCGTCCAGGGCTCCTCAGGAGACGTCGACATCGCCACTCCTCTATGAAGCACTGAGACAGAACCGCAGTGACAAACAGAGTCCCACGGGACTTTCCGTTTGCTCATCGAGGGCAGTCCTGTTGGCAGTCTTGGGCTCCACGAAACTCCTGTACCTGTGCGAGTTCCATTTTCAGTTTCTGTGACATCGAGTTCGCTTCAGATACCTGCACCCAAAGAAGCTTCCCCCACACATACGAAGGCGTCAAAACCAGCCTCTGAGAACAGGGCTAAGAACTGGAGAAGAGCGGCCTCATACGGTGCCAGCACTTGGGGTCACCGCAGCGGCGACCCCGGCTGACTTGCAGACCCTCTGAACTCCCTGGTGGAGCGCCTACAAGTGTGCCCGCGCAGGCCACGGGCAGCGGAGCGGGGAGAGCCCTGGGCCAGAATGTGGGTGCTTTCCAGACTTCAGAGGAGATGAGGTTGGGCTGAAAATCACTCTTCGGAATCATACCTGCCCTTTCCCTAAGCAACACAGGCAGGGATGGCTGGAGAGGCGGCAGTGGGCTCTGACTCACCGCCGTTAGGAATTCCTATGAGTAGTTTGTGAGCGCTTCTCTGAGCAAGCCAACGCATCATCGTGTGTGAAAGCAACCAAAATGGCCTCAGACAGGCAAGGGCTCAAAAAATGCACCATCATATACCTTCCTGAAAACAGCATTCAAAGAACAGGAGTTCGACTTCCACTGTGGACCGTGGGCCGCCAGGGTCGGTGAAGGATCTCAAGCTGGCCGGGCGAAAACTTGCTCTGAAAACCATTGACTGGGTAGCTTTTGGGGAGATCATACCCCGAAACCAGAAGGCCATTGCTAACACCCTGAAATCCTGGAATGAGACCCTCACCTCCAGGTTGGCTGCTCTACCCGAGAAACCACCTGCTATCGACTGGGCTTACTACAAGGCCAATGTGGCGAAGGCCGGCTTAGTAGATGACTTTGAGAAGAAGTTTAATGCTCTGAAGGTGCCTGTGCCAGAGGATAAGTACAGTGCCCTGGTGGATGCTGAAGAAAAAGAAGATGTGGAAATTTGTGCTGAGTTTGTGTCCCTCTCAAAGTCCAGGATTGAGCAATACGAGAAAGAGCTGGAGAAGATGAAGAACATAATTCCATTTGACCAGATGACCATTGAGGATTTGAATGAAGTCTTCCCAGAAACCAAATTAGACAAGCAGAAGTATCCCTACTGGCCTCACAAGCCAGTAGAGCATTTATAAACCTGAGTCTGAGTGGAAGCTCTGGTCCTTGTATTGTGAACTCTGGACATTAAAAATAATCAGATGGCAAAAAAAAAAAAAGAACAGGAGTTCTTTGATGATGATGATGATGATAATAATAATAATAATAATAACAACAACAGAAACCAACAGAACAGGTACAGATTTGCAGGCATATGATTTCAAAATTGACTAAGCAAGAAAACAATTCTTAAAAATATTTGTATGAGCAAATACTTAACCTATGTTATCACACGCACACACGCACACACACACGCACACACACACGTAGAGAGTATAGGAAAAGGAGAGCTGCACATAAGGGAAAATGCTGTTCTTAACATTTAAACCAGAGACATAGATTTTAGCCGTGTGGCCCTTAAACCCTGAAGGTAGCCTTAGAGTGAACCAGAAGGTGCATTTCCAAATCACTTTAGGAGATGAACGCAGATAGCACACAGCACAGATCCCAGATGACAAGAAAGACGAAGGAAATGAGGAGGAGGCATAATGAACAGGAAGCATACATCAAGAGGACTGGAGTGGGACCGAGGGCATCAGGGAGATATCAGTATGTAATGACACACCAAAATGCATTAGCATGAATGAGTGAGCAAGCAGAACAGAACACCATGCACACACAAACACATTTGTGTAAAACACGGATAGAGGAATCTGGGGGGGGGGGGGGCAGGTGGGGGAAAGTTTAAATGAGTTGTATCCGGGTATACGTGAATTTCTTCTGCTCCTTTGTCCTTTGCTGGTGTTTGCAGCTTGTCAACAATGACAAGTACTACTTTTTTTTTTTTTTTTTTGCAAGCCATGGAAACTGGCTCTGCCTTTTGTTTGCAGGGCGGGCGGGCGGGCGGGCTGTGGCCCAGCGAAGAGCTGACATTGCAGCTGGCAGAATTCCCTCTGCGCCAGCGGTGGCCTCCGTCTTTTCTTCTCTCAAGGCCCTCAGCTGATTATTTGAGGCCCACCCCCGTTCCTGAGGGTAATCGGTGTTACTCAAAGTCCACGGATTCAAACGTCAGTCTCACCCAAAACCACCTTCCGAGCACCATCGGGACTGTGTGCAGCCAAACATGCTTATGGGGTCCTCTCCCACCCTTTCACGCACTCACTTCCCCATACGTGCTGTCATTCAGCAAAGCTTTACCGAGTGTCTCGGTCAGGCACCGTGTCAGGCACCGAACATACCCAGAGGGGTAGGAAAGGCTACATTACAGCTCACCTCCTCCACCAGTTTTTCCTGGCCACAGGCCCGGTACTGAGGTCAGTTTAGTAAGTGCCTGCCGCAGTAACAGACACCCATCCCACGGAAATTCACATAGACCCGGAGTCTGTGAGCTGAAAGCTGTTACATGAACATCTTATTGGCTTTCTATACGCACACCAAAATGAATAAAAGTATGTTTCTTTCTTTCATCAGACTGCTAAGATAAACAGCCAAAACAGTGTTAGCCTAAAATCGAGCTGGTCTATATAACTGCCTCATGTTACAAAGGACCAGCGACAGGCCTCTTTCCCTCTGCTCTGCGTGGCAAACCCCTCAGCGAGGCCTTTTCCCGTCCCCGGAGTTCCATTCCTCCCTCCCTGCAGGGGCCTTGGATACCGAGTCGCTCATCCTCAGCAGGCGTAACGGTTTCTCGAACTCTCTCAAATATTCGATCATTGTGAAGAGAGGCACATTGGTGAAACCTTATTCCATGGGTTCCACTTTGGCCATGCAACTTTTAGTGGGGAAAGTAAAACATCCGAAAGTTTCTCTAGAAACATTTTAAAAATGTAAAGCAAGTCAAACAGTTACCTGCATCGCACTTTCTACTAAATAATCTTGAGATCAAGCGGAAATGGCAGCTGGTGGCAACCAAACCATCACTTTGCCTTGCTGTACCGCTGAGCCTTGAGGAGGTAAGGGGTGCCCACCTCCCGCACAGCTGAGAATCCCCACATCGCTGTCTAGTGGAAGTGGGTGATTTAAGTCAATCGCCAAATATTTACTTTCCTTCTGAAATTTAAGCTCAGTCTATCATGGCAACAGAACATTTAGATGATCTGGAAACTGAGACAACTGCAACAATTTTGCCAGTTTGCCATCACTGCTCCCCACCCCTTTGCCGCCTCCCCTCCCGAGGCTCTCCCTTCAGGGGTGTGGGCCGTGGCCGCTAAAACGTCTCTTCTTAGATCATGTGCGCTCCAGAGGTGCAGAGGCCCAGCTGCAGAGGAAGGAAGTCCGACCCGGGGCTCCTCCCTGGAACCTCGTTTCTATTAATGGCTTCCCGCTTCTCCAGAAGAGTTCATATGGAACACGCCAAAAATAGTGCCTGGCGCCCACGGCGTGCTGAGAAAATGTCGCAAGTACTGTTATCCAGCCTCAGAGCTACGTGACCTTTCTCCTTTCCACATGCACTAAGTCCTGCATGCTCTTCATTCAAAATGTCTCTTACATGTACTGAAATATCTACTGATGAGATGCTGCTATCTGGGATTTTATTCAATACTAGAGGCCCAATGCACGAAATTCGTGCAGGAATAGGCCTTCCTTCCCCCAGCTGCCGCATCGGCTTCAGTATCTTGCTCTCTCTCTTCTTCTGGCACCCTTATAATTTGGATGTTTTTACGCTTGAAGTTGTCCCAGAGGCTCCTTACACTATCTTCATATTTTTGGATTCTTTTTTCTTGTTGGGTGTTTTTTGCTTCCTCATATTTCACATCTTTGGTTTGATTCTTGGGGTCCTCTAGTCTGTTGTTGGATTTCTGTATATTATTCTTTATTTCAGACAGTGTATGCTTAATTTCTGACTGGTCTTTTTCCTTTTTTTTTTTTTTGCATTCTCATTAAGACCCTTGAAGGTCTCACTAAGTTCCTCAGAGGTCTCACTAAGTTTCTCAGCGGTTTGTAGAAAATTCTTGAGTAACTTTATAACTGTGGTTTTGAACTCTATATCCAATAGTTTGCTTTCCTCCATTTCTTTCATTCGTGACATGTTTCTTTGTCTCTGCATTTTGGCTGCTTCCCTGTATTGTTGGAGTGGCTTTGTGTGGTAGGTGACCTATAGGGCCCAGTGGCTCAGCCTCCCCAGTTACCTGAGGTGGACACTCTTGGTGCACCCCTTTGTGGACTGGGTACACAGTCTTGTTGTAGTTAAGCCTTGATTGCTGTTGATACACTGGGAGGAATTGACCTCCAGGCCAATTGGCTGTGAGGATCAGCTGTGTCTATAATGGAAGAACTGCTGTGCTGGAGACACCCTTATGGGGCAGGACTTGCTTCAGTGGGGCTTTGGTGCTCACCGAGTCTGCCTCTTGAGTGTGTCACTTATGTATGTGAGGAGTTGAAATCTGGTGTCAACTCATACTGACCTCTAGGTACACTGGTTCCTGGATCTCCAAGGAGGTGCAAGTCAACTACTGTCTGAGGCCACCTAGCAGGAGCTACAGGGAGATCTGCAGATTTCTCATCTTTGCTTGGGGTTTGGAAGTTTTGGAGTTGTCTGACCCAGTTGCAATTTGTTAGGTTAAGCTGCGAGAGGGCAGGCCATTCATATGCAAAAGCCACTGCACACAGCTCGGTGGGTTTGTAAATTGGGTGGGGTGGGGTCTCAGGGAATCACTAGGGCGTAGCAAACAGCAATAGCTGCCAGTCAGACCTCTCTGTGTCTCCGTGTTCCATTCCGCATCCCGCATCCCGCATCCCACGTCCCGCGCCCTAGCGCAGTAAACAGTGATTCCTACATGCACCTCTGTGAGAAAGCCACTCTCACTTTCCAACCCAATGGCAGACAGTCCAGTTTCTCCCTGTATGAGTCCTGGTCCCAGAGTCTTGCCGGAAACTGGAGTTCAGAGCAGTCCGGAACTTGTAACTCCCTCCCAATTGAAAAAACAGCGCATGCCAACCTAATTTGCATGCGTCTCCATACCTCTGCTTTTCCGAGCCTCTGCACGTCCTACCTGGTCTCAATGCACTTTTTTCTTTCCTTCTAGTTTTAGAACTTCTACTCCGCTAGCTTTCCTGTGGTTCTGGGTGATAGTCGTTTTATCTTTTAGTTGTAGTTTGGTGTGGTCGTGAGAGGCAGTACATACAGGTGTATACCTTATGCCACTATCTTGGTTCTCAACTGTTTTTCAAAATATAGCTCAAATTCCACTTTCTTTTGACATTTCCTGAGTATACCAGTCATGGGTGACAACTCTCTCTGTTTTACATGACCTGGACCTGCACAGAGCATAGGTATCTGATTTCTAACAGAGTTAGTAACCATGCTGCAAAACTATTCACTTTCCCTTCATTTCAATGAATTCTATCTACTGAATATTTATCAAACTAGTTTTATACAAGATACAAGGGATGAATAATTTCTTAATCCTCAAAAAAAAAACCACCCACTTACATTTTCAAGAAAGCTTGCTAGATTGGTCTCTAATTGTCACATACTGGTGGGGGACATTTGCGGCAAAGGATGGCTGCAAGGCGCATTAGCCCTGGGACAAATGTGTTGGGATTTGAGGTTGGGACAGTGTGGTTTGACTGACTCCCTTGATTGTTCTGTTTTTTAAAACTAATGCAGGACTTGTGTTCACAAGAATTGTTTTTATGCACTTATTTAAAGAAAAGAATATTTTGCATTTTGACATTTCCTGACTTAATCAAAGGCTAATTGACCTTAAGATGCAGAAAACTTACTGAGGTGTCTGTGAAAATGAGAAACTAGAGATGTTAGACTCGTGAGAGAAGAAATGAAATATATCCAATGACTGAACTAAAACACAATGAGGATAAAGAAAGAGGATGCTAAAGAAAGAGAAGGCTGAATGGAAAAGAAGAAAGAATGATCATATACGCTACTGGATGCAAATCATTTAAAAAGCCAGAATGACTGTGCGACAGCATATAGGAAATTGGTTGTAGATCTGAGAACCGCAGTAAGAAATCGAAGTCCACCAAGTGGACAGCTATTGATAACCATTGAGATTTGCTAGACTAGCATGCTACCCCAGCTAAAGGGGGTTTGCTAAATCTTCTGAACGAGTCTCAGAGCAGCATCACTGTAAGTGAGAAAACTGAGGACCGATATTAAATAACCCGTTCAGATGTGCCTGCGTGGCAAGCAGCGGAATGAGCTCCAAGACAAGGACTGTCCAAATCCAGTAGACGGCTACCGGCTTCCCATTTAGCACTCAACAGCGGGTGGCCTTTCTGACCAAAGGCCTGGGGGAGAACAGTTCTCCGAGGGACAGAGGCTGGAATTCGCAGCGCCCAGCAATAAAACATGCTGGTGGCAGCAGATGTCCTGTGCTTGTGGTTAGCAGCACTGTCATTAGATTGCCTTCCACGAAGAAGGAGTCATGTGTCTGTGTGTGCTCGCATATTAGATGGGACTTGTAGCTTTGAAAGTAACTCCCGTAGCTTGCGACTCGAGCAATGACACACGAGCTAGCACAAAGCCCTGTGCTCTGCAACTACGGCTACAGCCACTGTCTGTAATTATGTTTCTGAGAACTCACATTAGTCTGTCCATAGCAGGTCAAAGAATCAAGGCAATGTCCTCACTAGACTAAATGTTACCGTGTAGTTGGAAGCTGTGAGGATTAGGCAATTGTGGCATATTGTGTGCAAAGAGGTAAAGGGTGGTATATGACAGCGGCCGGCAAACTCATTAGTCAACAGAGCGGCAAACCGCATCTCGGCTCGCGAGCCGCTGTTCGCCAACCACTGTCCTAGGGTAATGCTTTAGGGGATGTCAAGGAACCTAGAGGCTGTAAGCCAACTCGTTAGCCAATCTCACTGCGCCGAGTTCACTGTTCTATCACAGATTTCCTTCTGGGAATCGGGACTACCCAAAAATGAGCGAACAGCCTCACACAGAACCGAGAGCAGACGTCCTCGTTGCAGCCTAACCCTGCCTGCCCGTGCCACTCCTGCCATGTATGCAGCTTTGTCAACTCCAGCCTTTTCCCACTATGACCTATGTCCCTTCCTGCCTGCTCAGAGCCCAGCAAGCAGATTCCAGCTAAATCTCCAGTTCTGGATGCCATTTTCCATGACTGTACATGGACTATGTCTCCCAGACAATGGAGAGAGAGAAGTGACTTAGTCAACATGGAACCAGTTAGCCAACCAACCAACCAACCAACCACAACAAACAAGAAACCATCCACTTTTATGCATATCATTGGCTAGTTTAACATCAAGGAACAGCCTTATATAAAACAATCTTCCATTTCTCCAAAGCCCTTGCCCTGCTTTAGTTCCCATCAGAGCACATACTAAGGCATCTGACATGTCATATATGTACTTATAGTTTATTGCCTACCCCCACACGCTTTAGATCCTAAGGTCTAAAGGACAAGGGACTTTTATCTCCAACACCTGCAATAGTGCCTGAGACAAGGTGAGGATTAGACACATTTATTGTGATAGAAAGGCACTTGTCACACCCTCTCTGATGTTTATTTTCACCACCCCGAGGTTCACCTTACCCTCATTTAACTCAAAAAGTGAGAGAAAATCTACTCTTGTTCCACACCCAGGATGACTCTGGGGTCTGTATTATTCTCCACTTTTCCCATTCCCCAACATGTATGGTGGGCGGCCATCACATGTTTTCATCCCTTTTCACATTATTTTCCATAGTTTCATTTTCCCACAGTAGTTTCACATTAGTTGACAATCTAATTTTGACTAGAGAAAGAAACCAGAATGACGACTAATATTTACTGAGTGTTTATTATGTACAAAACATCATGCTAAGTCCTTTGAGCTCATTATCACACAAGAAACCCACGAGATAGGTATTATTATTATCCCCATTTTGCCGTTCAGGAAACTGGGGATGAAGTAATGTACCTAAGGTGATATGGGTTGTAACTAACAATCCAGCCCTGTTGACAGCAAAGTCTGTGCTCCTAAGGAAGAAAGGAGGGAGCCTGGCCTGCCAGTGTTGACCCATGAACCAGGAGGTCAAGGTTCAATTCCCCGTCAGGGCACATGCTCAGGTTGCAGGCTCCATTCCCAGTAAGGGGCCTGCAGGGACAGCCAATCAATGAGTCTGTTTCATCATTGATGTTTCCATCTCTCTCTCTCGCTCTCCCTTCTTCTCTGAAATCAATAAAAAATATATTTAAAAAAAGAAAGGAGGGGAAAAGAGAAGGGAGAAGGGATGCGGGCTGTATTTGTGTGTTGCTGAGCCACTGTAGCTGTATCTAAGAAAATTCAAGTCTTTAAAAAAGATGATTTTTTTTGAAACTATCATTTCAATGTGAAAAAGTGAGTTTGGAGCTAGAGAGTTTCTGAATTACAAGATGAAGTAATTAATTTCTGCAGTAAAAGAGCTTTAATGTCACAGGTTTATAGTCATAACACCTGTTACTGGACAAACTGAGGGCAAGGGTTAGACGAGTCTCTAGCACAGGCTTCCCCGGGATCCTTATCGCTCCCTCTCCCTGGCGTGACAGACAGACCATGATAAAAGGGAATAGCTCTGCTCCAGCCACACCTCTTTTTTTCTTGCAAAAGTTCAACCAAAAGCAGTCTGCAAATGCAAATCCAGTTCCTTACTTAGCAATTGTGTTCTCACCAATGGGAGTAATGGAAACTCGGGCTGTATGTAGAGGAAATAACTGAACTTCACATGTGTCCCAAGTTCAATGCCAGGGATCTGGGTTCTGAGGAAGCCCACATAAGGCACCACCTCTGGGGAAGCCGGGAAAAGGAAGGAGGTGGAGGGGACGGGAACAGAGAGGTGTGAATGGGTGATCAAATGGAAGCAGAAGACCACCTACTTCCAAGTTCGCCCAGGACTTTTCATGATGACCTTGAGTGAGGTCGACTTCCTAGTTTGGGAGAAGCACTGTTCCACGGGCAGCCGCCCTTCATGGGATGAGGTGCAAGGGTGTCGTGCTTCTGTTCCTCCATGTAGGTGGTGGCTCTCGCACAGTTTGGGGACAGGAGTTCTTGCCCAGTTTTTTAGCTGTGACTGTCTTGCCCTTCACACAAGTCCCTTCAAACCTCTTACCTAAAATGTTTTTAGTTCAAAAGTGACATGTTTTGGAGACCTGTGATAAGAGAAGTAGGCTCTCGTTCCTACTCTGGCCTACTTTGTGGCCGGGGTAAGTCACTTAACTACCCTGGTCTTGTTTCTACGCTATAAATCAGGGGATTGGCATGGTATCATTCCATGTACTTGGTAATTACATCCAAGACAAAGGCCAACCAGGGTGGAATTAGAGGGAGCTGGACTCAGACTCATCTGAGGATTGATTACATTAGTGACTGCACTTCTGGGCTCTATAAAACCATGCCATAGTGTTTCATGTTCTCAATAAACGGACAAGTGATTTCACGTTTTCTTTAGTGTTTAATTGATTTGCATTGGTCATGATGAGTTTGGTGTCTCCATGTTACTTATAAAAATGAAACCATGACTACAGAAATTGTCCAAATAGGAAAAACTTGGATTCTGGTCTTGCTTTCTTGGTGCCAGGTGCCCAGAAGAATTGGTTGCTGGGAACTATCAACTGAGGGTGTCACAGGAGTGACCCTGACTTTGTACCTTCCTATCAAAACCTGCATTGTTGAACTGTGACAGGGAGCTATACCCAGCTTTCAAATCGAAAAGGATATGGGAAACTCTTTATGGGATTACCCGAGTTCAAATCTTAGCTTTTCCCAATACTCGTGTGTGCTCTTCTTAGTCAAGATATTTGTTAGCATGTAAACTCATTTGTAAAATGAAGTAATAAATACAATTTCAAAACATTCTGACAATGGCATCGGATGAACCTTCAGAAAATTTCTAGGCATACACAACGTATTTTCCATGTTTTGCACAAACAGATTGTGCTACACACAGGGTTCTTTTTACCTTTATTGGTACCTCTGAAAACCATTACCCCTTTCTTGTGGGCTTCCCAGGGTTTCCTTCGTGTGGACGTAGCACGTTTGGCGAAACAGTCCTATTAACAAACACAGAGGTTACTTTCCGTTTGGGGTTGTCACAGAAGAACGCTTTACCAAACAGCTTTGCTCGCCCCTGCACATCTGGCAGGATAAAGTCCTAGAAGAGGAGCTGCTAGGTCCTAGGTTAAGGCCATTTTCAATTTTCTAAGGATCACCCAATCTGGTTAGTCAAGGGGGCCTTGGCTTCTTCGGGGCTGTGCACAGTGGCCCATCGTGACTTTCTCCGCGGTTTCCTGGGAGGATGACAGCAGACGAAGGTATGGGAGAGCCCGGTGCATGGCGAGCGGCCGCGGATGGATGTTAACCCTCCTTTTACGTGGACCACTGTTGAGGAGCATCGTGATGGCCGTGGACGTGAACGCGGCGAACATAAGCATGCACAGCACACTCGGGCCTTTAAAATGTGCCCGTTTTAAACCCCTTGTGAGATCTCTGGAGGGCAAGCTGAGCATTTTCACAGGCACACGGACTTGACAGGGACTGTAAACACTGCTTTCCTCGCCCCACCAAGGTGCTTGACTTGACAGTTGCCTCTCTGCACATGCGCATCCCGGGGGAATCCCCCCCCCCCCCCCCCCCCCCCCCGCACATCCCAGGGCCCTGGTCGGCAAACCGGGGCTCTTTGGCCCCTGGAGTGTGGCTCTTCCACAAAATACCACGGCCTGGGCGAGTCTATTTTGAAGAAGTGGCGTTAGAAGAAGTTTAAGTTTAAAAAATGTGGCTCTCCAAAGAAATGTCAATCCTTGTGCTGTGGATATTGGGCTCTGTTGGCGAACGAGTTCGCCGAGGCCAGCTCCGGGGTGTCTTCCAGGCACGTGTCTTGTTCCTGAGTGCAAACGGGCTGCTCGAGTTCAGCCATCGATGATTACTAAAACCCGCAGGCCCAGCTCTGAAAATGGTTTTGTCAAACAATATGGAAAATTCCGGACCTCTCCTTTCCACTTCAGCAAAGCTGCCGAGTCTTCCCCGACCTCTGGGGGCCCCCCCGAGGCGTTTCAAATGGATCAAAAGTCCAGAAGGAGGTTCACGGGACGGAAGCCCAGCGCCCGGCCCAGCCCGTCTAACTCCCGGCAGAACCTTCTGGAAGGGCCGGTCGGCCCAGGAAGCCATTGCTCCGCTCGGCCCGGCTGTTGACTCCGCACGCCTTTCGCGCAGCCCAGGGCATCCCGGCCCCGCCGCCGCCGCCGACCCGGACCGAGCTCCCCGCCGTCGCCGGTCTCCGGGGACGGAGAGGTTTCCTCGGCTTCGCGCCTCCGGCCTCCGACCGCCGGCCTCAGCAGTGCGGCCGTGAGGGAGCCGGGGGCTCGGGCGGCAGCGTCCCCGCCGCCCGACCGCGTCCGCGCCGCCGGCGGGCGGAGACCGGGCGCGGGAACAAAGGGCGCCGCCGGCGGCGCGGCCCGGGGCGGAGGCTCCGGCGGGGGCGGACCGTGGGCGAGGAGGCCGGGCCGCCGCGGGCCCCGGGCGCGCTTCCGCCGGCCGCGCCGCGCACGGTCCATGGGAGGCTGGCCGCGAGGGCGGGCGCCGCGCAGCCGGGAGTTTCAGGAACTGCGGGAGCGGCCGGCGGCCCGAGTCGCCCAGCGCCCACCCTCGGGGCCGAGGTGCCGCCGCCGCCGAGCCGGGCCGAGCCGGAGCCGCCCTCAGCGCCGCCCGCCCGCCGCGGGACCCGAGCCGGCCGCCCCGGGCCGGGGAGCCGCCCGCCATGGCCACCAAGGTGAGGGGCGCGCGCAGGCCCTGGCGGCCCCTCGGCAGCGCGGGGGGCTCGGGCCGGGAGCGGGAAGGCGGAGGGACCGGGTCACGCGGGGCGAGGGCCTTCGGGGACCCGCCGGAGGTGCGGGAGGATCGCGGGCGGGACTCCGGGCGTGAGCGGCGCCGCCCGCAAAGTTTGCGCGTGAGCGTGGGCTGCGGCCGGGCCGAGGGGGGAGTTCCCGCAGCCCTGCTCGCCCCGAGCGGCCCCCCGGCCACGGGGACCCTGGTAACGTGCGGGCGGCGGCCACTCCCGGCCGGCACGCCCGGCCGCCGCGGAAGGCGCGTCCCCACCGTCGCCCGCCGCTGCGACCCGCACGCGGCCGGAGGGGGGACCCGACCCCCGCCCGCCAGGACCCGGCGCCCCAGGGTCAGGCCCAGCTCGGGGGACGGAGCAGCACACTGGAAGATCCGCAGCAGCCCCGCGCTGCCACTTCCTTCGTTTTTCTTGCGTGTGTGTTTCTCTTTTTCGTGGGTTTGGCTGCCTTCTCGGTTTGAGTGGCATTTCCAGCGTGAACAAAACGCAGAGTGGGAAATGACTGTTTTCGGCGAGGCGTTCGCGAGGAAAAGGCCCAGGCCCGCGTTCGCGGCGGAACTTGGACTCGCGCTGGGTAGGCGGCTGCCGCGGGGCTCGCTCGCCCCGGGGCCGGTTCGGGGCTGGTTGGTGGGGTGGGCGGCCACTCTTCGCCGCCTGAGGCTGCAGGGGGCGCCCTCCCCGCCCCCTGTCCTGGGGCTCTTTCCTCAGTTCTGGCCGCGAAGCGGGAAGAGCCGGGATTCCGCCCCGTGACGGGAGGTGGGGACCCTCCCGGAGCCGGTCACGTGGGGTGAGGGACGGCTCGACTTTTGCCAGTGGTTTTCGTCCGGCACCCTTTGTAAACAGCAGCGCCCGCCCGCGCGCGTGTGCGTGAACTCTCCCAAGTTTCTTTCGGGTTACTTTTTGTTGTTGTTGAGTTTTTGTTGGGTCACTTCGGAAAGCGGTGAGAAATGTGGAATCCCTTTGGAAGACCAGGTTGTCTGATGTCATTCACGTGTGTGCGCAGCGTTTACCCAGGTGCGGTGTTTATTTCTTAATGGAGGTTCTTCTCCCGGGAGCCTGTTGGCCCGCCGTCACGGAAACAGTTGCCTTTTTGTTAAAATGTTGGGGTCGATGCTCTTCCCTTGGTTTTATCAGATGTGACAGAACTTGCCACCTTTTAAAAACATGGATAATTTGTGTTGATCTTTTAGAAATAAAACTGAGCTCAAGCCAAGGATTTCTAAGGAAATTGGATTTGGAGGTCTGTTGGCACACATTTCGGAAATTACCAGTTTCTCGGCCTGACTTGACACCCACCTTGCAGCCCTCGGAGCCGGGTGTGGGTACCACCCCGGGGCGGCCAGCGTGGTGGCCTTCCTCGCGCTGACCCACAATCAGGCCACCAGTTCTGTCCTTTAAGTGGGGCCCGTTAGCACTGGTCCAGGTGCACACGGTGGAAAGTCTATTGGACGGGTCCCCCTGAACGTCGTCTTTCCGTGGAACGGAGAAAGATGGCGTGGTTCTTGTGTTAAACCTGAACGGGACGTGCTCCATTAAAAAATACAGGCCTTGAAGCGTGCGCCAGCACTTCCTCCTCGGCTATTCTGGCTTCCCTACTTTCTGGTGATTCTTACACCAAACCAAACGAATTTTCCCGTTGTTCCCGGAGGGTAAAGTTGTTCTGGTTGCTTCCCTTCCACCCATTACCCACATGCCGCCCTTACCGCCTTCTGACTGGCGTGGGCTTTCCCTCCCCTTTAATTGGAGGTGGGGAGAACAATCTTTGAGGAAATAACAGCTAATGTTCTTAAAATTTAAGACTCATCTAGCACTCAGGCTCTTGCTTTATGTGATGGCAAATCAATGCAGTATCTGGATATGTTAGGTAGTCCTGGGTTTCCCTTTGGATTTACCGGAGAATGGCCTTGGTTCTCTTAGATACGATTTTCTTGTGTATTATGCTTCCATGGTTTCTTGAAGATGCATTTACCTTCAGACGATGATGATTTTTAAAAGACTTTTCTGGTATACTCAGAACAGAAAGGAATTATCCTCGAGGAGAAAAACTTGAATTGGTCAATTCTTTACTACCCAAGAAAGTTACTACCCAAGAAAGTTAATTAGTAACTGCCTATTTTAGGAGGATTATCTGTCCTTTGAATCTAATCTTTCCCTCCTATGCTGAATTCGGTTGTGTCACTCTGAGACCAGTCCAGTCTTATTTAACAAACACAGGGAAAGGCTAATACAGGTGTAAAGTCTTGACTTCTGTTAGAAGCTTCAGAAGGTTATATATATATTTTTTTAAATTTAATTTTATTTTTATTGTTTTAAGTATTACAAATAGTAGTACATATGTCTCCTTTTTTCCCCCCTTGATCTCCCCCCGACCTCCCCTACCCCCCAGGACATGCCTTCACCTGCCCACCCCCACCCCCCAGTGTCTTGTATCCATTGGTTGTGCTTATATGCATGCGTACAAGTCCTTCGGTTGGTCTCTTACAGCCCCCCTCGCCCAACCTCCCCTGTCTTCCCAATGTAGTTTGACAGTCTGTTCAATGCTTCTTTGCCTCTGTATCTTTTTCCCACCATTTCTTTCCTTTAAAAAGTTTTGCCTTTGCGGACTGGAAATGAACATATAATAACAAAACAAGACAAAACAAAATGTTTGAGTCCCAATTTCAATGTCCAACAGTTCCTTATGTGTACATGTCAGCAGTGATATCTGGATGGTGGGCACATGGTGGCAATGCAGGTCCGACCCTCTCTGGTTTGGTCCTAGGCAGCCTGCAGTGGTGCACAGCTGCTGACTGCTCCCATGGCAAGGCGTTGTCAGCGTCTTCCATCTCTGGACTGTTTTTCCTCTTGTCTTCCTGGTTGGAGCACTCCTGTCAATTCCTCTGGTCTTGGGGTTGTTTTCTGAAAATATACAAATATATTCTCGACCACAAGTTAATAAAGGAATCTTTTCTATATAATTGATTTGGGATCCTTTTTATTTTTGTTCAAACGATTTTCCTTTGTCTTATTTAGACACCATGTGTGTTTTTAATGGCCGTCTTGCTGTTAGCATTGCAAATGAAACTTAATTTGGTAAAGTAAAAATTTTCTAGATGTAATTTACTTATAGGATATTTTTCCTTACATGATACTGCCCTACTATCCCCCCCTTTTTTTTTTTATTAATGGAGGTTTTTGTAAATTTTATAATGCAGTCTTGATAACTTTAAATTAAAAAAAAAATTTTTTTTCCCCCCACACATATGACTGCTTTAGGTTCATTGCATATTCAGGAATTTTACCATGAGATGAACTACCAATAGAAATTTTAGTTATTACTTTAAGAACAGCTTTTTGTCCAGTACTTGAATATTCACTTATTTCAATTAGCCTATTTAAATTAATCTGAAAACTCAATTACTATTTTACTGTCAAATTTAATACTCTACCAAAAATCTTAGTTTACCCTGTAAATATTAGTGGGAAGGATTATTTGCATTCTTGAGTGGGCCCTGAGCATTCCAAATGCTCAGCTGAATTTAGATATAGGGCAGCTGCTGTCGGCCAAGTCTCTTGTCTGTTACCTGGGTCCCGATCTGAGCTGGGCCAAGTCTCTGTGTGTCACCTGTATCTCGATGTGAGCTGGGCCAGGTCTCTTTCTGTTGCCTGGGTCCCGATCTGAGCTGGGTGTGGGAAGCGCGAAGCAGCCATGGGGGCAGGAGACCTCCTTTAGGAAGGGGTGAGGGTTCAAGCCCCTGCAATGTTGGGGGGGTGAGGGTCTGTGCCCCACTTCTGTTGCCCCCCCCCCCAAGTTCTCTCCTGATGGCCCCTCTGCGACTGTGCCTGTCTTAGGTTGTTCCAGAAGGTTATAGTTTGACACAGTCAAATGGTGAACTTAGGAGTAAATTAAGTTTTATGTATTAAATCTTGGAAAATAAATGATTTTTTACCCATATTTATTAAAAGGGACATGAAATAGTTAATGAAAGTTAACCCATAGCTATATAACTTAGTTGTAATTTCCATTTCAAAGTTAACCTTTCATAACTAATTTGGATCCTTGTGTGCTTACGTAGTCACTTTTAGGATTAATCATTATAACAAGATTCTAGGAGTCTCTGATGCTTTTTTTAAAAAGAACTTTTCTTTCCAGCTCCAATGTCTAAAGTCACACATTTGTGTTGTACTGCTTGTCCGGTAGAATTAAGTGGGGGTAGAATGTGGAAAGACTGCGAGGAAAGGAGTGAATTGCTTAGGACTGTTCCATAATAAACAATAGAGAGAACAGTTTAGAAAGCATACTTTGTGGTCTCTTCTGAGCAAAAACCTCTTTATCTGGGGGGAAAAAAGAGTAGAAATATCTTCCTAAAGAGTCTTCAGGGTTAAAGTTGGTTTTGAAAGTTAAAAAAAAAGTATGGAAAATGCTAACCATTCAATTTTAGGTAACAGTAATATTTTTAAAAGTGTCTTTCTTAGTAAATATATCTGGACAGTTTTTGTATAGTCAGAAAAATTTGATGACAGTAGAAAGGTTAACCAATTTCTTATTAAAGAAGGAGTAGATTAGAAAGCATAAACATTTTGCTGTTTTCTACTCCCTGTTTTTATATCGACCATCTGAAAATTAGAGTTTTACTTTAATTGCCCACCTAACACTTGATAACTTTGCAGATGCTGTTCTTTCTTTTCTGGAATGCTGTTCTCTGGCTCTCCCCCCAGGTGCCTTCTTTTTATACTTATGTCTCAGCTCAAAGCATCACTTCCTCTGGAAATCATTCCTGATCTGCCCAACCCTTGAGGTCACATATGTCCCTACTGCCATTTAAGGTATGTCTCTATGGGTGTCTCCTTTAAGATACTGTCAGCAGACACGTGCCCTGACTGGGAACCGAACCCACGACCTTTCGGTTCATGAGGTGATGCTCAGCTACTGAGCCACACCGGCTGGGCTTTGCTGTTTTGATTGGATGTTTTCTGCTACCTTATTTTCCAAATCACTGATTTGATCCAGTACTTAATCTAATCTACTTTATTCTTTATTTCAGTTATTGTAGTCTTCATTTCTGACTGGTTCTTTTTTATGTTTTACATCTGCGTTTTTATGTTTCCTATCTCTGTGGAGATCACTGGTCATCTTTATAACCAGTATTTTGAACTCTACATCTGATAGATTGCTTGTCTCCATTTTGTTTAGCTTTTTTTTTTTTTTTCTGGAGTTCTTTCAGTTGGGACATGTTTCTTTGTTTCCTCGTTTTGTTTGCCTCCCTGCATTTGTTTCTATGTATTAGGTAGAGTGTTATATCTCCCAGTCTTGGTAGAGTGGCCTTATGTAGGAGGTGTCCAGAGTCTCCCTGCTCTGTTGTGTGAGCCCTCCCGTTGTAGTTGAGTCTTGATTGACTGCTTTTGCTATGTCAGGAGAGGGGTTGACCCTCAGGCTAATTGGTTGTGAGGACTGGTTGTGACTACAGCAGAGGAGCTGTTGATAGGGGAACCCTTACGGCGCAGGATTCGTTTTGGTGTTTCTTTGTTGCCTGCTGAGTCTACCCTTTGGGTGTGTCATTTGTGGAGGAGGTTGGGTGATGCTCTGGTGGGTCTGATACGGGCCATTGGGTGTGTTGGTTCTGGAGCCTCTTGGGAGGTGCAGTCAAGGTCAGCTGCTGCCTGTGCCCTGCCCAGGGCCACTTGTGCTGGGCCTGGCTAAGGTGACTTGGAGAGGCTAAGCTGCAAATTGAGGCCAGCTGCCACTAGTGTTGGGCTTGTGGTTGCTTAGTGAGAGATAAGGGGCACCTGGAGACTAGATGCCGCTTGTTTGGGTTTGTGAACCTTTGAGAGATTTTAGGAAAGTTCTCACCATGAGCCAAGACAGGCCACTTGTATGGAAAAGCCACTGGAAGCGGCTTGGGTGTGTCCGAGAGTTGGGTGGGGTGTGGCCCCAGGGAATCACCAGAGCAGGGCAACCAGTGTCACGAGGTTGATGGAGACTCAGATATGGCCAGTCTGTAGGCTGGGTTGGGGGAGGGCTCCAAAAAGGAACACTGGCCTCTGCCAGCACTTCTGACTTGGAGAAAGCTGCCCCTCCAGCCCTTGCCCTAAGGCCAGACAATTCACTTCCTCCCCCTGTGTTCCTGGTACCTTTCAAGCTGCTACCCCAGTTCTGGAGCCTAGAGGGAATTAGTCCGAGTAAAGTCAGAGCAGTCCCTTTAAGAGGAATGCCTGAGACTCTAGCAGCCCTCTGTCTCAGCTACAATCGCCACTGGGTTTTTGTTTTGTTTTTTTAACATACTTTTATTGATTTCAGAGAGGAAGGGAGAGGGAGAGGCAGCTAGAAACATCAATGATGAGAGAGAATCGTTGATCGGCTGCCTCCTGCATCCCCACAACCCAGGCATGTGCCCTTACCGGGAATGGAACTGTGACCCGCTGATGCTCAACCACTGAGCCATACCTGCACGGCGATCCTCACTGGTTTTTACCAGCCAGAAGTAATGGGACTTCTCTTCCTGCCACTGGAACCCTGGGCTGGGGCTTCTTTTGTGAGGCTGGGACTCCTGGGGTGACTTCCACAGCAGAGATATTTTTAACTGCCATATTTGAGTGGGTGACCAGCCCATTTTGTGTTTCCAGTCTCAACAGGGCTTCCTCTGACATCCTTAGTTATAAGACTTCTGTTCAGCTAGACTTCAGCGGGTTCTCAATGATGGTTCTGTATTTTAGCTGTCATTTTGATGTGGTTGTGGGAGGAGGTAAGCACAACATTTGCCTACTCGACCTTTTTGACTGGAAGCCCAAAAGTATGTTTAAGTTTTAAAAGTATAGGATTGCTCTTTGTCTTTTTGTTAATAATTTCTAACTTAATTGCATTGTGATCAGATAATCTGATTGATACTAATACTATATCTGAAAATTAGTTGAGGCTAACTTTGTACCTAGCATATAAGCAGAAATATTCCACTTGTGCACAATACATATGTATATACAGTATAAATACATGTATATATACCCTAATTGATACACGTGTGTGTATTCTGTGTGTGTCCATTAGATTTGAACTTACATTAAGTTATACCTTTCACATCTGTTTTCTTACTAACTTGATGGACATGTTAAAATGGTGGCTTTTTAAAAATCTGAGTTTAGAATTAACATTATCTTCCAGGTGACTTGAACTTTTTATCTTTATGAAGTAATGCTCATTAAAATACTTTTTTTTCTTCTTAAAAACCATTTTGTCTAACATTAATGTGGTTTCACTGGCTTTCTGTTGGTAAATATTTGCCTGATATATAAAAGTGTGCAGCTGAATTTTCCCTTTTTATGTAGTCCGGCAAGCTTTGTAGCTAGAAAGTTTTCTCTGCTTTTATTTGTGTTTACTGATGTGTTTGGATTTCTGGCTACCATCTTATAGATTGATTGAAACCCCACCCCCCTTTATTTTACTTCTTTTCCCCTTCTCCACTTTTTGGAAGGTTTGTTGGACATACTGCCTTTTCTTCAGTGGTTATCATGGAATGTATGTTACCACTTCCAAGTTAAAGTCTGAAATTACTCAGTATTATTGCCCTCTCTCCCCAAATAGCCAGTTATTGCCTGATATTTGAATTCTCTCTTTCCCACCACAAATTATACATTATTCTAATTTTTTTACAATTAATGTTTGTTTAGATTTCATCACATTTTACCATATCTGTGCTTACTATTCCTTTTTACATTCCAGTTCTTCTTTCTGGGATAATTTTCTTTCTGCCTAAAGTGAATTCTTTGACATTTCTGTTAGGGAAGATTTGGTGATGGTAAAGCTCTTTGGTGTGAAAATATATTTTGCCTTATTCTTGAAATGCAGTTTCCTAGGTTCAGAGGTCTAGGTTGGTAATATTTTCTCTTGGCGTGTTTGAAGGTGTTATTCCCCTGTTTTTACTGGCTGTCAAAGTTGCTGCTAAGAAGTTAGCCATCTGAGAGTGTTCCTTTAGAGGTGGTCTAACTCTCCCTCGGCCTGTTTTGAAGACCTTCTCTGGGTCTTTAGTATTTCACACCGTGTGTCATGTGTGCATTGTATTTACACAGCTTGGGATTTAATGGGTGTCTTGGGTGTTTCAGTAGCTCTAGGGCAGTGCAGTTCAGTAGAACTTTCCGTGATGCTGCAAATGTTCTCTGTGCAGTCCTATATGGCAGCCGCCTGCCACCTGTGACTAACAAGGACTTGCGATGTGGCCATTGTGACTGAGGAACTTGGTTTTAATTCTTAATTTAAATAGCCACATGTGGCTAATGGCTGCTGTATTGGGGATCACATTGGTAGAAAATTCCCAGTGATTATTATTTCATGAATATTGCCTTGTTCCCATTTCCTTTTTCTGGAACTCGAATTAGCGTGAAAATGTCCAACAGACATCTAACTTCTTAACTCTCAACCTGTTATGTTTTCTTTGCGCTGCATTCTGGATACAGTAAACCCGTGGTTTTGCAGATCTCAATTTAATGGACTGCGGGTTCAATGGACAAAATTTCCGGTGCATATGTCATATGTGGAAATTAACATCCTATTAATTTTAAAATGCTTTTAACAGAGATTAGCTTATAACTAAATTAACAGGTTTTTTTGTTAACTCTTATTTTTAACAAATTTTAGCAAATAAGACATATGTTGGAGAAAACACTGTAGTAACTTCACTGACATAAATCATTATTACATACCTACACCTATAGTCTACATATTAAATCCAAGAGTCACAACACTTATAAACAATGTTTGACAAATGATTGGCACGTGATCATACTGCATCGCACCAGACTCTCTGCAGCAGCTTTAAAGCGTGCCGGCTGGTTTTCTGACGTGCACTAAACCATGTCCCCTCCATGTGCATGTGTTTATTCTCGATGACTGGTGAATGCACGCATTTGCTGGACCTATTCAGTATAAATTTAAGATTACAGTAATACATATAGAAAACTTTTATGTGAAACTAAACTTTTCAAGCATATATAATTTTAGTTACACAAATGTGTCTACATAAGTAACAGGTTAACTAACCAATTTGTCAATCTTTTAACATATGCACTTGGAAAACTTTATTATGTAGCGGACTTTCTGTGATGCTACAAATGTTCTACTTCGGTGCAGTCCCATATAACGGACTTGCAGCTTTAACTAAGGACACCCCCTCGCCCGAAGTAGTCTGTTATATTGAGGTTTTACTTAATTTACTGTAATTTCTTTGACTCTTACCCAACTAAAAAAAGGACAGTTCACTGCTCTTTTTTTTTTTTTTTTTTTTAAGTTGGGCCTAATCTGTTTTATCCATACCATTAGCTTTTAGTTATATTCTGGTTTTAGACATTATATTGGATTCTATTTCAGATCAGCTTGGTCATTCTTTATAGTCTCTCATTCTTTCCTCATATTTTTAAGCCTCACTTAAGCATAATAAACATTTATAATTTGTGTCTGGTAATTCTAATATCTGAGTTCTAATTTGACCATCTGTTTCTTCTGTTCATTCTCACTCATGGTGCTTTGTTTGCTTGTGTGTTTTATTATTTTATTTTATTTTTTTCTGTGAGTTGCTCATTTTCCTTAGACTGTCATCTGAGAGAATTTTAATGTCTATATTGAAGTCACTCCAGAGAGAATGTGTCTTTGCTTATGCCTTTCTCCTGGAGATGCTACATCCCTGGGGCCACTCTCACTGGATTCCTGACTTAATGTTTTTGCAGCCACACTGGGCAGCATGAACTTGGACCTCAGGTCTCAGTGGAAACTTTCCCTTATTCCCCTCTCTGTGTCAGTGGTAAGTTTCCTTGCTGTCGCCTTTTGCACCACAGGTTCTTCTCTTTGACCCTCTGTTTCCGTCCTCTGGGGCCCCAGCGTCTAGCTCAGTCCAGCAGTCCTGCCCTCCCCCGCACAGCCTTCAGAGTGTAGATCCAAACAGCGTCTCCAGAGTTTGCAGGAGACTCCCAGGGTAGAATCCTGCCTCAGCACGCCTTTCTCCCCGGGTTTCTGCTCTCGCTCCCTGTGACCTCTCCAGATCCTTTCCTTTTGTGCTGACTCAGACATGTTTTAAAAGGTGCATTGTGTGTGTGTGTGTGTGTGTGTGTGTGTGTGTGTGTGTCTTTTGCTTTTAATATTTTATTCAGTACCTCGGTGTTTCACTGTGATGTTGGTTAACATATCAGCCTGCTGTGTTTGCCAAAACAAAAGCCAGGTTGGAGCATCTTTATAATAGATTGTGAAGGAATGGGAGATGTGCACACAAAGGGTTCATCTGTTTTTGGAAGAAAAGACGAAGTTGTTTAAGTTGAAACCAAACCTGACGTCAGGCGATCAAACTAACTAACTGGGCATTTCACTTTCTAATTGGTACATCTTCTCCCCTTTTGATTTTAAAAACACACCTGTTAGATTTAGCCCATTTATTCATTTGTAGGCACTGTAAGTACAGTGCTCAAGGATGTTATTCAGTATGACTCAATTTTCTAAGCTATTTATAGGATCTGAAAATCGAGTCAGGTAGTGGTATTACCTGCAGGGACAGGATCCAAAAGTCTGGAACTGTTTCCCGTCGTCATTCACTGCCTCTCATTTGAACTCGGAATGAGCTCGGTGTCGGGTCCTCAGCTCCACATGGGATGTGATTGAAAGGCCTGGTCCTTGCCCTCAAAGGGCTCACGACCACAGCTGTAGTGTCCTAGAGGCGTGGGGGCTCTGCACAGTGGGCGCTCCTGGCGCACCTCCGGCCAGCAAGGCTTTCAGAGGAGCTGAGTCCTGAAATGTCCTTTTTTCCTTTCATCCATTGACTGGATTTAACCCTTATTCTGTCACATCAGCCTCTTTTAAAATACCTAGTACATCTCCATAGTTTTCGAGTCCAGCCTTTGTCCTGTAGGGTCTCAAATATTGAATTTAACAGACATTTCAGTAGCTCCTGTGTGCCTCTTGCTGCTCCAAGTAAGACAGCGAAGGTTTGGATCCTTGACTAAGAGCAGGGGTCCTCAGACTTTTTAAACAGGGGGCCAGTTCACTGTCCCTTAGACGGTTGGAGGGCCGGACTATAGGTTAAAAAAAAAAAACTATGAACAAATTCCTATGCGCACTGCGGGCCCGGGACGAGTCGGCTGCTAAGCAGGACAGGCAGCGGCACCCAGCGGGCCGGATGAATGTCCTCGGCGGGCTGCATGTGGCCCGCGGGCCGTAGTTTGAGGACCCCTGCCTAAGAGAGTTGACATTCAGAAATTATTGAGCTATTCAAAATGTACCAGTTAAATGCCAGGGTCAATGTATTTTCTAATGCAGATTAGAAATGCATTAGAGGGCTTGAAAATGTAGAAATATGTGTTAATAGTAATTGTTTCTCTCATGGTGGCTGCCATTAACAACTTATTTTTTTAGCTTTTAGCCTGTTTTGTATTCTCAAGATTTTGAATAATGAATATTTATTGTTTTAGTAATAAGGAAGAAAACAAGTTCATTTTTTTAAATTTAAAAACTTATTGTCACTAACCAGGCATCTGAAGCAGAATCCCAAACTTATCCACCTTCAGTTAATTGGTTTTGAATTTACTAAGATGAAAAAATGTTTTTAATTAATTTTAATTTATAAGTGGCATGTCAACAGAAAAATGCTAATGAATTCAGTATTACAAATAGAAACAGATATTTATTTAACTTAAGTACCATATTTTCTTACTTTCCAAAGGAGAAAAAAAGTATGTTTTTTTAACTTTTAATAACAACTGAACACTTACTGAATAACCACCACTGAACCTGAAAGTTTTAAAAATTGCAGCTTTGTAAATGCATTTGTAATTTTACCTGCTTCTCTGCATCCTTCTCTCAGGACCTGAGAGGAAGCAGAGCAGCTGATCTGTGGGTCAGCAACCGTGTTTTTGTTTTAAGTCATTTCTGTACTTTCTTCACCTTCATAAGATTTTAGAGTCAAGTTACATTTAAGATTTTTTTACAGCCTTTTTGTTCATGTGTCAAAAATGAGTCTCTAATCTATTTTCCTGCATTCACTGTCATTGGAAATTTAAGAGTAAAAATGAGTTTATGTCTGTAAAGAGGCCACAGCCTATTTTTAAAAGTCTATTTTATGCCCCGGCTGGCGTGGCTCAGTGGTTGAGTGTTGACCTAAGAACTAAGA